>OY804584.1:97835246-100235246 GCA_963680875.1 Bathymodiolus brooksi
ATGTAAGACGAGTATAGTCTTGTCTCCTATTTAGAATGACAGGTGTACTCCCTTACGTATGATGTACAGTCTTTCTCCTATTTAGTATGACAGGTGTACTCCCTTACGTATGATGTACAGTCTTATCTCCTATTTAGTATGACAGGTGTACTCCGTTACGTATGATGTACAGTCTTATCTCCTATTTAGTATGACAGGTGTACTCCGTTACGTATGATGTACAGTCTTATCTCCTATTTAGTATGACAGGTGTACTCCGTTACGTATGATGTACAGTCTTATCTCCTATTTAGTATGACAGGTGTACTCCCTTACGTATGATGTACAGTCTTATCTCCTATTTAGTATGACAGGTGTACTCCGTTACGTATGATGTACAGTCTTATCTCCTATTTAGTATGACAGGTGTACTCCGTTACGTATGATGTACAGTCTTGTCTCCTATTTAGTATGACAGGTGTACTCCGTTACGTATGATGTACAGTCTTATCTCCTATTTAGTATGACAGGTGTACTCCCTTACGTATGATGTACAGTCTTATCTCCTATTTAGTATGACAGGTGTACTCCCTTACGTATGATATACAGTCTTATCTCCTATTTAGTATGACAGGTGTACTCCCTTACGTATGATGTACAGTCTTATCTCCTATTTAGTATGACAGGTGTACTCCGTTACGTATGATGTACAGTCTTATCTCCTATTTAGTATGACAGATGTACTCCCTTACGTATGATGTACAGTCTTATCTCCTATTTAGTATGACAGGTGTACTCCGTTACGTATGATGTACAGTCTTGTCTCCTATTTAGAATGACAGGTGTACTCCCTTACGTATGATGTACAGTCTTATCTCCTATTTAGTATGACAGGTGTACTCCCTTACGTATGATGTACAGTCTTATCTCCTATTTAGTATGACAGGTGTACTCCCTTACGTATGATGTACAGTCTTGTCTCCTATTTAGAATGACAGGTGTACTCCCTTACGTATGATGTACAGTCTTATCTCCTATTTAGTATGACAGGTGTACTCCGTTACGTATGATGTACAGTCTTGTCTCCTATTTAGAATGACAGGTGTACTCCCTTACGTATGATGTACAGTCTTGTCTCCTATTTAGTATGACAGGTGTACTCC
Source organism: Bathymodiolus brooksi (assembly GCA_963680875.1). Lineage (NCBI taxonomy): Eukaryota > Metazoa > Mollusca > Bivalvia > Mytilida > Modiolidae > Bathymodiolus > Bathymodiolus brooksi. The sequence continues at coordinate 97,836,389 of OY804584.1, forward strand.
GTTACGTATGATGTACAGTCTTATCTCCTATTTAGTATGACAGGTGTACTCCGTTACGTATGATGTACAGTCTTATCTCCTATTTAGTATGACAGGTGTACTCCGTTACGTATGATGTACAGTCTTATCTCCTATTTAGTATGACAGGTGTACTCCCTTACGTATGATGTACAGTCTTATCTCCTATTTAGTATGACAGGTGTACTCCGTTACGTATGATGTACAGTCTTATCTCCTATTTAGTATGACAGGTGTACTCCGTTACGTATGATGTACAGTCTTGTCTCCTATTTAGTATGACAGGTGTACTCCGTTACGTATGATGTACAGTCTTATCTCCTATTTAGTATGACAGGTGTACTCCCTTACGTATGATGTACAGTCTTATCTCCTATTTAGTATGACAGGTGTACTCCCTTACGTATGATATACAGTCTTATCTCCTATTTAGTATGACAGGTGTACTCCCTTACGTATGATGTACAGTCTTATCTCCTATTTAGTATGACAGGTGTACTCCGTTACGTATGATGTACAGTCTTATCTCCTATTTAGTATGACAGGTGTACTCCCTTACGTATGATGTACAGTCTTGTCTCCTATTTAGTATGACAGGTGTACTCCCTTACGTATGATGTACAGTCTTGTCTCCTATTTAGTATGACAGGTGTACTCCCTTACGTATGATGTACAGTCTTATCTCCTATTTAGTATGACAGGTGTACTCCCGTTACGTATGATGTACAGTCTTGTCTCCTATTTAGTATGACAGGTGTACTCCCTTACGTATGATGTACAGTCTTGTCTCCTATTTAGTATGACAGGTGTACTCCGTTACGTATGATGTACAGTCTTGTCTCCTATTTAGTATGACAGGTGTACTCCCTTACGTATGATGTACAGTCTTATCTCCTATTTAGTATGACAGGTGTACTCCCGTTACGTATGATGTACAGTCTTGTCTCCTATTTAGTATGACAGGTGTACTCCCTTACGTATGATGTACAGTCTTGTCTCCTATTTAGTATGACAGGTGTACTCCGTTACGTATGATGTACAGTCTTATCTCCTATTTAGTATGACAGGTGTACTCCCTTACGTATGATGTACAGTCTTGTCTCCTATTTAGTATGACAGGTGTACTCCCTTACGTATGATGTACAGTCTTATCTCCTATTTAGTATGACAGGTGTACTCCGTTACGTATGATGTACAGTCTTGTCTCCTATTTAGTATGACAGGTGTACTCCCTTACGTATGATGTACAGTCTTGTCTCCTATTTAGTATGACAGGTGTACTCCGTTACGTATGATGTACAGTCTTGTCTCCTATTTAGTATGACAGGTGTACTCCGTTACGTATGATGTACAGTCTTATCTCCTATTTAGTATGACAGGTGTACTCCGTTACGTATGATGTACAGTCTTGTCTCCTATTTAGAATGACAGGTGTACTCCCTTACGTATGATGTACAGTCTTGTCTCCTATTTAGTATGACAGGTGTACTCCCTTACGTATGATGTACAGTCTTATCTCCTATTTAGTATGACAGGTGTACTCCCTTACGTATGATGTACAGTCTTGTCTCCTATTTAGTATGACAGGTGTACTCCCTTACGTATGATTTACAGTCTTATCTCCTATTTAGTATGACAGGTGTACTCCGTTACGTATGACGTACAGTCTTATCTCCCTATTTAGTATGACAGGTGTACTCCGTTACGTATGATGTACAGTCTTGTCTCCTATTTAGTATGACAGGTGTACTCCCTTACGTATGATGTACAGTCTTATCTCCTATTTAGTATGACAGGTGTACTCCGTTACGTATGATGTACAGTCTTATCTCCTATTTAGTATGACAGGTTTACTCCCTTACGTATGATGTACAGTCTTATCTCCTATTTAGTATGACAGGTGTACTCCGTTACGTATGATGTACAGTCTTATCTCCTATTTAGTATGACAGGTGTACTCCCTTACGTATGATGTACAGTCTTATCTCCTATTTAGTATGACAGGTGTACTCCGTTACGTATGATGTACAGTCTTGTCTCCTATTTAGTATGACAGGTGTACTCCGTTACGTATGATGTACAGTCTTATCTCCTACTTAGTATGACAGGTGTACTGCCTTACGTATGATGTACAGTCTTATCTCCTATTCAGTATGACAGGTGTACTCCCTTACGTATGATGTACAGTCTTATCTCCTATTTAGTATGACAGGTGTACTCCGTTACGTATGATGTACAGTCTTATCTCCTATTTAGTATGACAGGTGTACTCCCTTACGTATGATGTACAGTCTTATCTCCTATTTAGTATGACAGGTGTACTCCGTTACGTATGATGTACAGTCTTGTCTCCTATTTAGTATGACAGGTGTACTCCGTAACGTATGATGTACAGTCTTATCTCCTATTTAGTATGACAGGTGTACTCCCTTACGTATGATGTACAGTCTTATCTCCTATTTAGTATGACAGGTGTACTCCCTTACGTATGATGTACAGTCTTATCTCCTATTTAGTATGACAGGTGTACTCCGTTACGTATGATGTACAGTCTTATCTCCTATTTAGTATGACAGGTGTACTCCCTTACGTATGATGTACAGTCTTGTCTCCTATTTAGTATGACAGGTGTACTCCCTTACGTATGATGTACAGTCTTGTCTCCTATTTAGTATGACAGGTGTACTCCCTTACGTATGATGTACAGTCTTATCTCCTATTTAGTATGACAGGTGTACTCCGTTACGTATGATGTACAGTCTTGTCTCCTATTTAGTATGACAGGTGTACTCCCTTACGTATGATGTACAGTCTTGTCTCCTATTTAGTATGACAGGTGTACTCCGTTACGTATGATGTACAGTCTTGTCTCCTATTTAGTATGACAGGTGTACTCCCTTACGTATGATGTACAGTCTTATCTCCTATTTAGTATGACAGGTGTACTCCGTTACGTATGATGTACAGTCTTGTCTCCTATTTAGAATGACAGGTGTACTCCCTTACGTATGATGTACAGTCTTGTCTCCTATTTAGTATGACAAGTGTACTCCGTTATGTATGATGTACAGTCTTGTCTCCTATTTAGTATGACAGGTGTACTCGTTACGTATGATGTACAGTCTTGTCTCCTATTTAGTATGACAGGTGTACTCCGTTACGTATGATGTACAGTCTTGTCTCCTATTTAGTATGACAGGTGTACTCCGTTACGTATGATGTACAGTCTTGTCTCCTATTTAGTATGACAGGTGTACTCCGTTACGTATGATGTACAGTCTTGTCTCCTATTTAGTATGACAGGTGTACTCCGTTACGTATGATGTACAGTCTTGTCTCCTATTTAGTATGACAGGTGTACTCCGTTACGTATGATGTACAGTCTTGTCTCCTATTTAGTATGACAGGTGTACTCCCTTACGTATGATGTACAGTCTTATCTCCTATTTAGTATGACAGGTGTACTCCCTTACGTATGATGTACAGTCTTGTCTCCTATTTAGTATGACAGGTGTACTCCGTTACGTATGATGTACAGTCTTGTCTCCTATTTAGTATGACAGGTGTACTCCGTTACGTATGATGTACAATCTTGTCTCCTATTTAGTATGACAGGTGTACTCCGTTACGTATGATGTACAGTCTTGTCTCCTATTTAGTATGACAGGTGTACTCCCTTACGTATGATGTACAGTCTTGTCTCCTATTTAGTATGGCAGGTGTACTCCGTTACGTATGATGTACAGTCTTATCTCCTATTTAGTATGACAGGTGTACTCCCTTACGTATGACGTACAGTCTTATCTCCTATTTAGTATGATAGGTGTACTCCCTTACGTATGATGTACAGTCTTATCTCCTATTTAGTATGACAGGTGTACTCCCTTACGTATGACGTACAGTCTTATCTCCTATTTAGTATGACAGGTGTACTCCGTTACGTATGATGTACAGTCTTGTCTCCTATTTAGTATGACAGGTGTACTCCGTTACGTATGATGTACAGTCTTATCTCCTATTTAGTATGACAGGTGTACTCCGTTACGTATGATGTACAGTCTTGTCTCCTATTTAGTATGACAGGTGTACTCCCTTACGTATGATGTACAGTCTTATCTCCTATTTAGTATGACAGGTGTACTCCGTTACGTATGATGTACAGTCTTGTCTCCTATTTAGTATGACAGGTGTACTCCCTTACGTATGATGTACAGTCTTATCTCCTATTTAGTATGACAGGTGTACTCCCTTACGTATGATGTACAGTCTTGTCTCCTATTTAGTATGACAGGTGTACTCCCTTACGTATGATGTACAGTCTTGTCTCCTATTTCGTATGACAGGTGTACTCCGTTACGTATGATGTACAGTCTTATCTCCTATTTAGTATGACAGGTGTACTCCATTACGTATGATGTACAGTCTTATCTCCTATTTAGTATGACAGGTGTACTCCCTTACGTATGATGTACAGTCTCATCTCCTATTTAGTATGACAGGTGTACTCCCTTACGTATGATGTACAGTCTTATCTCCTATTTAGTATGACAGGTGTACTCCGTTACGTATGATGTACAGTCTTATCTCCTATTTAGTATGACAGGTGTACTCCCTTACGTATGATGTACAGTCTTATCTCCTATTTAGTATGACAGGTGTACTCCCTTGCGTATGATGTACAGTCTTATCTCCTATTTAGTATGACAGGTGTACTCCCTTACGTATGACGTACAGTCTTATCTCCTATTTAGTATGACAGGTGTACTCCGTTACGTATGATGTACAGTCTTGTCTCCTATTTAGTATGACAGGTGTACTCCGTTACGTATGATGTACAATCTTATCTCCTATTTAGTATGACAGGTGTACTCCGTTACGTATGATGTACAGTCTTGTCTCCTATTTAGTATGACAGGTGTACTCCCTTACGTATGATGTACAGTCTTGTCTCCTATTTAGTATGGCAGGTGTACTCCGTTACGTATGATGTACAGTCTTGTCTCCTATTTAGTATGACAGGTGTACTCCGTTACGTATGATGTACAATCTTGTCTCCTATTTAGTATGACAGGTGTACTCCGTTACGTATGATGTACAGTCTTGTCTCCTATTTAGTATGACAGGTGTACTCCCTTACGTATGATGTACAGTCTTGTCTCCTATTTAGTATGGCAGGTGTACTCCGTTACGTATGATGTACAGTCTTATCTCCTATTTAGTATTACAGGTGTACTCCCTTACGTATGATGTACAGTCTTATCTCCTATTTAGTATGACAGGTGTACTCCGTTACGTATGACGTACAGTCTTATCTCCTATTTAGTATGACAGGTGTACTCCCTTACGTATGATGTACAGTCTTATCTCCTATTTAGTATGACAGGTGTACTCCGTTACGTATGATGTACAGTCTTGTCTCCTATTTAGTATGACAGGTGTACTCCGTTACGTATGATGTACAGTCTTATCTCCTATTTAGTATGACAGGTGTACTCCGTTACGTATGATGTACAGTCTTGTCTCCTATTTAGTATGACAGGTGTACTCCCTTACGTATGATGTACAGTCTTATCTCCTATTTAGTATGACAGGTGTACTCCCTTACGTATGATGTACAGTCTTGTCTCCTATTTAGTATGACAGGTGTACTCCCTTACGTATGATGTACAGTCTTGTCTCCTATTTAGTATGACAGGTGTACTCCGTTACGTATGATGTACAGTCTTATCTCCTATTTAGTATGACAGGTGTACTCCATTACGTATGATGTACAGTCTTATCTCCTATTTAGTATGACAGGTGTACTCCCTTACGTATGATGTACAGTCTCATCTCCTATTTAGTATGACAGGTGTACTCCCTTACGTATGATGTACAGTCTTATCTCCTATTTAGTATGACAGGTGTACTCCGTTACGTATGATGTACAGTCTTATCTCCTATTTAGTATGACAGGTGTACTCCCTTACGTATGATGTACAGTCTTATCTCCTATTTAGTATGACAGGTGTACTCCCTTACGTATGATGTACAGTCTTATCTCCTATTTAGTATGACAGGTGTACTCCCTTACGTATGACGTACAGTCTTATCTCCTATTTAGTATGACAGGTGTACTCCGTTACGTATGATGTACAGTCTTGTCTCCTATTTAGTATGACAGGTGTACTCCGTTACGTATGATGTACAGTCTTATCTCCTATTTAGTATGACAGGTGTACTCCGTTACGTATGATGTACAGTCTTGTCTCCTATTTAGTATGACAGGTGTACTCCGTTACGTATGATGTACAGTCTTGTCTCCTATTTAGTATGACAGGTGTACTCCCTTACGTATGATGTACAGTCTTATCTCCTATTTAGTATGACAGGTGTACTCCGTTACGTATGATGTACAGTCTTGTCTCCTATTTAGAATGACAGGTGTACTCCCTTACGTATGATGTACAGTCTTGTCTTCTATTTAGTATGACAGGTGTACTCCGTTACGTATGATGTACAGTCTTATCTCCTATTTAGTATGACAGGTGTACTCCCTTACGTATGATGTACAGTCTTGTCTCCTATTTAGTATGACAGGTGTACTCCCTTACGTATGATGTACAGTCTTATCTCCTATTTAGTATGACAGGTGTACTCCGTTACGTATGATGTACAGTCTTGTCTCCTATTTAGTATGACAGGTGTACTCCCTTACGTATGATGTACAGTCTTGTCTCCTATTTAGTATGACAGGTGTACTCCGTTACGTATGATGTACAGTCTTGTCTCCTATTTAGTATGACAGGTGTACTCCGTTACGTATGATGTACAGTCTTATCTCCTATTTAGTATGACAGGTGTACTCCGTTACGTATGATGTACAGTCTTGTCTCCTATTTAGAATGACAGGTGTACTCCCTTACGTATGATGTACAGTCTTGTCTCCTATTTAGTATGACAGGTGTACTCCCTTACGTATGATGTACAGTCTTATCTCCTATTTAGTATGACAGGTGTACTCCCTTACGTATGATGTACAGTCTTGTCTCCTATTTAGTATGACAGGTGTACTCCCTTACGTATGATTTACAGTCTTATCTCCTATTTAGTATGACAGGTGTACTCCGTTACGTATGACGTACAGTCTTATCTCCTATTTAGTATGACAGGTGTACTCCGTTACGTATGATGTACAGTCTTGTCTCCTATTTAGTATGACAGGTGTACTCCCTTACGTATGATGTACAGTCTTATCTCCTATTTAGTATGACAGGTGTACTCCGTTACGTATGATGTACAGTCTTATCTCCTATTTAGTATGACAGGTTTACTCCCTTACGTATGATGTACAGTCTTATCTCCTATTTAGTATGACAGGTGTACTCCGTTACGTATGATGTACAGTCTTATCTCCTATTTAGTATGACAGGTGTACTCCCTTACGTATGATGTACAGTCTTATCTCCTATTTAGTATGACAGGTGTACTCCGTTACGTATGATGTACAGTCTTGTCTCCTATTTAGTATGACAGGTGTACTCCGTTACGTATGATGTACAGTCTTATCTCCTACTTAGTATGACAGGTGTACTGCCTTACGTATGATGTACAGTCTTATCTCCTATTCAGTATGACAGGTGTACTCCCTTACGTATGATGTACAGTCTTATCTCCTATTTAATATGACAGGTGTACTCCGTTACGTATGATGTACAGTCTTATCTCCTATTTAGTATGACAGGTGTACTCCCTTACGTATGATGTACAGTCTTATCTCCTATTTAGTATGACAGGTGTACTCCGTTACGTATGATGTACAGTCTTGTCTCCTATTTAGTATGACAGGTGTACTCCGTAACGTATGATGTACAGTCTTATCTCCTATTTAGTATGACAGGTGTACTCCCTTACGTATGATGTACAGTCTTATCTCCTATTTAGTATGACAGGTGTACTCCCTTACGTATGATGTACAGTCTTATCTCCTATTTAGTATGACAGGTGTACTCCGTTACGTATGATGTACAGTCTTATCTCCTATTTAGTATGACAGGTGTACTCCCTTACGTATGATGTACAGTCTTGTCTCCTATTTAGTATGACAGGTGTACTCCCTTACGTATGATGTACAGTCTTGTCTCCTATTTAGTATGACAGGTGTACTCCCTTACGTATGATGTACAGTCTTATCTCCTATTTAGTATGACAGGTGTACTCCGTTACGTATGATGTACAGTCTTGTCTCCTATTTAGTATGACAGGTGTACTCCCTTACGTATGATGTACAGTCTTGTCTCCTATTTAGTATGACAGGTGTACTCCGTTACGTATGATGTACAGTCTTGTCTCCTATTTAGTATGACAGGTGTACTCCCTTACGTATGATGTACAGTCTTATCTCCTATTTAGTATGACAGGTGTACTCCGTTACGTATGATGTACAGTCTTGTCTCCTATTTAGAATGACAGGTGTACTCCCTTACGTATGATGTACAGTCTTGTCTCCTATTTAGTATGACAAGTGTACTCCGTTACGTATGATGTACAGTCTTGTCTCCTATTTAGTATGACAGGTGTACTCGTTACGTATGATGTACAGTCTTGTCTCCTATTTAGTATGACAGGTGTACTCCGTTACGTATGATGTACAGTCTTGTCTCCTATTTAGTATGACAGGTGTACTCCGTTACGTATGATGTACAGTCTTGTCTCCTATTTAGTATGACAGGTGTACTCCGTTACGTATGATGTACAGTCTTGTCTCCTATTTAGTATGACAGGTGTACTCCGTTACGTATGATGTACAGTCTTGTCTCCTATTTAGTATGACAGGTGTACTCCGTTACGTATGATGTACAGTCTTGTCTCCTATTTAGTATGACAGGTGTACTCCCTTACGTATGATGTACAGTCTTATCTCCTATTTAGTATGACAGGTGTACTCCCTTACGTATGATGTACAGTCTTGTCTCCTATTTAGTATGACAGGTGTACTCCGTTACGTATGATGTACAGTCTTGTCTCCTATTTAGTATGACAGGTGTACTCCGTTACGTATGATGTACAATCTTGTCTCCTATTTAGTATGACAGGTGTACTCCGTTACGTATGATGTACAGTCTTGTCTCCTATTTAGTATGACAGGTGTACTCCCTTACGTATGATGTACAGTCTTGTCTCCTATTTAGTATGGCAGGTGTACTCCGTTACGTATGATGTACAGTCTTATCTCCTATTTAGTATGACAGGTGTACTCCCTTACGTATGACGTACAGTCTTATCTCCTATTTAGTATGACAGGTGTACTCCGTTACGTATGACGTACAGTCTTATCTCCTATTTAGTATGACAGGTGTACTCCCTTACGTATGATGTACAGTCTTATCTCCTATTTAGTATGACAGGTGTACTCCGTTACGTATGATGTACAGTCTTGTCTCCTATTTAGTATGACAGGTGTACTCCGTTACGTATGATGTACAGTCTTATCTCCTATTTAGTATGACAGGTGTACTCCGTTACGTATGATGTACAGTCTTGTCTCCTATTTAGTATGACAGGTGTACTCCCTTACGTATGATGTACAGTCTTATCTCCTATTTAGTATGACAGGTGTACTCCCTTACGTATGATGTACAGTCTTGTCTCCTATTTAGTATGACAGGTGTACTCCCTTACGTATGATGTACAGTCTTGTCTCCTATTTAGTATGACAGGTGTACTCCGTTACGTATGATGTACAGTCTTATCTCCTATTTAGTATGACAGGTGTACTCCATTACGTATGATGTACAGTCTTATCTCCTATTTAGTATGACAGGTGTACTCCCTTACGTATGATGTACAGTCTCATCTCCTATTTAGTATGACAGGTGTACTCCCTTACGTATGATGTACAGTCTTATCTCCTAGTTAGTATGACAGGTGTACTCCGTTACGTATGATGTACAGTCTTATCTCCTATTTAGTATGACAGGTGTACTCCCTTACGTATGATGTACAGTCTTATCTCCTATTTAGTATGACAGGTGTACTCCCTTACGTATGATGTACAGTCTTATCTCCTATTTAGTATGACAGGTGTACTCCCTTACGTATGACGTACAGTCTTATCTCCTATTTAGTATGACAGGTGTACTCCGTTACGTATGATGTACAGTCTTGTCTCCTATTTAGTATGACAGGTGTACTCCGTTACGTATGATGTACAGTCTTATCTCCTATTTAGTATGACAGGTGTACTCCGTTACGTATGATGTACAGTCTTGTCTCCTATTTAGTATGACAGGTGTACTCCCTTACGTATGATGTACAGTCTTATCTCCTATTTAGTATGACAGGTGTACTCCGTTACGTATGATGTACAGTCTTGTCTCCTATTTAGTATGACAGGTGTACTCCCTTACGTATGATGTACAGTCTTATCTCCTATTTAGTATGACAGGTGTACTCCCTTACGTATGATGTACAGTCTTGTCTCCTATTTAGTATGACAGGTGTACTCCCTTACGTATGATGTACAGTCTTGTCTCCTATTTAGTATGACAGGTGTACTCCGTTACGTATGATGTACAGTCTTATCTCCTATTTAGTATGACAGGTGTACTCCATTACGTATGATGTACAGTCTTATCTCCTATTTAGTATGACAGGTGTACTCCCTTACGTATGATGTACAGTCTCATCTCCTATTTAGTATGACAGGTGTACTCCCTTACGTATGATGTACAGTCTTATCTCCTATTTAGTATGACAGGTGTACTCCGTTACGTATGATGTACAGTCTTATCTCCTATTTAGTATGACAGGTGTACTCCCTTACGTATGATGTACAGTCTTATCTCCTATTTAGTATGACAGGTGTACTCCCTTGCGTATGATGTACAGTCTTATCTCCTATTTAGTATGACAGGTGTACTCCCTTACGTATGACGTACAGTCTTATCTCCTATTTAGTATGACAGGTGTACTCCGTTACGTATGATGTACAGTCTTGTCTCCTATTTAGTATGACAGGTGTACTCCGTTACGTATGATGTACAATCTTGTCTCCTATTTAGTATGACAGGTGTACTCCGTTACGTATGATGTACAGTCTTGTCTCCTATTTAGTATGACAGGTGTACTCCCTTACGTATGATGTACAGTCTTGTCTCCTATTTAGTATGGCAGGTGTACTCCGTTACGTATGATGTACAGTCTTGTCTCCTATTTAGTATGACAGGTGTACTCCGTTACGTATGATGTACAATCTTGTCTCCTATTTAGTATGACAGGTGTACTCCGTTACGTATGATGTACAGTCTTGTCTCCTATTTAGTATGACAGGTGTACTCCCTTACGTATGATGTACAGTCTTGTCTCCTATTTAGTATGGCAGGTGTACTCCGTTACGTATGATGTACAGTCGTATCTCCTATTTAGTATTACAGGTGTACTCCCTTACGTATGACGTACAGTCTTATCTCCTATTTAGTATGACAGGTGTACTCCGTTACGTATGACGTACAGTCTTATCTCCTATTTAGTATGACAGGTGTACTCCCTTACGTATGATGTACAGTCTTATCTCCTATTTAGTATGACAGGTGTACTCCGTTACGTATGATGTACAGTCTTGTCTCCTATTTAGTATGACAGGTGTACTCCGTTACGTATGATGTACAGTCTTATCTCCTATTTAGTATGACAGGTGTACTCCGTTACGTATGATGTACAGTCTTGTCTCCTATTTAGTATGACAGGTGTACTCCCTTACGTATGATGTACAGTCTTATCTCCTATTTAGTATGACAGGTGTACTCCCTTACGTATGATGTACAGTCTTGTCTCCTATTTAGTATGACAGGTGTACTCCCTTACGTATGATGTACAGTCTTGTCTCCTATTTAGTATGACAGGTGTACTCCGTTACGTATGATGTACAGTCTTATCTCCTATTTAGTATGACAGGTGTACTCCATTACGTATGATGTACAGTCTTATCTCCTATTTAGTATGACAGGTGTACTCCCTTACGTATGATGTACAGTCTCATCTCCTATTTAGTATGACAGGTGTACTCCCTTACGTATGATGTACAGTCTTATCTCCTATTTAGTATGACAGGTGTACTCCGTTACGTATGATGTACAGTCTTATCTCCTATTTAGTATGACAGGTGTACTCCCTTACGTATGATGTACAGTCTTATCTCCTATTTAGTATGACAGGTGTACTCCCTTACGTATGATGTACAGTCTTATCTCCTATTTAGTATGACAGGTGTACTCCCTTACGTATGACGTACAGTCTTATCTCCTATTTAGTATGACAGGTGTACTCCGTTACGTATGATGTACAGTCTTGTCTCCTATTTAGTATGACAGGTGTACTCCGTTACGTATGATGTACAGTCTTATCTCCTATTTAGTATGACAGGTGTACTCCGTTACGTATGATGTACAGTCTTGTCTCCTATTTAGTATGACAGGTGTACTCCCTTACGTATGATGTACAGTCTTATCTCCTATTTAGTATGACAGGTGTACTCCGTTACGTATGATGTACAGTCTTGTCTCCTATTTAGTATGACAGGTGTACTCCCTTACGTATGATGTACAGTCTTATCTCCTATTTAGTATGACAGGTGTACTCCCTTACGTATGATGTACAGTCTTGTCTCCTATTTAGTATGACAGGTGTACTCCCTTACGTATGATGTACAGTCTTGTCTCCTATTTAGTATGACAGGTGTACTCCGTTACGTATGATGTACAGTCTTATCTCCTATTTAGTATGACAGGTGTACTCCATTACGTATGATGTACAGTCTTATCTCCTATTTAGTATGACAGGTGTACTCCCTTACGTATGATGTACAGTCTCATCTCCTATTTAGTATGACAGGTGTACTCCCTTACGTATGATGTACAGTCTTATCTCCTATTTAGTATGACAGGTGTACTCCGTTACGTATGATGTACAGTCTTATCTCCTATTTAGTATGACAGGTGTACTCCCTTACGTATGATGTACAGTCTTATCTCCTATTTAGTATGACAGGTGTACTCCCTTGCGTATGATGTACAGTCTTATCTCCTATTTAGTATGACAGGTGTACTCCCTTACGTATGACGTACAGTCTTATCTCCTATTTAGTATGACAGGTGTACTCCGTTACGTATGATGTACAGTCTTGTCTCCTATTTAGTATGACAGGTGTACTCCGTTACGTATGATGTACAGTCTTATCTCCTATTTAGTATGACAGGTGTACTCCGTTACGTATGATGTACAGTCTTGTCTCCTATTTAGTATGACAGGTGTACTCCCTTACGTATGATGTACAGTCTTATCTCCTATTTAGTATGACAGGTGTACTCCCTTACGTATGATGTACAGTCTTGTCTCCTATTTAGTATGACAGGTGTACTCCCTTACGTATGATGTACAGTCTTGTCTCCTATTTAGTATGACAGGTGTACTCCGTTACGTATGATGTACAGTCTTATCTCCTATTTAGTATGACAGGTGTACTCCATTACGTATGATGTACAGTCTTATCTCCTATTTAGTATGACAGGTGTACTCCCTTACGTATGATGTACAGTCTCATCTCCTATTTAGTATGACAGGTGTACTCCCTTACGTATGATGTACAGTCTTATCTCCTATTTAGTATGACAGGTGTACTCCGTTACGTATGATGTACAGTCTTATCTCCTATTTAGTATGACAGGTGTACTCCCTTACGTATGATGTACAGTCTTATCTCCTATTTAGTATGACAGGTGTACTCCCTTACGTATGATGTACAGTCTTATCTCCTATTTAGTATGACAGGTGTACTCCGTTACGTATGATGACTCACGTACGTGTCTTTAGTTTTTATCATGTATCAGTTCTGATATTTTTATTCACACCCATTTTTTTAAATCCATGTTTTATTTAGGACTTAAAATTCTCAATGTTTGATTTAAAAAAAGACGCTTAGATCCATGTCGTTCAAATAGCGTGGGGTTTGAATGCTCACTAGATACGTGGATGTCCCGTCGACGAACCTCCCGCCAAGAGATGCAAGAGAGAAGACGATGGGGTAGAAGACACCTACGGCTACGAACTAAAATGCTACCTTAAAGGTCTGCCGGCGACCGTGTACTGCGCCGACGAGTTACCGGCCCAGGCGGCGGTGGCGGCGGCGCCGGTGGATATCCACGATTGCTTATATGTCTGTATTGGTGATGGCGGCGGCCCCGTATGTTCATCGTGCGACCGTGACGGAAGTCACTGGGTGGCGTTTCACTTTCCCCTCGTGGGACCCGCCGACTTTTTCGATTCGTTGGGAAACGCACCGGAAACGCATCACCGCCGTTTCGCCAACGTCCTGGTCGTCACCGGACCGCAATACTACTACTGTTCGTCTCAAATCCAACCCGACGACACCGACACCTGCGGACTGTATTGCCTGTACTACTTCAAACGGAGATATCGAGGAATGGAGCTGCCGGACATAGTGAAAGACTTTTCCACCGTTGATTTAAAGGTATATTGTCTACCAGCTGCGTAATTTTTTCATACCCAAAATTATTGTCGATTTCCGTACTGACCTTCATAAAATGAAGATTAACACCGAGTTATGCTGCAAAAGATACGATTTTTTGGACAAAAAAGACCCAAAACTATAGTTATCAGAATTATTGTCTGGATGACAATATTCAAATCTATTCATATGGCCTTCTATGTGAACACGTCTTGAGCATGCGCACTGTTTAGAAACAATAAACAACATGTGGTTCTTGGGCAAAAGAGAAACTGTCAACGCGTGGAAGAAAACGGACTTTGACGGATTCAGAGAGAAAAATGAATAGAAGTGAAGTATCTTCCAAATGGAACAAATGCAGGATATATGTAGGGGATCAGTTGGACCGTTGCCGTTGGATGGAGCGAACTCAAAGAAGTGCTACGCGTCAAACCTCACGCTGAAGCACAGGCGCTTGTGTAGAGTCAAAAATATGCTCGCTATGTACCTAAAATACCACAAGGCCGGACTCACTCCTACTACCCCTGTCACTTCAATCGCTATTTCCCCTGTCAAAATGTCGATAGGACGCAAATCGCTCACTAATTTGCGTAGTGAAATGATTTTTCTTCAAGGAAAACACGTTTTTTATATCTTCCTACCATCTACACCCCCATACTGACAGATAATCCTCAGATTTTGTTGACAATGGACACCTAAGTGGCAGCAATTGTTGATAGGTAAGTCGAGCATGTTGCCTTCTTTTCTCAATCGTTTTTCATATTTTATGAATTTATGGTGATGCCTATGATCATTTTCGGTAGATATTAATCAATATATGTAATTTTGCACCTGGCAACAGCAAATTATTGTCAATGAGTAGCATAAAACGGCCGTATTTGCGAGGTAAACAAACACAAATTTTAAGAGGCCAGCAAAGGGGAAATGGGAGTGCAAAAATGATATCAATGGCAATGCAGTTTATTATTATCAATTTAGAAAAAAATATCGAATCAATTCATTTTTAATGCAAGAATTAAAACTGTACATGGCTTAATAAAAACCCTATAAAGTTCTTTTTATTCAAGCAAATTTATTTCTTTGATATACAACATATAATTAGGCTTTTAATTTTATCAAATTTCAACAACTTGGACATGAAACTTAGTTTTGGGAACCTTACTTTCTGCGAATTATCACTATAATGGAAAATCAGTATGTATTTTTCAAATAAAAGCTTTCTATTTAAAGAAGCTTCATTTCAATTGCACTTTTAGTTTGGATCCTGTAAGTATAATATATAATTATAAACAAGGTTTTGAAGAAATGATATGAATAATATCCATTGAAAAGTTTCAGAACTTTTTTTATATATGACTACAAAATTTTACTGAAAATTTCAGAAATGTCCTAAAATGCATATTTTAGACCATGGCTAAATGAAAATCATTTGCAATTCCTTTATGCAAACAAGTTTATATCTTGGGTACTGGAAATACATTACATAAATAAGCTTTTAAGTACTTTTCAACAAGTTTGAACATAAAACTTTGTTATGGGAGCCAAAATTATATCTTCCTGTCTGTGAATTATCACCATAGTGGAAAATCAGTATGTATCTTTTATATAAAAAGCTTTCCATTTAAATAAGTGTCATTTCAGTAGCATTTTTAGTTTGGATCCTGTAAGTATGATACATAAACAAGGTTTTTAAAAAATAATATGAAGATCCATAGAAATTTGCAAGTTTCAGAAACTTTTCTATATGTGACTATAAAATTTTACTGAAATGTCCTGAACTGCATATTTTAGACTATGGCTAAATGAAAATCGTTTTCAATTTCCTTATGCAAACCAAGTTTATTTCTTGACTATTCTAAAAACATTACATTAACTAGTTTTTTTACTACATTTCAACAATTTTGGACATAATTTTTAGTTCAGGGAGCCAAAATTATATTTTACTATCTTAGAATTATCAACATATACATGATAGAGGGAAATCAATATGTAATTTTCATATAAAGGCTTTCTATTTAAAGAATTGTCATTTGAACTGCTTTTTATCCCCTCGCCAACAAAGTTGCGAAGGGATATAGTAACGCTACCGTCCGTCCGTCACATCCTTGTGAACACTCTAGAATCAACATCCTTCAATGAATTTTGACCAAACTTGGTACATAATTAGTCCTTAAGAGAATTTGAAACCCTATTGATTTTCAAGGTCAAAGGTCAAGGTCATCTGGTCAAATTTTTACTGCGTAACATCCTTGTGAACATTCTAAAATCAACATCCTTCAATGGATTTTGACCAAACTTGGTACATACTTAGTCCTTAAGAGAATCTGGAACCCTATTGATTTGCAAGGTCATATGTCAAAGATCAAGGTCACAGACTCAAATTTTTACCACGTAACATCCTTGTGAACACTCTAGAATCAACATTCCTCAATGGATTTTTGACAAAACTTGGTACATACTTAGTCCTTAAGATAATCTGAAACCCTATTGATTTTCAAGGTCATAGCCTCATAGGTCAAAGGTCAAGATAACCAGGTCAAAATTTTACCACGTAACATCCTTGTGAACACTCTAGAATCAACATCCTTCAATGGATGTTGACCAAACTTGGTACATACTTAGTCCTTAAGAGAAACTGGAACCCTATTGATTTTCAAAGTCAAAGGTCAAGGTCACCAGGTCAAATTTTTAGGCGAGGGGATACACCACGCTTTGCCCTTGTTTGTTTGGATCTGGTAAGTATGATTTATAAACAAGATTTTTAAGAAATAATGTGAAGATCCATAGCAATTTGCATGTTTCACAGTGTGTGAATTTAACAGTAGACCGATGGCCCATGTTTGTGTTAAAATCATGCAGGTTTTTGTAAAATTATCTTAATTTTTTAGGCAAATTACTACAAAAACTGGTAATTTCAGACAAATGTGATTTTGTAGCGATTGATATTTGTACTTTTGATTTAGATATTCTGACCAAGGTATTTCTAGAGTAGAAGAAATGAGCAGCCATCACATTTCAATGAAACGGATGAAACTGGAGAAATCGAGTTCATTTGTGAACCCATTTGAGTATGTTCATATTGTTAAAGATTAGACATATTCTACATTATGTTTATAGGTAACATTGTCAATATTGTTCAACACAGTCACTTGTATAACAGTTTCCTATTAATTATTGTGGCTTGCATAGTGATACTACTAGAACTATATTATATAGGGATCATGTTGGCTTCTGCATCATCGTTACATTTTCATCAATCCACAAGCTGAAACGGAATGAAACCAAAGTGGGACAGAATTGACGCACGTCTGGTGCACCAAATTTTTTCATGGAACTTTGATGTAATTTTGTCTCTTTATATTGGGTTGTGTAGATGTGTGCTGGATACATGTATTTAGATTATAGATTTAATATTATTTTGAAAAGCTTTTTCGTTATACAGCTGCACATCAGAACCATATAACAAAATGTGTTTCGATATTATACACATACACTGTAATAAACAATTATTTTTTATTCTTACAGTCTCTCAATAGATCTTATTGAAGAGGGCAGTGATGTTGGTGATGATTCTGACGATGAAGATTTTGAACCTAGCCTCAACTTCACTCTAAGGTTTGTCATGTTAATTTCATATGTTTCAGTTGTAATTTACATACTTGAAATTTTGTCCTAATAACAGAACCATGCATGATCATATGTCATAGAAGCTTTATTATACCCCCGCTCCACCGGAAGGGGGGGATATACTGTTTTACCTCTGTCCGTCCGTTCGTCCCAAGATGTTCATAACATTTTTCTCAGTAATTATTTATGGCAGCAATCTGATATTTGGTCATAGGCTTCAGAAGGGTCAATCGAAAGTCGCAAACCTGCGGCGTTGTCCATGGTCAAGTCCGGAAGAAGTCAGACTTGGGGTCAATTACTTTCAAATGTAATCGATTACATTACAATTACTTTCCAATTTCATGATTACATTACATTACGATTACATCAATTTTCAAATGTAATCGATTAAATTACAATTACTTTGTAAATGTAATCGATTACATTACTGATTACATTTAATGTCATGACAACCAATATTATTGTTTTATGTTATAATTTTGTCTCATATGCATCTATCCAATATCTCCTTTTTTAATATATTTCTTACTCAGAACAATGAATTACAATTCAGTTTTAATGTGATCATTACATGCAATAAGATACATTATTAATTAACTCTATATTATTGTTGTCAATACAACCTAAACTGTCTTTACAATATAAAATCATAAACTCGGTCAATATAAAAAAAACTAAACCAATATCGATATTGGCTTAGTTTTTTTTATATTGGCCGAGTTTATGATTTTATAATTACCCATTATAAGATAAAAATTTATGGTTAATTAATAAATATATCATTTACGTTGTAAATTATAAATAGCAATTCTCATTTTCCTTTTTTCATGAATAAGTTGTGTCTTATTACTATGACTAATATTCATTCCATCTTATACTATTAGTAAATATTATAATACATTTGCACATTTTAATAATATTTATCAAATAATTTCAAACATCCTGTCAATATTTTATTGTGGATAATAAACTAGCAGTTAACCTGAGCCACAGATAAAATTTGTAATTAAGGTCTTATTTATGACACCAAATTATGTAACAATCATCATTACTAAATTTCACAACATTTACATGGGTGTCCTTGATATATAATTCAGAAGATAAAAAAAACCAAGTCATTCTGATTCTAAACATTTGCTTAAAAATATGCATAATTTCTCAGTCTAAATATGAAAATTAAATCTTTAATTTATGTAAATAGGTTTAATAAAATATAATTTAAAATTTTAGAGCTGTTTTCACTGAAATTTTTAAACCCCATTGAAATTGAGATATTATTTGTTTGGATATCAAGTCTTTGAAGCCATACTTAATATTTTTTTTGTACTTGTGATAGTTTTGATTGCAATTAAACATAGAAGAATATCTTTTGATCATGTTGTAATTGCCACTTTATTTTAATAGAGTTTTTTTTTAAATTTCATAACATGTTTTTTTATTTAGATGTCAATAAACTTTATATGTTTTCTAGTAAACCATTCTACATTATTTGTTAAATAAATTCCATGAAGAAAATTCATTTACATAAATCATACATTAAATATCTAAGGAGATATATGCTTCAGTTAAGAAAAATTAAGTCAAAATGATGAAAAGTAATCTAAATGTCATCAGAAAGTAATCATGATTACAGGGTCAAAATGAATGTAATCGATTACATTACGATTACATGTAATCTAAAAAATGGCCGATTACAGATTACATCCGATTACATGAAAAAATGTAATCGATTACAACTGATTACAATTACAAATTACGATTACCCCATGTCTGGTAGAAGTCCCATCCGATGAAGGGAAAGACATCAACAACAAATGAAGATCAGTTCTGATTTGGGTAACAGACACCCTGTAACCATTGACCAGCTCGTGATGCCTGCCATAGAACTTCTTGAGGGATGACCACAACCTAAAATCTGTCTACAAATCACTCAAATCCTTCATAAAGTGGACTTGTAATGATATGTTTAGTTGCTCATTCACTATACATTCGAGATATTCATCTTGAATTGAAAGTTCAATAACTCCATAGATCATAATCTCAATTCTATTGTTTTATTCTTGTGAATTACATTGTATGTATTTTTCTACTTCAGGTGGCAGAGAAGTTACAACAAAAATACAGCTAGATGGTCTGTGCAGCCTGTTAAAGCTGACAAGTCATATTCCTATGTTCCAAGACTATTAAGGGTCATCATTTGTATGAGACTGCAAGATAATGAAGGAATGAATTAACATGTGCAGTTGGAAGTAAATGATCTCAGAAGAATCTCGGTCCATCTTGCACCAATTCCACAACCTCCAACTCAGGATAATATTGTAGCACGCCAGAAAATAATAACGCTATCGACGACTACGTTTGTCCTCCCTATTATTGAGGAATCTAAATTAATTTCAGAAAATATGTCGCCAAATGTCATTCATGGTTAAATTTTGTGTCACACGCCACCAGTTTCATGTATTTGAGACATTTTTACATAGACTCTTAAGGCCATAAAAGGATTTTCATTTAGTCCAGGAACCTCGAATATTTAATTGTTTTCATTAATTCTTATTTCATTTAATTCAGCTTGATTCAATGTATCATTTTCAAGTTCAGAAAATGACACACATGCCATTTTGAATGAGATCGTCTATATAGATCATATGAAAATTGCAGACGTCCCGGCGTCGCCATCTTAGATATGCAAATGAGCAAAGTACCCATCATTTCTGGCTATGAATGTCTCGTGATCCAGGATACCTTATGTTCCGGTATGATTCATGTTGCATGACCAAATATGATCAGATCACGTCCGGGGCGAGTCATAGGCCTATCACTGAAGGTACGGATGAGTCCTCGAGTGGAAATTATGTATTTTTTAATTTTTAATCTATTTTTAAAATTTGTGACGTCAGACAAAAGGGGGTGGGGTTATGCCCATATATGGGAAATGGGTGTGTCCATGGCCTTATATGGGGACGCCACAACGACACGGGTTTTTGGGTTGACCAAAACTGATCACTCCATACTACTCATATGGTATGTTCGTTTGTGGGTAGCCACTGTCACCGGTTTGATTGTTTTATTGTTGTTGTTTGATGGTGTTTAACGCCACTTTCAACAATATTTCAGTTATATCGTGGCGGTCAGTTTTATTGGTGGAGGAAACCGAAGTACCCCGAGAAAACCACCGATCAGTAGCAAGTCACTGACAAACTGTATCACATAATGTTGTACACCTCGCCCTGAACGAGATTCTGTAACTTTCTGTAACTTATAAATGTTATGAAATGTACGCGCATCGGGGAAAAAAGGTGCAATTGCTCGTGTTTTGAGATGCCGAATCGTCATTAAATCAGTACAACAATGCACTTATTTCTTATTTTCTGTGAATCTGCTTTTAGTCGACGTTAATTACGGACAAAGAACCATGCAAGTTTGCAGTTAATAAGCGACAAAATACAAATTATTCGTTTTTAACCTGTCCCTAGTAAGGTCAGTTGCATAGGGAGAGAGCGAGGTAAAATTATTTGCTTGCAAGGAAATAATAAATCGATGGTAATTTTCGTTCTCAAAAGGCGAAAAGTGGTGCGATAAGCTGTTTAATGTGAAATATTTACCTTTATTTCATCATTTTAAAGCTATTTACCAATTTCCAAAACATATAATTTTTTTGGTCAAAATCGTAGCTAATGCCTCTTTAAATACTGTCTGATCATTGGATTTTAAATGTTTATTTACATAATGAAACACACACATAGTCATGTCACAAGATGAGTCGTCATTAGAGAGAATATATTTCGTAATTGACATGACCTTATACAGGGGCGGATCCAGGGGGCGCGCCCCCTCCCCCCCCCCTAAAATTGGAAAAAAATATGATTTTTTGGCGTAAAATCGTGATTTTTCACACGAAAAACCCCAAAATTTTCGCGCCTCCCTCCGCAATTGGAAAAAATATGATTTTTTTGCGTAAAATCGTGATTTTTCACACGAAATACCCCAAAAAAATTCGCGCCTCCATCCGCTCGGCGCAATTTTTTTAAGTGCGCCCCCCTCCCCCCTAACTTGAAATCCTGTTATAAAGTGAAATATAAGAGCCATTTTCGTATACATGTTAAAAAGGATTTACTTATTTACTGTTTTCCTTAGTAATACACCACATCACATGAGGTCATCACCATTTTGAAGTTAAGTTCGTGTTGCTCATTTTATAAGGGGCCGACGTGGGCGTGCTCGTATGGTAGTTGGATTTACAACTACATATGCAATCAGTGCCTATCACCACTTATGTTGTGAGTTCGAATCTCGATCAGGGCGAGGTGTACAACATTATGTGATAAAGTTTGTCAATGACTTGCGACAGGTCGGTGGTTTTCTCCGGGTCCTCCGGTTTCCTCCATCAATAAAACCATCATGATATAACTGAAATATTGTTGAAAGTGGTATTAAACACCATCAAACCAATATCAAACACACTCATTTTGTACAATTGCATGTCTTCTTGTTTTAAATGTCGTGTTGTTATATCCTATACGATTTCCACGTACAATGGTGATTGTTTGTCCTTGTTCCCGTTTGTTTTGTAGGGGGTGGTATATGTGATATTTATCTTTTTTGTTTTTATTTATGTATATTAGTTTCCAACAAGATATCTATATTACATAATGTTCGTTTAACTTAGTAACACGATAGTTGTGACTAGTGGTACAGAAACAGCATAACCTACATACCTACGTTACTAGTGGTACAGAAACAGCATAGCCTACATACCTACGTTACTAGTGGTACAGAAACAGCATAACCTACATACCTACGTTACTAGTGGTACAGAAACAGCATAACCTACATACCTACGTTACTAGTGGTACAGAAACAGCATAACCTACATATCTACGTTACTAGTGGTACAGAAACAGCATAACCTACATATCTACGTTACTAGTGGTACAGAAACAGCATAACCTACATATCTACGTTACTAGTGGTACAGAAACAGCATAACCTACATTACTAGTGGTACAGAAACAGCATAACCTACATATCTACGTTACTAGTGGTACAGAAACAGCATAACCTACATATCTACGTTACTAGTGGTACAGAAACAGCATAACCTACATATCTACGTTACTAGTGGTACAGAAACAGCATAACCTACATACCTACGTTACTAGTGGTACAGAAACAGCATAACCTACATACCTACGTTACTAGTGGTACAGAAACAGCATAACCTACACACCTACGTTACTAGTGGTACAGAAACAGCATAACCTACATACCTACGTTACTAGTGGTACAGAAACAGCATAACCTACATACCTACGTTACTAGTGGTACAGAAACAGCATAACCTACATACCTACGTTACTAGTGGTACAGAAACAGCATAACCTACATACCTACGTTACTAGTGGTACAGAAACAGCATAACCTACATTACTAGTGGTACAGAAACAGCATAACCTACATACCTACGTTACTAGTGGTACAGAAACAGCATAACCTACATACCTACGTTACTAGTGGTACAGAAACAGCATAATCTACATTACTAGTGGTACAGAAACAGCATAACCTACATACCTACGTTACTAGTGGTACAGAAACAGCATAACCTACATACCTACGTTACTAGTGGTACAGAAACAGCATAACCTACATATCTACGTTACTAGTGGTACAGAAACAGCATAACCTACATATCTACGTTACTAGTGGTACAGAAACAGCATAACCTACATATCTACGTTACTAGTGGTACAGAAACAGCATAACCTACATACCTACGTTACTAGTGGTACAGAAACAGCATAACCTACATACCTACGTTACTAGTGGTACAGAAACAGCATAACCTACATACCTACGTTACTAGTGGTACAGAAACAGCATAACCTACATACCTACGTTACTAGTGGTACAGAAACAGCATAACCTACATACCTACGTTACTAGTGGTACAGAAACAGCATAACCTACATTACTAGTGGTACAGAAACAGCATAACCTACATACCTACGTTACTAGTGGTACAGAAACAGCATAACCTACATACCTACGTTACTAGTGGTACAGAAACAGCATAACCTACATACCTACGTTACTAGTGGTACAGAAACAGCATAACCTACATATCTACGTTACTAGTGGTACAGAAACAGCATAACCTACATATCTACGTTACTAGTGGTACAGAAACAGCATAACCTACATATCTACGTTACTAGTGGTACAGAAACAGCATAACCTACATACCTACGTTACTAGTGGTACAGAAACAGCATAACCTACATACCTACGTTACTAGTGGTACAGAAACAGCATAACCTACATATCTACGTTACTAGTGGTACAGAAACAGCATAACCTACATATCTACATACTGCATACCTATTTCAGTTTTAGTGCGCTTCGTGTTGGTTAATTCTTTGTTTTATATGTAGTATGTTGTAGATAAGTGCTTGTCCTTTTTGTCCTTTTTCTTTTGGTCATTGCATTGTCTGTCCTTAAGTTTACGGCTTCTGATCACCCATTTCGTATCTTCATTTTTGTCATATAATTAGGGGGTCTCTGTGGCTGGAATCGTATGTTAGTTAACTTTTGTAATGAAATCGCTGCCTTTCATTACTAAGGGTTATGATTCCAACCTTCATCCAAGGGGTCAATGAGAGATTCTTGCTTAATACAAAATGAGCAGATATTTTCAGCTATATTTCGGCGAGAACAAGTTCACAATCGGTCAGATGATGACGATGTTCACTTTGAAACGACGCTCCATGGGTAGATATGTCGCTTCACTAGAACGCATTATCTTCATTCCGAGCCAACCAGTTTTTATTTTCATTACTTAATACTGTGTTATTAGCGGAGAAGCAATAAATACGAATATGATGGTCACTGGTTTAACCTGAACGGGACTCGAACCCCGATTTACCACACTCGAGGAATTTTGGAACTGTTTGTAAGTAGATTAACACGACGGGTTTCACTAATGGAACAGGAACTACTTACACTTCAGGAGCACCCGAGTTCATCCCCGGTTTTTAGTGGGGTTCGTGGTACTCTATCTTTAATTTTATATGTATGTTTTGTAGATCGTTGTTTGTCTTTTTATACTTTTTCTTTTGGCCATTGTGTTTTCTGTTCTTCTTCGATTTACGGAATCTGATTACCTCTTTGGTATCTTCAAACTCTTCTTTATATGATGTTATCATTTTAGTACAGTTTCCCTCAACCAGAAAACGAACCGTTATTGACGGGATTATTCCGTCGATTGCTTTACACCCGTGTCTCTCATCACTAAAATTGTAAGTTCGAATTCTGCTCATGGCGAGGTGAACTCGATACAACTTTCTATGATAAAGTTTTGCCATTGACCTGGGAATTTTCTTTTGAAACTGACCACCGCGATGTAACTGAAATATTGTTGAAAATGACAGCTGAAAAATAGCTAAATTGAGTAATTGATTAAAGGATTGATTAATAAAGGTCTAGTGGCAAGCATTGTGATGAATACACAGGACAAGAACCAATACTAGAAGTTAACATTCTACATGTTAAATTAATATTTAAACAGGCATGGTAGTGAACCGAAAAGGGTGTGTTTTATGGGGTGTTTGGGGGGAGGCAAGTGTTCAGAGTGGATCGAAAAGTAGGAGTGCAAGTTATCGTAGTTGACTGATAAGGTTTACAAAACTGACAACAAACATCTCTTTGGTGGTCTGTGGTTGTGGCTTATGGTGTTCAAAGCCACTTTCAACAATATTTCATTTATATCGTGGCGATCAGTTGTATTGGTGGAGGAAACCGGAGTACACAGAGAAGTCCATCGACCTGTCGCAAGTTACTGCATGACAAACTCTATCACATAATGTTGTATTGAGTACACCTCGCCATGACCAGGGTTCGAACTCACAACTTTAGTGGTGATAGGCACTGATTGCATAGGTAGTTGTAAATCCAAATACCATACGATTACGATCACGACGGTCACCTCTCTTTGGTGTAAAGCAATTACCCACCCAGTAATTAAAATATTTATTCATGCAATTTGACAAAATGTTCGTTTTCATTTTTGTGTATATTACAAATGTCATATTCTGTCATAATTGTATATCACATTTTGATAAAACATCTTTACATTTGTATATTTATTTTGTTCAAAGATCGAGAAAACATTTTTACATTTGTATATTTATTTTGTTCAAAGATCGAGATTTAGAGTAGTGGATAACGAGCTAGTTTATCCTGTGTAAAATATCGCGATTTTGCATTAAACAAATCTATGCATACTTGTAGCTTTATATATTTGCGATTTTCATACATTTTCAATTTACATGATATTACGGGTAAATTCTGATCAAGCCCCCACAATTTACATTCCACAAAAAGCATTAATCCGCCATAGGGTATTCAAAAATATAATTATATATTTTAATTATAATCTATAAAATGTATTAAAAAATTCCCGGATGTATTCCACCATTGAATATTATAACGCTTGATTTTCAAAATACTTTACGAGTTTGTCACACTGCCAAATGATTAAAACATTTGAACAGGATGTGTTAGTCTTCCAACTGAACGGGATTGAGAAAATATTTGCTTTTTACACCGTGTCAACATCATCTGAATGGTATTGAAATATACTTTATACTTTAATACTGTTTGAAATTTTAAACTTAGCATTTTTTAATTACACAGATCAGAAGGGAGAACGTTTATAAACTTAAATAAACAACACGGTTATTTCACAATGTAAAAGACACGTGATCAGGAAAAAGATACTTGCTAAATTTGTCAAAAAACAGTTCAAATTTGAAAATACGGTCAAACCTTCTTAAAAGACACCTTTATATAATAAGATACTGTCTATAAAGGGTAGGCCCATTTTCCCCATTAACGAATAATGCATATTATCTTAACCCGTACAAATCAACTGCTTATAAAGGACACATTTTCATTTTCATTTGAGTGCTCTTTATATAGATGTTTGACTATCCAGATTAAATATCTGATTGATTGATGTTTAGCGCCACGTAAGCAAATGTTTGAGCTATAATGCTATAGTTTACCAACAATATATCATTTAAGTAAAATGGTACCACTGCGATAAACTATGGACGGAATCTCAAATTGCCACTGAAAAAAAAAGTTTTTACTTGCAGCGGGCAACTATGAACAAATTGTTGTCCATTAGGGACCGACCTTTAACCTTTTAGGTGGAGGGGAACTATGTTTTCGTCGCGCAGGAATTTTTTTTTCACGCATTCACTCTCTCTTTTTTGAAAAGTTGGCGTTTTTGTCAACTTTTGATCAATATGTCTCATTGAAAAGGTCTAGGTCACAGATTATTTCCTTTTTCTATCTGTCAGGTCAATTAATTTTATTCTATAAAATTTGGCGACAGAAAGTAAAAAAAACCAGCTCCCACCAAAAAAAGTTATATGGCCATACCATTTAGAGCTGCTCCAAATTGTTTTTAATGAGCAAGGATGGTGGTATTCATTTCCGCCCAATGCTAAGGGGTGGGGGGTGTTGTTGATTCGTCCATCACAACCAGTGGAAATCCCCCCGCCCCCTTTAGTTTCTATATCACTTGGTACCAATGGGAATATCTTACCTGATAGTGTCCAAATAATATACAAAACATTGATATTAGATTATTTTCATAATATGATATTTCAGTTATTATTGGGATTTCTGTTTCTCATATTTCTGTTGCCACAAATAAAGGTTAAAGTGGTTAGTTGAAGTTAGGGAATGACTATTTAACTGTTCGGGGGGTTTAGTGTAGGGGGCTATATTTTTGTTTTATTTTTCTTGCAGCCCTGGGTTTGACCGTTTCGAGTTGAACGATTCCGCCTTCATTGTAGTGGTCATAGGCTCTGGATAAAAAACAGAGCCTATACCCTTAAAGTTAAATGGTTGTCCGTATGGGTGATTAAGGCTCATTCAAACAATATTTCAGTTATATCGTGGAGATATGTTTTAGTGTTAGAAGTAATTGGGTGTAACTGTGGACTCCAATCTTAGTGTGGCTAGTCGATGGAATACAATTCATAGGAATCATTTGAAAAAAGAGCATATTGGAAAATAAAATAAAAAAACAAATGTTATGTTCCATGTCTGTCCGGAAATGTATCCGTTTTTGCATTCCGGAATTACAATATTGACCGGAAGTTAAAAACACATTTATGAATTTATGAAAACACAAGATAAAAACACACAAATAAGTGTTTATTGCATCCAACATTATTGTAAATAGAGTTTCGGTATAATAAAACAAATATTGCCTGCACTTGCGGTGAACATCGTAATTGTTCACCTTAAGTGCAGGCAATAATTGCATAATGTTTTTTTTACTATATATCTACACGCGTTTTGATATATTAGCACGATTTATAGCTTTGTTTAGTCAATAACTAAAACAAAAATATTATTCCAAGACACTTAAATTATTTTCTGTTATTGGTACGCCATATTGAGTTGTAATGCAAATTTGTATCTTTACCGGAAGTTATTTCGCTATAAAAAATATAGTCATCATAATCGGTACAAACAGACTGTAGAAAGCACCAAGATGATTTGCCCGGTTTGTGTCGTCGTTATTTATATTCACAACTGCCGCCATCTCAACTCTGCATGAATCAATGGCAGCAAGAAACTCAATCATTTCTACGTCATCTTTGGCTCCTGCAGTAAGTTCACGTACTAATTCGTATACGTCACCAGACAAGCATGGATGTTCTGCCATTAGTTTTTCCAGAATCGGTTTACATTCTTTAAGACAATTACCGAATGGTTTACAGTTGTCTTTGACGAGCTTCCGAGTGGCTGCTGTGTCGTCATTGCTACCATTCATGAAAGCATGGAAATTACATCCTTTGTGGTTACCTTGCCAATATTCACAGATAGAAATATCTCTCCATGCCGTACATGATGGTGAATACATGTTACCGGCTGGATAGTAAGCAGCGAAGCCGAAGCACATTTCGTCGCTGGTGGCATCACCAAAAAATGTTGTTCTGGGTCGTGAAAGTGACTTATATTTACACGTGGTAACAATTTCATCCCCAGGCAAAACTTCAACTGCTGTAGAGTATCTACAAGAATACAACGTGATTTACAGATATTTCTTTGTTGTACAGCATGAATGATGTATGATAGTAAAATGAAATACCAAAGATACCACACTGTCGGAACAGTTCTGAAATCTAACAAAAAATACCACACTGTCGGAACAGTTCTGAAATCTAACAAAAAATACCACACTGTCGGAACAGTTCTGAAATCTAACAAAAAATACCACACTGTCGGAACAGTTCCTTAAATCTAACAACAAATACCACACTGTCGGAACAGTTCTGAAATCTAACAAAAAATACCACACTGTCGGAACAGTTCTGAAATCTAACAAAAAATACCACACTGTCGGAACAGTTCTGAAATCTAACAACAAATACCACACTGTCGGAACAGTTCTGAAATCTAACAAAATATACCACACTGTCGGAACAGTTCTGAAATCTAACAACAAATACCACACTGTCGGAACAGTTCTGAAATCTAACAAAAAAACACCACACTGTCGGAACAGTTCTGAAATCTAACAAAAATTACCACACTGTCGGAACAGTTCTGAAATCTAACAAAAAATACCACACTGTCGGAACAGTTCTGAAATCTAACAAAAATACCACACTATCGGAACAGTTCTGAAATCTAACAAAAATTACCACACTGTCGGAACAGTTCTGAAATCTAACACAAAATACCACACTGTCGGAACAGTTCTGAAATTTAACAAAAATACCACAATGACGGAACAAGTCTGAAATCTAACAAACACACTGTCGGAACAGTTCTGAAATCTAACAAAAAATACCACACTGTCGGAACAGTTCTGAAATCTAACAAAAAATACCACACTGTCGGAACAGTTCTGAAATCTAACAACAAATACCACAATGTCGGAACAGTTCTGAAATCTAACAACAAATACCACACTATCGGAACAGTTCTGAAATCTAACAAAAAATACCACACTGTCGGAACAGTTCTGAAATCTAACAAAAAATACCACACTGTCGGAACAGTTCTGAAATCTAACAAAAAATACCAGCTGTCGGAACAGTTCTGAAATCTAACAAAAAATACCACACTGTCGGAACAGTTCTGAAATCGAACAAAAAATACCACACTGTCGGAACAGTTCTGAAATCTAACAAAAAATACCACACTGTCGGAACAGTTCTGAAATCTAACAAAAAATACCACACTGTCGGAACAGTTCTGAAATCTAACAACAAATACCACACTGTCGGAACAGTTCTGAAATCTAACAACAAATACCACACTGTCGGAACAGTTCTGAAATCTAACAAAAAATACCACACTGTCGGAACAGTTCTGAAATCTAACAAAAAATACCACACTGTCGGAACAGTTCTGAAATCTAACAACAAATACCACACTGTCGGAACAGTTCTGAAATCTAACAAAATATACCACACTGTCGGAACAGTTCTGAAATCTAACAACAAATACCACACTGTCGGAACAGTTCTGAAATCTAACAAAAAAACACCACACTGTCGGAACAGTTCTGAAATCTAACAAAAATTACCACACTGTCGGAACAGTTCTGAAATCTAACAAAAAATACCACACTGTCGGAACAGTTCTGAAATCTAACAAAAATACCACACTATCGGAACAGTTCTGAAATCTAACAAAAATTACCACACTGTCGGAACAGTTCTGAAATCTAACACAAAATACCACACTGTCGGAACAGTTCTGAAATTTAACAAAAATACCACAATGACGGAACAAGTCTGAAATCTAACAAACACACTGTCGGAACAGTTCTGAAATCTAACAAAAAATACCACACTGTCGGAACAGTTCTGAAATCTAACAAAAAATACCACACTGTCGGAACAGTTCTGAAATCTAACAACAAATACCACACTGTCGGAACAGTTCTGAAATCTAACAAAAAATACCACACTGTCGGAACAGTTCTGAAATCTAACAATAAATACCACACTGTCGGAACAGTTCTGAAATCTAACAAAAAATACCACACTGTCGGAACAGTTCTGAAATCTAACAAAAAATACCACAATGTCGGAACAGTTCTGAAATCTAACAACAAATACCACACTATCGGAACAGTTCTGAAATCTAACAAAAAATACCACACTGTCGGAACAGTTCTGAAATCTAACAAAAAATACCACACTGTCGGAACAGTTCTGAAATCTAACAAAAAATACCAGCTGTCGGAACAGTTCTGAAATCTAACAAAAAATACCACACTGTCGGAACAGTTCTGAAATCGAACAAAAAATACCACACTGTCGGAACAGTTCTGAAATCTAACAACAAATACCACACTGTCGGAACAGTTCTGAAATCTAACAAAAAATACCACACTGTCGGAACAGTTCTGAAATCTAACAAAAAATACCACACTGTCGGAACAGTTCTGAAATCTAACAACAAATACCACACTGTCGGAACAGTTCTGAAATCTAACAAAAAATACCACACTGTCGGAACAGTTCTGAAATCTAACAACAAATACCACACTGCCGGAACAGTTCTGAAATCTAACAAAAAAACACCACACTGTCGGAACAGTTCTGAAATCTAACAAAAATTACCACACTGTCGGAACAGTTCTGAAATCTAACAAAAAATACCACACTGTCGGAACAGTTCTGAAATCTAACAAAAATACCACACTATCGGAACAGTTCTGAAATCTAACAAAAAATATCACACTGTCGGAACAGTTCTGAAATCTAACACAAAATACCACACTGTCGGAACAGTTCTGAAATTTAACAAAAATACCACAACGACGGAATAAGTCTGAAATCTAACAAAAAATACCACACTGTCGGAACAGTTCTGAAATCTAACAACAAATACCACAACGTCGGAACAGTTCTGAAATCTAACAACAAATACCACACTGTCGGAACAGTTCTGAAATCTAACAAAAAATACCACACTGTCGGAACAGTTCTGAAATCTAACAAAAAATACCACACTGTCGGAACAGTTCTGAAATCTAACAAAAAATACCAGCTGTCCGAACAGTTCTGAAATCTAACAACAAATACCACACTGTCGGAACAGTTCTGAAATCTAACAAAAAATACCACAATGTCGGAACAGTCCTGAAATCTAACAAAAAAATACCACACTGTCGGAACAGTTCTGAAATCTAACAAAAAATACCACACTGTCGGAACAGTTCTGAAATCTAACAAAAAATACCACACTGTCGGAACAGTTCTGAAATCTAACAAAAAACACCACACTGTCGGAACAGTTCTGAAATCTAACAAAAAAATACCACAATGTCGGAAAAGTTCTGAAATCTAACAACAAATACCACACTGTCGGAACAGTTCTGAAATCTAACAAAAAATACCACACTGTCGGAACAGTTCTGAAATCTAACAAAAATTACCACAATATCGGAACAGTTCTGAAATCTAACAAAAAATACCACACTGTCGGAACAGTTCTGAAATCTAACAACAAATACCACAACGTCGGAACAGTTCTGAAATCTAACAACAAATACCACACTGTCGGAACAGTTCTGAAATCTAACAAAAAATACCACACTGTCGGAACAGTTCTGAAATCTAACAAAAAATACCACACTGTCGGAACAGTTCTGAAATCTAACAAAAAATACCAGCTGTCGGAACAGTTCTGAAATCTAACAACAAATACCACACTGTCGGAACAGTTCTGAAATCTAACAAAATATACCACACTGTCGGAACAGTTCTGAAATCTAACAACAAATACCACACTGTCGGAACAGTTCTGAAATCTTACAAATAATACCACAACGTCGGAACAAGTCTGAAATCTAACAAAAAATACTACACTGTCGGAACAGTTCTGAAATCTAACAAAAACACCACACTGTCGGAACAGTTCTGAAATCTAACAAAAAATACCACACTGTCGGAACAGTTCTGAAATCTAACAAAACATACCACAATGTCGGAACAGTTCTGAAATCTAACAAAAAATACCACAATGTCGGAACAGTTCTGAAATCTAACAAAAAATACCACACTGTCGGAACAGTTCTGAAATCTAACAAAAAATACCACACTGTCGGAACAGTTCTGAAATCTAACAAAAAATACCACACTGTCGGAACAGTTCTGAAATCTAACAAAAAAATACCACAATGTCGGAACAGTTCTGAAATCTAACAAAAATACCACACTGTCGGAACAGTTCTGAAATCTAACAAAAAATACCACACTGTCGGAACAGTTCTGAAATCTAACAAAAAATACCACAATGTCGGAACAGTTCTGAAATCTAACAAAAAATACCACACTGTCGGAACAGTTCTGAAATCTAACAAAAAAATACCACAATGTCGGAACAGTTCTGAAATCTAACAAAAATACCACACTGTCGGAACAGTTCTGAAATCTAACAAGAAATACCACACTGTCGGAACAGTTCTGAAATCTAACAAAAATACCACACTGTCGGAACAATTCTGAAATCTAACAAAAAATACCACACTGTCGGAACAGTTCTGAAATCAAACAAAAATACCACAACGTCGGAACAAGTCTGAAATCTAACAACAAATACCAACTGTCGGAACAGTTCTGAAATCTAACAACAAATACCACACTGTCGGAACAGTTCTGAAATCTAACAAAAAATACCACAATGTCGGAACAGTCCTGAAATCTAACAAAAAATACCACACTGTCGGAACAGTTCTGAAATCTAACAAAAAATACCACACTGTCGGAACAGTTCTGAAATCTAACAAAAAATACCACACTGTCGGAACAGTTCTGAAATCTAACAAAAAACACCACACTGTCGGAACAGTTCTGAAATCTAACAAAAAAATACCACAATGTCGGAAAAGTTCTGAAATCTAACAACAAATACCACACTGTCGGAACAGTTCTGAAATCTAACAAAAAATACCACACTGTCGGAACAGTTCTGAAATCTAACAAAAATTACCACAATGTCGGAACAGTTCTGAAATCTAACAAAAAACACCACACTGTCGGAACAGTTCTGAAATCTAACAAAAAATACCACACTGTCGGAACAGTTCTGAAATCTAACAAAAATACCACAACGTCGGAACAAGTCTGAAATCTAACAAACAAATACCAACTGTCGGAACAGTTCTGAAATCTAACAACAAATACCACACTGTCGGAACAGTTCTGAAATCTAACAAAAAACACCACACTGTCGGAACAGTTCTGAAATCTAGCAAAAAATACCATACTGTCGGAACAGTTCTGAAATCTAACAAAAAATACCACACTGTCGGAACAGTTCTGAAATCTAACAAAAAATACCACACTGTCGGAACAGTTCTGAAATCTGACAAAAAATACCACACTGTCGGAACAGTTCTGAAATCTAACAAAAATACCACAACGTCGGAACAAGTCTGAAATCTAACAAAAAATACCAACTGTCGGAACAGTTCTGAAATCTAACAACAAATACCACACTGTCAGAACAGTTCTGAGACAAAATCGATACCTTAACAAATAAATACATGACCGCACTTTCCTGGTTTGGTAAAATAAAGTCACTTTGTTTAAAAAAAACGTGGCGGGGATAAACTGGCTTCATGGACCCAAATTTTCCATCTTAGTGAAATATTGCTACATTAACAAACAAAGAATTGCTTAGAACAACAATTAATACTTAATTTCTTTTTATTTGGCTGAGATATACATGTTCATATAACGCGTTTGAGAAAAGACAAAAATTGTATGGAACAGTTAAAACTGAGGGTCACCTCTTTCAGGCATGGGTGGCGTTAGTCTATTTTGGCTATCCTCTTTATACCCTTTGGTTTTCTTGTTCACAAAACCTTTACATACAATTATTTAATATTTATTCCAATATTTTGACAAAGAGGCTACCTGATGAAAGTTATTCCAGAAAAGCTTGAAGATGTCAAAGATGTAATCAGAAGGACAGAGATAGAATGGCTAAATACAAAAGGACAAACAGACAACGTCAAAGGTCATATTTCTGTACTGTATCCCCGTGTTCCTGCGAAAGTGGTCTACCCAGGATGAAAATGCGAACCCGGAATGCACCAAATGGTGATAAAATCAGGAAATAAATGTCGTTGGCATTTATAGTCTGGTGAGTAGAATATTAGATCGTGTGATACTCGGTTGATAATGGTATCACTCATTTGATATTTGTCTTCTTGAACGAATATCGGTATTATATTTACTTGTGTTCTGTCGGGTTGTCATAGTGATTGTCGGTATTGTACTTACTTGTGTTCTGTCGGGTTGTCGTAAGGATTGTCGGTATTGTACTTGCTTGTGTCCTGTCGGGTTGTCATGGTGATTGTCGGTTTGTATTATATTTACTTGTGTTCTGCCGGATTGTCGCTGTAATTTTCGGTATTGTACTTGTGTTCGTGGTGATTGTAGGTATGTATTATACTTACCTTGTGTTCTGTCGGGCTGCTATGGAGGTTGTCGGTGTGTATTATGCTTACTTATGTTCTGTCGGGTTGTCATGGTGATTGTAGGTATGTATTATACTTACTTTGTGTTTTGTCGGGTTGTTATGGAAGTTGTAGGTATGTATTGTACTTACTTGTGTTCTCTCGGGTTGTCGTGGTGATTGTAGGTATGTATTGTACTTACTTGTGTTCTCTCGGGTTGTCGTGGTGATTGTTGGTATGTATTGTATTTACTTGTGTTCTCTCGGGTTGTCGTGGTGATTGTAGGTATGTATTGTACTTACTTGTGTTCTCTCGGGTTGTCGTGGTGATTGTTGGTATGTATTGTATTTACTTGTGTTCTCTCGGGTTGTCGTGGTGATTGTAGGTATGTATTGTACTTGCTTGTGTTCTGTCGGGTCATCGCTGTAATTGTCAGCATTTTACTTATTATGTTCTGTCGGATTGTCATGGTGATTGTCGGTATGTATTATACTTACTTCGTTTCTGTCGGGTTGTCGTAGTTATATATCTCGTCATGTGTCAGTTGTGTGTAGAACTCTCCGCCTCTGTTGATCTCAATTTTCATTTCATGACCTGAATAAAAGACACAAATGATTGATTGATTGATTGATTTATTGATTGATTGATTGGTAATTAGCGCCAACTTTATCAATATTTCAGATATATCGTGGCTTGGGCAAACACTTTATATTAACTTAGACACCCAGAAGACCATTAGAAATAAACCATAATTGTCTATAAAACAACGGGTTATATGTAAAAAAATAAAATATATTAAGACATTAAAAAGACAAAAACATATATTTAAGAACGTATGTTATTGAATTATATTTTTGAATATACATTGATTTCTTTTAAATAAAAGACACAAGAGAATACAGTTCAGACTTAATAGCATTATGTGTGGAACATCACAAATATAGAAAGTAAATGACAGATTTATGTTTCTGAAATGAATATGCATGTATATTTACCCAAATAGTGCATGTGGTTTGTAGCCCAGAATATGTTGATTGGACCTTTCATGATCATGCGTGAACACTCTGACGGACAAGTTCCTACGACAGTATAACTGTTTACTCCAGGTGGTATTTCTATATCAGCCTGTCCTGTTGTTAAGAGAGCTGCATCATTAGGTCTAAGTTTCGGAGTATAATACAGGGTCATTCCGGACGAGTCTTTGTAATTATTCACAAGCTGGGGGTTGTTCCAATGAAACTAAAAATAAAATGGTGCAGTCTTTTATTATGTTATTAATACAAAACAATTCCAAACTGGAACATATAAGCATACAAACATACCTTCAATACACAATACAAAAGATTTAAAAAAAAACGTTAATATGTATTTCTATCATATACTTATAGTTGGTAACAGGTCAAACGCCCCCATTACCAAAACGCCCACATTACCAAAACGCCCCTACCAAAACGCCTCCACTTTTAACCAAAACGCCCTACTTTTTTTCAAAGCGCCCCATTATTTTACCATGTGATATAAAAGTTAAAATCTAATGAAATACATTAGACATCTGCCCGAGATTACCTCAGCGGGATGATATACAAAAAATATTACACGGTTCCGGAATATATCATATTTCTTTCCGTAATCGGTATCACATTATGATTCTCTTTGTCATTTTTTGGGCCAAGTATATAAAAAGATCATAACATGTCCCAAATGCCGTAACTATCATTGAGGCAAGTGAGGCAATTGCCTCTCTAAAATGTCCGTCAATTTGTTTTAAATAAATGATTTACAAAGGTGTCTTGTGTATATCCTTTTATGTTGATTTTGCCTAAGTAGTATCAAGTTGTTCCTATTCTGTATATATATATATGTTATTGTACGTCGGAGTTCACTCAGCCTCAAACGTATGTACAGTGCTGCCTCATAAGTATTCGCGAAAATAAGAAAATGGCTGCGATCGGTAGTGCGAGTTGAAATTGTCACCAATGTTTTTCGTTGTAATAAAAAGAACTACATAGTTTTAAGCTGTCTTGAGCTACCCTTTTGAACGTTCCCCAAATATGTGACGTAATTTTAAGGTCGTCTGCTACGTGTTTACAAATAAACAGACGTGTTTTCAAGATGGGTCGCAAGTCAAAGGAATTGAGTGAGGATCGGAAACAACTGGTTGTGGATTTGAAACGGGAAGGGCATAGGAATTGTGAGATCGTGAAATTGTTGCATATACCTGAATCTACAATTCGTTCAATTTGGAAGAAGTACAACAGCACAGGTAATGTTGAAAACATTCCCAGAGTTGGACGACCAAGGAAAGTGACACGACGCGGTGAGGTTAGATTATTGAGGACGGTAAAAAAGAATCGTGGCAAGGTTTTAAGAGAAATTACCAATGATTTCAATGAAGGAGGGGTTGTTCGTGTCCACCCAAAGACTATACAGCGTTATTTACACAAAAACAAAATATTTAGACGTGTTGTTCGTAAGAAAATGGTGGTCAGAGAGGTCAACAAAAAGAAACGACTTTCTTGGTGTCTGGAACGATGGAGATGGACTGTTAATTTACACTGTAATCAAGTAATATTCAGTGATGAATCGCAGATAGTTATTGGACAAAATAACCGTGTGTACGTGTGGAGATCTTCGAATGAGGCTTACCGCCCCGAGTGCATGTGTCCGCCATATCAGAGGAAGGTGTCTGTTATGATCTGGGGGTGCATTACATGGTATGGTGTGGGAACTTTATGTAAGGTTGATGGTAATATAAATGCTGTGAAATATCGTGACATCCTTGATAATCATCTTTGGCCCGTTTTAGCCCGTCATTTTGCCGACAAACCTTATCGTTTCCAAGATGGCAATGCCCCTGTCCATCGGGCCCGCTTAATTGAAGAATTCAAACGAGACAATGATATTCATGGCATGACATGGCCAGCTCAGTCTCCGGACTTAAATATTATTGAAAATTTGTGGCTTCGCATCAAGAGATCGTTACAAAATTCAGCAGGAAACATAAATACTCCTCAAGAACTGTTTACTGCCATTCAGGATATTTGGATGAACTTTACTGTGGATTACATTCAGAACTTGTATACCTCCATTCCACGCAGGATTCTGGCAGTTATACGGTCGAAGGGTTACCTCACAAAATATTAAGGTAACTTTTTCATTTTTACCTAGTGTATTTTAATGGTGCAAAGAGCAATAACTCAAACTCGTTGACGTCCGCCATCTTGTTTTCGCGAATACTTTTGAGACGGCGCTGTACGTCCCTCATTTAGTTACATTATGTCATTACGTCATGTAGTTATACACGTTACATGTTTACATTGACGACACTTCTTGTACGAAATAGATGTTTGGCTGAAAACAAGGTCTGGTCGAAAAAGTAAAGCAGGCCAGTTCGAATTAGGTTTGTGCAAGTTGAAGTTGCATGTTGTAATTTTTCATACACACATTTCAACGAGAATAGATCGAGAACGCCTCTACAGAATCAGTTGAACATATTTTTTGTTTTTATTATATCCCCTCCTTTAGGCGACGGATGCATTCAATTTTACTGTCCGTTCGTCGAGAACAGGCTTCCGTGCAATAACATAAAAACACTGCAACATAATCACCTTAAAATCACTTGTTTGGAAATGTTGTTAAGGACATCACATACAGATCAAGTTTGAATTTCATTATGTGGGGTATTTTGCATTTTTCGGTTTCTGCTATAGTGCCAGACATATATTATATGGCCCTACTTCTCGTTTCATAGTTATTATTTTTCATATACTTTTGGTTATTAAAGCTTTCATCTATGACTGCGTTGATTTTCGAGTGTACAATGCATACGATGACGTAAATATTTGTTTTCATCAGATTCTTGTCGTTCTGTCATCGCCATTGAATAATCTAGTTGTTGTATGCTTCTTCTTTTTAAAGCCATGACTACCATATGTCAGTTGGGTGGTAACCTTGACTACTAAAACAACCACTTTAATTACATGTGTACGATCATTTCATAGCCAAAATATCCTTGCAATTTCAAATAAAGCAAGAGCTTCATCGGGGGGAGGGCAACCCTGGACCCCTTATCAGGACTCTGCCCTGGAACTGCTGGAGACCTAGGTGGTCCCCATACCTCTTGCCTCACTAGACAGGAGACCCTAGTTATGGTCTTGATGTCCTCTTTCGTATCAGATCCCTTTATCAGCCCGTGGTCTTCAAGACTACCGGCTTTTTGGCTTATATATCAGGACATACGACTGATAAGGGATCTGATATCAAAAAGGCCATGTGATAATCTCTATGTATCCCCATGTCTTTAATTCTTTTTTCCGGTGTGACATCACATTATGTAATTGACCAATCAATATTTAGCTTAAGTCATATAAAGAAAATGTTAGGAGGTGAAGCCAAGCAAAATCTTCGTAATTCTACATATACTGCAAAGTTGATTAATCAGTTCATATTTATCAACAGAAGTTAATAAAATTCACCTCTAGTCCTTGCTGACACTAGATCTGATCTCTATTTAGATTTTCTTAAAATTTTATATGACAAGTTTATTTTAGATTACGAAAATATAATCCACAATTTCAATTGAAATAGATAAAAAAAAACACAAAAAAACGAGGATACCTGCTGGCTTCAAATAGATATAAAAAAAACCGAGGATATCTGCTGGCTTCAAAATTGATATAAAAAACCGAGGATACCTGCTGGCTTCACCTCCTTCGATTATAAAATGCCCGGATAAGAGGATTATAATGACTGTGTTATAAAGGATGATGGATTTAAAAGTCTTTCAGTTTATCAATATCTGTAAAGTTAATATTAGCAATCCTTTAAAAAAGTTGGCATGCTGTACAGTTTTGGAAATCAGAAGACATAGAATTATTTTGTTTCTTTTCAATAATTTCCATGACACTTTAACATACGCATACAACATAATGAGAAGATAAATAAACTGCCACCCCCTCCGGAGCACCTGAGTTCACCCCCAGTTTTTAGTGGGATTCGTATTGCCCAATCTTTAGTTTTCTGGGTAGTGTTGTGTAGATCATTGTTTATATTTTTGTCTCTTTTCAATTGGCAATATATCATTGAATTGTCTTCCGTTATGATGCGTTTTCTATGCAAGACAAGACATAAAGAGAGCTGCGCGTAACCTTGTCTTACATGGCATTGTCAGCCAATCAAATCGGCCGAGAATAATCAACGGGAAACTACGATAGTGTCAGATTGAAAGCCATATTTACAACAATACACACAAATAATTAAAACGCCTACCTTGCAAACTTATTTTAGTTATATTTTATCAAAACTGAAGCGTACACGAAACCAAATGACGTCTGATCTTTACGTTTTAAACTGGAAGTCTTCATATGACGTCATGTTGTTAATGTACTAAAGACGTCAACAACATTTCGGGGAATTTTATTTGTGTGATTTTTAGACCAGGGATATGCAAGAATACATTTTTATGTTCAGTATTGCATTGAAGAATTCATGATAATAATTAAACGGTTCTTTTCAGGAGTTCATCCATGTGTACACGGGGTCGATGCACTCACAAACTTTACATAAACGTCCTTCTCTCCTAGCACGTGGTGATCTAGTTTCGGAGCCGAAATGTAAACATTGTTAAAAACGGAAGAAATAGGTTCTTACACTCGTCTCTATTGAAGATCTGGGATTTCTTCCACTCGTGTGAGAAATTCTACGTCTTTTCACACTCGTGAAAGAAATCCCAGATCTTCAATAGAGACTCGTGTAAGAACCTATTAGTCTGTTCTTCTGCATGCGATTTACCGCTTCTGATTTTCTCTTTGGTATCTTCTGATTATCTCTTTGGTATCTTCTGATTACCTCTTTGGTATCTTCTGATTACCTCTTTGGTATCTTCTGATTACCTCTTTGGTATCTTCTGATTATCTCTTTGGTATCTTCTGATTATCACTTTGGTATCTTCTGATTACCCCTTTGGTATCTTCTGATTACCTCTTTGGTATCTTCTGATTATCTCTTTGGTATCTTCTGATTACTTCTTTGGTATCTTCTGATTACCTCTTTGGTATCTTCTGATTACCCCTTTGGTATCTTCTGATTATCTCTTTGGTATCTTCTGATTACCTCTTTGGTATCTTCTGATTATCTCTTTGGTATCTTCTGATTATCTCTTTGGTATCTTCTGATTATCTCTTTGGTATCTTCTGATTATCTCTTTGGTATCTTCTGATTACCTCTTTGGTATCTTCTGATTACCTCTTTGGTATCTTCTGATTATCTCTTTGGTATCTTCTGATTATCTCTTTGGTATCTTCTGATTATCACTTTGGTATCTTCTGATTACCCCTTTGGTATCTTCTGATTACCTCTTTGGTATCTTCTGATTATCTCTTTGGTATCTTCTGATTATCACTTTGGTATCTTCTGATTACCCCTTTGGTATCTTCTGATTATCTCCTTGGTATCTTCTGATTATCTCTTTGGTATCTTCTGATTATCTCTTTGGTATCTTCTGATTATCTCTTTGGTATCTTCTGATTACCCCTTTGGTATCTTCTGATTATCTCTTTGGTATCTTCTGATTACCTCTTTGGTATCTTCTGATTATCTCTTTGGTATCTTCTGATTACCTCTTTGGTATCTTCTGATTATCTCTTTGGTATCTTCTGATTATCTCTTTGGTATCTTCTGATTATCTCTTTGGTATCTTCTGATTATCTCTTTGGTATCTTCTGATTATCTCTTTGGTATCTTCTGATTATCTCTTTGGTATCTTCTAATTATTTCTTTGGTATCTTCAAACCTTTCTTGAACATGATTGCAGTCTGTTAACATTCTTTCCAGTTGTAACTTGCAATTGTTACTAAATGTTAATGTTAATAAACGATAGAGAAAACTGATGAGGCAATTAAGAATGGATACTCCAGAAAAACCGGCAACATTGAGCACACAAGACACGTGACATTGACACAGAATAGTAAACAAACATTTCCACGTACAGCTCTAACTGTTTGATACCGTATATATAGTAGGCAACAACTGGGAAATATTGTGTTAGCATTTTGTGTTTATTTATTATAAAGATATTGTTTTTGAATCGACAAAATAGATTAAATGCACCACATTATAATATCGATCATTATGACAGCTTAATTACCTCCATTGCAGCTTGTTTGTATACATTGTTACCGCCAAATCGAAATCCCATTGGTCCGTTTATACAATATCCGGTGAATCCTACAGCCCATAAACCAATAATTGTTCGACATTTGCTGCCTGCACCCATACCACAAGGTCCAACTTTGTTTAATTCACTTGCCTCAACTGGATCTACAAAAAAGCATATCTATGTATACATTTAACACGACGGGTTGTCACTCGAAAATGCATCTATTCCTGAGCACTTAAATTTCATCCTCATTTCTATGTGGTGTGCGTTTTGCTTAACCTTATGTTTTCTGTTAACTAGTTTGTCGACCATTGATAGTCTTTTTTGTCACTTTTCTTGTGAAAATATATTATTGTGCTGTCTGTCCTTCCATTTAAGGGAGGATCTGATTAACTTTTCTTATGTATAGTTTAATATGCAGGTTTAAAATGGTCAGGTTATTCATTATTATAATATTATTTAATTCTTAGAATTTAAAAGCGCAGACCTATGAAGATATGGACGATACCTTTGTTACTTAACGGGTCATATTTGTATTTTCTGATATTGTTCATATGACAACTTCTGTGTCACGAAGTTTAAATATATTATGTATAATGTTCTATATTATATCTTCCTTTATAACAACAATGTTCACGCAGTTTTATGTGAGAGTTGGTTTTTTACTCACATGTGGAAGGCACTTGTATAACTACATCATTGCGCTAAGAGGGGAAGTTTGCTCACAAACAAATAGTACCAAGCCAGGAATTTGTGCTTGTCTACGATTTTGATATTTGATTTTGTAATCGTTTAGACAGTGTGGTATTTTTTTCAATTTCATCAGTACATAAGGGGGCGGGGGGGTACCATACACTACAGGGAGATAACTCTTTAAAATCAGTTGAACGTTTTGATCATATGATGTTTGTATGCAGATTTTAAGCATCTCGGTGATCAAAACCATAGAGTGAAAAGCTGCTATGTGGCTAGTGAATTTATAGCTCTGAGTCTGTTGGTTGGAATTTGTTAAAATTTTGATATTTATTACATTGGATATATTCAAACACACTGCCAAAAATATAAGAAAATTAAACGAGCATATAAAATTTTACCTAAAGTGTATGGTACCACCTTAAATGCTTCTGTGAGATTTGGAGGAAAAAACAAATGCAGTACGCATATCAAGTTCAGCAACGTATTCTGTTATTACGAGGTAGGGCTTGAGTTATGATGTTTACCGCTACTTTCAAGAATATTTCAGTCATATCGAGGAGGTCAGTTTATTTGTGGAGGAAACCGGAGTACACAGTGAAAACCATCGACCTACCGCAAGTCATTGACAAAATTTATCACATAATGTTGTATCGAGTACACCTCGCCATAACCGGGATTAGGACTCACAACTTTAGTGGTGATATGCACTGATTGCACAGGTAGTTGTAAATCCAATTACCATACGACGGCTCCTTCTGTTGTTACGTTATCTGCTTGTATTGGGTTGTTTTCTTTTTTAATTCGGAAAACATTAACTGGAAGTGACAACAGGTACTCCGAAGGAAACTAGACAGTCCGGAAGGGTAAACTTCTCTTGGTAAATAAATGCGTATCTGTATTGTGTTATGAATGAAGCAATTTATTAGTATACATTGTATCTGATAATAATAGTTTGATAATAATGTAAGCTGTTTATACATACCATTAGGATCACATCCATACAAGAGAATGTGATGCATAACGTGCTCATTATCAATTACTGGCTCATAAGCCATCAGATGGTAATCTCTGTCAGATGGTAGATCAAAAATCATACACATATATGATGTTTCTACATCAGGCACTGGCGTCTCTGTAAATCTTACCGTCATGTTCAAGGTTTCTATGACAACAGAA
The DNA here is from genome assembly GCA_963680875.1 of Bathymodiolus brooksi. Lineage (NCBI taxonomy): Eukaryota > Metazoa > Mollusca > Bivalvia > Mytilida > Modiolidae > Bathymodiolus > Bathymodiolus brooksi. Next base: position 97,881,074 of record OY804584.1, read on the forward strand.
AATAAGATATCAAATGCATGCATGAAAATGGTTAGAACCACGCGAATTTTAAGCAAATTGTCAACTGAAATGAGACTATATATATTTATTTACATGTATAGTATATAGAAGACACATATTGGTACCATTTCTTCTATCATAATTTTTTTCGTCGAACATAATCATTGTTAATTCCCTATTGTCATACAAATCAACAAGTCTAACAACCCATTTTCAACAAATGAAAGAAATGAAAATGTAATTATTAAAATTAAAATGAGTAAATATGCTTTTTTTAAATTGTTATAACTTTTTATTTGATATCTACGATTTTATTAATATACCTGTTGTTTAGAAGTATGACTAAGTTTGTATGCTGCGTGGTACAAAGTAAATGTTGGAGAATACCGAAGGGGCAATCGAAAATGGACAATCCAAAGAAACTGGAAAAATAGGGTACACAAGACGAAAACAAAAAGCAAAACAAAAAACTCCTTGTTTGTTTGTTTTGGTTCTGACCGTGTTGTATTTCTTGTCTTTATATTACCTGTTCTTATATAACCGGACAGTCCTCTAACCCATCTTTAACCTCACAGTCTACTCATGATTTATCTTGTTTGTTTGTTTGCTTGTTTGTTTGTTTGTTTGTTTGTTTGTTTGTTTGTTTGTTTTTGTTCTGACCGTGTTGTAATTCTTGTCTTTATATTACCTGGTTCTTTTATGACCGGACAGTCCTCTAACCCATCTTTAACCTCACAGTCTACTTATGATTTATCTTGTTTGTTTGTTTGCTTGTTTGTTTGTTTGTTTGTTTGTTTGTTTGTTTGTTTGTTTGTTTTTGTTCTGACCGTGTTGTAATTCTTGTCTTTATATTACCTGGTTCTTTTATGACCGGACAGTCCTCTAACCCATCTTTAACCTCACAGTCTACTCATGATGTATCTTGTTTGTTTGTTTGTTTGTTTGTTTGTTTGTTTGTTTGTTTGTTTGTTTTTGTTCTGACCGTGTTGTAATTCTTGTCTTTATATTACCTGGTTCTTTTATGACCGGACAGTCCTCTAACCCATCTTTAACCTCACAGTCTACTCATGATTTATCTTGTTTGTTTGTTTGTTTGTTTGTTTGTTTGTTTGTGTTCTGACCGTGTTGTATTTCTTGTCTTTATATTACCTGGTTCTTTTAAGACCTCACAGTCCTTTAATCCATCTGCTACTTCACAGTCTACCCATGTTTTTTCTTGGTCACAGATAGAGCCATCCTCAAGGGTACATATACCTGCAGAATAAACAACATGGTTCTACGCTTGCAGAAAGGATTTCAAATTTCAATTTCGCCACGCTTAAAAGCTGACATCAATTACGTTTGCTACGTAATGCCTTTTTAGGAAGACTGTCCCCGCCTACAGATCAGTTGGAAACTGTCCCTAGTCTACAGACGAACACCCGAATTCACCCCCGTTTGTAATGGGATTCGTCTTATTCAATCGTTAATTTTCTGAGTAGTATTTTAAATAAATAAAGCAGATCACATGACTCTAATAAAGGACATTTGACATGATATCATTAGAAACATTATGTTACAGGATGTAGAGCGTGAAATTACTGGTCCCTTTGTTTACTGTTTAACACATCTCAAATTCTCGACATACTGGAAGCTAGCTAATGTTATACTCTGTTTTAAGTATGATCACAGGTTAATTGATTAAATTATTTCCACTGTGGCATTGTTGTAGTTTTATATGATGCTTGGGATGGTAATTTACAAAACTATTTTTTAACTTTTAAGTAGTAACTGACATCTTGTATAAGTTTCGTAAATACCTGGTTGGGTTATATTTGTTATTCTGAAGGATAAATTGCCAAGTTTCAAGACATCACACTTTACCTGAGTTATTCCTGTTATCCAGACAGGTAAATTACCCGGATGGGTAATATATTTTATCCTGGTAAATAAAGTACCAAATTTCAAGACATGCTACTTTACCAAGATGAATAATTCCTGTTATTCTATAAGGTAAATTACCAAAAATACTTTACAAATTACATGGATGTGCTATATCTGTTATCCTGGCAAGTAAATTACCAAGTATCAAGGCATCATACTTTACCTGGATGAGTTACTCCTATTAACTAGACAGGTAAATTACTTAGTATCAAGGCATCATACTTTACCTGGATGAGTTACTCCTATTAACTAGACAGGTAAATTACTTAGTATCAAGGCATCATACTTTACCTGGATGAGTTACTCCTATTAACTAGACAGGTAAATTACTTAGTATCAAGGCATCATACTTTACCTGGATGAGTTACTCCTATTAACTAGACAGGTAAATTACTTAGTATCAAGGCATCATACTTTACCTGGATGAGTTACTCCTATTAACTAGACAGGTAAATTACTTAGTATCAAGGCATCATACTTTACCTGGATGAGTTACTCCTATTAACTAGACAGGTAAATTACTTAGTATCAAGGCATCATACTTTACCTGGATGAGTTACTCCTATTAACTAGACAGGTAAATTACTTAGTATCAAGGCATCATACTTTACCTGGATGAGTTACTCCTATTAACTAGACAGGTAAATTACTTAGTATCAAGGCATCATACTTTACCTGGATGAGTTACTCCTATTAACTAGACAGGTAAATTACTTAGTATCAAGGCATCATACTTCACCTGGATGAGTTACTCCTATTAACTAGACAGGTAAATTACCTAGTATCCAGACATCATACTTTATATATATTAGTTATTCCTGTCATCTGGCAGCTAAATTACTTAGTATCAAGGCATCATACTTTACCTGGATGAGTTACTCCTATTAACTAGACAGGTAAATTACTTAGTATCAAGGCATCATACTTTACCTGGATGAGTTACTCCTATTAACTAGACAGGTAAATTACTTAGTATCAAGGCATCATACTTTACCTGGATGAGTTACTCCTATTAACTAGACAGGTAAATTACTTAGTATCAAGGCATCATACTTTACCTGGATGAGTTACTCCTATTAACTAGACAGGTAAATTACTTAGTATCAAGGCATCATACTTTACCTGGATGAGTTACTCCTATTAACTAGACAGGTAAATTACTTAGTATCAAGGCATCATACTTTACCTGGATGAGTTACTCCTATTAACTAGACAGGTAAATCACTTAGTATCAAGGCATCATACTTTACCTGGATGAGTTACTCCTATTAACTAGACAGGTAAATTACCTAGTATCCAGACATCATACTTTATATATATTAGTTATTCCTGTCATCTGGCAGCTAAATTACTTAGTATCAAGGCATCATACTTTACCTGGATGAGTTACTCCTATTAACTAGACAGGTAAATTACTTAGTATCAAGGCATCATACTTTACCTGGATGAGTTACTCCTATTAACTAGACAGGTAAATTACTTAGTATCAAGGCATCATACTTTACCTGGATGAGTTACTCCTATTAACTAGACAGGTAAATTACTTAGTATCAAGGCATCATACTTTACCTGGATGAGTTACTCCTATTAACTAGACAGGTAAATTACTTAGTATCAAGGCATCATACTTTACCTGGATGAGTTACTCCTATTAACTAGACAGGTAAATTACTTAGTATCAAGACATCATACTTTACCTGGATGAGTTACTCCTATTAACTAGACAGGTAAATTACTTAGTATCAAGGCATCATACTTTACCTGGATGAGTTACTCCTATTAACTAGACAGGTAAATTACCTAGTATCCAGACATCATACTTTATATATATTAGTTATTCCTGTCATCTGGCAGCTAAATTACTTAGTATCAAGGCATCATACTTTACCTGGATGAGTTACTCCTATTAACTAGACAGGTAAATTACCTAGTATCCAGACATCATACTTTATATATATCAGTTATTCCTGTCATCTGGCAGCTAAATTACTTAGTATCAAGGCATCATACTTTACCTGGATGAGTTACTCCTATTAACTAGAGAGGTAAATTACCTAGTATCCAGACATCATACTTTATATATATCAGTTATTCCTGTCATCTGGCAGCTAAATTACCTAGTATCAAAGCATCATACTTTACCTGGATGAGTTACTCCTATTAACTAGACAGGTAAATGACCTAGTATCCAGACATCATACTTTACATATATTAGTTATTCCTGTCATCTGGCAGCTAAATTACCTAGTATCAAGGCATCATACTTTACCTGGATGAGTTACTCCTATTAACTAGACAGGTAAATTACCTAGTATCCAGACATCATAGTTTATATATATCAGTTATTCCTGTTATCTGGCAGCTAAATTACCTAGTATCAAGGCATCATACTTTACCTGGATGAGTTACTCCTATTAACTAGACAGGTAAATTACTTAGTATTCAGACATCATACTTTATATATATCAGATATTCCTGTCATCTGGCAGCTAAATTACCTAGTATCAAGGCATCATACTTTACCTGGATGAGTTACTCCTATTAACTAGGCAGGTAAATTACCTAGTATCCAGACATCATACTTTATATATATCAGTTATTCCTGTCATCTGGCAGCTAAATTACTTAGTATCAAGGCATCATACTTTACCTGGATGAGTTACTCCTATTAACTAGAGAGGTAAATTACCTAGTATCCAGACATCATACTTTATATATATCAGTTATTCCTGTCATCTGGCAGCTAAATTACCTAGTATCAAGGCATCATACTTTACCTGGATGAGTTACTCCTATTAACTAGACAGGTAAATTACTTAGTATCCAGACATCATACTTTATATATATCAGATATTCCTGTCATCTGGCAGGTAAATTACTTGGTATCAAAGCATCATACTTTACCTGGATGAGTTACTCCTATTAACTAGACAGGTAAATTACCTAGTATCCAGACATCATAGTTTATATATATCAGTTATTCCTGTTATCTGGCAGCTAAATTACCTAGTATCAAGGCATCATACTTTACCTGGATGAGTTACTCCTATTAACTAGACAGGTAAATTACTTAGTATTCAGACATCATACTTTATATATATCAGATATTCCTGTCATCTGGCAGCTAAATTACCTAGTATCAAGGCATCATACTTTACCTGGATGAGTTACTCCTATTAACTAGGCAGGTAAATTACCTAGTATCCAGACATCATACTTTATATATATCAGTTATTCCTGTCATCTGGCAGCTAAATTACTTAGTATCAAGGCATCATACTTTACCTGGATGAGTTACTCCTATTAACTAGAGAGGTAAATTACCTAGTATCCAGACATCATACTTTATATATATCAGTTATTCCTGTCATCTGGCAGCTAAATTACCTAGTATCAAGGCATCATACTTTACCTGGATGAGTTACTCCTATTAACTAGACAGGTAAATTACTTAGTATCCAGACATCATACTTTATATATATCAGATATTCCTGTCATCTGGCAGGTAAATTACTTGGTATCAAAGCATCATACTTTACCTGGATGAGTTACTCCTATTAACTAGACAGGTAAATTACCTAGTATCCAGACATCATACTTTATATATATCAGTTATTCCTGTCATCTGGCAGCTAAATTACCTAGTATCAAAACATCATACTTTACCTGGATGAGTTACTCCTATTAACTAGACAGGTAAATGACCTAGTATCCAGACATCATACTTTACATATATTAGTTATTCCTGTCATCTGGCAGCTAAATTACCTAGTATCAAGGCATCATACTTTACCTGGATGAGTTACTCCTATTAACTAGACAGGTAAATTACCTAGTATCCAGACATCATAGTTTATATATATCAGTTATTCCTGTTATCTGGCAGCTAAATTACCTAGTATCAAGGCATCATACTTTACCTGGATGAGTTACTCCTATTAACTAGACAGGTAAATTACTTAGTATCCAGACATCATACTTTATATATATCAGATATTCCTGTCATCTGGCAGGTAAATTACTTAGTATCAAGGCATCATACTTTACCTGGATGAGTTACTCCTATTAACTAGACAGGTAAATTACTTAGTATCCAGACATCATACTTTATGTATATCAGATATTCCTGTCATCTGGCAGGTAAATTACTTGGAATCAAGGCTTCATACGTTATCTGGATGAGTTACTCCTATTAACTAGACAGGTAAATTACTTAGTATCCAGACATCATACTTTATATATATCAGATATTCCTGTCATCTGGCAGGTAAATTACTTGGTATCAAGGCTTCATACTTTACCTGGATGAGTTACTCCTATTAACTAGACAGGTAAATTACTTAGTATCCAGACATCATACTTTATATATATCAGATATTCCTGTTATCTGGCAGGTAAATTACTTGGTATCAAGGCTTCATACTTTACCTGGATGAGTTATACCTGTTATCCTCGTAAATCATTATTACCTGGATGAGTTATACCTGTTATCCTCGTAAATCATTATTACCTGGATGAGTTATACCTGTTATCCTCGTAAATCATTATTACCTGGATGAGTTATACCTGTTATCCTCGTAAATCATTATTACCTGGATGAGTTATTGCTGTTAACCTGGACGGTAAATTTCCCGGCGTCCAGACACACTCAGGGTCTCCTAGTTCTTGTCCATTGGTTAAGCCATCTCCATCAGAATCTTTACCACATAGTTCTACTGTCCAGGACTAAAAGTTATAAATGTTATTAGAATCAGAAACGTTCAGGGAAAATGTTTCAGAATGAGAATTTTGTTATTGGGTTTTTTTTTGCAGTGTATATTATTAATGTTAAAATAAAATAAATGAATATATATATATATATACATAACGTTTTAAATTTTCAAACCTCTAATAGTATTTGTTCCAAATATCTTCAGTATGTATGGTTTTTAAGTAAATAACAAGAAATCCAAATAATTATCACGCTGTCAGAACAGTTCAAAAATCCAATAACAAAATCTTAGGGAGATGCAAAATCGATACCTTAATGCACATATACATGACCACTCACGTTCATGGCTTGACATTTCAATAGAAAGTGGCGGGGTTTAGCTCGTTATATGAAGCTAAAGTCATTTATTGAATAAGTATATCTAGAAAAAAGATTGACATAAAAGAGCAGAGTTTATTTATTTATTTATTTTTTTATTAGCTAAAGGTTAAACTTTTTGAAACCGTTTTTTTACATGGCAATTGATTCATTTACTACAATTCGTATATAATTATCGACTCAAAATGAGGTCTGACTGAAGTCATACATACTCTGCCAGCGGCACTGAAGTCCAATCCAAACTGATTTCTAGTTCCACCACCCAGGGGATTGTGATGCCCTACACCATGCCAGAGGTAGTTTGCTTTACAAGGGTGAGGCACCTCGTTTCCATTTGGGAGCACATCTTTGAAACCTGGATAAGCTAAAGCTTGCCACACACACGCACAAAACACTAAAATACTAGTAGATCTGTAAGAAAATAATTCTTATTAATTTGTGTTGTAGGTAATAAAGGGGAACAGTAGTGGCCGTGATCGTATGTGTTGTGTAAAGGGGAACAGTAGTGGCCGTGATCGTATGTGTTGTGTAAAGGGGAACAGTAGTGACTGTGATCGTATGTGTTGTGTAAAGGGGAACAGTAGTGGCCGTGATCGTATGTGTTGTGTAAAGGGTAACAGTAGTGGCCGTGATCGTATGTGTTGTGTAAATGGGAACAGTAGTGGCCGTGATCGTATGTGTTGTGTAAAGGGGAACAGTAGTGGCTGTGATCGTATGTGTTGTTTAAAGGGGAACAGTAGTGGCCGTGATCGTATGTGTTGTGTAAAGGGGAACAGTAGTGGCCGTGATCGTATGTGTTGTGTAAAGGGGAACAGTAGTGACTGTGATCGTATGTGTTTGTAAAGGGGAACAGTAGTGACTGTGATCGTATGTGTTGTGTAAAGGGGAACAGTAGTGGCCGTGATCGTATGTGTTGTGTAAAGGGGAACAGTAGTGACTGTGATCGTATGTGTTTGTAAAGGGGAACAGTAGTGACTGTGATCGTATGTGTTGTGTAAAGGGGAACAGTAGTGACTGTGATCGTATGTGTTGTGTAAAGGGGAACAGTAGTGACTGTGATCGTATGTGTTGTGTAAAGGGGAACAGTAGTGGCCGTGATCGTATGTGTTGTGTAAAGGGGAACAGTAGTGGCCGTGATCGTATGTGTTGTGTAAAGGGGAACAGTAGTGGCCGTGATCGTATGTGTTGTGTAAAGGGGAACAGTAGTGACTGTGATCGTATGTGTTGTGTAAAGGGGAACAGTAGTGACTGTGATCGTATGTGTTGTGTAAAGGGGAACAGTAGTGACTGTGATCGTATGTGTTGTGTAAAGGGGAACAGTAGTGGCCGTGATCGTATGTGTTGTGTAAAGGGGAACAGTAGTGACTGTGATCGTATGTGTTGTGTAAAGGGGAACAGTAGTGGCCGTGATCGTATGTGTTGTGTAAAGGGGAACAGTAGTGGCCGTGATCGTATGTGTTGTGTAAAGGGGAACAGTAGTGGCTGTGATCGTATGTGTTGTGTAAAGGGGAACAGTAGTGACTGTGATCGTATGTGTTGTGTAAAGGGGAACAGTAGTGGCCGTGATCGTATGTGTTGTGTAAAGGGGAACAGTAGTGACTGTGATCGTATGTGTTGTGTAAAGGGGAACAGTAGTGGCCGTGATCGTATGTGTTGTGTAAAGGGGAACAGTAGTGGCCGTGATCGTATGTGTTGTGTAAATGGGAACAGTAGTGGCCGTGATCGTATGTGTTGTGTAAAGGGGAACAGTAGTGGCTGTGATCGTATGTGTTGTGTAAAGGGGAACAGTAGTGGCCGTGATCGTATGTGTTGTGTAAAGGGGAACAGTAGTGGCCGTGATCGTATGTGTTGTGTAAAGGGGAACAGTAGTGACTGTGATCGTATGTGTTTGTAAAGGGGAACAGTAGTGACTGTGATCGTATGTGTTGTGTAAAGGGGAACAGTAGTGGCCGTGATCGTATGTGTTGTGTAAAGGGGAACAGTAGTGACTGTGATCGTATGTGTTTGTAAAGGGGAACAGTAGTGACTGTGATCGTATGTGTTGTGTAAAGGGGAACAGTAGTGACTGTGATCGTATGTGTTGTGTAAAGGGGAACAGTAGTGACTGTGATCGTATGTGTTGTGTAAAGGGGAACAGTAGTGGCCGTGATCGTATGTGTTGTGTAAAGGGGAACAGTAGTGGCCGTGATCGTATGTGTTGTGTAAAGGGGAACAGTAGTGGCCGTGATCGTATGTGTTGTGTAAAGGGGAACAGTAGTGACTGTGATCGTATGTGTTGTGTAAAGGGGAACAGTAGTGACTGTGATCGTATGTGTTGTGTAAAGGGGAACAGTAGTGACTGTGATCGTATGTGTTGTGTAAAGGGGAACAGTAGTGGCCGTGATCGTATGTGTTGTGTAAAGGGGAACAGTAGTGACTGTGATCGTATGTGTTGTGTAAAGGGGAACAGTAGTGGCCGTGATCGTATGTGTTGTGTAAAGGGGAACAGTAGTGGCCGTGATCGTATGTGTTGTGTAAAGGGGAACAGTAGTGGCTGTGATCGTATGTGTTGTGTAAAGGGGAACAGTAGTGACTGTGATCGTATGTGTTGTGTAAAGGGGAACAGTAGTGGCCGTGATCGTATGTGTTGTGTAAAGGGGAACAGTAGTGACTGTGATCGTATGTGTTGTGTAAAGGGGAACAGTAGTGGCCGTGATCGTATGTGTTGTGTAAAGGGGAACAGTAGTGGCCGTGATCGTATGTGTTGTGTAAAGGGGAACAGTAGTGACTGTGATCGTATGTGTTGTGTAAAGGGGAACAGTAGTGGCCGTGATCGTATGTGTTGTGTAAAGGGGAACAGTAGTGGCTGTGATCGTATGTGTTGTGTAAAGGGGAACAGTAGTGGCCGTGATCGTATGTGTTGTGTAAAGGGGAACAGTAGTGGCCGTGATCGTATGTGTTGTGTAAAGGGGAACAGTAGTGGCCGTGATCGTATGTGTTGTGTAAAGGGGAACAGTAGTGGCCGTGATCGTATGTGTTGTGTAAAGGGGAACAGTAGTGGCCATGATCGTATGTGTTGTGTAAAGGGGAACAGTAGTGGCCGTGATCGTATGTGTTGTGTAAAGGGGAACAGTAGTGACTGTGATCGTATGTGTTGTGTAAAGGGGAACAGTAGTGGCCGTGATCGTATGTGTTGTGTAAAGGGGAACAGTAGTGACTGTGATCGTATGTGTTGTGTAAAGGGGAACAGTAGTGGCCGTGATCGTATGTGTTGTGTAAAGGGGAACAGTATTGACTGTGATCGTATGTGTTGTGTAAATGGGAACAGTAGTGACTGTGATCGTATGTGTTGTGTAAAGGGGAACAGTAGTGACTGTGATCGTATGTGTTGTGTAAAGGGGAACAGTAGTGACTGTGATCGTATGTGTTGTGTAAAGGGGAACATTAGTGGCTGTGATCGTATGTGTTGTGTAAAGGGGAACAGTAGTGGCCGTGATCGTATGTGTTGTGTAAAGGGGAAGAGTAGTGCCTGTGATCGTATGTGTTGTGTTAAGGGGAACAGTAGTGACTGTGATCGTATGTGTTGTGTAAAGGGGAACAGTAGTGACTCTGATCGTATGTGTTGTGTAAAGGGGAACAGTAGTGACTGTGATCGTATGTGTTGTGTAAAGGGGAACAGTAGTGGCCGTGATCGTATGTGTTGTGTAAAGGGGAACAGTAGTGGCCGTGATCGTATGTGTTGTGTAAAGGGGAACAGTAGTGGCCGTGATCGTATGTGTTATGTAAAGGGGAACAGTAGTGACTGTGATCGTATGTGTTGTGTAAAGGGGAACAGTAGTGACTGTGATCGTATGTGTTGTGTAAAGGGGAACAGTAGTGACTGTGATCGTATGTGTTGTGTAAAGGGGAACAGTAGTGGCCGTGATCGTATGTGTTGTGTAAAGGGGAACAGTAGTGACTGTGATCGTATGTGTTGTGTAAAGGGGAACAGTAGTGACTGTGATCGTATGTGTTGTGTAAAGGGGAACAGTAGTGGCCGTGATCGTATGTGTTGTGTAAAGGGGAACAGTAGTGACTGTGATCGTATGTGTTGTGTAAAGGGGAACAGTAGTGACTGTGATCGTATGTGTTGTGTAAAGGGGAACAGTAGTGGCCGTGATCGTATGTGTTGTGTAAAGGGGAGCAGTAGTGACTGTGATCGTATGTGTTGTGTAAAGGGGAACAGTAGTGGCCGTGATCGTATGTGTTGTGTAAAGGGGAACAGTATTGACTGTGATCGTATGTGTTGTGTAAATGGGAACAGTAGTGACTGTGATCGTATGTGTTGTGTAAAGGGGAACAGTAGTGACTGTGATCGTATGTGTTGTGTAAAGGGGAACAGTAGTGACGTGATCGTATGTGTTGTGTAAAGGGGAACATTAGTGGCTGTGATCGTATGTGTTGTGTAAAGGGGAACAGTAGTGGCCGTGATCGTATGTGTTGTGTAAAGGGGAACAGTAGTGCCTGTGATCGTATGTGTTGTGTTAAGGGGAACAGTAGTGACTGTGATCGTATGTGTTGTGTAAAGGGGAACAGTAGTGACTCTGATCGTATGTGTTGTGTAAAGGGGAACAGTAGTGACTGTGATCGTATGTGTTGTGTAAAGGGGAACAGTAGTGGCCGTGATCGTATGTGTTGTGTAAAGGGGAACAGTAGTGGCCGTGATCGTATGTGTTGTGTAAAGGGGAACAGTAGTGGCCGTGATCGTATGTGTTATGTAAAGGGGAACAGTAGTGACTGTGATCGTATGTGTTGTGTAAAGGGGAACAGTAGTGACTGTGATCGTATGTGTTGTGTAAAGGGGAACAGTAGTGGCCGTGATCGTATGTGTTGTGTAAAGGGGAACAGTAGTGACTGTGATCGTATGTGTTGTGTAAAGGGGAACAGTAGTGACTGTGATCGTATGTGTTGTGTAAAGGGGAACAGTAGTGGCTGTGATCGTATGGCAGTTGGATTTTCTATTACCAGTGACATCTTCATGCAGTGCCTATATATCACTTTTATAACCACTGTGCGGAAGGTGCACTCGAATAAAACCTCATCTGATGAAGTTTGTCAATGACTTCTCCCTGAAGATTGGTTTTTAGCTGTGAGTTCGATTTCCATTCCGGAATATAATTGATACACATTTATGTCAATGATTTAAGTCAGCAGCGGAGTAGAAGCCGGGTGCAAAGGGAAATGTCCACTTTGAAAAGTGTGGAGGGGGAGGGGCAAAGCTATATTTTTGTCCCCGTTATTTATTTGCAGCAATTTACGAGAAAGCTGATTTTTTTTATTATTGAAGCAAACAAATAAATATTGTCCAGTTAATGAAGGAATAGAGTAAGCGTGACAGGTGTTAAAACTTGTCAAAACTGTCCGGCCCACTACTAAAGTTTCCCCCACACTGTCCTTTCTACCTTTGTTTCTGAGGCAGATCGGTGGTGTTCGTCTAATACTCTCGTTTCCTCTCTCAGTAACATTTACAACCGCGAATTTACATAAATATTGCTGAAAGTGGTGTTAAACCGAAATAACTTGATCACTTTACTTAACATATATATTTTTTAATATTTTTTTTTATTTATCTATTAACTAAATTTCTATATCAGCATATAATAAATTATACTAGAAATGATGTGGTACGTTTATACGTAGGGGAAGACCGGGCAGTGTGGGAAGGCAAGATTTACATTTAGACCGGACATTTGCTTTCAAATTCAAAGCATTCTAATACCCTTATAACCCTATGTCAAATGGCAATGTTTAAGCTTTGTCTCCCTCTTTTGGCAATTCATCCCTCCCGCCAAGCCAAGTCCATCGGCTCCTACTACCCAGATACAGAAAACACGCCCAATGAATGACAAGGAAAATGATCAAACAAGAAAGCAGGTAAATGTGCCACTAGGATGGGTCTGTGGCTTGGTATTGTGAATACAAGAGGTAGAATGGGAGACAACAACATCAATGACAGCACCTTACAAACTCGTGTTCATTACGAGCTGCTATAGGTTATCTCTAACGTACAGTATGTGACCAAACATATTGCCACATTTAAAAAAAATCCCTATATAATCAACCAAAACCATATTTTTTCAAAACATTATTGTGAAGTCATTTCTGGATAGATTTTAACAAATTTTATACCAAAGCATTCAGAATTGTCTATATATTGACTGTGTATTTGCTCATTATCTTTATATGAGTGGTTTTTATTTGTACATAATTTAAACATAGCAAATAAAAATTGACGTTGATTTTCCTATATATTTCAACTAAAAATAAATCCTAAAAATTAACAATCCTGTTTAAATTATGTACAAATAAAAACCACTCATATAAACATAATGAGCAAATAAACAATCAAAATATAGACAATTCTGAATGTTTCGGTGTGAATTTTTTTAAAAACTATCCAGAAATGACTTCACAATATTTTTTTGAAAAAATATGGTTTTGGTTGCTTATATAGGGATTTTTTTACATGTGGCAATACTTTTGGTCATGTAGAAGGAGCATGACATTTACCATACACATCCATCGGCTCCTACTACCCAGATACAGAAAACACACCCAATGAATGACAAGGAAAATGATCAAACAAGAAAGCAGGTAAATGTGCCACTAGGATGGGTCTGTGGCTTGGTATTGTGAATACAAAGGTAGAATGGGAGACAACAACATCAATGACAGCCCCTTACAAACTCGTGATCATTACGAGCTGCTATAGGTTATATCTAACGTGGAAGGAGTATGGCATTTACCATACACGAGTCACCATTATATGTTCTGTCCCGTCCTTATGGAAAGTAAAAGAGTTCAAGAGGATAGTGTTTGTTATATACAAATTTAGCCTGTTCTTTGTTTTCAAAGAGCTAAATCTTGTTACCTTCAATTTTTGAGGGTACAAGATAAAAATGCCAAACCCAATCGAAGCAAAGAGAAGAAATTTGTGACAGAACCCTTTAGTTAATATCCAAACCTTAAAATTATTGGTGAACTGATTAACGGCGGGTGAATAATAAAAAGCAATTTTTGGTCATGGTTCAACAACTAACTACATTATGTATTACAATTCAAAAGCCTTTTCGTCTATAAATGTAAACACAGCTCATAAATCTTCTCCGTCAATGTTTATTTCCAATTAAAATAAGTTTACAATACGTTTGTACTTGGGAATGTGCTAAAATATAGGACATTAAAATGCTTCAGTGATTTCAATAAGTTTTACAAAACTAGACCCAGTTTTTGACCCGAATTTAATACTTTCATCAGAAGAATCGCTGTTTTGTAACACCTTATAAAATATACTCGTTAAACTAGTACACTTTATAACGTTTGTATGATATATTTTTATCTCCTCCTGACGTACATGGGGACCCAGTGGTATACAAATAGGATCTAGTTTCTGCGCAGTAGGGTATCATATGATCTTAATTGCCGACCTTAATTATTATATTTTTGTTTTCCCATAGTAATCTAAGCTTCCACCAGTGTATTAAACCAATTGTCCCCCCAAAGATATTATCGTCCAGTAGTGAGTGTTTCAGCACTGGTATGGCTTACTAGATATATCTAGTATTAAGAAAACTAAGATTCTCCTCCATCAGGCATTGGCGACCTTAATAGACTTTGGCTAGCCTGTGTAGGACATTTGGATTCCTTGCTCCCAATGACTTAAATTATTTGGCTTTCTAATCTGTTGTCTTTGAGAGTACCTGAAGAATACTGGAATACTCATTGGGTACTCTCAAAATCGAAAGTTTGAAAAGCCTAAATAATTTAAAAGTCTCTGGAAGCAAGAAAACCAAGGGGTCTAGACAGGATACTGAAATCAAAGGGCCTAGACAGGATAGCTGAAATCAAAGGGCCTAGACAGGATAGCTGAAACCAAAGGTCCTACACAGGATAGCTGAAATCAAAGGGCCTAGACAGGATAGCTGAATTCAAAGGGCCTAGACAGGATAGCTGAAATCAAAGGGCCTAGACAGGATAGCTGAAACCAAAGGGCCTAGACAGGATAGCTGAAATCAAAGGGCCTAGACAGGATAGCTGAAATCAAAGGGCCTAGACAGGATAGCTGAAATCAAAGGGCCTAGACATGATAGCTGAAATCAAAGGGCCTAGACAGGATAGCTGAAATCAAAGGGCCTAGACAGGATAGCTGAAGCCAAAGGGCCTAGACAGGATAGCTGAAATCAAAGGGCCTAGACAGGATGGCTGAAATCAAAGGGCCTAGACAGGAAAGCTGAAATCAAAGGGCCTAGACAAGATAGCTACAATCAAAGGGCCTAGACATGATAGCTGAAATCAAAGGGCCTAGACATGATAGCTGAAATCAAAGGGCCTAGACAGGATAGCTACAATCAAAGGGCCTAGACAGGATAGCTGAAATCAAAGAGCCTAGACAAGATAGCTACAATCAAAGAGCCTAGAAAGGATAGCTGAATTCAAAGGGCCTAGACAGGATAGCTGAAATCAAAGGGCCTAGACAGGATAGCTGAAATCAAAGGGCCTAGACAGGATAGCTGAAATCAAAGGGCCTAGACAGGATAGCTGAAATCAAAGGGCCTAGACAGGATAGCTGAAATCAAAGGGCCTAGACAGGATAGCTGAAATCAAAGGGCCTAGACAGGATGGCTGAAATCAAAGGGCCTAGACAGGATAGCTGAAAACAAAGGGCCTAGACAGGATGGCTGAAATCAAAGGGCCTAGACAGGATAGCTGAAATCAAAGAGCCTAGACAGGATAGCTGAAATCAAAGGACCTAGACAGGATAGCTGAATTCAAAGGGCCTAGACAGGATAGCTGAATTCAAAGGGTCTAGACAGGATAGCTGAAATCAAAGGGCCTAGACAGGATAGCTGAAATCAAAGGGCCTAGACAGGATAGCTGAAATCAAAGGGCCTAGACAGGATAAGGCCACTAATATCGGCAGTCTAAGCGAAAGTTACAGTCCTGCTAAATAACAAAATTGTAAATTGTAAATTTATTTCAATTGGAAATAAACATTGACCGAGAAGATTTATGAGCTGACTCTTCATTTTGTTTACATTTACAGACGAAAAGGCTTTTAATAACAGTAATATCGGGTATACAAAGCACAGAATAATTCTAATATATACTGTAGTTATTTGTTGAGCCAGGACCATGAGTGACATTTATTTTCAAACAGAATCAAATGTCCACATTAAGTATATAAGATTATTTTTTATACATTGTGCTTGAATAACTGGTCCATATGTCTTGACAATTTCGTAATAACATTGAAATTGTTGATGCTACATTTTTGCATGTGGCAATATTATCACGGGTACGACACTTTGTGGTTACAGTACCCTTACCTTGCAACAGATATGTCTCGGCACAGTAAATCCATATTTAACACTCGGTTGGAGATTGATGCTGGTTGTGTATGTTCAAATTCCCAACAGACCTCAGAAATTCCTGTATTTCATAGTATAGGATTCCGACTGGGGAACTTTCAAATTAACCCAACCTAAGAAACATTATTAAGATAACACAGGGGTAATCAGAACTTGGTTGTAAATCAAACAAGGACATGAATACAATGGCCACAAGAAAAGGATAAAAAGGCAAACAGTGGTTCATAAAACACTACACAGAAAACTAAAGATTGGGCAACAAGAAACTATAGTTGATAATAAACACAATCATTATTAGATTAGTTACCGTCAGCTTTGAAAGTAAGAAGAGTTTGAAGATATCAAAGGGAGGTAACCAGAAGTTGTAAATCCAAGAAGAACAGACAACACAATGGCCAAAAGAAAACGTACAAAAGGACAAACAATGATCTACAAAACATACACATAAAACTAAAGATCGAGTAACACGAACCCCACTAAAAACCGGGGGTGAACTCGGGTGCTCCGGAAGGGTAGGCAGTTCCTACTCCACTAGTGGCACCCATAGTAAACTTTTTGTGTAGGAAATATAGTAAATCTATTTTATAATTTATTTATTCTCTCATAGGTATTATTTACATTATTAATATATAATAAAAAAAAATACAATAATACACTTGTTATATACAATGAAAACATTCCAAAAATATTGAAAAAAAACACTTTTTTCATTTGCATTGAAGTCTGATAGAAAGGAAAACCTTGGAGACTCTCAGACTTTTATATCTCAAGTATGCAATCATGTGATTCTGATACAATATTTGTCTTTTAAAGGTGATAATATGGTACTATTGAAATATAAAAACAACTTGTATACCATTACTCTTCCATGATTTCTACGTTTTAGCTATCACTCTGCTGGTGGACTATTAGTCCACGAGGGTATCATCCGCCTAGTAGTCAGTGTTTCGGTACTGACATGGTGTCCACGAGGGTATCATCTGCCTAGTAGTCAGTGTTTCGGTACTGACATGGTGTCCACGAGGGTATCATCTGCCTAGTAGTCAGTGTTTCGGTACTGACATGGTTATTAAATAAATTGTTATCGAAATTTACAGTTCATTAATAATGCAATTATTATTGAAATTAAAGTTCTCCTCCCTCAGACATAGACGACCTTAGCAGATTTTAGCTATTCTGTTTAGACCCTTTAGTTTTCTTGCTCCAAAAGATTTTAAAATTATTTGGCTTCCCAATCTTTTGATTTTGAGCGTACATGATAAAGGTTATTCCAGAAACAGCGTACATGATAAAGGGTATTCCAGAAACAGCGTACATGATAAAGGTTATTCCAGAAACAGCGTACATGATAAAGGTTATTCCAGAAACAGCGTACATGATAAAGGTTATTCCAGAAACAGCGTACATGATAAAGGGTATTCCAGAAACAGCGTACATGATAAAGGGTATTCCAGAAACAGCGTACATGATAACGGGTATTCCAGAAACATCGCACACGATAAAGGGTATTCCAGAAACAGCGTACATGATAAAGGGTATTCCAGAAACAGCGTACATAATAAAGGGTATTCCAGAAACATCGTACATGATAAAGGGTATTCCAGAAACAGCGTATATGATAAAGGGTATTCCAGAAACATCGCACACGATAAAGGGTATTCCAGAAACAGCGTACATGATAAAGGATATTCCAGAAACAGCGTACATGATAAAGGGTATTCCAGAAACAGCGTATATGATAAAGGGTATTCCAGAAACAGCGTACATAATAAATGGTATTCCAGAAACAGCGTACATGATAAAGGGTATTCCAGAAACAGCGTATATGATAAAGGATATTCCAGAAACAGCGTACATGCTAAAGGGTATTCCAGAAACAGCGTACATGATAAAGGGTATTCCAGAAACAGCGTACATGATAAAGGGTATTCCAGAAACAGCGTACATGATAAAGGGTATTCCAGAAACAGCGTACATGATAAAGGATATTCCAGAAACAGCGTACATGATAAAGGGTATTCCAGAAACAGCGTACATGATAAAGGGTATTCCAGAAACAGTGTACATGATAAAGGGTATTCCAGAAACATCGCACATGATAAAGGGTATTCCAGAAACAGCGTACATGATAAAGGGTATTCCAGAAACAGCGTACATGATAAAGGGTATTCCAGAACCAGCGTACATGATAAAGGGTATTCCAGAAACATCGCACACGATAAAGGGTATTCCAGAAACAGCGTACATGATAAAGGGTATTCCAGAAACAGCGTACATAATAAAGGGTATTCCAGAAACATCGTACATGATAAAAGGTATTCCAGAAACAGCGTACATGATAAAGGGTATTCCAGAAACATCGCACACGATAAAGGGTATTCCAGAAACAGCGTACATGATAAAGGATATTCCAGAAACAGCGTACATGATAAAGGGTATTCCAGAAACATCGTACATGATAAAGGGTATTCCAGAAACAGCGTATATGATAAAGGGTATTCCAGAAACAGCGTACATGATAAAGGATATTCCAGAAACAGCGTACATGCTAAAGGGTATTCCAGAAACAGCGTACATGATAAAGGGTATTCCAGAAACAGCGTACATGATAAAGGGTATTCCAGAAACATCGTACATGATAAAGGGTATTCCAGAAACAGCGTACATGATAAAGGATATTCCAGAAACAGCGTACATGATAAAGGGTATTCCAGAAACAGCGTACATGATAAAGGGTATTCCAGAAACAGCGTACATGATAAAGGGTATTCCAGAAACAGTGTACATGATAAAGGGTATTCCAGAAACATCGCACATGATAAAGGGTATTCCAGAAACAGCGTACATGATAAAGGGTATTCCAGAAACAGTGTACATGATAAAGGGTATTCCAGAAACATCGCACATGATAAAGGGTATTCCAGAAACAGCGTACATGATAAAGGGTATTCCAGAAACAGCGTACATGATAAAGGGTATTCCAGAAACATCGCACACGATAAAGGGTATTCCAGAAACAGCGTACATGATAAAGGGTATTCCAGAAACAGCGTACATAATAAAGGGTATTCCAGAAACAGCGTACATGATAAAGGGTATTCCAGAAACAGCGTACATAATAAATAGTATTCCAGAAACAGCGTAGATGATAAAGGGTATTCCAGAAACAGCGTACATGATAAAGGATATTCCAGAAACAGCGTACATGATAAAGGGTATTCCAGAAACAGCGTACATGATAAAGGTTATTCCAGAAACAGCGTACATGATAAAGGTTATTCCAGAAACAGCGTACAGGATAAAGGTTATTCCAGAAACAGCGTACATGATAAAGGGTATTCCAGAAACAGCGTACATGATAAAGGGTATTCCAGAAACAGCGTACATGATAAAGGGTATTCCGGAAACATCGCACACGATAAAGGGTATTCCAGAAACATCGCACACGATAAAGGGTATTCCAGAAACAGCGTACATGATAAAGGATATTCCAGAAACAGCGTACATGATAAAGGGTATTCCAGAAACATCGTACATGATAAAGGGTATTCCAGAAACAGCGTATATGATAAAGGGTATTCCAGAAACAGCGTACATAATAAATGGTATTCCAGAAACAGCGTACATGATAAAGGGTATTCCAGAAACAGCGTACATGATAAAGGGTAATCCAGAAACAGTGTACATGATAAAGGGTATTCCAGAAACAGTGTACATGATAAAGGGTATTCCAGAAACATCGCACATGATAAAGGGTATTCCAGAAACAGCGTACATGATAAAGGGTATTCCATAAACAGCGTACATGATAAAGGGTATTCCAGAAACATCGCACACGATAAAGGGTATTCCAGAAACAGCGTACATGATAAAGGGTATTCCAGAAACAGCGTACATAATAAAGGGTATTCCAGAAACAGCGTACATGATAAAGGGTATTCCAGAAACAGCGTACATAATAAATGGTATTCCAGAAACAGCGTACATGATAAAGGGTATTCCAGAAACAGCGTACATGATAAAGGGTATTCCAGAAACAGCGTACATGATAAAGGGTATTCCAGAAACAGCGTACATGATAAAGGGTATTCCAGAAACAGTGTACATGATAAAGGGTATTCCAGAAACAGTGTACATGATAAAGGGTATTCCAGAAACAGCGCACATGATCAAGGGTATTCCAGAAACAGCGTACATGATAAAGGGTATTCCAGAAACAGTGTACATGATAAAGGGTATTCCAGAAACATCGCACATGATAAAGGGTATTCCAGAAACAGCGTACATGATAAAAGGTATTCCAGAAACATCGTACATGATAAAGGTTATTCCAGAAAGTGCGTACATGATAAAGGTTATTCCAGAAACAGCGTACATGATAAAGGGAATTCTAGAAACAGCGTACATGATAAAGGGTATTCCAGAAACAACGTACATGATAAAGGTTATTCCAGAAATAGCGTACATGATAAAGGGAATTCTAGAAACAGCCTACATGATAAAGGGTATTTCAGAAATAGCTTACATGATAAAGGGTATTCCAGAAACAGCGTACATGATTAAAGGTATTCCAGAAACAGCGTACATGATAGAGGGTATTCCAGAAACAGCGTACATGATAAAGGTTATTCCAGAAACAGCGTACTTGATAAAGGGTATTCCAGAAACAGCGTACATGATAAAGGTTATTCCAGAAACAGCGTACATGATAAAGGGTGTTCCAGAAACAGCGTACATGATAAAGGTTATTCCAGAAACAGCGTACTTGATAAAGGGTATTCCAGAAACAGCGTACATGATAAAGGGTGTTCCAGAAACAGCGTACATGATAAAGGGTGTTCCAGAAACAGCGTACATGATGAAGGTTATTCCAGAAACAGCGTACATGATAAAGGGTATTCCAGAAACAGCGTACATGATAACGGGTATTGCAGAAACAGCGTACATGATAAAGGGTATTCCAGAAACAGCGCACATGATAAAGGGTATTCCAGAAACAGCGTACATGATAAAGGGTATTCCAGAATCAGCGTACATGATAAAGGGAATTCTAGAAACAACGTGCATGATAAAGGGTATTCCAGAAACAGCGTACATAATAAAGGGTATTCCAGAAACATCGTACATGATAAAGGGTATTCCAGAAACCGCGTACATGATAAAAGGTATTCCAGAAACAGCGTGCATGATAAAGGGTATTCCAGAAACAACGTACATGATAAAGGTTATTCCAGAAACAGCGTACATGATAAAGGTTATTCCAGAAATAGCGTACATGATAAAGGTTATTCCAGAAACAGCGTACATGATAAAGGATATTCCAGAAACAGCGTACATGATAAAGGGTATTCCAGAAACAGCGTACATGATAAAGGGTATTCCAGAAACAGCGTACATGATAAAGGTTATTCCAGAAACATCGTACATGATAAAGGGTATTCCAGAAACATCGCACACGATAAAGGGTATTCCAGAAACAGCGTACATGATAAAGGGTATTCCAGAAACATCGTACATGATAAAGGGTATTCCAGAAACAGCGTACATGATAAAGGGTATTCCAGAAACAGCATACATAATAAATGGTATTCCAGAAACAGCGTACATGATAAAGGGTATTCCAGAAACAGCGTACATGATAACGGGTATTGCAGAAACAGCGTACATGATAAAGGGTATTACAGAAACAGCGCACATGATAAAGGGTATTACAGAAACATCGTACATGATAAAAGGTATTCCAGAATCAGTGCACATGATAAAGGGAATTCTAGAAACAACGTACATGATAAAGGGTATTCCAGAAACAGCGTACATAATAAAGAGTATTCCAGAAACATCGTACATGATAAAGGGTATTCCAGAAACCGCGTACATGATAAAAGGTATTCCAGAAACAGCGTACATGATAAAGGTTATTCCAGAAACAGCGTACATGATAAAGGTTATTCCAGAAACAGCGTACATGATAAAGGGAATTCTAGAAACAGCGTACATGATAAAGGGTATTCCAGAAACAACGTACATGATAAAGGTTATTCCAGAAACAGCGTACATGATAAAGGTTATTCCAGAAATAGCGTACATGATAAAGGTTATTCCAGAAACAGCGTACATGATAAAGGATATTCCAGAAACAGCGTACATGATAAAGGGTATTCCAGAAACAGCGTACATGATAAAGGTTATTCCAGAAACAGCGTACATGATAAAGGTTATTCCAGAAATAGCGTACATGATAAAGGTTATTCTAGAAACAGCGTACATGATAAAGGTTATTCCAGAAACAGCGTACATGATAAAGGTTATTCCAGAAACAGCGTACATGATAAAGGATATTCCAGAAACAGCGCACATGATAAAGGGTATTCCAGAAACAGCGTACATGATAAAGGTTATTCCAGAAACAGCGTACATGATAAAGGATATTCCAGAAACAGCGTACATGATAAAGGGTATTCCAGAAACAGCGTACATGATAAAGGGTATTCCAGAAACAGCATACATGATAAAGGTTATTCCAGAAAAAGCGTACATGATAAAGGTAATTCCAGAAACAGCGTACATGATAAAGGTTATTCCAGAAACACCGTACATGATAAAGGTTATTCCAGAAGCACCGTACACGATAAAGGTTATTCCAGAAACAGCGTACACGATAAAGGGTATTCCAGAAACAGCGTACATGATAAAGGGTATTCCAGAAACAGCGTACATGATAAAGGTTATTCCAGAAACAGCGTACATGATAAAGGTTATTCCAGAAACAGGTACATGATAAAGGATATTCCAGAAACAGCGTACATGATAAAGGGTATTCCAGAAACAGCGTACATGATAAAGGGTATTCCAGAAACAGCGTATATGATAAAGGTTATTCCAGAAACAGCGCACATGATAAAGGGTATTCCAGAAACGTGTCGTGGATACTAAGTTTGATATTTACATCCGGTCAGAGATTTCATGCTTGTTGTGTATTATTTTTTATCATTTTGCACATACATCAGATATCACTATATGTTACAGCACTGGGTTCCATCTGTGCATTTAACATAATACTCCAAACTCTATATTCTACAGCCAAGGGTTACGTTCTGTTTCTCACCTGCCTTTCACCCTTGGTAGCGGTGACCGGATTTTCGTGGTCACATGGTGAAGTTTTTAACGATGTAGACAGCGATGTTGCAAAACATTTGTTTTTGTATGAAATATTTAAGCATAACATGGTCACGTGTAGGTTTTGTTATGAGGAACTATCAAATATGGAAAGAATATTTGTTGAGGACACATTTAGTGTTTTCATGTAACTGTGAAGATATATTCAAGTGAAGTGAAATGGATGTCTTATGCTGATTGGCTGAAAATTATTTCATTATAAGAGACATAGCATTCCAGTGGATGGCAGTCTGCGAGAATAACGAAATCAAAGCCAACTCTGCCAGGGCTGAAAAGGATGGGAAGCGGATTATAACCCGTGGCTAACGAAAATGACTAATCTCGGATATTGACATAATTATTGTTCATGATAAACAAATGAACAACAAAGAAGATAGCAAAAGGGTAAACAGAATCCGTAAATAGAAGAAGGGCAGACAATGCAATGACCAAAATAAGGGGGGAAAAGGCAAGAAGACAAATAATGCTCAACAAGAAGCTGGTAAAAACACGAACCCCAATGAAAACTGGGGGTAAGCTCAAGTTCTCATCAAGGGTTAGTAGTTCCTGTTCCACTATGGCACCCGTCGTGTTACTGTTAAACGACACGAAATAATAAAATAAAATATTGAAGTTAGTTTTGAAAGAAAGCCATATATGCAACAAATCGAAAAAAAAAAAAAATATTATCGGATAGGGTATAAATAATGAAACTCCGTTATTTACATAGTATATGCATATACAATATATGTTGACATATACTGGTCAATATGAAACAGATCATTAACTTAGGAACTGTCATGGTCGTGATCGTATGGTAGTTGGAATTATAACTACTTATGCAATCAGTGCATATCATCACTAACGTTGTAAGTTCGAACCCCGATCAGACGAGGTGAACTCGATACAACATTATGTGATAAAGTTTGGCAGTGACTTGCGGTAGTTCGGTGGTTTCCTCCGGGTACTCCTGTTTCCTCCACCAATAAAACCGCCACGATAAACTGAAATATTGTTGAAAGTGGCGTAAAGCACCATTAACCTAAACCTAACCCCATTCACTTATATTACGTAAATTAGTCATATATAATTAAAATAATTAAAAATATATATATAGGATAACAACAAGCATGGCATGAAATATATATATATATTAAGATAATAATAATAAAATTAAATTAAATAATAAATTTTTTTAAAAAAAGACCTTTACCTCTTCATTTTAATTACTGTCCAATGGAAAAGAAAATCCTTGAGAATGATCTATATAAACATTAAATCATGTGATTCTGACCAGATATTTGGTTAAAGTTTTTAAATTCTGACAGTAGGTCAATTATGTAAATATCATTTAATCGAAATCTATTAACAGAATAGTGGCCATCGAATAGCTTTAAAAATATATACTCCACGCTCCATTAACTGACATGTAAAACAACCCCATCAAACATTTGGTCCAGGTGAACTGGGTCAGTCATGAGTCAGTCTCTTAGCTTTTCCTTGAACCAGATTCGCTGGCAAAATTTAGTCAGCATTTTTTTCTTTTTTTTATATATGAATTAAAACTCGCTTGGAAGTAGGAATAGATAAAGTTGTGTAAATAGCGCTATCCTGATTAGGTCCTTTGGTTTTATTGCTCCCACAACTTTAAATTATTTGGACTGATTACCCCCCTTTGCTAACTTCAAACTCTTCTTACATGATTTAATTCATAATATTGTATAAGAACATATATCAGTTTGAAGCTAGACTACAATTCTAGTCTGCAATTCCCACCAGCCAGCAATTCTCTAACCTGCAATTTGAAAAGGTGTGTTCTGATATAAAACTATAAGAATACTATTTTGGTGAAGAATCCCGAAGAGGAATGTCAGAACGCACCTGTTCAAACTGCAGGATAAAGATTCGCCGGCTAGCGGGAATTGTGGACTAGCTTCACACTGGTAGAACAGACATACTCTCAGTACAGTCTTGGTTTGTCGTAGCCACCATTCGTTGCGTATTTTATAGTTTCATTATAAAGAACGCTATAATCTTGAACATTATACATAATAATCTTCGTGACACAGAAGTTATCATATGTATAATAATAGTTCTATTAAAGTCGTTAATTAAATGATACACTTATTATTAAAAAAAATTAATATATGATAAAACATTAAAATCTATATATGGAAAATTAACCAGTCTCAAGCTAGCGACCACTAAACTAGCGACCAATAAGGCAATTCTCAAATTCTCAAAACCAAAACCAAAAAAAAAAAAAAAGAGTAAAATGTAGAAATTAGTCTCTAGTTTAAGCCTGGTGAAACATTACCTTTTCATTTGCATTGAAGTCCGACGGAAAGTAATACCTTACGGGTACGTATTATTCTTTTATAGCTGAAGTATTCGATCTTGTGATTCTGATTCAATATTTGTATAAATTTTTAAAAGTCATTGGTTAGCTTTATAAATAACATGTGATAGGAATCTAGGAATAGTATACTTGTCTTGTAAAGGTGATAATATAGGGCTGTTAAAATATAAAAACAAGTTCACCCGGTTTTTTTGGTGGGGTCCATGGTGCTCATCTTTTTAGCTTTTTGTATTGTCCTATTATGTGTCTATACGTTCGAGGTTCCATGTTGTGATGTCCGTTACAATTTCCACATAAAAACGATGTTCGGTTCGTCTTTACCTCTAGTTGTTTGTAGGAGGGCGCATGTCTTATTTACGTTACCTGTGCTTGTTTGTGTATAGTGCTGTCCAACACATATTGTGTTGTGTTTCTTTTCGTCTTGTGTACCATATGATGCCAGTTTCTATGGATTGTCCTTTTTTGATTACCCCTTCGGTATTCTCTAACATTTATTTACCGTTAACCTCTCCTACATCTGATCAATATATTTACATAAGAGGTTGATGGGTAAATTTATTTCTTATATTAAGCTAAATATAAATGTAAATATAACTGTGTTGTTCTAATGGTCACGTCTTTACTTTGTGTAGTGCAAATTGAGGGCATTCACCTTGTGTCCTATTTCTACACCACACGGGTTTCCCGTTTAGCAATCGGCAAACCTCGGGTGAATCCGCTGATATGGCGGAACGGGATCGGCAAACCTTGGGAGAATCCGCTGATATGGTCGAACGGAATCTTGTTACGACAAACGGAAGATTTCACTTGTGATATTTTGCAGCGATCAACCAAGTCATGGTTCCGACCGTAAAAAAAACTGATGACTACAACTTAACCACTAGGAACCATTGGTTCAGAAGCTTCATTGTTAGTAGCAGCAATCTATCAAGGGAATCATGATAGAAACCACAATCTAGGGAATCTCGTAGCAACTGAAAGATGTATACTCCATACCCAGGTGCTGTTGGAATGTTGCCACATATATATAGAAAGTTCACAATGGGAAAATTGACATCATCTCTTTTGTCGTAATGTTTCGTTCTGAAATGTTTTGTCCTTGAATAAGCATAATGCGGTTGCAATGATATTCTGATCGTGAAATTGAATTAAAAGAGATAGTCAACCTGTTTTGTTATCGTTATACAATGTATTTGATTTTTGATTTTTGTATCTTTTGCACCTATTTTAGCAATTGAAGTATAGTAAGTGAAAGTATCAGAAGAACTTCATTGAAACCACTGTTATTTCTTGTTTTGATCTAAATGCTGATAACAGGTGAACTTGAGTATTGTCAAGCTTTTCCCTGAACCAGATTTACTGGCAAGATTTTGACAGAGGTGTTTTCATTTTCATTTTCATTGTGAATTAAATATCGCATGGACGCAAGATTAAATAATGCTATCTAAATGGAGCGCAGCATATTTCATATGATCTAATTATAACGTGTGAGAACAGACGTACTCTCAATACAGTCTCCGTCAATCGCATCAAATTTGTTGGAATTCCAATGGAAACCGATTGTGCTCTTCGAACACGGTTTCTGATATTGCTATTGATACCGGTCTGCATGTCAAATATAGATAAAGACATGCGTGGTCGTTAATGTATCGTGGCGTACACAACTGCTGATGCATTTAGCAGATTGAAGTAAAACTTATTAAACTGGTAATGTCAAATAAATCAATCTATTTGAAGATTTGGTAGAATTGCTGTCATGAAAGAGTATTCCGGTGATTCCTTGCTTTGGGGCAATAATTATCGTAATATAGTCGTGATCTTCGACTTTGAGCGTACTGATTGAATGTTATTCCAGAAACGCGACGTGAGTGCTAAATTAGATATCTACGTTTTCATTGCTATCACTGGGAAGATACCTCTGCTGGTGGACTATTGGTTACTGATGGTATCAACCTCCCAGTAGTCAATGTTTCGATACTGATATTGTTTATTATATATATATATATATATATTATTGAAATTTACAGTTCCTAAATAATAAAATTATTATTAAAGCTGCATCGTCTGCCCTTTGATTTACGGCTTCTGATTACCCCTTTGGTTTCTTCAGACTTTTATTTCCTCGAAATACCCGAATAATCTGTTAACTTGAAGTATGTGTTTAGTCCATTAGACTTCAATTGCTAAATTAAATGTTCCTTATCAGCAGGTGACCAATACATCAGCTTTATTCACTACGAGAACAAATAATAACACGGGTAGGTATGATAGCGAGGCTTAAGTTGACATATGGATGGATGTTTTTATTGTCACAGGGAATAGGAACATGATGAATAGATAATTAGGAGATAACTGTATTGTATTTGAAAATTTCACGGCATCAATTGAAGATTTGATGGTCGCAAATTGAGTTTACTGGCGACGCGATAATGTAATCATGTGCAGTGCCACATTATTGACAAGATGACGTAAGCGGTAATCGGCAAAAATTATCATGATGTTTCAACCATGGAATTGATACCTTGAAAATTATAGCATTGTTCAATCATAAACCAGGAATATTAAACAACTACATTAAAATTCTACTTTTACAAATGGCCGTCAATTACAAGCGTTTCCAAACTAGCACAACACGTGCTGCTGAAGGACAACACGCAGTTACCTAGATTAAATACCTAAATATCTGTGTCACAAATGACCACGGATATGTTCCACTTGTCGTGAACACTTCCCGGTCCTTTCCTCATGCACGACTTATTACTGGGTTTGTAACTAGATTAACACGACCGGTGCCACTAGTGGAGCAGGAACTACTTACCCTTCCGGAGCACCTGAGTTCACCCGCGGTTTTTAGTGGGGTTCAAGTTACTCGATCTTTAGTTTTATATGTATGTTTTGTAGATCGTTGTTTGTCCTTTTGTACTTTTTCTTTTGTTGTCTGTTGTCTGTTCTTCTTCGATATACGGACTCTGATTGCCCCTTTGGTATCTTCAAACTCTTCTTGTCCTTTTGTCCTTTTTCTTTCGGTCATTGTGTTGTCTGTTCTTCTTCGATATACGGATTCTGATTGCCCCTTTGGTATCTTCAAACTCTTCTTGTCCTTTTGTCCTTTTTCTTTCGGTCATTGTGTTGTCTGTTCTTCTTCGATATACGGATTCTGATTACCTCCCTTTGGTATCTTCAAACTCTTCTTACTGTACATACGAGTTTCCGGTATAACCTTTAACTTTTACCAAGCAAGTTCCATTTGTGAGACTGGCATGAGTTACCATGAGATTGTAAATGATCATGTAGCTATACCTATGTGACAAGTTTATCCGTATTATCACGATTACTTTCTAATAAAGTTACTTCAAGTTACTTGGTTGTGGCGGGTTTTTTTAAAACTTTTTGTTCTTGTCGATACGCTAATATCTAATGACATCATATATGGAGCAAAGTCCGGGTTCATATTTTCAACCGACCAATCAGTGATGAGGCTATCTAATCTTGAGTGATTAAAAACCGAGTATACATCTAGAGCTGTTGACCAACTGACTGGTCAAAATACTTAGCTGTTACTATCACTGGGTGATATCTGTGCTGGTGGTCTATTAGTCCCTGAGGGTGTCATCCGCCCCAGGGGCGGATCCAGGATTTTAAGTTAGGGGGCGGAGGGAGGCGCGAACATTTTTGGGGTATTTCGTGTGAAAAATCACGATTGTACGCCAAAAAATCATATTTTTTCCAATTGCGTAGGGAAGTACGAAAATTGTTGGGGTATTTCGTGTGAAAAATCACGATTTTACGCAAAAAAAATCATATTTTTTCCAATTTTAGGGGGGCGCACCCCCCCCCCCCCCTGGATCCGCCCCTGCGCCCAGTAGTACGTGCTTCAGCATTGACATGGTTAAATAGATGTATTTATAATTGATATTTACAGTTCCTAAATAATGTAATTATTATTAAAACTAAGGTTCTCATCCCTCAGACATAGATGGCCGTAGCTGTTTTTGGCTACCCTGTATAGACCCTTTGGTTTTCTTGCCCCTCAATACTTTTACATTAATTGTTTTTCCAGTCTTCTGACTTTGAGGGTACCTGATGAAGGTTATTTCAGAAACACGTCTTGCACACTAAATTTGATATCTACGTGTTTGTTATAATAATTCGATGATTGTAGAAAAAATAAGAATGCGTTTTATATAATAAAGAAATATTCGCGAGATCCACGACTCTTTGAAATGAGAAGAATCATGCAAGATAATGTATCATACAAATAGTACAAGCTGTATAATTGCTATTGTATACAGGATGATATAGGAACAATCATAAAACAATCAAATAGCCAGGTATACATATAATTTTAGTACACACGAAAAACCTGGAAAAACCTTCATCGGGTACACTCATACTCAAAAGATTGGAAAGTCAAAGAAATTAATAAGCTAAGTCTTTAGCAGAAAACCAAAGAGTCCACAAAGGATAGCCAAAATTGGCTAAGATCACCTAAAAAGGTACCATTTACATGTTTTTATACATCGTGGTCGGTGTAGTGTTATTTTAGCGGAAATGTCGAAGTACAAAGAGAAAACCATCGACTACTCTCGTAACTGTCTGACAAACTTTATCACATACAGTTGTATCGAGTAGACCTCTTCACAAACTTTATCACATACAGTTGTATCGAGTAGACCTCTCCACATACAATAATGGAACTTAAGTTCTGATAAATACTGAGTGCATTGTAAGGTCGTCACGTTTATCCATGTAAGCGGTAGCATTTCAGTTACAGCAATAATCCGGTTATTAAACGGTTATCCGAACCTTTATACATTCGTATTTTATTTTATAATAATTATTATCTAAATACACTGATGTGTATACTAGTGGTTCTAAAGTTGGTGATAAGATAGCATCAACATCTGTTTCCGAACAGCATGTTGTTTCTCTTCGATTACCCTCTGCCAGTTCGATTTTTCAGTGTGAAAGGTAATGCAAAGCTCCTTACTTTAAAAAGTGTTGCCCTTTTCAATCTATACCCCATCAGTGATGCAATGGTTAGCGTTCTCACCTCGAGTGTGGTATATCTTGGGTAAAACCCATGTCCGACCATTCCAAAGACTAGAAAACTGGTATTTGCTGCTTTTCTGTTATGCAGGCATCACTAGGGAGTTAGAGGATTTGGTCCGGAATCAGGATAATATGTCCGAGTGGAGCGACATGTCTATCCGTGGACTGTTGTTTCAGTGGTTATCACTATAAAGATCCAGCTAAGTGTGTTGGCTAGTTTAAAGCTGATATCATCTCATCGAATGTAACCTGTTCTGGTCATGATATAGTTGAAAAAAGCTAATAAAAGTAAATCAATGATTTTATCATATTCTCCCATTATTACGGCGTTTTAACCCCGCTGAACCAGTGGTGGAAAAATCTGTAATCCTCTAGAGGATTAAAATATCTCATGCCTTTCCCCGCATGTTGTCAAATCAGTAATTTTGAAGAATTTTGTGTTAAATAATGGGAGAAACAAATTCTCCTTCAGTTGCCCGTGGGTTACGATATTTCTCCACTCAAGAGAGTTAAAGATTTTACATTTAACTCTCTTGAGTGAAGAAATATCGTAACCCACGGGCAACTGAAGGAGAATCTATATTCTCTTTCTTGTTTGTTGACTATTGATAATTGCAAAACCCAAATGATTGCTGAAATTCATAGAGAGTCAAAACCCAAAAGATTGCTGAAATTCATAGAGAGTCAAAACCCAAAAGATCGCTGAAATTCATAGTCTTTTTGTTATCGCTAAAATGTTATTTGTTTCCTTGGAATCACTGCAATATGGTCTTTGTCCAAATAGAATCAATTCAAATCAAATCTAATATACACGAGCCCTCCTACAAACAACTGGAGGTAAAAATTAACAGAACATCGTTTTTATGCGGAAATCGTATTGATCAGACATACAACAGGAAAGAAGAACGTAAAATAACATAACAGAACATGACAAAAAAAATAAAAAGATTGGAAACACGGACCAAAATAAACCCACGGGTGAACTCAGGTGCTCACATATAAAACAAAATGTTAAAATCATGTATATGTCTATTGTTATATCTGTTGTTTATTTCAAACAATAGACAGGTGTCCACTCACATGTTACAGCTAGACCAGAGTTATATTGTTTTAACGTTGTTCAATTAAACAATAATTGCACTGCAATCAACACAGATATACCCATAGCAGACATGGCATTAATATGGCTAGACCTGTTTGTATCCTCATTAGATGTTGACATCTCAAGCTTGCATGAGTCGATTGCTGCAATGAATTCAATTAGTTTTAAATTCGTTAGTCTCTTAGCTCGTTCGCGGATTAAGTCATATACATCACTTTTCAGACACGGGTTTTCCTTAAATAGTTTCTCTAGTACAGGTTTACATTCTTTAAGACAGTTGCCAAAAGCTTTACAGTTGTCTTTGACGAGCTTCAGAGTGGCTAATGTATCGACGTGTGAAGAATTCAAGAAGTTATAGATATTACAGCCTTTATGGTTCCCTGACAACCATTCACAGGTAGAAAGTTCTTTCCATGCCGTACAATCCGCGAATTGTAGGTTATCAGCTGGATAATAAGCCACAAATCCGAAGCACATCTCATCGCTAGTGGCGTCACCGTAAAATGTTGTCTTGGGTCGGGAAAGAGACTTAAACGTACAACTGGTGACGATTTCATCCCCTGGCATAACTTCAATAGCGGTTGTGTATCTATATAAACAAAACAAAAACAACATTCAAAAATACATTAATAAAAACTTGGATATCACATTTAGTGTACACGACGCGCTTCTGGAATAATCTTCATCAGGCACGCTCAAGTTCAAATGATCGGAAAGCTAAATAATTTAAGGTTTGGGAGCAAGAATACCAAATGTCCTAAGTAGGGAGAGCCAAACCCTGCTAAGTTCACATACGCCTCAGGGAGAAGAACCTTAGCTTTAGTAATTATTACATTATTTAGGAACTGTAAATATCAATTATTATTATACTTTACTATAGAAACCAAGCAAGAAATAATTAAGATATTTTAAAGTTTTATTCCATGGAACAAGAAATAACTCATTATTCCTGCGGCAAACTGCACGTAGGTCAAATAACTGTGAGGGAATCTGCACGTAGCACAAAATAACTGTTTGAAATTGGCGCGTTTTTGCACGTCGAACCAATAACTAGTTATTTCCGTCATACGTCGAACCAAGTATTATATTTACCATGGATCTTACAAATTAACTTACTTAAACCAACGAATCCGAAGGATGAGTTGGTTTTAATAAGTTCACGAGTAAGATCCATGGTATATATGGTTTGTAGCAGAAATTACATGATTGACAGATCTATGACGTCAAAATCATGGAATAACAGATCTATGACGTCAAAATCATGGAATAACATCAAGATCTTCATGTTAGCCCATGGTTTGTAAATGTTCACTATTTTTAAGTTGATTACTGCATAAAAACATCAAAGGAAAAATGCGTATTTATGTTACAATAACTATTTATTTCCCTCATATTAGTTCAGTACAATAATACAGTTATGTCCTTCATGAGAAGTTAATATCGGACCTCGGGAAGATAACCCTTTCTCAATTTAATAATTATGAATATTAACTTCTCATGAAGGCCATAATTGTATATAAATACATCTAATTAACCATGTCAATACTGAAACACGTACTACAGGGCGGATGACACCATCGAGAACAAATAGGCCACCAGCAGAAATATCACCCAGTGATAGTAACAGCTAAGTATGTTGACCAGTCAGTTGGTCAACAGCTCTAGATGTATGCTCGGTTTTTAATTCCTCAAGATTAGATAGCCTCATCACTGATTGGTCAATCGAAAATATAAACCCTGACTTTACCTTATATATGATGACATTAGATATCAGCGTATCGACAAGAACAAAAAGTTTTAAAAAACCAGCTACAACCAAGTAATTTGAAGTCATTTTATTAGGAAGCAATAGTGATAATACGGTAAGGCTTATCAAATAGGTATAGCTATATGATCATTTACAATCTCATGGGGGGATGTCGTGGCCGTGGTCGTATGGTAGTTGGATTTACAACTACATATGCAATCAGTACCTATCACCACTGATGTTGTGATTTCGAATCTCGATCATGGCGAGGTGTACAACATTATGTCATAAAATTTGTCAATTACTTGCGACAGATCGGTGGTTTTCTGTGGGTTCTCCGGTTTCCTCCACCAATAAAACTGACCGCCACGATATAAATGAAATATTGTTGAAAGTGTCGTGAAAGTTTGTTAACAGTGGTAATTGGTGGTCAGTTGAAAAGTACAACTGTGCAACGGTATCAACCATTTCCTTATCCCTTGTGGCAATAAAAACATCCGTCCATATGCCAACCTCAGCCTCACTATCGTAACAACATGCGTTATTGTTTGTTCTCGTCATGAATAAAGCTGATATATTGGTTACCTGTCGTTAATCAACATTCCGTTTACCAACTGAAGTCTAATGGACTAATGCATATTTCAATTTACCAGATCAATCGGGTAATCCGGTCAGAAGAGTTTGAAGGTACCAATTCTAGCAACACGAATATCACTAAACCACAGGGATGAACTCAGGTGTTCCGGAAGGGTTAGCAGTTCCTGATCCACATGTGGCATCCGTCGTGATACTCTTATTACAAACTCGGTGATAAGTCGTAAATAAGGAAAGGGTCTGCTTATTGGTGCTACTATACAGATACCGTTAATTCACTGAGGGACCGTGGTGGTCGTGTTCGTATGGTAGTTGGACTTACAACTACCTATGCAATCAGTGTCTATCACCACTAACGTCGGGAATTCGAATGACACTCAGACGGGGTGTACTAGGGATTACATTATGTGATACAGTTTGGCAGTGACTTGCAGCAAGTCAGTGGTTGTCTCAACCAATAATACACGATATAACTGAAATATTGCTAAAAGTGGCGTTAAGCACTATAACCCTAACCCTAACCCCCAAAATGCAGAACGATCGTCTATATATATTCGTTTAAAATATTGCTCTATACAGATATTTTACTATATAGATCGATGTATTATACTCACTTGTGTTCTACAGGGCTGTCATAATTGTATATTTCGTCACTGGTAATTGCTGTGAAAAACTTATTATTCCTATTGACAACAATCTTCATTGAATGACCTTGAACAGAAGAAAAATAAAATGTTCATTTGAGAGATACCAAATGGTAAATCAGAAGTCATAAATGTAAGAAGGACAGACAATACAATGGCAATAGGAAATAGAACAATAGGAGAAACAATGAATTACAACACATGACTAAAGATTGAACAACACAAACTCCACTAAATACTGGGGATCAACTCAGAATGTAAGTATTGAGTAAAACACTGCATATTCTTAAATATTCAAACCTTAGGCGGGTCAAACCAATGACTGTAAATAAACGTTAGAGAATCTCGAAATGGCCATAAAAAATGGACAAAAATTGTGTTTACTGATTCTACGCTACGTACGCAGCTCAGTTTTGTAAATTACAAAACAGGGTGCACTCGACTCGCAGCCGCAAGTGATAAAGTTTACCAGTTGCTTGCCCATGGTCGGTGGTTCTCTCCGGTTACCCCGGCTTCCTCCACCACTAAAACTGGTCGCCATGATATAGCTGAAATATTGCTGAAAGTGGCGTTAAACACCAAAGTTCAAATTCAAATTATTGGGCGGGTCAAACCAATGACTGTAAATAAACGTTAGAGAATACCGAAATGCCAATGAAAAATGGACAGAAATTGGTATTTACTGATTCTCCGCTACGTACACAGCAAAACGGAGAAAGAGTAAGGACTAGTTGGCTCGGAATTAGGATAATGTGTCATGTGAAATGTGGAACGGATTGTTGTTTCAGTGATCTATGAGCCAACACTATAAAAATCCATCTAAAGCATGTTGGTCTAGTACAAAGCTGACATAATCATTATCATCATCATTTCATCCAAATGTATTAAAAAAATGTGGTCTCGCCATGATGTAGCTGACAAATTACTCGCCGGCATTAAGCAACAATCACTTCCCTATTATTTGTAATAAAAGAAAGAAGGTAAAATATTCTAGTAGCTCAAACCAATGATAAATCTCTTAGTAATATGAACCAAATCTGAATCATGTAACAACACAAACCAAAGGACAGTCTATTAGTATATAAAATGAACATCTAGCTCTTAGCACCGCATGCCAAAGCCAAGGACGAACTCTCAAGAACGCAATCAAAATGTCTAAATGTCATACAAACCAAATACAAATATCTTAGTAATACAAATCTAAGGATAATCTGGATGAAACACAAACCGAAAGATACTCTCTTTGAAATAGAAATAATAAAGATTGAATTTGTAAAGCTAACAGACCGCCGACGACAATGACGTACGCAAAGTAATTACGATCCTTTATATTTAATCCGTCCGATCAAAAATAAATCTAAAAATAGTTGATGTACCGACAACGAAATATCTATCGAAATACATAATTGTCTGTTCATTGAGCATTTGCAGACAAATCATACGTGATACATAGTCAAACATTCTAGATCTGCAAAGTCATAGGAAAGAACCGGATAGTTTGGGCAAGTGCTAGGAGTGGAATACCAGACAGCGGAATGGCAAGTGTTTACACAAAACTGACAAAATATAAGGCACTTTTATTTCAAAACATACCCTTTTACCCTTGGTTAACAAGACAATATGTTTTTGTCTGCCATGCTATCAAAACTTTTCTTAATTCCCCCCCCCTCATTTTTTGTTGTTTAGTTTTGGAAGGGGCATAGATGCTCCCAGCTCCTACAGCCCTTGTGTGCTTACTAATAATGGATGTAGAAAGGTCCACTGTACATAATATATTAACCTAGGTAATGCATGTGGTTTGCAGCCCAAAAGACGTTGATATTATCCTTCATGATGACCTTGGAACACTCGGAAGTACACTTTCCTTCAACTGTGTAGCTCTTTAATCCAGGTGGTATTTCTATATAACTCTGCCCTGTCAACAATATTCCCGCATCATTAGGTCTTAGTTTCGGCGTATAATACAGAGTCATTCCGGATGAATCCCTGTAGTTACTTACTAACTCGGGGTTGTTCCAATGAAACTAAGAAAAAAAAGTAAAATCAATTTTAAATTAATGTGGTGTAGAAATATCCTTTGTCGTCTGGTTCCCTCCGTATCCGCGATCGTCTGGTAGTTACATTTTCCTCTATCAAATACGGGCCGTCGTGGTCGTGATCCTATGGTAGTTGGATTTACAACTACCAATGCAATCAGTTCCTATCACCACTAATGTTGTGAGTTCGAACCCCACTCAGACGAGGTGTACTCGATACAAAATAATATGATAAAGTTGTAAGTGACAGGTCTGTAGTTTTCTCCAAGTACTCTGGTTTTGATCCTGAATTTGTTAAATGGGTGGAAACATTATATGAAAATGCCGAAAGTTGTATTATCAATAATGGTCACTGTTCTAAATTTTTCTCAGTAAATAGAGGAGTGCGTCAAGGGATCCTTTATCCCCTTACCTCCTTTATCCCCTTACCTCTTCATTTTGGCATTAGAATTAATGAGCGCAGCAATAA
The DNA here is from genome assembly GCA_963680875.1 of Bathymodiolus brooksi. NCBI lineage: Eukaryota > Metazoa > Mollusca > Bivalvia > Mytilida > Modiolidae > Bathymodiolus > Bathymodiolus brooksi. Next base: position 97,918,630 of record OY804584.1, read on the forward strand.
AAAATGATACTAGTATAAATGGAATGGAAATTAATAACTCGGAATATTTACTTAGTCAATATGCAGATAACTCATCTCTTATTTTAGATGGGGGGATGACTCGCTTAGAAAATCTATATATATTTTAGAAAAAATTCTGAGAATGTGCAGGACTAAAAGCAAACTTACAAAAAATACATCATGACCGCGATATTGAATGGTAGTAGTGTTGAGGGACCATCATGGCAGCAATTATATGATAGTTGTGTTACAAGTTCGATTTGTCCGCGACCGTCCGACAATTATGCCGTGGGACCGTCATCGATGCTTTCATCCGACAGTTACTTTGAAGGGGCGTCGCAGAGGCTATCGTCCGACAGTTGTGTTGCAAGGCCGTCGTGACCGTGATCGTCTATTGGTGGCACCATCGTGGTCCCTATCGTCCGACAGTTACGTTGAAGAGGCATCATGAATCCTATCGTCCGACAGTTACTTTGAAGGGGCGTCGTGACCGTGATCGTCTAATTATTGTGTTGTGGCACCATCGTGGTCGCTTTCGTCCGTCAGTTTTGTTGAAGAGGCAACATAGAGACTATCGTCCGTCAGTTACGTTGAAGAGGCAACATAGAGACTATCGTCCGATAGTACCGTTGAAGAGGCAACACAGAGACTATCGTCCTTCAGTAGTTACGTTGAAGAGGCAACATAGAGACTATCGTCCGTCAGCTATGTTGACGAGGCAACATAGAGACTATTGTCCGTCAGTTACGTTGAAGAGGCAACATAGAGACTATCGTCCCACAGTTACGTTGAAGAGGCAACATAGAGACTATCGTCCCACAGTTACGTTGAAGAGGCAACATAGAGACTATCGTCCGTCAATTACGTTGAAGAGGCAACATAGAGACTATTGTCCGTCAGTTACGTTGAAGAGGCAACATAGAGACTATCGTCCGTCAGCTACGTTGAAGAGGCAACATAGAGATTATCGTCCCACAGTTACGTTGAAGAGGCAACATAGGACTATCGTCCGTCAGTTACGTTGAAGAGGCAACATAGAGACTATCGTCCCACAGTTACGTTGAAGAGGCAATATAGAGACTATCGTCCGTCAGTTACGTTGAAGAGGCAACATAGAGACTATCGTCCGTCAGTTACGTTGAAGAGGCAACATAAAGACTATCGTCGGTCAGTTACGTTGAAGAGGCAACATAGAGACTATCGTCCCACAGTTACGTTGAAGAGGCAACATAGAGACTATTGTCCGTCAGTTACGTTGAAGAGGCAACATAGAGACTATCGTCCGTGAGTTACTTTGAAGAAGCAACATAGAGACTATCGTCCGTCAGTTACGTTGAAGAGGCAACATAGAGACTATCGTCCGTCAGTTACGTTGAAGAGGCAACATAGACTATCGTCCGTCAGATGCGTTGAAGAGGCAACATAGAGACTATCGTCCGTCAGTTACGTTGTAGAGGCAACATAGAGACTATCGTCCCACATTTACGTTGAAGAGGCAACATAGAGAATATCTTCCCACTGTTACGTTGAAGAGGCAACATAGAGACTATCGTCCGTCAGTTACGTTGAAGAGGCAACATAGAGACTATCGTCCGTCAGTTACGTTGAAGAGGCAACATAGAGACTATCGTCCGTCAGTTACGTTGAAGAGGCAACATAGAGACTATCGTCTGACAGGTACGTTGTATATTGACTTGCTACTACTTAGTTTGTTTATTTTTATTATATTGTTTTTAATTTGTGCTACAATATATAATTGAATACCTCAAGGGCTGCTTGTTTGTATCCTTTGGTACCACCAAATCGAAACCCCATTGGACCATTTATACAATATCCTGTTAATCCAACAGCCCATAGACCAATGATTGTACGACATTGGCTCCGGGCTCCCATACCACATTTCTCAACCTTGTTTAATTCATTTGCAGGAATAGGATCTAAAAAAAACATCCAACATCGAACATTACACAGCCGTATGTCAATATCCATGTTAATGTCTCAAACCACTTTTCTTCAGAACAGAAACATTAAGCAGTTCAACAGGTAAAACAAGTGAAAGTGGAACTAGAATAGCTCTGTTTAAGTCAGTGACCGTATATAGTAAAAATATTCAGTCAATGCCATTTAACTTCTCAAATAGAAAGACTACAGGATAAAAAAAAGACGATAAATGAGCAATACAAATGAAACAAAACCACAACGGAACAAACAAATATATAGTGAAGACATTAGGAAAGAACAAAAACTCGAAAACATAAACCGGAAGTGAAACCAGGTACTCCGAAAGTGAAACCATGTAGTCCGGGATGGAAACCAGGTACTCCGGAATTGAAACCAGGTACCCCGGAATGAAAACCAGGTTTTCCGGAATGGAAATTAGGTAATACGGAATGGAAACCATGTACTCCGGAATGGAAACCAGGTAGACCGAATGGAACAAAGGTACTGCGGATTGGAAACCAGGTACTCCGGAGTGGAAACCAGGTACTCTGGAGTGGAAACCAAGTACTTCGGAATGGATTTCAGGTACTCCGGAATGGAAACCAGGTACTTCGGAATGGAAACCAGGTACTCCGGAATGGAAACCAGGTAGACCGGAATGGAACAAAGGCTCTCCGGAATGGAAATCATGTACTCCGGAATGGAAACCATGTACTCCGGAATGGAAACCATGTACTCCGGAATGGAAACCAGGTATTCCGGAATGGAACACAGGTACTCCGGAATGGAAACCAGGTAGTCCGGAATGGAACACAGGTACTCTGTAGTGGAAACCAGGTACTCCGGAGTGGAAACCAGGTACTCCGGAATGGAATTCAGGTACTCCGGAATGAAAACCAGGTACTTCGGAATGGAAATCAGGTAATCCGGAATGGAACACAGGTACTGCGGAATGGAAACCAAGTACTCCGGAATGGAGAATGGAAATCATGTACTCCGGAATGGAAACCATGTACTCCGGAATGGAAACCAGGTAGTCCGGAATTGAACACAGGTACTCCGGAGTGTAAACCAGGTACTCTTGAATGGATACCAGGTACTCCGGAATGGAAACCAGGTACTCCGGAATGGAAACCTGGTACTCCGGAATGGAAATCAGGTACTCCGGAATGGAAACAAGGTACTACGGAGGGTCAACTTCTCTTTGTCCACAAATGCGTATCTGTATTGCGTTATGAATAAAGCAATTCATTAATACATCTTATACAAATGTATTAATGTTTTAAATAATAATGTAAGTTGTGTATACATACATTTAGGATCACATCCATACAAGAGAATGTGATGCATAACGTGCTCATTATCAATTACTGGCTCATAAGCCATCAGATGGTAATCTGTGTCAGATGGCAGATCAAAAACTATACACATATATGATGTTTCTTGTGCAGGCACTACTGTCTCTGGAAATCTTACTGTTATATTCAAGGTTTCTAGAAGACAAAAACGAGCTAAGGTATTACTATGTAAACTTAAATACAGTGAAACCTGTCTAAACCGAACCCTGAATATACCGAAATTCTGCATATACCGAACTTTAAATAAAGTCTTAATACAGGAAATCTTTGTTAATTTTACTTGTATAAACCAAAAACCCGTCTATTCCGAACACAAAAGTTGACCCATTGAGATTTGGTTTAGACATGCTTAACAGTACAAGATCAAAAGACAGTAAAATAATCACGTGTTTCACATGAATTAAGATATACATGTATTATTAAGAATTGAATGTCATCTTTTATTGGTGCGTAAAAACATTGACAGAAGTACATTATGAATGAACCGTGATACTTCATATAAAGATGTACTTGATTATGACAGTGAGTGAGTGATTGTTGTCGCCAGGTGAGCAGTGTTTCTCTCATAACGAGAATAATTCACATTTCGATGAGAAGATCTGCTTTTGTTTTTTTATATACGTTGAGTGACACTGTTGTGTACAATGGGAGATAATCCTTATAAATATTGTAATCTTCAATGGGAGATAATTCATTCACTCCTCAGCTGTGATAACATCTTCTTTGTACATGCATATATATATATATATGTATTTAGCTTAGTTCTGTTTTGTCGTGTATGTTGTAATGATGATTGTTCAATGTTTGGACTTGAAATCAATAAAATTATTATTATCATTTATACCAACATTCTTAGTTAGATTTGTATATTGGTGACTCACTTAAACAGCAATCATTATGTAGTCATGTTGCTCCATTCTGAAATATCTTGATTGCGAACCAACTATGCTGTTCTTACCACTCAGTGCTGCGTACTTAGCGGAGTAACAGCAAATACCAACGTTCACCCAACCGGTGCTCGAACCCTCGAACTACACCACTCTATGCGAGCACTCTAACCATTACACATCGGTGCGGTTATTGTCAATAGACATTGTTAAAAGTGTCATCAACAGAAATTAACCAAGATCTTAATACAAACTGTTCATAATAATTATATTGAATACGTTTAAAGGTCTTTAGAATAAAAATATAAATAAACCTGATAAAGAGAACAAATAGTTTTTCTAACCAAACAAGTCAAAGGGATATTTAAGTATTATCTGTTTTGTTTAAATACAGTACTTTGGCGAGATATTTTTTATTTTTGTGTAAGAAGACAATAATATGCAAATTTGTATGATCAATCATGAAGAACTAAAATTATAAGCAAATATACATTATTATAAATATATATAGCATCAATTACGCTATCAAATTGGATCTTTGTCAAATAAATGGCCACGGTGATGTTCGACAAAAACATAAGTGCTTGTCAAAGGTAACATTATACATTTATTGCATGGTGGTGAGTATCATATTTCCCGAGGCCAAACGCCTGAGGGGAATATGATACTCATGGGTGAATAAATTTAGGGAAATATGAAAATTTATTCACCCAAGAGTATCATATTTCCCGAAGGCAGCACCCGATGGGAATATGATACTCGTGGGTGAATATATTTTCCTATTTCCTGAACCCGCATGCTATAAATGTTTTATTATACCGAATGAAACCAAGAAAACACATACATGTAAAATACTGCTGGCAAAAATATTTTAAGTCCATTGGAACGTTAAAAACCACATCCACAACAACATTGTAACAGTCGCTTGCAAGAACGATAACTCTGGCAGGAAAACCCGCGAGGCTTCCGAAGGGGTGGAATATGATATTTATTTCACGGAATATGATTTTTGTCCTGTGTGATCACGTGTTCTGATTTTTACCCATTGTCCAATCAAATTAATCTATTTATGGTTATTAATATATGAGGTATAATAAAAAGCTTTTATCCCCGGTTTAAAAATTATAACAACTTGTGATTGGTTAAAACCCCGGGTATTAAAAAAACATATTCCCGGGTGTTGCTAGGCCATATTACCGGGTGTAACTAGCCATTTAACCAATCAAATGTTGTTATAATTTTCAAAATGGGGATAATATAACGTTAAAGCACGCGACTTTGCGCTCCAAAATCAAATTTAGATAATTTTGGCTATATATTGAATATAAAGCTGTTACTTTGATCAACTGACCCTACACCGGGTAAAAAACACTGGAAACTTTCATATTTTTTACTTATTCTTTCCAAAAACAAAGAAAACGTCACTTTTACGGGGGCCGTCGGGGTCCAAAATGTCTTATTTTTGACTATAACCGGGGATAAATTCGTTATCTACGTTCCTATCCGTAGATCTATTGATATTTTAACACCCTTCAGTAGCCTGTACACCCTTCGGCTACGCCTCAGGATGTATTTGGCTACTTCAGGGTATTAAAATCTCCATATCTACGGATAGGAACGTAAATAACTTATAATATAACCGCATCATTTCACATTTAAGACCCATAAAACACTAGTTTAAAACGCGTTTCTGGAATAACCAAGATTGGAAAGCCAAATAATTTTTCGGAGCAATAAACCCAAAGAACCTAAACAGAATAGCCGAAAATCGGCTAAGGTCACACTTTCCATAGGGAAGAGGAACCTTAGTTTTATTAATAATTACATTATTTAGAAACTGTAAATTTCAGTAATAAATATATGAATTACCTAATTGTAAAGTTTAACATGTTTTATAAAGTATTTTTTATTTTCAACTATTTTTGGGGTTTTGGTTTTCTAGTGTTCTATTGCCTGGTGATCTATTACATGACGTTCTATTGCCTGGCGTTCTATTGCCTGGTGATCTATTGCATGGCGTTCTATTGCCTGGTGATCTATTACATGGCGTTCTATTGCCTGGCGTTCTATTGCCTGGCGTTCTATTGCCTGGTGATCTATTGCCTGATGTTCTATTGCCTGGTGTTCTATTACATGGCGTTATATTGCCTGACGTTCTATTGCCTGGTGTTGTATTGCCTGGTGATCTATTTCCTGGTGTTCTATTACATGGCGTTCTATTGCCAGGTGATATATTGCCTGATGTTCTATTGCCTGGTGTTCTATTACATGGCGTTATATTGCCTGACGTTCTATTGTCTGGTGTTCTATTGCCTGGTGATCTATTGTCTGGTGTTCTATTACCTGGTGTTCTATTGCCAGGTGATATATTACATGTCATTCTATTGCCTGGCGTTCTATTCCGTGGTGTTCTATTGCCTGGTGATCTATTGCCTGGTGTTCTATTGCCTGGTGTTCTATTGCCTGGTGATCTATTGCCTGGTGTTCTATTGCCTGGTGATTTATTGCCTGGTGATCTATTGCCTGGTGTTCTACTGCCTGGTGTTCTATTGCCTGGTGATCTATTACCTGATGATCTATTGCCTGGTGATCTATTGCCTGGTGATCTATTGTCTGGCGTTATATTGCCTGGTGATATATTGCCTGGCGTTCTATTGCCTGGTTATCTTTGACCTTTACTGTGATTGGTTAAAACAATCTCATGAATATTTACTACCAATCCGAAATCGTGTCTTGTCCACACCGGATTATTACAGCGTATGAAAGTGCCGTAATCTAAAACGATAAACCCTTTGACTGCGACATTTCGTGTATAATCGTTACTTCGTGTGCGGTATAATTCCTAGCTTTCAGCAGAGTGACGTCATTTATTTCATGACGTTATTTTAACAGCAATGTGACGTTACTTACCGTTTCTTTTTAATTTTGAAGAGGTTCTATATGTGCAATATCCGTATCTAACTTCAAATTGTGCAATATAATTATAACATATTTGCGTAACTTATTCTTAAAGAAAATAAACGTAAATTTCTTTCCCAAGGGACATATGTGTCCCTAGCACAGTTTATCAACCAGAGACATATAGATTCTCCTTCAGTTGCCCGTGGGTTACGATATTTCTCCATTCTCGAGAGTTGAATTTAAAATGTTAACCACTCGCTGTGGGTTACGATATTTCTCCACTCTCGAGAGTTAAGTTAAAAAAATTAACAACTCGCCGCAAATTTTTTTATTTAACTCTCGAGAGTGGAGAAATATCGTAACCCACACGGGCAACTGAAGGAGAATTTGCTTCTCTCATTATCTAACACGAACTTTATTTCAAAATCCGATTCAATTACCGATTTGACAACATGCGGAGAAAGGCACGAGACATTTTAATCCTCTAGAGGATTACAGATTTTTCCACCGCTGGTTCAGCGGGGTTAAAACGCCATAATAATGTGAGAAATATAGCATGTCCCTAGCGCATTCTAAAAACAAGCGCAGATTAAAAAAAGTTAAGAATCTTCATGTTTATTATGAAAAAGATAATTTGTGTTATTTGTTAAAATGTTTAAAACAATATTTAGATATTGAAAACAGTATTTTTTTAATCTGTCTAAAAAATTATAATTAGGTAATAAAACAGTTATTTAATGGGAGTGCAGACAATAGATCAAACAATTTCCCCCTCGGTATTGGGAAAGACCAAAGTGTTCTATTGCCCTCGGCCGTTGACCTCGGGTAATAGAATACTTTGGTCTTTCCCAATACCTCGGGAAAAATATTCTTAACTATTGCCTGCACTCCCATTAAATATCTGTATACTAATACACCATGTCAATGCCGAACTACTGACTACTGGGAGGAAGACATCCTCGGGGACTAATAGTCATCTTACAGTGAGATATTTCTTGTCCAAATTATATTACCTGGTTCTTTTAAGACTTCACAGTTCTCTAACCCATCTTTAACCTCACAGTCTACTCATGATTTATCTTGTTTGTTTGTTTGTTTGTTTGTTTGTTTTTGTTCTGACCGTGTTGTATTTCTTGTCTTTATATTACCTGGTTCTTTTAAGACCTCACAGTCCTTTAATCCATCTGCTACTTCACAGTCAACCCAGGATTTATCCTCATCACAGATAGAGCCATCCTGAAGTGTACATATACCTACAGAACAAAATAGTAATGTACTTATTGGATACAAATGGTAGCACAATGTTAATATTATAGAGAAGTTGATATCTTAAAAAGCCGATATAACATTTTGGTTGGTAATAGTTACATTGATTGATTGATTGATTAATTGATTAATTGATTAATTGATTAATTGATTAATTGATTGATTAATTGATTAATTGCTTGCTTGCTTGCTTGATTGATTGATTGATTGATTGATTGATTGATTGATTGATTGATTGATTGATTGATTGATTGATTGATTGATTGATTGATTTTTAAGTGAGCAGCATATCAACTATATTCATGAAGAGAATAAATGTGCCAACTTTAATTTGTTTTTGAAAAATCGTTTTTTAAATTATTTAAATAATACAAACGGAATTTCCAAACTTTTAGGAGAGTAATAAAACAACAAGTCTCTGTATCTAAATAATCTACTCAAGGATGTTTGTTTTAATGTTCTCTCTAATATAATTTTTGTTATTGCACGGTGCTATCATATGGGATATTTCCCTATTTAACTTCTTCAAAATATTAATGGTATTGTTATATCGTATTTTATTGCATATCAGAATAAAAATCATACATTCTAATATGACGTGCTGTTTTTGGATTTGTAAAGAAAAGGGTATAAAAATCCCCGATTTATTATGACTTACACGCGCTGATGATCATGACGTATATGGCTGTTCTATTATACCCTTTTGTTTACAAAGCCAAACCAGCACGTCATAGAAATAATTTATGGAAGGGGTAAGTTTGTTGGAGATTTTAATATGGGTACACTATAAAGGAATGTGGATTTAAAAATTTACCGTATATGTCCTATTAGAATAGAAATAATTTATGGAAGGGGTAAGTTTGTTGGAGATTTTAATATGGGTAACTTTATCTGCGAATCGCTCGGGGTAAAATTTACGCAGATAATGTTTTCTCACTTTTCAGACAGACCTGTTCCTATTTTTAGCCATGTGAGATTTTCTTATCTTGCACTAGTGCAAGACAAAAAAATCACGTGCGTTTTACCGGCAAATGCATGATGTACAGTTTATGTCAACTGCCCCCCAATTCTCCATGCTTTTACTTTTTAAAATAAACAATTAACCACGATTCTACTACATAAGTATTTTTAAATTCATTTATGTATTATATTCTGCTAGCTAACGTGCACCTTTCACGGTGTTTGATTCTTTTTTCAGGCTCTCTTCCAGTCAATGTTTGTTTACTTTGAGTAAATAATAGAGTGCTCTCCCTTGTTAGTAACTAACGTAAAGAAAGAAATTACCTCCCTTTGACCAAATTCAAATATTTTTTTACAGGTATTTATCTCTGTTGTAGTAACATTTATAATATATTTATTACATACATTGTACTTTATGATGAAATACATTTGAAATACTGCCGAGATACGGTTGCATATGGATAAATCGAATATTTACTTCAGCAATGGAAAAATAAATTGCGGGAAAACGCTCGATGGAATGCAAACAAAAACAATTAGGTGTTTAGTGAGAAATAAAATCAAACACCGGAAAAAGTACAAGATAGGGAAATCTCCGACACCCTTGGGTAAGATTACAATCGTTCTCTAACTCGGCAAGCTCGTAAAGAGAACGATTGAAATCTTACCCTCGGGTGTCGGAGATTTCCCTATATTGTACTCTCCCCGGTGTTAGATTCTATATTTCTCATCCCTTGGATAAAGTAGTCCGTTAATTTAGGTGAAAAAGATTTTTCTATCTTACCCCGGCTCCAGGGTAAGACATTTTTCCCGCAAAATTATTTTCTATTGTTGAATTAAATTGTCGATGTATAGTGTCTTGGCAGTATTTTTAATGTATTTCACAATAAAATATAAAATGTATTTTATAAATATATTATAAATGCTACTACAAAAGTTATTTGACGTTGGTCAAAGGGAGGTCAAATTTTTTATTTACCGTATTTTACGAACTATAGGTCGATGGGGACGATAGGTCGAATTGCTGCTTTTCGGCTAAATTTTTGGGTAAATACTAAGATAGGTCGAAGCATTCCATAGGTCGAGGATGCCGATGACAACTTGGGTAAGTATCGTCACATCAAACTGTTTGTGTTTTTTTTTTTTACATCGGTAAACATTTGTCCTATAACGATGTTCTTCGGTAAGTATATGTAAGTATTAACTCAAGAATACTACTCTAATGTGTCATAAACGAAATAATTATGAAAATTAAATAAAACAAAATTTTGTTTTTAAACTTGTTTTTTTATGGGGAGTCTGGTTTGTAAAGCCAGACATCGATGACATTCAAATCAGGCCATCTGTGGGTGTCACAATAGATGGTAAACGGATGTTCATACAATAAAATAATCAAGCTGTCAAAACAATGTATCACCTTGTGCAGTTTTATTGACATACCTTTAAACTGTGTTTAATTAGTAGTACACAAATTATGTGATCGTCTCGGTTCCAGTAAATTTTCAATCAGCTGATCAGGATAATTAAGTGCCGACTGATGTTCACCTGTGTTGATTATCTCATGGTGATTATTTTATTTGTTCCTAATTGACCAATTCAAGTGTAGAACATTCTAGTTTAACGAAATCGATAATTATTTTCCAGTATATTTAGTATAAAAAGCTTGTTCTCCACGTGTATTCAAATTATTGTGAGATGTAATGCAACCGCCATTTTTTACTAAAACCCCGTGCGCACGGTACCACGACTTACCGAAATCTCCCTATTTTACCGAAATCTCCCTAGAATTTACCGAAATCTCCCCTGTATATGGAATAATCCCCCCAGAAGTGATATATATACAACTTATTTAGGTTCCTATGTAGTTTTTAAATAAAAATAATACGCTTTGAAAGTTGTAGAGCCGATTTAGTGTTGTCAATATATGACATGTGCATATTCCAAGATGGCGGAAATTTTTAATGGGAGATAACTCTATTTATCTGTGACGTTAGCACTGTTTATGTACTTGTAATATATAATAACAAAATTATATTAAATGAATTTTTAAATGCTCATATTGGATTAAATTATTCACAATGAATGTAAATAATTTAAAGCCCACTCGCCACGACAAGGCTATGAGCATGTGAAGGGGGCAGGGATTTTAATGGGAAATTTAGTCGTCATTACTTTTATTTATGGATTTTTTATATTTAATAATTTATCTTTTCTTTATAATTCTGGGGATAAAATATTCAACATCCGAAAAAAATCAATATTCAATGATTGAAGTGTTATCGAAAATCAGTTCAATATTGTATTTTATAATAAAATATATACTATAAAAAATGTATCTTGTTGAAAAAAATCACAGGGTGGATCGATTTACAATATAAAATTATTATCACAAAATATCTAAATATAGCTATAGCTTTCCATCAAACACGAGCATGCGCACGTGATTGTTGTGAAAAATGGCGGTTGCAATACATCTCACAGTAAACAAGCTTTTTATACTAAATATACTGGAAAATAATTTATATCAATTTCGTTACTTAATCGATATTTTATTGGGAGTTTAAACGTCACTTTTCAACAATATTTCAGTTATATATTGACCTTTGAGCTACCTTTCCTGGCGCGAATATGGTGCAAGGTAGAAATACACTAGGGTATTTACGTAACCGGACATTCCATAGGCGTAGTACCTTAAAAAAAAGTGGTACGGCCAATTTTTTTTGTCGGAGGGGGTTATCTCCCATATTTTTTTAGGTATATGCACAAAGATAAATTCTTGTGCATTTTCAGCCAAATGAAAAATAACGCTTACCTACCGGTGCACCTGGTCCATGCACCCATATTTTTGTGGAGTCCTAGTTACTCTTTTACTTTAGTTTTCTGTGTTTTCTTTCAGTTTAAGATGTCTTGCAACGGTTAAGTTAGTACAGTCAATGGACATAAGTATTTCTGATTTCCGATCGGATCCCCCCCCCCCTTTACCTTCTATGTTATTTCATCTTTCTTCCAAAAAATATTTTGAAGCCATTCCTCCACCAATTTCCTTTATAAAGATAAATGGAAATATGTGTAACAAACTAAATTCGTAATATTATATGATATTACGAATTTAGTTTGTTACACATATTTTCATTGGTTCTTCAGCCCTGAATGTCAGCATATATTCGGAAAACAGACGGGGTATATATTTCAGTCCCCAAAAACGATTAAAACATGGACGATAAAACGTTACGCTTCACTGAATCAATGGCATAATATGGAATAATAAATGTATTTTTACCAAATTAAATGCTGTTTTTATACTCAAAACGGCTGCATGAACAAAACAATATTACAACGGTTAATTCCGTCACAAATACCTGATCGATTCAGCAAACTCCTATGTTCCACGGCTGTACCATAACAAATAAACAAAACGTTGAGCCTTGAAAACTTTCGACGTCATGGGGCCACACCAAGGTTTTATTTACATGTAGTTAACATTTAGATTATTGAAACTGTTTCGCAAACCCGTTGTTTTGTTATGTGATATATTAATGTTATATTTATAAAGTTTATAAAATTTACTACATATGAAACTGTATTGATTTAGAAATTTAGTACAGTATTTTCCTTCATGAGACACCCTATACATGAAATATGACGTGACACCTATTTTGACGTCATTGAAGAATGATGTCAAAGGTACGGAAACGGACATCTAGAGATACGAAAAATGAAAATAAAAGAGGCAAATTTATTTAATACAGTTGGATGTTATATTTTAAAAAAAAGATTAAATCCGTAATATATCTGTTATTCAGCTATCAGACAGGGTATATAATGTGACATTCCCGGCTTACGATGTATATTCCCTTCGGCTGCGCCTCAGGGAATATAGATCCTAAGCCGGAAATGTCACATTATATACCCTGTCTGATAGCTGAATAACATATATTATTCAGCTATCAGACAGGGTATATAATGTGACATTTCCGGCTTAGTATCTATATTCCCTGAGGCTGTGCGTGCCTCAGGGAATATAGATCCTAAGCCAGAAAAGTCACATTATATACCATGTCTAGATCCTAACCCGGAAATGTCACATTATATACCCTGTCTGATAGCTGATATGCTGATATATATTATGGATTTAGCCTATTTTTTTTAAAATACAACATCCAACTGTATTAAATAAATTTGCCTCTTTTATTTTCATTTTTCGTATCTCTAGATGTCCGTACCTTTGACGTCATTCTTCAATGAAGGAAAATATTGTACTAAATTTCTAAATCAATACAGTTTCATATGTAGTAAATTTTATAAACTTTATAAATATAACATTAATATATCACATAACAAAACAACGGGTTTGCGAAACAGTTTCAATAATTTAAATGTTAACTACATGTCAATAAAACCTTGGTGTAGCCCCATGACGTCGAAAGTTTTCAAGGCTCAACGTTTTGTTTATTTGTTGTGGTACAGCCGTGGAACATATAGTAGGGTGCCCGACGAAAGATTTTTGCGAATTTGCCTTAACGGAATTACACACACCTGTATGAAACATCGTTGGAATGAGGAGAACAAGCCGCATCGAAATAAAGATGTCGTCGCTATGTATTGTGGTCACGTTTTTTTTTAAATTGGGGTCAAAGGTCAAGATCTAAAAATTGGAACTAACACACCACAAGTTTTAAAAGGCTCCCTTCTTCGACAAGACTGTGAAGAACTTTAAACTGGAATGCCAATTTCATTTGTTAAGCTTAATATTTTATTATTGTATGCTTATTTTTTATTTTACATTGTTTGAATACATAGCAAAAGGCCATTTTCTAAAAAAAAAATGCCATTTTACAATTTTCGTATATATGAGAAATAAAAGTGACCTTGACCTGTCATAGTTTGAACATTTCTCATTTTTATTTGATATTCATTTAAAGGAAACCTTCAAATTATTTTTTAACCCTTAACATTTGACAACTGGTGGACGGATTCCAAAAAAACAACATGTTTCAGCTATGGTACACTTTGACTAATTACTGGTAAAATATCTATTAACCTCAAACTTCGTAAAAGGTACCAAAATTCAAATTTAATGGCTTATGTGTTTGCAACATATCATTTGTAGGGTCAATCAATACTTAACGAATATTCTGTGCAAAAACATGGCAATTTATGGAAAGGTCAAACGACATTTGTTTAAAAACGTAAGGTCTATGGACATATTATGCGTTTGGACGATGTGTGGCTACAAATCTCTGAACACTCCAAATATCTCAGGTGTTTGGCAAATAAGAAAGTGTTCTCTTGTTAGTTTGAAAGCCCACCAACCACGTCAAGGTCAGAGTCCACTGGCAGGTTGTTGTTGTTTTTTGTTTTTTTTTGTTTTTGAAACATCGGCAGTAGTATACCGAAGGAACAAAGGAACAAGTCATAGAAAATGTTAAAGAAATCATAGTCCGGAGACTGGGCAAATTCCAGAAAAAACATAAAACGGAAACAAGCTACGACATAACCACCACAACATATAAAAAGAACACCTTAAAAAACATTGCAGCAAATGAAACTGCTATTTACTGAAAAACACATAGTACGTATGAACTTGTCTAAGTTTACTAAGCACAGAAAACAGTGATGTTTGCCTAAAACAGACATTAGACCAAGTCTCAATGAAACAAAAGACGTCAACGGGAAGTCGTGGTAACTGGACAACTATGACTAACGTGAGTTGATGGTCACAATGTTGGAAATGAAAGACTGTTTTATCTGAGATCATAGTTTTGATAACAACAGTTTTATTCGGTGAAATAGATAGAGACTGGATGAAAAAGAAAAAAAAATTGAGATCATATGTCATCAACTTCATCAGTATTTCTAGATATTGCTAGGTGGGTATTTTCATTGCGGCATAAGTCGCCAGCTTGGCAAGGGCAAAGGTCTGTGCAAGATAGACTTTGCTAAAAACAAATACATCCTTTCATGCACACAGATTTTCCTTTGCAAGTACAAACAAGGTCTTGCAAAAAATCGGAAGACATCTGGCCTTTGAAATAAACTGGAACTAATCCATTCCTGTCTTCCCATCCAAATAGCACTGTATACTTCATTAGCGGTTTTGCAACATGGGCAGTCATCCAAATATTTATCTGTAGTGAGGATCGCAAAACATGCTGAGTGAAGGTGGCTTCACAGGGTGGAAGCTTGGCCAAACATGCATCCCACAGTGTCGCTAACCTTACTCTTAATTTGTTAAGATCGACGTGATCTTCCTTCAGTTTTCCTTTTTGGTCGTACAGTCGACAACCAAGTTTACTGGCGGCATCTATAGATTTATCAGTGTCACAGTCTGCAAGGGTGGACAAATCTCTAAAGTTTTCTGGACTGTCTTTAAGTACTTTAAAAACGGTTCGTTTGCCAATCCCGAACAAGGATGATGTGGAATCACATCTTGTGATGGCATGTGCAGCTGGTAAAATGTTACATAAAACAGGATTGAGGATGCTACAGATCGAATGTACGGGAATGAAAACGCCCATCCTTGGTGTTTGTGATAGAACCCGTATGAAACCATAAATCCTGTGTATGTTGCATTGAAGGAAAGTAATGGATGCATAGAATCAAGAAATCTGTATCAGGCTATTTAACAATGACCCGACCTTTGATTCCACTTTCACCGAACGTTTTGTCTGCATGGATAGCATGTAAAATCATACGAGTGTCCGCCTCTTCATGTGTACATAATAACTCTTGGCAATCGGAGACTCCATCTCTGCAGACTTTCTTGGCAATGATTAGAAGCACCAGAAAGATACGGAACTTCCCCGGATGACATCTCAAGAGATGATAAACGATAGTGTTGCACAATCGATTCGCCAAGAAATTTTATCAATGCTTGTTTGTTGGCAGCGACTGCAAGAAACCTTTTCCAATCAGGAATCGGTCGGCCTTCTATGAAACTGAGCCATTTCCGGACTTATAACGTATCCTGCAGGATTGGTCCGTGTATTAGAAACACATGAATTAAACAAATTTTAAAACCAATCAACGGCCGACATAAAAATGAATGTTTTTAAAACATAAAAACCACAAACAATTCTACTGAACAATTAAAACCAATTTATTTGCCATAAAAGAAGAGAAAATACTAAATGCATTGAGACAGAGATCGTGCTAGTTAATGACCGGCGAGCGACACATCATTAACAAAAACCGGTACATACAGTCGGGAAGCCACGCACAGATTCCGTACCTCCAACAATGCAAAGTCAAATCCCGAAATCAAGGGACGTAACTCTATTTTTTTTAGACCATGACGCTTTACAAGTGAGCGGCCATGCATTGTTTACGTCGACACCCCATGTGTTTTTACTGAATATCTTCATAAATAAAACTGAAAGAAGTATTCATTTTTATTGAATCCATTTTTTAAATACAATTGTAACCTGACTGACGCGTGAATACGTGTATTTATGATATCGTTTGCTTGAAATCAACGTTGGAACTCGGGATACCGCTCCTGATGAAATGTTGTAAAAAAAAATGGCGCTAAAAATAGACTCTTTAACTAAGTGGAACAATTGCATCCCATTGGCTGTTTATTAATAAATTTGGTAAAAATAGCTAGAATCACGTATTAGAGTATGGATTATTTGCATATTTCCCCATCATTCGTCACTAGAATTCCATATTTGGATGTAAACAAGAAGCACTATATTTCGAGATTCTAACCAAATATTTCTGGTTTTTTTCATAGATTGATCGATCTATTAGGATGAAAATGTTACTGTTTCTGTTTAAACACGAAAGAACCACTTGACCAATCGTAGTCAAACATATTTAGAGTCATTTTATTCCATTTTTAACAACAAATCTTTCATTTTCGTTGACTCGTTCCATGGCATTTATGGACATGTCAAAATATTGACATAATTAATAAATACATTTTAAAAATAAAAAGGTCTGCATTATAATGTATGATCTTGCCATGCAGAGAATGGTGAAAGATTATGTTAAATTCACTCTAGATTAACATGGCATAGCATAAGGCTACATATTTAGTTCATGTCAAGCATTTACACCCCCCCCCCCCTTTTTTTTTCATTTTCAGTCTGTTTTCCTGAAATACTTATTGATGTGTGTACATGCTACTTTTCAGTGCCAATGGTATTGACAACCTACAGTTTTAGTTAGTGTTAGATCATTGTAGGTAGATATATATATACACACTGGACATGGGATGTTTATTTTTTTTTAACAAGAGTCTGAAGATACCAAAGGGGCAAAGTTACAGATTCTATTAAATAAAATGGATGTTTATTTTCTGTTAGTTTCAGATTCTATGAGTATAAATGCAAAGTTTCCTGTGATGTTTATTGGTTGAACATTTGAATAAATAAAAATAAGAATATATGATAAGTCTTATATATATTCATACAGGTTTGAAAATCAATAAAAATATAATTGATATAATATATCCTCTAAAATATCCATGAAGTAAAAAAAATGGACCAGCATTCCAATTATTTTTAAAGTACATCATCAAACAAATGCCATGAGTTTTCAAGACACCTTGTGTCATAAATTATAATAAAGTCATTCAGAAAAGAACTTTTTGATTGTGTAATTTGTGTAATTTGTGAAACTTCATCTGAAAGTCAAAAGGTTTATTTCAATTTCAATTGAAAACCAGGACTTGTCTTAAACATTTCAAGAATGAATTAAATTTCTGTAAAGAATTTGGCTCAGAAGATAAATTATTTTGTGGTACATATTGTTATAACAGTTGTAACACATTTTCTAGGTCAGAAAGTGGAGCTGAAACAAGATCTCAAACTTTTCAATTTCTTATAGATACAATGTATATTGAACCAGAACCAAGTTGTTGAACAAGTTTCTACAGACATTTAGACCTGTATACACTCCAACATGTTGTTGAATTTGTTATTCATGCTTTTTTTTTTAGATGAAAAGGTACTTATGTTGCCTGTTGTTTATGAGAAATATAATTATCTTTTATCTATGAATATTAATGCTGAAATTTATAAATTTTCTTTTACAGAAAAGAATTTTTCAAAATGTGCCCATTTATTAACTTTTTTCCAGTCATTGGAACAAATAAAATAAATTTTTTAACTTCAATTTTAAACAATATTAACCAATACTTGGTTATTTTGCCAACAGAAAACATATTCATTCTATTCTAGTCATTTAATTTACTTAGTGAAATTTGGAATTCTGGTTTGTCCTTTCATGTGAATGCAAGTATTCTGTATGTGTCTTAAAATTATGTGAATGGTAGTCATTCAATATGCTCTTTTATGTGAATGCTAGTTATTCTGTATGTGTCTTTTATGTGAATGCTAGTCATTTTGTGTCTGTCTTTTATGTGAATGCTATAGTCATTCTGTTTGTGAATGTCATGGTGGAAAAATTATTGCAATCTAAGTATCCATATTTGTAAATGCTGGTAATTTTGTGAATGTCCTGGAGAAAGAATTATTGCAAACTAAGTACCCATATTTGTAAATGCTGGTCATTTTGTGAATGTCCTGGAGAAAGAATTATTGCAACCTAAGGACTTATATTTGTAAATGCTGGTCATTTTGTGAATATCAAGGGGAAAGAATTGTTACAACTTGACCACCCATATATGTTATAAAAGCTAGTTTGTAGTTGTGTCAAACACATGAATATTCCAAATACATTGATATTTACATTGTGAGATAAACATGAAACTTGGTAGCTTTCATTCAGATAATAAAATTTCCTAATTTCAAGAAAAATATTTGCTTACGCTGATTTTTTTTTAATTTGCCTTGATATAATAGGAAGGGTTAAGATATCTGAATACAATTTTTTATGCCCCTTTTTGTCTCAAGGTTTCACTTTTTTTTTAGATTAAAAAAAAATTATTAATTTTTTTACGTTTTTTTTTTTTTTTATAATATTTTCATATTTTTTCAATTCGCTTAATTTTTGTTTACATGCTTTTATTTTTTCCACACATTTATTTATTTCTATTTATCTTGTACCTGTTGTATTGAAATTAAATTAAATTGGAATTATTAATTGTTGTACATTCCCTGTGCAAGTCTAGTATCATAGATGATTTTTTTTTAAATTTAAAGTGATAATAAATAGTCATTCCCCAGTCTAAATTACAAAATGCACAATGTCTAAAACAATATTGCAATACAAATAATTCAATTAAACTGAAAAATACGGTATTAATACAAGAAAAATAGAAAAAGACATAGACACCCCTTTCCCAAATGAAATATACTCTTTCGGATGTACGCTTAGGTGTCGTTTATTGTTGATGTTAAGAAACACCACCGATGTGTTCCGAAAGACAATGAATTTCGATGTTTGGCAAATGGTCGATCCGATCAAGGTGGGTGTAGGGCTAAGTGGAACAATTGCATCCCACAAGACATTGACACTAGTTGTCGGTATGACAATGATCCTAGATGATTTCCTCAGGCAATGTATGTTACAGAAAGCCATCATATTGTTTTAATTAAATTTTCTCTTTTAAATAGAACCACATTGACATTTGTTTTGAAATTGAGTCCACTTCAAGTAGCAAAATTCGATGTTTGTACACAATATAAATAAAAACTGAAGTGATACAATACATTTCTATTTATCCACAGACATCTTCCGTATATTTTAATTGATTTCAAGCATAAATATTTATTGTAAACCGACGTATTTTAAGCGAAGGGTTGAACGTCATTTTTCATCAAAAATGAAGCGAAAGTCACGTGACTGGGACTTGACTTTGGAGCTCTCCTGTTACGCTGGCTGTCCTACTGATAACAATCCGTGTATGACAAAGAGGAAATTTACAGTTATTTGAGTTCATATTTTGCCAATTTCTCAACAACCGCTGATATTTAGATTATGATTTTTGGCACACATGTACATTTCATCAATATGTTTTCTTCAAAATCAAAGTACATTTATAATGTAGTGTAATTACTTTGCTTTTGTTGAAAATACGGTTAAGTTGGGGTCAAATTTGAGGCTTAAAGTAAGGCTGATATACTCTTTCAAAAATCAATTATTTACATCCCGTTTTTATTTTAATTATATCTTTGATACATTATTTCTTATGTAAAAACCTTTTTAGCTATTTAGATAGCGGAGAATATTTTTATTTTTCATCCTGAAAATACCATGTGCAATGTGTCAGCCGAGGGTACCTTTGAAAAACGTGAAATTAAAAAAATCGTGACCACAGAAACTTACGACGACAATTAAAAATACAAAATGTAATAATTTTTCTGGCGTTTAATACCAAAATTAGCCGTGTGTAATTCCGTTAACCCAAACTCGATAATTAAGCGTCTTTTTTAACACTGGGCACCCTACTAATAGGAGTTTGCTGAATCGATCAGGTATTTGTGACGGAATTAACCGTTGTAATAATTTTTTGTTCATGCAGCCGTTTTGAGTATAAAAACAGCATTTAATTTGGTAAAAATACATTTATTATCCCGTATTATACCATTGATTCAGTGAAGCGTAATGTTTTGTCGTCCATGTTTTAATCATTTATGGGGACTGAAATATATACCCCGTCTGTTTTCCGAATATATGCTGACATTCAGGGCTGAAGAACCAATGAAAATATGTGTAACAAACTAAATTCGTAATATCAAAGAATATCCTTTTTTCATCTCAAAATTATTTTTTTCTTTCGAAATTGTGGTACGGTTTGCCGTACCAGCCAAAAAAAGTGGTACGGTCGGAACCGTACCAACCGTACCGAGTGCTACGGCAGTGCATTCTACATACCGGAAAGAAAGTACGCTTACAAATATGCATCGATCACAAAATGTTTGACATGTTCACCTCGAGAAATGTAAAAAAAAAGTCTTTAAATATCCACTCTCACGTTCGACCTAATAGTAGGACTTAGAGAGTGTTGACTCCCAAATTAAATTTACTTCAATGATTGCAAATGTACCTACAAACAAATAGTAATAAAAAACAACAACATTAAATAGAATTAATTATAATTGTTCTCCCCCTGGCACCTGGAAATTTGTGTCAACAAGATGTTCCTTCCATTATTGATACCTGTAACCTGAGCTAATTAATTCATATCAAGCTGGCTGTAATACCTAGTCCAATACACATATTGCCGTCACAGATGAACAAGTATAGGGACTTGAAATATTTGTAAACGGAATATTGTGTAACTTTAGCCGGTGATTTTTGCATCCGTTATTTCACCTTTATATGGATATCACACTCCGAAAGAATTATCTCTTATTCATTCATGTACACAGCCGTACCGGCCTCACTGACTCTGTTTTAAGTGACAACAGATTTTTTTTTTTAAATCGTCAGTGATTTCTCCAAACAAACAAAGTCAAAACGCAAACTTAAGTCGAGTTTTTACTCAAATTTAATTTGGTTTGTTAAGAAAACCTTTTTCGAGAAATCCAAGCCAGGCTGGACTCGGCGTAGATAATTTTAAAGTTTAGATTTCGGAAAAGTTACGATATTTCTAGCATTCAGATTGTAATCGTAAAATTTAAATGTACTAGAAAGATCTAGTAAAATTAAACAGATTAAAGAAACACAAACGGTGTAACTCGAAATTATTGTACAATTCTTTGATTATCAGGTGCTCCTATGCATCGAACGACTGTTGTGCCCGAACCTGACAAATATTGACCTTGGAGCTACCTTTCCTGGCGCGAATATGGTGTAAGGTAAAAATACACTAGGGTATTTACTACCCGCACATTCTACACACCGGAAAGAAAGTACGCTTATAAATACGCATCGATCACAAAATGTTTGACATATTCACCTCGAGAAATGTAAAAAAAAATCTTTTAATATCCACTCTCACGTCCAACCAAGACCAAAATGTCCGACCAAATAGTCGGACTTAGAGAGTGTTGACTCTCAAATTTGTCGGACATTTTAGGAGGAATATGTCGGACCTGAGAGTATGATCGTTGATACACTTGGAGTGTACTGTATGCCAAATAGGGGGCAACGATTGCAGTAATAAATATTTTGACGAGAAAGCCTTCGAAACAGATTTGGATACTTTCATTGATGCTTACTACTACTAGTATTGTCAATACCCGATTCTACACACGTACAGAACTATACGAACTGGGATCCTTCTTCGAGAAATCCAGAGTTCCACTAGGGAAATGGTTGTACAAATGTATATCATCTACTTATGGAGTCACCAAACCAAAGTCAGTACAACTGTAAAGCAGGTAGAGATTGGAGAGAAGACGGTGATCCAGATGTACCATGCAGTACCTCCGTGATGTCTGCACCACTAAGTTACTCAACACAATCATACAACGAGACAGCCAAGATGTAGTAAAGGCAAAGTACCGATTAAAAGAAATGAAAGGTGTATCATCACACCTACTACCCAGCTACCTATACGAAAGAATGTGGCGACATAAACATTCTTCTGTAACAGGAATGATTTTATTATTCTTGTGATCGAAATATCAGTAATATGAGACACGTAGTTCACAAAGAAGTAATGGACACTTTACAAGACATAAAAGAAATTCTTGACATAACAAATACACATACCTTGCTTTTTTTAAGCAAAAAAGTCTTGAAACAGAAAGAAAAGAATACCCGAAAAATAACCGTCTTCATGCATCTTCATGCACAAAAACATCCAATATCGTGGGAACATCTGCAAAAGGACACTGTAAATACAAGTTATGACGACTAAATTTCCCATTAAATTCCTTGCCCCCTTCACATGCTCATAGCCTTGTCGTGGCGAGTGGGCTTTAAATTATTTACATTCATTGTGAATAATTTAATCCAATATGAGCATTTAAAAATTCATTTAATATGCGAGCTTAAGCGAGATCTTTATGGTATAGAATGTGTACTTAGGATTTTTTAACAAACATGGTTGAACATATTGTCGAAGAAAAAAAAATTCTACGTTTTGTAAACACCGGTTTCCGGGTAACACACTAACACACTCAACTAATGAAGATCTTCTTAACATAAAGCGTAAATGTGATCCTGAAGTCTCGTACCCTCTCTCGTACGTCCGATACCACTGAAACCCGGAACCCGTGTGTAATAAAAGTCATTTTGCCAGCTTGTTTTACTTATATTGATATTTTTTAATTTATTAAATCTCTTCTGACATACTGATAAGAATTTTTGTTTCTACGCGGAAGTTAACTTTTGAGATTTCGTAAGGAACGATAACTCGAATAAAGGAACGACAGCTCGATTGAATGAGACTAGATTCGGTCCTAAAAAAAGTCGTCCCTAATATATCTCGGCCCAAAAAATCTCGACACTTTTTGATGAAATTGTCAGATAATTTTCAGATGAGCGAGCATTCATGGCCGTGCCGATTTCATATTATGCGAGCTTAAGCGAGCTCTTTATGGTATAAAATGTGTACTTAGGATTTTTTAACAAACATGGTTGAACATATTGTCGAAGAAAAAAAAATTCTACGTTTTGTAAATACCGGTTTCCGGGTAACACACTAACACACTCAACTAATGAAGATCTTCTTAGCATAAAGCGCAAATGTGATCCTGAAGTATCGTACGTCCGATACCACTGAAACCCGGAACCCGTGTGTAATAAAAGTCATTTTGTTAGCTTGTTTTACTTATATTGATATTTTTTAATTTATTAAATCTCTTCTGACATACTGACAAGAATTTTTGTTTCTACGCGGAAGTTAACTTTTGAAATTTCGTAAGGAACGATAACTCGAATAAAGGAACGACAGCTCGATTGAATGAGACTAGATTCGGCCCTAAAAAACGTCGTCCCTAATATATCTCGGCCCAAAAAATCTCGACACTTTTTGATGAAATTGCCAAATAATTTTCAGATGCGCGAGCATTCAAGGCCATGCCGGTTTCATATTAATATGCGAGCTTAAGCGAGCTCTTTATGGTATAAAATGTGTACTTAGGATTTTTTAACAAACATGGTTGAACATATTGTCGAAGAAAAAAAAATTCTACGTTTTGTAAACACCGGTTTCCGGGTAACACACTAACACACTCAACTAATGAAGATCTTCTTAACATAAAGCGCAAATGTGATCCTGAAGTCTCGTACCCTCTCTCGTACGTCCGATACCACTGAAACCCGGAACCCGTGTGTAATAAAAGTCATTTTGCTAGCTTGTTTTACTTATATTGATATTTTTTAATTTATTAAATCTCTTCTGACATACTGACAAGAATTTTTGTTTCTACGCGGAAGTTAACTTTTGAGATTTCGTAAGGAACGATAACTCGAATAAAGGAACGACAGCTCGATTGATTGAGACTAGATTCGGCCCTAAAAAACGTCGTCCCTAATATATCTCGGCCCAAAAAATCTCGACACTTTTTGATGAAATTGCCAGATAATTTTCAGATGCGCGAGCATTCAAGGCCATGCCGGTTTCATATTAATATGCGAGCTTAAGCGAGCTCTTTATGGTATAAAATGTGTACTTAGGATTTTTTAACAAACATGGTTGAACATATTGTCGAAGAAAAAAAAATTCTACGTTTTGTAAACACCGGTTTCCGGGTAACACACTAACACACTCAACTAATGAAGATCTTCTTAACATAAAGCGCAAATGTGATCCTGAAGTCTCGTACCCTCTCTCGTACGTCCGATACCACTTAAACCCGGAACCCGTGTGTAATAAAAGTCATTTTGCTAGCTTGTTTTACTTATATTGATATTTTTTAATTTATTAAATCTCTTCTAACATACTGACAAGAAATTGTGTTTCTACGCGGAAGTTAACTTTTGAGATTTCGTAAGGAACGATAACTCGAATAAAGGAACGACAGCTCGATTGAATCAATCGTAACTACTCGGCCATTCTCGCTACCCTGCAAATAATATTATTTGCAGGGTAGCGAGAATGGCCGAGTAGTTACGATTGCGATTGAATGAGACTAGATTCGGCCCTAAAAAACGTCGTCCCTAATATATCTCGGCCCAAAAAATCTCGACACTTTTTGATGAAATTGCCAGATAATTTTCAGATGCGCGAGCATTCAAGGCCGTGCCGGTTTCATATTATAATTTTGTTATTATATATTACAAGTACATAAACAGTGCTAACGTCACAGGTAAATAGAGTTATCTCCCATTAAAAATTTCCGCCATCTTGGAATATGCACATTTCTTATATTGACAACACTAAATCGGCTCTACAACTTTCAAAGCGTATTATTTTTATTTAAAAACTACATAGGAACCTAAATAAGTTGTATATATATCACTTCTGGGGGGATTATTCCACATACAGGGGAGATTTCGGTAAGTTATAGGGAGATTTCGGTAAGTTATAGGGAGATTTCGGTAAAATAGGGAGATTTCGGTAAGTCGTGGTACCCCCGTGCGCATGCTCGTGGTAGATGGAAAACCTATATAGCTATATTTAGATATTTTGTGACAATAATTTTATATTGTAAAACGATCCACCCTGTGATTTTTTTTCAACAACATACATTTTTTATAGTATATATTTTATTATACAATTCAATATTGAACTGATTTTCGCTAACACTTCAATCATTGAATATTATTGATTTTTTTCGGATGTTGAACATTTTTTCCCCGGAATTGCACCCCTTGTTAGTATACTTTTATTCCCCAAGAACATCGATGATTTCAGTCTTCTTATTCAGAAAAAAAACCTACAGCAAATTCAAGGTATACTGTAAACAAAATCGTCATTTTTATCGAGATTTTCTTTTAGGGATTTCAGATTTTTTTTAACTTCATCCTTGTATAGGTCGATGTGGACGATAGGTCGAAGCCAGCGTGTTGAGGAAAAAAAATATCGACCTATCGTCCGTAAAATACGGTACGTGAGTTACCTAACAAGGGAGAGCACCCTATATTTTCTCAACGTAAACAAATATTGACACGATAGAAAGAGATGACAAAAAGAGGCAAACATCGTAAAAGGTGCAAGATTTTGTTACTGTTATCACAAGTTTGTTAACTTTAATATGAAACCGGCACGGCCATGAATGCTCGCGCATCTGTAAATTATCTGGCAATTTCACGCTCATCCAGTGCATCAAAAAGTGTCGAGATTTTTAGGGTCGAGATATATTGGGGACGACTTTTTTTAGGGCCGAATCTAGTCTCATTCAATCGAGCTGTCGTTCCTTTATTCGAGTCATCGTTCCTTACGAAATCTCAAAAGCTAACTTCCGCATAGAAACAAAAATTCTTGTCAGTATATCAGAAGAGATTCAATAAATTAAAAAATATCAATATAAGTAAAACAAGCTAACAAAATGACTTTTATTACACACGGGTTCCGGGTTTCAGTGGTATCGGACGCACGAGAGAGGGTACGGGACTTCAGGATCACCTTTGCGCTTTATGTTAAGAAGATCTTCATTAGTTGAGTGTGCTAGTGTGTTACACGGAACCGGTGTTTACAAAGCGTCGATTTTTTTTTATTCGTCAATATGTCCAGCCATGTTTGTCAAAAAATCCTAATTACACATTTTATACCATAAAGAGCTCGCTTAAGCTCGCATATTATTTTGAACCTCTTTAAAGTTGTAAAATGAAAATCTTATTTTATTTTAATATGAAACCGGCACAGCCATGAATGCTCGCACATCTGAAAATTATCTGGCAATTGCACGCAGTGCATCAAAAAGTGTCGAGATTTTTTGGGCCGAGATATATTGGGGACGACTTTTATTTAGGGCCGAATCTAGTCTCATTCAATCGAGCTGTCGTTCCTTTATTCGAGTTATCTGACCTTACGAAATCTCAAAAGTTAACTTCCGCGTAGAAACAAAATTTCTTGTCAGTATGTTAGAAGAGATTTAATAAATTAAAAAATATCAATATAAGTAAAACAAGCTAACAAAATGACTTTTATTACACACGGGTTCCGGGTTTCAGTGGTATCGGACGTACGAGAGAGGGTACGAGACTTCAGGATCACCTTTGCGCTTTATGTTAAGAAGATCTGCATTAGTTCAGTGTGTTAGTGTGTTACACGGAAACCGGTGTTTACAAAGCGTCGATTTTTTTTTCTTCGACAGTATGTTCAGCCATGTTTGTTAAAATATCCTAAGTACACATTTTATACCATAAAGAGCTCGCTTAAGCTCGCATATTACGTGGCATTTTGGTTCTGTGATACGGTTCGCAAATTAATGCGTCAAACTACACAAAAAGTAAACAAACATTGACACGGTAGAAAGGGGTGAGAAAAAGAGTCAAACACCGTAAAAGGTGCAAGATAGTAAAATCTGTGACACCCTCGGGTAAGATTTAAATCGTATCAGACTCGGACAAGCCTCGTCCGATACGATTTAAATCTTACCCTCGGGTGTCACAGATTTTACTATCTTGCACCTCTCCCGGTGTTAGACCCTATATATCCATATTAAAATCTCCAACAAACTTACCCCTTCCATAAATTATTTCTTAATTTAATTGGCTTAACACTCTCCACGTGACCTTCACTATTCCGCGATATAGACTGGCTGGAATGCTGATATAAACTGGTCCAAAAACCGTGTATAGACTGGTACTACCGGTCTATACACGGATATTTGTTTGCTTACGTTTTAATAAATTACAATGTTACTTATAATCTCATTTTATTTCTCATTATAAGTTGAACACCATTCAAACAATTGCCGTAGTCAATTCAAATTAGGTAATAACGAAGGTGAATAACGCCCAGGGAAACCTTCAATGATCCTGAATAAAAATGTCTATGCATTTATATTGTATGTGTCAGATTCTGGTCTTCAATGCAATAAACACAATAGTTACTGATATAGAGTGCAATATCAGGATAGGGATAGACAGACTGCCCTTGGGTTGTGGTACGGATCAGTGGAAATGATATTGCCCTCACCTCCGGCTCGGGCAATATCATTTCCACTGGTCCGTACCACGACCCTTGGGCAGTCTGTATATTCTAATATTGCCCTCCATATCAGTAACTATTATATAATTATTGCACACTGTTACTATAAATCTACTTAATGCTCTTTGTGGTAACGCTTTTTTTATTGCGTGTTGCTATGGTGTAGTATTTGTGTATTAAACCCCGCGCATGAACTCCCAAGATTTAGAAATATGGCCTAGATAGGTTTTCTGCTGTGTAACCACTATTACGACCCCCGCAGAATCTCAAGGATATAGAAATGTGACCAATAATTTATAGATAGTTTCACAGCTCTCCAACATCTCCAGAAAGGGGTTACTGGTTATAGTGGGACGACTCGAATACACAGATTTCCCTTGGGACAGGATGTAAATGAATGTCTCTAGTATGGAGAATATTACGCTCCATGTACATGAAAATAATGTTCGGTACTGAGATAGTTTATTTGACACATTTACTGATTTCGGAAAAGTTAGGTACAAACCTCTTACATACATATTTGTCTAGGATGATTAGTGTTACACGCAACTCTTAACATTTTTTTTTCTTTAATTAAATGGCGTTGATAAACTTTATTGGTGTAGAAAAGAGTGATACTGGGAGGGAGAAACCCGTGGTCCCAAATCTCTATCACGGACACGACTTTAACAGGACTTGACTCAATGAGCAACATGGACGGTGTTTTATAAGAAACAGGAACTGCATACTCTCCGCGAGCTTCTGGTTAATACCTCTACCCATCTGGTTTTTAAATTTGTTTTTTTTTTAAATTATGTTTGTCTTCGCTCTTTGTCTTGTGTCCGGTGTCTCTGGATTGTCCACTCCTTACGGTTTTTTCTAACATCTGTAAAGACAACTTACTTTATCCTGATGGGTAAATCATGTTATCAGTCATCGTTATCCCGGAGGATAGTTTAACGAGTATGAAGACATCCAAATTTACAGGGCGTGATACTCCTGTTATCCGAAAGCGTAATTTATCCAGAATCAACAAATTCTACTTTACTTGGATGAGTTATGCCTGTTATCTTGACAGGTAAATTACCAAGTATCAAGACTTTACTTGGATGAGTTATTCCTGTTATCATGACAGGTAAATTACCTAGTATCAAGACATTACTTGGATGAGTTATTCCTGTTATCATGACAGGTAAATTACCTAGTATCAAGAATTTACCTGGATGAGTTATTCCTGTTATCATGACAGGTAAATTACCTAGTATCAAGACTTTACCTGGATGAGTTATTCCTGTTATCATGACAGGTAAATTACCTAGTATCAAGACTTTTCTTGGATGAGTTATTCCTGTTATCATGACAGGTAAATTACCTAGTATCAAGACTTTACTTGGATAAGTTATTCCTGTTATCATGACAGGTAAATTACCTAGTATCAAGACTTTACTTGGATGAGTTATTCCTGTTATCATGACAGGTAAATTACCTAGTATGAAGACTTTACTTGGATGAGTTATTCCTGTTATCATGACAGGTAAATTACCTAGTATCAAGACTTTACCTGGATGAGTTATTCCTGTTATCATGACAGGTAAATTACCTAGTATCAAGACATTACTTGGATGAGTTATTCCTGTTATCATGACAGGTAAATTACCTAGTATCAAGAATTTACCTGGATGAGTTATTCCTGTTATCATGACAGGTAAATTACCTAGTATCAAGACTTTACCTGGATGAGTTATTCCTGTTATCATGACAGGTAAATTACCTAGTATCAAGACTTTTCTTGGATGAGTTATTCCTGTTATCATGACAGGTAAATTACCTAGTATCAAGACTTTACTTGGATGAGTTATTCCTGTTATCATGACAGGTAAATTACCTAGTATCAAGACTTTACCTTGGATGAGTTATTCCTATTATCATGACAGGTAAATTACCTAGTATCAAGACTTTACCTGGATGAGTTATTCCTGTTATCCTGGCTGGTATATCCCCCGACATCCAGACACACTCAGGATCTCCTAGCTCTTCTCCATTGGTCAAACCATCTGCGTCAGAATCTTTACGACACAGGGCTGTTGTCCATGACTAAGGATAAACAAATACATCCCAACGTTAAATGTAAAACAAGTTTGGATTCATTAGTCTAACAAAAGGTAGTGCATTGTCGCCATGATAAACTCAGCCTGTTTTTCTAGTAAAAAGCAGACATCATCATCAGCTTATAGAAATATAGGCTCAGCCTGTTTGTCTAGAACACAGCAGGTATCATCATCAGTTTATAGAAATATAAGCTCAGCCTGTTTGTCTAGTACACAGCAGGCATCATCATCATTTTATAGAAATATAAGCTCAGCCTGTTTGTCTAGTACAAAACAGACATCGTCATCAGCCTGGTAAAAGATAAGCTCGGCCAGTTTATATAGTACAAAACAGGCATCGTCATCAGCCTAACAAAAGGTAATGTATTGTCGTCATGATAAGTACAATCTGATTATCTAGTGCAAAGCAGACATCATCATCAACAGTCTATCAAAATAATTTTGTTGTCATGACATTGCCCTAATAATGCTATTTTGGCAATATAAGTACATTGTCGGAAAATATATAATTTATTTGTACGAGCTTTAGAAACAGGTAGAAAATTGAGGATTTGGCGAGCTTTTCTGTCCTGCTTCGCAGCGAGTGCAACTCAGGTGAACTCATGTGATGCGGAAGGGTAAGCAGTTCCTGTCAAAATATTACAAAAAAGATTGAAATGCATACATAAATATCTTAATAATACATACTTTGCCAGCTTCTTTGAAATCCATTCCAAATTTATTCCTGATGCCTCCGCCTAAAGGATTATGATGTCCTACCCCATGCCACATGTAGTTTACTTTACATGGGTGTGGTACGTGGTTACCATTTGGTAGTGCGTCTTTAAAAATTGGATAAGCGGTAACACACCACATACACACACTCAAAACAAATAATTTAAACCTGTAATAAAAACGTTGATATTAACTATAGTTCGCACAACGAATAACCCTCATCAAGTACTCTCAAATATTTAACCTTCATCAAGTACTCTCAAATATATGAAGCCAGAACACCAAAAGGCCTAAACAGGATAGCCAAAATAGGTTAAAGTCACCTATGTCTGAGGGATGAGAACTCATAGTTTTACTAATAATGGCATTAAACAGGATCACAGGGGCTAGGTGCGTCCGAAAAAACAGGATAGCCAAAATAGGTTAAAGTCACCTTAGCTGCGGAACCGTAGCCCTTGTGGTCCTTGGCCAGTTTTCTGATATTTGCGGACCATCGGGCTACGGATTTCACCCTATCAAAAACTTTCGAAACTGCGCAGTAAAATTGTTGCGCCGCTTTTTTGCAAATTTTTGTCATGAAATCGGGGGCGAGAACGATCAAACATATATATTTCGTTTCGTTAAATATTTATCTACATTCTTCTATACTTACTTACCTGTTAATATTCATTTCCAGCTCATTATCATAACAAATGTCTCATCAAGTACTCCCAAAAATGTGAAGCCAGAACACCAAAAGGCCTTAACAGGATAGCCAAAATAGGTTAAAGTCACCTAAACAGGATAGCCAAAATAGGTTAAAGTCACCTAAGCAGGATAGCCAAAATAGGTTAAAGGTCACCTATGTCTGAAGGATGAGAACTCATAGTTTTACTAATAATGGCATTATTTAGGAACTGTAAATTTCAGTAATAAATATATCTAATAAACCGTGTTAGTCCTGAAGCACTGAATAATGGGCTGATGATACCCTCGAGGACTAATAGTCCACCAGCAGAGATATCGAGAAAGAACACCAAAGGGTCTAAACATGATATCCAAAAACGGCTAATGTCACCTATATAATATGCTTAAGAAATAAACCCATGTTAAAACTCAAAACATATTCTGGCTTCCATGATTTATTTCGATTCTGATATGTCTAAGAGTACAAATACGGTAGTAAACTTTGATTGGAAGACGGTAATTTATATTTACGCTTGCGGAAAATGTCGCGCACAATTTATGCTACCAAATTCGAGCAGACGATAATTCATTAACATGTACATTTACGACGGGAAAGTCAGTCACATGCAGTCGCATGTGCTAATGAGATTATACCCAATCGTTAAATCGCTCGTTTGTTTCCAAAGCGAAAGAAGGACGTTATGTTATTAAATAATCTTCTTAATGTACATTCTTGACTGGCCATTTCATTTCAAGTTTTGGTTGATTGATTGATTGATTGATTGATTGATTGAGTGATTGATTGGTGCTTAACGCCAACCTTTGCAGTATTTGAACAACATATATGGTGGCGTGAGCAAATTTTACATATTAGACACCCAGATAAGCCTTAGAAATAAAAGATACCAGTCGGTATCGCGAGTCTGTTTGAAAGTGATCACTTAAAACATTTCGGGCGCCATCTTGACTTAAAAGAAAATGTTTGTGTCACAGATGACCACGATAATATCCGTTTGTCGTCAAATTCCATTTTTTTTCTTGCATGACTTGTCACTGGATTTTTAACAAGATTAACAAGAACTAGTTGTGAACACAACGGGTGCCATCAGTAGAACAGGAACTATTCGCCCTTCTGAAGCACCTGATTTAACCTCAAATTTATTATTAGTGTTCGTGTTGCTCATTCTTCAGTTTTTATGTAGTGTTTTGTTTACTATTGTTTATCTTTTAGTCCTTTTTACTTTTCGTCATTGTGTTGTCTGTCCTTCCATTTAGTATTTTCAAATTTGTCTTCAAATAATAAAATAAGAACGATATATCTTCAAAGAAAGCTATGCATATAAATGGCTACATTTCATATAGAAACAGGGCCTATGAGAAGCTAAGGGTTTAGTCGGTACATCGGTCCGGGTCCCGGAGACCCAAGAAGGGGCCTTTGAATCTCTGAAGGCCCCATAGCCTTAGATAAAAACGTTTTATTTTGATATTTTTCATTTTTGGGGGGTATTTTCAACTATTTTTAGTTTATTTAATTTTGAGAGAAGTCTCAACCTGTCCCCGGGGCTCCAAAGAAGTATTGTTCCGCTTGCAAAATTTCTCTTGGAGGCCCAGCATGGAAAGCTGGAATAAAAACTAAAAATTAGCAACGAATCTTCTAATGATAATCCATGTATCCTTTTTGATTTTGGTAATATTGTTCTGATATGTGGGGGTACCTTTATTAATAGACAGTGAGGGTCGGTTAAGAACGAAACCTTACGACAAAAGAGATGATTTCAATTTTCCCATTGTGAACTTTCCATTTATATGTAGCAACATTCCAGCAGCACCTGCATATGGAGTATATATCTCTCAGATGATACGATATTCCAGAGCTTGTGGTTCCTATCAGGATTTCCTTGATAGAGGGTTGCTGCTAACAAGGAAGCTACTGAACCAAGGGTTCCTTTTGTTAAAGTTGAAGTCATCACTTCGAAAATTTTACGGTCGCCACCATGACTTGGTTGACCGTTATGGAATATCTGTGTCACAAATGACCACGGATATATTCCACTTGTCGTAAACACTTCCCGGTCCTTTCCTCATTCACGACTTATTACCGGGTTTGTAACTAGATTAACACGACGGGTACCACTAGTGGAGCAGGAACTGCTTACCCTTCCGGAGCACCTGAGTTCACCCCCGGTTTTTAGTGGGGTTCGTGTTAATCGATCTTTAGCTTTATATGTATGTTTTGTAGATCGTTGTTTGTCCTTTTGTACTTTTTCTTTTGGCCATGGTGTTGTCTGTTCTTCTTCGATATACGGATTCTGATTGCCCCTTTGGTATCTTCACATTCAGTACCAAAAAAAAATTCGGTAAGAAAAAAAAAGCTCGCCCACATACATACATTAAGCATTAATTCACATAGTTAAGACATGCAATGGACCCCAACTTGCATAGGAATACGGATGTTTCGAATCATGTCAATTCCGACCACGTTTCCGCAAATAAAGAAAGAAAACAAATTTAATTTTAAAGAAGTATTTGTCTCTGCATTGAAGTCTTTGATACAAATAAAATAATTTAATTGATATCTCTCTTTTACAGAAAATGTTAATATTTTTTAAGTTGAGGATCGAACGTTAAAACGGCACATATCGATTGGAGTTTTTGTTGTGTACATTGACACCGGAAGTTCAATGCCGATTAGTCCATCGAAATCACGTGATCTGGCGGACGAAAATAACAAAATTTTGACGGAATGGAAATGATTCGAAACAACCGTACTGTGCCTAATTTCTCCGGTGTGGGGTACATAGCGGAATTCTTAAGAAGAAAAAAAAAACATTACAAACAAGATGAACTGTGAGCTAATGCTCACTTATGATACCCCGCTCTTCGGCAAACAGGAAGTAGGAATCTGATGGATCCAAATACGTTTCCCACGATATGGGGTACCTATATGAAGCTTGTGACCAAATACCGTATAACCGGTAATTTCTGCGGCAATCTAATTTCTGCGGTATTCTGCGGTCAACTCCGGACCGCAGAAATTAAAATCGCAGAATATCATGTAAAATAAATGTTTAATGTCCCGTACAAAATACGTTTTCAACTCTTAACTCCGATTCCGCCGTAAGTGTCAAATATTTAATTAGTCGTAATTACTATATCCAGATAATAAAAACCTGGTACTATATAAATGTTTACACAACAATTAAAGGTTATTTAGCT
Source organism: Bathymodiolus brooksi (assembly GCA_963680875.1). Classification (NCBI taxonomy): domain Eukaryota; kingdom Metazoa; phylum Mollusca; class Bivalvia; order Mytilida; family Modiolidae; genus Bathymodiolus; species Bathymodiolus brooksi. Next base: position 97,953,527 of record OY804584.1, read on the forward strand.
GTGGCATGATGATTTTTACCTGTTAATTACAATTACTCCAGATCAAGAAAATATGATTGTACGGTGTCATCCTGGTTTGCCCACTTTTAATTGCAGGTATAAATAAACATAGGGGGTTATGTTGTTTTAACAATTAAAGTTTGTTTCTGAAATGTAGTTATATTTTTACCTGTATTTTAACTGTAAAATCTTGTAAAGAATTATATAATTTACTATTGAATTAAGTGAAATATGCGCATTTTAACAATAAATCTTTCACAAACTCTGTAGAAATATGCTTAATTTTAATAACAAAATTTGCAATACTTATACAATTTTGACTAAATATCTTACAAATTTGACAAAATATGTATGATTTTGGTGAAATATCTTTAACATGTTTAACAAAATATGCAATTTTTTATTGAATTGGTAAATTATGACTGATAATTAAGTTATAAAACGAAATTAAGGAGGTCATTTAGAAATTATTTTAATTACTAAATACGTACGGCTATAGTAAACATCGAAAAAGTAACACCCCAAGATACATAACACTAGGAAATAGAAAATGCAAATATCCCCGGTAAAGTGCAAATATTCCCGGTAAAATGCAAATAATTAAAGATTACCAGTTATATTAGCATTTACCAGTTAAATTAGCGAATTGTCTTGTTATATTTGCGTTTTACCTTTTAAATTTGCATTGTCGTGGCATTTTAGCGTTTTTCCTTTTATATTTGCGTTTTTCCTTTTAAATTTGCATTGTCGTGGGATTTTAGCGTTTTTCCTGTTAAATTTGCATTGTCGTGGGATTTTAGCGTTTTTCCTTTTATATTTGCGTTTTTCCTTTTAAATTTGCATTGTCGTGGGATTTTAGCGTTTTTCCTTTTAAATTTGCATTGTCGTGGGATTTTAACGTTTTTCCTTTTATATTTGCGTTTTTCCTTTTAAATTTGCATTGTCGTGGGATTTTAGCGTTTTTCCTTTTATATTTGCGTTTTTCCTTTTAAATTTGCATTGTCGTGGGATTTTAGCGTTTTTCCTTTTATATTTGCGTTTTTCCTTTTAAATTTGCATTGTCGTGGGATTTTAGCGTTTTTCCTTTTAAATTTGCATTATTGTGGGATTTTAGCGTTTTACCTTTTAAATTTGCATTTTACCAGTTAAATCGCACGGTCATCTAAATCACCGCTGAGTAGAGATTACGTAATACTGTAGTCGTCACTAGCTCATTGAATATGACGATCTATAGTATTATATTATTGTGTATCTATCTATACGTTTTATTTATTTATTTATTTATTTATTATTATTATTTATGTCATACTAGTCTGGCCCTTAATAAATTTAGTGTATTCAATACACAATAATCCATCAATTGTTGCGTATTTGATTTTTATGTCGTATTTTAACTTAATGCGATGTTTATTAAGAAATGTGACGTTAAATGTATTAAAATATTAGCAAAGTGTGATACACGTACAGAATACGTATACTGTTGTCACTTCACTATTACTTGTTTTTGATTATCATGCGAGAAACACATTAACCTTGTATTACCTATGCTGGGACTATTTACTAAAAAATGAATTAAGTATATATTAAACTATCGGTCTCTATTAAGCTATTTATGTCTTGTTTTATAGCACAGGATTGTGTATGTACAGCGTCAAAGTTATTGTGCTTTAAAAGTTCTGATTATTGTAATGAGGCACCTTAATGAACAATAAATATTTTTGTTTATGATATAAAACAAATAATCATATCCCTATGTAAACGCCGTAAAGCGAGAGACCATATTTTAATTTGAAATATTTTATTCTTCAATAAATTAAGGCAAATAATTCCTGAAATAAGAAGTGAAAGGCGGGTTTACTTATTTTTATTTTCATTCTGAAAACGACAGGTACATTCACACCGGTTCACTCAGCAGGGTACCTAATATTGCCAGGCAGAATATACAAGTGTCATCTTGCATCCGGTCGACGGGACTCTGACCGAATACATGAATACATGTGTCACAATCGTTGGCAATAATCAGAAACGCAATACACATTTTGTGACCATTTAACGGTACCCGTGACTAGAATAGGAGATGCAATACACATTTTAAAGGTTCTAATAGGTGATCAAATATACATTAGGAATGGGTGCATATTAAAGCACACTGGCGGAGCAAGGGGGTGTTCGACAATTTAGTAAAATTCGTGTATAAATTGGGTAAAAATTGGCAAACAAGAGCCTGGGTCCCCGTTTTCAAAACTGCTGGATCCGCACCTGATGCAGCAATGATTCTGGGGCTATTTTCACAAAAAAATCTTAAGATTAACATTGATCGTAAGTTATATTGGATTGTTCATTTTTATCTTGATTTGTTTTGTGCATCATCAGAATGATATAGCAACAACCAAAATTATGAAGTAAAGCAGGGTGAACAGAGCAGGGTAGAACATTCTTCTTGCAAACCCCAAAACGCAAAATAGACAAAAAACATTCATATGCAATTTTTCCTTATAAAAACAACAATCATATTTTTTATGACTATTCTGAGATTAATCAGAAGGGTCCGCCAGTTCGAAAGACGTTATTAAAATAAACAGAAAATGTTTTCTTTACGCAGACATATTATATGTTACGCTTTGTTCGAATCAGAAATAACCGTTATGAAAACAGATTAATCTTTTTACTGTTGGCAAGTAAGAATATTGTATTTCCATAAACAAATTATTATATTACGTAAGAGATGTACCCTGAAGTTTTGTATAATATACTTTAAAAGTATTTATAATACGCATCGTCTGTAATTGTCAAATGAAAACTATTACAAATTATATGTTTACATAATCCTCTCAATTTTATGGCTTCCTACCCTGTAACTTTCTGTGCTTTTAGCGAGAGAGTTCTAACGGGCGCTTTGATTGGCTGAACAATCTGTTTCAGCCAATCAAAAAGCCCGTTAGAACTCTCTCTCAATTTTCATGTCTATGGCGTTTGTCAAGGATGCAAATGGGATTTCTTTCAAAAACAGACTTAAAGGACATATAAATTGGCTTAAGGTAAGAAATTTTATCATAATTTGAATGGATGAAAGTATTTAGCTAGTCAAAATGACTCGTTTACGCATGGGAAAGTCTGTACACAGATGGGAAGTGGTCAACCCAACGTTTGTACGACTTCGGATTTTCACGCCGTTTTGTTTTGGTTCGTGTATGATACCTCAGCAGTTCGGAGGCCTACACTAACAATTGGGGGCTCTTTGGAAAGGAAAATTACTTGACTTTCGACTGGTGGAAACATTTTTTTAAAATATTAAGGCGTTCCGAAGTTACGATCAATTTAACACGACGACTTAAAAAAAAATGGAAGCAAGTGAGTTCGCCCCCTTGTAGTATTATATAGTATTTTTTTTTTTTTTTTTTTATTCGGACGCACCTAGCCCCTGTGTCCTGATATAGGTGAAATAATACTTTATTGGTGTATTCTACGGGTTTTTTTTACAGTTTACCTGTCAAAACATCACCCATCTCAGCATGTCGTCGCATCGTGCATTCATGATATACAAATACACCTATCACAGGTGTGAAAAAAAAACGTTGCTCAAGACTCCTTTTACTAAGACTTATAAACATAGATAACTATTTTGCGTGTTCGATTTTCAAGCCATCTTCCAATTTATTTGTACTTAAAAAATAAATTTATAACTGACCCAAGCTAAATAAATGAAATGTGACTTAATGTGTTAATTATATAAATCCTTGCCTTCTATAAATTTTAATTTCTTATCTAATTCTTATTCTTATTATGTAACAATATGGTCAGGTTGTTATTTTCATTGAATGACATCTCAAAATAGATGGCTTCACAGTAGGAGCTCTTCCTGTATATTGGTTACATCCTGTATATTACAACTGACAGCCAATGCAGGACAAACAATTTTAATCAGCCATCATTATCTTAAAATACTTTATTTTGATGACGACACCTAATTCCCATCACCTAATCCAAATTAGTATAGTAGAGGAGTACAGTATTTTTCGGACAATAAATTTTGTTTACAGTATACCTTTATTTTGCTGTAGGTTTATTTCTGAATAAGAACACTCGTATCATCGATGTTCTTGGTGTTATTTTTTTTAAATAAAGCAATCAAATTTATGTATACTAACAGGGGGTGCAATTCTGGGGAAAACATATTCAACATCCGAAAAAAATCAATATTCAATGATTGAAGTGTTAGCGAAAATCAGTTCAATATTGTATTTAATAATAAAATATATACTATAAAAAATGTATCTTGTTGAAAAAAATCACAGGGTGGATCGATTTACAATATAAAATTATTATCACAAAATATCTAAATATAGCTATAGCTTTTCTATAATCGATATTTTATTGCAATAATTCATATGAGGCTATGGGTGTTTAAACGTCACTTTTCAACAATATTTCAGTTATATATTGACGTTTGAGCTACCTTTCCTGGCGCGAATATGGTGCAAGGTAGAAATACACTAGGGTATTTACGTACAAAATAAAGACAAAAATATCTCATATTTATATAAGTAAGAAAATTTTAACAGAACATTTGCATGAATGTTTGTCGGAAAAGGTTGATAGTTTCAGTAAATTTCAACACACAATTTATCAGTCATATTTACCTTACCCCTTTTGCATACATCATCAAAATCATTGTAAGTGTAAAATGTAAATGTCTGTAATTCTGTGCTCTCACGGGCTTCTTGATTGATTTAATAAACTATGTTATGTTATGTTATGTTATGTTATACATGGACATGCGAAGATATATTTTTACACCTAATCATTTTTCAAATTTTTGTTTCAACTTTATTCGTAAAGTCTAATGCTAATTCCGTCTAGTATGAGATATATACAAAACAAAATACATGTAAACTTATTAGAAATGGTATAAATGGATTATTCTATAGGATAATATGCAACATGTACAGTTCTAGCATGGTGCCCATCAAGATCGGGGACAAACTAACTGAACCCTTCACCTCAAGTTTAGGCGTCCGTCAAGGGGATGCAGACGATTTAATTCTGATATCAGACTCTGAACAGGGCCTTCAAGATAGATTAAATATCTTGCACAAATATTGCAAAGACTGGTGCATGAAAATTAACATTAACAAAACTAAGGTAATAATCTTTAATAAATCTGGTAGATTGATCACTAGAAACTTTAATATAAACAACCAGAGTATTGAATGTGTTAAAACCTATAAATATCTTGGTATAATGCTTACTGCCTCAGGAAAATTTCAACAGGCACAAAAGGTCTTATTTAATAAGGCAATGAAGGCTTCTTATAAACTGTACAAAGAGGTAAATTCTCTAAACCCAAATGTCAACACTGTGCTGCATCTTTTTGACCATACAATATGCCCTATCTTACTATATGGATGTGAAAACTGGGGCACATTATCAGCATATAAAATTAACAATAACAACCTTAGTTTATTTGAAACATTCAAAGATTGGGACTTTGAGAAGCTAAATATTAAATTTTGCAAATATTTACTGGGAGTAAATAAAAAAAGTACTAATATAGCAGTTCTGTCAGAATTGGGTAGATATCCTATATATTTGAAATTAATAACCCAAGTTCTTAGCTATTGGCATATGCTTGAAAATGAACCAAGCAATCTATTAAAATCTGCCTATGAAGAATATAAATCATTATACAGATCAGGATATACTGACACGTGGTATTCAACAGTGAAATTCTTTTGTAAAACACTAAACATTGATATGAATTTATCAAAAACTTTTGGCAGGAATAAGTTTAAAAATGAACTAAAAAAGACGTTGAAACATACATTTTTATCCTATTGGAATAATATTAAACAAAATCGGGAGAATCTGGTAAATTATCCACTTACTTCCAATTTAAAACCAGATTTACCACAGAAAAATACTTTGAACTGAAAAATATTATAAATAGATCTATTGTAACAAAATTTAGAATAAGTGCTCATCGGTTAAGAATAGAAACGGGACGTTATGAACGTATCCGAAACTCCCAAGGAAATTTAGTTATGCTAGATAGAGGGGAAAGAAAATGCCTTCATTGTACATTAAATGAGGTTGAAGACGAAAGTCATATGTTATTCAAATGCCCAATATATGAAACTGAAAGGGCTACATTACTGATATACATTCAAGATAATTGTAAAAATTTTGAACATCTGAGTCCGAACAATAAATTGATTTGGCTTCTTAGTAGTGAAGACACTCTGTTATTAAATAAACTTGCTGTCTTCCTAAACAAAAGTTTTGAAATACGGAAGAACCATGCATTGCAAATTTAACCTTACTTAAAGATAAAATAGTATTCATGATATGAACACCATGCTATATCTGCATCATATTATATTTGTATAATATATATTGTTATGTATATCATAATATTAGCTATAAACTGCCATAAGATAAGATAAGATAAGATAAGATAAGAAAACTTTATTTTGATTCGGCACATAATAAAACAGTACAACATAAGCTCTAATGAGCTTTTTACCGAATATACATTAACAATAAAACAACACAAGTCACATGCAAAGTTACAAACTAAAATAAGCTAAGACATATAGGCATAAAAAGGAGGACTGTGTATAGATCTGAACAAGAACCCACGTGGCAAGTGCCTCTTTGGACTCTTGTTCAAGATCCACACACAGATGCTCCAACATAAAGTAGCATTTAAAAAGAAGCAGCAGGTAAAAAAAATAATGAAATAATAATACTGAATATTTAAAACTGGTACCAACATAATCAGTAAAAGTAGCACTGTCTAACTAAAAAATCAAAGAATATAAAATTTTCAAGCCAAACTAAAAAAAATTAATAATTAAAAAAATTAAAAATTAAAATTAAGCAAACCAGAAGCAAAATTTGAATCATCTACATGCAGAACAGCAACATTTGGACCCATTCCAGGACTGCAAAAGACTCTTGAATTGAGAGAAACTATTTTCAGTCCTGAAATGATCTGGGAGGCTGTTCCACAATGTAGATGCAGCAAATCTGAAAGAGTTTTTACTGTACCGTGCATACTGCATATAGATGCCGGCCCGGGACCAGGTGGCAATGCCATAGTTTGTTCTGCCTATGGGTGGTTTCCCCCCTGCAGTGTCGATCATCTATACTTGTTTTTATTCTTTTTATATATGTCATATATGTTACTAATCATCAAAATCATTGTAAGTGTAAAAATGCAAATGTCTGTAATTCTGTGCTCTCACGGGCTTCTTGATTGATTTAATAAAACTATTCTATTCTATTCTGTAAATATTTACGTTGCCGTAAATTTGATGATTGATGGTCCCGATATTTCAGGTACAGGTTGAATGCGTGTCAATGATTTGTAATCACATAAAATTAATTTCAGTAATTTCAAATGCAAAAGTTAAATGGGATTGACTGAACAAAGTAAACTGTACGACTTTTACGTTTGCACCGGTGGGCATCATTTGTAATTTATTTTAAAAGTCGGTACATGAGTACAACAATAACATAAGCTCTAATGTGCTTTTAAGTCCGACATTAAAAAATATATACATAATATCTTTTTTTTTCCCTTGTTAATTTTATATGCCCTCCTGGGGCCCTGATTTTGTTAATAAACTTATATTTATTCTATTTCTATATCTGTACAATAAGCACCGCCTATTTGTCAGTCAATTATACATCAAAGAGACCGATAAGGAGCAATTAACACATGATTGACAAGGTGAGAGAGTTGTAAAATAAATCGATTATGGATGTACAAAACAGAGAATACTTTTCTTGTTTTGGTAACGAGAAAGATAATTTCATTGCATACATATAAACAAGTTAAATTCTATAAAAAAAAAAAAAAATGAAGAAAACAAATAAAAGTAAATAATAATAATAAACAAAGATCGTTTCTGTATGACTGCAACAAAACTATTTTTATGTGGTTACTTTCCTCGCTTGCCGCGCTAATAACGTGTTGTCCGCGAATGTCCTGATGGACAATTTGACTGCCGCGTTCGGCCGCGAGACGATCGCGGACTTCCCGATGCTAATTAGTCAATTTCCGCGCCGCGATCGTCCGCAAAACCGCGCGGATTTGGCTTAATCCATGCTGGCTGTAGTGAGGACTGACATTTTTTTCACTAGGACCACCAAACCCATATGCAATTTCGCGAACTCTGTAGTATTAATGTTTAATATAAATATTAATTATTATGTTTTCATATTTGATGTGTGTTTATATTGGTGTAAAATTAATAATAAATATTCAGTATTATATTTTCATATTTTATGTGCAATTTTATAGTTTTAGAGTTTAATAATACATATTCATTAATTTGTTTTCGTATTTTATGTAATTCCATTTATGTATAAAAAGCAAAAAAGAGAATCAAATTTACCTTTATTAACATGTGATTACCCTGATAATTCACCCTTAATGGGACCCCTTAATTCCTCTTAATTAGGAAGGACACCATTCTTTGATATTATGTTATAGTTAGAGTATATTAAGTGAAATTTTAATGGTTAAGAAGGGGCGGAGCATTGCTTGACCAATTCAATACATACATACATATGTAAATAAAACTGAAGTCGTATCAAAATCTTTAACTATTAAACATGTCCAAGAGAAAGCCAAACTGGACCGATTGAGAGAAGATGATACTAATGGAGGAATACGAGAAAAGAAAGGACGTTTTAAGAGCAAAATTTTCGTCAACAATTATATTTCTTTAAAATTTAGGTACATGTATGTTTAACAGGGACACAATCACAATGTTCCTCAACTTCCCACTTTTGAGTTTGGATGCACCTCCCTCATCTATTTGGAGGATTTTACGTTCAACAGTTATATACGAAACTAATTTTAATGACTGTATGGAAATATCATGTAAATAAAACATAAAAAAAAAATAGGCTCGATTCCTAAATGTACTGCTTTCTAAGTCATCCTGTAACATATCACATATCATCATAATAGACTGTCGGTCAAATCTGTATTTGTCTATTAACTCGAAGTCATCGTAGATATCAAGAGGTTTTGTACGATCTCTGAATAATCGCTCTCTACGTAAAGCTCTTCTCCCAGCATGAAACAACCGAAAACGTCCGACATGGAACATGTTTGTATTGGTAATTATGCAATACTAATATGCTTTAATTATACTTATTTCATATACCCGCAAAGCACGTGCCATCAAATGGTACGGTTGTAAAAAATATTTACTCATCCGGAAAATGACCTTGATGGTGAATTTTATGTACATGTAAGATATGATATGGATTTGATGATAAACTCGAATGCCTATGAAATATTGCTAATATGGTTTGTTGTTATCTTTTTATTCATACAATATCACTTTCATAACTCACAATCAATATAAAATAGCAATTCAAGAAAACTTAAGGAACCTATCCATCTACCTTAAAGTTAAGGGAAATCTTAAGTGTTTTCTTAGTTTAAGGACGTTTATGAATACCACTTAAGTATGATGGGCGGAGTTTCCTTAACTTAAGGTTATTCTTAGGAAATAATTAAAATAAGAAGTTTTATGAATACCACTCAAGTAAAATGGGCGGAGTTTCCTTTAACGTAAGTGTTTCCTTAGGAAAATCTTAACTTAAGTGGCTTTATGAATATGGGCCCAGCTGCATTAAAAATGAAACGCATGTGCGCGAAGCCGAAGGAATTTTTAAAATTGAAGTGCCCGACAACGTAATTTTGGTATCAAATAATCGTAAATCTCTATAAATCAATATAGAGAGAAAGAAATAGTAGATTTATGATTATTTGATACCAAAATTATGTTGAGAAGTGTATGGAAAAAAAAGAAGAAAAAAAGGGGGGGGGGGGTAATGTAGGTCATGACCCCATGTACCTGTGCTTTTACGATCACAATTTTCCTTACGTTGTCAGGCACTTCAATTAAAAAAAATTCTTCGGCTTCGCGCACACACGTTTCATTTTTAATGCAGCTGTTGTGTGGGGATGTCAAGTAGTTGAGACAAAGATATATTTTCGCTTTCGTTATTCAACACGTCCTCCATCATGCCGTGGTAAAATCAGTGCCGCGCACTTTCCAGCAAACGTCTAGGGTGTGACGTATGAAATGTCTGGAACATTGAACCAATGTAAAAATAGGTTACATTCTCATACATGCCAACCCTCTCGAGACTAAAAGCGGTAGAGGGTCTAGGGTTTGCCCCCCCAGAAAATTGGTTTTCAGAAGGACGCAAAATGGTACATTCTGTTGCGTCTTGGACATAACATCTGTTCAGTCAAATCTTTAAATATAGTATGAAAAAATGGGAATTAGCATTTTACATATATACAAGTCAAACCTCGGTCCCTCGAACTCGGATGGGTCGAATACCATGGATGGCTCGAACTTATTTTCAAATAAGTTCGAGCCATCCATGGTATTCGACCCATCCGAGTTTTTTTAGCTTAAAAATATATGGAAAATTGGCGGGACTTTCAAAAATATATGGAAAATTGGCGGGACTTTCAAGTCCCGCCAATTTTCCATATATTTTTAAGCTAAAACAAATCTTTCGCTCGAACACTGATACCTCGAACAGTCGAACTTAATAAATGGTCCCATCAATAATAGAGAATCATAATAAAATCACGAGTTTTACCATATCAAACTCGAACATCGCAATTTAATTGACAGATGTACGTTGTATGTGCTTACATACAAATGTACATATATATATGATTAATCAATCTAGTAAAAGATAAGAAGATTCATGAGGCTAGAGCCTTTAATTTCACATACAGGTATATTGATGACGTTTTATCTATCAATAATTCTAGATTTGCAGAATTTCTTCCATTGATATATCCTCCAGAGCTGGAAGTTAAAGAGACCACCGATACAGCTTCGTCCGCATCATTTTTGGACTTACACCTCGAATTTGACGACAGTGGTCAACTCAGTACTAAAATTTATGATAAGCGGGACGACTTCAATTTTAAAATCATAAATTTTCCAAACATGTGCAGCAATATACCAGCTTCTCCTGCATATGGTGTTTACATCTCGCAATTGATTCGCTATGCAAGGGCCAGTTGCAATTATTCTGATTTCCTGAAACGTCATCTTCATCTGAGAAACAGGCTACTGGACCAGGGCTATAAAAAGATTCGCCTTATTCGATCTCTTAAAAAGTTTATATTCCGATACCAATATCTTGTCGAAATATATTCCGTCTCTGCAGAAATAATTATAAGCGATGCATTTTCATATAGTGAAAATGTATAAAGATAAAGAAGTCCAAAATGTCAAGAATTTTTTTGTCAATGTGTGACGTAAAAGTATTTTTGACATTTACGTCACCGAATATGGTACTGCTTTGACAACTATTTTACCTATTTTGTTCCTGTATTTAAATACTGTTACAGTGACAGCCGGAACCTTTGAACCGTAATGAGAGCGGGAGGTTTGGCGCCTTAAAATCTGATTCAACCCACCATTTCTTTAGAAATGCCTGTACCAAGTCAGGGTCATTACGGTTTTCACAGTTTTCCGGTTGTTGACTGATTTTGTCTGTTTATATAATTATGAGTTTTGACTTTCCCTTTATAAGATTGTTCGGAGTTCGGTAATTTTGTTATTACCTTTATAAAATAGCGGGGTTATGTTACTTAAAATCATTTAATCCACTCATCTCCTGTGTGTGTTACAATAAGATATCATCAATTATGAGTGCCTATTGTCAAGTAAGTTTTACTATTAAAGCGGAAAAAACATTTCCTGGTTTGAGACTTAAATCACTTATTTTTCACAATTTTTTCACATTCACAGCTAAGTTGATAAAAAAAACATGCTAATATTCACATATGAAATTGTAAAGATGCGCTTCAACCTGGAAACGGAGAACCTCATATGCGCTTTCCCCCTCCTAGAAACCCGGACAACCACTATCAATAGGACAGGCAAGCAAGAGAAGCGACTGATGAAAATGCCCCAAGGTCTAAAAAACAGAAACTTAATTTTTCAGAAATAAAATGTTTGTGGTATCAAGTCAAAACTTTTATTACTTAAATTTATACAGTTAATTACAACACATGATATACAGTATGTATTTTTATAGAGACAACAACTGACAAATATGACATTTTAAATATCCCAGATGGTTTTAGCTATGTTGCAAAAAATAGAAAAATATTTAAGCATAAATCTGGAGGTATTGTTGTTGTATATAAAAATAATCTTAAAAATCATATTAAATTTAAGTATTTAATAATGACCTTTTATTGGGATGTGTATACACCCTACCTGAAAACTCTCTATATTCGTCAATAAATGCATTTTTAGATATAGAAAATGAATTAGTAAATTTTATAGAAAAAGACATGAAATGTGCACTTGTTGGAGATTTTAATGCTAAAACTGGGTTTTTTTGAAGATTTTTTCAGAACCAGATGTAACTTTTTTGAATGTTATGGATGTAAATGTAGAAGATGGCCTATTTAGATATCATATTGCTATGACTACCAAGTTTTACTTGATAATAATATTTCCTTAAAAAGATATACTCAGTGTGAATGCAGACCAAATAATTTTGGACGAAAACTTTTAGAAATGTGTAAGTTTGCTTTGGCTATATTTGAAAAGTATTGTCATCATTGGAAATTGAAGGTTAACTTGGAAAAGACTAAAGTAATAATATTTTGTAAAAGAAAATAAAAAAATCAACCTATTTTTAAGCTATGTGGAGAGAATTTACAAATTGAAGACTCTCATTCATATCTAAGTGTTATATTTAATTATAACGGCTCTTTTGTGAAGGCAAGAGCTAAATTGATGGATCAAGCTCGCAAAGCTTTATATTGTTTGTATAGAAAATTGAGAAATATATCGATTCCAATAGATTTACAATTTAAATTGTTTGATACACTTATACTTCCAATACTTACTTATGGCTCTGAAATATGGGGTTATGAGAACACTAAGTAACTAGAAAAACTTCATCTTCAGTTCTGTAGAAATATTTTAGATGTTAGAACCACTACTCCAAATTTTATGACATACGGAGAACTTGGTAGAACACCTATAGATATATTATGTATAAAATTAAGGATTGTAAATTTTTGGAATAGACTTATTTCAAACAAGAAGAAACTTAGTTGTATTTTATATAAGATTATGTTTAATTTGAGTATTATTGATAATGTTCAATTTAAGTGGCTAAATTTTATCAAATAAATTTTTGAGAAAACTGGGCTTAATTATCTATGGAACCAACAACAGCCAGTTCATTCAGTGCAACTAAAATTTATTGTTAAGCAAAATCTGACTGATCAATATATTCAAAACTGGTTTAACCAAATTGAGAACTCTTCTAGGGGAGAACTTTATGGCATATTTAAAAATGAATTTAATTTAGAGAAATACTTATTAAAATTATTACCACATGAGAGAAACATGATAACAAAGTTTAGATGCAATAACATTAAGCTTCCAATAGAAACTGGAAGATGGCCGAATACTCCCAGAGAAGAACGTATTTGTCATCTGTGTAATGTTGGTTTAGGTACTGAATTTCATTTTTTATTTGAATGTACCTCTGCTGATGTACAAAGGCTTAGATGTAAATTTATTCCAATTTATTATACTAGATATGCAAACATGTACAAAATGAAAGGCCTGTTATCTTTGTGTAATGTTATGGTTCTGAAAAAAATTTCTTATTTATATCTAAATTGCAAAATGTTTTGTAATTATATTCTGAGGCTGTATTATTTTAGGTTAGTTATATCCGTCATTATGTAAAATATTTTGTATAATATTCCACTTGTTACACTTGTATATATGTGTCCGAGTGAATAAAGAACTTGAACTTGAACTTAAATGATTAAATATTTTTTACGAGAAAGGCCAGTTTTACTGTGCATCAGTTATCATATATAGGTAATGAAACTGTCCCGGGTCAGAACAAGATTTTTTTCTGTCTAAAATTACGAGACCTCGGTGGCTCGAACTTCCGATAGCTCGAACATATTTTGACAGTACCTTCGAGTTCGAGCGAGCGAAGTTCTACTGTATATATATGTTTAGGAGTCATAAGTTCAAAATGTAGTGCTTCAAAACTTTATTTTAAATACAGTTTCTGATTGGCTTAATGATAAAGAATTGACCAATGGAAGTTTCCGGTACAAATTTAAGAGGGAAACGATTACGGAAAGGGCCTAAATAATTTGGATTTGTACACATTTATACGTCGTAGAAATCTACAAGAATAATCAACATGTGAACAATTCACGATAAAAAAAAATTTACATTTTTTTTTAAATCGGTAGGAAAACGTCTAAAATCGGTAGGCGGTAGAAGACTTAAAAAATCGGTAGACTACCGCGTAAATCGGTAGAGTTGGCATGTATGCATTCTAAGTCAGTTAGAGTATATTAAGTGAAATTTTATTGGTTAAGAAGGGGGTCGCATCGCTTCGCTCCTCCGCCCCTTCTTAACCATTAAAATTTCACTTAATATACTCTAACTATAACTTGGCCTTGAGGGATACACGAAATCATAAAATTTTATTACTTTGGTATAAATTCATTACTTACAGCTCACTCCAATACAATATACACTTTAGCAGTAAACACAACAGGTGGTACACCTGAGGAAAAGGCCTCTAGGCATGTAACTCTTGTGGGGACAACAAATGTGTTCTCTCTCTGAATTATAGAAAATTCAATTGTTTTACACTATTTCAACACATATTGTAATACAAGGCCTATAAAACAGATGTTTACAGAAGTGAATTTCATTTTTTTAAACGTTAAATTTAACGTAAAATATTCATTTGAATAATTTCTTAGCTCCGAGCTTTGCTTTCAGATGCATACAAATCTATGTTTAACACTGTATTAGCGATTATTTAAAAAAAATATCCATATACATATTTTTTTTTATCGAAAACAAGCCCCTAATAAATTACAGAGTTATGGAAGCGAATCATGATTAAGTTGGATATAATGTCGCACAATAGGCTACCCGATTTGTAAGGCTTGAAGTAATTTACCATATAACAATATGTTCGTAATGATGAACGGTAAGGCCACTAAAATGCATGAATCGCCTGTAAAATAAATAAACATAAATTATAATGTTGAATCTCCGTGAAAATATTAAACGTTTACATTTAAATCAACATCAAATTGAAATAAATATGAGTGCATAGTTCTAGATCCTGAAAAACAAAATCAAGAAATCAAATATACATAACTACTGTACAATACACAACGATTGATGGATTATTGTGTATTGAATAGCTAAAGTTATTATCATCCAGAATGGTACAAATAAATAAACAATAATATAATACTATTATAGATTGTTCTTATATTTATCAGGGAATTATATAAACATTTGAAGAAATAAAAAATCCTGTATTTATTGATCAATCTAATTAACTGACAAAATAGTGTTTACATGTAAATTGCATATTTCTGTTGGATCGGACAAGGGCGCGTACGTTACGTATACATAGGGTTATGATTATTTGTTTTATATCATAAACAAAAATATTTATTGTTCATTAAGGTGCCTCATTACAATAATCAGAACTTTTAAAGCACAATAACTTTGACGCTGTACATACACAATCCTGTGCTATAAAACAAGACATAAATAGCTTAATAGAGACCGATAGTTTAATATATACTTAATTCATTTTTTAGTAAATAGTCTCAGCATAGGTATTACAAGGTTAATGTATTTCTCGCATGATAAACAAGTAATAGTGAAGTGACAACAGTATACGTATTCTGTACGTGTATCACACTTTGCTAATATTTTAATACATTTAAAGTCACATTTCTTAACAAACATCGCATTAAGTTAAAATACGACATGAAAATCAAATACGCAACAATTGATGGATTATTGTGTATTGAATACACTAAATTTATTAAGGGCCAGACTAGTATGACATAAATAATAATAATATATAAATAAATAAATAAATACGTATAGATACACGATAATATAATACTATAGATCGTCATATTCAATGAGCTAGTGACGACTACAGTATTACGTAATCTCTCTACTCAGCGGGTGATTTAGATGACCGTGCGATTTAACTGGTAAAATGCAAATTTAAAAGGTAAAGCGCTAAAATCCCACGATAATGCAAATTTAAAAGGAAAAACGCAAATATAAAAGGAAAAACGCTAAAATCCCACGACAATGCAAATTAAAAGGAAAAACGCAAATATACAAGGAAAAACGCTAAAATCCCACGACAATGCAAATTTAAAAGGAAAAACGCAAATATAAAAGGAAAAACGCTAAAATCCCACGAAAATGCAAATTTAAAAGGAAAAACGCAAATATAAAAGGAAAAACGCTAAAATCCCACGACAATGCAAATTTAAAAGGAAAAACGCAAATATAAAAGGAAAAACGCTAAAATCCCACGACAATGCAAATTTAAAAGGAAAAACGCTAAAATCCCACGACAATGCAAATTTAAAAGGAAAAACGCAAATATAAAAGGAAAAACGCTAAAATGCCACGACAATGCAAATTTAAAAGGTAAAACGCAAATATAACAAGACAATTCGCTAATTTAACTGGTAAACGCTAATATAACTGGTAATCTTTAATTATTTGCATTTTACCGGGGATATTTGCATTTTCTATTTCCTAGTGTAAGTTTTCATTACGTTTCATGTGTTAATAAACCACATGTTATAAAATATGCAAGCAGAATGCAGGCACAAAAAAATTATTTCTATTCTGCCTTTTTATTTGTTTGTGGTTTACAAGATTATACTTCTTTTTTTTTAAGCTTACATGTGTTGAATTTCAAGTTCGAATCATGCTTCATTTCGCATATATTATCATATAAATAAAACCCCAGACAATTTCAGTTGTAAAATGTAATGATATTGCTTTGAATTCGTGTGCAGTTTTGTTGTCGTTTTTTTGTAATTGATGGAATGGAGTCATCTTACTGAATTTAAACAAGATCAACATTTTAGCAGAATGGCGACAAACAGATCAACTTTCAACTTTATTCAATATTCGACATCCTGGTACATATTAATTGTATATTAACAAGGTAGTCTGTTCTCCCAGCTAGTTTCATTAGTTAATCGTCCGCATCTGAACATATTAAGTCTTTTTATTTGATATTGTAATTTCTCTCTATAGATATGTTATGCACTGTCGGTTTGAGAATAAAAGGATATATAAAGGTATGCAATTATATCGATTAAAAAAATTTGCTGTCTCTGATTCAAGTCAATCTTTAGTAAACGTGAATTTTTATCTTTTTTAAAGTAATTAATCTAATATTTAATTCTGATATAGTAATTAAACAGTGATAACGAATAATTAAGTCGTCCTGTTTCAAGTATCCTTGACTTTTTGGTCATTAATATATTTTCGTGTTTTCTAGATTCTTCGTCACAAATAATATTTTTCCAATTTGCACTATTTTAATAAGCTAGATTTCCTATGACCTTCACCTTTTCACAACATGAATTGTGGAATAAACGATATTAGTTTTGAATCATTCAAACCAAATATGGCAAACGGTCAACTTCAAGCACTTCAGTACGTCCAGAACAAGTTTGGCAGAGAAAGTTTGGTCCTAGGATCTCACTGTAAAGTTTAAAGATTACTTGCAATGTTATCATTTTTATTGTTCAAATTAATTGTAACTGACTTCAATGAAGTAATATTAAAGTATATAAAGATATATATTATTCATCTTTTTTTTTACACATTTATATATAAAAAAGAAACTACACAGTGAAAATAAAATCTTCTATATACACAGAAACATACATATTTGACACCTATATATTTGGAACAGGCTATGCAACTTTATGGTTAGTAAACCCTTTTTCTTTTTTGTGTATCAGATCTCTGCCATCAATAGTTGCTGAGAAAAATGTGACGAAAAATGTGCATATATGTTCAATGTGTATAAAAACCAACTAAGTCGGCAAACAGGAAGTAGGAATCTGATGGGTCCAAAAATGCTTCCCACGATATGGGGTACCTATATGAAGCTTGTGACCAAATATCAGATTTCTGTTAATAAAATCTTGAATCTTGAATCTTGATATATTTTTTATAAATCAGGTTGGATATTGTGATAAAACATATCTTAACCAAATTGTAACCGATCAGTTTGTCAGTTCATGGCATCTTTCAAAAAAGACTTTGGGTTAGAAAATTATTTTGTATATACATATATAGTGCTTATCTTTTAATTTTAATTTAGATATTTTAGTTTCATTTTTAACGTTTGAAAACTGAATAATTTATATTTCTTCATCTAAACATGCCTAACCGTGTTTTGATTGCAGATCATTCTCAGGTAAAGTACTTTGACAAATATTTAAAATTATCTAATGTTGATGTTGTATCTTTTTCAGGTTACCCATCTAAATGGACTCCTGTAGTTTTAGAACATTTCAACAAATTTGTTTCACCTTCAATACAATATCATTCAGGGAAATGGGTAATTGAAGAATATCCAGGAATGTTTGATCCATATTCTGGCATAACTAACAATCTTTCAGAAAGTATGAATGCCCTTCTTAAACGAGAAAATGATTGGAAAGAATTACCAGTAAATCTTTTGGCACTTGGCAGCATGCCCATTTACCCTCTGCATAGGGTTTTTTACCCCCAAAATAGTCCCTGTACCCCCAAAATTGTAGGGACTTTCTATATGCAGGGGTACAACGTTAAGGAAAAAACAGCAATTGTACCCCATTGTACCTCCAGTTTCAAAACTCAGTGGGCACCCTGCTTGGGTTTTATTACATTCAAAACTTTGAGAACTATGAAATTCTACGTGGCCGGTTAGGTATGGGTAATTATCATCTAAAAGCCGAACTTAAAAGGGCATTTATTCCTCCATCTGATTTAATTCTTCCAAAAAGAGTAGTTTGTCCAGACGAGGTAATTGAGTATTTGAAAAATGAAAAACCATTACATCAAGTTGAAAAGTTAATACCTGATACTCCCTCAGACAATAAACAGGAAATTGTTGAAAAAACACCTGTCAACACTGAGATAGCGTCGGTAAATATCAAAGACGATAAAACAGTAATTAAAAAAGAATGTGACGACACGGTTAATCAGGCACCTGTAATAAATTTTCCTGTTTTTAATACTGATAGCAGTCAGCAAAGTTTGGCAAGATTTATAGTGGGAAATAATTCAACAACTTTAGTTCCCCAACAAGGTGCTTTCATTGTAAATGGTCAAAAAGGAAAATATTGTGTTACATTATTCCCAAAAGAAACTTGTCAATGTGTAACTACTTCAACATGTTACCATATTTTGGCAGCTGAAATGAGCATAGGTTTAGAAGCAATTCAGAAAAACAGGGTAATTTTGATTAAACTACCAGAAACTCAGAAACAGGACAATAGTATAGACTGTGTTTTATTTTCTTTGGCCAATGCAGTTTAGTTTTGTCAGTCTGGATTTAAAGGAGGAACTCATATAAAATTTGAACAAAAATATATGAGAGAACATCTAGTCCATTGTTTAGAAAAAGGTAATTTCTCGGCTTTTCCTAAAAATCATGTTGGATTTGCTCCTAAAAATATTAAGATAAATGCATATAAAATTGAAATAGACTGTGAATGTGGAAAACCAAATGCAATAGAAAATATGATAGAATGTGAGGGAATAAAAGGTAAAAAAAACTTTGCAATGTATGGAAGCATAGGTCTTGTGCAGGAAACTTGAAAGGTAACACCTGGTATTGTATCAAACATCAACCAAAACCTCAGAATTGAAGAAAGTAAGTAAATCTGTCAGTGATTTTAATTAGAAACAGTTAACAATTTAGAGGCAAGGAAATATCAATTAAACAGAAAATAATCGGAGATAAATAGTTCGAAAAAAATAAAATCCTAATTAAAGAAGAATTAATCTGAGAAGGAAGAAATCTGAAATAAAATTGCATGAAGAAGGATATTGATTAAAAAAGGGGAAAGGGGAAAAATATAACCCGCCTATGCCGGTCCCAAGCCCGGATGAAAAAGAGTGAGGGTCGTTTTATTTTTCTTGTTTCTTAATTCTTATTGACCTTTTCATAATGTATGATTTAATTGAGTAAATATCTTAGCTATAATTAATTGAATTATTAAATTATTTATTTTAATTGAACTTTATGAATAATGTAAGCTAGCTCTTAATTTACTCTTTATTCAGTTAACAGTATTCAAATTATTACATTTGTACTTGGGTTTAATCATGAGTAGTTATGTCCCTTAGAGATGAGTAGTTATGTCCCTTAGATATGGAGGTGGATTTTTTTTTCTCCGAGAAAATTAGTGAAATTGACTGATAAATTGTATTTTCCGAAATTTTGGCGACATACAGAAGTGATTTAGACTACAATGACACTATAGGTGAATAGAAACTTTATTATAATTTCATCTGTAAAGATATCACCTTTATGTTAAATTCATCAATACAGGCACATAAAATATACAATACGAATCCATGAAAACAGTTCACTAGGCGTTTAATACCGACTTGATGTGTATTTAGGACAGGCTGTCGGCCGGTTATGAAGTTGACCTTTGAACCTGCATATAATTACCTACCATCAAACTCCGCCCATTTGTTTGTTTGTAAATAGATACACGTGTTGCGAAATCACATATTCTGTCACAAGTTGGACTTTTGGGAACTCGTTACTACTATAGCTAAGGGTCTTGTACATAAATAAAATGTCATTAGAAGAGACTTCAAAGCTTTTAGCTGAAAGCAGGAAAGTAATAGAAGATAGCAGCAACAATGTTGATAATGCTCCTATGCTATTCAATATGGTACTCCGAATAGTGACCTCCATTGATTCTAGACTCAAGACTATTGAATCAGGAATAGAGACAATAAACGAGATCAAAAAAGACCTTTTGCTTATTTCTTCAAAAGTAAGAAATTTAGAGACCGTTATAACCGAAACTAAAACGGCACAAAATGTATTGGAAATAGCTGTCAAGCAATGAGTGATCTATTTGATGATGTTAAAAAACGATGCATTGATAACAGTCGGTCAGTAAATGAGCTTGATAAAGAAAATATAAGCATATGCACACATATGAGATCTCTTGAAGATGAACTTAAAGAATTCAGACAAGAGAGAGATGAAATGCGAGAAACGATTATTGACCTAAGATGTCGTTCTATGAAAAACAATTTGATATTTACGGGCCTGACTGAATCTCAGCATGAGAATACAGAAGCGACATTGAGATAATTTTTACGTTGCGAACTCGGTATCGAATACCATATTGAGTTTGGAAACGTCCACCGTTTTGGTCATCGTCAACATCAACGTCGACACGGTCAAGCGAAGCACCGCCCTATAATAGCACGCTTTCTGTATTATAATGATTTAGCATACATTCTCCAGAATGCTAAGCTTCTCAAAGGCAAACCATATGGTATTAACCAACAGTTCCCTGCCAAAATTGAAAGTCGGAGAAGATCTTTGTAACCTGTGATAAAGGAGGCAAAAGACAGAGGTAAAATGGTTAAAATGGTACGCTATCAACTTTATATAAACAATAAAGAATACTGTCCCGTTGGTGTTCAACAAAGCCAAAGTGGTGAAACCATGGACTTTAGAAGTGCTGTAAATTCTACTCCCACAGAGCCTCGGCAACAACGTGATCGTCAACCCGTGAAACGCCCACGCGTTGCATAGAACTCATTAGGGTCACCTAGGAGGACAAATCTTTCATTCAGTTAACGAAAACTATAAAAAGTGCTCACCTGTTAATGTTTGTAGAAATGGATTCAATTCTGATAACTTTTGTGAAATTGATAGAGACTGTTTATTAAACTTGAACAAGACATTTAATGTATTAACTTTAAACTGTTGTGGTATTAGAACAAAACTTAATTATCCAGAATTTCATGAACTAGTAAATGATTTTGACGTTTTGTGTTTAGTAGAGACAAAAACTGATGATTTAGATGAAATTATTATTCCAGGTTTCATTACCAAATTTAAAAACAGAAAAGCATTTGCAAATAGAAAATCGGGGGGTATTATGCTGGCCTTTAAAATTTTTTTTGTAAAATATATTAATCCTTTGAACACTGAAAGTTCATTTGTTTTTTGGTTCACAATTTCGAAAGAATTACTTGGGTTAGATGAAGATGTAATTTTTGGTATCGTTTACATACCTCCGGAATATACAGTTTACTCGTCCATTGATGCTTTTAGTGAAATAGAAAACGAATATCTAACTTTACAGAGAAATTATAAATATATTGTTCTTAATGGTGATTTTAACGGAAGAACAGCAAATGAACCAGATTTTATATTTATTGAAGAAAATTTGTGTAATATTGATTTACCTGAATTATTTGATGTAAATAGAACTAGTCAAGATATTGTTAAAAATCAGTATGGAAACAGATTATTAGAACTATGTAAATGTAATGACTTATTTATTGTTAATGGTCGAATCGGAGGAGACAAAAATTTTGGTAAACTCACTTGTAAAAATAGTAGTATTGTTGATTATGTAATTTCTTCAGTAGATTTTTTAAAATGTATTGTTGATATGGATGTATTAGATTTAAGTAAACTTTATTCAGATGTACACTCCCCGATATCTCTTTCGATAAAATTCAAACCACTAGCTGAACCATGTGAACCCGATGTACATGAAGATGAAAATACATGTACAGTAAACAGTTCAGAGAAACCACGAAAGTGGAACGATTCATTTAAACTAGATTTTTTAAATAATTTAAATATAAAGACTATACAAGATCTGGAAACACAGTTAGATAATTTAGACAAGGAAAATATAACACAACCGGAAATTGATAGCTGTGCTAATAAATTAGGAAACATTTTTTTGTCCACTGCAAAAGAAACTTTTGGTACAAGATACACGGTTGTAAGAAAAAGGAAGGAAAACGTGTGTATTTCTTCTAAGCCTTGGTTTAGTACCGACTGTAAAATTGCACGTAAACAATATAGAAAATTGAAAAGATGTTGCAAAATAGACCCGTCGATAGAAACCAAGGAAGATATGAAGAGACCTGAAAAAGAATACAAAAAAAAATGGACGCTAACATAACAATGCATAGAAAAGAGATGTCAAGGAAAATAGAAAATCTAAGATCAAATAATAGCAAAGAATATTGGAATATTTTACGACAAGGTACTAATAAAAAACAACCAAATATATCGATTGATTCACTTTTTGAGTTTTTTAGAAATATTAATAAAGCTCCAGAGACAAATAATGAAGATGAAATTAACCTGCCAGATATTGATAACAATTTGATAAATAATCTAAATAAGGAAATAAATGGTGAAATTACAAGTGAAGAAATTGTTTCTTGCGTCAAAAATTTTAAAAATGATAAAGCCAGTGGTGATGATTTTATAATAAATGAATATATTAAATCTTATATTGACGTTATTTTACCGGTCTATCATATAAAGATGTTTAATTGTATATTTTCTTCAGGAATTGTCCCTGATATTTGGTTACTAGGAAACATTAAACCTATTTATAAAAACAAAGGCGATCCTTTGAATCCAAAATACGTTCGCTCTATTACCATTTTGAGTTGTTTTGGCAAACTTTTTACATCAATTCTTCTAAAGAGATTAAATCATTACTCTGAGCAATTTTCCGTTTTAAACGAAAGTCAGTGTGGTTTCAGAAAAGGATATTCCACGGTAGACAATATTTTTGTTTTACATTCTTTCTTCGAACGTATAAAATTAAAAAAGAAAAAGCTTTTTGCTGCATTTGTTGATTTTGAAAAAGTTTTTGATACGGTATGGCGTGATGCCCTATGGTCTAAGTTATTAATTAATAATATAAATGGTAAAATGTACAATGTAATTTATAATATGTATCAGAACATTAAATCTAGAATTGTCTATAATGGTAAAGTATCGAATTATTTCGATTGTAATAATGGTTTTCGTCAAGGAGAAAATCTTTAATCCTTTCTCTTCTCGTTATATTTGAATGATTTAGAACAATTTTTGGATGAAAACAATGCAATCGGCTTAATTTCATTAACAGAAGATCTAGAACAAGAACTAGATACTTACTTGAAGCTTTTTATTTTACTATATGCTGACGACACAGTAATTTTAGCTGAAAGCAGTGACGATATGCAAAACCAAATAAATTATTTCTATGATTTCTGTCAGAAATGGAGATTAAAAGTGAACATAGAAAAGTCTAAAGTTCTGGTTTTTTCGAATGGTCGCCTACCAAATAACATTAAATTTAACTATAACGACAAAGAGTTGAAAATTGTTGCACATTTTTCTTATCTTGGGATAGTATTTTCAAAAACGGGATCATTTAATATAGCAAAAAAAGAACTCGTAAATACAGGTATTAAGGCCATGTATGGGGTATTAAGGAAAGGCAGAATACATAATTTATCCATTAAATGCCAGTTAGATTTGTTTGACAAAATTGTAAAACCTATTTTATTGTATGGGTGTGAAATTTGGGGGTTTGGTAAAAACGATATTATCGAGAGGGTCCATTTAAAATTTTGTAAACTTTTATTACGTCTAAAAGTATCCACACCTAATTTTATGGTATATGGAGAATTGGGTAGATATCCACTAGAAATTGATATTAAAGTAAGAATGATTTCATATTGGTGTAAACTTATACAAGGGAAACAGTCAAATTTATCTGCAATAGCATACAAACTGCTATATGTAAAAAAAATAAAAAATTGTAAAATTTGTGCTTGGATAAATCACATCCATAAAATCTTAAATGACAGTGGAATGTCGTATATATGGACTTTGCAAAATTGTATATCTGAAAAATGGTTAAAATTAGTAATTAAAAAAACAATTTAATTGATCAGTTTAAGCAAATATGGAACTCATCCATCGAAACATCTTCAAAGGGGGGTAATTATAAACTGTTTAAAGGGGAATTAAAATTCGAGAATTATTTAGACATTTTAGAAGATAAGGACAAATTTATATTGTGTAGATTTAGAACTACAAACCACAGACTACCGGTAGAAGTGGGGAGATGGAAAAAAATTATTATAGAAAACAGGTTCTGTCATTTATGTTCAAGAAGAGAATTGGGAGACGAGTATCACTATATTTTTGAATGTACTGAATTTATTAATGAAAGAAAACTTTATTTTGATTTTGTCTATATAAATAGACATAATATCATTAAATATAATAACCTGATGTCTTCTAAGTCTATATATACCTTTAGTAAACTCTGTAAATTTATCAGAATAGTAAACAAGAGGATATGTCCTCTAGGTTGATCCACTTCTTTTCACAATTCAATATTTGTTTAATTATGTAATACATGTATTTATTTCTTATGTATATTGTGTTAATTGTACATGTCATCTCTGTACCTCTGTAAATTGATTATGAGAAATAAAGATAAAGATATAAAAAAAGATATATCATCATATATTTGCCCCTTGTGGGCCCTCTATTGGACAATAAAATTCTTATTCTTATATTAGGCCGCCTAATTAGTGATTGTTCAATCACTTCAATTAATGATGTTGTCTTTGTATTTGATCATATCCAATTAAAGATAATCATAGCTTTTGACAATCTGTTACAAATAAAACATTATTTCAGTTTAAATTTGAAACAAGTGCCGAATAGTAGTAAAAAGATTTTAATATGGTTAAATATATAATATAAATTGTGAAATTTGGCGGAGTAATGGAATTATATGTAATTAATAAGTAAGATGGAGGATTAAATTGCCATTGACCAACTATGAAAGATTCCGGGTCGTTTCGCCCCGATTACCTGTTCGCCCCGGAAAGTGAGTCGATTCGCCCCACTTAATGGCTATTATGTTATAATAGATGAAGTCTTTTTCGACAATTTTTTGGTAATTATTTATTTATTAGTTGTATGCAAAAAAAAATAATAATTCATTCATTTTGGTCTATTTTAATTATTTATTTATTGGTTGTATACAAAAAAAATAATAATTCATTCATTTTGGTCAGTGGAATATTGTTGAACACAAAAGGGAGAATATTTTTCTCAAAAAAGAATCATCGTGAAGGGGTTTAGATTCACTTAATATGTGTACAGAATGGCAACAAAATACGACGAAATCGACTAACGGAGACATCTCTCCTTCATATGCTAATTTGGTTTTATCTAATATATTAGCAAAAAGATTTTTATATCACCTGATAGAGTATAAAATTGTCTTTAAGAATATCTAAACGGTTTTCGACCGGGGTCTTTGAATTTTGATGCATTTGAAATCAAAGTCAAAATTTTGTCCATTGCCCGTTCTCATTTTTGACACTTCCGGTCAACTTTTAAGTACCTAAATAATAAAATATTTTAATATCCTAGGTTGAGTACTTTTCAAGATATGACCTTTCAAGTACCAATTTTGGGCTTACTTCCGTGTTTTCCCACTCCACTTCCGCGTTTTAGACCTTCCTATTTCAGTGTACTAGCACTATAAAACTCACACTTAGCGACAGTGTGACGGTCTAGTACATCATCAGCATTTCATCAAAATGTAATTAGTTCTCTCCATGATATAAGTACAAATTGCTCATTTGGCGTATAAACAAAAATCATTCACATGGACAAATTAATATTCACCAACATTCATGCAATCATCCTATACTATTGCATAATATATTTTCAATGTTTTTTCTAATCGAGAGTAAATTAAAAAAAAACACATTTTTTTTGTGTAATCAAGCAAAATATTGACATCCATATTTCATATTATTAGTCCTCAAAATGAAAATTTGAATTTACCGGTCCGAATCAAATTCTTGAATTTATTTTTATATACAATGTAGTTCTAAATAAAAACTGAAAATTTTTACTGATCCATCAATGTTTTACTGTCTGGTCTTGGGCCAGAGGACTGGTGCTCATAATGAGGGCTGATATATATATATATATATATATATATATATATATATATAATTATTATTGACTATTGAAGCTCCTTTTTTAGGGGAGTGGATGTGGTCGAGTGGTCTAGGGCGCTGGACGTAAGGATAAGCGAATGGTGCTGCAGTGTTTCAATGGTGTGAGTTCAAATCCCGTCGAGGGAAGAACAAAAATTTGACAGCTCTAAAATCTAATTCTAACACTGCTTGGTTTAATTTTCAGACGTATATAATATTTAGTATTAACCTAGTATTCTTTAAAGTAACTTTGAGATCCAGTGGGACATATATATTGTATGGTTGTCACTTGCTTCTAGACGTTTGTATAATATACTTTATTTCCTGTGACTGTATAATGAATTCTTCATTATCCTATACAATATATTAAAAATTGCTGAGTTAGATTGCTGTCAAATTATAATATTAGGTATATATGTACCATCTACACACGCTTATACACATGTCTTACGTCTATCCCTATATTTTCCTTACGAGACAAGGTAACACTACGACTATTGAAGCTCCTTTTTTAGGGGAGTGGATGTGGTCGAGTGGTCTAGGGCGCTGGACGTAAGGCTGACCGAATGGTGCTGCAGTGTATCAATGGTGTGGGTTCAAATCCCGTCGAGGGAAGAACAAAAATTTGACACCTCTAAAATCTAATTCAAACACTGTTTGGTTTAATTTTCAGACGTATATAATTATTATTATTATATATACATGTATATATAATATATTGTTTCTGAACAATTATTTAATTTCCTAACAATCATCCATTTTTTTTCAAGTTAACTAATACAAACAAAGTAAATGAAATGAAATCCATATTTCATGAACAGTGACTCTGAACAGTGATTTTATTTTAATCATTTTAGGATGACTTAAATAAATTCATTTTATAAATATGATTTTTGCTGAAATAAAAAAAAAATATTACAGAAATGTCGCATACCTTGTTCCCATCTTACAGGTATAAGATTCCGCCGATGATCTAACAAAATAATGAAATCTCAGGTATATAATTATGTAATACACTGGGTGCAGTGTCAATGACTATTTATCAGAGCTGAACAAATCATGTGCTTTTAACTCGAAAATATATTTTAAATTATTCAATATATACAGAATATGTTATAGTAATCAGGTATTCTGTTTGGACAAAATATGTTATTTCCAAATAACCTTTATCATTTGGACAAAAATGTTATTATTATTATTTTATCCTTATGATGTGTTAAGGTTATGGCCCTTAACGCAATGTGATACTTCAAAAAAAAATATTGTTGTAAAGTTTCTCATAGGTCTTTTTAGAGTGGCTCTTTTAGTTTTTTTAATTAATGTTTTTTGTTAATGTTTATAGCCTCTCATAGGTCTTTTTAAGAGTGGCTCTTTTAGGTTTTTTTTTTATTAATATTTTTAATTAATGTTTTTATTAATGTTTTTATCCTCTCATAGGTTTTTTTAGAGTGACTCTTTTAGGTTTTTTTTTATTAATGTTTTGTTTATTAATATTGAAAGCCTCACATAGGTCTTCTTAGAGTGGCTCGTTTGAATTTTTTAGATTAATGTTTTTTTTATTAATGTTGATAGCCTCTCATAGGTCTTTTTAGAATGGCTCTTTTAGGTTTTATTCATTAATGTTTGTTTTTTATTAATGTTGATAGCCTCTCATAGGTAGTTTTAGAGTGGCTCTTTAGGATTTTTTTAAATAATCATAATGTTTATTTTTTATTTTTATTAATGTTGATAGCCTCTGATATGTCTTTTTAGAGTGGCTCTTTTGGATTTTTTAAATTTATGGTTTTTTTTTTTATTAATGTTGATAGCCTCCCATATGTCTTTTTAGAGTGGCTCTTTTAGTTTTTTAATTATTGTTTCATGGGGCCGTCATGGCCGTGTTCGAATAGTTGTTGGATTTACAACTACCTATGCAATCAGTGCCTATCACCACTGATGTTGTAGGTTCGACTCCCGCTCAGGCGAGGTGTACAACATTATGTGATAAAGTTTGTCAGTGACTTGCGGCAGGTTGGTGGTTTTCTCCGGGTCCTCCTGTTACCTCCACCAATAAAACTGACCGCCACGATATAACTAAAATATTGTTGAAAGCGGCATTAAACACCATAAAACCAACCAAACCTCTCATCTGTCTTTTTAGAGTGGCTCTTTTAGTTTGTTTTTTTTGTGTTTTTTTTATTAATGTCTTTTTAGAGTGGCTCTTTTAGTTGTTGTTTTTTTATTAATGTCTTTTTAGAGTGGCTCTTTTAATTTTTTTTTTTTATTAATGTCTTTTTAGAGTGGCTCTTTTATTGGGTTTTTTTAAATGTTGATAGCCTCTTATCTGTCTTTTTAGAGTGGCTCTTTTAGTTTTTTTTTTATTAAGGTCTGTTTAGAGTGGCTCTTTTAATTGTTTTTTTTATTAATGTTGATAGCCTCTCATCTGTCTTTTTAGAGTGGCTCTTTTAGTTGTTTTTTTTATTAATGTTGATAGCCTCTCATAGGTCTTTTTAGAGTGGCTCTTTTAATTTTTTAATTAATATATATATGTATTACTAATACACACATGCAATCAGTTAAATTCATAACAATTGTTTTCTATAGTGTCAAGCGGACCTAGTACATGCAATTGAATATGACAATATTCGTACATACAGTGTTCGTGTATGTAGTGTTTTAAATGCTACTAAAAGATTTTCGATTTGTCACTCCTATTTTTTGGGGGGGGGGGAGTATGGTGTTTAACGCCACTTTCAACAATATTTCCGTTATATCATGGCGGTCAGTTTTATTGATGGAGGAAACCATTCGACCTGTCGCAAGCCACTGACAAACTTTAAAATTACATAATGTTTTACATATCGAGTACGCATCGCCTGAGCGGGATTCGATCTCACAACGTTAGTGGTGATATACACTGTATGCATAGGTTGTTATAAATCCAACTACCATACGATCACGACCACGGACCCCCTATTTGTGTTGGGCTATCAAAAGAGTGTGTTATTTCTATACTGTTCTGGTCGTGATCCTATGGTAGTTGGACTTGCAACTGCCTGTGCAATCAGCCCCCATCAATGGGCCATCATCACTAAAATTTGTTAGTCCGAATCCCGCTCACTGTACTCGATACAACATTATGTGATACAGTTTGTCAGTGACTTGCAGCAGGTCGATGGTTTTCTCCTGGTACTGCGGTAAGCTGTACCAATAAAACTGACTGCCATTACTGAAATATTGTTGAAAGTGGCGCTAAAAACCATAATTCTAACCCTATGTCAAAAGATGTTCAATTCATCACTCCTACTTGTGTTGGACTATGATTAGGGTATGCTATTTCTATACTGTTATATGTAGTGTATTTATGTCAAATTTTATACAAATTATTTATTCACGTCTTCTATTGTCTAGAGTCAGCATGGTATGTTAATGGTGAAGGTTCTCGGGGCTCAGGCCCACAGAGCTGTCCTGTGCATCCTCGTGTGACGGATAGGGTGTGACCTCTCGATGGAGGATTGTCAAGCTATAATACAGAAGGGCTGGTCGTGGAATATACAGAATGGGGAATGTGCTTGGGGAGAGCCACGTTCTCTGTATACGTTAAAAACCTCTTAAGTAGATTTCTAAAAACAAAAGTAGACGCATTTACATAGCCACCACAAAATATTTAAATTGTCGTCCCTACCCAACTCTCTTTACTTTTCCAGTGATAGTTACATCCCTTACCTCATTTCTATAAATACATGTAGTTTGTTTTGCATTTGTATATGTAACCTCCGAAAACGACCAATTGGTTTACGAAAATACAAATATCAGGTTCATGATGAATTTATTGTTCACTCATTATATATACATGTGTATTGAAATAACCACATTAAATTGACACATAAATTTCACATAAATTGGATCTAAATTAGCAACGCCTAAATAAGGAAATGGTAGACAAAATTCACAGCCAAAACAACATCTTTCTAATTGGAATAACACATAGATCTACCTTATTTCTTTCCAAAAGAATTCTTATTCAAATCTCTTTGTCCAAAAATGCTGAGACACAAATACATGTACACCTGTCTCAGTTGTTAATCAAATAGTGAATTTATAGTGAGTACTTTTTACCTGTAATTACTATGTGTATAATGAAGTGAATGATATCTTAATATAAAAAGAGAGATAACTCAAAAATAAATTAATGGAAAGTTTTGACATGTTACAAATCTCCCTAGTTTTCTTTTTGTTGCCCTCAACAAACATTATAAAAATATATAACCAAATTGAAAAAATCAATATCATTATCTTTGTTGTTATAATGATCTGACGTCATAAAAATATTCTGATAGTGTGACTATACAAATAACAAAATATTTAATCTCCAAATGTTACATTTTTCAACATAAATCTAATTGTTTGACATATTATGCCAGTGGAAATTGCCTGGGAATTAAGGTTGGCCTGTGATTAGGGCACACATTGGCTTTAATCCGGTCATGGGATAGGTGCTTCGAAAATGTCCCCCCGTGGTACTGGTTATGTATTTGATTGGTTGATTGATTATTGCTTAACATCCAGCGAGCAGTATTCCAGCTGTATTCAGGAGAACTAATTCAACAATATACAAATGCAAAACAAACTACATGCATTTATAGAAATGAGGTAAGGGATATAACTACCACTGGAAAAGTAAGGAGAGTTCGGTAGGGACGAAAACTTAAATATTTTGTAGCGGCTATGTAAATGCGTCTACTTTTGTTTTTAGAAATCTACTTAAGAGGTTTTTAACGTATACAGAGAGCGTGGCTCTCCCCAAGCACGTTCCCCATTCTGTATGATCCACGACCAGCCCTTCTGTATTATAGCTTGACAATCCTCCATCGAGAGGTCACACCCTATCCGTCACACGAGGATGCACAGGACAGCTCTGTGGGCCGGAGCCCCGAGAACTTTCACATAACATACAATGCTTACTCAGAAATCGCTCTAGACAATAGAAGACGTGAATAAATAATTTGTATAAAATTTGACATAAATACACTACATATAACAGTATAGAAATAGCATACCCTAATCATAGTCCAACACAAGTAGGAGTGATGAATTGAACATCTTTTGACATAGGGTTAGAATTATGGTTTTTAGCACCACTTTCAACAATATTTCAGTAATGGCAGTCAGTTTTATTGGTAGAGCTTACCGCAGTACCAGGAAAAAACCATCGACCTGCTGCAAGTAACTGACAAACTGTATCACATAATGTTGTATCGAGTACAGTGATCGGGATTCGGACTAACACATTTTAGTGATGATGGCCCATTGATGGGGGCTGATTGCACAGGCAGTTGCAAGTCCAACTACCATAGGATCACGACCAGAACAGTATAGAAATAACATACTCTTTTGATTGCCCAACACAAATAGGGGGTCCGTGGTCGTGATCGTATGGTAGTTGGATTTATAACAACCTATGCATACAGTGTATATCACCACTAACGTTGTGAGATCGAATCCCGCTCAGGCGATGCGTACTTGATACAACATTATGTGATTTTAAAGTTTGTCAGTGGTTTGCGACAGGTCGATGGTTTCCTCCATCAATAAAACTGACAGCCATGATATAACGGAAATATTGTTGAAAGTGGCGTTAAATACCATACCTCCCACCCCCCCGCACCCTCCACCCTCCACCCCCCAAAAAATAGGAGTGACAAACCGAACATCTTTTAGTAGCATTTAAAACACTACGTACACGAACACTGTATGTACGAATATTGTCATATACAAATACATGTACTAGGTACGCTTGACACTAGAAACAAATTGTTATGAATTTAACTGATTGCATGTGTGTATTAGTAATATATATATATATATATTAATTAAAAAACTAAAAGAGCCACTCTAAAAAGAGATATGACAGGCTATCAACATTAATAAAAAAAAAACTAAAAGAGCCACTCTAAAAAGACAGATGAGAGGCTATCAACATTAATAAAAAAAAAAAACTAAAAGAGCCACTCTAAAAAGACAGATGAGAGGCTATCAACATTAATAAAAAAAACAACTAAAAGAGCCACTCTAAAGAGACAGATGAGAGGCTATCAACATTAATAAAAAAAAAAAACTAAAAGAGCCACTCTAAAAAGACAGATGAGAGGCTATCAACATTAATAAACAAAAAACAACTAAAAGAGCCACTCTAAAAAGAGATATGACAGGCTATCAACATTAATAAAAAAAAACAACAACTAAAAGAGCCACTCTAAAAAGACAGATGAGAGGCTATCAACATTAATAAAAAAAAAAAAAACTAAAAGAGCCACTCTAAAAAGACAGATGAGAGGCTATCAACATTAATAAAAAAAAAAAAACTAAAAGAGCAACTCTAAAAAGACAGATGAGAGGCTATCAACATTAATAAACAAAAAACAACTAAAGGAGCCACTCTAAAAAGACATATGACAGGCTATCAACATTAGTAAAAAAAAAAACAACAACTAAAAGAGCCACTCTAAAAAGACAGATGAGAGACTATCAACATTAATAAACAAAAAACAACAACTAAAAGAGCCACTCTAAAAAGACAGATGAGAGGCTATCAACATTAATAAACAAAAAACAACTAAAAGAGCCACTCTAAAAAGACATATGACAGGCTATCAACATTAATAAAAAAAAAACAACAACTAAAAGAGCCACTCTAAAAAGACAGATGAGAGACTATCAACATTAATAAACAAAAAAACAACAACTAAAAGAGCCACTCTAAAAAGACAGATGAGAGGCTATCAACATTAATAAACAAAAAACAACTAAAAGAGCCACTCTAAAAAGACAGATGAGAGGCTATCAACATTAATAAACAAAAAACAACTAAAAGTGCCACTCTAAAAAGACAGATGAGAGGTTATCAACATTAATCAACAAAAAACAACTAAAAGAGCCACTCTAAACAGACAGATGAGAGGCTATCAACATTAATTAAAAAAACTAAAAAAAAACTGAAAGAGCCACTCTAAAAAGACAGATGAGAGGTTATCAACATTAATAAACAAAAAACAACAACTAAAAGAGCCACTCTAAAAAGACAGATGAGAGGCTATCAACATTAATAAAAAAAAAATAAAAGAGCCACTCTAAAAAGACAGATGAGATGCTATTAACATTAAAAAACAAAAAACAACTACAAGAGCCACTCTAAAAAAACAGATGAGAGGCTATCAACATTAATAAACAAAAAACTAAAAGAGCCACTCTAAAAAGACAGATGAGAGGCTATCAACATTAATAAACAAAAAAACAATTAAAAGGGCCACTCTAAAAAGACATTAATAAAAAAAAAAAAAAAAAAAACTAAAAGAGCCACTCTAAAAAAGACAGATGAGAGGCTATCAACATTAATAAACAAAAAACAACTAAAAGAGCCACTCTAAAAACACAGACGAGAGGCTATCAAAATTAATAAAAAAAAAAACTAAAAGAGCCACTCTAAAAAGACAGATGAGAGGCTATCAACATTAATAAACAAAAAACAACAACTAAAAGAGCCACTCTAAAAAGACAGATGAGAGGCTATCAACATTAATAATAAAAAAAAACTAAAAGAGCCACTCTAAAAAGACAGATGATAAACTTTACAACAATATTTACAACATTTTTTTTTAAGTATCACATTGCGTTAAGGGCCATAACCTTAACACACTATTAGTTAAAAAAGGATAAGATAATAATAATAACATTTTTGTCCAATTGATAAAGGTTATTTGGAAATAACATATTTACCTGATCACTATAACATATCCTGTATATATTGAATAATTTAAAATATATTTTCGAGTCAAAAGTACATAATTTGTTCAGCTCTGATAAATGGTCATCGACATTGCACCCAGTGGAGGACATAATTATATACCCGAGATTTCATTATTTTGTTAGATCATCGGCGGAATCTTATACCTGTAAGATGGGAACAAGGTATGTGACATTTCTGTAATATTTTATTTTTATTTCAGCAAAAATCATATTTATAAAATGAATTTATTTAACTCATCCTAAAATGATTAAAATAAAATCACTGTTCAGGGTCACTGTTCAGGAAATATGGATTTCATTTCATTTACTTTACTTTATTTGTATTAGTTAACTTGAAGAAAACAAATGGATGATTGTTATTTTAAGAAATTAGATAATTGTTCAGAAACAATATATTATATATATATAAAATAATAATAATTATATATTTATCAGTCCTCACTATGAACACCAGGGCCCGTATTCATAAAGCCACTTAAGTTAAGATTTTCCTAAGGAAACACTTAAGTTAAGGAAACTCCGCCCATTTTACTTAAGTGGTATTCATAAAACTTCTTATCTTAAGTATTTCCTTAGAATAACCTTAAGTTAAGGAAACTCCGCCCATCATACTTAAGTGGTATTCAAAAAACAACTAAAAGAGCCACTCTAAAAAGAGATATGACAGGCTATCAACATTAATAAAAAAAAAAAAAAACAACTAAAAGAGCCACTCTAAAAAGACAGATGAGAGGCTATCAACATTAATAAAAAAAAACAACTAAAAGAGCCACTCTAAAAAGACAGATGAGAGGCTATCAACATTAATAAAAAAAACAACTAAAAGAGCCACTCTAAAAAGACAGATGAGAGGCTATCAACATTAATAAACAAAAAACAACTAAAAGAGCCACTCTAAAAAGACAGATGAGAGGCTATCAACATTAATAAACAAAAAACAACTAAAAGTGCCACTCTAAAAAGACAGATGAGAGGTTATCAACATTAATCAACAAAAAACAACTAAAAGAGCCACTCTAAACAGACAGATGAGAGGCTATCAACATTAATTAAAAAAACTAAAAAAAAACTGAAAGAGCCACTCTAAAAAGACAGATGAGAGGTTATCAACATTAATAAACAAAAAACAACAACTAAAAGAGCCACTCTAAAAAGACAGATGAGAGGCTATCAACATTAATAAAAAAATAAAATAAAAGAGCCACTCTAAAAAGACAGATGAGAGGCTATCAACATTAATAAACAAAACAACTAAAAGAGCCACTCTAAAAAGACAGATGAGAGGCTATCAACATTAATAAAAAAATAAAATAAAAGAGCCACTCTAAAAAGACAGATGGGTGGCTATCAACATTAATAAAAATAAAACAACTAAAAGAGCCACTCTAAAAACACAGACGAGAGGCTATCAAAATTAATAAAAAAAAAAACTAAAAGAGCCACTCTAAAAAGACAGATGAGAGGCTATCAACATTAATAAACAAAAAACAACAACTAAAAGAGCCACTCTAAAAAGACAGATGAGAGGCTATCAACATTAATAATAAAAAAAAACTAAAAGAGCCACTCTAAAAAGACAGATGATAAACTTTACAACAATATTTACAACATTTTTTTTTAAGTATCACATTGCGTTAAGGGCCATAACCTTAACACACTATTAGTTAAAAAAGGATAAGATAATAATAATAACATTTTTGTCCAATTGATAAAGGTTATTTGGAAATAACATATTTACCTGATCACTATAACATATCCTGTATATATTGAATAATTTAAAATATATTTTCGAGTCAAAAGCACATAATTTGTTCAGCTCTGATAAATGGTCATCGACATTGCACCCAGTGGAGGACATAATTATATACCCGAGATTTCATTATTTTGTTAGATCATCGGCGGAATCTTATACCTGTAAGATGGGAACAAGGTATGTGACATTTCTGTAATATTTTTTTTTTATTTCAGCAAAAATCATATTTATAAAATGAATTTATTTAAGTCATCCTAAAATGATTAAAATAAAATCACTGTTCAGGGTCACTGTTCAGGAAATATGGATTTCATTTCATTTACTTTACTTTATTTGTATTAGTTAACTTGAAGAAAACAAATGGATGATTGTTATTTTAAAAAATTAGATAATTGTTCAGAATCAATATATTATATATATATAAAATAATAATAATTATATATTTATCAGTCCTCACTATGAACACCAGGGCCCGTATTCATAAAGCCACTTAAGTTAAGATTTTCCTAAGGAAACACTTAAGTTAAGGAAACTCCGCCCATTTTACTTAAGTGGTATTCATAAAACTTCTTATCTTAAGTATTTCCTTAGAATAACCTTAAGTTAAGGAAACTCCGCCCATCATACTTAAGTGGTATTCATAAACGTCCTTAAACTAAGAAAACACTTAAGATTTCCCTTAACTTTAAGGTAGATGGGTAGGTTCCTTAAGTTTTCCTGAATTGCTATTTATACTGATTGTGAGTTATGAAGTGATAATGTATGAATAAAAAGATAACAACAAACCATATTAGCAATATTTCATAGGCATTCGAGTTTATCATCAAATCCATATCATATCTTACATGTACATAAAATTCACCATCAAGGTCATTTTCCGGATGAGTAAATATGTTTACAACCGTACCATTTGATGGCACGTGCTTTGCGGGTATATGAAATAGGTATAATTAAAGCTTACTAGTATTGCATTATTACCAATACAAACATGTTCCATGTCGGACGTTTTCGGTTGTTTCATGCTGGGAGAAGAGCTTTACGTAGAGAGCGAGTATTCAGAGACCGTACAAAACCTCTTGATATCTACGATGACTTCGAGTTAATAGACAAATACAGATTTGACCGACAGTCTATTATGATGATATGTGATATGTTACAGGATGACTTAGAAAGCAGTACATTTAGGAATCGAGCCTATTTTTTTTTTTTTATGTTTTATTTACATGATATTTCCATACAGTCATTAAGATTAATTTCGTATATAATTGGTGAACGTAAAATCCTCCAAATAAATGAGGGATGTGCATCCAAACTCAAAAGTGGGAAGTTGAGGAACATTATGATTGTGTGTCCCTGTTAAACATACATGTACCTAAATTTGAAAGAAATATAATTGTCGACGAAGTAATTGTTCACGAAAATTTTGATCTTAAAACGTCCTTTCTTTTCTCGTATTCCTCCTTTAGTATCATCTTCTCTCAATCGGTCCAGTTTGGCTTTCTCTTAGACATGTTCAATAGTTAAAGATTTTGATACGACTTCAATTTGATTTACATATGTATGTATGTATGTATTGAATTGGTCAAGCAATGCACGTGGAAATAGTGTAAGCGGGAATTGAAATACAATACAAAATATTTATTGACAATGAAATCAATCATCAATGTATAATAATAGCTTAAGAACTGTGTGTCCCCTTTTCATTCATATATTTACATTTACTAAATGGTAAAATACGAGAAGTTCCATAGTTTCAAATACTTAGGTATTCCTTAGTTAAGGAACCACTTAAGATATGTTATGAATACCACTTAAGTATCATCCTTAACTAAGGAAATCCTTAGGAAAATCTTAGTCTAAGGAACACTTAAGTTAAGAAGTTTTATGAATACGGGCCCTGTCCTCTGGCCCAAGACCAGACAGTAAAACATTGATTGGATCAGTAACAATTTTCAGTTTTTATTTAGAACTATATAAAAATAAATTCAAGAATTTGATTCAGACAATTAAATTCAGATTTTCATTTCGAGGACTAATAATATGAAATATGGATGTCAATATTTTGCTTGATTACACGAAAATATGTTTTTTTAAATTTACTCTCGATTAGAAAAAACATTGAAAATATATTATGCAATAGCATAGGATGATTGCATGAATGTTGGTGAATATTAATTTGTCCATGTGAATGATTGTTGCTTAACGCCAAATGAGCAATTTGTACATATATCATGGAGAGAACTAATTACATTTTGATGAAATGCTGATGATGTACTAGACCGTCACACTGTCGCTGAGTGTGAGTTTTATAGTGCTAGCCCACTGAAATATGAAGGTCTAAAACGCGGAAGTGGAGTGGGAAAACACGGAAGTAAGCCCAAAATTGGTACTTGAAAGGTCATATCTTGAAAAGTACCCAACCTACGATAAAAATCTAAACGGATTCTAAAAGCTATTGTTAAGATCTATCTTTTAAAGTAATAAATAATAAAATATTTTATTATTTAGGTACTTAAAAGTTGACCGGAAGTGTCAAAAATGAGAACGGGCAATGGACAAAAATTTGACTTTGATCTCAAATGCATCAAACTTCAAAGACCCTAGTCAAAAACCGTTTAGATATTCTTAAAGACAATTTTATACTCTGTTAGATGATATAAATATGATTTTATGGAAATATTGGTGGAAAACACAATCTTGACTGGAACCCTACCTTTTCAGAGTTATTCATCGGCGAATTTTCAACTTTGATCTCAAATTTCTCAAATATAAGGAACCCGGTCAAAAACCGTTTCAATATTCTTATAGACAATTTTATACTTTATAAGATGATATAAATATGATTTTATGGAAATATTGGTGGAAAAAACAATCTTTACCGAAATCTTACTTTTTCAGAGTTATCCATCGGCGAATGTTCAATTTTTATCTCAAATTTCTCAAAATTCAAGGAACCTGGTCAAAAACCGTTTACATATTCTTAAAGACAATTTTATACTCTATCTGATGATATAAAAATATTTTTGTTAACGTATTAGATAAAAGCACAATGTTGACCGGAAGCCTACCTTTTCATAGTTTGTCACTGGCAATTTAATCCTCCATCTTACTTATTAATTACATATAATTCCATTACTCCGCCAAATTTCACAATTTATATTATATATTTAACAAGTGTGGACACAGAAATGTGCTGTCCAAAAGGCAAGTGTGGATGTCAATATTTCATATTATTAACTTAAAAAAAAAATCCTGTACACAGGGTCCTGGATTTTTTTTAATAAAAAACTAATCCTGGATTATTATTTTTGCTTAAAATCCGGTCCTGTGTTTTTATTTCAAATTTTCATCATAGACCCCCTCCCCCTCCCAAGGGATATAAAATTGTATCATTAATAATAAATTAATAAATAATAAATTCAGATTTTCTATTTAAAATAGATTTCATTTACAAAACCACTGATATGTGTTCAATTTTTAACGCTGATTTAAGCTTTAGTCGCAACAATTTTTATTTTTCCCTTTAAACTGTCGAAACATAATATTTATTTAAACTGTAAAATTCACAAATAAAATTCCCCCTCCCCCCCCCCTTTTTTCTCTTTTTTCTTGTTTAAATCAATGATCAACAATATTCCAGAATCAAACAAATGAATAAATATAACAGATTTCTTATACATGCATCTTTTTACCATGCAGAGTCAGTGTGTTTTAAATCGGTCATCCAATCAGGACGCTCATTATTCTTGTCCAAGATAAAAATACATCGCTAAAGTAAATTTACCTGTGGTTTCAGAGTAGAAGATTTTTAGAAATCTAACATAAAATTTCCCCACTTCAACTCGTAAATTTACATAGAAATCGGAGATATTTCATCATAAAACTTCACACATGGTTTTGTCTATCATATTTCTTGAAGACAAACATAAATGTTATTGCATTTATCAATATTGTATGAGTATCAACAGTTTTTTCAACACCGTATCTGTTTCTCGATACAGCCGCAACTTCAACTCGTAAATTTACATAGAAATCGAAGATATTTCGTCATAAAACTTCACACATGGTTTTGTCTATCATATTTCTTGAGGACAAACATAAAATTGTATAGCATTTATCAATATTTTATGAGTATCAACAGTTTTTTCAACACCGTATCTGTTTCTCGATACAGCCGCCCGATTACAGTGACCCGTGACCCAGATTAGCAGATAGCATTTATCAATATTTTATGAGTATCAACAGTTTTTTTCAACACCGTATCTGTTTCTTGATACAGCCGCCCGATAACAGTGACCCATGACCCAGATTAGCAGATCTCAGCAGTTTTTTCTGTAACAGATTGTCAAAAGCTATGATTATCTTTAATTGGATATGATCAAATACAAAGACAATATCATTAATTGAAGTGATTGAGCAATCACTAATTAGGCGGCCTAATATAAGAATAAGAATAAGAATAAGAATTTTATTGTCCAATAGAGGGCCCACAAGGGGCAAATATATGATGATTAAACCCAAGTACAAATGTAATAATTTGAATACTGTTAACTGAATAAAGAGTAAATTAAGAGCTAGCTTACATTATTCATAAAGTTCAATTAAAATAAATAATTTAATAATTCAATTAATTATAGCTAAGATATTTACTCAATGAAATCATACATTATGAAAAAGTCAATAAGAATTAAGAAACAAGAAAACTAACACACCTATGCTTCCATACATTGCAAAGTTTTTTTTACCTTTTATTCCCTCACATCCTATCATATTTTCTATTGCATTTGGTTTTCCACATTCACAGTCTATTTCAATTGTATATGCATTTATCTTAATATTTTTAGGAGCACATCCAACATGATTTTTAGTAAAATTACCTTTTTCTAAACAATGGACTAGATGTTCTCTCATATATTTTTGTTCAAATTTTATATGAGTTCCTCCTTTAAATCCAGACTGACAAAATTCAACTGCAATGGCCAAAGAAAATAATCCACAGTCTATACTATTGTCCTGCTTCTGAGTTTCTGGTAGTTTAATCAAAATTACCCTGTTTTTCTGAATTGCTTCTAAACCTATGCTCATTTTAGCTGCCAAAATATGGTAACATGTTGAAGTAGATACACATTGACAAGTTTCTTTTGGGAATAATGTAACACAATATTTTCCTTTTTGACCATTTACAATGAAAGCACCTTGTTGGGGAACTAAAGTTATTGAATTATTTTCCACTATAAATCTTGCCAAACTTTACTGACTGCTATCAGTATTAAAAACAGGAAAATTTATTACAGGTGCCTCATTAACCGTGTCGTCACATTCTTTTTTAATTACTGTTTTATCGTCTTTGATATTTACCGACGCTATCTCAGTGTTGACAGGTGTTTTTTCAACAATTTCCTGTTTATTGTCTGAGGG
Source organism: Bathymodiolus brooksi (assembly GCA_963680875.1). Lineage (NCBI taxonomy): Eukaryota > Metazoa > Mollusca > Bivalvia > Mytilida > Modiolidae > Bathymodiolus > Bathymodiolus brooksi. The sequence continues at coordinate 97,995,446 of OY804584.1, forward strand.
CGTGTCAGGTATTAACTTTTCAACTTGATGTAATGGTTTTTCGTTTTTCAAATACTCAATTACCTCGTCTGGACAAACTACTCTTTTTGGTAGAATTAAATCAGATGGAGGAATAAATGCCCTTTTAAGTTCGGCTTTTAGATGATAATTACCCATACCTGACCTGCCACGTAGAATTTCATAGTTCTCAAAGTTTTGAATGCAATAAAACCCAAGCAGGGTGCCCACTGAGTTTTGAAACTGGAGGTACAATGGGGTACAATTGCTGTTTTTTCCTTAACTTTGTACCCCTTCATATAGAAAGTCCCTACAATTTTGGGAGTACAGGGCCTATTTTGGGGGTCAAAAACCCTCTGTAGAGGGTAAATGGGCATGCTGCCAAGTGCCAAAAGATTTACTGGTAGTTCTTTCCAATCATTTTCTCGTTTAAGAACGTCATTCATACTTTCTGAAAGATTGTTAGTTATGCCAGAATATGGATCAAACATTCCTGGATATTCTTCAATTACCCATTTCCCTGAATGATATTGTATTGAAGGTGAAACAAATTTGTTGAAATGTTCTAAAACTACAGGAGTCCATTTAGATGGGTAACCTGAAAAAGATACAACATCAACATTAGATAATTTCAAATATTGGTCAAAGTACTTTACCTGAGAATGACCTGCAATCAAAACACGGTTAGGCATGTTTAGATGAAGAAATATAAATTATTCAGTTTTCAAACGTTAAAAATGAAACTAAAATATCTAAATTAAAATTAAAAGATAAGCACTATATATGTATATACAAAATAATTTTCTAACCCAAAGTCTTTTTTGAAAGAGCCATAACATTGTCCTCGAGATGAATTTTCAACGTCATTATGCCATGAACTGACAAACTGATCGGTTAAAATTTGGTTAAGATATGTTTTATCACAATATCCAACCTGATTTATAAAAATATATCAAGATTCAAGATTCAAGATTTTATTAACAAGGCTCAGGCACAGTGTGCAACATGAGCATACAGTTATTATAACATAAATACATACATATGAAATAAGACAAAGACACAACAAGAACATTAACATTGGAGAAATAAAACATAGTGAATAGAAGTGATCACTCTAATATCTAATGTACTAGAATAATTTACTGATTCCTTTCAAAAATAATGCTACACTTTTCAATAATTGAGAATTACACAAAGAGAAGATACCAGCCATTTTAGCTACACTACTATTTTGTACATACTATTTTGGAATATATTTGGATCTTAATCTTTGTATTTCAGTGTTATGACATATAAACAAGTAGTGATATTCATCGCCAATTACATCTATTGAGCATTTTGTACACTTTCTATTTTGTCTTGTAATTTTTGCCAACGTCCTGTTTCAATTGGTATTCTAATGTTACAGAGCCTAAATTTAGTTATATAGATTCTATACTTTTGTTCGAGGCGTAGCAGATACGGTTCTATACATATCTCTTACTTGAAAAGAGAATAAAAATGACCACGAGAGGAATTACCAATCTCTGAACGCCAATTTTGTATAAATTGGTCAATAAGAATTTGTTTCACATGTGTTTTAATCCAGATTATATTAACAGGCATTTGGTATCTAAATATAAAACTAAGGCCAATATTATCCAAAATTTTTGTATATTTTTCACATATAAAGTCTGACTATTCTCATTTGCATACAACTTGAATAGAAGTTTATATATCTTAGAAAACAAGTTTTCTGTAGTCATTAAACGACTCCAGAAACAGAGCATCCTGCATTTGATGTTAATGTCAAGAGGGTATCTACCATATACTAAACAATTTGGAGTTGTAACTCTTACACCCAAAATTCATACTTTTCAATAGTGTCATTCTTACCAACACCCCAGACTTCACTCCCATACAATAGGATAGGAGCAACAAGCGAGTCCAAAAAATTTCAGATGTAAATCAATAGGCAGTTGCAGATTTCTAATTTTATAATATACCGCATATAACGCTTTGTGTGCTTGTTCTACTAACTTCTTTTTGGTATGGACAAAACTACCATTGTAGTAAAAAATAACTCCTAGATAAGAAAAGCAATCAGGATACTCCAATTCCTTTCGTCTAATTTTAATCGTAATGGTGGGTGGACTTTTCGCTTTGAAAAGATAACGTTTTAGTTTTACTCAAGTTAACTTCAAGTTTCCATAATTTACAGTAATCACTAAACACATCTAGTAAATTTTGCATTCCTTCATATGTTTCCTAGATTAATAATGTATCGTCAGCATACAGCAAAAGAAAGGTCTTCATAAGTATATTTAAATATTCATCAAAAAGCTTATCAATTGTTTGTAAGGATGGTGCTTCATGAATATCTAAAAATGAATATATCCTAAGCCAGCTCTATTTAATATAGTTTCTACATAATTAATCCACTTGAAATTATTCTGACCCTGATTTTTTAAACATAACATCAACCTGTATAAAGAACTATTCAATTTTGTTTTGTTATTCACAAGTTTACACCAATATGAAATCATACGAAGTTTTACTCGAATTTCCAAAGGAAATCTACCTAATAAACAATCAAATTTGGAGTAGTATTTCTAACTTTTATGATTCGTTTACAAAATTTAAGATGAATCTGTTCTAATATCTTTAAATTCTCTTATCCTCAAACTTCAGAACAATATAAGAGTATTGGCTCAATCATAGAATCAAACAATTTTAATTGTAAGTCGACAGGTATGCTTTCACTCCTGATAGTCTTTTAAATAAAATGTAAGAACCTTTGTTTGTTCGTAAATTTTTTTGGAACAAAACCGGGTCATCATGCTGTAACATCATTCACGAAACCGGGTCCTGCCATTTTGACATGACCCATTTCTTTCGCCCCGTGCTTACTTATATCAATAATTAAAAGCACAAAGTGACGATTCTTGTCATCTTTATTCATCAATCGTTCCTTCAATACATTTCGTTCCATTCAATGTGAGCAATTCAAAGAGAAACTGAGCGAAATTCGGGGTTGGGGTAAAGCTGATCGTCATTTTGCGGCATATTATCGCTTATTTCTCAATTAATATACGATGACATAGCCAAAATGTTTCATCTGACAGCAGGAAATTGTTAATAAAGCATTTATTTCCCCTTAAGTTCATGCAAAAAACAAATAAATAAACATAATTCTTACCTTCTTCTTGCCTTCTTACAGTCCGGTTCCGTTCCGGAATTAGATATGCACGAGTCGAAACATTTTTTTCGGGGTCAGTTTGTACACAGTGAACTTTTGCTGTCAGTAAAATGACGTCATATGCTTTCGTTTGAAATAAAAACAGGGGCGATATACGGGATGGAAACGAATATAAAATCTGAAAAAGGCTGGTTTTAGAATTTCATGGTTCTGGCCATCTACAAATCATACTACATCTAAATAAAATAGAATGTTTGAAAATGATCTACTTTCAAAATTGTGTTTACTTTTGATGTTTTTTTTAGTGCTGAAACAACATGCACTGCAAGGTGACATGTATTTTATATAAGAAATAGGGCAGTGTCTATATACACGACCGTCGTGCAGCTAATTCTCCTCGGCTATTCGCACGACCGTCGTGCAGCTAATTTCTCCTCGGCTATTCGCACGACCATCGTGCAGCTAATTCTCCTTGGCTATTCGCACGACCGTCGCGATTTTCACTCGCAGAGTTGTCGTTCGTTCCTTCAATATGTTCCAACTTAACTGTTTAATTATTCCTTTATGTTATGGTATACCGGTATTAAAAAAAATAAGGAATACAAATTTTAACTTTGCCATGGCGTTACATATTTTTATTTTGTCCATGGGTTGTGATTAACACACACCCTTGCATAAGATGTAAAATGTACATATAATTCAAAGGGGCATGCTGGCTTATATGTATGTAATGATCCATATGTTCCATGCTCGAAGAGCTTGCGTAGACAGAGAGTTTGATTGAACCAGACTTATAGTATCACGGATGAGCGGAAATGGGGACCAGACTAGAGGACAACCAGATCGGATACTAAATAACTTGGTCTAAACTCATTTTAAACTTTAATTTTTTAATGACAAAATAAGAAGTTTACAATTTAAGATTTGTAATTTTCTGATAGTTAATACTTTAAGGAATGCAACAAGATTCATCCGAGACACACTGTGGAAATTTTAATTATTCAACAAGATGCGTCAGCATGCCCCTTTAAGATGTACATAGAACAATGCATAATTTAACAAAATAAATAAGCTCACTGCTTCATATCATTTGATGCCTTTCAAATAATGAACAGTACAGGCATGAAGCATCATTTTTCAAAAGGGGGAGGGCAGCCAGAAAAAAAAGTTGACAAGAAAAATAAGACGTCACAGATTTGAAAAAGTGGGGAAGCCAGCCAGCAAAACCTTGACAAGCAAAAGATTTTTTTTTTTTTTACAAACAAATTTAAAAGTGGAGCGGGGGGAGCCAGCCAGAAAAAAAACCCCGTTAAATTGAAAACCTTGTAAGAAAAAAGGGGGTATGTGCAGTATTTTCTGAATACAAGTTTTAAGACTTATAAACTCTATATACCATGGATTATCATTCGTAAATTACCAAAACTGCGAGATGAATAGGACCCTATATCTATTTGCAAGGTAGCCCCTACCCGTATGTACTGTCTATTCCACACGTCACGGTCGTGTAATAGAATTCCCTTATATAATTCACACGACCGTCGTGTATATATCCCATCTTCATGTGTTGTCTATTTGCAGGACGTTCGTGTAAATATAATTCCTTTATGTAATTCACACGACCGTCGTGTATATATCCCATCCCCATGCGTTGTCTATTTGCAGGACGGTCGTGTAAATAGACTTTTCCGGAATGCGCACGACGGTCGTGTATATATCATCGGCCAAGAAATAGGCACATTTCAGTCAACTCTTTTGTTTACAAGTACGATCAATGACCCCATGACAGTCACATGACAGGAAGAGCCGGTGTCTGAGAGGCAGACGCCATAGTTCAATTTTATATAGCCCTTCTGGATTTTTTCCAGCTACCTTATAAATGAAGTAAATTTTTAGCATTACAAAAAGTATGGTTCAGTAGGTAGGTTCACTATTTTTGGTACTTACGTCTTTAAAAGCAACCTTGAACATTTTTGACAGATGTCATGTTGGAATCCTGTTTACGTTCCAGAAATACAAACCGGAAGACACGTCAAAAATAATGCGTGCACTGTGGAAATCAAATTAAAATGGATGATACGAAAATATATGACATACGAAAACACATACCGTGACGATACTTGATCACATCTTGTCATTCTTGTGTTATTTATGGAAATTATGGTGCAATTGTTCTAATAAAAATATATAAATAACTGAACAATTGTTAAATATGAATGTATCCAGAATCGAGATCCACTGTAAAACAAATAAAAAAACATTTAAAGTGAGTTATAAAACCGCTTTCTCTAGTCGCGTCTCGATGTAAACAACATAGATTTTAACCTTATCAAGGTTAACACAGCCTCTCTAGCATATTTGCGATGAATGATGGGTAATTATGCAATTTTGTGGAATCTCTTATCCTTTTCATATCTATTTTTGATCGTTTTATATTTAAACAACCAATAGGATGCTTAATAGTCAGTTATATTTAGACCAGGGTATTTACCCGCCATAATTTTATTTCCAAAAACATCAAAGCAATTTCCGATTTTCAAAGCGGTTTATAAGATATACATTTCACAGTTAATGATAAGTAGACGATTCAATTATATAGTAAACCATACTTAAGATACTAACAAATTAAAAAAATATGCATAGTTTATTATTTTTTCTACTTTATTTCATAAAAACCAGACACATGTAACGTAAACAAATAAATGACGTGAAGCGCCGCGAGCGCCATCTATACCAATATTGGAGTCTTGTCCCTTGAATCTGTGCTCAATACGTAATACGAGTGGAGGTACAGAAATGGTGCTTGGCGCTCCCATTGAAAATTCTGGATTCTATCATATATTCATGCGCACATTATCGTTATACGAACTATTTTTTGTAATGTTTTTTTTTTCTTCTTCTTAAGAATTCCGCTATGTACCCCACACCGGAGAAATTAGGCACAATACGGTTGTTTCGAATCATTTCCATTCCGTCAAACCTTTGTTATTTTCGTCCGCCAGATCACGTGATTTCGATGGACTAATCGACATTGAACTTCCGGTGTCAATGTACACAACAAAAACTCCAATCGATATGTGCCGTTTTAACGTTCGATCCTCAACTTAAAAAAATATTAACATTTTCTGTAAAAGAGAGATATCAATTAAATTATTTTATTTGTATCAAAGACTTCAATGCAGAGACAAATACTTCTTTAAAATTAAATTTGTTTTCTTTCTTTATTTGCGGAAACGTGGTCGGAATTGACATGATTCGAAACAACCGTATTCCTATGCAAGTTGGGGTCCATTGCATGTCTTAACTATGTGAATTAATGCTTAATGTATGTTTGTGGGCGAGCTTTTTTTCTCTTACCGAATTTTTTTTTGGTACTGAATATATTGGATTAAGAAGAGTTTGAAGATACCAAAGGGGCAATCAGAATCCGTATATCGAAGAAGAACAGACAACACAATGGCCAAAAGAAAAAAGTACAAAGGGACAAACAACGATCTACAAAACATACATATAAAGCTAAAGATCGATTAACACGAACTCCACTAAAAACCGGGGTTGAACTCAGGTGCTCCGGAAGGTTAAGCAGTTCCTGCTCCACTAGTGGCACCCGTCGTGTTAATCTAGTTACAAACCCGGTAATAAGTCGTGAATGAGGAAAGGGAAGTGTTTACGACAAGTGGAATATATCCGTGGTCATTTGTGACACAGATATTCCATAACGGTCAACCAAGTCATGGTGGCGACCGTAAAATTTTCGAAGTGATGACTTCAACTTTAACAAAAGGAACCCTTGGTTCAGTAGCTTCCTTGTTAGCAGCAACCCTCTATCAAGGAAATCCTGATAGGAACCACAAGCTCTGGAATATCGTATCATCTGAGAGATATATACTCCATATGCAGGTGCTGCTGGAATGTTGCTACATATAAATGGAAAGTTCACAATGGGAAAATTGAAATCATCTCTTTTGTCGTAAGGTTTCGTTCCTAACCGACCCTCACTGTCTATTAATAAAGGTACCCCCACATATCAGAACAATATTACCAAAATCAAAAAGGATACATGGATTATCATTAGAAGATTCGTTGCTAATTTTTAGTTTTTATTCCAGCTTTCCATGCTGGGCCTCCAAGAGAAATTTTGCAAGCGGAACAATACTTCTTTGGAGCCCCGGGGACAAGTTGAGACTTCTCTCAAAATTAAATAAACTAAAAATAGTTGAAAATACCCCCCAAAAATGAAAAATATCAAAAAAAAACGTTTTTATCTAAGGCTATGGGGCCTTCAGATATTCAAAGGCCCCTTCTTGGGTCTCCGGGACCCGGACCGATGTACCGACTAAACCCTTAGCTTCTCATAGGCCCTGTTTCTATATGAAATGTAGCCATTTATATGCATAGCTTTCTTTGAAGATATATCGTTCTTATTTTATTATTTGAAGACAAATTTGAAAATACTAAATGGAAGGACAGACAACACAATGACGAAAAGTAAAAAGGACTAAAAGATAAACAATAGTAAACAAAACACTACATAAAAACTGAAGAATGAGCAACACGAACACTAATAATAAATTTGAGGTTAAATCAGGTGCTTCAGAAGGGCGAATAGTTCCTGTTCTACTGATGGCACCCGTTGTGTTCACAACTAGTTCTTGTTAATCTTGTTAAAAATCCAGTGACAAGTCATGCAAGAAAAAAAATGGAATTTGACGACAAGCGAATATTATCGTGGTCATCTTTGACACAAACATTTTCTTTTAAGTCAAGATGGCGCCCGAAATGTTTTAAGTGATGACTTTCAAACAGACTCGCGATACCGACTAGTATCTTTTATTTCTAAGGCTTATCTGGGTGTCTAATATGTAAAATTTGTTCACGCCACCATATATGTAGTTCAAATACTGCAAAGGTTGGCGTTAAACACCAATCAATCACTCAATCAATCAATCAATCAATCAATCAATCAATCAACCAAAACTTGAAATGAAATGGCCAGTCAAGAATGTACATTAAGAAGATTATTTAATAACATACCGTCCTTCTTTCGCTTTAGAAACAAACGAGCGATTTAACGATTGGGTATAATCTCATTAGCACATGCGACTGCATGTGACTGACTTTCCCGTCGTAAATGTACATGTTAATGAATTATCGTCTGCTCGAATTTGGTAGCATAAATTGTGCGCGACATTTTCCGCAAGCGTAAATATAAATTACCGTCTTCCAATCAAAGTTTACTACCGTATTTGTACTCTTAGACATATCAGAATCGAAATAAATCATGGAAGCCAGAATGTGTTTTGAGTTTTAACATGGGTTTATTTCTTAAACATATTATATAGGTGACGTTAGCCGTTTTTGGATATCATGTTTAGACCCTTTGGTGTTCTTTCTCGATATCTCTGCTGGTGGACTATTAGTCCCCGAGGGTATCATCAGCCCATTATTCAGTGCTTCAGGACTAACACGGTTTATTAGATATATTTATTACTGAAATTTACAGTTCCTAAATAATGCCATTATTAGTAAAACTATGAGTTCTCATCCTTCAGACATAGGTGACCTTTAACCTATTTTGGCTATCCTGTTTAGGCTTTTTTGGTGTTCTGGCTTCATTGAGAATTATCGTCTGCTCGAATTTGGTAGCATAAATTGTGTGAGACATTTTCCGCAAATGGCTTCAAATTTTTGAGAGTACTTGATGAAGGTTATTCGTTGTGCGAACTATAGTTAATATCAACGTTTTTATTACAGGTTTAAATTATTTGTTTTGAGTGTGTGTATGTGGTGTGTTACCGCTTATCCAAATTTTAAAGACGCACTACCAAATGGTAACCACGTACCACACCCATGTAAAGTAAACTACATGTGGCATGGGGTAGGACATCATAATCCTTTAGGCGGAGGCATCAGGAATAAATTTGGAATGGATTTCAAAGAAGCTGGCAAAGTATGTATTATTAAAAAAGGATATTTATGTATGCATTTCAATCTTTTTTGTAATATTTTGACAGGAACTGCTTACCCTTCCGCATCACATGAGCTCATCCGAGTTGCACTCGCTGCGAAGCAGGACGGAAAAGCTCGCCAAATGCTCAATTTTCTACCTGTTTCTAAAGCTCGTACAAATAAATTATATATTTTCCGACAATGTACTTATATTGCCAAAATAGCATTATTAGGGCAATGTCATGACAACACAATTATTTTGATACTGTTGATGATGATGTCTGCTTTGCACTAGATAATCAGATTATACTTATCATGACGACATTACATTACCTTTTGTTAGGCTGATGACGATGCCTGCTTTGTACTATATAAACTGGCCGAGCTTATCTTTTACCAGGCAGATGACGATGCCTGTTTTGTACTAGACAAACAGGCTGAGCGACAATACATTACCTTTTGTTAGGCTGATGATGATGCCTGTTTTGTACTAGACAAACGGACTGAGCTTATCATTTTATAGGCTGATAATGATGTCTGTTTTGTACTAGACAAACAGGCTGAGCTTATATTTCTATAAACTGATGATGATGCCTGCTGTGTTCTAGACAAACAGGCTGAGCTTATCTTTTTATAGGCTGATAATGATGTCTGCTTTATACTAGACAAACAGGCTGAGCTTATATTTCTATAAGCTGATGATGATGCCTGCTGTGTTCTAGACAAACAGGCTGAGCTTATATTTCTATAAGCTGATGATGATGCCTGCTGTCTTCTAGACAAACAGGCTGAGCTTATATTATTATAAGCTGATAATGATGTCTGCTTTTTACTAGAAAAACAGGCTGAGTTTATCATGGCGACAATACACTACCTTTTGTTAGGCTAGTGAATCGAAATTTGTTTTACATTTAACGTTGGGATGTATTTGTTTATCCTTAGTCATGGACAACAGCCCTGTGTCGTAAAGATTCTGACGAGGATGGTTTGACCAATGGAGAAGAACTAGGAGATCCTGAGTGTGTCTGGACGTCGGGGGATTTACCAGCCAGGATAACAGGAATAACTCATCCAGGTAAAGTCTTGATACTATGTAATTTACCTGTCATGATAACAGGAATAACTCAACCAAGGTAAAGTCTTGATATTAGGTAATTTACATGTCAGGATAACAGGAATAGCTCATCCCGGTAAAGTCTTGATACTAGGTAATTTACCTGTTATGATAACAGGCATAACTCATCCAGGTAAAGTCTTGATACTAGGTAATTTACCTGTCATGATAACAGGAATAACTCATCCAAGAAAAGTCTTGATACTAGGTAATTTACCTGTCAGGATAACAGGAATAACTCATCCAGGTAAAGTCTTGATACTAGGTAATTTACCTGTCATGATAACAGGAATAACTCATCCAAGTAAAGTCTTGATACTAGGTAATTTACCTGTCATGATAACAGGAATAACTCATCCAGGTAAAGTCTTGATACTAGGTAATTTACCTGTCATGATAACAGGAATAACTCATCCAAGTAAAGTCTTGATACTAGGTAATTTACCTGTCATGATAACAGGAATGACTCATCCAGGTAAAGTCTTGATACTAGGTAATTTACCTGTCATGATAACAGGAATGACTCATCCAGGTAAAGTCTTTATACTAGGTAATTTACATATCATGATAACAGGAATAACTCATCCAGGTAAAGTCTTGATACTTGGTAATTTACCTGTCATGATAACAGGAATAACTCATCCAGGTAAAGTCTTGATACTAGGTAATTTACCTGTCATGATAACAGGAATAACTCATCCAGGTAAAGTCTTGATACTAGGTAATTTACCTGTCATGATAACAGGAATAACTCATCCGGGTAAAGTCTTGATACTCGGTAATTTACCTGTCATGATAACAGGAATAACTCATCCGGGTAAAGTCTTGATACTAGGTAATTTACCTGTCATGATAACAGACATAACTCATCCAGGTAAAGTCTTGATACTAGGTAATTTACCTGTCAGGATAACAGGCATAACTCATCCAAGTAAAGTCTTGATACTAAGTAATTTACCTGTCAAGATAACAGGCATAATTCATCCAAGTAAAGTAGAATTTGTTGATTCTGGGTAAATTAACAGGAGTATCTCGCCCTGTAAATTTGGATGTATTCATACTCGTTAAACTATCCTCCGGGATAACGATAACTGATAATATACAATTATAGTCTTTTGTTGAGATCAATACGAGTTTTTATGGACCTTAAAAACGATATTCACCGTAGCCTTTAGGCTGAGGTGAATATTGATTTCTAAGGTCCATAAAAACTCGTATTGACCGATTCAAAAGACTGTAATTGTTTTATTACATTAAAATGAAAAGTGAAAGTGAAACCAAATCAATATGAAATTAATCACTTCATTATGACGTCATACATAATGCAATGGAAAACGAAAGTGAAACCAAGTCAATACCAGCTTTAATCAAACAATATCAAATTTTACGGAATGTCAGGTGACAGCATGATAGCCAATAAAATTGTTTAAATAAAATCATTATGTAATAACATGATTTACCCATAAGGGTAAAGTAAGTTGTCTTTACAGATGTTAGAAAAAACCGTAAGGGGTAATCAAGAGTGGACAATCCAGAGACACAGGCAACACCGGACACAAGACAAAGAGCGAAGACAAACATAATTTAAAAAAAAAGAAAAAACTTAAAAACCAGAGAGCCAACATGATGAGAAACACGGACCCACGTAAAAATGGAGCAGTGGTGGGGGATGGGTAGAGGTATTAACCAGGAGCTCGCGGAGGGTATGCAGTTCCTGTTTCTTATAAAACACCGTCCATGCTGCTCATTTAGTCAAGTTCTGTTAAAGTCCTGTCCGTGATAGAGATTTGGGACCACAGGTTTCTCCCTCCCAGTATCACTCTTTTCTACACCAATAAAGTTTATCAACGCCATTTAATTAAAGAAAAAAAATGTTAAGAGTTGCGTGTAACACTAATCATCCTAGACAAATGTGTATATAAGAGGTTTGTACCTAACTTTTCCGAAATCAGTAAATGTGTCAAATAAACTATCTCAGTACCGGACATTATTTTCATGTACATGGAGCGTAATATTCTCCATACTAGAGACATTCATTTACATCCTGTCCCAAGGGAAATCTGTGTATTCGAGTCGTCCCACACAACCAGTAACCCCGGAGATTTTGGGGAGCCGTGAAACTATCTATAAACTATTGGTCACATTTCTATGTCCTTGAGATTCTGCGGGGGTCGTAATAGTGGTTACACAGCAGAGAATCTATCTAGGTCATATTTCTAAATCTTGGGAGTTCATGCGCGGGGTTTAATACACAAATACTACACCATAGCAACACGCAATAAAAAAATGAGATAGCGCTACCACAAAGAGCATTAAGTAGATTTATAATAACAGTGTGCAATAATTATATAATAGTTACTGATATGGAGGGCAATATCAGAATATACAGACTGCCCAAGGGTCGTGGTACGGACCAGTGGAAATGATATTCCCCGAGCCGGAGGTGAGGGCAATATCATTTTCACTGACACTGTTCGTACCACGACCCAAGGGCAGTCTGTCTATCCTGATATTGCACTCTATATCAGTAACTATATACAATTATTGTCTTTTGTTGAGGTCAATACGAGTTTTGATGGACCTTAAAAACGATATTCACTGAAGCCTTTAGGCTGAGGTGAATATTGATTTCTAAGGTCCATCGAAACTCGTATTGACCGATACAAAAGACTGAAATTGTTTTATTACATTAAAATGAAAAGTGAAAGTGAAACCAAGTCTCCGAGATTTCTGCAAATCTCCGTTTGACTTCTGCAAGCCGATCGCCTTCGTCGAACATGATGATGACTTGTTCATTCTAAAGTAACGCTAATACGACGATTCTGATTGGACGAAATTTCACATTACCTTTATGTCCATTGGTCGAATAGAAATAAAATTCACGTGATTCTTTTTATAGATTTCGTTAGAAAACGAAAGTGAAACCGAGTCAATACGAGTTTTAATCAAACAATATCAAATTTTACGGAATGTCAGGTGACAGCATGATAGCCAATAAAATTGTTTAAATAAAATAATTATGTAATAATTGTGTTTATTGCATTGAAGACCAGAATCTGACACATACAATATAAATGCATAGACATTTTTATTCAGGATCATTGAAGGTTTCCCTGGGCGTTATTCACCTTCGTTATTACCTAATTTGAATTGACTACGGCAATTGTTTGAATGGTGTTCAGCTTATAATGAGAAATAAAATGAGATTATAAGTAACATTGTAATTTATTAAAACGTAAACAAACAAATATCCTGTATAGACCGGTAGTACCAGTCTATACACGGTTTTTGGACCGATCTATATCAGCATTCCAGTCTATATCGCGGAATAGTGAAGGTCACGTGGAGAGTGTTCAGCCAATTAAATTAAGAAATAATTTATGGAAGGGGTAAGTTTGTTGGAGATTTTAATATGGGTAACATTATCTGCGTAAATTTTACCCCGAGCGATTCGCAGATAAAGATACCCATATTAAAGTCTCCAACAAACTTACCCCTTCCATAAATTAATTCTATTTTCCCACATTAAAATCTCCAACAAACTTACCCCTTCCATAAATTATTTCTATTTTCCCATATTAAAATCTCCAACAAACTTACCCCTTCCATAAATTATTTCTATGACGTGCTGGTTTGGCTTTGTAAACAAAAGGGCATACTAGAACAGCCAAATACGTCATGATCATCAGCGCGTGTAAGTCATAATAAATAGGGGATTTTTATACCCTTTTGTTTACAAAGCCAAAACAGCACGTCATATTAGAATGTATGATTTTTATTCTGATATGCAATAAAATACGATATAACAATACCATAAATATTTTGAAGAGGGTAAATAGGGAAATATCCCATATGATAGCACCGTGCAATAAAAAAAATTATATTAGAGAGAACATTAAAACAAACATCCTTGAGTAGATTATTTAGATACAGAGAATTGTTTTATTTATTACTCTCCTAAAAGTTTGGAAATTCCGTTTGTATTATTTAAATAATTTAAAAAACGATTTTTCAAAAAATAAAGTAACAAATTAAAGTTCTTCATGAATATAGTTGATATACTGCTGGGGCCCTTTGTTGAACTTGTGATTAAGCTAATCATATGATTAGCCCTAATTACATGTTTAATTCCTAATCACATAATTAGCTAATTCAATGATTAAATATGATTAGTTAATGCATTAATTAAAAAGAGTTCAGCACCAACATTTAATCATTGCATTAGCTAAGTATGTGATTAGGAATTAATTATGTAATTAGGGCTAATCATCTGGTTAGTTTAATCACAAGTTCAACAACGGACCCCTGCTCACTTAAAAATCAATCAATCAATCAATCAATCAATGTAACTATTACCATCCAAAATGTTATTTATATCGGCTTTTTAAGATATCAACTTCTCTATAATATTAACATTGTGCTACCATTTGTATCCAATAAGTACATTACTATTTTGTTCTGTAGGTATATGTACACTTCAGGATGGCTCTATCTGTGATGAGGATAAATCCTGGGTTGACTGTGAAGTAGCAGATGGATTAGAGGACTGTGAGGTCTTAAAAGAACCAGGTAATATAATGAAAGACAAAAAATACAACAGGTCAGAACAAAAACAAACAAACAAACAAACAAACAAGATAAATCATGAGTAGACTGTGAGGTTAAAGATGGATTAGAGAACTGTGAAGTCTTAAAAGAACCAGGTAATATAATTTGGACAAGAAATACCTCACTGTAAGATGATTATTAGTCCCCGAGGATGTCTTCCTCCCAGTAGTCAGTGGCTCGGCATTGACATGGTTTATTAGTATACAGATATTTAATGGGAGTGCAGGCAATAGATAAGAATATTTTTCCCGAGGTATTGGGAAAGACAAAGGTATTCTATTGCCCGAGGTCAACGGCCGAGGGCAATATAACACTTTGGTCTTTCCCAATAGCGAGGGGGAAATTGTTTGATCTATTGTCTGCACTCCCATTAAATAACTGTTTTATTACCTAATTATAATTTTTTAGACAGATTAAAAAAATACTGTTTTCAATATCTAAATATTGTTTTAAAAATTTTAACAAGTAACACAAATTATCTTCTTCATAATAAAAATGAAGATTCTTAACTTTTTTTAATCTGCGCTTGTTTTTAGACTGCGCTAGGGACATGATATATTTCTCCCATTATTATGGCGTTTTAACCCCGCTGAACCAGTGGTGGAAAAATCTGTAATCCTCTAGAGGATTAAAATGTCTCGTGCCTTTCCCCGCATGTTGTCAAATCGGTAATTGAATGGGATTTTGAAATAAAGTTCGTGTTAGATAATGGGAGAAACAAATTCTCCTTCAGTTGCCCGTGTGGGTTACGATATTTCTCCACTCGAGAGAGTTAAATTAAAAATTTTGCGGCGAGTGGTTAGATTTTTTAACTTAACTCTCGAGAGTGGAGAAATATCGTAACCCACAGCGAGTGGTTAAAATTTTTAATTTAACTCTCGAGAGTGGAGAAATATCGTAACCCACGGGCAACTGAAGGAGAATCTATATGTCTCTGGTTGATAAACTGTGCTAGGGACATATATGTCCCTTGAGAAAGAAATTTACGTTTATTTTCTTTAAGAATAAGTTACGCAAATATGTTATAATTATATTGCACAATTTGAAGTTAGATACAGATATTGCACATATAGAACCTCTTCAAAATTAAAAAGAAACGGCAAGTAACGTCACCTTGATGTTAAAATAACGTCATGAAATAAATGACGTCACTCTGCTGAAAGCTAGGAATTATACCGCACACGAAGTAACGATTATACACGAAATGTCGCAGTCAAAGGGTTAAATCGTTTTAGATTACGGCACTTTCATACGCTGTAATAATCCGGTGTGGACAAGACAAGATTTCGGATTGGTAGTAAATATTCATGAGATTGTTTTAACCAATCAGAGTAAAGGTCAAAGATAACCAGGCAATAGAACGCCAGGCAATATATCACCAGGCAATATAACGCCAGGCAATAGATCACCAGGCAATAGATCATCAGGTAATAGATCACCAGGCAATAGAACACGAGGCAATATATCACCAGGCAATAAATCACCAGGCAATAGAACACCAGGCAATAGATCACCAGGCAATAGAACACCAGGTAATAGAACACCAGGCAATAGATCACCAGGCAATAGATCACCAGGCAATAGAACACCTCGCAATAGAACGCCATGTAATATATCACCAGGCAATAGAACACCAGGTAATAGAACACCAGGCAATATATCACCAGGCAATAGAACGTCAGGCAATATAACGCCATGTAATAGAACACCAGGCAATAGAACATCAGGCAATAGATCACCAGGCAATAGAACGCCAGGCAATAGAATGTCTGGCAATAGAACGCCATGTAATAGAACACCAGGCAATAGATCACCAGGCAATAGAACGCCATGTAATAGATCACCAGGCAATAGAGCACCAGGCAATAGAACACCAGGCAATAAAACGTCAGGCAATAGAACGCCATGTAATAGATCACCAGGCAATAGAACACTAGAAAACCAAAACCCCAAATACAATTAGGTAATAAATATATTTATTACTGAAATTTACAGTTTCTAAATAATGTAATTATTAATAAAACTAAGGTTCCTCTTCCCTATGGAAAATGTGACCTTAGCCGATTTTCGGCTATTCTGTTTAGGCTCTTTGGGTTTATTGCTCCGAAAAATTATTTGGCTTTCCAATCTTGGTTATTCCAGAAACGCGTCATGCGTGCTTAATTTGATATCTACGTTTTATTAGTTTAAAATCCAATCATAAAATCTTAGAATGTCAGTGACTTGCGGCAGGTCGGTGGTTTTCTCCGGGTCCTCCTGTTTCTTCCACCAATAAAACTGACCACCATGATATAACAGAAAGATTGTTGAAAGTGGCGTTAAACACCATAAACCAAACCGTTCAAAACCCAAATCAGAAAATCATAGAAACAGACAAAATCGATACCAGTAAAAAACATAAGCACATTTGCTAATTCCCCTGGCTTGTTAATATTGTCTTCGTACTGACACTTTGATAAACAACCGTAGTTTTAAATTAGTGTTTTATGGGTCTTAAATGTGAAATGATGCGGTTATATTATAAGTTATTTACGTTCCTATCCGTAGATATGGAGATTTTAATACCCTGAAGTAGCCAAATACATCCCGAGGCGTAGCCGAAGGGTGTACAGGCTACTGAAGGGTGTTAAAATACCCATAGATCTACGGATAGGAACGTAGATAACGAATTTATCCCCGGTTATAGTCAAAAATAAGACATTTTGGACCCCGACGGCCCCCGTAAAAGTGACGTTTTCTTTGTTTTTGGAAAGAATAATTAAAAAATATGAAAGTTTCGAGTGTTTTTTAACGGTGTAGGGTCAGTTGATCAAAGTAACAGCTTTATATTCAATATATAGCCAAAATTAGCTAAATTTGATTTTGGAGCGCAACGTCGCGAGCTTTAACGTTATATTATCCCCATTTTGAAAATTATAACAACATTTGATTGGTTAAATGGCTAGTTACACCCGGTAATATGGCCTAGCAACACCCGAGAATATGTTTTTTTAATACCCGGAGTTTTAACCAATCACAAGTTGTTATAATTTTGAAACTGGGGATAAAAGCTTTTATTATACCTCATATATTAATAACCATAAATAGATTAATTTGATTGGACAATGGGTAAAAATCAGAACACGTGATCACACAGGACAAAAATCATATTCCGTGAAATAAATATCATATTCACCCCTTTTGGAAGCCTCGCGGGTTTTCCTGCCAGAGTTATCGTTCTTGCAAGCGACCGCTACAATGTTGTTGTGGATGTGGTTTTTAACGTTCCAATGGACTTAAAATATTTTTGCCAGCAGTATTTTACATGTATGTGTTTTCTTGGTTTCATTCGGTATAATAAAACATTTATAGAATGCGGCTTCAGGAAATAGGAAATTTATTCACCCACGAGTATCATATTCCCTTCGGGCGTTGCCTTCGGGAAATATGATACTCTTGGGTGAATACATTTTCATATTTCCCTAAATTTATTCACCCACGAGTATCATATTCCCCTCGGGAAATATGATACTCTTGGGTGAGTAATTTTTCATATTTCCCTCACCACCATGCAATAAATGTATAATATTACCTTTGACAAACTCTTATGTTTTTGTCGAACATCACCGTGACCATTTATTTGACAAAGATCCAATTTGATAGCGTACTTGATGTTATATATATTTATAATAATGTATATTTGCTTATAATTTTAGTTCTTCATGATTGATCATACAAATTTGCGTATTATTGTCTTCTTACACAAAAATAAAAGAATATCTCGCCAAAGTACTGTATTTAAACAAAACAGATAATACTTAAATATCCCTTTGACTTGTTTGGTTAGAAAAACTATTTGTTCTCTTCATCAGGTTTATTTATATATTTATTCTAAAGACCTTTAAACGTATTCAATATAATTATTATGAACAGTTTTTATTAAGATCTTGGTTAACTTCTGTTGATGACACTTTTAACAATGTCTAATGACAATAACCGCACCGATGTGTAATGGTTAGAGTGCTCGCATAGAGTGGTGTAGTTCGAGGGTTCGAGCACCGGATGGGTGAACGTTGGTATTTGCTGTTACTCCGCTAAGTACGCAGCATTGAGGGGTAAGAACAGCATAGTTGGTTCGGAATCAAGATATTTCAGAATGGAGCAACATGACTACATAATGATTGCTGTTTAAGTGAGTCACCAATATACAAATCTAACTAAGAATGTTGGTATAAATGATAATAATAATAATAATAATTTTATTGATTTCAAGTCCAAACATTGAACAATCATCATTACAACATACACAACAAAACAGAACTAAGCTAAATACATATATATAAATACATGTACAAAAAAGATGTTATCATAGCTGAGGAGTGTATGAATTATCTCCCATTAAGGATTATCTCCCATTGTACACAACAGTGTCACTCAATGTATATATGAAAACAAAGCAGAACTTCTCATCGAAATGTGAATTATTCTCGTTGTGACAGAAACACTGCTCACCTGGCGACAACAATCACTCACTCACTGTCATAATCAAGTACATCTTTATATGAAGTATCACGGTTCATGCATAATGTACTTCTGTCAATGTTTTTACGCACCAATAAAACTAAAAGATGACATTCAATTCTTAATAATACATGTATATCTTAATTCATGTGAAACACGTGATTATTTTACTGTCTTTTGATCTTGTACTGTTAAACCTGTCTAAACCAAACCTCAATGGGTCAACTTTTGTGTTCGGAATAGACGGGTTTTTGGTTTATACAAGTTAAATTAACAAAGATTTCCTGTATTAAGACTTTATTTAAAGTTCGGTTTATGAAGAATTTCGGTTTATTCAGGGTTCGGTTTAGACAGGTTTCACTATATTTAAGTTTACATAGTAATACCTTAGCTCGTTTTTGTCTTCTAGAAACCTTGAATATAACAGTAAGATTTCCAGAGACAGCAGTGCCTGCACAAGAAACATCATATATGTGTATAGTTTTTGATCTGCCATCTGACACAGATTACCATCTGATGGCTTATGAGCCAGTAATTGATAATGAGCACGTTATGCA
Source organism: Bathymodiolus brooksi (assembly GCA_963680875.1). NCBI lineage: Eukaryota > Metazoa > Mollusca > Bivalvia > Mytilida > Modiolidae > Bathymodiolus > Bathymodiolus brooksi. The sequence goes on from OY804584.1 coordinate 98,015,346, forward strand.
TCACATTCTCTTGTATGGATGTGATCCTAAATGTATGTATGCACAACTTACATTGTTATTTAAAACATTAATACATTTGTATAAGATATATTAAGGAATTGCTTTATTCATAACGAAATACAGATACGCATTTGTGGACAAAGAGAAGTTGACCCTCCGTAGTACCTTGTTTCCATTCCGGAGTAACTGATTTCCATTCCGTAGTACCAGGTTTCCATTCCGGAGTACCTGGTTTCCATTCCGGAGTACCTGGTATCCATTCAAGAGTACCTGGTTTCCACTCCGGAGTACCTGTGTTCCATTCCGGACTACCTGGTTTCCATTCCGGAGTACATGGTTTCCATTCCGGAGTACATTTATTTCCATTCTCCATTCCAGAGTACTTGGTTTCTATTCCGCAGTACCTGTGTTCCATTCCGAAGTACCTTATTTCCATTCCGAAGTACCTGGTTTTCATTCCGGAGTACCTGAATTCCATTCCGGAGTACCTGGTTTCCACTCCGGAGTACCTGGTTTCCACTCCGGAGTACCTGGTTTCCATTCCAGAGTACCTGTGTTCCATTCCGGACTATCTGGTTTCCATTCCGGAGTACCTGTGTTCCATTCCGGACTACCTGGTTTCCATTCCGGAGTACCTGGTTTCCATTCCGGAGTACATGATTTCCATTCCGGAGAACCTGGTTTCAATTACGAGTACCCGCTTTCCATTCCGGAGTACCTTATTTCCATTCCGGAGAACCTGGTTTTCATTCCGGGATACCTGGTTTAAATTCCGGAGTACCTGGTTTCCATTCCAGAGTACCTGGTTTCCATTCCAGAGTACCTGGTTTCCATTCCAGAGTACCTGCTTTCCATTCCGAGTACCTGATTTCCATTCCGAAGTACCTGGTTTCCATTCGGAGTACCTGGAATCCATTCCAGAGTACCTGGTTTCCACTCCAGAGTACCTGGTTTCCACTCCGGAGTACCTGGTTTCCATTCCGCAGTACCTGTGTTCCATTCCGGTCTGCCTGGTTTCCATTCCGGAGTACATGGTTTCCATTCCGTATTGCCTAATTTCCATTCCGGAGAACCTGGTTTTCATTCCGGGGTACCTGCTTTCCATTCCGGAGTACATGGTTTCTGTTCCAGAATACCTGGTTTCCATTCACTATTACCTGGTTTCCATCCCGGACTACATGGTTTCACTTTCGGAGTACCTGGTTTCACTTCCGGTTTATGATTTCGAGTTTTTGTTCTTTCCTAATGTCTTCACTATATATTTGTTTGTTCCGTTGTGGTTTTGTTTCATTTGTATTGCTCATTTATCGTCTTTTTTATATCCTGTAGTCTTTCTATTTGAGAAGTTAAATGGCATTGACTGAATATTTTTACTATATACGGTCACTGACTTAAAATAGAGCTATTCTGGTTCCACTTTCACATGTTTTACCTGTTGACCTACTTAATGTTTCTGTTCTGAAGAAAAGTGGTTTGAGACATTAACATGGATATTGACATACGGCTGTGTAATGTTCGATGTTGGATGTTTTTTTTAGATCCTATTCCTGCAAATGAATTAAACAAGGTTGAGAAATGTGGTATGGGAGCCCGGGGCCAATGTCGTACAATCATTGGTCTATGGGGTGTTGGATTCCCAGGATATTGTATAAATGGTCCAATGGGGTTTCGATTTGGTGGTACCAAAGGATACAAACAAGCAGCCCTTGAGGTATTCAATTATATATTGTAGCACAAATTAAAAAACAATATAATAAAAATAAACAAACTAAGTAGTAGCAAGTCAATACACAAACAAGGAGAAATTGAGTTAATTAATTATAAAATATAGTAAAAAATAAACAACAATAAACAAAGTCAATACACAAACAAGGAGAAATTGAGTTAATTAATTATAAAATATAGTAAAAAATAAACAACAATAAACAAAGTCAATACACAAACAAGGAGAAATTGAGTTAATTAATTACAAAATATAGTAAAAAATAAACAACAATAAACAAAGTCAATACACAAACAATGAGCAATTGAGTTATTTAATTATAAAATATAGTAAAAAATAAACAACAATAAACAAAGTCAATACACAAACAATGAGCAATTGAGTTAATTAATTATAAAATATAGTAAAAAATAAACAACAATAAACAAAGTCAATACACAAACAAGGAGCAATTGAGATATTTAATCATAAAATATATTAAAAAATAAACAACAATAAACAAAGTCAATGCACAAACAATGAGCAATTGAGTTATTTAATTATAAAATATAGTAAAATATAAACAACAATAAACAAAGTCAATACACAAACAATGAGCAATTGAGTTATTCAATTATAAAATATATTAAAAAATAAACAACAATAAACAAAGTCAATACACAAACAATGAGCAATTGAGTTATTTAATTATAAAATATAGTAAAATATAAACAACAATAAACAAAGTCAATACACAAACAATGAGCAATTGAGTTATTCAATTATAAAATATATTAAAAAATAAACAACAATAAACAAAGTCAATACACAAACAAGGAGAAATTGAGTTAATTAATCATAAAATATAGTAAAAAATAAACAACAATAAACAAAGTCAATACACAAACAAGGAACAATTGAGGTATATAATTATAAAATATAGTAAACAGCAAACAAAATACAAAGATTTAAACAAAAGAGAAAACAAACAAACAAGTAGCAAGCCACTGAAAAACTGTGTCACACACATTAGTTCAACTCGCCAAGAGAAAGAATCGAACTCATAACTAGTGTTAATAGAACGACACCAGTAGATGTAGATCTAACTATGATACAATAGTGCATACGGCGGTCCATAAAGACAACTGTGGGACGATAGTCTCTATGTTGCCTCGTCAACGTAACTGTGGGACGATAGTCTCTATGTTGCCTCGTCAACGTAACTGACGGACGATAGTCTCTATGTTGCCTCTTCAACGTAACTGTGGGACGATAGTCTCTATGTTGCCTCTTCAACGTAACTGACGGACGATAGTCTCTATGTTGCCTCTTCAACGTAACTGACGAACGATAGTCTCTATGTTGCCTCTTCAACGTATCTGACGGACGATAGTCTCTATGTTGCCTCTTCAACGTAACTGACGGACGATAGTCTCTATGTTGCCTCTTCAACGGAACTGACGGACGATAGTCTTTATGTTGCCTCTTCAACGTAACTGACGGACGATAGTCTCTATGTTGCCTCTCCAACGTAACTGACGGACGATAGCGACCACGATGGCGCCACAACATAACAATTAGACGATAACGGTCCCGACGCCCCTTCAAAGTAGCTGTCGGACGATAGGGTCCATGACACCCCTTCAAAGTAACTGTCGGATGATAGGGTCCACGATGCCTCTTCAACGTAACTGTCGGACGATAGTCTCTATGTTGCCTCTTCAACGTAACTGACGGACGATAGTCTCTATGTTGCCTCTTCAACGTAACTGACCGACGATAGTCTCTATGTTGCCTCTTCAACGTAACTGACGGACGATAGTCTCTATGTTGCCTCTTCAACGTAACTGACGGACGATAGTCTCTATGTTGCCTCTTCAACGTAACTGACGGACGATAGTCTCTATGTTGCCTCTTCAACGTAACTGACGGACGATAGTCTCTATGTTGTCTCTTCAACGTAACTGACGGACGATAGTCTCTATGTTGCCTCTTCAACGTAACTGACGAACGATAGTCTCTATGTTGCCTCTTCAACGTAACTGACGGACGATAGTCTCTATGTTGCCTCTTCAACGTAACTGACGGACGATAGTCTCTATGTTGCCTCTTCAACGTAACTGACGGACGATAGTCTCTATGTTGCCTCTTCAACGTAACTGACGGACGATAGTCTCTATGTTGCCTCTTCAACGTAACTGACGGACGATAGCGACCACGATGGTGCCACAACATAACAATTAGACGATAACGGTCACGACGCCCCTTCAAAGTAGCTGTCGGACGATAGAGTCCATGACACCCCTTCAAAGTAACTGTCGGACGATAGGGTCCACGATGCCCCTTCAAAGTAACTGTCGGACGATAGGGTCCATGACACCCCTTCAAAGTAACTGTCGGACGATAGGGTCCACGATGCCTCTTCAAAGTAACTATCGGACAATAGGGTCCACGATGCCTCTTCAACGTAACTGTCGGACGATAGGGACCACGATGGTGCCACCATTAATCGATCACGGTCACGTCGGCCTTGCAACACAACTGTCGGACGGTAACCTCTGCGACACCCCTTCAAAGTAACTGTCGGATGATAGCATCGATGACGGTCCCACAGCATAATTGTCGGACGGTCGCGGACAAATCGAACTTTCAACACAACTATCATATAATTGCTGCCATGATGGTCCCTCAACACTACTACCATTCAATATCGCGGTCATGATGTATTTTTTGTAAGTTTGCTTTTAGTCCTGCACATTCTCAGAATTTTTCTAAAATATATATAGATTTTGTAAGCGAGTCATCCCCCCATCTAAAATAAGAGATGAGTTATCTGCATATTGACTAGGTAAATATTCCGAGTTATTAATTTCCATTCCATTTATACTAGTATCATTTTTTATTGCTGCGCTCATTAATTATAAAGCCAAAATGAAGAGGTAAGGGGATAAAGGAGGTAAGGGGATAAAGGATCCCTTGACGCACTCCTCTATTTACTGAGAAAAATTTAGAACAGTGACTATTATTGATGGTGATGATAGGAACTGATTGCATTGGTAGTTGTAAATCCAACTACCATAGGATCACGACCACGACGGCCCGTATTTGATAGAGGAGAATGCAACTACCAGACGATCGCGGCTACGGAGGGAACCAGACGACAAAGGATATTTCTACACCACATTAATTTAAAATTGATTTTACTTTTTTTTCTTAGTTTCATTGGAACAACCCCGAGTTAGTAAGTAACTACAGGGATTCATCCGGAATGACTCTGTATTATACGCCGAAACTAAGACCTAATGATGCGGGCATATTGATGACGGGGCAGAGTTATATAGAAATACCACCTGGATTAAAGAGCTACACAGTTGAAGGAAAGTGTACTTCCGAGTGTTCCAAGGTCATCATGAAGGATAATATCAACGTCTTTTGGGCTGCAAACCACATGCATTACCTAGGTTAATATATTATGTACAGTGGACCTTTCTACATCCATTATTAGTAAGCACACCAGGGCTGTAGGAGCTGGGAGCATCTATGCCCTCTCCAAAAATAAAACAACAAAAAATGAGGGGGGGATTAAGAAAAGTTTTGATAGCATGGAAGACAAAAACATATTGTCTTGTTAACCAAGGGTAAAAGGGTATGTTTTGAAATAAGAGTGCCTTATATTTTGTCAGTTTTGTGTAAACATTTGCCATTCCGCTGTCTGGTATTCCACTCCTAGCACTTGCCCAAACTATCCTGTTCTTTCCTATGACTTCGCAGATCTAGAATGTTTGACTATCTATCACGTATGATCTGTCTCTGCAAATGCTCAATGAACAGACAATTATGTATTTCGATAGATATTTCGTTGTCGGTACATCAACTATTTTCAGATTTATTTTTGATCGGACGGATTAAATATATAGGATCGTAATTACTTTGCGTACGTCATTGTCGTCCGCGGTCTGTTAGCTTTACAAATTCAATCTTTATTATTTCTATTTCAAAGAGAGTATCTTTCGGTTTGTGTTTCAACCAGATTATCCTTAGATTTGTATTACTAAGATATTTGTATTTGGTTTGTATGCCATTTATACATTTTGATTGCGTTCTTGAGAGTTCGTCCTTGGCTTTGGCATGCGGTGCTAAGAGCTAGATGTTCATTTTATATACTAATAGACTGTCCTTTGGTTTGTGTTGTTAAATGATTCAGATTTGGTTCGTATTACTAAGAGATTTATCATTGGTTTGAGCTACTAGAATATTTTACCTTCGTTTTTTTATTACAAATAATAGGGAAGTGATTATTGCTTAATGCCGGCGAGTAATTTGTCAGCTACATCATGGCGAGACCACATTTTTTTAATACATTTGGATGAAATGATGATGATAATGATTATGTCAGCTTTGTACTAGACCAACATGCTTTAGATGGATTTTTAGTGTTAGCTCATAGATCACTGAAACAACAATCCGTTCCACATTTCACATGACACATTATCCTTATTCCAAGCCAACTAGTCGTTACTCTTTCTCCGTTTTGCTGCGTACGTAGCGGAGAATCAGTAAATACCAATTTCTGTCCATTTTTCATTGGCATTTCGGTATTCTCTAACGTTTATTTACAGTCATTGGTTTGACCCGCCTAAGAATTTGAATTTGAACTTTGGTTTGGTTTTTGGTGTTTTAATGCCACTTTCAGCAATATTTCAGCTATATCATGGCGACCAGTTTTAGTGGTGGAGGAAGCCGGAGAGAACCACCGACCGTGGGCAAGCAACTGGTATACTTTTTCATTTGCGGCTGCGAGTCGAGTGCACCCTTTTTTGTAATTTACAAAACTGAGCTGCGTACGTAACGTAGAATCAGTAAACACAATTTTTGTCCATTTTTTATTGCCATTTCGAGATTCTCTAACGTTTATTTACAGTCATTGGTTTGACCCGCCTAAGGTTTAAATATTTAAGAATATGCAGTGTTTTACTCAATACTTACATTCTGAGTTGATCCCCAGTATTTAGTGGAGTTTGTGTTGTTCAATCTTTAGTCATGTGTCGTAATTCATTGTTTCTCCTATTGTTCTATTTCCTATTGCCATTGTATTGTCTGTCCTTCTTACATTTATGACTTCTGATTTACCATTTGGTATCTCTCAAATGAACATTTTGTTTTTCTTCTGTTCAAGGTCATTCAATGAAGATTGTTGTCAATAGGAATAATACATTTTTTACAACACTTACCAGTGACGAAATATACAACTATGACAACCCTGTAGAACACAAGTGAGTATAATACATCGACCTATATAGTAAAATATCTGTATAGAGCAATATTTTAAACGAATATATATAGACGATCGTTCTGCATTTTGGGGGTTAGGGTTAGGGTTATAGTGTTTAACGCCACTTTTAGCAATATTTCAGCTATATCGTGTATTATTGGTTGAGGAAACCGGAGACAACCACTGACTTGCTGCAAGTCACTGCCAAACTGTATCACATAATGTAATCCCGAGTACACCCCGCCCGAGTGTCTTTCGAATTCCCGACGTTAGTGGTGATAGGCACTGATTGCATAGGTAGTTGTAAATCCAACTACCATACGAAAACGACCACCACGGTCCCTCAGTGAATTAACGGTATCTTTATAGTAGCACCAATAAGCAGACCCTTTCCTTATTTACGACTTATCACCGAGTTTGTAATAATAGTATCACGACGGATGCCACATGTGGATCAGGAACTGCTTACCCTTCCGGAACACCTGAGTTCATCCCTGGGGTTTAGTGATATTCGTGTTGCTAGAATTGGTACCTTCAAACTCTTCTGACCGGATTACCCGATTGATCTGGTAAATTGAAATATGCATTAGTCCATTAGACTTCAGTTGGTAAACGGAATGTTGATTAACGACAGGTAACCAATATATCAGCTTTATTCATGACGAGAACAAACAATAACGCATGTTGGTATGATAGTGAGGCTGAGGTTGGCATATGGACGGATGTTTTTATTGCCACAAGGGATAAGGAAATGATTGATACCGTTGCACAGTTGTATTTTTCAACTGACCACCAATTACCACTGTTAACAAACTTTCACGACACTTTCAATAATATTTCAGTTATATCGTGGCGGTCAGTTTTTTAAATTGGTGGAGGAAACCGGAGAACCCACAGAAAACCACCGATCTGTCGCAAGTAATTGACAAATTTTATGACATAATGTTGTACACCTCGCCATGATCGAGATTCGAAATCACAACATCAGTGGTGATAGGTACTGATTGCATATGTAGTTGTAAATCCAACTACCATACGGCCACGGCCACAACACCCCCCCCCCCCCCCCCCCCCCCATGAGATTGTAAATGATCATATAGCTATACCTATTTGACAAGCCTTACCGTATTATCACTATTGATTCCTAATAAAAATGACTTCAAATTACTTGGTTGTAGCTGGTTTTTTTAAACTTTTTGTTCTTGTCGATACCCCAATATCTAATGTCATCATATATGATGTTAAGTCAGGGTTCATATTTTCGATTGACCAATCAGTGATGAGGCTATCTAATCTTGAGGAATTAAAAACCGAACATACATCTAGAGCTGTTGACCAACTGACTGGTCAAAATACTTAGCTGTTATTATCACTGGGTGATATTTCTGCTGATGGCCTATTTGTTCCCGAGGGTGTCATCCGCCTTGTAGTACGTGTTTCAGTATTGACATGGTTAATTATATGTATTTATATACAATTATGGCCTTCATGAGAAGTTAATATCCATAATTATTAAATTGAGAAAGGGTTATCTTCCCGAGGTCCGATATTAACTTCTCATGAAGGACATAACTGTATTATTGTACTGAACTAATATGAGGGAAATAACTAGTTATGAACATTTACAAACCATGGTCTAACATGAAGATCTTGATGTTATTCCATGATTTTGACGTCATAGATCTGTTATTCCATGATTTTGACGTCATAGATCTGTCAATCATGTAATTTCTGTTACAAACCATATATACCATGGATCTTACTCGTGAACTTATTCGGATTCGTTGGTTTAAGTAAGTTAATTTGTAAGATCCATGGTATATATAATACTTGGTTCGACGTATGAGGGAAATAACTAGTTATTGGTTCGACGTGCAAAAGCGCGCCAATTTCAAATAGTTATTTTGTGCTACGTGCAGATTCCCTCACAGTTATTTGACCTACGTGCAGTTTGCCGCAGGAATAATGAGTTATTTCTTGTTCCATGCAATAAAACTTTAAAATATCTTAATTATTTCTTGCTTGGTTTCTATAGTAAAGTATAATAATAATTGATATTTACAGTTCCTAAATAATGTAATAATTACTAAAGCTAAGGTTCTTCTCCCTGAGGCGTATGTGACCTTAGCAGGGTTTGACTCTCCCTACCTAGGACATTTGGTATTCTTGCTCCCAAACCTTAAATTATTTAGCTTTCCGATCATTTGAACTTGAGCGTGCCTGATGAAGATTATTCCAGAAGCGCGTCGTGTACACTAAATGTGATATCCAAGTTTTTATTAATGTATTTTTGAATGTTGTTTTTGTTTTGTTTATATAGATACACAACCGCTATTGAAATTATGCCAGGGGATGAAATCGTCACCAGTTGTACGTTTAAGTCTCTTTCCCGACCCAAGACAACATTTTACGGTGACGCCACTAGCGATGAGATGTGCTTCGGATTTATGGCTTATTATCCAGCTGATAACCTACAATTACCGGTATGTACGGCATGGAAAGAAATTTCTACCTGTGGATTGTTGTCAGGGAACCATAAAGGCTGTGATATCTATAGCTTCTTGAATACTGCACACGTCAACACATTAGCCACTATGAAGCTCGTCCAAGACAACTGTAAAGCTTTTGGCAACTGTCTTAAAGAATGTAAACCTGTACTAGAGAAACTATTTAAAGAACACCCCTGTCTGAAAGGTGATGTATATGACTTAATCCGCGAACAAGCCAGGAGACTAACGAATTTAAAACTAATTGAATTCATTGCAGCAATCGAATCATGCAAGCTTGAGATGTCAAGATCTAATGAGGATACAAACAGGTCTAGCCATCTTAATGCCATGTCTGCTATGGGTATATCTGTGTTGATTGCAGTGCAATTACTGTTTAATTGAACAACGTTAAAACAATATAACTCTGGTCTAGCTGTAACATGTGAGTGGACACCTGTCTATTGTTTGAAATAAACAACAGATATAACAATAGATATATACATGATTTTAACATTTTGTTTTATATGTGAGCACCTGAGTTCACCCGTGGGTTTATTTTGGTCCGTGTTTCCAATCTTTTTATTTTTTTTGTCATGTTCTGTTATGTTATTTTACGTTCTTCTTTCCTGTTGTATGTCTGATCAATACGATTTCCGCTTGAAAACGATGTTCTGATAATTTTTACCTCCAGTTGTTTGTAGGAGGGCTCATGTATATTAGATTTGATTTGAATTGATTCTATCTGGACAAAGACCATATTGCAGTGGTTCCAAGGAAACAAATCACATTTTAGCGATAACAAAAAGACTATGAATTTCAGCGATCTTTTGGGTTTTGACTCTATGAATTTCAGCGATCTTATGGGTTTTGACTCTCTATGAATTTCAGCAATCTTTTGGGTTTTGACTCTCTATGAATTTCAGCAATCTTTTGGGTTATGACTCTATGAATTTCAGCAATCTTTTGGGTTTTGACTCTCTATGAATTTCAGCAATCTTTTGGGTTTTGACTCTCTATGAATTTCAGCAATCTTTTGGGTTTTGACTCTCTATGAATTTCAGCAATCTTTTGGGTTTTGACTCTCTATGAATTTCAGCAATCTTTTGGGTTTAACTCAATATGAATTTCAGCAATCTTTTGGGTTTTGACTCTCTATGAATTTCAGCAATCTTTTGGGTTTTGCAATTATCAATAGTCAACAAACAAGAAAGAGAATATAGATTCTCCTTCAGTTGCCCGTGGGTTACGATATTTCTCCACTCAAGAGAGTTAAATTTAAAATTTTATCCACAAGCCGTCAGGCGAGTGGTTAAAATTTTTAATTTAACTCTCGAGAGTTGAGAAATATCGTAACCCACATGGACAACTGAAGGAGAATTTGTTTCTCCCATTATTTAACACAAACTTCTTCAAAATTACCGATTTGACAACATGCGGGGAAAGGCATGAGACATTTTAATCCTCTAGAGGATTACAGATTTTTTCACCACTGGTTCAGCGGGCTTAAAACGCCGTAATAATGGGAGAATATGATAAAATCATTGATTTACCTTTATTAGCTTTTTTCAACTACATCATGACCAGAACAGGTTACATTCGATGAGATGATATCAGCTTTAAACTAGCCAACACACTTAGCTGGATCTTTATAGTGAAACAACAGTCCACGGATAGACATGTCGCTCCACTCGGACATATTATCCTGATTCCGGACCAACTGCTCTAACTCCCTAATGATGCCTGCATAACAGAAAAGCAGCAAATACCAATTTTCTAGTCTCTGGAATGGTCGGACATGGGTTTTACCCAAGATATACCACACTCGAGGTGTGAACGCTAACCATTGCATCACTGATGGGGTGTAGACTGAAAAGGACAACACTTTTTAAAGCAAGGAGCTTTGCATTACCTTTCACACTGAAAAATCGAACTGGCAGAGGGTAATCGAAGAGAAACAACATGCTGTTCGGAAACTGATGTTGATGCTCCTTATCACCAGCTTTATAACCACTAGTATACACAGCAGTGTATTTAGATAATAATTATTATAAAATAAAATACGAATGTATAAAGGTTCGGAAAAGCGTTTAATAACCGGATTATTGCTGTAACTGAAATGCTACCGCTTACATGGATAAACGTGACGGCCTGACAATGCACTCAGTATTTATCAGAACTTAAGTTTCCATTATTGTATGTGGAGAGGTCTACTCGATACAACTGTATGTGATAAAGTTTGTCAGACAGTTACGAGAGTAGTCGATGGTTTTCTCTGTGTACTTCGACATTTCCGCTAAAATAACACTACACCGACCACGATGTATAAAAACATATAAATGGTACCTTTTTATAAATGTTGTGAACAATTTGCACATTTATCTTTAAAAATGAACAACTTGAACTAATGCCAAACTGCCTCATGCATAGGTGATCGTAGCCAATTTTGGCTATCCTTTGTGGACCCTTTGGTTTTCTGCTAAAGACTTAGCTTATTAATTTCTTTGACTTTCCAATCTGTTGAGTATGATGAAGGTTTTTCCAGGTTTTTCGTGTGTACTAAATTATATGTCTACCTGGTTATTTGATTGTTTTATGATTGTTCCTATATCATCCTGTATACAATAGCAATTATACAGCTTGTACTATTTGTATGATACATTATCTTGCATGATTCTTCTCATTTCAAAGAGTCGTGGATCTCGCGAATATTTCTTTATTATATAAAACCGCATTCTTATTTTTTCTACAATCATCGAATTATTATAACAAACACGTAGATATCAAATTTAGTGTGCAAGACGTGTTTCTGAAATAACCTTCATCACGTACCCTCAAAGTCAGAAGACTGGAAAAACAATTAATGTAAAAGTATTGAGGGGCAAGAAAACCAAAGAGTCTATACAGGGTAGCCACAAACAGCTACGGCCATCTATGTCTGAGGGATGAGAACCTTAGTTTTAATAATAATTACATTATTTAGGAACTGTAAATATCAATTATAAATACATCTATTTAACCATGTCAATGCTGAAGCACGTACTACTGGGCGCAGGGGCGGATCCAGGGGGGGGGGGGTGCGCCCCCCTAAAATTGGAAAAAATATGATTTTTTTTTGCGTAAAATCGTGATTTTTCACACGAAATACCCCAACAATTTTCGTGCTTCCCTACGCAATTGGAAAAAATATGATTTTTTGGCGTAAAATCATGATTTTTCACACGAAATACCCCAAAGATGTTCGCGCCTCCCTCCGCCCCCTTACTTAAAATCCTGGATCCGCCCCTGGGGCGGATGACACCCTCTGGGACTAATAGACCACCAGCAGAGATATCACCCAGTGATAGTAACAGCTAAGTATTTTGACCAGTCAGTTGGTCAACAGCTCTAGATGTATGCTCGGTTTTGAATCACTCAAGATTAGATAGCCTCATCACTGATTGGTCGGTCGAAAATATGAACCCAGACGTTGCCCCATATATGATTTCATTAGATATTAGCGTATCGACAAGAACAAAAAGTTTAAAAAAAACCCGCCACAACCAAGTAACTTGAAGTAACTTTATTAGAAAGTAATCGTGATAATACGGATAAACTTGTCACATAGGTATAGCTACATGATCATTTACAATCTCATGGTAACTCATGCCAGTCTCACAAATTGAACTTGCTTAGCAATTATTTAGTTGCTTTCTGAACTGACATGACAATGAGTGAACCTGGTAAAGGTTAAAGGTTATACCAGAAACTCGTCTGTACAGTAAGAAGAGTTTGAAGATACCAAAGGGATGTAATCAGAATCCGTATATCGAATATAAGGGTAATAACAAAATTACCGAACTCCGAACAATCTTACGAATGAAAAGTCAAAACTCATAATTATATAAACAGACAAAATCAGTCAACAATCGGAAAACTGTGAAAACCGTAATGACCCTGACTTGGTACAGGCATTTCTAAAGAACAGACAACACAATGACCGAATGAAAAAGGACAAAAGGACAAGAAGAGATGAAGATACCAAAGGGGCAATCAGAATCCGTATATCGAAGAAGAACAGACAACACAATGACCAAAAGAAAAAGGACAAAAGAACAAGAAGAGTTTGAAGATACCAAAGGGGAAATCAGAATCCTACTTACCCTTCCGGAGCACCTGAGTTCACCCCCGGTTTTTAGTGGGGTTCAAGTTACTCGATCTTTAGTTTTATATGTATGCTTTGTAGATCGTTGCTTGTCCTTTTGTACTTTTTCTTTTGTTGTCTGTTCTTCTTTGATATACGGATTATGATTGCCCTTTTGGTATCTTCAAACTCTTCTTGTCCTTTTGTCCTTTTTCTTTCGGTCATTGTGTTGTCTGTTCTTCTTCGATATACGATTCTGATTGCCTCTTTGGTATCTTCAAACTCTTCTTGTCCTTTGTCCTTTTTCTTTTGGTTATTGTGTTGTCTGTTCTTCTTCGATATACGGATTATAATTGCCCTTTTGGTATCTTCAAACTCTTCTTGAACACGAATTTATAAAGGGAAACATCATTTATTCTTAGGGAACACAAACATGTACAAATCTACAGCTATTTAATGTCACTATCGAGTATAAACCACTACGTTTCCGGCTGTCGGTCATTGTGTTGTCTGTTCTTCGATATACGGATTCTGATTGCCTCTTTGGAATCTTCAAACTCTTCTTGTCCTTTTGTCCTTTTTCTTTCGGTCATTGTGTTGTCTGTTCTTCGATATACGGATTCTGATTGCCCCTTTGGAATCTTCAAACTCTTCTTGTCCTTTTGTCCTTTTTCTTTCGGTCATTGTGTTGTCTGTTCTTCTTCGATATACGGATTCCGATTGCCCCTTTGGTATCTTCAAACTCTTCTTGTCCTTTTGTCCTTTTTTCTTTCGGTCATTGTGTTGTCTGTTCTTCGATATACGGATTCTGATTGCCCCTTTGGTATCTTCAAACTCTTCTTGTCCTTTTGTCCTTTTTCTGTCGGTCATTGTGTTGTCTGTTCTTCGATATACGAATTCTGATTGCCCCTTTGGAATCTTCAAACTCTTCTTGTCCTTTTGTCCTTTTTCTTTCGGTCATTGTGTTGTCTGTTCTTCTTCGATATACGGATTATGATTGCCCCTTTGGTATCTTCAAACTCTTCTTGTCCTTTGTCCTTTTTCTTTCGGTCATTGTGTTGTCTGTTCTTCGATATACGGATTCTGATTGCCCCTTTGGAATCTTCAAACTCTTCTTGTCCTTTTGTCCTTTTTCTTTCGGTCATTGTGTTTTCTGTTCTTCGATATACGGATTCTGATTGCCCCTTTGGAATCTTCAAACTCTTCTTGTCCTTTTGTCCTTTTTCTTTCGGTCATTGTGTTGTCTGTTCTTCTTCGATATACGGATTCCGATTGCCCCTTTGGTATCTTCAAACTCTTCTTGTCCTTTTGTCCTTTTTTCTTTCGGTCATTGTGTTGTCTGTTCTTCGATATACGGATTCTGATTGCCCCTTTGGTATCTTCAAACTCTTCTTGTCCTTTTGTCCTTTTTCTGTCGGTCATTGTGTTGTCTGTTCTTCGATATACGGATTCTGATTGCCCCTTTGGAATCTTCAAACTCTCTTCTTGTCCTTTTGTCCTTTTTCTTTCGGTCATTGTGTTGTCTGTTCTTCTTCGATATACGGATTATGATTGCCCTTTTGGTATCTTCAAACTCTTCTTGTCCTTTTGTCCTTTTTCTTTCGGTCATTGTGTTGTCTGTTCTTCGATATACGGATTCTGATTGCCCCTTTGGAATCTTCAAACTCTTCTTGTCCTTTTGTCCTTTTTCTTTCTGTCATTGTGTTGTCTGTTCTTCTTCGATATACGGATTATGATTGCCCTTTTGGTATCTTCAAACTCTTCTTGTCCTTTTGTCCTTTTTCTTTCGGTCATTGTGTTGTCTGTTCTTCTTCGATATACGGATTATGATTGCCCTTTTGGTATCTTCAAAGTCTTCTTGTCCTTTTGTCCTTTTTCTTTCGGTCATTGTATTGTCTGTTCTTCTTCGATATACGGATTCTGATTGCCCCTTTGGTATCTTCAAACTCTTCTTGTTCTTTTGTCCTTTTTCTTTCGGTCATTGTGTTGTCTGTTCTTCTTCGATATACGGATTCTGATTGCCCCTTTGGTATCTTCAAACTCTTCTTGTCCATTTGTCCTTTTTCTTTCGGTCATTGTGTTGTCTGTTCTTTAGAAATGCCTGTACCAAGTAAGGGTCATTACGGTTTTCACTGACATATTACATGCAGTTGTTGATTATAAGATCTTCCAAGATGTCAAACGATCTACGTAGAACACTTAAAAATAGCAACACCGATTTTTCTAGTCAAGGTATCGCCCGTTAAACATTGTCAAAGTTTTAAAACCAAACTTTGTTTTAAACTTTATGCTTCAAATTAAACATTACAATCAACAATATTTGACAGAAATATTATTTTTTATTCTTTTCAAGCCTTTGAAATGTGAAACATCAAACTTTAAGTCGCCATTTTGATTTAATAATTTAGAGTCAAAGATTTTTCCAGACACGATATGTATGATCAAAATTATATATATATTCTAAAATCTTAAACTGTAACTTAAACATTGATATATGTTTTATTTGCTAGAAATATGTATAAAATATGAAAAAAATGTGATTGAAATATTTTCAAGGCAGTCAAAAGAGGTAATTTTTTATGATATCCAACTTTTAAGAAAATAAATAAAATTGTTTATTTACAAAACATTTAAAAAGAATGCATGGTATATTATTTTATTGTACTATATTCCAAACCTCAAAGCGAGAATACCACAATGACAAGATGGCGGAACGAAGTATGCGGGATCAGTTAATATCGAGACATTTGTTATGATAATGAGCTGGAAATGAATATTAATAGGTAAGTAAGTATACATAAATGCAGGTAACGTTTGTATGATATATTTTTATCTCCTCCTGCCGCACATGGGGACCCCGGGGTAAACAAATAGGATCTAGTTTCTGCGCAGTGGGGTATCGTATGATCTAAATTGCCAACCTTAATTATTATATCCTTTTTTTCCCATAGTAATCTAAGCTTCCGCCAGTGTTTTAAACCAATTGTCCCCGAAAATATCATACGTCCAGTAGTGAGTGTTTCAGCACTGGTATGACTTACTAGATATATCTAATATTAAGAAAACTAAGGTTCTCCTCTATCAGGCATTGGCGACGTTAATAGATTTTGGCTAGACTGTGTAGGCCATTTGGATTCCTTGCTCCCAAAGACTTTTAAATTATTTGGCATTCAAATTTGTTGTCTTTGAGAGTACCTGAAGAATACTGGAATACTCATTGGGTACTCTCAAAATCGAAAGGTTGGAAAGCCCAAATAATTTAAAAGTCTCTGGAAGCAAGAAAACCAAAGGGCCTAGACAGGATAGCTGAAATCAAAGGGCCTACACAGGATAGCTGAAATCAAAGGGCCTAAACAGGATAGCTGAAATCAAAGGGCCTACACAGGATAGCTGAAATCAAAGAGCCTAGACAGGATAGCTGAAATCAAAGGGCATAGACAGGATAGCTGAAATCAAAGGGCCTAGACAGGATAGCTGAAATCAAAGGGCCTAGACAGGATAGCTGAGGTCAAAGGGCCTAGACAGGATAGCTGAAATCAAAGGGCCTAGACAGGATAGCTACAATCAAAGGGCCTAGACAGGATAGCTGAAATCAAAGAGCTTAGACAGGATAGCTGAAATCAAAGGGCCTAGACAGGATAGCTGAAATCAAAGGGCCTAGACAGGATAGCTAAAATCAAAGGGCCTAGACAGGATAGCTGAAATCAAAGGGCCTAGACAGGATAGCTGAAATCAAAGAGCCTAGACAGGATAGCTGAAATCAAAGGGCCTACACAGGATAGCTGAAATCAAAGGGCCTACACAGGATAGCTGAAATCAAAGAGCCTAGACAGGATAGCTGAAATCAAAGGGCATAGACAGGATAGCTGAAATCAAAGGGCCTAGACAGGATAGCTGAAATCAAAGGGCCTACACAGGATAGCTGAAATCAAAGGGCCTAAACAGGATAGCTGAAATCAAAGGGCCTACACAGGATAGCTGAAATCAAAGAGCCTAGACAGGATAGCTGAAATCAAAGGGCATAGACAGGATAGCTGAAATCAAAGGGCCTAGACAGGATAGCTGAAATCAAAGGGCCTAGACAGGATAGCTGAGGTCAAAGGGCCTAGACAGGATAGCTGAAATCAAAGGTCCTAGACAGGATAGCTACAATCAAAGGGCCTAGACAGGATAGCTGAAATCAAAGAGCTTAGACAGGATAGCTGAAATCAAAGGGCCTAGACAGGATAGCTGAAATCAAAGGGCCTAGACAGGATAGCTAAAATCAAAGGGCCTAGACAGGATAGCTGAAATCAAAGGGCCTAGACAGGATAGCTGAAATCAAAGAGCCTAGACAGGATAGCTGAAATCAAAGGGCCTAGACAGGATAGCTGAAACCAAAGGGCCTAGACAGGATAGCTAAAATCTGTTATGGTCATCTATGTCTGAAAAAGGAGAATAAGGCCACTATATCGGCAGTCTAAGCGAAAGTTACAGTCCTGCTAAATAACAAAATTGTAAATTTATTTCAATTGGAAATAAACATTGACCGAGAAGATTTATGAGCTGACTCTTCATTTTGTTTACATTTACAGACGAAAAGGCTTTTAATAACAGTAATATCGGGTATACAAAGCACAGAATAATTCTAATATATACTGTAGTTATTTTTTGAGCCAGGACCATGAGTGACATTTATTTTCAAACAGAATCAAATGTCCACATTAAGTATATAAGATTATTTTTTATACATTGTGCTTGAATAACTGGTCCATATGTCTTGACAATTTCGTAATAACATTGAAATTGTTGATGCTACATTTTTGCATGTGGCAATATTATCACGGGTACGACACTTTGTGGTTACAATACCCTTGCCTTGCAACAGATGTGTCTCGGCACAGTAAATCCATATTGAACACTCGGTTGGGGATTGATGCTGGTTGTGCATGTTCAAATTCCCAACAGACCTCAGAAATTCCTGTATTTTATAGTATGGGATTCCGACTGGGGAACTTTCAAATTAACCCAACCTAAGAAACATTAAGATAACACAGGGGTAATCAGAAGTTGTAAATCAAACAAGGACATGAATACAATGGCCACAAGAAAATGATAAAAAGGCAAACAGTGGTTCATAAAACACTACACAGAAAACTAAAGATTGAGCAACAAGAAACTATAGTTGATAATAAACACAATCATTATTAGATTAGTTACCGTCAGCTTTGAAAGAAAGAAGAGATTGAAGATATCAAATGGAGGTAACCAGAAGTTGTAAATCCAAGAAGAACAGACAACACAATGGCCAAAAGAAAACGTACAAAACGACAAACAATGATCTACAAAACATACACATAAAACTAAAGATCGAGTAACACGAACCCCACTAAAAACCGGGGGTGAACTCGGGTGCTCCGGAAGGGTAGGCAGTTCCTACTCCACTAGTGGCACCCATAGTAAACTATTTGTGTAGGAAATATAGTAAATCTATTTTATAATTTATTTATTCTCTCATAGGTATTATATACATTATTAATATATAATAAAAAAAAAATACAATAATACACTTGTTATATACAATGAAAACATTCCAAAAATATTGAAAAAAAAAAACTTTTTCATTTGCATTGAAGTCTGATAGAAAGGAAAACCTTGGAGACTCTCAGACTTGTATAGCTCAAGTATGCAATCATGTGATTCTGATACAATATTTGTCTTTTAAAGGTGATAATATGGTACTATTGAAATATAAAAACAACTTGTATACCATTACTCTTCCATGATTTCTACGTTTTAGCTATCACTCTGCTGGTGGACTATTAGTCCACGAGGGTATCATCCGCCTAGTAGTCAGTGTTTCGGTACTGACATGGTGTCCACGAGGGTATCATCTACCTAATAGTCAGTGTTTCGATACTGACATGGTGTCCACGAGGGTATCATCTGACTAATAGTCAGTGTTTCGGTACTGACATGGTGTCCACGAGGGTATCATCTGCCTAATAGTCAGTGTTTCGATACTGACATGGTGTCCACGAGGGTATCATCTGCCTAGTAGTCAGTGTTTCGGTACTGACATGGTGTCCACGAGGGTATCATCTGACTAGTAGTCAGTGTTTCGATACTGACATGGTTATTAAATAAATTGTTATCGAAATTTACAGTTCATTAATAATGCAATTATTATTGAAATTAAAGTTCTCCTCCCTCAGACATAGACGCCATTAGCAGATTTTAGCTATCCTGTTTAGACCCTTTAGTTTTCTTGCTCCAAAAGATTTTAAAATTATTTGGCTTCCCAATCTTTTGACTTTGAGCGTACATGATAAAGGGTATTCCAGAAACAGCGTACATGATAAAGGATATTCCAGAAACAGCGTACATGATAAAGGGTATTCTAGAAACAGCGTACATGATAAAGGATATTCCAGAAACAGCGTACATGATAAAAGGTATTCCAGAAACATCGCACATGATAAAGGGTATTCCAGAAACAGCGTACATGATAAAGGGTATTCCAGAAACAGCGTACATGATAAAGGGTATTCCAGAAACAGCGTATATGATAAAGGGTATTCCAGAAACAGCGTACATGATAAAAGGTATTCCAGAAACAGCGTACATGATAAAGGTTATTCCAGAAACAGCGTACATGATAAAGGTTATTCCAGAAACAGCGTACATGATAAAGGGAATTCTAGAAACAGTGTACATGATAAAGGGTATTCCAGAAACAGCGTACATGATAAAGGGTATTCCAGAAACAGCGTACATGATAAAGGTTATTCCAGAAATAGCGTACATGATAAAGGGAATTCTAGAAACAGCCTACATGATAAAGGGTATTTCAGAAACAGCTTACATGATAAAGGGTATTCCAGAAACAGCGTACATGATAAAGGGTATTCCATAAACACCGTATATGATAAAGGTTATTCCAGAAACACCGTACATGATAAAGGATATTCCAGAAACAGCGTACTTGATAAAGGGTATTCCAGAAACAGCGTACATGATAACGGGTATTCCAGAAACGGCGTATATGATAAAGGGTATTCTAGAAACAGCGTATATGATAAAGGATATTCCAGAAACAGCGTACTTGATAAAGGTTATTCCAGAAACAGCGTACATGATAAAGGGTATTCCAGAAACAGCGTACATGATAAAGGGTATTTCAGAAACACCGTACATGATAAAGGGTATTCCAGAAACAGCGTACATGATAAAGGTTATTCCAGAAACAGCGTACATGATAAAGGTTATTCCAGAAACAGCGTACATGATAAAGGGTATTTCAGAAACACCGTACATGATAAAGGGTTTTCCAGAAACAGCGTACATGATAAAGGGTATTCCAGAAACAGCGTACATGATAAAGGTTATTCCAGAAACAGCGTACATGATAAAGGGTATTCCAGAAACAGCGCACTTCATAAAGGATATTCCAGAAACACCGTACATGATAAAGGTTATTCCAGAAACAGCGTACAAGACAAAGATTATTCCAGAAACAGCGTACATGAAAAAGGGTATTCCAGAAGTAGCGTACATGATTAAAGGTTATTCCAGAAATAGCGTACATGATAAAGGTTATTCCAGAAACAGCGTACATGATAAAGGTTATTCCAGAAACACCGTACATGATAAAGGTTATTCCAGAAACAGCGTACATGATAAAAGGTATTCCAGAAACAGCGTACATGATAAAGGGTATTCCAGAAACAGCGTATATGATAAAGGATATTCCAGAAACAGAGTACATGATAAAGGGTATTCCAGAAACAACGTACATGATAAAGGTTATTCCAGAAACAGCGTATATGATAAAGGATATTCCAGAAACAGCGCACATGATAAAGGGTATTCCAGAAACAGCGTACATGATAAAGGTTATTCCAGAAACAGCGTACATGATAAAGGTTATTCCAGAAACAGCGCACATGATAAAGGGTATTCCAGAAACAGCGCACATGATAAAGGGTATTCCAGAAACAGTGTACATGATAAAGGTTATTATAGAAACAGCGTAAATGATAAAGGTATTCCAGAAACAGCGTACATGATAAAGGGTATTCCAGAAACAGCGTACATGATAAAGGATATTCCAGAAACAGCGTACATGATAAAGGGTATTCCAGAAACAGCGTACATGATAAAGGTTATTCCAGAAACAGCGTACATGATAAAGGATATTCCAGAAACAGCGCACATGATAAAGGGTATTCCAGAAACAGCGTACATGATAAAGGGTATTCCAGAAACAGCGTACATGATAAAGGTTATTCCAGAAACAGCGTACATGATAAAGGTTATTCCAGAAACAGCGTACATGATAAAGGTTATTCCAGAAACAGCGTACATGATAAAGGGTATTCCAGAAACAGCGCACATGATAAAGGGTATTCCAGAAACAGCGTACATGATAAAGGTTATTCCAGAAACAGCGTACATGATAAAGGGTATTCCAGAAACAGCGTACATGATAAAGGTTATTCCAGAAACAGCGTACATGATAAAGGTTATTCAAGAAACAGCGTACATGATAAAGGTTATTCCAGAAAAACGTACATGATAAAGGTTATTCCAGAAACAGCGTACATGATAAAGGTTATTCAAGAAACAGCGTACATGATAAAGGTTATTCCAGAAACACCGTACATGATAAAGGTTATTCCAGAAACACCGTACATGATAAAGGTTATTCCAGAAACAGCGTACATGATAAAGGGTATTCCAGAAACAGCCTTCATGATAAAGGATATTCCAGAAACAGCGCACATGATAAAGGGTATTCCAGAAACAGCGTACATGATAAAGGTTATTCCAGAAACAGCGTACATGATAAAGGATATTCCAGAAACAGCGCACATGATAAAGGGTATTCCAGAAACAGCGTACATGATAAAGGTTATTCCAGAAACAGCATACATGATAAAGGGTATTCCAGAAACAGCGTACATGATAAAGGATATTCCAGAAACAGCGTACATGATAAAGGATATTCCAGAAACAGCGTACATGATAAAGGGTATTCCAGAAACAGCGTACATGATAAAGGTTATTCCAGAAACAGAGTACATGATAAAGGGTATTCCAGAAACAGCGTACATGATAAAGGTTATTCCAGAAACAGCGTGTATGATAAAGGGTATTCCAGAAACAGCGCACATGATAAAGGGTATTCCAGAAACAGCGTACATGATAACGGGTATTCCAGAAACACCGTACATGATAAAGGTTATTCCAGAAACAGCGTACATGATAAAGGTATTCCAGAAACAGCGTACATGATAAAGGGTATTCCAGAAACAGCGTACATGATAAAGGATATTCCAGAAACAGCGCACATGATAAAGGGTATTCCAGAAACAGCGTACATGATAAAGGGTATTCCAGAAACAGCGTACATGATAAAGGATATTCCAGAAACAGCGTACATGATAAAGGTTATTCCAGAAATAGCGTACATGATAAAGGGAATTCTAGAAACAGCCTACATGATAAAGGGTATTTCAGAAACAGCTTACATGATAAAGGGTATTCCAGAAACAGCGTACATGATAAAGGGTATTCCAGAAACACCGTACATGATAAAGGTTATTCCAGAAACACCGTACATGATAAAGGATATTCCAGAAACAGCGTACTTGATAAAGGGTATTCCAGAAACAGCGTACATGATAACGGGTATTCCAGAAACGGCGTACATAATAAAGGGTATTCTAGAAACAGCGTATATGATAAAGGATATTCCAGAAACAGCGTACATGATAAATGTTATTCCAGAAACAGCGTACATGATAAAGGGTATTCCAGAAACAGCGCGCATGATAAAGGGTTTTCCAGAAACAGCGTACATGATAAAGGTTATTCCATAAACAGCGTACATGATAAAGGTTATTCCAGAAACAGCGTACATGATAAAGGGTATTCCAGAAACACCGTACATGATAAAGGGTTTTCCAGAAACAGCGTACATGATAAAGGGTATTCCAGAAACAGCGTACATGATAAAGATTATTCCAGAAACAGCGTACATGATAAAGGGTATTCCAGAAACAGCGCACATGATAAAGGGTATTCCAGAAACAGCGTACATGATAAAGGTTATTCCTGAAACAGCGTACATGATAAAGATTATTCCAGAAACAGCGTACATGATAAAGGGTATTCCAGAAGCAGCGTACATGATAAAGGTTATTCCAGAAATAGCGTACATGATAAAGGTTATTCCAGAAACAGCGTACATGATAAAGGTTATTCCAGAAACACCGTACATGATAAAGGTTATTCCAGAAACAACGCACATGATAAAGGGTATTCCAGAAACAGCGTACATGATAAAGGGTATTCCAGAAACAGCGTATATGATAAAGGATATTCCAGAAACAGAGTACATGATAAAGGGTATTCCAGAAACAGCGTACATGATAAAGGTTATTCCAGAAACAGCGTATATGATAAAGGATATTCCAGAAACAGCGCACATGATAAAAGGTATTCCAGAAACAGCGTACATGATAAAGGTTATTCCAGAAACAGCGTACATGATAAAGGTTATTCCAGAAACAGCGCACATGATAAAGGGTATTCCAGAAACAGCGCACATGATAAAGGGTATTCCAGAAACAGCGTACATGATAAAGGGTATTCCAGAAACAGCGTACATGATAAAGGTTATACCAGAAACAGCGTACATGATAAAGGATATTCCAGAAACAGCGCACATGATAAAGGGTATTCCAGAAACAGCGTACATGATAAAGGGTATTCCAGAAACAGCGTATATGATAAAGGTTATTCCAGAAACAGCGTAGATGATAAAGGTTATTCCAGAAACAGCGTACATGATAAAGGTTATTCCAGAAACAGCGTACATGATAAAGGGTATTCCAGAAACAGCGCACATGATAAAGGGTATTCCAGAAACAGCGTACATGATAAAGGTTATTCCAGAAAGAGCGTACATGATAAAGGTTATTCCAGAAACAGCGTACATGATAAAGGTTATTCAAGAAACAGCGTACATGATAAAGGTTATTCCAGAAACACCGTACATGATAAAGGTTATTCCAGAAACACCGTACATGATAAAGGTTATTCCTGAAACATCGTACATGATAAAGGGTATTCCAGAAACAGCCTTCATGATAAAGGATATTCCAGACACAGCGTACATGATAAAGGGTATTCCAGAAACAGCGCACATGATAAAGGTTATTCCAGAAACAGCGTACATGATAAAGGATATTCCAGAAACAGCGCACATGATAAAGGTTATTCCAGAAACAGCGTACATGATAAAGGATATTCCAGAAACAGCGCACATGATAAAGGGTATTCCAGAAACAGCGTACATGATAAAGGTTATTCCAGAAACAGCATATATGATAAAGGTATTCCAGAAACAGCGTACATGATAAAGGGTATTCCAGAAACAGCGTACATGATAAAGGATATTCCAGAAACAGCGTACATGATAAAGGGTATTCCAGAAACAGCGTACATGATAAAGGATATTCCAGAAACAGCGCACATAATAAAGGGTATTCAAGAACCAGCGTACATGATAAAGGTTATTCCAGAAACAGCGTACATGATAAAGGTTATTCCAGAAACAGAGTACATGATAAAGGGTATTCCAGAAACAGCGTACATGATAAAGGTTATTCCAGAAACAGCGCACATGATAAAGGGTATTCCAGAAACAGCGTACATGATAAAGGGTATTCCAGAAACAGCGTACATGATAAAGGGTATTCCAGAAACACCGTACATGATAAAGGTTATTCCAGAAACAGCGTACATGATAAAGGTTATTCCAGAAATAGCGTACATGATAAAGGGAATTCTAGAAACAGCCTACATGATAAAGGGTATTTCAGAAACAGCTTACATGATAAAGGGTATTCCAGAAACAGCGTACATGATAAAGGGTATTCCAGAAACACCGTACATGATAAAGGTTATTCCAGAAACACCGTACATGATAAAGGATATTCCAGAAACAGCGTACTTGATAAAGGGTATTCCAGAAACAGCGTACATGATAACGGGTATTCCAGAAACGGCGTACATAATAAAGGGTATTCTAGAAACAGCGTATATGATAAAGGATATTCCAGAAACAGCGTACATGATAAATGTTATTCCAGAAACAGCGTACATGATAAAGGGTATTCCAGAAACAGCGCGCATGATAAAGGGTTTTCCAGAAACAGCGTACATGATAAAGGTTATTCCATAAACAGCGTACATGATAAAGGTTATTCCAGAAACAGCGTACATGATAAAGGGTATTCCAGAAACACCGTACATGATAAAGGGTTTTCCAGAAACAGCGTACATGATAAAGGGTATTCCAGAAACAGCGTACATGATAAAGATTATTCCAGAAACAGCGTACATGATAAAGGGTATTCCAGAAACAGCGCACATGATAAAGGGTATTCCAGAAACAGCGTACATGATAAAGGTTATTCCTGAAACAGCGTACATGATAAAGATTATTCCAGAAACAGCGTACATGATAAAGGGTATTCCAGAAGCAGCGTACATGATAAAGGTTAATCCAGAAATAGCGTACATGATAAAGGTTATTCCAGAAACAGCGTACATGATAAAGGTTATTCCAGAAACACCGTACATGATAAAGGTTATTCCAGAAACAACGCACATGATAAAGGGTATTCCAGAAACAGCGTACATGATAAAGGGTATTCCAGAAACAGCGTATATGATAAAGGATATTCCAGAAACAGAGTACATGATAAAGGGTATTCCAGAAACAGCGTACATGATAAAGGTTATTCCAGAAACAGCGTATATGATAAAGGATATTCCAGAAACAGCGCACATGATAAAGGGTATTCCAGAAACAGCGTACATGATAAAGGTTATTCCAGAAACAGCGTACATGATAAAGGTTATTCCAGAAACAGCGCACATGATAAAGGGTATTCCAGAAACAGCGCACATGATAAAGGGTATTCCAGAAACAGCGTACATGATAAAGGGTATTCCAGAAACAGCGTACATGATAAAGGTTATACCAGAAACAGCGTACATGATAAAGGATATTCCAGAAACAGCGCACATGATAAAGGGTATTCCAGAAACAGCGTACATGATAAAGGGTATTCCAGAAACAGCGTATATGATAAAGGTTATTCCAGAAACAGCGTAGATGATAAAGGTTATTCCAGAAACAGCGTACATGATAAAGGTTATTCCAGAAACAGCGTACATGATAAAGGGTATTCCAGAAACAGCGCACATGATAAAGGGTATTCCAGAAACAGCGTACATGATAAAGGTTATTCCAGAAAGAGCGTACATGATAAAGGTTATTCCAGAAACAGCGTACATGATAAAGGTTATTCAAGAAACAGCGTACATGATAAAGGTTATTCCAGAAACACCGTACATGATAAAGGTTATTCCAGAAACACCGTACATGATAAAGGTTATTCCTGAAACATCGTACATGATAAAGGGTATTCCAGAAACAGCCTTCATGATAAAGGATAGTCCAGACACAGCGTACATGATAAAGGGTATTCCAGAAACAGCGTACATGATAAAGGTTATTCCAGAAACAGCGTACATGATAAAGGATATTCCAGAAACAGCGCACATGATAAAGGTTATTCCAGAAACAGCGTACATGATAAAGGATATTCCAGAAACAGCGCACATGATAAAGGGTATTCCAGAAACAGCGTACATGATAAAGGTTATTCCAGAAACAGCATATATGATAAAGGTATTCCAGAAACAGCGTACATGATAAAGGGTATTCCAGAAACAGCGTACATGATAAAGGATATTCCAGAAACAGCGTACATGATAAAGGGTATTCCAGAAACAGCGTACATGATAAAGGATATTCCAGAAACAGCGCACATAATAAAGGGTATTCAAGAACCAGCGTACATGATAAAGGTTATTCCAGAAACAGCGTACATGATAAAGGTTATTCCAGAAACAGAGTACATGATAAAGGGTATTCCAGAAACAGCGTACATGATAAAGGTTATTCCAGAAACAGCGCACATGATAAAGGGTATTCCAGAAACAGCGTACATGATAAAGGGTATTCCAGAAACAGCGTACATGATAAAGGGTATTCCAGAAACACCGTACATGATAAAGGTTATTCCAGAAACAGCTTATATGATAAAGGTATTCCAGAAACAGCGTACATGATAAAGGGTATTCCAGAAACAGCGTACATGATAAAGGATATTTCAGAAACAGCGCACATGATAAAGGGTATTCCAGAAACAGCGTACATGATAAAGGTTATTCTAGAAACAGCGTACATGATAAAGGTTATTCCAGAAACAGCGCACATGATAAAGGGTATTCCAGAAACAGCGTACATGATAAAGGTTATTCCAGAAACAGCGTACATGATAAAGGTTATTCCAGAAACAGCGTACATGATAAAGGTTATTCCAGAAACAGCGTACATGATAAAGGTTATTCCAGAAACAGCGTACATGATGAAGGGTATTCCAGAAACAGCGCACATGATAAAGGGTTTTCCAGAAACAGCGTACATGATAAAGGTTATTCCAGAAAGAGCGTACATGATAAAGGGTATTCCAGAAACAGCGTACATCATAAAGGTTATTCCAGAAACAGCGTACATGATAAAGGTTATTCAAGAAACAGCGTACATGATAAAGGTTATTCCAGAAACCCCGTACATGATAAAGGTTATTCCAGAAACACCGTACATGATAAAGGTTATTCCAGAAACATCGTACATGATAAAGGGTATTCCAGAAACAGCCTTCATGATAAAGGATATTCCAGAAACAGCGTACATGATAAAGGGTATTCCAGAAACAGCGTACATGATAAAGGTTATTCCAGAAACAGCGTACATGATAAAGGATATTCCAGAAACAGTGCACATGATAAAGGGTATTCCAGAAACAGCGTACATAATAAAGGTTATTCCAGAAACAGCGTACATGATAAAGGTTATTCCAGAAACAGCGTACATGAAAAAGGATATTCCAGAAACAGCGTACATGACAAAGGTTATTCCAGAAATAGCGTACATGATAAAGGTTATTCCAGAAACAGCGTATATGATAAAGGATATTCCAGAAACAGCGCACATGATAAAGGGTATTCCAGAAACAGCGTACATGATAAAGGTTATTCCAGAAACAGCGTACATGATAAAGGTTATTCCAGAAACAGCGCACATGATAAAGGGTATTCCAGAAACAGCGTACATGATAAAGGTCGATTCGCCCCACTTAATGGCTATTATGTTATAATAGATGAAGTCTTTTTCGACAATTTTTTGGTAATTATTTATTTATTAGTTGTATGCAAAAAAAAATAATAATTCATTCATTTTGGTCTATTTTAATTATTTATTTATTGGTTGTATACAAAAAAAATAATAATTCATTCATTTTGGTCAGTGGAATATTGTTGAACACAAAAGGGAGAATATTTTTCTCAAAAAAGAATCATCGTGAAGGGGTTTAGATTCATTTAATATGTGTACAGAATGGCAACAAAATACGACGAAATCGACTAACGGAGACATCTCTCCTTCATATGCTAATTTGGTTTTATCTAATATATTAGCAAAAAGATTTTTATATCACCTGATAGAGTATAAAATTGTCTTTAAGAATATCTAAACGGTTTTCGACCGGGGTCTTTGAATTTTGATGCATTTGAAATCAAAGTCAAAATTTTGTCCATTGCCCGTTCTCATTTTTGACACTTCCGGTCAACTTTTAAGTACCTAAATAATAAAATATTTTAATATCCTAGGTTGAGTACTTTTCAAGATATGACCTTTCAAGTACCAATTTTGGGCTTACTTCCGTGTTTTCCCACTCCACTTCCGCGTTTTAGACCTTCCTATTTCAGTGTACTAGCACTATAAAACTCACACTTAGCGACAGTGTGACGGTCTAGTACATCATCAGCATTTCATCAAAATGTAATTAGTTCTCTCCATGATATAAGTACAAATTGCTCATTTGGCGTATAAACAACAATCATTCACATGGACAAATTAATATTCACCAACATTCATGCAATCATCCTATACTATTGCATAATATATTTTCAATGTTTTTTCTAATCGAGAGTAAATTAAAAAAAAAAACATTTTTTTTGTGTAATCAAGCAAAATATTGACATCCATATTTCATATTATTAGTCCTCAAAATGAAAATTTGAATTTACCGGTCCGAATCAAATTCTTGAATTTATTTTTATATACAATGTAGTTCTAAATAAAAACTGAAAATTTTTACTGATCCATCAATGTTTTACTGTCTGGTCTTGGGCCAGAGGACTGGTGCTCATAATGAGGGCTGATATATATATATATATATATATATATATATATATAATTATTATTGACTATTGAAGCTCCTTTTTTAGGGGAGTGGATGTGGTCGAGTGGTCTAGGGCGCTGGACGTAAGGATAAGCGAATGGTGCTGCAGTGTTTCAATGGTGTGAGTTCAAATCCCGTCGAGGGAAGAACAAAAATTTGACAGCTCTAAAATCTAATTCTAACACTGTTTGGTTTAATTTTCAGACGTATATAATATTTAGTATTAACCTAGTATTCTTTAAAGTAACTTTGAGATCCAGTGGGACATATATATTGTATGGTTGTCACTTGCTTCTAGACGTTTGTATAATATACTTTATTTCCTGTGACTGTATAATGAATTCTTCATTATCCTATACAATATATTAAAAATTGCTGAGTTAGATTGCTGTCAAATTATAATATTAGGTATATATGTACCATCTACACACGCTTATACACATGTCTTACGTCTATCCCTATATTTTCCTTACGAGACAAGGTAACACTACGACTATTGAAGCTCCTTTTTTAGGGGAGTGGATGTGGTCGAGTGGTCTAGGGCGCTGGACGTAAGGCTGACCGAATGGTGCTGCAGTGTATCAATGGTGTGGGTTCAAATCCCGTCGAGGGAAGAACAAAAATTTGACACCTCTAAAATCTAATTCAAACACTGTTTGGTTTAATTTTCAGACGTATATAATTATTATTATTATATATACATGTATATATAATATATTGTTTCTGAACAATTATTTAATTTCCTAACAATCATCCATTTTTTTTCAAGTTAACTAATACAAACAAAGTAAATGAAATGAAATCCATATTTCATGAACAGTGACTCTGAACAGTGATTTTATTTTAATCATTTTAGGATGACTTAAATAAATTCATTTTATAAATATGATTTTTGCTGAAATAAAAAAAAAATATTACAGAAATGTCGCATACCTTGTTCCCATCTTACAGGTATAAGATTCCGCCGATGATCTAACAAAATAATGAAATCTCAGGTATATAATTATGTAATACACTGGGTGCAGTGTCAATGACTATTTATCAGAGCTGAACAAATCATGTGCTTTTAACTCGAAAATATATTTTGAATTATTCAATATATACAGAATATGTTATAGTAATCAGGTATTCTGTTTGGACAAAATATGTTATTTCCAAATAACCTTTATCATTTGGACAAAAATGTTATTATTATTATTTTATCCTTATGATGTGTTAAGGTTATGGCCCTTAACGCAATGTGATACTTCAAAAAAAAATATTGTTGTAAAGTTTCTCATAGGTCTTTTTAGAGTGGCTCTTTTAGTTTTTTTAATTAATGTTTTTTGTTAATGTTTATAGCCTCTCATAGGTCTTTTTAAGAGTGGCTCTTTTAGGTTTTTTTTTTATTAATATTTTTAATTAATGTTTTTATTAATGTTTTTATCCTCTCATAGGTTTTTTTAGAGTGACTCTTTTAGGTTTTTTTTTATTAATGTTTTGTTTATTAATATTGAAAGCCTCACATAGGTCTTCTTAGAGTGGCTCGTTTGAATTTTTTAGATTAATGTTTTTTTTATTAATGTTGATAGCCTCTCATAGGTCTTTTTAGAATGGCTCTTTTAGGTTTTATTCATTAATGTTTGTTTTTTTATTAATGTTGATAGCCTCTCATAGGTAGTTTTAGAGTGGCTCTTTAGGATTTTTTTAAATAATCATAATGTTTATTTTTTATTTTTATTAATGTTGATAGCCTCTGATATGTCTTTTTAGAGTGGCTCTTTTGGATTTTTTAAATTTATGGTTTTTTTTTTTATTAATGTTGATAGCCTCCCATATGTCTTTTTAGAGTGGCTCTTTTAGTTTTTTAATTATTGTTTCATGGGGCCGTCATGGCCGTGTTCGAATAGTTGTTGGATTTACAACTACCTATGCAATCAGTGCCTATCACCACTGATGTTGTAGGTTCGACTCCCGCTCAGGCGAGGTGTACAACATTATGTGATAAAGTTTGTCAGTGACTTGCGGCAGGTTGGTGGTTTTCTCCGGGTCCTCCTGTTACCTCCACCAATAAAACTGACCGCCACGATATAACTAAAATATTGTTGAAAGCGGCATTAAACACCATAAAACCAACCAAACCTCTCATCTGTCTTTTTAGAGTGGCTCTTTTAGTTGTTGTTTTTTTATTAATGTCTTTTTAGAGTGGCTCTTTTAATTATTTTTTTTTATTAATGTCTTTTTAGAGTGGCTCTTTTATTGGGTTTTTTTAAATGTTGATAGCCTCTTATCTGTCTTTTTAGAGTGGCTCTTTTAGTTTTTTTTTTATTAAGGTCTGTTTAGAGTGGCTCTTTTAATTGTTTTTTTTATTAATGTTGATAGCCTCTCATCTGTCTTTTTAGAGTGGCTCTTTTAGTTGTTTTTTTTATTAATGTTGATAGCCTCTCATAGGTCTTTTTAGAGTGGCTCTTTTAATTTTTTAATTAATATATATATGTATTACTAATACACACATGCAATCAGTTAAATTCATAACAATTGTTTTCTATAGTGTCAAGGGGACCTAGTACATGCAATTGAATATGACAATATTCGTACATACAGTGTTCGTGTATGTAGTGTTTTAAATGCTACTAAAAGATTTTCGATTTGTCACTCCTATTTTTTGGGGGGGGGGGAGTATGGTGTTTAACGCCACTTTCAACAATATTTCCGTTATATCATGGCGGTCAGTTTTATTGATGGAGGAAACCATTCGACCAGTCGCAAGCCACTGACAAACTTTAAAATTACATAATGTTTTACATATCGAGTACGCATCGCCTGAGCGGGATTCGATCTCACAACGTTAGTGGTGATATACACTGTATGCATAGGTTGTTATAAATCCAACTACCATACGATCACGACCACGGACCCCCTATTTGTGTTGGGCTATCAAAAGAGTGTGTTATTTCTATACTGTTCTGGTCGTGATCCTATGGTAGTTGGACTTGCAACTGCCTGTGCAATCAGCCCCCATCAATGGGCCATCATCACTAAAATTTGTTAGTCCGAATCCCGCTCACTGTACTCGATACAACATTATGTGATACAGTTTGTCAGTGACTTGCAGCAGGTCGATGGTTTTCTCCTGGTACTGCGGTAAGCTGTACCAATAAAACTGACTGCCATTACTGAAATATTGTTGAAAGTGGCGCTAAAAACCATAATTCTAACCCTATGTCAAAAGATGTTCAATTCATCACTCCTACTTGTGTTGGACTATGATTAGGGTATGCTATTTCTATACTGTTATATGTAGTGTATTTATGTCAAATTTTATACAAATTATTTATTCACGTCTTCTATTGTCTAGAGTCAGCATGGTATGTTAATGGTGAAGGTTCTCGGGGCTCAGGCCCACAGAACTGTCCTGTGCGTCCTCGTGTGACGGATAGGGTGTGACCTCTCGATGGAGGATTGTCAAGCTATAATACAGAAGGGCTGGTCGTGGAATATACAGAATGGGGAACGTGCTTGGGGAGAGCAACGTTCTCTGTATACGTTAAAAACCTCTTAAGTAGATTTCTAAAAACAAAAGTAGACGCATTTACATAGCCACCACAGAATATTTAAATTGTCGTCCCTACCCAACTCTCTTTACTTTTCCAGTGATAGTTACACCCCTTACCTCATTTCTATAAATACATGTAGTTTGTTTTGCATTTGTATATGTAACCTCCGAAAACGACCAATTGGTTTACGAAAATACAAATATCAGGTTCATGATGAATTTATTGTTCACTCATTATATATACATGTGTATTGAAATAACCACATTAAATTGACACATAAATTTCACATAAATTGGATCTAAATTAGCAACGCCTAAATAAGGAAATGGTAGACAAAATTCACAGCCAAAACAACATCTTTCTAATTGGAATAACACATAGATCTACCTTATTTCTTTCCAAAAGAATTCTTATTCAAATCTCTTTGTCCAAAAATGCTGAGACACTAATACATGCACACCTGTCTCAGTTGTTAATCAAATAGTGAATTTATAGTGAGTACTTTTTACCTGTAATTACTATGTGAATAATGAAGTGAATGATATCTTAATATAAAAAGATAGATAACTCAAAAATAAATTAATGGAAAGTTTTGACATGTTACAAATCTCCCTAGTTTTCTTTTTGTTGCCCTCAACAAACATTATAAAAATATATAACCAAATTGAAAAAATCAATATCATTATCTTTGTTGTTATAATGATCTGACGTCATAAAAATATTCTGATAGTGTGACTATACAAATAACAAAATATTTACTCTCAAAATGTTACATTTTTCAACATAAATCTAATTGTTTGACATATTATGTTTCAACCACCCTTCTTGAAGAGTCTGTCCTAAACGTTGTCCAAGACTGGTTCCTAGTGCAGCAATTGCTTCTCTTAATTGTTCCAATTTCACTTGGTCTAAGTTCCCACGAACATCTGCTTTGTTTACAGCCACAGATTTCGGCAAATTGAATGGATTTGAATGTTTACCAGCATTTGTTCGCTTTGATTTCCTCACTGAACTGTCTGCATTTACCGGGTGTTTCATCTACACTACTTGACGGTGTTACATCTTCTGCAGTACTGTCAGATTCCTGTTGTTCAAGTTGAATCGGGTGTGGATCGGTATATGTTATATTCCATCCTCCAAAACTCGAATTGCTGTCCTCAGTAATTTCTGAATCAGGTTCATTTTGAACCAAATCTGATTTTCCTGTGTCACAAATTTCTCTTCTGGTGACATTCCTAATGGGACCACTACCATCTGTCAATTGAATTCCATGTACATTGTCT
Organism: Bathymodiolus brooksi; assembly: GCA_963680875.1. Classification (NCBI taxonomy): domain Eukaryota; kingdom Metazoa; phylum Mollusca; class Bivalvia; order Mytilida; family Modiolidae; genus Bathymodiolus; species Bathymodiolus brooksi. Next base: position 98,050,118 of record OY804584.1, read on the forward strand.
TTAAAATGGTGAACAACTCTGTAAGGTGTAGGATTCCAATTGTCTTGCATTTTGCTTCGCCCCTGTACATGTTTTTTCAATAAAATATTTGAACCAATTTCTATAGGTTTGTTATCGGTCCCTCTATTCATAATTTGTTGCCTTTCACTCGCTTTCTTGTGAATGTTTTCATTGGCTGTCTTCAAATCCTCAGTCATCCGCTTTTGGTGATTAGCTAAGTAGGTGCTTAAATCAGTGTTTATTTCCGTCATTTCATTATGAAAAAGATTGTCAATCGGAAGTCTTGGCTCATGCCCAAACATAAGAAAATATGGAGTATATCCAGTCGAAGAATGCGGTGTTGCATTGTACATGAATGTTAGTTCTGACAGATACTCGGGCCATTTCGCTTTCTTGTCGGGCATTAATGTTCTTAATCTGTCATGCATAGTTCTATTGAATCTCTCAGTTTGAGCATTTCCTTCGGGTTTGTACGGTGTCGTCCGTGACTTTTATATGTCATATATTCTACAGAGTTCACGATTCACTACACCCTCAAAGTTTCTACCCTGATCACTGTGTAACCGCTTTGGTATCCCTAGTTTCAGAAACCAATCTTTAACTAATACTTTAGCGACAGTTGTTGCTTTTTGATCTCTTGTCGGTATTGCGTGTGTAAACTTAGTAAACACATCAGTTAATACTAGAACGTTTTCTCTTCCATCTGAAGATTTTTCCAAAATGGTAAAATCCATTCCTAGAATATCTAATGGTTTACATGCTATTAACGAACCCATTGACGGACGAACTTTTGGGAACGGATTTTTAGCAACTAAACAGCGTTCACATGTTTTGCTCCATTGATTTACATCGTTCACCATGCCTGACCAGTAACAACGTTTCTGTAATAGCGCTAATGTTCGTTCTGTTCCTTGGTGTCCTGATAGATTATGTAGTGTTTCAAGAACATAGTGGTTCAAAGTTTCTGGTATTACTAACTGTTTACACTCGCTACATTCTATGTCACTAATTTTTCTGTATAGAATCCCATTGTCTATCAACAACGAATCAAATTTCCTCAGTAACTTCTTCACTGGTGTCGTTTGTTTGGCTGACACCTGTGTGGTCGGTTTTCCCTGCTCTACAAATTTCAAAACAACAGAGAGAACATTATCACTACTTTGTCAAGAATTGTTTTCGTCAATGTGTGACGTAAAAATATTTTTGACATTTACGTCACCGAATATGGTACTGCTTTGACAACTATTTTACCTATTTTGTTCCTGTATTTAAATACTGTTACAGTGACAGCCGGAACCTTTGAACCGTAATGAGAGCGGGAGGTTTGGCGCCTTAAAATCTGATTCAACCCACCATTTCTTTAGAAATGCCTGTACCAAGTCAGGGTCATTACGGTTTTCACAGTTTTCCGGTTGTTGACTGATTTTGTCTGTTTATATAATTATGAGTTTTGACTTTCCCTTTGTAAGATTGTTCGGAGTTCGGTAATTTTGTTATTACCTTTATTGTAATTGTTTGATTTCATCTATGGTATACTCTGGAAATGTTGACATTGTCTCTATTTGATCAGTCAAATTTATTTGGTTTATCTGTATGTGTTGTACATTGTTTCTATTGTGTTCACACTCCCGCACCATACGCAAAGAAGTACTGTGTACAATTTGGCTGACATGTGATTCAAAGTTTAATGGATTTCTGCTTAACACATCTGCGTTGACATTTGAACGCCCTGATCTATATTTGACCTCGAAATCAAATTGTGCAAGTTGGGAAACCCATTTCATTTCAGTTCCACCCAGTTTTGCTGTTTGCAAGTAACACAAAGGGTTATTGTCTGTATACACTATAAATTTGCTTCCTGTTAAATAATCCCTGAATTTTTCGGTCACCGCCCATTTTAAAGCCAACATTTAAAGTTTCATGGAACTATAATTATCCATATTCTTTTCATTAGGATGCAAGCTACGTGACGCATATGCTATAACTACAGTTCCTTTTTCTTGCTCCTGTGATAGAACAGCGCCTAAACCTTCTAAACACGCATCAGTTTCTAATCGGAATGGCTATTTGAAATCGGGAAACCCTCATACAGGTGAACTAACTAATTTCTGTTTTAACTGTTCAAATGACTGAAAACATTTCTCATCCCATTTTTCCTGAAATTCCTTCGCATTTAGTAACTTTAATTGTTTCGATTTTCCCTTCTTTCCATCTGATTTTGTGATAAGTAAATGTAACGGTGCAGCTATTTTACTAAACCCTGGAACAAACTTTCTATAATAACTGCAAAGTCCTAGGTATGATCTGAGTTCTTTTTCGTTGGTGGGTACCTCTGTGGATTGCTTTTGTTTTATCTGGGTCGGTTTTAATTCCATCTTCTGAAATAAAGTGTCCTATGTATCTTACCTCCTTCATGAAGAAATGACACTTAGATAATTTCAATTTCAAACCATGCTATCTTAGTCTTTGAAACACAAATTCAAGGCGCTCTAACTGCTCTTCTACTGTCTTTGAAACGATAAGAATATCGTCTAAATATATTAGTAGTATTTCAAACTTTTTGTCATTGAAACATGCTTCCATTATTTTCTGAAATGTAGCCGCACTGTTTGAAAGTCCCATTGGCATTCTAAGGTACTCATACAGACCTCCCGTTCCAACACGAAATGCAGTCTTATGAATATCTCTTTCATCAGTCGCTACTTGATAATATCCTTGAGACAAATCTAAACTCGTATAGTATTTTGTTCCGTGTAAAGTGTCTAATGCCTCTTCAGTTCTCGGAAGTGGATAAGCGTCACGTATTGTCTTTTTGTTCAATTGCCTGTAATCTACACATAGTCTAATAGACTGGTCATGTTTACGGACTATTACCACGGGCGCAGCATACGGACTACTACTTTTACGAATGATGTTTTGATTTAACAACTTTTTAATATGTGCTCTAACTTCTTCCATTTGATTAGATGGAATTCGCCTATGTGGAATCGCAATTGGTTTATCATCTGTTGTACGAATTCTGTGTTTTACAATATCTGTGTATCCTAGATCTAAATCATTTTTACAAAAGATATCACTATTCTTGTCCAACAAGTCTTTAAATTTTTATATTTGTTCATGTGTAAGGTTGCTTTGTTCTATATCAATGTCTTTCAATTGAACTTTCTGATTGTCCTCGATATTTTGTATCTTTTGCTTACAGACGTCAACATCTATTTTCTTTATCTGAACATTAATTTGAGTTTGATCTATATCAATGTCGATATTGTCTTGTGACAAACCTTCGTGTATAAGTGAAGCTGAATGTAATGTACCAACTCTTGTTTTCTGATTTATCCAGACATCTTCTAGTCCTATGTTATTCATACGTACCGGTACTGTCCCTTGATTTATCTCAGCATAACTATTAACTACCATAATGTTTCTTGGCAACGAGCCTTGGTTACTTTGTAATGTTTGAACAACTGCGCAATACTTTCCAGTTTTGTCTTTTTGTCTGGTTGTACACATCACTGTTTTCATAGAATTTCCCGGTATATGTACAGGGCTGCTACCTGCTATCTTAACCAAAGATATTCTTGGAGAATCAGTTTCACAATCAATAGAATTATTGCACAAAGTTAAAATACATGACAATTGCTTCCCAATAAGATTCATTTTATCAGTTTCACTATAAGCTTCTAAATGTTCTTTCACTTTCATAAAGAAATTACTTCCTAATAGAAATAGTAATTTGCTTTTACTGTTATCTTCAGTGTCTTTTACAACAAGAAACCCAACTTTTGGAATCATTGTTTTCACTATTGAAATGTCAAGTTCAATATATCCTAAATATGGGATAGGTAAATCATTAGCTCCAGTTACCTTCATCCATTTTGTCATGTCATGTAATATTGGTTTCTTTTCTAATAATGTATTAAAGTATGTTTCGGTGACTGTCGAAACCTGAGAATCAGTATCTATAAGTGCTGTAACTGTTTGATTTTCGACCACAATTTCTCTCTCTGGACTCTTACTAGCAATGTTTCTAAAAATGGTATTTTGAAATGTATTCGAGTCTACTCTTACTGCTGTATCTTCTACTGACCGACTCGCCGCAGTAGAAGCTACTCTTTTAAGTCTTCTGAGCCACTAGGAACACCTGTTCCTCGACCTTGACCTCTGTTACCTCTTTGGTTATATCTACCACGATAACCTCTGTCTCTGCCTCTATGCTGTACATTCGTGTGTGGTTTATGTTCATCCTCATCGCTTCTTTGTGCTTGAAAAGGTGACGGACATTCTGGACGTTTATGCCCTTTACCCCCGCACTTATAACAAGTAACTTGATAGTTTGTGTTTGACTCTGACTTGTGGTTACTATATGTATTACTACTTGTTGAGCTACTATAGTTTTTAGCTTTTGACAATCTATCAATTTGTTTCTGTTGTTTATCTAGCATTTCTTGTTGCTTTGTGAGAAGTTTTAATATTTCAGAATTGTCATTCGATGTGTATTCTGATTTCATTGCTCGGTCACTAACAACGCCGACATCTTGCATTTGTAATTTTACTTTCCAACTTTGTGTATTTTCATTCACCCAAAGTAGCACTTCTTGTCTAAACTCGAGAAATTTCATTGTCTTGTGTTCGAAACTGAATCGTTTTACTTCTCGTTTCAAGTGTGGTTCTTTAATACCTCCAATAAAGCGATCTTTAAGAACTTTATCTTTGTCCCCTAAAACTGTGTTCTCTCTCTTGATTATTTGGTCAAAAATGTTCATCAAATTCAAAGAATAGTCTTGCAATGTTTCATCATCTTTTTGATTTCTTTGAAAGAAAAGCTCTTGTAACTGAGTTACAGAATCATCACCATCATAAATACTATGAATCAAATATATAAAACTAAATTGGCAGCGTTGGTTAGACAATATTTTGTTAGGATACAACAAAAGAACTTGATATTCCAAGCAAGATGGAAACTAAAGTAGAAAAATTACAGAAAGAGATAGACGAAATGCGTAAGAAATTAGATCATATACACAAAGAAAAAGGTGAAAACTTACATTTAAGACAACAACTAGTATAGAACATAATAACAAAATGATTGAACAATTACAGAAATCGACGAAAACTGTATATGTGGCAAACGAAAAACCGTTTACAAAACTATCCGGTAGACCAACAAAAGATAAAGATCCGATAATAAGTGATTGGTTGGAAGATGCACGAGAACATCTTGTTACAATACCAGATGAGAAATCCAGAATAGACTTTCTTATGCAAATCTCATATCACCAGCAAAAGATGAGATAAGACTTAGGCAGTTATTAGCAAGAGATACCGCCGATAAAATTCTGTATTTGATTCATAGTATTTATGATGGTGATGATTCTGTAACTCAGTTACAAGAGCTTTTCTTTCAAAGAAATCAAAAAGATGATGAAACATTGCAAGACTATTCTTTGAATTTGATGAACATTTTTGACCAAATAATCAAGAGAGAGAACACAGTTTTAGGGGACAAAGATAAAGTTCTTAAAGATCGCTTTATTGGAGGTATTAAAGAACCACACTTGAAACGAGAAGTAAAACGATTCAGTTTCGAACACAAGACAATGAAATTTCTCGAGTTTAGACAAGAAGTGCTACTTTGGGTGAATGAAAATACACAAAGTTGGAAAGTAAAATTACAAATGCAAGATGTCGGCGTTGTTAGTGACCGAGCAATGAAATCAGAATACACATCGAATGACAATTCTGAAATATTAAAACTTCTCACAAAGCAACAAGAAATGCTAGATAAACAACAGAAACAAATTGATAGATTGTCAAAAGCTAAAAACTATAGTAGCTCAACAAGTAGTAATACATATAGTAACCACAAGTCAGAGTCAAACACAAACTATCAAGTTACTTGTTATAAGTGCGGGGGTAAAGGGCATAAACGTCCAGAATGTCCGTCACCTTTTCAAGCACAAAGAAGCGATGAGGATGAACATAAACCACACACGAATGTACAGCATAGAGGCAGAGACAGAGGTTATCGTGGTAGATATAACCAAAGAGGTAACAGAGGTCAAGGTCGAGGAACAGGTGTTCCTAGTGGCTCAGAAGACTTAAAAGAGTAGCTTCTACTGCGGCGAGTCGGTCAGTAGAAGATACAGCAGTAAGAGTAGACTCGAATACATTTCAAAATACCATTTTTAGAAACATTGCTAGTAAGAGTCCAGAGAGAGAAATTGTGGTCGAAAATCAAACAGTTACAGCACTTATAGATACTGATTCTCAGGTTTCGACAGTCACCGAAACATACTTTAATACATTATTAGAAAAGAAACCAATATTACATGACATGACAAAATGGATGAAGGTAACTGGAGCTAATGATTTACCTATCCCATATTTAGGATATATTGAACTTGACATTTCAATAGTGAAAACAATGATTCCAAAAGTTGGGTTTCTTGTTGTAAAAGACACTGAAGATAACAGTAAAAGCAAATTACTATTTCTATTAGGAAGTAATTTCTTTATGAAAGTGAAAGAACATTTAGAAGCTTATAGTGAAACTGATAAAATGAATCTTATTGGGAAGCAATTGTCATGTATTTTAACTTTGTGCAATAATTCTATTGATTGTGAAACTGATTCTCCAAGAATATCTTTGGTTAAGATAGCAGGTAGCAGCCCTGTACATATACCGGGAAATTCTATGAAAACAGTGATGTGTACAACCAGACAAAAAGACAAAACTGGAAAGTATTGCGCAGTTGTTCAAACATTACAAGGTAACCAAGGCTCGTTGCCAAGAAACATTATGGTAGTTAATAGTTATGCTGAGATAAATCAAGGGACAGTACCGGTACGTATGATTAACATAGGACTAGAAGATGTCTGGATAAATCAGAAAACAAGAGTTGGTACATTACATTCAGCTTCACTTATACACGAAGGTTTGTCACAAGACAATATCGACATTGATATAGATCAAACTCAAATTAATGTTCAGATAAAGAAAATAGATGTTGACGTCTGTAAGCAAAAGATACAAAATATCGAGGACAATCAGAAAGTTCAATTGAAAGACATTGATATAGAACAAAGTAACCTTACACATGAACAAATATAAAAAAATTAAAGACTTGTTGGACAAGAATAGTGATATCTTTTGTAAAAATGATTTAGTTCTAGGATACACAGATATTGTAAAACACAGAATTCGTACAACAGATGATAAACCAATTGCGATTCCACATAGGCGAATTCCATCTAATCAAATGGAACAAGTTAGAGCACATATTAAACAGTTGTTAAATCAAAACATCATTCGTAAAAGTAGTAGTCCGTATGCTGCGCCCGTGGTAATAGTCCGTAAACATGACCAGTCTATTAGACTATGTGTAGATTACAGACAATTGAACAAAAAGACAATACGTGACGCTTATCCACTTCCGAGAACTGAAGAGGCATTAGACACTTTACACGGAACAAAATACTATACGAGTTTAGATTTGTCTCAAGGATATTATCAAGTAGCGACTGATGAAAGAGATATTCATAAGACTGCATTTCGTGTTGGAACGGGAGGTCTGTATGAGTACCTTAGAATGTCAATGGGACTTTCAAACAGTGCGGCTACATTTCAGAAAATAATGGAAGCATGTTTCAATGACAAAAATTTTGAAATACTACTAATATATTTAGACGATATTCTTATCTTTTCAAAGACAGTAGAAGAGCAGTTAGAGCGCCTTGAATTTGTGTTTCAAAGACTAAGACAGCATGGTTTGAAATTGAAATTATCTAAGTGTCATTTCTTCATGAAGGAGGTAAGATACATAGGACACGTTATTTCACAAGATGGAATTAAAACCGACCCAGATAAAACAAAAGCAATCCACAGAGGTACCCACCAACGAAAAAGAACTCAGATCATACCTAGGACTTTGCAGTTATTATAGAAAGTTTGTTCCAGGGTTTAGTAAAATAGCTGCACCGTTACATTTACTTATCACAAAATCAGATGGAAAGAAGGGAAAATCGAAACAATTAAAGTTACTAAATGCGAAGGAATTTCAGGAAAAATGGGATGAGAAATGTTTTCAGTCATTTGAACAGTTAAAACAGAAATTAGTTAGTTCACCTGTATTAGGGTTTCCCCATTTCAAAAAGCCATTCCGATTAGAAACTGATGCGTGTTTAGAAGGTTTAGGCGCTGTTTTATCACAGGAGCAAGAACAAGGAACTGTAGTTATAGCATATGCGTCACGTAGCTTGCATCCTAATGAAAAGAATATGGATAATTATAGTTCCATGAAACTTTAAATGTTGGCTTTAAAATGGGCGGTGACCGAAAAATTCAGGGATTATTTAACAGGAAGCACATTTATAGTTTATACAGACAATAACCCTTTGTGTTACTTGCAAACAGCAAAACTGGGTGCAACTGAAATGAGATGGGTTTCCCAACTTGCACAATTTGATTTCGAGGTCAAATATAGATCAGGGCGTTCAAATGTCAACGCAGATGTGTTAAGCAGAAATCCATTAAACTTTGAATCACATGTCAGCCAAATTGTACACAGTACTTCTTTGCGTACGGTGCGGGAGTGTGAACACAATAGAAACAATGTACAACACACACAAATAAACCAAATAAATTTGACTGATCAAATAGAGACAATGTCAACATTTCCAGAGTATACCATAGATGAAATCAAACAATTACAAAGTAGTGATAATGTTCTCTCTGTTGTTTTGAAATTTGTATAGCAGGGAAAACCGACCACACAGGTGTTAGCCAAACAAACGAAACAAGTGAAGAAGTTACTTAGGAAATTTGATTCGTTGTTGATAGACAATGGGATTCTATACAGAAAAATTAGTGACATAGAATGTAGCGAGTGTAAACAGTTAGTAATACCAGAAACATTGAAACACTATGTTCTTGAAACACTACATAATCTATCAGGACACCAAGGAACAGAACGAACATTAGCGCTATTACAGAAACGGTGTTACTGGTCAGGCATGGTGAACGATGTAAAACAATGGAGCAAAACATGTGAACGCTGTTTAGTTGCAAAAAATCCGTTCCCAAAAGTTCGTCCGTCAATGGGTTCGTTAATAGCATGTAAACCATTAGATATTCTAGGAATGGATTTTACCATTTTGGAAAAATCTTCAGATGGAAGAGAAAACGTTCTAGTATTAACTGATGTGTTTACTAAGTTTACACACGCAATACCGACAAGAGATCAAAAAGCAACAACTGTCGCTAAAGTATTAGTTAAAGATTGGTTTCTGAAACTAGGGATACCAAAGCGGTTACACAGTGATCAGGGTAGAAACTTTGAGGGTGTAGTGATTCGTGAACTCTGTAGAATATATGACATATAAAAGTCACGGACGACACCGTACAAACCCGAAGGAAATGCTCAAACTGAGAGATTCAATAGAACTATGCATGACAGATTAAGAACATTAATGCCCGACAAGAAAGCGAAATGGCCCGAGTATCTGCCAGAACTAACATTCATGTACAATGCAACACCGCATTCTTCGACTGGATATACTCCATATTTTCTTATGCTTGGGCATGAGCCAAGACTTCCGATTGACAATCTTTTTCATAATGAAATGACGGAAATAAACACTGATTTAAGCACCTACTTAGCTAATCACCAAGAGCGGATGACTGAGGATTTGAAGACAGCCAATGAAAACATTCACAAGAAAGCGAGTGAAAGGCAACAAATTATGAATAGCAAAATGCAAGACAATTGGAATCCTACACCTTACAGAGTTGTTCACCGTTTTAAAGACAATGTATATGGAATTCAATTGGCAGATGGTAGTGGTCCCATTAGGAATGTCACCAGAAGAAAAAATTGTGACACAGGAAAACCAGATTTGGTTCAAAATGAACCTGATTCAGAAATTACTGAGGACAGCAATTCGAGTTTTGGAGGATGGAATGTAACATATACCGATCCACACCCGATTCAACTTGAACAACAGGAATCTGACAGTACTGCAGAAGATGTAACACCGTCAAGTAGTGTAGATGAAACACCCAGTAAATGCAGACAGTTCAGTGAGGAAATCAAAGCGAACAAATACTGGTAAACAGTCAAATCCATTCAATTTGCCGAAATCTGTGGCTGTAAGCAAAGCAGATGTTCGTGGGAACTTAGACCAAGTGAAATTTGAACAATTAAGAGAAGCAATTGCTACACTAGGAACCAGTCTTGGACAACGTTTAGGACAAACTCTTCAAGAAGGGTGGTTGAAACATAATATGTCAAACAATTAGATTTATGTTGAAAAATGTAACATTTTGAGAGTAAATATTTTTTATTTGTATAGTCATACTATCAGAATATTTTTATGACGTCAGATCATTATAGCAACAAAGATAATGATATTGATTTTTTCAATTTGGTTATATATTTTTATAATGTTTGTTGAGGGCAACAAAAAGAAAACTAGGGAGATTTGTAACATGTCAAAACGTTCCATTAATTTATTTTTGAGTTATCTCTCTTTTTATATTAAGATATCATTCACTTCATTATACACATAGTAATTACAGGTACAAAGTACTCACTATAAATTCACTATTTGATTAACAACTGAGACAGGTGTGCATGTATTTGTGTCTCAGCATTTTTGGACAGAGATTTGAATAAGAATTCTTTTGGAAAGAAATAAGGTAGATCTATGTGTTATTCCAATTAGAAAGATGTTGTTTTGGCTGTGAATTTTGTCTACCATTTCCTTATTTAGGCGTTGCTAATTTAGATCCAATTTATGTGAAATTTATGTGTCAATTTAATGTGGTTATTTCAATACACATGTATATATAATGAGTGAACAATAAATTCATCATGAACCTGATATTTGTATTTTCGTAAACCAATTGGTCGTTTTCGGAGGTTACATATACAAATGCAAAACAAACTACATGTATTTATAGAAATGAGGTAAAGGATGTAACTATCACTGGAAAAGTAAAGAGAGTTGGGTAGGGACGACAATTTAAATATTTTGTGGCGGCTATGTAAATGCGTCTACTTTTGTTTTTAGAAATCTACTTAAGAGGTTTTTAACGTATACAGAGAGCGTGGCTCTCCCCAAGCACGTTCCCCATTCTGTATATTCCACGACCAGCCCTTCTGTATTATAGCTTGACAATCCTCCATCGAGAGGTCACAGCCTATTCGTCACACGAGGACGCACAGGAGAGCTCTGTGGGCCTGAGCCCCGTGAAACCTTCACCATTAACATACCATGCTGACTCAGAAATCTCTCTAGACAATAGAAGACGTGAATAAATAATTTGTATAAAATTTGACATAAATACACTACATATAACAGTATAGAAATAGCATACCCTAATCATAGTCCAACACAAGTAGGAGTGATGAATTGAACATCTTTTGACATAGGGTTAGAATTATGGTTTTTAGCGCCACTTTCAACAATATTTCAGTAATGGCAGTCAGTTTTATTGGTACAGCTTACCGCAGTACCAGGAGAAAACCATCGACCTGCTGCAAGTCACTGACAAACTGTATCACATAATGTTGTATCGAGTACAGTGAGCGGGATTCGGACTAACAATTTTAGTGATGATGGCCCATTGATGGGGGCTGATTGCACAGGCAGTTGCAAGTCCAACTACCATAGGATCACGACCAGAACAGTATAGAAATAACACACTCTTTTGATAGCCCAACACAAATAGAGGGTCCGTGGTCGTGATCGTATAGTAGTTGGATTTATAACTACCTATGCATACAGTGTATATCACCACTAACGGATTGGCTCTTTTCATTATTTTGTTTATTAATGTTGATAGCCTCTCATCTGTCTTTTTAGAGTGGCTCTTTTAGTTGTTTTGTTTATTAATGTTGATAGCCTCTCATCTGTCTTTTTAGAGTGGCTCTTTTAGTTGTTTTTTTTTTATTAATGTTGATAGCCTCTCATCTTTCTTTTTAGAGTGGCTCTTTTAGTTGTTTTTTGTTTATTAATGTTGATAGCCTCTCATCTGTCTTTTTAGGATGGCTCTTTTAGTTGTTTTTTGTTTATTAATGTTGATAGCCTCTCATCTGTCTTTTTAAAGTGGCTCTTTTAGTTTGTTTTGTTTTGTTTTTTTATTAATGTCTTTTTAGAGTGGCTCTTTTCATTGTTTTTTTTTATTAATGTTGATAACCTCTCATCTGTCTTTTTAGGATGGCTCTTTTAGTTGTTTTTTGTTTATTAATGTTGATAGCCTCTCATCTGTCTTTTTAAAGTGGCTCTTTTAGTTTGTTTTTTTTTTTTTTTTTATTAATGTCTTTTTAGAGTGGCTCTTTTCATTGTTTTTTTATTAATGTTGATAGCCTCTCATCTGTCTTTTTAGAGTGGCTGTTTTAGTTTTTTTAATTAATATATGTATATATTGCTAATACACACATGCAATCAGTTAAATTCATAATAATTTTTTTCTAGTGTCAAGCGTACCTAGTACAATATTCGTACATACAGTGTTCGTGTACGTAGTGTTTTAAATGCTACTAAAAGATGTTCGGTTTGTCAATCCTATTTTTTTTGGGGGGTATGGTGTTTAACGCCACTATCAACAATATTTCCGTTATATCATGGCGGTCAGTTTTATTGATGGAGGAAACCATCGACCTGTCGCAAGCCACTGACAAACTTTAAAATCACATAATGTTGTACATATCGAGTACGCTTCGCCTGAGCGGGATTCGATCTCACAACTTTAGTGGTGATATACTCTGTATGCATAGGTAGTTATAAATCCAACTACCATACGATCACGACCACGGGCACCCTATTTCTGTTGGGCAATCAAAAGAGTATGTTATTTCTATACTGTTCTGGTCGTGATCCTATGGTAGTTGGACTTGTAGCTGCCTGTGTAATCAGCCTCCATCAATGGGCCATCATCACTAAAATTTGTTAGTCGGAATCCCACTCACTGTACTCGATACAACATTATGTGATACAGTTTGTCAGTGACTTGCAGCAGGTCGATGGTTTTCTCCTGGTACTGCGGTAATGAAACTGACTGACATTACTGAAATATTGTTGAAAGTGGCGCTAAAAACCATAATTCTAACCCTATGTCAAAAGATGTTCAATTCATCACTCCTACTTGTGTTGGACTATGATTAGGGTATGCTATTTCTATACAGTTATATGTAGTGTATTTATGTCAAAGGACTGGGAGCTATAAGAGCCAAAATCGGCCCCACCTCAGATGTCGATAAAATTTTCTCCAAAATGTATTCACAATATGTGCTTTTCATAAATAAATACAGTTAGTTAATATGTGCATCTAATTCCTCACAGCGGACCGACAAAAACAGGTAATGAAAAGCACTGAACGTCATTTTTTTCAGAATACAGAATGTACGTATCATTGTATTATAATGCATATCTTTAAAAAACAAAAACAAAGCATAATAAAGCTCAATAAACAAAGCATAACTTTGACTTAATATGCAATGTGGATTGATTTCAGGAATAAAAACATGTTCTGAAACTGTATTATGAAATTAAAGTGAACGAATAGTAATGTCACAACGTCACCCATTTTCGACGGTCTCCTGTTTTCGACGGTTTGTTTCACGTGATAAAATCTCTCATTATTTTGATCGCTTCATTTGTCAGAGGTTATATTATGATACTGAAATTGCATGAATGATCTCAAGAAATCTGATCTAAAAATATCATCTTTAAATGTAAGAACTACGTACCAAATCTATTATTTCAAGTTCAAATTGTATTTGTTCGTAATTCATGTTTTCGTCACCTTAACAGAGCTTTAATCATTTAAAAAATATATCTCATACAGACCAATTTTGGCTTCATCGTCTGCTATGACATTGATAATGTACATATTGAGATCATATCAATTCAGAAACTTATTAACATTGATTGTCGAAAACTGGTCTAAATTTTGGTATTAACCTTAAAGAAGTAATAGATAGATTTATTTGAGGAATAGAACTTTGTCATATTTGAAATTTTTTTAAGCACTTTTTTAACCGTACTTTATTCTTAACGACAACCAATGTTATGATATATTCCAGTACATTTTTACGGACAACCATCATAAATCTATAAAAAATAAAAATGCCAAGGTGCGGGTTGAGAGAACTTGATAACGTAAAATAAAGCATTTGGTTTTGCAGTTTCTAAGAAAAAGATTAAATATTAATATGAAAAGTTATGGATAACAGACGACGGACACTAAATGATATTATTTCTACGATTTTCTATTGAATGTTGGAACTGTTCCGACAGTGTGATATATATTTTTTCATTTTATTATATGCTATGAAAAAAAACCAGCTGAGTTGCAATTGTTAAAAAAAATATGGTTGTGATCGTCTTCCGTAATTAAAATCGTCAAAATGAAATACAACCGAATTTATATCAAATGGCAACATGTTTCAACCTCATTTAAAATATACATTGAAATGCTTTCAACCTTTTACATCACGTTCACGATATTTTATTACAACACTATTGCACTCAAGGGTAAACAAAATTCTGTTCTAGTTAAAGGACTTTATCAAACAGAATAATACAGTTTACATGTAATGCAGTTAATACGCATTTAAACCACAGAAGAATATTTCTATTTTCCACACCTTGTGGTGGTGGGTCGCTATTGTGCATGCGAAATATTAATTGCAAACCCCATTGACTGGCTATATGCTGCCTGTCTAGAATATTTTATTTTTTTCTCGATCGACAGTTCAGAAGCTAGAAAACAATATGATGAATGTTGTCTGTCAATCATGCAAACAATAACTTATGCACATGACAGAACGCATATACGGATTCTGATTGCCCCTGTGGTATCTTCAAACTCTTCTTAAGGATATGTTGGATTGTGCCCAAAAAACATCTACTCCTTTTGGATCAAACTATTTTAATTCATTTTAGAAGTAGCATCGATAGACCATTAAACCTACCTCAGTATCCCGGTAGTAATAACTATTTCAGTATCCCGGAAGAAAATATATAATCAATAATTGGGGGCTTATGAAAAAAAACTATTTTGGATGAAGTGGTGTTTATTTTATTTTTATGTTGTATAACTGCTACGTGCCGACATACCATGGTTTTTTACGGCAACTATTGCTTCTCAAACATCAAAACGTCATCTAAGCGTTTGTGATATTTGAACATTTTCCCGTCGTTTTTCAAGAAATTTAACACCTCGTGCACCAAACAAATACTTTAACAGTAGTTGTGTTTTATTTATTTTAATAATCTGGTAAAATATTGTCTGGTGCACGACTACGGAGGTGCTTAATTTCTTCGAAAACCGTCGAAATATCGCGGGCAAAATTCCACGAAATACAGAAAACAAATAACGCTGATGACGTCACAATGACGTCAAATACGTATCGATTTTGTTGGAAACAAGCTTTAATAAAATACATCAAAAGTATGATGTCGTCTATAAATTAAAACACATCAAATTTTAATCAAGTATTTTCTAAGATAATGATTCATTAAATATGGGGCCATATATGGAACGTATAGTCCCCAGTTCTTTTTATCGCGTTGACGCCGGACTGCATGCACTGAGTTTTTCTCCTGGTTTCAATGTATACAAACTATATTTAAAATAAATACAATTATTTACAGAAACAAGTTATTTACTGATGAATTTCATTGCTTGAAATGAATCATAAAATGTACAGAGATTGTGTATATATACATAATAGTATCATATATACAATCAGAAGAGTGAAAATATTGATTTTAAGGGTCTGGTCGAGGTTATAAATAAATTAATATTTAACAACCTCCACAATCCTCCACCAACAAAATATTTTGATACAATCATTAACCCTCTATACTCAAAACAACTGCTCAATTTGGTGTTGGTGGAAGACTGTGGAGGTATATAAAATAGCTAAAATGTACATTGAATATGTCGTTTATAGTCCATTTTTAGCATTATCCGTCTAATCATGATGTCATCATGACGTCATAGCGCACCCAATCTCACGGAAAGATATATTTTTTGAAAATATGTAAATATAACAATTAAATTAGTAAATTGTTTTTATTCTATGTGAAGCATTATTTTTTTGATAAAATGTGGGGCCAATTTTGCACCTTAACGCCTCTCCCTCTTTTATACAAATTATTTATTCACGTATTCTATTGTCTAGAGCGATTTCTGAGTCAGCATGGTATGTTAATGGTGAAGGTTCTCGGGGCTCAGGCCCACAGAGCTGTCATGTGCATCCTCGTGTGACGGATAGGGTGTGACCTCTCGATGGAGGATTGTCAAGCTATAATACAGAAGGGCTGGTCGTGGATCATACAGAATGGGGAACGTGCTTGGGGAGAGCCACGCTCTCTGTATACGTTAAAAACCTCTTTAGTAGATTTCTAAAAACAAAAGTAGACGCATTTACATAGCCGCTACAAAATATTTAAGTTTTCGTCCCTACCCAACTCTCCTTACTTTTCCAGTGGTAGTCACATCCATTACCTCATTTCTATAAATACATGTAGTTTGTTTTGCATTTGTATATTGTTGAATTAGTTCTCCTGAATACAGCTGGAATACTGCTCGCTGGATGTCAAGCAATAATCAATCAACCAATCAAATACATAACCAGTACCACGGGGAGACATTATCGAAGCACCTATCCCAGGACCGGATTAAAACCAATTTATGCCCTAATCACAGGCCAACCTTAATGCCCCCGCAATTTCCACTGGCATAATGTCAAAAAAACTAACACGACCCCTTGATGCCAAGACTCAACATAATTGTCAAATACCTAACATTAAATTTATTTTTCCTATTTTTTTTTGGGGGGGGGGGGATTTTTGGTGAGTTTTTGAGTCTAATATCTGGTTGATAAAATAAATTGCCTTGTGGCAGGAATTTTGTGGTGCCCATTGCCCCTTGATGCCATACTCACGTGCTTATTTTGCCAAAAAGTGTTAATCCAGCCCTGACCTATCCCTACCATCATAAACCATTCGAGGAATAGTTTCGTACTCGATCGCACTTCAAAATCTTTCACTAAGTAGTCTGTATCAGGTATGAAAATGGTTTCTAACTTGATGATATTTTAGATATCAGTTCGTGTGTTGTTTATCTTTATTCACGATTTCTCTGCTGCGGTGAGGTTTGCGCTCATAGTCGTATAAGACTATTTACTCCCAACACCCCAAACTTAAATATTTTGTAGCGGCTATGTAAATGCGTCTACTTTTGCTTTTATAAATCTACTAAAGAGGTTTTTAACGTATACAGAGAGCGTGGCTCTCCCCATGCACGTTCCCCATTCTGTATGATCCACGACCAGCCCTTCTGTATTATAGCTTGACAATCCTCCATCGAGAGGTCACATCCTATCCGTCACACGAGGATGCACATGACAGCTATGTGGGCCTGCGCCCCGAGAACCTTCACCATTAACATACCATGCTGACTCAGAAATCGCTCTAGACAATAGAATACGTGAATAAATAATTTGTATAAAAGAGGGAGAGGCGTTAAGGTGCAAAATTGGCCCCACATTTTATCAAAAAAATAATGCTTCACATAAAATAAAAACAATTTACTAATTTAATTGTTATATTTACATATTTTCAAAAAATATATCTTTCCGTGAGATTGGGTGCGCTATGACGTCATGATGACATCATGATTAGACGGATAATGCTAAAAATGGACTATAAACGACATATTCAATGTACATTTTAGCTATTTTATATACCTCCACAGTCTTCCACCAACACCAAATTGAGCAGTTGTTTTGAGTATAGAGGGTTAATGATTGTATCAAAATATTTTGTTGGTGGAGGATTGTGGAGGTTGTTAAATATTAATTTATTTATAACCTCGACCAGACCCTTAAAATCAATATTTTCACTCTTCTGATTGTATATATGATACTATTATGTATATATACACAATCTCTGTACATTTTATGATTCATTTCAAGCAATGAAATTCATCAGTAAATAACTTGTTTCTGTAAATAATTGTATTTATTTTAAATATAGTTTGTATACATTGAAACCAGGAGAAAAACTCAGTGCATGCAGTCCGGCGTCAACGCGATAAAAAGAACTGGGGACTATACGTTCCATATATGGCCCCATATTTAATGAATCATTATCTTAGAAAATACTTGATTAAAATTTGATGTGTTTTATTTTATAGACGACATCATACTTTTGTTGTATTTTATTAAAGCTTGTTTCCAACAAAATCGATACGTATTTGACGTCATTGTGACGTCATCAGCGTTATTTGTTTTCTGTATTTCGTGGAATTTTGCCCGCGATATTTCGACGGTTTTCGAAGAAATTAAGCACCTCCGTAGTCGTGCACCAGACAATATTTTACCAGATTATTAAAATAAATAAAACACAACTACTGTTAAAGTATTTGTTTGGTGCACGAGGTGTTAAATTTCTTGAAAAACGACGGGAAAATGTTCAAATATCACAAACGCTTAGATGACGTTTTGATGTTTGAGAAGCAATAGTTGCCGTAAAAAACCATGGTATGTCGGCACGTAGCAGTTATACAACATAAAAATAAAATAAACACCACTTCATCCAAAATAGTTTTTTTTCATAAGCCCCCAATTATTGATTATATATTTTCTTCCGGGATACTGAAATAGTTATTACTACCGGGATACTGAGGTAGGTTTAATGGTCTATCGATGCTACTTCTAAAATGAATTAAAATAGTTTGATCCAAAAGGAGTAGATGTTTTTTGGGCACAATCCAACATATCCTTAAGAAGAGTTTGAAGATACCACAGGGGCAATCAGAATCCGTATATGCGTTCTGTCATGTGCATAAGTTATTGTTTGCATGATTGACAGACAACATTCATCATATTGTTTTCTAGCTTCTGAACTGTCGATCGAGAAAAAAATAAAATATTCTAGACAGGCAGCATATAGCCAGTCAATGGGGTTTGCAATTAATATTTCGCATGCACAATAGCGACCCACCACCACAAGGTGTGGAAAATAGAAATATTCTTCTGTGGTTTAAATGCGTATTAACTGCATTACATGTAAACTGTATTATTCTGTTTGATAAAGTCCTTTAACTAGAACAGAATTTTGTTTACCCTTGAGTGCAATAGTGTTGTAATAAAATATCGTGAACGTGATGTAAAAGTTTGAAAGCATTTCAATGTATATTTTAAATGAGGTTGAAACATGTTGCCATTTGATATAAATTCGGTTGTATTTCATTTTGACGATTTTAATTACGGAAGACGATCACAACCATATTTTTTTTAACAATTGCAACTCAGCTGGTTTTTTTTCATAGCATATAATAAAATGAAAAAATATATATCACACTGTCGGAACAGTTCCAACATTCAATAGAAAATCGTAGAAATAATATCATTTAGTGTCCGTCGTCTGTTATCCATAACTTTTCATATTAATATTTAATCTTTTTCTTAGAAACTGCAAAACCAAATGCTTTATTTTACGTTATCAAGTTCTCTCAACCCGCACCTTGGCATTTTTATTTTTTATAGATTTATGATGGTTGTCCGTAAAAATGTACTGGAATATATCATAACATTGGTTGTCGTTAAGAATAAAGTACGGTTAAAAAAGTGTTTAAAAAAATTTCAAATATGACAAAGTTCTATTCCTCAAATAAATCTATCTATTACTTCTTTAAGGTTAATACCAAAATTTAGACCAGTTTTCGACAATCAATGTTAATAAGTTTCTGAATTGATATGATCTCAATATGTACATTATCAATGTCATAGCAGACGATGAAGCCAAAATTGGTCTGTATGAGATATATTTTTTAAATGATTAAAGCTCTGTTAAGGTGACGAAAAAATGAATTACGAACAAATACAATTTGAACTTGAAATAATAGATTTGGTACGTAGTTCTTACATTTAAAGATGATATTTTTAGATCAGATTTCTTGAGATCATTCATGCAATTTCAGTATCATAATATAACCTCTGACAAATGAAGCGATCAAAATAATGAGAGATTTTATCACGTGAAACAAACCGTCGAAAACAGGAGACCGTCGAAAATGGGTGACGTTGTGACATTACTATTCGTTCACTTTAATTTCATAATACAGTTTCAGAACATGTTTTTATTCCTGAAATCAATCCACATTGCATATTAAGTCAAAGTTATGCTTTGTTTATTGAGCTTTATTATGCTTTGTTTTTGTTTTTGTTTTTAAAAGATATGCATTATAATACAATGATACGTACATTCTGTATTCTGAAAAAAATGACGTTCAGTGCTTTTCATTACCTGACTTTGTCAGTCCGCTGTGAGGAATTAGATGCACATATTAACTAACTGTATTTATTTATGAAAAGCACATATTGTGAATACATTTTGGAGAAATTTTATCGACATCTGGGGTGGGGCCGATTTTGGCTCTTATAGCTCCCAGTCCTTTGACATAAATACACTACATATAACTGTATAGAAATAGCATACCCTAATCATAGTCCAACACAAGTAGGAGTGATGAATTGAACATCTTTTGACATAGGGTTAGAATTATGGTTTTTAGCGCCACTTTCAACAATATTTCAGTAATGTCAGTCAGTTTTATTACCGCAGTACCAGGAGAAAACCATCGACCTGCTGCAAGTCACTGACAAACTGTATCACATAATGTTGTATCGAGTACAGTGAGTGGGATTCGGACTAACAAATTTTAGTGATGATGGCCCATTGATGGGGGCTGATTACACAGGCAGCTACAAGTCCAACTACCATAGGATCACGACCAGAACAGTATAGAAATAACATACTCTTTTGATTGCCCAACAGAAATAGGGTGCCCGTGGTCGTGATCGTATGGTAGTTGGATTTATAACTACCTATGCATACAGAGTATATCACCACTAAAGTTGTGAGATCGAATCCAGCTCAGGCGATGCGTACTCGATATGTACAACATTATGTGATTTTAAAGTTTGTCAGTGGCTTGCGACAGGTCGATGGTTTCCTCTATCAATAAAACTGACCACCATGATATAACGGAAATATTGTTGAAAGTGGCGTTAAACACCATACCCCCCCCCCCCCCCAAAAATAGGAGTGACAAACCGAACATCTTTTAGTAGCATTTAAAACACTACGTACACGAACACTGTATGTACGAATATTGTCATATACAAATACATGTACTAGGTACGCTTGACACTAGAAAAAAATTATTATGAATTTAACTGATTGCATGTGTGCATTAGTAATATATACATATATTAATTAAAAAAACTAAAACAGCCACTCTAAAAAGACAGATGAGAGGCTATCAACATTAATAAAAAAAAAAAAAACTAAAAGATCCACTTTAAAAAGACAGATGAGAGGCTATCAACATTAATAAACAAAAAACAACTAAAAGAGCCATCCTAAAAAGACAGATGAGAGGCTATCAACATTAATAAACAAAACAACCAAAAGAGCCACTCTAAAAAGACAGATGAGAGGCTATCAACATTAATAAACAAAACAATGAAAAGAGCCACTCTAAAAAGACATTAATAAAAAAACAAAAAAAAACAAACTAAAAGAGCCACTTTAAAAAGACAGATGAGAGGCTATCAACATTAATAAACAAAAAAACTACAAGAGCCACTCTAAAAAGACAGATGAGAGGCTATCAACATTAACATTACAAAAAAACTAAAAGAGCCACTCTAAAAAGACAGATGAGAGGCTATCAACATTAATATACAAAAAACAACAACTAAAAGAGCCACTTTAAAAAGACAGATGAGAGGCTATCAACATTAATAAAAAAAAACAACTAAAAGAGCCACTCTAAAAAGACAGATGAGAGGCTATCAACATTAATAAACAAAAAAACTAAAAGAGCCACCCTAAAAAGACAGATAAGAGGATATCAACATTAATAAAAAAAAAAAAAAAAAAAAAGAGCCACTCTAAAAAGACAGATGAGAGGCTATCAACATTAACATTAAAACAAACCTGAAAGACCGACTCTAAAAAGACAGATGAGAGGCTATCAACATTAATAAAAAAAAACAACTAAAAGAGCCACTCTAAAAAGACAGATGAGAGGATATCAACATTAATAAAAAAAAAAACAACTAAAAGAGCCACTCTAAAAAGACAGATGAGAGGCTATCATCATTAATAAACAAAAAAACTAAAAGAGCCACTCTAAAAAGACAGATGAGAGGCTATCAACATTAATAAACAAAAAACTAAAAGAGCCACTCTAAAAAGACAGATGAGAGGCTATCAACATTAATATACAAAAAACAACAACTAAAAGAGCCACTCTAATAAGACAGATGAGAGGCTATCAACATTAATAAAAAACAACAACAAAAAGAGCCACTTTAAAAAGACAGATGAGAGGCTATCAACATTAATAAACAAAAAACAACTAAAAGAGCCATCCTAAAAAGACAGATGAGAGGCTATCAACATTAATAAACAAAAAACAACTAAAAGAGCCACTCTAAAAAGAAAGATGAGAGGCTATCAACATTAATAAAAAAACAACTAAAAGAGCCACTCTAAAAAGACAGATGAGAGGCTATCAACATTAATAAACAAAACAACTAAAAGAGCCACTCTAAAAAGACAGATGAGAGGCTATCAACATTAATAAACAAAACAATGAAAAGGGCCACTCTAAAAAGACATTAATAAAAAAAACAAAAAAAAACAAACTAAAAGAGCCACTTTAAAAAGACAGATGAGAGGCTATCAACATTAATAAACAAAAAAACTAAAAGAGCCACTCTAAAAAGACAGATGAGAGGCTATCAACATTAATAAACAAAAAACAACAACTAAAAGAGCAACTATAAAAAGACAGATGAGAGGCTATCAACATTAATATACAAAAAACAACAACTAAAAGAGCCACTCTAAAAAGACAGATGAGAGGCTATCAACATTAATAAAAAAAAAACAACTAAAAGAGCCACTCTAAAAAGACAGATGAGAGGCTATCAACATTAATAAACAAAAAAAATAAAAGAGCCACCCTAAAAAGACAGATAAGAGGATATCAACATTAATAAAAAAAAAAAAAAAAAAAAAAAAGAGCCACTCTAAAAAGACAGATGAGAGGCTATCAACATTAACATTAAAACAAACCTAAAAGACCGACTCTAAAAAGACAGATGAGAGGCTATCAACATTAATAAAAAAAAACAACTAAAAGAGCCACTCTAAAAAGACAGATGAGAGGATATCAACATTAATAAACAAAAAACAACCAAAAGAGCCACTCTAAAAAGACAGATGAGAGGCTATCATCATTAATAAACAAAAAAACTAAAAGAGCCACTCTAAAAAGACAGATGAGAGGCTATCAACATTAATAAACAAAAAACTAAAAGAGCCACTCTAAAAAGACAGATGAGAGGCTATCAACATTAATAAACAAAAAACAACAACTAAAAGAGCCACTCTAATAAGACAGATGAGAGGCTATCAACATTAATAAAAAACAACAACAAAAAGAGCCACTTTAAAAAGACAGATGAGAGGCTATCAACATTAATAAACAAAAAACAACTAAAAGAGCCATCCTAAAAAGACAGATGAGAGGCTATCAACATTAATAAACAAAAAACAACTAAAAGAGCCACTCTAAAAAGAAAGATGAGAGGCTATCAACATTAATAAAAAAAAAAAAAACTAAAAGAGCCACTCTAAAAAGACAGATGAGAGGCTATCATCATTAATAAACAAAAAAACTAAAAGAGCCACTCTAAAAAGACAGATGAGAGGCTATCACCATTAATAAACAAAAAACTAAAAGAGCCACTCTAAAAAGACAGATGAGAGGCTATCAACATTAATAAACAAAAAACAACAACTAAAAGAGCCACTCTAAAAAGACAGATGAGAGGCTATCAACATTAATATACAAAAAACAACAACTAAAAGAGCCACTCTAATAAGACAGATGAGAGGCTATCAACATTAATAAAAAACAACAACAAAAAGAGCCACTTTAAAAAGACAGATGAGAGGCTATCAACATTAATAAACAAAAAACAACTAAAAGAGCCATCCTAAAAAGACAGATGAGAGGCTATCAACATTAATAAACAAAAAACAACTAAAAGAGCCACTCTAAAAAGAAAGATGAGAGGCTATCAACATTAATAAAAAAAAAACTAAAAGAGCCACTCTAAAAAGACAGATGAGAGGCTATCAACATTAATAAACAAAACAACTAAAAGAGCCACTCTAAAAAGACAGATGAGAGGCTATCAACATTAATAAACAAAACAATGAAAAGAGCCACTCTAAAAAGACATTAATAAAAAAAACAAAAAAAAACAAACTAAAAGAGCCACTTTAAAAAGACAGATGAGAGGCTATCAACATTAATAAACAAAAAAACTAAAAGAGCCACTCTAAAAAGACAGATGAGAGGCTATCAACATTAACATTAAAAAAAAACTAAAAGAGCCACTCTAAAAAGACAGATGAGAGACTATCAACATTAATATACAAAAAACAACAACTAAAAGAGCCACTCTAAAAAGACAGATGAGAGGCTATTAACATTAATAAAAAAAACAACTAAAAGAGCCACTCTAAAAAGACAGATGAGAGGCTATCAACTTTAATAAACAAAAACCATCAACAAAAGAGCCACTCTAAAAAGACAGATGAGAGGATATCAACATTAATAAAAAAAATAAATAAATAAAAGAGCCACCCTAAAAAGACAGATGAGAGGCTATCAACATTAACATTAAAAAAAACTAAAAGAGCCACTCTAAAAAGACAGATGAGAGGCTATCAACATTAATAAAAAAGAAACTAAAAGAGCCATCCTAAAAAGACAGATGAGAGGCTATCAACATTAATAAACAAAAAACAACTAAAAGAGCCACTCTAAAAAGAAAGATGAGAGGCTATCAACATTAATAAAAAAATAAAAAATAAAAGAGCCACTCTAAAAAGACAGATGAGAGGCTATCAACATTAATAAAAAAAAAAACAACTAAAAGAGCCACTCTAAAAAGACAGATGAGAGGCTATCAACATTAATAAACAAAAAACTAAAAGAGCCACTCTAAAAAGACAGATGAGAGGCTATCAACATTAATAAACAAAAAAACTAAAAGAGCCACTCTAAAAAGACAGATGAGAGGCTATCAACATTAATAAACAAAAAACAACAACTAAAAGAGCCACTCTAAAAAGACAGATGAGAGGCTATCAACATTAATATACAAAAAACAACAACTAAAAGAGCCACTCTAAAAAGACAGATGAGAGGCTATCAACATTAATAAACAAAAAAACTAAAAGAGCCACTCTAAAAAGACAGATGAGAGGCTATCAACATTAATAAACAAAAAACAACAACTAAAAGAGCAACTCTAAAAAGACAGATGAGAGGCTATCAACATTAATATACAAAAAACAACAACTAAAAGAGCCACTCTAAAAAGACAGATGAGAGGATATCAACATTAATAAACAAAACAACTAAAAGAGCCACTCTAAAAAGACAGATGAGAGGCTATCAACATTAATAAACAAAACAATGAAAAGAGCCACTCTAAAAAGACATTAATAAAAAAAACAAAAAAAAACAAACTAAAAGAGCCACTTTAAAAAGACAGATGAGAGGCTATCAACATTAATAAACAAAAAAACTAAAAGAGCCACTCTAAAAAGACAGATGAGAGGCTATCAACATTAACATTAAAAAAAAACTAAAAGAGCCACTCTAAAAAGACAGATGAGAGACTATCAACATTAATATACAAAAAACAACAACTAAAAGAGCCACTCTAAAAAGACAGATGAGAGGCTATCAACATTAATAAACAAAAAAAAAACTAAAAGATCCACTTTAAAAAGACAGATGAGAGGCTATCAACATTAATAAACAAAAAACAACTAAAAGAGCCATCCTAAAAAGACAGATGAGAGGCTATCAACATTAATAAACAAAACAACCAAAAGAGCCACTCTAAAAAGACAGATGAGAGGCTATCAACATTAATAAACAAAACAATGAAAAGAGCCACTCTAAAAAGACATTAATAAAAAAACAAAAAAAAACAAACTAAAAGAGCCACTTTAAAAAGACAGATGAGAGGCTATCAACATTAATAAACAAAAAAACTACAAGAGCCACTCTAAAAAGACAGATGAGAGGCTATCAACATTAACATTACAAAAAAACTAAAAGAACCACTCTAAAAAGACAGATGAGAGGCTATCAACATTAATATACAAAAAACAACAACTAAAAGAGCCACTTTAAAAAGACAGATGAGAGGCTATCAACATTAATAAAAAAAAACAACTAAAAGAGCCACTCTAAAAAGACAGATGAGAGGCTATCAACATTAATAAACAAAAAAACTAAAAGAGCCACCCTAAAAAGACAGATAAGAGGATATCAACATTAATAAAAAAAAAAAAAAAAAAAAGAGCCACTCTAAAAAGACAGATGAGAGGCTATCAACATTAACATTAAAACAAACCTAAAAGACCGACTCTAAAAAGACAGATGAGAGGCTATCAACATTAATAAAAAAAAACAACTAAAAGAGCCACTCTAAAAAGACAGATGAGAGGATATCAACATTAATAAAAAAAAAAACAACTAAAAGAGCCACTCTAAAAAGACAGATGAGAGGCTATCATCATTAATAAACAAAAAAACTAAAAGAGCCACTCTAAAAAGACAGATGAGAGGCTATCAACATTAATAAACAAAAAACTAAAAGAGCCACTCTAAAAAGACAGATGAGAGGCTATCAACATTAATATACAAAAAACAACAACTAAAAGAGCCACTCTAATAAGACAGATGAGAGGCTATCAACATTAATAAAAAACAACAACAAAAAGAGCCACTTTAAAAAGACAGATGAGAGGCTATCAACATTAATAAACAAAAAACAACTAAAAGAGCCATCCTAAAAAGACAGATGAGAGGCTATCAACATTAATAAACAAAAAACAACTAAAAGAGCCACTCTAAAAAGAAAGATGAGAGGCTATCAACATTAATAAAAAAACAACTAAAAGAGCCACTCTAAAAAGACAGATGAGAGGCTATCAACATTAATAAACAAAACAACTAAAAGAGCCACTCTAAAAAGACAGATGAGAGGCTATCAACATTAATAAACAAAACAATGAAAAGGGCCACTCTAAAAAGACATTAATAAAAAAAACAAAAAAAAACAAACTAAAAGAGCCACTTTAAAAAGACAGATGAGAGGCTATCAACATTAATAAACAAAAAAACTAAAAGAGCCACTCTAAAAAGACAGATGAGAGGCTATCAACATTAATAAACAAAAAACAACAACTAAAAGAGCAACTATAAAAAGACAGATGAGAGGCTATCAACATTAATATACAAAAAACAACAACTAAAAGAGCCACTCTAAAAAGACAGATGAGAGGCTATCAACATTAATAAAAAAAAACAACTAAAAGAGCCACTCTAAAAAGACAGATGAGAGGCTATCAACATTAATAAACAAAAAAACTAAAAGAGCCACCCTAAAAAGACAGATAAGAGGATATCAACATTAATAAAAAAAAAAAAAAAAAAAAAAAAGAGCCACTCTAAAAAGACAGATGAGAGGCTATCAACATTAACATTAAAACAAACCTAAAAGACCGACTCTAAAAAGACAGATGAGAGGCTATCAACATTAATAAAAAAAAACAACTAAAAGAGCCACTCTAAAAAGACAGATGAGAGGATATCAACATTAATAAACAAAAAACAACCAAAAGAGCCACTCTAAAAAGACAGATGAGAGGCTATCATCATTAATAAACAAAAAAACTAAAAGAGCCACTCTAAAAAGACAGATGAGAGGCTATCAACATTAATAAACAAAAAACTAAAAGAGCCACTCTAAAAAGACAGATGAGAGGCTATCAACATTAATAAACAAAAAACAACAACTAAAAGAGCCACTCTAATAAGACAGATGAGAGGCTATCAACATTAATAAAAAACAACAACAAAAAGAGCCACTTTAAAAAGACAGATGAGAGGCTATCAACATTAATAAACAAAAAACAACTAAAAGAGCCATCCTAAAAAGACAGATGAGAGGCTATCAACATTAATAAACAAAAAACAACTAAAAGAGCCACTCTAAAAAGAAAGATGAGAGGCTATCAACATTAATAAAAAAAAAAAAAACTAAAAGAGCCACTCTAAAAAGACAGATGAGAGGCTATCATCATTAATAAACAAAAAAACTAAAAGAGCCACTCTAAAAAGACAGATGAGAGGCTATCACCATTAATAAACAAAAAACTAAAAGAGCCACTCTAAAAAGACAGATGAGAGGCTATCAACATTAATAAACAAAAAACAACAACTAAAAGAGCCACTCTAAAAAGACAGATGAGAGGCTATCAACATTAATATACAAAAAACAACAACTAAAAGAGCCACTCTAATAAGACAGATGAGAGGCTATCAACATTAATAAAGAACAACAACAAAAAGAGCCACTTTAAAAAGACAGATGAGAGGCTATCAACATTAATAAACAAAAAACAACTAAAAGAGCCATCCTAAAAAGACAGATGAGAGGCTATCAACATTAATAAACAAAAAACAACTAAAAGAGCCACTCTAAAAAGAAAGATGAGAGGCTATCAACATTAATAAAAAAAAAACTAAAAGAGCCACTCTAAAAAGACAGATGAGAGGCTATCAACATTAATAAACAAAACAACTAAAAGAGCCACTCTAAAAAGACAGATGAGAGGCTATCAACATTAATAAACAAAACAATGAAAAGAGCCACTCTAAAAAGACATTAATAAAAAAAAAAAAAAAAAACAAACTAAAAGAGCCACTTTAAAAAGACAGATGAGAGGCTATCAACATTAATAAACAAAAAAACTAAAAGAGCCACTCTAAAAAGACAGATGAGAGGCTATCAACATTAACATTAAAAAAAAACTAAAAGAGCCACTCTAAAAAGACAGATGAGAGACTATCAACATTAATATACAAAAAACAACAACTAAAAGAGCCACTCTAAAAAGACAGATGAGAGGCTATTAACATTAATAAAAAAAACAACTAAAAGAGCCACTCTAAAAAGACAGATGAGAGGCTATCAACTTTAATAAACAAAAACCATCAACAAAAGAGCCACTCTAAAAAGACAGATGAGAGGATATCAACATTAATAAAAAAAATAAATAAATAAAAGAGCCACCCTAAAAAGACAGATGAGAGGCTATCAACATTAACATTAAAAAAAACTAAAAGAGCCACTCTAAAAAGACAGATGAGAGGCTATCAACATTAATAAAAAAGAAACTAAAAGAGCCATCCTAAAAAGACAGATGAGAGGCTATCAACATTAATAAACAAAAAACAACTAAAAGAGCCACTCTAAAAAGAAAGATGAGAGGCTATCAACATTAATAAAAAAATAAAAAATAAAAGAGCCACTCTAAAAAGACAGATGAGAGGCTATCAACATTAATAAAAAAAAAAACAACTAAAAGAGCCACTCTAAAAAGACAGATGAGAGGCTATCAACATTAATAAACAAAAAACTAAAAGAGCCACTCTAAAAAGACAGATGAGAGGCTATCAACATTAATAAACAAAAAAACTAAAAGAGCCACTCTAAAAAGACAGATGAGAGGCTATCAACATTAATAAACAAAAAACAACAACTAAAAGAGCCACTCTAAAAAGACAGATGAGAGGCTATCAACATTAATATACAAAAAACAACAACTAAAAGAGCCACTCTAAAAAGACAGATGAGAGGCTATCAACATTAATAAACAAAAAAACTAAAAGAGCCACTCTAAAAAGACAGATGAGAGGCTATCAACATTAATAAACAAAAAACAACAACTAAAAGAGCAACTCTAAAAAGACAGATGAGAGGCTATCAACATTAATATACAAAAAACAACAACTAAAAGAGCCACTCTAAAAAGACAGATGAGAGGATATCAACATTAATAAACAAAACAACTAAAAGAGCCACTCTAAAAAGACAGATGAGAGGCTATCAACATTAATAAACAAAACAATGAAAAGAGCCACTCTAAAAAGACATTAATAAAAAAAACAAAAAAAAACAAACTAAAAGAGCCACTTTAAAAAGACAGATGAGAGGCTATCAACATTAATAAACAAAAAAACTAAAAGAGCCACTCTAAAAAGACAGATGAGAGGCTATCAACATTAACATTAAAAAAAAACTAAAAGAGCCACTCTAAAAAGACAGATGAGAGACTATCAACATTAATATACAAAAAACAACAACTAAAAGAGCCACTCTAAAAAGACAGATGAGAGGCTATCAACATTAATAAACAAAAAACAACAACTAAAAGAGCAACTCTAAAAAGACAGATGAGAGGCTATCAACATTAATATACAAAAAACAACAACTAAAAGAGCCACTCTAAAAAGACAGATGAGAGGATATCAACATTAATAAACAAAACAACTAAAAGAGCCACTCTAAAAAGACAGATGAGAGGCTATCAACATTAATAAACAAAACAATGAAAAGAGCCACTCTAAAAAGACATTAATAAAAAAAAACAAAAAAAACAAACTAAAAGAGCCACTTTAAAAAGACAGATGAGAGGCTATCAACATTAATAAACAAAAAAACTAAAAGAGCCACTCTAAAAAGACAGATGAGAGGCTATCAACATTAACATTAAAAAAAAACTAAAAGAGCCACTCTAAAAAGACAGATGAGAGACTATCAACATTAATATACAAAAAACAACAAATAAAAGAGCCACTCTAAAAAGACAGATGAGAGGCTATCAACATTAATAAAAAAAAAAAACTAAAAGAGCCACTCTAAAAAGACAGATGAGAGGCTATCAACATTAATATACAAAAAACAACAACTAAAAGAGCCACTCTAAAAAGACAGATGAGAGGATATCAACATTAATAAACAAAACAACTAAAAGAGCCACTCTAAAAAGACAGATGAGAGGCTATCAACATTAATAAACAAAACAATGAAAAGAGCCACTCTAAAAAGACATTAATAAAAAAAAACAAAAAAAAAAAACTAAAAGAGCCACTTTAAAAAGACAGATGAGAGGCTATCAACATTAATAAACAAAAAAACTAAAAGAGCCACTCTAAAAAGACAGATGAGAGGCTATCAACATTAACATTAAAGAAAAACTAAAAGAGCCACTCTAAAAAGACAGATGAGAGACTATCAACATTAATATACAAAAAACAACAACTAAAAGAGCCACTCTAAAAAGACAGATGAGAGGCTATCAACATTAATAAAAAAAAACAACTAAAAGAGCCACTCTAAAAAGACAGATGAGAGGCTATCAACTTTAATAAACAAAAACCATCAACAAAAGAGCCACTCTAAAAAGACAGATAAGAGGATATCAACATTAATAAAAAAAAAAAAATAAATAAAAGAGCCACCCTAAAAAGACAGATGAGAGGCTATCAACATTAACATTAAAAAAAAACTAAAAGAGCCACTCTAAAAAGACAGATGAGAGGCTATCAACATTAATAAAAAAGAAACTAAAATAGCCATCCTAAAAAGACAGATGAGAGGCTATCAACATTAATAAACAAAAAACAACTAAAAGAGCCACTCTAAAAAGAAAGATGAGAGGCTATCAACATTAATAAACAAAAAAACTAAAAGAGCCACTCTAAAAAGACAGATGAGAGGCTATCAACATTAATAAACAAAAAACAACAACTAAAAGAGCCACTCTAAAAAGACAGATGAGAGGCTATCAACATTAATATACAAAAAACAACAACTAAAAGAGCCACTCTAAAAAGACAGATGAGAGGATATCAACATTAATAAAAAAAAAAAAAAAAACTAAAAGAGCCACTCTAAAAAGACAGATGAGAGGCTATCAACTTTAATAAACAAAAAACATCAACAAAAGAGCCACTCTAAAAAGACAGATGAGAGGATATCAACATTAATAAAAAAAATATTAAAATAAAAGAGCCACTCTAAAAAGACAGATGAGAGGCTATCAACATTAATATACAAAAAACAACAACTAAAAGAGCCACTCTAAAAAGACAGATGAGAGGATATCAACATTAATAAACAAAACAACTAAAAGAGCCACTCTAAAAAGACAGATGAGAGGCTATCAACATTAATAAACAAAACAATGAAAAGAGCCACTCTAAAAAGACATTAATAAAAAAAAAAAAAAAAAAAAAACTAAAAGAGCCACTTTAAAAAGACAGATGAGAGGCTATCAACATTAATAAACAAAAAAACTAAAAGAGCCACTCTAAAAAGACAGATGAGAGGCTATCAACATTAACATTAAAGAAAAACTAAAAGAGCCACTCTAAAAAGACAGATGAGTGACTATCAACATTAATATACAAAAAACAACAACTAAAAGAGCCACTCTAAAAAGACAGATGAGAGGCTATCAACATTAATAAACAAAAAACAACAACTAAAAGAGCCACTCTAAAAAGACAGATGAGAGGCTATCAACATTAATAAACAAAAAACAACAACTAAAAGAGCCACTCTAAAAAGATAGATGAGAGGCTATCAACATTAATAAAAAAAAAAACTAAAAGAGCCACTCTAAAAAGACAGATGAGAGGATATCAACATTAATAAAAAAAAAATTAAAATAAAAGAGCCACTCTAAAAAGACAGATGAGAGGCTATCAACATTAATAAACAAAAAACAACTAAAAGAGCCACTTTAAAAAGACAGATGAGAGGATATCAACATTAATAAAAAAAAAATAATAATAAAAGAGCCACTCTAAAAAGACAGATGACAGGCTATCAACATTAATAAAAAACTAAAAAATAAAAACTGAAAGAGCCACTATAAAAAGACAGATGAGAGGCTATCAACATTTAAAAAAAAACTAAAGGAGCCACTCTAAAAAGACAGATGATAGTCTATCAACATTAATAAACAAAAAACAACTAAAAGAGCCACTCTAAAACGACAGATGAGAGGCTATCAACATTAATAAACAAAAAACAACAACTAAAAGAGCCACTTTAAAAAGACAGATGAGAGGCTATCAACATTAATAAACAAAAAAATTAAAAGAGCCACTCTAAAAAGACAGATAAGAGGCTATCAACATTAATGAAAAGAAACAAGCAAAAGAGCCACTCTAAAAAGACAGATGAGAGGCTATCAACATTAATAAAAAAAAAAACAATAAAAGAGCCACTCTAAAAAGACATTAATAAAAAAAAACACAAAAAAAACAAACTAAAAGAGCCACTCTAAAAAGACAGATGAGAGGTTTGGTTGGTTTTATGGTGTTTAATGCCGCTTTCAACAATATTTCAGTTTTATCATAGCGGTCAGTTTTATTGGTGGAGGTAACAGGAGGACACGGAGAAAAGCACCAACCTGCCGTAAGTCACTGACAAACTTTATCACATGTTGTACACCTCGCCTGAGCGACAGTCGAACCCACAACATCAGTGGTGATAGGCACTGATTGCATAGGTAGTTGTAAATCCAACAACTATACGAACACGGCCATGTCGGCCCCATGAAACAATAATTAAAAAACTGAAAGAGCCACTCTAAAAGGACATATGGGAGGCTATCAACATTAATAGAAATAAAAAATAAACATTATGATTATTTAACAAATCCAAAAGAGCCACTCTAAAACGACCTATGAGAGGCTATCAACATTAATTAAAAACAAACATTAATGAATAAAACCTAAAAGATCCACCCTAAAAAAACCTAAAATATCCACTCTAAAAAGACCTATGAGAGGCTATCAATATTAATAAAAAAAACATTAATCTAAAAAATTCAAAAGAGCCACTCTAAGAAGACCTATGAGATGCTTTCAACATTAATAAAAAAAACATTAATAAATAAAAAACCTAAAAGAGTCACTCTAAAAAAAACTATGAGAGGCTATCAACATTAATAAAAACATTAATTAAAAACATTAATAAAAACTAAACTAAAAGAGCCACTCTTAAAAAGACCTATGATAGGCTATAAACATTAACAAAAAGACATTAATTAAACAAAAATAAAAGAGCCACTCTAAAAAGAACTTTACAACAATATTTATAACAATATTTACAACATTTTTTTGTAAAGTATCACATTGCGTTAAGGGCCATAACCTTAACACATTAATAGTTAAAAAAAGGATAAAATAATAATAATAACATTGTTGTCCAAATGATAAAGGTTATTTGGAAATAACATATTTTGTCCAAACAGTATACCTGATCACTATAACATATTCTGTATATATTGAATAATTTAAAATATATTTTCGAGTCAAAAGCACATGTTTGTTCAGCTCTGATAAATGTTCATCGACACTGCACCCAGTGGAGGACATAATTATATACCCGAGATTTCATTAGTTTGTTAGATCATCGGCGGAATCTTATACCTGTAAAATGGGAACAAGGTATGTGACATTTCTGTAATATTTTTTTTTTATTTCAGCAAAAATCATATTTATAAAATGAATTTATTTAAGTCATCCTAAAATGATTAAAATAAAATCACTGTTCAGGGTCACTGTTCAGGAAATATGGATTTCATTTCATTTACTTTACTTTATTTGTATTAGTTAACTTGAAGAAAAAAAATGGATGATTGTTATTTTAAGAAATTAGATAATTGTTCAGAAACAATATATTATATATATATATAAAATAATAATAATTACATATTTATCAGTCCTCACTATGAGCACCAGGGCCCGTATTCATATAGCCACTTAAGCTACGATTTCCCTAAGGAAACACTTAAGTTAAGGAAACTCCGCCCATTTTACTTAAGTGGTATTCATAAAACTTCTTATCTTAAGTATTTCCATAGAATAACCTTAAGTTAAGGAAACTCCGCCCATCATACTTAGGTGGTATTCATAAACGTCCTTAAACTAAGAAAACACTTAAGATTTCCCTTAACTTTAAGGTAGATGGGTAGGTTCCTTAAGTTTTCCTGAATTGCTATTTATACTGATTGTGAGTTATGAAAGTGATATTGTATGAATAAAAAGATAACAACAAACCATATTAGCAATATTTCATAGGTATTCGAGTTTAT
The DNA here is from genome assembly GCA_963680875.1 of Bathymodiolus brooksi. Classification (NCBI taxonomy): domain Eukaryota; kingdom Metazoa; phylum Mollusca; class Bivalvia; order Mytilida; family Modiolidae; genus Bathymodiolus; species Bathymodiolus brooksi. The sequence continues at coordinate 98,085,266 of OY804584.1, forward strand.
CATCAAATCCATATCATATCTTACATGTACATAAAATTCACCATCAAGGTCATTTTCCGGATGAGTAAATATTTTTACAACCGTACCATTTGATGGCACGTGCTTTGCGGGTATATGAAATAGGTATAATTAAAGCTTACTAGTATTGCATTATTACCAATACAAACATGTTCCATGTCGGACGTTTTCGGTTGTTTCATGCTGGGAGAAGAGCTTTACGTAGAGAGCGAGTATTCAGAGACCGTACAAAACCTCTCGATATCTACGATGACTTCGAGTTAATAGACAAATACAGATTTGACCGACAGTCTATTATGATGATATGTGATATGTTACAGGATGACTTAGAAAGCAATACATTTAGGAATCGAGCCTATTTTTTTTTCTATGTTTTATATACATGATATTTCCATACAGTCATTAAAATTAGTTTCGCATAGAACTGTTGAACGCAAAATCCACCAAATAAATGAGGGATGTGCATCCAAACTCAAAAGTGGGAAGTTGAGGAACATTATGATTGTGTGTCCCTGTTAAACTTACATGTACCTAAATTTGAAAGAAATATAATTGTCGACGAAGTAATTGTTGACGAAAATTTTGATCTTAAAATGTCCTTTCTTTTCTCGTATTCCTCCATTAGTATCATCTTCTCTCAATCGGTCCAGTTTGGCTTTCTCTTAGACATGTTCAATAGATAAAGATTTTGATACGACTTCAATTTGATTTATATATGTATGTATGTATGTATTGAATTGGTCAAGCAATGCACGTGGAAATAGTGTAAGCGGGAATTAAAATACAATGCAAAATATTTATTGACAATGAAATCAATCATCAATGTACAATAATAGCTTAAGAACTGTGTGTCCCCTTTTCATTCATATATTTACATTTACTTAATGGTAAAATACGAGAAGTTCCGTAGTTTCAAATACTTAGGTATTCCTTAGTTAAGGAACCACTTAAGATATTTTATGAATACCACTTAAGTATCTTCCTTAACTAAGGAAATCATTAGGAAAATCTTAGTCTAAGGAACACCTAAGTTAAGAAGTTTTATGAATACGGGCCCTGTCCTCTGGCCCAAGACTAGACAGTAAAACATTGATTGGATCAGTAAAAATTTTCAGTTTTTATTTAGAACTATATAAAAATAAATTCAAGAATTTGATTCAGCCCATTAAATTCAAATTTTCATTTCGAGGACTAATAATATGAAATATGGATGTCAATATTTTGCTTGATTACACAAAAATGTGTTTTTTTAAATTTACTCTCGATTAGAAAAAAACATTGAAAATATATTATGCAATAGCATATGATGATTGCATGAATGTTGGTGAATATTAATTTGTCCATGTGAATGATTGTTATTTAACGCCAAATGAGCAATTTGTACTTATATCATGGAGAGAACTAATTACATTTTGATGAAATGCTGATGATGTACTAGACCGTCACACTGTCGCTGAGTGTGAGATTTATAGTGCTAGCCCACTGAAATAGGAAGGTCTAAAACGCGGAAGTGGAGTGGGAAAACACGGAAGTAAGCCCAAAATTGGTACTTGAAAGGTCATATCTTGAAAGGTACTCAACCTAGGATAAAAATATAAGCGGATTCTAAAAGCTATTGTTAAGATCTATCTTTTAAAGTAATAAATAATAAAATATTTTATTATTTAGATACTTAAAAGTTGACCGGCAGTGTCAAAAATGAGAACGGGCAATAGACAAAATTTTGACTTTGATCTCAAATGCATCAAAATTCAAAGACCCCGGTCAAAAACCGTTTAGATATTCTTAAAGACAATTTTATACTCTATCAGATGATATAAATATGATTTTATGGAAATATTGGTGGAAAACACAATTTTGACCGGAACCCCACCTTTTCAGAGTTATTCATCGGCGAATTTTCAACTTTGATCTCAAATTTCTCAAATATAAGGAATCCGGTCAAAAACCGTTTAAATATTCTTATAGCCAATTTTATACTTTATAAGATGACGTAAATATGATTTTATGGAAATATTGGTGGAAAAAACAATCTTGACCGGAACCCTACCTTTTCAGAGTTATCCATCGGCGAATGTTCAATTTTGATCTCAAATTTCTCAAAATTCAAGGAACCTGGTCAAAAATCGTTTACATATTCTTAAAGACAATTTTATACTCTATCTGATGATATAAAAATATTTTTGTTAACGTATTAGATAAAAGCACAATGTTGACCGGAAGCCTACCTTTTCATAGTTGGTCACTGGCAATTTAATCCTCCATCTTGCTTATTAATTACATATAATTCCATTACTCCGCCAAATTTCACAATATATATTATATATTTAACAAGTGTGGACACAGAAATGTGCTGTCCAAAAGGCAAATGTGGATGTCAATATTTCATATTATTAACTTAAAAATAAAAAATCCTGGACACAGGGTCCTGGATTTTTTTTTAATAAAAAACTAATCCTAGATTATTATTTTTGCTTAAAATCCGGTCCTGTGTTTTTATTTCAAATTTTCATCATAGCCCCCCTCCCTCTCCCAAGGGATATACAATTGTATCATTAATAATAAATTAATAAATAATAAATTCAGATTTTCTAATTAAAATAAATTTCATTTACAAAACCACTGATATTTGTTCAATTCTTAACGATGATTTAAGCTTTAGTCGCAACAAATTTTTATTTTTCTCTTTAAACTGTCGAAACATAACATTTATTCAAACTGTAAAATTCACAAATAAAATTCACCCCCCCCCCCCCTTTTTTACCTTTTTCTTGTTTAAATCAATGATCAACAATATTCCAGAATCAAACAAATGAATAAATATAACAGATTTCTTATACATGCATCTTTTTACCATGCAGAGTCAGTGTGTTTTAAATCGGTCATCCAATCAGGACGCTCATTATTCTTGTCCAAGATAAAAATACATCGCTAAAGTAAATGTACCTGTGGTTTCAGAGTAGAAGATTTTTAGAAATCTAACATAAAATTTCCCCACTTCAACTCGTAAATTTACCTAGCAATCGCAGATATTTCGTCATAAAACTTCACACATGGTTTTGTCTATCATATTTCTTGAGGACAAACATAAAATTTTATTGCATTTATCAATATTTTATGAGTATCAACAGTTTTTTCAACACCGTATCTGTTTCTCGATACAGCCGCTCGATTACAGTGACCCGTGACCCAGATTAGCTCGTTCCAGCAGTTTTTTCTTAATAATGTTGTTTAATAATAAAAATAAATTCAAGAATTTGATTCGGACCAGTAAATTCAAATTTTCATTTCGAGGACTGATAATATGAAATATGGATGCCAATATTTTGCTTGATTACACAACAAATGTGGTTTTTTTTAATTTACTCTCGATTAGAAAAAACATTGAAAATATATTATGCAATAGCATAGGATGATTGCATGAATGATGGTGAATATTAATTTGTCCATGTGAATGATTGTTGTTTAACGCCAAATGAGCAATTTGTACTTATATCATGGAGAGAACTAATTACATTTTGATGAAATGCTGATGATGTACTAGACCGTCACACTGTCGCTGAGTGTGATTTGTATAGTGCTAGCCCACTGAAATAGGAAGGTCTAAAACGCGGAAGTGGAGTGGGAAAACACGGAAGTAAGCCCAAAATGGGTACTTAAAAGGTCATATCTTGAAAGTTGCTCAACCTAGGATAAAAATATAAGCGGATTCTAAAAGCTATTGTTAAGATCTATCTTTTAAAGTAATAAATAATAAAATATTTTATTATTTAGATACTTAAAAGTTGACCGGCAGTGTCAAAAATGAGAACGGGCAATAGACAAAATTTTGACTTTGATCTCAAATGCATCAAAATTCAAAGACCCCGGTCAAAAACCGTTTAGATATTCTTAAAGACAATTTTATACTCTATCAGATGATATAAATATGATTTTATGGAAATATTGGTGGAAAACACAATTTTGACCGAACCCTACCTTTTCAGAGTTATTCATCGGCGAATTTTCAACTTTGATCTCAAATTTCTCAAATATAAGGAACCCGGTCAAAAACCGTTTAAATATTCTTATAGCCAATTTTATACTTTATAAGATGACGTAAATATGATTTTATGGAAATATTGGTGGAAAAAACAATCTTGACCGGAACCCTACCTTTTCAGAGTTATCCATCGGCGAATGTTCAATTTTGATCTCAAATTTCTCAAAATTCAAGGAACCCGGTCAAAAACCGTTTACATATTCTTAAAGACAATTTTATACTCTATCTGATGATATAAAAATATTTTTGTTAACATATTAGATAAAAGCACAATGATGACCGGAAGCCTACCTTTTCATAGTTGGTCACTGGCAATTTAATCCTCCATCTTGCTTATTAATTACATGTAATTCCATTACCCCGCCAAAGTTCACAATTTATATTATATATTTAACAAGTGTGGACACAGAAATGTGCTGTCCAAAAGGCAAATGTGGATGTCAATATTTCATATTATTAACTTAAAAATAAAAAATGCTGGACACAGGGTCCTGGATATTTTTTTAATAAAAAACTAATCCTAGATTATTATTTTTGCTTAAAATCCGGTCCTGTGTTTTTATTTCAAATTTTCATCATAGCCCCCTCCCTCTCCCAAGGGATATACAATTGTATCATTAATAATAAATTAATAAATAATAAATTCAGATTTTCTAATTAAAATAAATTTCATTTACAAAACCACTGATATTTGTTCAATTCTTAACGATGATTTAAGCTTTAGTCGCAACAAATTTTTATTTTTCTCTTTAAACTGTCGAAACATAACATTTATTTAAACTGTAAAATTCACAAATAAAATTCACCTCCCCCATTTTTCAACACCGTATCTGTTTCTCGATACAGCCGCCCGATTACAGTGACCAGTGACCCAGATTAGCAGATAGCATTTATCAATATTTTATGAGTATCAACAGTTTTTTCAACACCGTATCTGTATCTCGATACAGCGCCCGATTACAGTGACCCGTGACCCAGATTAGCAGATCTCAGCATTTTTTTTCTGAATAAGGTTGTTTAACCATATTAAAATCTTTTTATTACTATTCGGCATTTGTTTCAAATTTAAACTGAATAATGTTTTATTTGTAACAGATTGTCAAAAGCTATGATTATCTTTAATTGGATATGATCAAATACAAAGACAATATCATTAATTGAAGTGATTGAGCAATCACTAATTAGGCGGCCTAATATAAGAATAAGAATAAGAATTTTATTGTCCAATAGAGGGCCCACAACGGGCAAATATTTATGATGATTAAACCCAAGTACAAATGTAATAATTTGAATACTGTTAACTGAATAAAGAGTAAATTAAGAGCTAGCTTACATTATTCATAAAGTTCAATTAAAATAAATAATTTAATAATTCAATTAATTATAGCCAACATATTTACTCAATTAAATCATACATTATGAAAAGGTCAATAAGAATTAAGAAACAAGAAAAATAAAACAACCCTCACTCTTTTTCATCCGGGCTTGGGACCGGCATAGGCGGATTATATTTTTCCCTTTCCCCTTTTTTAATCAATATCCTTCTTCATGCAATTTTATTTCAGATTTCTTCCTTCTCAGATTAATTCTTCTTCAATTAGGATTTAATTTTTTTCGAACTATTTATCTCTGATTATTTTCTGTTTAATTGATATTTCCTTGCCTCTAAATTGTTAACTGTTTCTAATTAAAATCACTGACAGATTTACTTACTTTCTTCAAGTCTGAGGTTTTGGTTGATGTTTGATACAATACCAGGTGTTACCTTTCAAGTTTCCTGCACAAGACCTATGCTTCCATACATTGCAAAGTTTTTTTTACCTTTTATTCCCTCACATCCTATCATATTTTCTATTGCATTTGGTTTTCCACATTCACAGTCTATTTCAATTTTATATGCATTTATCTTAATATTTTTAGGAGCAAATTCAACATGATTTTTAGGAAAAGCCGAGAAATTACCCTTTTCTAAACAATGGACTAGATGTTCTCTCATATATTTTTGTTCAAATTTTATATGAGTTCCTCCGTTAAATCCAGACTGACAAAATTCAACTGCATTGACCAAAGAAAATAATCCACAGTCTATACAATTGTCCTGTTTCTGAGTTTCTGGTAGTTTAATCAAAATTACCCTGTTTTTCTGAATTGCTTCTAAACCTATGCTCATTTTAGCTGCCAAAATATGGTAACATGTTGAAGTAGATACACATTGACAAGTTTCTTTTGGGAATAATGTAACACAATATTTTCCTTTTTGACCATTTACAATGAAAGCACCTTGTTGGGGAACTAAAGTTATTGAATTATTTCCCACTATAAATCTTGCCAAACTTTGCTGACTGCTATCAGTATTAAAAACAGGAAAATTTATTACAGGTGCCTGATTAACCGTGTCGTCACATTCTTTTTTAATTACTGTTTTATCGTCTTTGATATTTACCGACGCTATCTCAGTGTTGACAGGTGTTTTTTTCAACAATTTCCTGTTTATTGTCTGAGGGCGTGTCAGGTATTAACTTTTCAACTTGATGTAATGGTTTTTGGTTTTTCAAATACTCAATTACCTCGTCTGGACAAACTACTCTTTTTGGTAGAATAAAATCAGATGGGGGAATAAATGCCCTTTTAAGTTCGGCTTTTAGATGATAATTACCCATACCTGACCGGCCACGTAGAATTTCATGGTTCTCAAAGTTTTGAATGTAATAAAACCCAAGCAGGGTGCCCACAGAGTTTTGAAACTGGGGGTACAATGGGGTACAATTGATGTTTTTCCTTAACTTTGTACCCCTGCATATAGAAAGTCCCTACAATTTTGGGAGTACAGGGCCTATTTTGGGTGTCAAAAACCCTCTGTAGAGGGTAAATGGGCATGCTGCCAAGTGCCAAAAGATTTACTGGTAATTCTTTCCAATCATTTTCTCGTTTAAGAACGGCATTCATACTTTCTGAAAGATTGTTAGTTATGCCAGAATATGGATCAAACATTCCTGGATATTCTTCAATTACCCATTTCCCTGAATGATATTGTATTGAAGGTGAAACAAATTTGTTGAAATGTTCTAAAACTACAGGAGTCCATGTAGATGGGTAACCTAAAAAAGATACAACATCAACATTAGATAATTTTAAATATTGGTCAAAGTACTTTACCTGAGAATGACCTGCAATCAAAACACGGTTATGCATGTTTAGATGAAGAAATATAAATTATTCCGTTTTCAAACGTTAAAAATGAAACTAAAATATCTAAATTAAAATTAAAAGATAAGCACTATATATGTATATACAAAATAATTTTCTAACCCAAAGTCTTTTTTGAAAGAGCCATAAAATTGTCCTCGAGATGAATTTTCAACGCCATTATGCCATGAACTGAAAATCTGATCGGTTAAAATTTGGTTAAGATATGTTTTATCACAATATCCAACCTGATTTATAAAAATATTTCAAGATTCCAGATTTTATTAACAAGGCTCAGGCACAGGGTGCAACATGAGCATACAGTTATTATAGCATAAATACATACATATGAAATAAGACAAAGACACAACAAGAACATTAACATTGGAGAAATAAAACATAGTGAATAGAAGTGATCACTCTAATATCTAATGTACTAGAATAATTTACTGATTCCTTTCAAAAATAATGCCACACTTTTCAATAATTGAGAATTACACAAAGAGAAGATACCAGCCATTTTAGCTACACTACTATTTTGTACATACTATTTTGGAATATATTTGAATCTTAATCTTTGTATTTCAGTGTTATGACATATAAACAAGTAGTGATATTCATCGCCAATTACATCTATTGAGCATTTGTACACTTTCTATTTTCTCTTGTAATTTTTTGCCAACGTCCTGTTTCAATTGGTATTCTAATGTTACAGAGCCTAAATTTAGTTATATAGATTCTATAAGTTTGTTCGAGGCGTAGCAGATACGGTTCTATACATATCTCTTACTTAAAAAGAGAATAAAAATGACCACGAGAGGAATTACCAATCTCTGAACGCCAATTTTGTATAAATTGGTCAATAAGAATTTGTTTCACGTGTTTTAATACAGATTATATTAACAGCTAAAGATAAAACTAAGGCCAATATTATCCAAAATATTTTGTATATTTTTCACATATAAAGTCTGACTATTCTCATTTGCATACAACTTGAATAGAAGTTTATATATCTTAGAAGACAACTTTTCTGTAGTCATTAAACGACTCCAGAAACAGAGCATCCTGCATTTGATGTTAATGTCAAGAGGGTATCTACCCAACTCACCATATACTAAACAATTTGGAGTTGTAACTCTTACACCCAAAATTCTTTTTAAAAATTGTAAATATACTTTTTCAATATTGTCCTTCTTACCAACACCCCAGACTTCACTCCCATACAATAGGATAGGAGCAACAAGCGAGTCCAAAAATGTTCAGCTGTAAATCAATAGGCAGTTGCAGATTTCTAATTTTATGATATACCGCATATAACGCTTTGTGTGCTTGTTCTACTAACTTCTTTTTGGTATGGACAAAACTACCATTGTAGTAAAAAATAACTCCTAGATAAGAAAAGCAATCAGTATACTCCAATTCCTTTCCGTCTAATTTTAATCGTAATGGTGGGCGGAATTTTCGCTTTGAAAAGATAACGGTTTTAGTTTTACTCAAGTTAACTTCAAGTTTCCATAATTTACAGTAATCACTAAACACATCTAGTAAATTTTGCATTCCTTCATATGTTTCCGAGAATAATAATGTATCGTCAGCATACAGCAAAAGAAAGGTCTTCATAAGTATATTTAAATATTCATCAAAAAGCTTATCAAATGTTTGTAAGGATGGTGCTTCATGAATATCTAAAAATGAATATATCCTAAGCCAGCTCTATTTAATATAGATTCTACATAATTAATCCACTTGAAATTATTCTGACCCTGATTTTTTAAACATAACATCAACCTGTATAAAGAACTATTCAATTTTGTTTTGTTATTCACAAGTTTACACCAATATGAAATCATACGAAGTTTTACTCGAATTTCCAAATGAAATCTACCTAATAAACAATCAAATTTGGAGTAGTATTTCTAACTTTTATAATTCGTTTACAAATTTAAGATGAATCTGTTCTAATATTTTTAAATTCCCTTATCCCCAAACTTCAGAACAATATAAGAGTATTGGTTCAATCATAGAATCAAACAATTTTAATTGTAAGTCGACAGGTATGCTTTCATTCCTGATAGTCTTATAAATAAAATATAAGAACCTTTGTTTGTTCGTAAATTTTTTTGGAACAAAACCGGGTCATCATGCTGTAACATCATTCACGAAACCGGGTCCTGCCATTTTGACATGACCCATTTCTTTCGCCCCGTGCTTACTTATATCAATAATTAAAAGCACAAAGTGACGATTCTTGTCATCTTTATTCATCAATCATTCCTTCAATACATTTCGTTCCATTCAATGTGAGCAATTCAAAGAGAAACTGAGCGAAATTCGGGGTTGGGGTAAAGCTGATCGTCATTTTGCGGCACATTATCGCTTATTTCTCAATTAATATACGATGACATAGCCAAAATGTTTCATCTGACAGCAGGAAATTGTTAATAAAGCATTTATTTCCCCTTAAGTTCATGCAAAAACCAAATAAATAAACATAATTCTTACCTTCTTCTTGCCTTCTTACAGTCCGGTTCCGTTCCGGAATTAGATATGCACGAGTCGAAACATTTTTTTCGGGGTCAGTTTGTACACAGTGAACTTTTGCTGTCAGTAAAATGACGTCATATGCTTTCGTTTGAAATAAAAACAGGGGCGATATACGGGATGGAAACGAATATAAAATCTGAAAAAGGCTGGTTTTAGAATTTCATGGTTCTGGCCATCTACAAATCATACTACATCTAAATAAAATAGAATGTTTGAAAATGACCACTTTCAAAATTGTGTTTACTTTTGATGTTTTTTTTAGTGCTGAAACAACATGCACTGCAAGGTGACATGTATTTTATATAAGAAATAGGGCAGTGTCTATATACACGACCGTCGTGCAGCTAATTCTCCTCGGCTATTCGCACGACCGTCGTGCAGCTAATTTCTCCTCGGCTATTCGCACGACCATCGTGCAGCTAATTCTCCTTGGCTATTCGCACGACCGTCGCGATTTTCACTCGCAGAGTTGTCGTTCGTTCCTTCAACATGTTACAACTTACTGTTTAATTATTCCTTTATGTTATGGTATACCGGTATTAAAAAAAATAAGGAATACAAATTTTAACTTTGCCATGGCGTTACATATTTTTATTTTGTCCATGGGTTGTGATTAACACACACCCTTGCATAAGATGTAAAATGTACATATAATTCAAAGGGGCATGCTGGCTTATATGTATGTAATGATCCATATGTTCCATGCTCGAAGAGCTTGCGTAGACAGAGAGTTTGATTGAACCGGACTTATAGTATCACGGATGAGCGGAAATGGGGACCAGACTAGAGGACAACCAGATCGGATACTAAATAACTTGGTCTAAACTCATTTTAAACTTTAATTTTTTAATGACAAAATAAGAAGTTTACAATTTAAGATTTGTAATTTTCTGATAGTTAATACTTTAAGGAATGCAACAAGATTCATCCGAGCCACACTGTGGAAATTTTAATTATTCAACAAGATGCGTCAGCATGCCCCTTTAAGATGTACATAGAACAATGCATAATTTAACAAAATAAATAAGCTCACTGCTTCATATCATTTGATGCCTTTCAAATAATGAACAGTACAGGCACGAAGCATCATTTTTCAAAGGGGGGAGGGCAGCCAGAAAAAAAAGTTGACAAGAAAAATAAGAGGTCACAGATTTGAAAAAGTGGGGAAGCCAGCCAGCAAAACCTTGACAAGCAAAAGATTTTTTTTTTTTTACAAACAAATTTAAAAGTGGAGCGGGGGAAGCCAGCCAGAAAAAAAAAACCCGTTAAATTAAAAACCTTGTAAGAAAAAAGGGGGTAGGTGCAGTATTTTCTGAATACAAGTTTTAAGACTTATAAACTCTATATACCATGGATTATCATTCGTAAATTACCAAAACTGCGAGATGAATAGGACCCTATATCTATTTGCAAGGTAGCCAATACCCGTATGTACTGTCTATTCCACACGTCACGGTCGTGTAATAGAATTCCCTTATATAATTCACACGACCGTCGTGTATATATCCCATCTTCATGTGTTGTCTATTTGCAGGACGTTCGTGTAAATATAATTCCTTTATGTAATTCACACGACCGTCGTGTATATATCCCATCCCCATGCGTTGTCTATTTGCAGGACGGTCGTGTAAATAGACTTTTCCGGAATGCGCACGACGGTCGTGTACATATCATCAAGAAATAGGCACATTTCAGTCAGCTCTTTTGTTTACAAGTACGATCAATGACCCCATGACAGTCACATGACAGGAAGAGCCGGTGTCTGAGAGGCAGACGACATAGTTCAATTTTATATAGCCCTTCTGGATTTTTTTCAGCTACCTTATAAATGAAGTAAATTTTTAGCATTACAAAAAGTATGGTTCAGTAGGTAGGTTCACTATTTTTGGTACTTACGTCTTTAAAAGTAACCTTGAACATTTTTGACAGATGTCACGTTGGAGTCCTGTTTACGTTCCAGAAATAGAAACCGGAAGACACGTCAAAAATAATGCGTGCACTGTGGAAATCAAATTAAAATGGATGATACGAAAATATATGACATACGAAAACACATACCGTGACGATACTTGATCACATCTTGTCATTCTTGTATTATTTATGGAAATTATGGTGTAATTGTTCTAATAAAAATATATAAATAACTGAACAATTGTTAAATATGAATGTATCCAGAATCCAGATCCACTGTAAAACAAATAAAAAAACATTTAAAGTGAGTTATAAAACCGCTTTCTCTAGTCGCGTCTCGATGTAAACAACATAGATTTTAACCTTATCAAGGTTAACACAGCCTCTCTAGCATATTTGCGATGAATGATGGGTAATTATGCAATTTTGTGGAATCTCTTATCCTTTTCATATCTATTTTTGATCATTTTATATTTAAACAACCAACAGGATGCTTAATAGTCAGTTATATTTAGACCAGGGTATTTACCCGCCATAATTTTATTTCCAAAAACATCAAAGCAATTTCCGATTTTCAAAGCCGTTTATAAGATATACATTTCACAGTTAATGATAAGTAGACGATTCAATTATATAGTAAACCATAATTAAGATACTAACAAATTAAAAAAATATGCATAGTTTATTATTTTTTCTACTTTATTTCATAAAAACCACACACATGTAACGTAAACAAATAAATGACGTGAAGCGCCGCGAGCGCCATCTATACCAATATTGGAGTCTTCTCCCTTGAATCTGTGCTCAATACGTAATACGAGTGGAGGTACAGCAATGGTGCTTGGCGCTCCCATTGAAAATTCTGGATTCTATCATATATTCATGCGCACATTATCGTTATACGAACTATTTTTTGTAATGTTTTTTTTTTCTTCTTCTTAAGAATTCCGCTATGTACCCCACACCGGAGAAATTAGGCACAATACGGTTGTTTCGAATCATTTCCATTCCGTCAAACCTTTGTTATTTTCGTCCGCCAGATCACGTGATTTCGATGGACTAATCGGCATTGAACTTCCGGTGTCAATGTACACAACAAAAACTCCAATCGATATGTGCCGTTTTAACGTTCGATCCTCAACTTAAAAAAATATTAACATTTTCTGTAAAAGAGAGATATCAATTAAATTATTTTATTTGTATCAAAGACTTCAATGCAGAGACAAATACTTCTTTAAAATTAAATTTGTTTTCTTTCTTTATTTGCGGAAACGTGGTCGGAATTGACATGAATCGAAAAACCGTATTCCTATGCAAGTTGGGGTCCATTGCATGTCTTAACTATGTGAATTAATGCTTAATGTATGTTTGTGGGCGAGCTTTTTTTTCTTACCGAATTTTTTTTTGGTACTGAATATATTGGATTAAGAAGAGTTTGAAGATACCAAAGGGGCAATCAGAATCCGTATATCGAAGAAGAACAGACAACACAATGGCAAAAAGAAAAAAGTACAAAGGGACAAACAACGATCTACAAAACATACATATAAAGCTAAAGATCGATTAACACGAACTCCACTAAAAACCGGGGTTGAACTCAGGTGCTCCGGAAGGTTCAGCAGTTCCTGCTCCATTAGTGGCACCCGTCGTGTTAATCTAGTTACAAACCCGGTAATAAGTCGTGAATGAGGAAAGGACCGGGAAGTGTTTACGACAAGTGGAATATATCCGTGGTCATTTGTGAAACAGATATTCCATAACGTTCAACCAAGTCATGGTGGCGACTGTAAAATTTTCGTGATGACTTCAACTTTAACAAAAGGAACCATTGGTTCAGTAGCTTGCTTGTTAGCAGCAACCCTCTATCAAGGAAATCCTGATAGGAACCACAAGCTCTGGAATATCGTATCATCTGAGAGATATATACTCCAGATGCACGTGCTGCTGGAATGTTGCTACATATAAATGGAAAGTTCACAATGGGAAAATTTAAATCATCTCTTTTGTCGTAAAGTTTCGTTCTTAACCGACCCTCACTGTCGATTAATAAAGGTACCCCCACATATCAGAACAATATTACCAAAATCAAAAAGGATACATGGATTATCATTAGAAGATTCATCGCTAATTTTTAGTTTTTATTCCAGCTTTCCATGCTGGGCCTCCAAGAGAAATTTTGCAAGCAGAACAATACTTCTTTGGAGCCCCGGGGACAGGTTGAGACTTGTCTCAAAATTAAAAAAACTAAAAATAGTTGAAAATACCCCCCAAAAATGAAAAATGTCAAAATAAAACGTTTTTATCTAAGGCTATGGGGCATTCAGAGATTCAAAGGCCCCTTCTTGGGTCTCCGGGACCCGGACCGATGTACCGACTAAACCCTTAGCTTCTCATAGGCCCTGTTTCTATATGAAATGTAGCCATTTATATGCATAGCTTTCTTTGAAGATATATCGTTCTTATTTTATTATTTGAAGAAATATTTGAAAATACTAAATGGAAGGACAGACAACACAATGACGAAAAGTAAAAAGGACTAAAAGATAAACAATAGTAAACAAAACACTACATAAAAACTGAAGAATGAGCAACACGAACACTAATAATAAATTTGAGGTTAAATCAGGTGCTTCAGAAGGGCGAATAGTTCCTGTTCTACTGATGGCACCCGTTGTGTTCACAACTAGTTCTTGTTAATCTTGTTAAAAATCCAGTGACAAGTCATGCAAGAAAAAAAATGGAATTTGACGACAAACGGATATTATCGTGGTCATCTGTGACACAAACAATTTCTTTTAAGTCAAGATGGCGCCCGTAAATGTTTTAAGTGATGACTTTCAAACCGACTCGCGATACAGACTGGTATCTTTTATTTCTAAGGCTTATCTGGGTGTCTAATATGTAAAATTTGTTCACGCCACCATATATGTAGTTCAAATACTGCAAAGGTTGGCGTTAAACACCAATCAATCACTCAATCAATCAATCAATCAATCAATCAATCAATCAACCAAAACTTGAAATGAAATGGCCAGTCAAGAATGTACATTAAGAAGATTATTTAATAACATAACGTCCTTCTTTCGCTTTGGAAACAAACGAGCGATTTAACAATTGGGTATAATCTCATTAGCACATGCGACTGCATGTGACTGACTTTCCCGTCGTAAATGTACATGTTAATGAATTATCGTCTGCTCGAATTTGGTAGCATGAATTGTGTGCGACATTTTCCGCAAGCGTAAATATAAATTACCGTCTTCCAATCAAAGTTTACTACCGTATTTGTACTCTTAGACATATCAGAATCGAAATAAATCATGGAAGCCAGAATATGTTTTGAGTTTTAACATGGGTTTATTTCTTAAACATATTATATAGGTGACGTTAGCCGTTTTTGGATATCATGTTTAGACCCTTTGGTGTTCTTTCTCGATATCTCTGCTGGTGGACTATTAGTCCCCGAGGGTATCATCAGCCCATTATTCAGTGCTTCAGGACTAACACGGTTTATTAGATATATTTATTACTGAAATTTACAGTTCCTAAATAATGCCATTATTAGTAAAACTATGAGTTCTCATCCTTCAGACATAGGTGACCTTTAACCTATTTTGGCTATCCTGTTTAGGCTTTTTGGTGTTCTAGCTTCATTGAGAATTATCGTCTGCTCGAATTTGGTAGCATAAATTGTGTGAGACATTTTCCGCAAATGGCTTCAAATTTTTGAGAGTACTTGATGAAGGTTATTCGTTGTGCGAACTATAGTTAATATCAACGTTTTTATTACAGGTTTAAATTATTTGCTTTGAGTGTGTGTATGTGGTGTGTTACCGCTTATCCAAATTTTAAAGACGCACTACCAAATGGTATCCACGTACCACACCCATGTAAAGTAAACTACACGTGGCATGGGGTAGGACATCATAATCCTTTAGGCGGAGGCATCAGGAATAAATTTGGAATGGACTTCAAAGAAGCTGGCAAAGTATGTATTATTAAGAAAGGATATTTATGTATGCATTTCAATCTTTTTTGTAATATTTTGACAGGAACTGCTTACCCTTCCGCATCACATGAACTCATCCGAGTTGCACTCGCTGCGAAGCAGGACGGAAAAGCTCGCCAAATGCTCAATTTTCTACCTGTTTCTAAAACTCGTACAAATAAATTATATATTTTCCGACAATGTACTTATATTGCCAAAATAGCATTATTAGGGCAATGTCATGACAACAAAATTATTTTGATAGACTGTTGATGATGATGTCTGCTTTGCACTAGATAATCAGATTGTACTTATCATGACGACAATACATTACCTTTTGTTAGGCTGATGACGATGCCTGTTTTGTACTATATAAACTGGCCGAGCTTATCTTTTACCAGGCTGATGACGATGCCTGTTTTGTACTAGACAAACAGGCTGAGCGACAATACATTACCTTTTGTTAGGCTGATGATGATGCCTGTTTTGTACTAGACAAACGGACTGAGCCTATCATTTTATAGGCTGATAATGATGTCTGTTTTGTACTAGACAAACAGGCTGAGCTTATATTTCTATAAACTGATGATGATGCCTGCTGTGTTCTAGACAAACAGGCTGAGCTTATCTTTTTATAGGCTGATAATGATGTCTGCTTTATACTAGACAAACAGGCTGAGCTTATATTTCTATAAGCTGATGATGATGCCTGCTGTGTTCTAGACAAACAGGCTGAGCTTATATTTCTATAAGCTGATGATGATGCCTGCTGTCTTCTAGACAAACAGGCTGAGCTTATATTATTATAAGCTGATAATGATGTCTGCTTTTTACTAGAAAAACAGGCTGAGTTTATCATGGCGACAATACACTACCTTTTGTTAGGCTAGTGAATCGAAATTTGTTTTACATTTAACGTTGGGATGTATTTGTTTATCCTTAGTCATGGACAACAGCCCTGTGTCGTAAAGATTCTGACGGGGATGGTTTGACCAATGGAGAAGAACTAGGAGATCCTGAGTGTGTCTGGACGTCGGGGGATTTACCAGCCAGGAAAACAGGAATAACTCATCCAGGTAAAGTCTTGATACTATGTAATTTACCTGTCATGATAACAGGAATAACTCATCCAAAGTAAAGTCTTGATATTAGGTAATTTACATGTCAGGATAACAGGAATAGCTCATCCCGGTAAAGTCTTGATACTAGGTAATTTACCTGTCATGATAACAGGCATAACTCATCCAGGTAAAGTCTTGATACTAGGTAATTTACCTGTCATGATAACAGGAATAACTCATCCAAGAAAAGTCTTGATACTAGGTAATTTACCTGTCAGGATAACAGGAATAACTCATCCAGGTAAAGTCTTGATACTAGGTAATTTACCTGTCATGATAACAGGAATAACTCATCCAGGTAAAGTCTTGATACTAAGTAATTTACCTTTCATGATAACAGGAATAACTCATCCAGGTAAAGTCTTGATACTAGGTTATTTACCTGTCATGATAACAGGAATAGCTCATCCAGGTAAAGTCTTGATACTAGGTAATTTACCTGTCATGATAACAGGGAATAACTCATCCAGGTAAAGTCTTGATACTAGGTAATTTACCTGTCATGATAACAGGAATAACTGATCCAAGTAAAGTCTTGATACTAGTTAATTTACCTGTCATGATAACAGGAATAACTCATCCAGGTAAAGTCTTGATACTAGGTAATTTACCTGTCATGATAACAGGAATAACTCATCCAAGTAAAGTCTTGATACTAGGTAATTTACCTGTCATGATAACAGGAATAACTCATCCAAGTAAAGTCTTGATACTAGGTAATTTACCTGTCATGATAACAGGAATGACTCATCCAGGTAAAGTCTTGATACTAGGTAATTTACCTGTCATGATAACAGGAATGACTCATCCAGGTAAAGTCTTGATACTAGGTAATTTACCTGTCATGATAACAGGAATAACTCATCCAGGTAAAGTCTTGATACTAGGTAATTTACCTGTCATGATAACAGGAATAACTCATCCAGGTAAAGTCTTGATACTAGGTAATTTACCTGTCATGATAACAGGAATAACTCATCCAGGTAAAGTCTTGATACTAGGTAATTTACCTGTCATGATAACAGGAATAACTCATCCAGGTGCAGTCTTGATACTAGGTAATTTACCTGTCATGATAACAGGAATAACTCATCCAGGTAAAGTCTTGATACTAGGTAATTTACCTGTCATGATAACAGGAATAACTCATCCGGGTAAAGTCTTGATACTAGGTAATTTACCTGTCATGATAACAGGCATAACTCATCCAGGTAAAGTCTTGATACTAGGTAATTTACCTGTCAGGATACCAGCCATAACTCATCCAAGTAAAGTCTTGATACTAAGTAATTTACCTGTCAAGATAACAGGCATAATTCATCCAAGTAAAGTAGAATTTGTTGATTCTGGGTAAATTAACAGGAGTATCTCGCCCTGTAAATTTGGATGTCTTCATACTCGTTAAACTATCCTCCGGGATAACGATAACTGATAATATACAATTATAGTCTTTTGTTGAGATCAATACGAGTTTTTATAGACCTTAAAAACGATATTCACCGAAGCCTTTAGGCTGAGGTGAATATTGATTTCTAAGGTCCATAAAAACTCGTATTGACCGATTCAAAAGACTGTAATTGTTTTATTACATTAAAATGAAAAGTGAAAGTGAAACCAAATCAATATGAAATTAATCACTTCATTATGACGTCATACATAATGCAATGGAAAACGAAAGTGAAACCAAGTCAATACCAGCTTTAATCAAACAATATCAAATTTTACGGAATGTCAGGTGACAGCATGATAGCCAATAAAATTGTTTAAATAAAATCATTATGTAATAACATGATTTACCCATAAGGGTAAAGTAAGTTGTCTTTACAGATGTTAGAAAAACCGTAAGGAGTAATCAAGAGTGGACAATCCAGAGACACAGGCAACACCGGACACAAGACAAAGAGCGAAGACAAACATAATTTTAAAAAAAAAAAAAAACTTAAAAACCAGAGAGCCAACATGATGAGAAACACGGACCCACGTAAAAATGGAGCAGTGGTGGGGGATGGGTAGAGGTATTAACCAGAAGCTCGCGGAGGGTATGCAGTTCCTGTTTCTTATAAAACACCGTCCATGCTGCTCATTTAGTCAAGTTCTGTTAAAGTCCTGTCCGTGATAGAGATTTGGGACCACAGGTTTCTCCCTCCCAGTATCACTCTTTTCTACACCAATAAAGTTTATCAACGCCATTTAATTAAAGAAAAAAAATGTTAAGAGTTGCGTGTAACACTAATCATCCTAGACAAATGTGTATATAAGAGGTTTGTACCTAACTTTTCCGAAATCAGTAAATGTGTCAAATAAACTATCTCAGTACCGAACATTATTTTCATGTACATGGAGCGTAATATTCTCCATACTAGAGACATTCATTTACATCCTGTCCCAAGGGAAATCTGTGTATTCGAGTCGTCCCACACAACCAGTAACCCCGGAGATTTTGGAGAGCCGTGAAACTATCTATAAACTATTGGTCACATTTCTATGTCCTTGAGATTCTGCGGGGGTCGTAATAGTGGTTACACAGCAGAGAATCTATCTAGGTCATATTTCTAAATCTTGGGAGTTCATGCGCGGGGTTTAATACACAAATACTACACCATAGCAACACGCAATAAAACAATGAGATAGCGCTACCACAAAGAGCATTAAGTAGATTTATAATAACAGTGTGCAATAATTATATAATAGTTACTGATATGGAGGGCAATATCAGAATATACAGACTGCCCAAGGGTCGTGGTACGGACCAGTGGAAATGATATTCCCCGAGCCGGAGGTGAGGGCAATATCATTTTCACTGACACTGTTCCGTACCACGACCCAAGGGCAGTCTGTCTATCCTGATATTGCACTCTATATCAGTAACTATATACAATTATAGTCTTTTGTTGAGGTCAATACGAGTTTTGATGGACCTTAAAAACGATATTCACTGAAGCCTTTTCTAAGGTCCATCGAAACTCGTATTGACCGATACAAAAGACTGTAATTGTTTTATTACATTAAAATGAAAAGTGAAAGTGAAACCAAGTCTCCGAGATTTCTGCAAATCTCCGTTTGACTTCTGCAAGCCGATCGCCTTCGTCGAACATGATGATGACTTGTTCATTCTAAAGTAACGCTAATACGACGATTCTGATTGGACGAAATTTCACATTACCTTTATGTCCATTGGTCGAATGGAAATAGAATTCACGTGATTCTTTTTATAGATTTCGTTAGAAAACGAAAGTGAAACCGAGTCAATACGAGTTTTAATCAAACAATATCAAATTTTACGGAATGTCAGGTGACAGCATGATAGCCAATAAAATTGTTTAAATAAAATAATTATGTAATAATTGTGTTTATTGCATTGAAGACCAGAATCTGACACATACAATATAAATGCATAGACATTTTTATTCAGGATCATTGAAGGTTTCCCTGGGCGTTATTCACCTTCGTTATTACCTAATTTGAATTGACTACGGCAATTGTTTGAATGGTGTTCAGCTTATAATGAGAAATAAAATGAGATTATAAGTAACATTGTAATTTATTAAAACGTAAACAAACAAATATCCGTGTATAGACCGGTAGTACCAGTCTATACACGGTTTTTGGACCGATCTATATCAGCATTCCAGTCTATATCGCGGAATAGTGAAGGTCACGTGGAGAGTGTTCAGCCAATTAAATTAAGAAATAATTTATGGAAGGGGTAAGTTTGTTGGAGATTTTAATATGGGTAACATTATCTGCGTAAATTTTACCCCGAGCGATTCGCAGATAAAGTTACCCATATTAAAGTCTCCAACAAACTTACCCCTTCCATAAATTAATTCTATTTTCCCACATTAAAATCTCCAACAAACTTACCCCTTCCATAAATTATTTCTATTTTCCCATAAATTATTTCTATGACGTGCTGGTTTGGCTTTGTAAACAAAAGGGCATAATAGAACAGCCAAATACGTCATGATCATCAGCGCGTGTAAGTCATAATAAATCGGGGATTTTTATACCCTTTTGTTTACAAAGCCAAAACAGCACGTCGTATTAGAATGTATGATTTTTATTCTGATATGCAATAAAATACGATATAACAATACCATAAATATTTTGAAGAAGGTAAATAGGGAAATATCCCATATGATAGCACCGTGCAATACAAAAAATTATATTAGAGAGAACATTAAAACAAACATCCTTGAGTAGATTATTTAGATACAGAGAACATTAAAACAAACACCCTTGAGTAGATTATTTAGATACAGAGAATTGTTTTATTTATTACTCTCCTAAAAGTTTGGAAATTCCGTTTGTATTATTTAAATAATTTAAAAAACGATTTTTCAAAAAATAAAGTAACAAATTAAAGTTGGCTCATTTATTCTCTTCATGAATATAGTTGATATACTGCTGGGGCCCTTTGTTGAACTTGTGATTAAGCTAATCATATGATTAGCCCTAATTACATGTTTAATTCCTAATCACATAATTAGCTAATTCAATGATTAAATATGATTAGTTAATGCATTGATTAAAAAGAGTTCAGCACCAACATTTAATCATTGCATTAGCTAAGTATGTGATTAGGAATTAATTATGTAATTAGGGCTAATCATCTGGTTAGTTTAATCACAAGTTCAACAACGGACCCCTGCTCACTTAAAAATCAATCAATCAATCAATCAATCAATGTAACTATTACCATCCAAAATGTTATTTATATCGGCTTTTTAAGATATCAACTTCTCTATAATATTAACATTGTGCTACCATTTGTATCAAATAAGTACATTACTATTTTGTTCTGTAGGTATATGTACACTTCAGGATGGCTCTATCTGTGATGAGGATAAATCCTGGGTTGACTGTGAAGTAGCAGATGGATTAGAGGACTGTGAGGTCTTAAAAGAACCAGGTAATATAATGAAAGACAAAAAATACAACAGGTCAGAACAAAAACAAACAAACAAACAAACAAACAAGATAAATCATGAGTAGACTGTGAGGTTAAAGATGGATTAGAGAACTGTGAAGTCTTAAAAGAACCAGGTAATATAATTTGGACAAGAAATACCTCACTGTAAGATGATTATTAGTCCCCGAGGATGTCTTCCTCCCAGTAGTCAGTGGCTCGGCATTGACATGGTTTATTAGTATACAGATATTTAATGGGAGTGCAGGCAATAGATAAGAATATTTTTCCCGAGGTATTGGGAAAGACAAAGGTATTCTATTGCCCGAAGTCAACGGCCGAGGGCAATATAACACTTTGGTCTTTCCCAATACCGAGGGGGAAATTGTTTGATCTATTGTCTGCACTCCCATTAAATAACTGTTTTATTACCTAATTATAATTTTTTAGACAGATTAAAAAAATACTGTTTTCAATATCTAAATATTGTTTTAAAAATTTTAACAAGTAACACAAATTATCTTTTTCATAATAAACATGAAGATTCTTAACTTTTTTTAATCTGCGCTTGTTTTTAGACTGCGCTAGGGACATGATATATTTCTCCCATTATTATGGCGTTTTAACCCCGCTGAACCAGTGGTGGAAAAATCTGTAATCCTCTAGAGGATTAAAATGTCTCGTGCCTTTCCCCGCATGTTGTCAAATCGGTAATTGAATGGGATTTTGAAATAAAGTTCGTGTTAGATAATGGGAGAAACAAATTCTCCTTCAGTTGCCCGTGTGGGTTACGATATTTCTCCACTCTCGAGAGTTAAATTAAAAATTTTGCGGCGAGTGGTTAAATTTTTTAACTTAACTCTCGAGAGTGGAGAAATATCGTAACCCACAGCGAGTGGTTAAAATTTTAAATTTAACTCTCGAGAGTGGAGAAATATCGTAACCCACGGGCTACTGAAGGAGAATCTATATGTCTCTGGTTGATAAACTGTGCTAGGGACATATATGTCCCTTGGGAAAGAAATTTACGTTTATTTTCTTTAAGAATAAGTTACGCAAATATGTTATAATTATATTGCACAATTTGAAGTTAGATACAGATATTGCACATATAGAACCTCTTCAAAATTAAAAAGAAACGGCAAGTAACGTCACCTTGATGTTAAAATAACGTCATGAAATAAATGACGTCACTCTGCTGAAAGCTAGGAATTATACCGCACACGAAGTAACGATTATACACGAAATGTCGCAGTCAAAGGGTTAAATCGTTTTAGATTACGGCACTTTCATACGCTGTAATAATCCGGTGTGGACAAGACAAGATTTCGGATTGGTAGTAAATATTCATGAGATTGTTTTAACCAATCACAGTAAAGGTCAAAGATAACCAGGCAATAGAACGCCAGGCAATATATCACCAGGCAATATAACGCCAGGCAATAGATCACCAGGCAATAGATCATCAGGTAATAGATCACCAGGCAATAGAACACGAGGCAATATATCACCAGGCAATAAATCACCAGGCAATAGAACACCAGGCAATAGATCACCAGGCAATAGAACACCAGGTAATAGAACACCAGGCAATAGATCACCAGGCAATAGATCACCAGGCAATAGAACACCAGGCAATAGAACGCCATGTAATATATCACCAGGCAATAGAACACCAGGTAATAGAACACCAGGCAATATATCACCAGGCAATTGAACGTCAGGCAATATAACGCCATGTAATAGAACACCAGGCAATAGAACATCAGGCAATAGATCACCAGGCAATAGAACGCCAGGCAATAGAATGTCTGGCAATAGAACGCCATGTAATAGAACACCAGGCAATAGATCACCAGGCAATAGATCACCAGGCAATAGAACGCCATGTAATAGATCACCAGGCAATAGAGCACCAGGCAATAGAACACCAGGCAATAAAACGTCAGGCAATAGAACGCCATGTAATAGATCACCAGGCAATAGAACACTAGAAAACCAAAACCCCAAATACAATTAGGTAATAAATATATTTATTACTGAAATTTACAGTTTCTAAATAATGTAATTATTAATAAAACTAAGGTTCCTCTTCCCTATGGAAAATGTGACCTTAGCCGATTTTCGGCTATTCTGTTTAGGCTCTTTGGGTTTATTGCTCCGAAAAATTATTTGGCTTTCCAATCTTGGTTATTCCAGAAACGCGTCATGCGTGCTTAATTTGATATCTACGTTTTATTTGTTTAAAATCCAATCATAAAATCTTAGAATGTCAGTGACTTGCGGCAGGTCGGTGGTTTTCTCCGGGTCCTCCTGTTTCTTCCACCAATAAAACTGACCACCATGATATAACAGAAAGATTGTTGAAAGTGGCGTTAAACACCATAAACCAAACCGTTCAAAACCCAAATCAGAAAATCATAGAAACAGACAAAATCGATACCAGTAAAAAACATAAGCACATTTGCTAATTCCCCTGGCTTGTTAATATTGTCTTCGTACTGACACTTTGATAAACAACCGTAGTTTTAAATTAGTGTTTTATGGGTCTTAAATGTGAAATGATGCGGTTATATTATAAGTTATTTACGTTCCTATCCGTAGATATGGAGATTTTAATACCCTGAAGTAGCCAAATACATCCCGAGGCGTAGCCGAAGGGTGTACAGGCTACTGAAGGGTGTTAAAATACCCATAGATCTACGGATAGGAACGTAGATAACGAATTTATCCCCGGTTATAGTCAAAAGTGACGTTTTCTTTGTTTTTGGAAAGAATAATTAAAAAATATGAAAGTTTCGAGTGTTTTTTACCCGGTGTAGGGTCAGTTGATCAAAGTAACAGCTTTATATTCAATATATAGCCAAAATTAGCTAAATTTGATTTTGGAGCGCAACGTCGCGAGCTTTAACGTTATATTATCCCCATTTTGAAAATTATAACAACATTTGATTGGTTAAATGGCTAGTTACACCCGGTACTATGGCCTAGCAACACCCGGGAATATGTTTTTTTAATACCCGGAGTTTTAACCAATCACAAGTTGTTATAATTTTGAAACTGGGGATAAAAGCTTTTATTATACCTCATATATTAATAACCATAAATAGATTAATTTGATTGGACAATGGGTAAAAATCAGAACACGTGATCACACAGGACAAAAATCATATTCCGTGAAATAAATATCATATTCACCCCTTTTGGAAGCCTCGCAGGTTTTCCTGCCAGAGTTATCGTTCTTGCAAGCGACCGTTACAATGTTGTTGTGGATGTGGTTTTTAACGTTCCAATGGACTTAAAATATTTTTGCCAGCAGTATTTTACATGTATGTGTTTTCTTGGTTTCATTCGGTATAATAAAACATTTATAGCATGCGGGTTCAGGAAATAGGAAAATTTATTCACCCACGAGTATCATATTCCCTTCGGGCGTTGCCTTCGGGAAATATGATACTCTTGGGTGAATACATTTTCATATTTCCCTAAATTTATTCACCCACGAGTATCATATTCCCCTCGGACGTTTGCCCTCGGGAAATATGATACTCTTGGGTGAGTAATTTTTCATATTTCCCTCACCACCATGCAATAAATGTATAATATTACCTTTGACAAACACTTATGTTTTTGTCGAACATCACCGTGACCATTTATTTGACAAAGATCCAATTTGATAGCGTACTTGATGCTATATATATTTATAATAATGTATATATGCTTATAATTTTAGTTCTTCATGATTGATCATACAAATTTGCGTATTATTGTCTTGTTACACAAAAATAAAAGAATATCTCGCCAAAGTACTGTATTTAAACAAAACAGATAATACTTAAATATCCCTTTGACTTGTTGACCCATGGTTAGAAAAACTATTTGTTCTCTTCATCAGGTTTATTTATATATTTATTCTAAAGACCTTTAAACGTATTCAATATAATTATTATGAACAGTTTTTATTAAGATCTTGGTTAACTTCTGTTGATGACACTTTTAACAATGTCTAATGACAATAACCGCACCGATGTGTAATGGTTAGAGTGCTCGCATAGAGTGGTGTAGTTCGAGGGTTCGAGCACCGGTTGGGTGAACGTTGGTATTTGCTGTTACTCCGCTAAGTACGCAGCATTGAGGGGTAAGAACAGCATAGTTGGTTCGGAATCAAGATATTTCAGAATGGAGCAACATGACTACATAATGATTGCTGTTTAAGTGAGTCACCAATATACAAATCTAACTAAGAATGTTGGTATAAATGATAATAATAATAATAATAATTTTATTGATTTCAAGTCCAAACATTGAACAATCATCATTACAACATACACGACAAAACAGAACTAAGCTAAATACATATATATATATACATGTACAAAGAAGATGTTATCACAGCTGAGGAGTGTATGAATTATCTCCCATTGAAGATTACAATATTTATAAGGATTATCTCCCATTGTACACAACAGTGTCACTCAATGTATATAAAAAAACAAAAGCAGAACTTCTCATCGAAATGTGAATTATTCTCGTTATGACAGAAACACTGCTCACCTGGCGACAACAATCACTCACTCACTGTCATAATCAAGTACATCTTTATATGAAGTATCACGGTTCATGCATAATGTACTCTGTCAATGTTTTTAGCACCAATAAAACTAAAAGATGACTTTCAATTCTTAATAATACATGTATATCTTAATTCATGTGAAACACGTGATTATTTTACTGTCTTTTGATCTTGTACTGTTAAGCATGTCTAAACCAAATCTCAATGGGTCAACTTTTGTGTTCGGAATAGACGGGTTTTTGGTTTATACAAGTTAAATTAACAAAGATTTCCTGTATTAAGACTTTATTTAAAGTTCGGTTTATGAAGAATTTCGGTTTATTCAGGGTTCGGTTTAGACAGGTTTCACTGTATTTAAGTTTACATAGTAATACCTTAGCTCGTTTTTGTCTTCTAGAAACCTTGAATATAACAGTAAGATTTCCAGAGACAGCAGTGCCTGCACAAGAAACATCATATATGTGTATAGTTTTTGATCTGCCATCTGACACAGATTACCATCTGATGGCTTATGAGCCAGTAATTGATAATGAGCACGTTATGCATCACATTCTCTTGTATGGATGTGATCCTAAATGTATGTATGCGCAACTTACATTGTTATTTAAAACATTAATACATTTGTATAAGATATATTAAGGAATTGCTTTATTCATAACGCAATACAGATACGCATTTGTGGACAAAGAGAAGTTGACCCTCCGTAGTACCTTGTTTCCATTCCGGAGTAACTGATTTCCATTCCGTAGTACCAGGTTTCCATTCCGGAGTACCTGGTTTCCATTCCGGAGTACCTGGTATCCATTCAATAGTACCTGGTTTCCACTCCAGAGTACCTGTGTTCCATTCCGGACTACCTGGTTTCCATTCCGGAGTACATGGTTTCCATTCCGGAGTACATTTATTTCCATTCTCCATTCCGGAGTACTTGGTTTCCATTCCGCAGTACCTGGTTTTCATTCCGGAGTACCTGAATTCCATTCCGGAGTACCTGGTTTCCACTCCGGAGTACCTGGTTTCCACTCCGGAGTACCTGGTTTCCATTCCAGAGTACCTGTGTTCCATTCCAGACTATCTGGTTTCCATTCCGGAGTACCTGTGTTCCATTCCGGAC
The DNA here is from genome assembly GCA_963680875.1 of Bathymodiolus brooksi. NCBI lineage: Eukaryota > Metazoa > Mollusca > Bivalvia > Mytilida > Modiolidae > Bathymodiolus > Bathymodiolus brooksi. The sequence continues at coordinate 98,112,672 of OY804584.1, forward strand.
TACCTGGTTTCCATTCCGGAGTACATGGTTTCCATTCCGGAGTACATGATTTCCATTCCGAAGAACCTGGTTTTCATTACGGAGTACCCGCTTTCCATTCCGGAGTACCTTATTTCCATTCCGGAGAACCTGGTTTTCATTCCGGGATACCTGGTTTCAATTCCGGAGTACCTGGTTTCCATTCCAGAGTACCTGGTTTCCATTCCAGAGTACCTGGTTTCCATTCCAGAGTACCTGCTTTCCATTCCGAGTACCTGATTTCCATTCCGAAGTACCTGGTTTCCATTCCGGAGTACCTGGAATCCATTCCAGAGTACCTGGTTTCCACTCCAGAGTACCTGGTTTCCACTCCGGAGTACCTGGTTTCCATTCCGCAGTACCTGTGTTCCATTCCGGTCTACCTGGTTTCCATTCCGGAGTACATGGTTTCCATTCCGTATTGCCTAATTTCCATTCCGGAGAACCTGGTTTTCATTCCGGGGTACATGCTTTCCATTCCGGAGTACATGGTTTCTGTTCCAGAATACCTGGTTTCCATTCACTATTACCTGGTTTCCATCCCGGACTACATGGTTTCACTTTCGGAGTACCTGGTTTCACTTCCGGTTTATGATTTCGAGTTTTTGTTCTTTCCTAATGTCTTCACTATATATTTGTTTGTTCCGTTGTGGTTTTGTTTCATTTGTATTGCTCATTTATCGTCTTTTTTTTATCCTGTAGTCTTTCTATTTGAGAAGTTAAATGGCATTGACTGAATATTTTTGCTATATACGGTCACTGACTTAAAATAGAGCTATTCTGGTTCCACTTTCACATGTTTTACCTGTTGACCTACTTAATGTTTCTGTTCTGAAGAAAAGTGGTTTGAGACATTAACATGGATATTGACATACGGCTGTGTAATGTTCGATGTTGGATGTTTTTTTTAGATCCTGTTCCTGCAAATGAATTAAACAAGGTTGAGAAATGTGGTATGGGAGCCCGGGAACAATGTCATACACTCATTGGTCTATGGGGTGTTGGATTCCCAAGATATTGTATAAATGGTCCAATGGGGTTTCGATTTGGTGGTACCAAAGGATACAAACAAGCAGCCCTTGAGGTATTCAATTATATATTGTAGCACAAATTAAAAAACAATATAATAAAAATAAACAAACTAAGTAGTAGCAAGTCAATACACAAACAAGGAGAAATTGAGTTAATTAATTATAAAATATAGTAAAAAATAAACAACAATAAACAAAGTCAATACACAAACAAGGAGAAATTGAGTTAATTAATTATAAAATATAGTAAAAAATAAACAACAATAAACAAAGTCAATACACAAACAAGGAGAAATTGAGTTAATTAATTATAAAATATAGTAAAAAATAAACAACAATAAACAAAGTCAATACACAAACAATGAGCAATTGAGTTATTTAATTATAAAATATAGTAAAAAATAAACAACAATAAACAAAGTCAATACACAAACAATGAGCAATTGAGTTAATTAATTATAAAATATAGTAAAAAATAAACAACAATAAACAAAGTCAATACACAAACAATGAGCAATTGAGTTAATTAATTATAAAATATATTAAAAAATAAACAACAATAAACAAAGTCAATACACAAACAATGAGCAATTGAGTTAATTAATTATAAAATATAGTAAAAAATAAACAACAATAAACAAAGTCAATACACAAACAATGAGCAATTGAGTTATTTAATTATAAAATATAGTAAAAAATAAACAACAATAAACAAAGTCAATACACAAACAATGAGCAATTGAGTTATTTAATTATAAAATATAGTAAAAAATAAACAAAATACAAAGATTTAAACAAAAGAGAAAACAAACAAACAAGTAGCAAGCCACTGAAAACCTGTGTCACACACATTAGTTCAACTCGCCAAGAGAAAGAATCGAACTCATAACTAGTGTTAATAGAACGACACCAGTAGATGTAGATCTAACTATGATACAATAGTGCATACGGCGGTCCATAAAGACAACTGTGGGACGATAGTCTCTATGTTGCCTCGTCAACGTAACTGTGGGACGATAGTCTCTATGTTGCCTCGTCAACGTAACTGACGGACGATAGTCTCTATGTTGCCTCTTCAACGTAACTGTGGGACGATAGTCTCTATGTTGCCTCTTCAACGTATCTGACGGACGATAGTCTCTATGTTGCCTCTTCAACGTAACTGACGGACGATAGTCTCTATGTTGCCTCTTCAACGGAACTGACGGACGATAGTCTTTATGTTGCCTCTTCAACGTAACTGACGGACGATAGTCTCTATGTTGCCTCTCCAACGTAACTGACGGACGATAGCGACCACGATGGTGCCACAACATAACAATTAGACGATAACGGTCACGACGCCCCTTCAAAGTAGCTGTCGGACGATAGGGTCCATGACACCCCTTCAAAGTAACTGTCGGATGATAGGGTCCACGATGCCTCTTCAACGTAACTGTCGGACGATAGTCTCTATGTTGCCTCTTCAACGTAACTGACGGACGATAGTCTCTATGTTGCCTCTTCAACGTAACTGACCGACGATAGTCTCTATGTTGCCTCTTCAACGTAACTGACGGACGATAGTCTCTATGTTGCCTCTTCAACGGAACTGACGGACGATAGTCTCTATGTTGCCTCTTCAACGTAACTGACGGACGATAGTCTCTATGTTGCCTCTTCAACGTAACTGACGGACGATAGTCTCTATGTTGCCTCTTCAACGTAACTGACGGACGATAGCGACCACGATGGTGCCACAACATAACAATTAGACGATAACGGTCACGACGCCCCTTCAAAGTAGCTGTCGGACGATATGGTCCATGACACCCCTTCAAAGTAACTGTCGGACGATAGGGTCCACGATGCCCCTTCAAAGTAACTGTCGGACGATAGTGTCCATGACACCCCTTCAAAGTAACTGTCGGACGATAGGGTCCACGATGCCTCTTCAAAATAACTGTCGGACAATAGGGTCCACGATGCCTCTTCAACGTAACTGTCGGAAGATAGGGACCACGATGGTGCCACCATTAAACGATCACGGTCACGTCGGCCTTGCAACACAACTGTCGGACGGTAACCTCTGCGACACCCCTTCAAAGTAACTGTCGGATGATAGCATCGATGACGGTCCCACAGCATAATTGTCGGACGGTCGCGGACAAATCGAACTTTCAACACAACTATCATATAATTGCTGCCATGATGGTCCCTCAACACTACTACCATTCAATATCGCGGTCATGATGTATTTTTTGTAAGTTTGCTTTTAGTCCTGCACATTCTCAGAATTTTTCTAAAATATATATAGATTTTGTAAGCGAGTCATCCCCCCATCTAAAATAAGAGATGAGTTATCTGCATATTGACTAAGTAAATATTCCGAGTTATTAATTTCCATTCCATTTATACTAGTATCATTTTTATTGCTGCGCTCATTAATTCTAATGCCAAAATGAAGAGGTAAGGGGATAAAGGAGGTAAGGGGATAAAGGATACCTTGACGCACTCCTCTATTTACTGAGAAAAATTTAGAACAGTGACTATTATTGATAATACAACTTTCGGCATTTTCATATTATGTTTCCACCCATTTAACAAATTCAGGATCAAAACCAGAGTACCTGGAGAAAACTACAGACCTGTCACTTACAAACTTTATCACATTATGTTGTATCGAGTACACCTCGTCTGAGTGGGGTTCGAACTCACAACATTAGTGGTGATAGGAACTGATTGCATTGGTAGTTGTAAATCCAACTACCATAGGATCACGACCACGACGGCCCGTATTTGATAGAGGAAAATGTAACTACCAGACGATCGCGGATACGGAGGGAACCAGACGACAAAGGATATTTCTACACCACATTAATTTAAAATTGATTTTACTTATTTTTCTTAGTTTCATTGGAACAACCCCGAGTTAGTAAGTAACTACAGGGATTCATCCGGAATGACTCTGTATTATACGCCGAAACTAAGACTTAATGATGCGGGCATATTGATGACGGGGCAGAGTTATATAGAAATACCACCTGGATTAAAGAGCTACACAGTTGAAGGAAAGTGTACTTCCGAGTGTTCCAAGGTCATCATGAAGGATAATATCAACGTCTTTTGGGCTGCAAACCACATGCATTACCTAGGTTAATATATTATGTACAGTGGACCTTTCTACATCCATTATTAGTAAGCACACCAGGGCTGTAGGAGCTGGGAGCATCTATGCCCTCTCCAAAAATAAAACAACAAAAAATGAGGGGGGGATTAAGAAAAGTTTTGATAGCATGGAAGACAAAAACATATTGTCTTGTTAACCAAGGGTAAAAGGGTATGTTTTGAAATAAAAGTGCCTTATATTTTGTCAGTTTTGTGTAAACACTTGCCATTCCGCTGTCTGGTATTCCACTCCTAGCACTTGCCCAAACTATCCGGTTCTTTCCTATGACTTTGCAGATCTAGAATGTTTGACTATGTATCACGTATGATTTGTCTGCAAATGCTCAATGAACAGACAATTATGTATTTCGATAGATATTTCGTTGTCGGTACATCAACTATTTTTAGATTTATTTTTGATCGGACGGATTAAATATAAAGGATCGTAATTACTTTGCGTACGTCATTGTCGTCCGCGGTCTGTTAGCTTTACAAATTCAATCTTTATTATTTCTATTTCAAAGAGAGTATCTTTCGGTTTGTGTTTCATCCAGATTATCCTTAGATTTGTATTACTAAGATATTTGTATTTGGTTTGTATGACATTTAGACATTTTGATTGCGTTCTTGAGAGTTCGTCCTTGGCTTTGGCATGCGGTGCTAAGAGCTAGATGTTCATTTTATATACTAATAGACTGTCCTTTGGTTTGTGTTGTTACATGATTCAGATTTGGTTCGTATTACTAAGAGATTTATCATTGGTTTGAGCTACTAGAATATTTTACCTTCTTTCTTTTATTACAAATAATAGGGAAGTGATTGTTGCTTAATGCCGGCGAGTAATTTGTCAGCTACATCATGGCGAGACCACATTTTTTTAATACATTTGGATGAAATGATGATGATAATGATTATGTCAGCTTTGTACTAGACCAACATGCTTTAGATGGATTTTTATAGTGTTAGCTCATAGATCACTGAAACAACAATCCGTTCCACATTTCACATGACACATTATCCTAATTCCGAGCCAACTAGTCGTTACTCTTTCTCCGTTTTGCTGCGTACGTAGCGGAGAATCAGTAAATACCAATTTCTGTCCATTTTTCATTGGCATTTCGGTATTCTCTAACGTTTATTTACAGTCATTGGTTTGACCCGCCCAATAATTTGAATTTGAACTTTGGTGTTTAACGCCACTTTCAGCAATATTTCAGCTATATCATGGCGACCAGCTTTAGTGGTGGAGGAAGCCGGAGTAACCGGAGAGAACCACCGACCATGGGCAAGCAACTGGTAAACTTTATCACTTGCGGCTGCGAGTCGAGTGCACCCTTTTTTGTAATTTACAAAACTGAGCTGCGTACGTAACGTAGAATCAGTAAACACAATTTTTGTCCATTTTTTATGGCCATTTCGAGATTCTCTAACGTTTATTTACAGTCATTGGTTTGACCCGCCTAAGGTTTAAATATTTAAGAATATGCAGTGTTTTACTCAATACTTACATTCTGAGTTGATCCCCAGTATTTAGTGGAGTTTGTGTTGTTCAATCTTTAGTCATGTGTTGTAATTCATTGTTTCTCCTATTGTTCTATTTCCTATTGCCATTGTATTGTCTGTCCTTCTTACATTTATGACTTCTGATTTACCATTTGGTATCTCTCAAATGAACATTTTGTTTTTCTTCTGTTCAAGGTCATTCAATGAAGATTGTTGTCAATAGGAATAATACATTTTTCACAACAATTACCAGTGACGAAATATACAACTATGACAGCCCTGTAGTACACAAGTGAGTATAATACATCGATCTATATAGTAAAATATCTGTATAGAGCAATATTTTAAACGAATATATATAGACGATCGTTCTGCATTTTGGGGGTTAGGGTTAGGGTTATAGTGTTTAACGCCACTTTTAGCAATATTTCAGTTATATCGTGTATTATTGGTTGAGACAACCACTGACTTGCTGCAAGTCACTGCCAAACTGTATCACATAATGTAATCCCGAGTACACCCCGTCTGAGTGTCATTCGAATTCCCGACGTTAGTGGTGATAGACACTGATTGCATAGGTAGTTGTAAGTCCAACTACCATACGAACACGACCACCACGGTCCCTCAGTGAATTAACGGTATCTTTATAGTAGCACCAATAAGCAGACCCTTTCCTTATTTACGACTTATCACCGAGTTTGAAATAAGAGTATCACGACGGATGCCACATGTGGATCAGGAACTGCTTACCCTTCCGGAACACCTGAGTTCATCCCTGTGGTTTAGTGATATTCGTGTTGCTAGAATTGGTACCTTCAAACTCTTCTGACCGGATTACCCGATTGATCTGGTAAATTGAAATATGCATTAGTCCATTAGACTTCAGTTGGTAAACGGAATGTTGATTAACGACAGGTAACCAATATATCAGCTTTATTCATGACGAGAACAAACAATAACGCATGTTGTTACGGTAGTGAGGCTGAGGTTGGCATATGGACGGATGTTTTTATTGCCACAAGGGATAAGGAAATGGTTGATACCGTTGCACAGTTGTACTTTTCAACTGACCACCAATTACCACTGTTAACAAACTTTCACGACACTTTCAACAATATTTCAGTTATATCGTGGCGGTCAGTTTTATTGGTGGAGGAAACCGGAGAACCCACAGAAAACCACCGATCTGTCGCAAGTTATTGACAAATTTTATGACATAATGTTGTACACCTCGCCATGATCGAGATTCGAAATCACAACATCAGTGGTGATAGGTACTGATTGCATATGTAGTTGTAAATCCAACTACCATACGACCACGGCCACGACATCCCCCCATGAGATTGTAAATGATCATATAGCTATACCTATTTGATAAGCCTTACCGTATTATCACTATTGCTTCCTAATAAAATGACTTCAAATTACTTGGTTGTAGCTGGTTTTTTAAAACTTTTTGTTCTTGTCGATACGCTGATATCTAATGTCATCATATATGAGGTAAAGTCAGGGTTTATATTTTCGATTGACCAATCAGTGATGAGGCTATCTAATCTTGAGGAATTAAAAACCGAGCATACATCTAGAGCTGTTGACCAACTGACTGGTCAAAATACTTAGTTGTTACTATCACTGGGTGATATTTCTGCAGGTGGCCTATTTGTTCTCGATGGTGTCATCCGCCCTGTAGTACGTGTTTCAGTATTGACATGGTTAATTAGATGTATTTATATACAATTATGGCCTTCATGAGAAGTTAATATTCATAATTATTAAATTGAGAAAGGGTTATCTTCCCGAGGTCCGATATTAACTTCTCATGAAGGACATAACTGTATTATTGTACTGAACTAATATGAGGGAAATAACTAGTTATTGTAACATAAATACGCATTTTTCCTTTGATGTTTTTATGCAGTAATCAACTTAAAAATAGTGAACATTTACAAACCATGGGCTAACATGAAGATCTTGATGTTATTCCATGATTTTGACGTCATAGATCTGTCAATCATGTAATTTCTGTTACAAACCATATATACCATGGATCTTACTCGTGAACTTATTAAAACCAACTCATCCTTCGGATTCGTTGGTTTAAGTAAGTTAATTTGTAAGATCCATGGTAAATATAATACTTGGTTCGACGTATGACGGAAATAACTAGTTATTGGTTCGACGTGCAAAAACGCGCCAATTTCAAACAGTTATTTTGTGCTACGTGCAGATTCCCTCACAGTTATTTGACCTACGTGCAGTTTGCCGCAGGAATAATGAGTTATTTCTTGTTCCATGGAATAAAACTTTAAAATATCTTAATTATTTCTTGCTTGGTTTCTATAGTAAAGTATAATAATAATTGATATTTACAGTTCCTAAATAATGTAATAATTACTAAAGCTAAGGTTCTTCTCCCTGAGGCGTATGTGACCTTAGCAGGGTTTGACTCTCCCTACTTAGGGCATTTGGTATTCTTGCTCCCAAACCTTAAATTATTTAGCTTTCCGATCATTTGAACTTGAGCGTGCCTGATGAAGATTATTCCAGAAGCGCGTCGTGTACACTAAATGTGATATCCAAGTTTTTATTAATGTATTTTTGAATGTTGTTTTTGTTTTGTTTATATAGATACACAACCGCTATTGAAGTTATGCCAGGGGATGAAATCGTCACCAGTTGTACGTTTAAGTCTCTTTCCCGACCCAAGACAACATTTTACGGTGACGCCACTAGCGATGAGATGTGCTTCGGATTTATGGCTTATTATCCAGCTGATAACCTACAATTACCGGTATGTACGGCATGGAAAGAAATTTCTACCTGTGAATGGTTGTCAGGGAACCATAAAGGCTGTAATATCTATAACTTCTTGAATTCTTCACACGTCGACACATTAGCCACTCTGAAGCTCGTCAAAGACAACTGTAAAGCTTTTGGCAACTGTCTTAAAGAATGTAAACCTGTACTAGAGAAACTATTTAAGGAAAACCCGTGTCTGAAAAGTGATGTATATGACTTAATCCGCGAACGAGCTAAGAGACTAACGAATTTAAAACTAATTGAATTCATTGCAGCAATCGACTCATGCAAGCTTGAGATGTCAACATCTAATGAGGATACAAACAGGTCTAGCCATATTAATGCCATGTCTGCTATGGGTATATCTGTGTTGATTGCAGTGCAATTATTGTTTAATTGAACAACGTTAAAACAATATAACTCTGTTCTAGCTGTAATATGTGAGTGGACACCTGTCTATTGTTTGAAATAAACAACAGATATAACAATAGACATATACATGATTTTAACATTTTGTTTTATATGTGAGCACCTGAGTTCACCCGTGGGTTTATTTTGGTCCGTGTTTCCAATCTTTTTATTTTTTTTGTCATGTTCTGTTATGTTATTTTACGTTCTTCTTTCCTGTTGTATGTCTGATCAATACGATTTCCGCATAAAAACGATGTTCTGTTAATTTTTACCTCCAGTTGTTTGTAGGAGGGCTCATGTATATTAGATTTGATTTGAATTGATTCTATTTGGACAAAGACCATATTGCAGTGATTCCAAGGAAACAAATAACATTTTAGCGATAACAAAAAGACTATGAATTTCAGCGATCTTTTGGGTTTTGACTCTCTATGAATTTCAGCAATCTTTTGGGTTTTGACTCTCTATGAATTTCAGCAATCATTTGGGTTTTGCAATTATCAATAGTCAACAAACAAGAAAGAGAATATAGATTCTCCTTCAGTTGCCCGTGGGTTACGATATTTCTCCACTCAAGAGAGTTAAATGTAAAATCGTTAACTCTCTTGAGTGGAGAAATATCGTAACCCACGGGCAACTGAAGGAGAATTTGTTTCTCCCATTATTTAACACAAAATTCTTCAAAATTACTGATTTGACAACATGCGGGGAAAGGCATGAGATATTTTAGTCCTCTAGAGGATTACAGATTTTTCCACCACTGGTTCAGCGGGGTTAAAACGCCGTAATAATGGGAGAATATGATAAAATCATTGATTTACTTTTATTAGCTTTTTTCAACTATATCATGACCAGAACAGGTTACATTCGATGAGATGATATCAGCTTTAAACTAGCCAACACACTTAGCTGGATCTTTATAGTGATAACCACTGAAACAACAGTCCACGGATAGACATGTTGCTCCACTCGGACATATTATCCTGATTCCGGACCAAATCCTCTAACTCCCTAGTGATGCCTGCATAACAGAAAAGCAGCAAATACCAGTTTTCTAGTCTTTGGAATGGTCGGACATGGGTTTTACCCAAGATATACCACACTCGAGGTGAGAACGCTAACCATTGCATCACTGATGGGGTATAGATTGAAAAGGGCAACACTTTTTAAAGTAAGGAGCTTTGCATTACCTTTCACACTGAAAAATCGAACTGGCAGAGGGTAATCGAAGAGAAACAACATGCTGTTCGGAAACAGATGTTGATGCTATCTTATCACCAACTTTAGAACCACTAGTATACACATCAGTGTATTTAGATAATAATTATTATAAAATAAAATACGAATGTATAAAGGTTCGGATAACCGTTTAATAACCGGATTATTGCTGTAACTGAAATGCTACCGCTTACATGGATAAACGTGACGACCTTACAATGCACTCAGTATTTATCAGAACTTAAGTTCCATTATTGTATGTGGAGAGGTCTACTCGATACAACTGTATGTGATAAAGTTTGTGAAGAGGTCTACTCGATACAACTGTATGTGATAAAGTTTGTCAGACAGTTACGAGAGTAGTCGATGGTTTTCTCTGTGTACTTCGACATTTCCGCTAAAATAACACTACACCGACCACGATGTATAAAAACATGTAAATGGTACCTTTTTAGGTGATCTTAGCCAATTTTGGCTATCCTTTGTGGACTCTTTGGTTTTCTGCTAAAGACTTAGCTTATTAATTTCTTTGACTTTCCAATCTTTTGAGTATGAGTGTACCCGATGAAGGTTTTTCCAGGTTTTTCGTATGTACTAAATTATATGTCTACCTGGTTATTTGATTGTTTTATGATTGTTCCTATATCATCCTGTATACAATAGCAATTATACAGCTTGTACTATTTGTATGATACATTATCTTGCATGATTCTTCTCATTTCAAAGAGTCGTGGATCTCGCGAATATTTCTTTATTATATAAAACCGCATTCTTATTTTTTCTACAATCATCGAATTATTATAACAAACACGTAGATATCAAATTTAGTGTACAAGACGTGTTTCTGAAATAACCTTCATCAGGTACCCTCAAAGTCAGAAGACTGGAAAAACAATTAATGTAAAAGTATTGAGGGGCAAGAAAACCAAAGAGTCTATACAGGGTAGCCACAAACAGCTACGGCCATCTATGTCTGAGGGATGAGAACCTTAGTTTTAATAATAATTACATTATTTAGGAACTGTAAATATCAATTATAAATACATCTATTTAACCATGTCAATGCTGAAGCACGTACTACTGGGCGCAGGGGCGGATCCAGGGGGTGACACCCTCAGGGACTAGTAGACCACCAGCAGAGATATCACCCAGTGATAGTAACAGCTAAGTATTTTGACCAGTCAGTTGGTCAACAGCTCTAGATGTATGCTCGGTTTTGAATCCCTCAAGATTAGATAGCCTCATCACTGATTGGTCGGTCGAAATTATGAACCCGGACTTTGCCCCATATATGATGTCATTAGATATTAGCGTATCGACAAGAACAAAAAGTTTAAAAAAAACCCGCCACAACCAAGTAACTTGAAGTAACTTTATTAGAAAGTAATCGTGATAATACGGATAAACTTGTCACATAGGTATAGCTACATGATCATTTACAATCTCATGGTAACTCATGCCAGTCTCACAAATGGAACTTGCTTAGCAATTATTTAGTTGCTTTCTGAACTGACATGACAATGAGTGACCTGGTAAAGGTTAAAGGTTATACCAGAAACTCGTCTGTACTGTAAGAAGAGTTTGAAGATACCAAAGGGATGTAATCAGAATCCGTATATCGAATATAAGGGTAATAACAAAATTCCCGAACTCCGAACAATCTTACGAATGGAAAGTCAAAACTCATAATTATATAAACAGACAAAATCAGTCAACAATCGGAAAACTGTGAAAACCGTAATGACCCTGACTTGGCACAGGCATTTCTAAAGAACAGACAACACAATGACCGAAAGAAAAAGGACGAAAGGACAAGAAGAGTTTGAAGATACCAAAGGGGCAATCAGAATCCGTATATCGAAGAAGAACAGACAACACAATGACCGAAAGAAAAAGGACAAAAGGACAAGAAGAGTTTGAAGATACCACAAGGGCAATCAGAATCCGTATATCGAAGAAGAACAGACAACCCAATGACCGAACGAAAAAGGACAAAAGGACAAGAAGAGTTTGAAGATACCAAAGGGGCAATCAGAATCCGTATATCGAAGAAGAACAGACAACACAATGACCGAAAGAAAAGGGACAAAAGGACAAGAAGAGTTTGAAGATACCAAAGGGGCAATCAGAATTCGTATATCGAAGAAGAACAGACAACACAATGACCGAAAGAAAAGGGACAAAAGGACAAGAAGAGTTTGAAGATACCAAAGGGGCAATCAGAATCCGTATATCGAAGAAGAACAGACAACACAATGACCGAAAGAAAAAGGACAAAAGGACAAGAAGAGTTTGAAGATACCAAAGGGGCAATCAGAATCCGTATATCGAAGAAGAACAGACAACACAATGACCGAAAGAAAAAAGGACAAAAGGACAAGAAGAGTTTGAAGATACCAAAGGGGCAATCAGAATCCGTATATCGAAGAAGAACAGACAACACAATGACCGAAAGAAAAAGGACAAAAGGACAAGAAGAGTTTGAAGATACCAAAGGGGCAATCAGAATCCGTATATCGAAGAAGAACAGACAACACAATGACCGAAAGAAAACGGACAAAAGGACAAGAAGAGTTTGAAGATACCAAAGGGGCAATCAGAATCCGTATATCGAAGAAGAACAGACAACACAATGACCGAAAGAAAAAGGACAAAAGGACAAGAAGTGTTTGAAGATACCAAAGGGGCAATCAGAATCCGTATATCGAAGAAGAACAGACAACACAATGACCGAAAGAAAAAGGACAAAAGGACAAGAAGAGTTTGAAGATACCAAAGGGGCAATCAGAATTCGTATATCGAAGAAGAACAGACAACCCAATGACCGAAAGAAAAAAGGACAAAAGGACAAGAAGAGTTTGAAGATACCAAAGGGGCAATCAGAATTCGTATATAGAAGAAGAACAGACAACACAATGACCGAAAGAAAAAAGGACAAAAGGACAAGAAGAGTTTGAAGATACCAAAGGGGCAATCAGAATCCGTATATCGAAGAAGAACAGACAACACAATGACCGAAAGAAAACGGACAAAAGGACAAGAAGAGTTTGAAGATACCAAAGGGGCAATCAGAATTCGTATATCGAAAAAGAACAGACAACACAATGACCGAAAGAAAAAGGACAAAAGGACAAGAAGAGTTTGAAGATACCAAAGGGACAATCAGAATCCGTATATCGAAGAACAGACAACACAATGACCGAAAGAAAAAAGGACAAAAGGACAAGAAGAGTTTGAAGATACCAAAGGGACAATCAATATCCGTATATCAAAGAAGAACAGACAACAGACAACAAAAGAAAAAGTACAAAAGGACAAGCAACGATCTACAAAGCATACATATAAAACTAAAGATCGAGTAACTTGAACCCCACTAAAAACCGGGGGTGAAAGCAGGTGCTCCGGAAGGGTAAGTAGTTCCTGCTCCACTAGTGGCACCGGTCGTGTTAATCTAGTTACACACCCGGTAATAAGTCGTGGATGAGGGAAGGACCGGGAAATGTTCACGACAAGTGGAACATAACCTTGGTCATTTGTGACACAGATATTTAGGTATTTAATCTAGGTAACTACGTGTTGTCCTTCAGCAGCACGTGTTGTGCTAGTTTGGAAACCCTTGTAATTGACGGCCATTTGTAAAAGTAGAATTTTAATGTAGTTGTTTAATATTCCTGGTTTATGATTGAACAATGCTATAATTTTCAAGGTATCAATTCCATGGTTGAAATATCATGATAATTTTTGCCGATTACCGCTTACGTCATCTTGTTAATAATATGGCACTGCACATGATTACATTATCGCGTCGCCAGTAACCTCAATTTGCGACCATCAAACCTCCAATTGATGCCGTGAAATTTTCAAATACAATACAGTTATCTCCTAATTATCTATTCACCATGTTCCTATTCCCTGTGACAATAAAAACATCCATCCATATGTCAACTTAAGCCTCACTATCATGCCTACCCGTGTTATTATTTGTTCTCGTAGTGAATAAAGCTGATGTATTGGTCACCTGCTGCTAACGAAATTTAATTTAGCAATTGAAGTCTAATGGACTAAACACATACTTCAAGTTAACAGATTATTCGGGTATTCCGAGGAAATAAAAGTCTGAAGAAACCAAAGGGGTAATCAGAAGCCGTAAATCAAAGGGCAGACGATGCTGCTTTAATAATAATTTTATTATTTAGGAACTGTAAATTTCAATAATATATATATATATATATATATATATATAAACGTCTAAAATGGTTTGTAAAACAACACCAAGTACACAAAACAAAGTGATAAAGAATTAAACACTTCGTTGAATGGTTTTTCAGACATTGTATATATATATATATATAAACGTCTAAAATGTTAGCACAACGATATCAAAAAAATATGTTAAAATGTAACAAAAATAACTATAAGTCTACAAAAAGACTATAATTATAATGAAATCGACGGATATTTCGCTTGACCGACAAGCTTCATCAGCGTCTGTAATCCGATTTGAAAAATTGTCACGTGAGCATCAGTTATCGTGACGGAAATTACTAAAAATCATAATCTTGAACTTTATACTTTATATTATTCAAGTATATTGCACACTAATTTATAAATATGAACAGAATGAGAAAATGTAATGATGAAGTTTACCAACTAGCTAAGGTCCAGGCACTGGATAACAGAATGAGAAAATGTAATGATGAAGTTTACCAACTAGCTAAGGTCCAGGCACTGGATAACAGAATGAGAAAATGTAATGATGAAGTTTACCAACTAGCTAAGGTCCAGGCACTGGATAAAAACACCCGAAGTTTACCAACTAGCTAAGGTCCAGGCACTGGATAAAAACTTTTTATCCAGTGCCTGGACCTTAGCTAGTTGGTAAACTTCATCATTACATTTTCTCATTCTGTTCATATTTATAAATTAGTGTGCAATATACTTGAATAATATAAAGTATAAAGTTCAAGATTATGATTTTTAGTAATTTACGTCACGATAACTGATGCTCACGTGACAATTTTTCAAATCGGATTACAGACGCTGATGAAGCTTGTCGGTCAAGCGAAATATCCGTCGATTTCATTATAATTATAGTCTTTTTGTAGACTTATAGTTATTTTTGTTACATTTTAACATATTTTTTTGATATCGTTGTGCTAACATTTTAGACGTTTATTTATCATTTTTGTTTGTTTGCACAGTATCGTTAACACTTGTTTCCGATCCGACATCTCGTAGATTTATACGTTGGCTACTTTTTCAGATGTTTATATATATATATATATATATATATACGTCTGAAAATTAAACCAAACAGTGTTAGAATTAGATTTTAGAGCTGTCAAATTTTTGTTCTTCCCTCGACGGGATTTGAACCCACACCATTGTTACACTGCAGCACCATTCGCTTAGCCTTACGTCCAGCGCCCTAGACCACTCGACTACATCCACTCCCTAAAAAAGGAGCTTCAATAGTCGTAGTGTTACCTTGTCTCGTAAGGAAAATCTAGGGGTAGACGCAAGACATGTGTATAAGCGTGTGTAGATGGTACATATATACTTAATATTATAATTTGACAGCAATCTAACTCAGCAATTTTTATATATCCTACCGTGACATCTGCTCGGTCATGCAATAAAGTCGATCACTTGTTTTGATTTACAATTCTCGCGCAGCACGAGACCAATGACGTCATTCTGTATATTCATAGCGTACATAAACACTGAGGGAATACTTTTCAACGTCAAAATTACAAGATGAGATTAAAACAGAGAAGTTTGAATTGAATAAATTCCATGCAAGTGAAAAAGATCCTTTTTACTAATGTCTTTTTTTCCTGATCATTATGCTTGTTAAATATGTTTCCATCGATGGTATTCCCCAAACATTTGTATTTTTCCGGTTTGTTGACATAATCGTCATCACAGTTCATGACCGTTTCCGGAATGTAGGCCAAGCAAATTGTATTTTAAAATACTTTGAAAATATGATGATTGATCATTCAGATTCCACCATTTTCTAGAAAATGGCCGATTTTACCGGGAAAATACATGCAAGTGCTCTCCATTAGTCACAAAATGGCAGATTATTTTGCATTTCCACTGCTGCTTTAATAACAAATATACCCCTTACTTCTTGGGGTATTGAAATGAAATTCACAGAGAAGATAGAAAAAGAATTAATTTAACAGCAATAATCTAAATTTATAGCATAAATTGAACAGAGAATTAAATTAAACCAGACAGAAAAATGAGATTATCTGGGTTAAAAAAAAACTGTCATTATTACAAATAGCATCAACAAAACTGTATTGTTACCACTCTGTGATAATAAATGTGATTAATTAAATTGAAATCAGTCATTAATTGTTTTACCAAAATATGTCGGTCTAATAGATTGTATTGACAAACGCAAAAACACAAAATTCACTGGATTAAATACTTTTTATGTGGGTAAGCAAGTTTAATTTTTGCATCAAATAATAAATTTATAATACTTCAATTTCAAACTATTTAAAAAAAAACATCTTTTGAAATTGTTCAGACAAATCAATTACACTGAAAAAGCTAAAATACTGTACTTTCTTAATCTGGTTTACTTTTTAAGTTTGGTTGGCCTATGACAAAATCATGTGCTTTATTGAACTTTGACCGGCTTTATGTGACGTCATACGACACCATTTGGAAAATGGATGGTAAACAAAAACAGGTCAGTGTGTTATTATTATCGATCTTTTTTCCATGGAACTTTACACATGTGAGCAAGAATAGATGAGGAACATAATTAAAAAGAAAAAAATGTTTACTTTTCAAACATGAAAATAATAATCAAACATTATCCAATGACTGACCGACTTATTGTCAGACGAGGATATATATATATTTCATGCCATGCTTGTGGTTATCCTATATATTTTTTTTAATTATTTTAATTATATATGACTAATTTACGTAATATAAGTGAATGAGTTTAGGTTTAGGTTAATGGTGCTTTACGCCACTTTCAACAATATTTCAGTTTATCGTGGCGGTTTTATTGGTGGAGGAAACAGGAGTACACGGAGGAAACCACCGAATTACCGCAAGTCACTGACAAACTTTATCACATAATGTTGTATCGAGTTCACCTCGTCTGATCGGGGTTCGAACTCACAACGTTAGTGGTGATATGTACTGATTGCATAAGTAGCTATAATTCCAACTACCACACGATCACGACCACTACGGCCCCTAAGTGAATGACCTGTTTCATATTGACCAGTATATGTCAACATATATTGTATATGTATATACTATGTAAATAACCGAGTTTCATTATTTATACCCTATCCGATAATATTTATTTAATTTGTTCGATTTGTTGCATATATGGCTTTCTTTCAAAACTAACTTCAATATTTTATTTTACTATTTCGTGTCGTTTAACAGTAACACGACGGGTGCCACTAGTGGAACGGGAACTACTAACCCTTGATGAGAACTTGAGTTTACCCCCAGTTTTCATTGGGGTTCGTGTTTAACAGTAGGACGACGGATGCCACTAGTGGAACAGGAACTACTAACCCTTGATGAGAACTTGAGTTTACCCCCAGTTTTCATTGGGGTTCGTGTTTAACAGTAGGACGACGGATGCCACTAGTGGAACAGGAACTACTAACCCTTGATGAGAACTTGAGTTTACCCCCAGTTTTCATTGGGGTTCGTGTTTAACAGTAAGACGACGGATGCCACTAGTGGAATAGGAACTACTAACCCTTGAGAACTTGAGTTTACCCCCAGTTTTCATTGGGGTTCGTGTTTTACAGTAGGACGACGGATGCCACTAGTGGAACAGGAACTACTAACCCTTGATGAGAACTTGAGTTTACCCCCGGTTTTCATTGGAGTTCGTGTTTTTACCAGCTTTTTGTTGAGCATTATTTGTCTTCTTGCCTCCCCCCCCCCCCCCTTATTTTGGTCATTGACGGATTCTGTTTACTCTTTTGGTATCTTCTTTGTTGTTCATTTGTTTATCATGAACAATAATTATGTCAATATCCGAGATTAGTCATCTTCGCTAGCCACGGGTTATGATCCGCCTCCCATCCTTTTCAGTCCTGGCAGAGTTGGCTTTGATTTCGTTATTCTCGCAGACTGCCATCCGCTGGAATGCTATGTCTCTTATAATGAAATAATTTTCAGCCAATCAGCATAAAGCATCCATTTCACTTCACGTCAATATATCTTCACAGTTACATGAAAACACTAAATATGTCCCCCAAAAATATTCTTTCCATTTTTGATAGTTCCTCATGACAAAACCTACACGTGACCATATTATGCTTAAATATTTCATACAAAAACAAAGGTTTTGCAACATCGCTGTCTACATCGTTAAAAACTTCACCATGTGAACACGAAAATCCGGTTAGCGCTATCAAGGGTGAGAGGCAGGTGAGAAGCAGAACGTAACCCTTGGCTGTAGAAGGTAGAGTTTGGGTATTATGTTAAATGCACAGATGGAATCCAGTGCTGTAACATATAGTGATATCTGATGTATGTGCGAAATGATAAAAAATAATACACAACAAGCATGAAATCTCTGACCGGATGTAAATATCAAACTTAGTATCCACGACACGTTTCTGGAATACCCTTTATCATGTACACTGTTTCTGGAATACCCTTTATCATGTACGCTGTTTCTGGAATAATCTTTATCATGTACGCTGTTTCTGGAATAACCTTTTATCATGTACGCTGTTTCTGGAATACCCTTTATCATGTACGGTGTTTCTGGAATAATCTTTATCATGTACACTATTTCTGGAATATCCTTTATCATGTACGCTGTTTCTGGAATACCTTTTATCATGTACGCTGTTTCTGGAATACCCTTTATCATGTACGCTATTTCTGGAATACCCTTTATCATGTACGCTATTTCTGGAATATCCTTTATCATGTACGCTGTTTCTGGAATACCCTTTATCATGTACGCTGTTTCTGGAATACCCTTTATCATGTACGCTATTTCTGGAATATCCTTTATCATGTACGCTGTTTCTGGAATAACCTTTATCATGTACGCTGTTTCTGGAATACCCTTTATCATGTACGCTGTTTCTGGTATACCCTTTATCATGTACGCTGTTTCTGGAATACCCTTTATCATGTACGCTATTTCTGGAATATCCTTTTATCATGTACGCTGTTTCTGGAATATCCTTTATCATGTACGCTGTTTCTGGAATACCCTTTATCATGTACGCTGTTTCTGGAATACCCTTTATCATGTACGCTATTTCTGGAATATCCTTTATCATGTACGCTGTTTCTGGAATATCCTTTATCATGTACGCTGTTTCTGGAATATCCTTTATCATGTACGCTGTTTCTGGAATAACCTTTATCATGTACGCTGTTTCTGGAATAACCTTTATCATGTACGCTGTTTCTGGAATAACCTTTATCATGTACGCTGTTTCTGGAATAACCTTTATCATGTACGCTGTTTCTGGAATAACCTTTATCATGTACGCTGTTTCTGGAATAACCTTTATCATGTACGCTGTTTCTGGAATAACCTTTATCATGTACGCTGTTTCTGGAATACCCTTTATCATGTACGCTGTTTCTGGAATAACCTTTATCATATACGCTGTTTCTGGAATAACCTTTATCATGTACGCTGTTTCTGGAATAACCTTTATCATGTACGCTGTTTCTGGAATAACCTTTATCATGTACGCTGTTTCTGGAATAACCTTTATCATGTACGCTGTTTCTGGAATACCCTTTATCATGTACGCTGTTTCTGGAATAACCTTTATCATGTGCGATGTTTCTGGAATACCCTTTATCATGTACGCTGTTTCTGGAATAACCTTTATCATGTGCGATGTTTCTGGAATACCCTTTATCATGTACGCTGTTTCTGGAATACCCTTTATCATGTACGCTATTTCTGGAATACCCTTTATCATGTACGCTGTTTCTGGAATAACCTTTATCATGTACGCTGTTTCTGGAATAACCTTTATCATGTACGCTGTTTCTGGAATAACCTTTATCATGTACGCTGTTTCTGGAATAACCTTTATCATGTACGCTGTTTCTGGAATAACCTTTATCATGTACGCTGTTTCTGGAATAACCTTTATCATGTACGCTGTTTCTGGAATAACCTTTATCATGTACGCTGTTTCTGGAATACCCTTTATCATGTACGCTGTTTCTGGAATAACCTTTATCATGTACGCTGTTTCTGGAATACCCTTTATCGTGTACGCTGTTTCTGGAATAACCTTTATCATATACGCTGTTTCTGGAATAACCTTTATCATGTACGCTGTTTCTGGAATAACCTTTATCATGTACGCTGTTTCTGGAATACCCTTTATCATGTACGCTGTTTCTGGAATAACCTTTATCATGTGCGATGTTTCTGGAATACCCTTTATCATGTACGCTCAAAGTCAAAAGATTGGGAAGCCAAATAATTTTAAAATCTTTTGGAGCAAGAAAACTAAAGGGTCTAAACAGGATAGCCAAAATCTGCTAAGGTCGTCTATGTCTGAGAGGGGAGAACCTTAATTTCAATAATAATTGCATTATTTATGAACTTTAAATTTCGATCAAAATGTATTTAATAACCATGTCAGTACCGAAACACTGACTACTAGGCGGATGTCAGTACCGAAATACTGACTACTAGGTGGATGATACCCTCGTGGACTAATAGTCCACCAGCAGAGGCACCCAGTGATAGCTAAAACGTAGAAATCATGGAAGAGTAATGGTATAAAAGTTGTTTTTATGTTTCAATAGTACCATGTTATCACCTTTAAAAGACAAATATTGTATCAGAATCACATGATTGCATACTTGAGTTATAAAAGTCTGATAGTCTCCAAGGTTTTCCTTTCTATCAGACTTCAATGCAAATGAAAAGGTATTTTTTTTGTCAATATTTTGGAATGTTTTCATTGTATATAATAAGTGTATTATTGTATTATTTTTTTCTATTATATATTAATAATGTAGATAACACTGATGAGAGAATAAATAAATTATAAAATAGATTTGCTAAATTTCCTACACAAATAGTTTACTATGGGTGCCAC
Source organism: Bathymodiolus brooksi (assembly GCA_963680875.1). Classification (NCBI taxonomy): domain Eukaryota; kingdom Metazoa; phylum Mollusca; class Bivalvia; order Mytilida; family Modiolidae; genus Bathymodiolus; species Bathymodiolus brooksi. The sequence goes on from OY804584.1 coordinate 98,133,904, forward strand.
TAGTGGAGCAGGAACCGCCTACCCTTCCGGAGCACATGAATTCACCCCCGGTTTTTAGTGGAGTTCGTATTACTCGATCTGTTGGTTTATGTGTATGTTTTGTTGATCGTTGTTTTTCCTTTTGTACGTTTTCTTTTGGCCATTGTGTTGTCTGTTCTTCTTGGATTTACAACTTCTGGTTACCTCCCTTTGATATCTTCAAACTCTTCTTACTTTCAAAGCTGACGGTAACTAATCTAATAATGATTGTGTTTATTATCAACTATAGTTTCTTGTTGCCCAATCTTTAGTTTTCTGTGTAGTGTTTTATGAACCACTGTTTGCCTTTTTATCCTTTTCTTGTGGCCATTGTATTCATGTCCTTGTTTGATTTACAACCAAGTTCTGATTACCCCTGTGTTTTCTTAATAATGTTTCTTAGGTTGGGTTAATTTGAAAGTTCCCCAGTCGGAATCCTATACTATGAAATACAGGAATTTCTGAGGTCTGTTGGGAATTTGAACATACACAACCAGCATCAATCTCCAACCGAGTGTTAAATATGGATTTACTGTGGCGAGACATATCTGTTGCAAGGTAAGGGTACTGTAATCACAAAGTGTCGTACCCGTGATAATATTGCCACATGCAAAAATGTAGCATCAACAATTTCAATGTTATTACGAAATTGTCAAGACATATGGACCAGTTATTCAAGCACAATGTATAAAAAATAATCTTATATACTTAATGTGGACATTTGATTCTGTTTGAAAATAAATGTCACTCATGGTCCTGGCTCAACAAATAACTACAGTATATATTAGAATTATTCTGTGCTTTGTATACCCGATATTACTGTTATTAAAAGCCTTTTCGTCTGTAAATGTAAACAAAATGAAGAGTCAGCTCATAAATCTTCTCGGTCAATGTTTATTTCCAATTGAAATAAATTTACAATTTTGTTATTTAGCAGGACTGTAACTTTCGTTTAGACTGCCGATATAGTGGCCTTATTCTCCTTTTTCAGACATAGATGACCATAACAGATCTCAGCTATCCTGTCTAGGCCCTTTGGTTTCAGCTATCCTGTCTAGGCCCTTTGATTTCAGCTATCCTGTGTAGGCCCTTTGATTTCAGCTATCCTGTCTAGGCCCTTTGGTTTCAGCTATCCTGTCTAGGCCCTTTGATTTCAGCTATCCTGTGTAGGCCCTTTGATTTCAGCTATCCTGTGTAGGCCCTTTGATTTCAGCTATCCTGTCTAGGCCCTTTGATTTCAGCTATCCTGTCTAGGCCCTTTGGTTTCAGCTATCCTGTCTAGGCCCTTTGATTTCAGCTATCCTGTCTAGGCCCTTTGATTTCAGCTATCCTGTCTAGGCTCTTTGATTTCAGCTATCCTGTGTAGGCCCTTTGATTTCAGCTATCCTGTCTAGGCCCTTTGATTTCAGCTATCCTGTCTAGGCCCTTTGACTTCAGCTATCCTGTCTAGGCCCTTTGATTTCAGCTATCCTGTGTAGGCCCTTTGATTTCAGCTATCCTGTGTAGGCCCTTTGATTTCAGCTATCCTGTGTAGGCCCTTTGATTTCAGCTCTCCGTTCTAGGCCCTTTGATTTCAGATATCCTGTCTAGGCCCTTTGATTTCAGCTATCCTGTCTAGGCCCTTTGACTTCAGCTATCTTGTGTAGGCCCTTTGATTTCAGCTATCCTGTGTAGGCCCTTTGATTTCAGCTCTCCGTTCTAGGCCCTTTGATTTCAGCTATCCTTTCTAGGCCCTTTGATTTCAGCTATCCTGTCTAGGCTTTTTGATTTCAGCTATCCTGTCTAGGCTCTTTGATTTCAGCTATCCTGTCTAGGCCCTTTGATTTCAGCTATCCTGTCTAGGCTCTTTGATTTCAGCTATCCTGTGTAGGCCCTTTGATTTCAGCTATCCTGTGTAGGCCCTTTGATTTCAGCTATCCGTTCTAGGCCCTTTGATTTCAGCTATCCTTTCTAGGCCCTTTGAATTCAGCTATCCTGTCTAGGCCCTTTGGTTTTCTTGCTTCCAGAGACTTTTAAATTATTTGGGCTTTTCAAACTTTCGATTTTGAGAGTACCCAATGAGTATTCCAGTATTCTTCAGGTACTCTTTAAGTCAACAGATTAGAAAGCCAAATAATTTAAAAGTCTTTGGGAGCAAGGAATCCAAATGGCCTACACAGGCTAGCCAAAATCTATTAAGGTCGCCTGATAGAGGAGAACCTTAGTTTTCTTAATACTAGATATATCTAGTAAGTCATACCAGTGCTGAAACACTCACTACTGGACGGATGATATCTTCGGGGACAATTGGTTTACTACACTGGCGGAAGCTTAGATTACTATGGGAAAACAAAGATATAATAATTAAGGTCGGCAATTTAGATCATATGATACCCCACTGCGCAGAAACTAGATCCTATTTGTATACCCCGGGGTCCCCATGTACGGCAGGAGGAGATAAAAATATATCATACAAACGTTACCTGCATTTATGTATACATTTACTTACTTACCTATTAATATTCATTTCCAGCTCATTATCATAACAAATGTCTCGATATTAACTGATCCCGCCTACTTCGTTCCGCCATCTTGTCATTGTGGTATTCTCGCTTTGAGGTTTGGAATATAGTACAATAAAATAACATACCATGCATTCTTTTTAAATGTTTTGTAAATAAATAATTTTATTTATTATCTTAACTCGTGACTGGAAAAAGTTGGGTATCATAAAAAATTACCTCTTTTGACTGCCTGGAAAATATTTCAATCACAATTTTTTATATTTTATACATATTTCTAGCAAATAAAACATATATTAATGTTTAAGTTACAGTTTAAGATTTTAGAATATATACATAAAAGTTTTTAAATTTTGATCACTGTGTATACAACATACATATCGTGTCTGGAAAAATCTTTGACTCTAAATTATTAAATCAAAATGGCGACTTAAAGTTTGATGTTTCACATTTCAAAGGCTTGAAAAGAATAAAAAATAATATTTCTGTCAAATACTGTTGATTGTAATGTTTAATTTGAAGCATAAAGCTTAAAAAAAGTTTGGTTTTAAAATTTTGACAATGTTTAACGGGCGATACCTTGACTGGAAAAATCGGTGTTGCTATTTTTAAGTGTTCTACGTAGATCGTTTGACATCTTGGAAGATCTTATAATTAACAACTGCATGTAATATGTCATTCATTATAAATTCTTGGCAATGAAAAAAGTCAAAAGTTACATCAGGACAACAGATTTTTGAATTTATAAAACTTAAAAAAAATAAAATCCTGCACCTTATACACGAAATGTTGTGAATAAATAAATCGTTGAAACTTAATTTTCATACAAGATGGCGAATTAATATTGGATCCTTCAAATTAAAAATGCTTTAACATTATTAAATTTACAATTCTGTCATAGTTTTCTATCAATATGCATTAAATGTGAACATGAAAATGCTGAAAAATAGTTTGGCTGGTGGAATCGAAAAAAAAAATGCCTTGTCTGCGAAAATAAGAACTATAATCCGAGATATTCTGAATTTGTTGTACTTTTTTGTTATTTTGAATATTTATTAATTTTTATTCTTAAAATGGTTTTATTTGATCTTTATCAATCTATTATTGTTCGTTTGATAATAAAATCAGATTGTTTTCTTTGCTTTATGCAAAATGAGTATAGGACTTCAACCAGTAGAGGGAAAAAAACGTTTAATCTCGAAAGACTGCGTGTCTTGTCGACTAAAAGTAAGAAAAAAATTGACAAAAAATCAGGTAGGAAACAACTGAGACCTAATAGTAATGACATTGAAACTGAGATTGAGCCTGCTCCCGATTCCATTTTTGTTAATCAAACGCCTACAAAGGTGAATTCTGAGCCACTGACTCCGTCCTTAAAAACGAAAACTCCGTTTAAACGCCCGGTAAATCTTCATTTGTCACTCCAAAATCTAAAAAAAAAAAAAAAAAAAGCACATCTCTTGAAATGCAATTATCACAAATTTACGGTCAAAAAAGAAAAAAAATTAGCATCAAAATTCCTGATATTCAACAATAAGATAATAGTATAGATTGTGGTCTTTTTGCAATTGCAAATATGGTTGAATTTTGTACAAATAAATAAATGGAAACTTAAATTTACAATTTAATACTAAATATGTAAGGGAACATTTAATTTTCTGTTTAGAACAAGGCCACTTCAGATCATTTCCTAAATTAGAAAATTCTTCAAAAATTGTCCATAATAAACTCGAAATTCATTCAATTGTTCTTAGTTGTGAATGTGGAAATCCTGATACAATAGAAGACATGATAGGGTGTGACTGGAAATCTGGTCGTGAAATTTGTTGTACTTGGAAACGCAAATCATGTGTCAATTTGGATGTAGGTGACTTAAATTGGTATTGCAATACACACATAAACTGATTATTAACAATAGCAGGAACTTGGTAATAAAATATGACACATGAAAACACCCTCTGGTAATATTGACCTGACATCATTAATTTTTAAATTATGGTTTTGTTCTTTTGCATGTCTAGATCTATTTCTTAATTTATCTTTGAAAAAAGTCAGAATCCCTTTTTTCGTATTTAAAACATGTTTTTACATTTTTTCTTAACTTTCAATATTTTTCATAGATTTTTTTCAAAAAAGAAAATTCCTGTTATCAATAGTTTATAAGCTAATCATAATTTTTTTTAATGAATAATTTTAATTGTTAAAAATCCTTTTGAAATATAAAAGTTTTTTTTAGATTTAATATTTTTGATTCATAACAAATTTTAATAGATTAGGAATTAAATTTTGAAGGGAAAAAAATGATAAAAAAATAAATAAAAAAATAAATAAATGGATAATAAAATAAAGATATATTTGCAAAATTAAATTAAACATTGTTTTCTCATTTCAGAATTAATCTAATTGATAATAATCCAACTCAAGCAATTTCATTTTAATTTTTCACTTTTATGTTTTCATTTATAAACACATCTCTTTTTTCTGCTTGTTGGCTGAAATTCATAAGAGAAGTAGTATTTGATGAAGACAATGAAATATTTTTTTTTAAATATAAATGTTTTTTTAATAATTAATAAATCAATATTTGCTTGATAAATGTATATAAAATATTAAAATTTTGGCTTTTATTTTCAAAATTATAGCTCTTAACGTCGCAAGAGCTGGGCAGTATACTGATTATCCATAGATTTATGGTATACTTGAAATGAATTTTTAACATTTCGACATTACAGTATACTGGCAGACATCCTCGATTCTTCTTATTTCCACTCGTATTAATATAATATTAATATAGTGTGTCAATATTGGCATTGCTTACACAAGGAGATAGCCATAAACTCCGTTTCCTAGTAAAATAAATTAACAACACCGATTTTTCCACTCGTTAAACTGTCAAAATTTAAAAACCAAATTTTTTTTTAAAAACTTTATACTTCAAATTAAACATTACAATCAACAATATTTGACAGAAATATTATTTTTTATTCTTTTCAAGCCTTTGAAATGTGAAACATCAAACTTTAAGTCGCCATTTTGATTTCATAATTTAGAGTCAAAGATTTTTCCAGCCAGGATATTTTGTATACACAGTGATCAAACTTTGAAAACTTTTATATATTCTAAAACCTTAAACTGTAACTTAAACATTGATATATGTTTTATTTGCCAGAAATATGCATAAAATAAAAAAAAAATGTGATTGAAATATTTTCCAGGCAGTCAAAAGAGGTAATTTTTTATGATACCCAACTTTTTCCAGTCATGAGTTAAGATAGTAAGTAAAATTATGTTTTTACAAAAAATAGTTCAAAATGTAGCTAAAACATTTAAAAAGACTGCATGACAGGTTATTTTATTGTACTATATTCCAAACCATAGATATAGGTGTTTATATGATGAAAATCTATTTCCAGTCAATTGATTTCCAGGTAATGTACCCTGCCGTACGATTAAAATGTCCACAGTATATACAATTAAAAACAGAAGGAGTAGTTCTATGTATTCAAGAGACAAATATATGTATATGCCTCTGTCTATACACCAGAGACATATAATTGTTAATTTTTACATGTCTCTGAATACAACGAGTAATTTTTTTTTAATTTGAAGGACTGAGTCAAAACGGGATTGCTTAAATGATAAACTATTCTCAGTGATTATGCATTTCCCTGTTTTAGGTTCTCCAAAACTGGAGTCACGTGGTTTATTAATGTTTTTCAGCGTGGTTCAACTTTAGGCGAGACAAGACATAGAATTATCAACACAATGCCAGGCTATGGAAATTTTGGAGGTGCAGGCTACGGAGGGGTACGATATTTTGAGTTTAAAAGTTTTAACTATTTTCTTTCAAAGGATAAAATTTGAGAAAAGAAATGATAGAGTGTAATTATCGTTAATATTTTTGTAACCAATTATGCCGCCATTTTTCTTCAATGCCGGTTATTTCTGATGTCTTTCAAGTTCGACACACAAATATGAAATACAACTTCCTGAATATTATGAATGCGAAGAGTTAAGAGCATTGCAGAACTAATGGGCGGTACAGTATAAGATGTATTCGAGATAAGCAGTGATTATTTTCTGTTCAATGATGCATGTCTCCATGAACGCGATGACTGATATAACAGCGACACAAAGGGCGGGAACATTTCCCCCAGTGATATACAATCGTATCTCTGCTCTTTAATGATAAAGTTTGTCAATGGTTTCGGATCTTCTGTACTTGGCGATCACAATACTGGTATAACAATTTGTTCCAGTTTTGTGATTTAAAAAATTTTTTTTTTTACTTGTGTATAGTATTGTAATAGGTATCGTGGAAATGTTAGTTCCTGGTTAGACCAGTTCTTGAAGTAGTTGTTCTTGTGTCGCTGTATAATAATCTTGACTCTATCCATAACGGATTGTTGTGTGTTGTGATGTATTACTGATACGATGTTATAAATGCCAATAAAATGATACACAATGAACTTGTACTTTTAGTATGCTTTTCAACAATTGATAACACAAACCTTCTAATATGAAGCAATCCAATACACTATAAAAAATCCATGCAATTTCATATTTTCATAATTGAATTACAATACCAATATCTTAATTACATTACTGGTATACCAGTATTGTACAAAATTTTGAAAACAAATTCACAATACTGGAACAAATTTTTATACTAGTGATCGCCAAGTACAGGAGATCCATGGTTTCCTCCCAACAATAAACCTGGTAACGACGATTAATATAACTGAAATATTGTTGAAGGTGGTGTTAAAACATGATAGCCATCCCCAATTCACTTCTCTCGATGTCCCTTAATGCATTTTTGCACTTAGATCTTTGTTTGATTTATTTGTAATGTTGTTGACTCATACTTTCAAAAGTAGCCAGAGGATTTCCGTCACCTATCGCAATATGAAGTGCCGCTTAGGCACTTACTCAGGGGTTAAAAAGTCCACCGGTCTGGGACCGGCGATTTGTGGGTTCGGACAGGTAACTGGTCAAATCGCCCCCAACATTTTGATTAGGAATAATTGAGATAATATATATTATAGATAATAAAAATTACATTGCATTAATCGGAAACGTTAAATTTTTGTTTATTTCTGTAGGTTAAGTGAGGGTAATTATTTGTGTTCATCTTCTTTTAATCAAGCATTTCTTTGTAAAGTATAGATGCACTGTTTTTGTGATAATTAATTAGCGACCTGATAAGTTTTTATTGGTGTTCCAATCGGAAGCACATCAAGGAGACCCAGCTATGCCAATGATACATATTCTTGATATTGTAATAAAAACTTGTTGCGAAGCCATAAACTTGTCCAAGCTGGTAATGAAATTATATAAACTTGCTACCATCATGAGACATGACTGGCATTAAACACAACGACCAGTGATTGCATGGAGTGCAAGCAGGTCGTTAAACACAGGAAAAGAAGCAATCCAATGCGATGATTGTGAGAAATGGCAACATCAAACATTACACTGAACATTGAAACACATTGTGTAGAAATATTTGCAATTACAAATAATATCATTCACGGATAGACATGTCGACCCACACAGAAACATTATCCTGATTCCGAGCGATCCATTCTTTGCTCGTTCTCCTTAATACTACTGCGTGCTTACTGGAAAAGCAACAAATACCAATTTTTAGTTCACCTGGACCAAAGGTCCAGGTGAACTATTGCCATCACTTGGCGTCCGTCGTCTGTAAACTTTTCACATTTCAAGTTTCTTCTCCGAAACCACTTGGCCGATTGGAACCGAACTTAGCAGGAATGTTCCTTGGATGGTCCTCTACAAAGTTACTGTTTTTCGTTCCAGTCGGATATTCAATATGGCTGCCAGGGCCAATAATATGCTCTGATTGGCTGAAATTTCAAAGATCTTCTTCTCTGAAACTAATGAACTGACTGAACCCAAACTGTAAAGGAATGATCATTGGAATGTCCTTTACCAAGTTACTGTTTTTTATGCCGATCGGAAATCCAAGATGGCCGCCATCGCAGGACATAGATTAACATTGGACCCTATGGGAAAATGTTCAAATGCCTTCTCAGAAACTACAAATATGATTAAAGCCAAACTGTACATGAATGTTCATTGGATGATCCTCTACAATCTTAAGGTTTTTTGTTCCGATATGAAATTCAAAATGGCGGCTACGGCAGGACTTAGTTTAACATTGGACCCTATGGGAAAATGTTTCAAAATGCTTCTTCTCTGAAACCACTTGGACAGTTGAAACCAAACTGCCCAGGAATGATCATTGGAAGGTCCTCTACAAATTTTCTGTTTTTTATGCCGGTCGGAAATCCAAGATGGCCGCCACCGCAGGACATAGATTAACATTGGACCCTATGGGAAAATGTTCAAATGCCTTCTACTCAGAAACTACAAATATTATTAAAGCCAAACTGTACATGAATGTTCATTGGATGGTCCTCTACAATCTTAAGGTTTTTTGTTCCGATATGAAATTCAAAATGGCGGCTACGGCAGGACTTAGTTTAACATTGGACCCTATGGGAAAAATGTTTCAAAATGCTTCTTCTCTGAAACCACTTGGACAGTTGAAACCAAACTGCCCAGGAATGATCATTGGAAGGTCCTCTACAAATTTTCTGTTTTTATGCCGGTCGGAAATCCAAGATGGCCACCACCGCAATACATAGATTAACATTGGACCCTATGGGAAAATGTTCAAATGCCTTCTCAGAAACTACAAATATTATTAAAGCCAAACTGTACATGAATGTTCATTGGATGGTCCTCTACAAACTTTACGTTTTTTGTTCCGATAAGAAATTCAAAATGGCGGCTACGGCAGGACTTAGTTTAACATTGGACCCTATGGGAAAAATGTTTCAAAATGCTTCTTCTCTGAAACCACTTGGACAGTTGAAACCAAACTGCCCAGGAATGATCATTGGAAGGTCCTCTACAAATTTTCTGTTTTTATGCCGGTCGGAAATCCAAGATGGCCGCCACCGCAGGACATAGATTAACATTGGACCCTATGGGAAAATATTCAAATGCCTTCTACTCAGAAACTACAAATATGATTAAAGCCAAACTGTACATGAATGTTCATTAGATGGTCCTCTACAAACTTTACGTTTTTTGTTTTGGTATGAAATTCAAAATGGCGGCTACGGCAGGACTTAGTTTAACATTGGACCCTATGGGAAAAATGTTTCAAAACGCTTCTTCTCTGAAACCACTTGGATAATTGAAACCAAACTGCCTAGGAATGATCATTGGAAGGTCCTCTACAAATTTTATGTTTTTTATGCCAATCGGAAATCCAAGATGGCCACCACCGCAATACATAGATTAACATTGGACCCTATGGGAAAATGTTCAAATGCCTTCTTCTCAGAAACTACAAATATTATTAAAGCCAAACTGTACATGAATGTTCATTGGATGGTCCTCTACAAACTTTACGTTTTTTGTTCCGATAAGAAATTCAAAATGGCGGCTACGGCAGGACTTAGTTTAACATTGGACCCTATGGGAAAAATGTTTCAAAACGCTTCTTCTCTGAAACCACTTGGATAATTGAAACCAAACTGCCCAGGAATGATCATTGGAAGGTCCTCTACAAATTTTCTGTTTTTTATGCCGGTCGGGAATCCAAGATGGCCACCACCGCAGGACATATATTAACATTGGACCCTATGGGAAAATATTCAAATGCCTTCTACTCAGAAACTACAAATATGATTAAAGCCAAACTGTACATGAATGTTCATTGGATGGTCCTCTACAATCTTAAGGTTTTTTGTTCCAATATGAAATTCAAAATGGCGGCTACGGCAGGACTTAGTTTAACATTGGACCCTATGGGAAAAATGTTTCAAAATGCTTCTTCTCTGAAACCACTTGGACAGTTGAAACCAAACTGCCCAGGAATGATCATTGGAAGGTCCTCTACAAATTTTCTGTTTTTTATGCCGGTCGGAAATCCAAGATGGCCGCCACCGCAGGACATAGATTAACATTGGACCCTATGGGAAAATATTCAAATGCCTTCTACTCAGAAACTACAAATATGATTAAAGCCAAACTGTACATGAATGTTCATTAGATGGTCCTCTACAAACTTTACGTTTTTTGTTCTGGTATGAAATTCAAAATGGCGGCTACGGCAGGACTTAGTTTAACATTGGACCCTATGGGAAAAATGTTTCAAAATGCTTCTTCTCTGAAACCACTTGGACAGTTGAAACCAAACTGCCCAGGAATGATCATTGGAAGGTCCTCTACAAATTTTCTGTTTTTATGCCGGTCGGAAATCCAAGATGGCCACCACCGCAATACATAGATTAACATTGGACCCTATGGGAAAATGTTCAAATGCCTTCTCAGAAACTACAAATATTATTAAAGCCAAACTGTACATGAATGTTCATTGGATGGTCCTCTACAAACTTTACGTTTTTTGTTCCGATAAGAAATTCAAAATGGCGGCTACGGCAGGACTTAGTTTAACATTGGACCCTATGGGAAAAATGTTTCAAAACGCTTCTTCTCTGAAACCACTTGGATAATTGAAACCAAACTGCCCAGGAATGATCATTGGAAGGTCCTCTACAAATTTTTTGTTTTTTATGCCGGTCGGGAATCCAAGATGGCCGCCACCGCAGGACATAGATTAACATTGGACCCTATGGGAAAATATTCAAATGCCTTCTACTCAGAAACTACAAATATGATTAAAGCCAAACTGTACATGAATGTTCATTGGATGATCCTCTACAATCTTAAGGTTTTTTGTTCCGATATGAAATTCAAAATGGCGGCTACGGCAGGACTTAGTTTAACATTGGACCCTATGGGGAAAATGTTTCAAAACGCTTCTTCTCTGAAACCACTAGAACAGTTGAAACCAAACTGCCCAGGAATGATCATTGGAAGGTCCTCTACAAATTTTATGTTTTTTATGCCGATCGGAAATCCAAGATGGCCGCCACCGCAATACATAGATTAACATTGGACCCTATGGGAAAATGTTCAAATGCCTTCTTCTCAGAAACTACAAATATTATTAAAGCCAAACTGTACATGAATGTTCATTGGATGGTCCTCTACAAACTTTACGTTTTTTGTTCCGATAAGAAATTCAAAATGGCGGCTACGGCAGGACTTAGTTTAACATTGGACCCTATGGGAAAAATGTTTCAAAACGCTTCTTCTCTGAAACCACTTGGATAATTGAAACCAAACTGCCCAGGAATGATCATTGGAAGGTCCTCTACAAATTTTCTGTTTTTTATGCCGGTCGGGAATCCAAGATGGCCACCACCGCAGGACATATATTAACATTGGACCCTATGGGAAAATATTCAAATGCCTTCTACTCAGAAACTACAAATATGATTAAAGCCAAACTGTACATGAATGTTCATTGGATGGTCCTCTACAATCTTAAGGTTTTTTGTTCCAATATGAAATTCAAAATGGCGGCTACGGCAGGACTTAGTTTAACATTGGACCCTATGGGAAAAATGTTTCAAAATGCTTCTTCTCTGAAACCACTTGGACAGTTGAAACCAAACTGCCCAGGAATGATCATTGGAAGGTCCTCTACAAATTTTCTGTTTTTTATGCCGGTCGGAAATCCAAGATGGCCGCCACCGCAGGACATAGATTAACATTGGACCCTATGGGAAAATATTCAAATGCCTTCTACTCAGAAACTACAAATATGATTAAAGCCAAACTGTACATGAATGTTCATTAGATGGTCCTCTACAAACTTTACGTTTTTTGTTCTGGTATGAAATTCAAAATGGCGGCTACGGCAGGACTTAGTTTAACATTGGACCCTATGGGAAAAATGTTTCAAAATGCTTCTTCTCTGAAACCACTTGGACAGTTGAAACCAAACTGCCCAGGAATGATCATTGGAAGGTCCTCTACAAATTTTCTGTTTTTATGCCGGTCGGAAATCCAAGATGGCCACCACCGCAATACATAGATTAACATTGGACCCTATGGGAAAATGTTCAAATGCCTTCTCAGAAACTACAAATATTATTAAAGCCAAACTGTACATGAATGTTCATTGGATGGTCCTCTACAAACTTTACGTTTTTTGTTCCGATAAGAAATTCAAAATGGCGGCTACGGCAGGACTTAGTTTAACATTGGACCCTATGGGAAAAATGTTTCAAAACTCTTCTTCTCTGAAACCACTTGGATAATTGAAACCAAACTGCCCAGGAATGATCATTGGAAGGTCCTCTACAAATTTTCTGTTTTTTATGCCGGTCGGGAATCCAAGATGGCCACCACCGCAGGACATAGATTAACATTGGACCCTATGGGAAAATATTCAAATGCCTTCTACTCGGAAACTACAAATATGATTAAAGCCAAACTGTACATGAATGTTCATTGGATGGTCCTCTACAATCTTAAGGTTTTTTGTTCCGATATGAAATTCAAAATGGCGGCTACGGCAGGACTTAGTTTAACATTGGACCCTATGGGAAAAATGTTTCAAAATGCTTCTTCTCTGAAACCACTTGGACAGTTGAAACCAAACTGCCCAGGAATGATCATTGGAAGGTCCTCTACAAATTTTATGTTTTTTATGCCGATCGGAAATCCAAGATGGCCGCCACCGCAATACATAGATTAACATTGGACCCTATGGGAAAATGTTCAAATGCCTTCTTCTCAGAAACTACAAATATTATTAAAGCCAAACTGTACATGAATGTTCATTGGATGGTCCTCTACAAACTTTACGTTTTTTGTTCCGATAAGAAATTCAAAATGGTGGCTACGGCAGGACTTAGTTTAACATTGGACCCTATGGGAAAAATGTTTCAAAACGCTTCTTCTCTGAAACCACTTGGATAATTGAAACCAAACTGCCCAGGAATGATCATTGGAAGGCCCTCTACAAATTTTTTGTTTTTTATGCCGGTCGGGAATCCAAGATGGCCGCCACCGCAGGACATAGATTAACATTGGACCCTATGGGAAAATATTCAAATGCCTTCTACTCAGAAACTACAAATATGATTAAAGCCAAACTGTACATGAATGTTCATTAGATGGTCCTCTACAAACTTTACGTTTTTTGTTCTGGTATGAAATTCAAAATGGCGGCTACGGCAGGACTTAGTTTAACATTGGACCCTATGGGAAAAATGTTTCAAAACGCTTCTTCTCTGAAACCACTTGGATAATTGAAACCAAACTGCCTAGGAATGATCATTGGAAGGTCCTCTACAAATTTTATGTTTTTTATGCCAATCGGAAATCCAAGATGGCCACCACCGCAATACATAGATTAACATTGGACCCTATGGGAAAATGTTCAAATGCCTTCTTCTCAGAAACTACAAATATTATTAAAGCCAAACTGTACATGAATGTTCATTGGATGGTCCTCTACAAACTTTACGTTTTTTGTTCCGATAAGAAATTCAAAATGGCGGCTACGGCAGGACTTAGTTTAACATTGGACCCTATGGGGAAAATGTTTCAAAACTCTTCTTCTCTGAAACCACTTGGATAATTGAAACCAAACTGCCCAGGAATGATCATTGGAAGGTCCTCTACAAATTTTCTGTTTTTTATGCCGGTCGGGAATCCAAGATGGCCACCACCGCAGGACATAGATTAACATTGGACCCTATGGGAAAATATTCAAATGCCTTCTACTCGGAAACTACAAATATGATTAAAGCCAAACTGTACATGAATGTTCATTGGATGGTCCTCTACAATCTTAAGGTTTTTTGTTCCGATATGAAATTCAAAATGGCGGCTACGGCAGGACTTAGTTTAACATTGGACCCTATGGGAAAAATGTTTCAAAATGCTTCTTCTCTGAAACCACTTGGACAGTTGAAACCAAACTGCCCAGGAATGATCATTGGAAGGTCCTCTACAAATTTTCTGTTTTTTATGCCGGTCGGAAATCCAAGATGGCCACCACCGCAGGACATAGATTAACATTGGACCCTATGGGAAAATATTCAAATGCCTTCTACTCAGAAACTACAAATATGATTAAAGCCAAACTGTACATGAATGTTCATTAGATGGTCCTCTACAAACTTTACGTTTTTTGTTCTGGTATGAAATTCAAAATGGCGGCTACGGCAGGACTTAGTTTAACATTGGACCCTATGGGAAAAATGTTTCAAAATGCTTCTTCTCTGAAACCACTTGGACAGTTGAAACCAAACTGCCCAGGAATGATCATTGGAAGGTCCTCTACAAATTTTCTGTTTTTATGCCGGTCGGAAATCCAAGATGGCCACCACCGCAATACATAGATTAACATTGGACCCTATGGGAAAATGTTCAAATGCCTTCTCAGAAACTACAAATATTATTAAAGCCAAACTGTACATGAATGTTCATTGGATGGTCCTCTACAAACTTTACGTTTTTTGTTCCGATAAGAAATTCAAAATGGCGGCTACGGCAGGACTTAGTTTAACATTGGACCCTATGGGAAAAATGTTTCAAAACTCTTCTTCTCTGAAACCACTTGGATAATTGAAACCAAACTGCCCAGGAATGATCATTGGAAGGTCCTCTACAAATTTTCTGTTTTTTATGCCGGTCGGGAATCCAAGATGGCCACCACCGCAGGACATAGATTAACATTGGACCCTATGGGAAAATATTCAAATGCCTTCTACTCGGAAACTACAAATATGATTAAAGCCAAACTGTACATGAATGTTCATTGGATGGTCCTCTACAATCTTAAGGTTTTTTGTTCCGATATGAAATTCAAAATGGCGGCTACGGCAGGACTTAGTTTAACATTGGACCCTATGGGAAAAATGTTTCAAAATGCTTCTTCTCTGAAACCACTTGGACAGTTGAAACCAAACTGCCCAGGAATGATCATTGGAAGGTCCTCTACAAATTTTATGTTTTTTATGCCGATCGGAAATCCAAGATGGCCGCCACCGCAATACATAGATTAACATTGGACCCTATGGGAAAATGTTCAAATGCCTTCTTCTCAGAAACTACAAATATTATTAAAGCCAAACTGTACATGAATGTTCATTGGATGGTCCTCTACAAACTTTACGTTTTTTGTTCCGATAAGAAATTCAAAATGGTGGCTACGGCAGGACTTAGTTTAACATTGGACCCTATGGGAAAAATGTTTCAAAACGCTTCTTCTCTGAAAGCACTTGGATAATTGAAACCAAACTGCCCAGGAATGATCATTGGAAGGTCCTCTACACATTTTTTGTTTTTTATGCCGGTCGGGAATCCAAGATGGCCGCCACCGCAGGACATAGATTAACATTGGACCCTATGGGAAAATATTCAAATGCCTTCTACTCAGAAACTACAAATATGATTAAAGCCAAACTGTACATGAATGTTCATTAGATGGTCCTCTACAAACTTTACGTTTTTTGTTCTGGTATGAAATTCAAAATGGCGGCTACGGCAGGACTTAGTTTAACATTGGACCCTATGGGAAAAATGTTTCAAAACGCTTCTTCTCTGAAACCACTTGGATAATTGAAACCAAACTGCCTAGGAATGATCATTGGAAGGTCCTCTACAAATTTTATGTTTTTTATGCCAATCGGAAATCCAAGATGGCCACCACCGCAATACATAGATTAACATTGGACCCTATGGGAAAATGTTCAAATGCCTTCTTCTCAGAAACTACAAATATTATTAAAGCCAAACTGTACATGAATGTTCATTGGATGGTCCTCTACAAACTTTACGTTTTTTGTTCCGATAAGAAATTCAAAATGGCGGCTACGGCAGGACTTAGTTTAACATTGGACCCTATGGGAAAAATGTTTCAAAACTCTTCTTCTCTGAAACCACTTGGATAATTGAAACCAAACTGCCCAGGAATGATCATTGGAAGGTCCTCTACAAATTTTCTGTTTTTTATGCCGGTCGGGAATCCAAGATGGCCACCACCGCAGGACATAGATTAACATTGGACCCTATGGGAAAATATTCAAATGCCTTCTACTCGGAAACTACAAATATGATTAAAGCCAAACTGTACATGAATGTTCATTGGATGGTCCTCTACAATCTTAAGGTTTTTTGTTCCGATATGAAATTCAAAATGGCGGCTACGGCAGGACTTAGTTTAACATTGGACCCTATGGGAAAAATGTTTCAAAATGCTTCTTCTCTGAAACCACTTGGACAGTTGAAACCAAACTGCCCAGGAATGATCATTGGAAGGTCCTCTACAAATTTTCTGTTTTTTATGCCGGTCGGAAATCCAAGATGGCCGCCACCGCAGGACATAGATTAACATTGGACCCTATGGGAAAATATTCAAATGCCTTCTACTCAGAAACTACAAATATGATTAAAGCCAAACTGTACATGAATGTTCATTAGATGGTCCTCTACAAACTTTACGTTTTTTGTTCTGGTATGAAATTCAAAATGGCGGCTACGGCAGGACTTAGTTTAACATTGGACCCTATGGGAAAAATGTTTCAAAACGCTTCTTCTCTGAAACCACTTGGATAATTGAAACCAAACTGTCTAGGAATGATCATTGGAAGGTCCTCTACAAATTTTATGTTTTTTTATGCCAATCGGAAATCCAAGATGGCCACCACCGCAATACATAGATTAACATTGGACCCTATGGGAAAATGTTCAAATGCCTTCTTCTCAGAAACTACAAATATTATTAAAGCCAAACTGTACATGAATGTTCATTGGATGGTCCTCTACAAACTTTACGTTTTTTGTTCCGATAAGAAATTCAAAATGGTGGCTACGGCAGGACTTAGTTTAACATTGGACCCTATGGGAAAAATGTTTCAAAACGCTTCTTCTCTGAAACCACTTGGATAATTGAAACCAAACTGCCCAGGAATGATCATTGGAAGGCCCTCTACAAATTTTTTGTTTTTTATGCCGGTCGGGAATCCAAGATGGCCGCCACCGCAGGACATAGATTAACATTGGACCCTATGGGAAAATATTCAAATGCCTTCTACTCAGAAACTACAAATATGATTAAAGCCAAACTGTACATGAATGTTCATTAGATGGTCCTCTACAAACTTTACGTTTTTTGTTCTGGTATGAAATTCAAAATGGCGGCTACGGCAGGACTTAGTTTAACATTGGACCCTATGGGAAAAATGTTTCAAAACGCTTCTTCTCTGAAACCACTTGGATAATTGAAACCAAACTGCCTAGGAATGATCATTGGAAGGTCCTCTACAAATTTTATGTTTTTTATGCCAATCGGAAATCCAAGATGGCCACCACCGCAATACATAGATTAACATTGGACCCTATGGGAAAATGTTCAAATGCCTTCTTCTCAGAAACTACAAATATTATTAAAGCCAAACTGTACATGAATGTTCATTGGATGGTCCTCTACAAACTTTACGTTTTTTGTTCCGATAAGAAATTCAAAATGGCGGCTACGGCAGGACTTAGTTTAACATTGGACCCTATGGGGAAAATGTTTCAAAACTCTTCTTCTCTGAAACCACTTGGATAATTGAAACCAAACTGCCCAGGAATGATCATTGGAAGGTCCTCTACAAATTTTCTGTTTTTTATGCCGGTCGGGAATCCAAGATGGCCACCACCGCAGGACATAGATTAACATTGGACCCTATGGGAAAATATTCAAATGCCTTCTACTCGGAAACTACAAATATGATTAAAGCCAAACTGTACATGAATGTTCATTGGATGGTCCTCTACAATCTTAAGGTTTTTTGTTCCGATATGAAATTCAAAATGGCGGCTACGGCAGGACTTAGTTTAACATTGGACCCTATGGGAAAAATGTTTCAAAATGCTTCTTCTCTGAAACCACTTGGACAGTTGAAACCAAACTGCCCAGGAATGATCATTGGAAGGTCCTCTACAAATTTTCTGTTTTTTATGCCGGTCGGAAATCCAAGATGGCCACCACCGCAGGACATAGATTAACATTGGACCCTATGGGAAAATATTCAAATGCCTTCTACTCAGAAACTACAAATATGATTAAAGCCAAACTGTACATGAATGTTCATTAGATGGTCCTCTACAAACTTTACGTTTTTTGTTCTGGTATGAAATTCAAAATGGCGGCTACGGCAGGACTTAGTTTAACATTGGACCCTATGGGAAAAATGTTTCAAAATGCTTCTTCTCTGAAACCACTTGGACAGTTGAAACCAAACTGCCCAGGAATGATCATTGGAAGGTCCTCTACAAATTTTCTGTTTTTATGCCGGTCGGAAATCCAAGATGGCCACCACCGCAATACATAGATTAACATTGGACCCTATGGGAAAATGTTCAAATGCCTTCTCAGAAACTACAAATATTATTAAAGCCAAACTGTACATGAATGTTCATTGGATGGTCCTCTACAAACTTTACGTTTTTTGTTCCGATAAGAAATTCAAAATGGCGGCTACGGCAGGACTTAGTTTAACATTGGACCCTATGGGAAAAATGTTTCAAAACTCTTCTTCTCTGAAACCACTTGGATAATTGAAACCAAACTGCCCAGGAATGATCATTGGAAGGTCCTCTACAAATTTTCTGTTTTTTATGCCGGTCGGGAATCCAAGATGGCCACCACCGCAGGACATAGATTAACATTGGACCCTATGGGAAAATATTCAAATGCCTTCTACTCGGAAACTACAAATATGATTAAAGCCAAACTGTACATGAATGTTCATTGGATGGTCCTCTACAATCTTAAGGTTTTTTGTTCCGATATGAAATTCAAAATGGCGGCTACGGCAGGACTTAGTTTAACATTGGACCCTATGGGAAAAATGTTTCAAAATGCTTCTTCTCTGAAACCACTTGGACAGTTGAAACCAAACTGCCCAGGAATGATCATTGGAAGGTCCTCTACAAATTTTATGTTTTTTATGCCGATCGGAAATCCAAGATGGCCGCCACCGCAATACATAGATTAACATTGGACCCTATGGGAAAATGTTCAAATGCCTTCTTCTCAGAAACTACAAATATTATTAAAGCCAAACTGTACATGAATGTTCATTGGATGGTCCTCTACAAACTTTACGTTTTTTGTTCCGATAAGAAATTCAAAATGGTGGCTACGGCAGGACTTAGTTTAACATTGGACCCTATGGGAAAAATGTTTCAAAACGCTTCTTCTCTGAAAGCACTTGGATAATTGAAACCAAACTGCCCAGGAATGATCATTGGAAGGTCCTCTACACATTTTTTGTTTTTTATGCCGGTCGGGAATCCAAGATGGCCGCCACCGCAGGACATAGATTAACATTGGACCCTATGGGAAAATATTCAAATGCCTTCTACTCAGAAACTACAAATATGATTAAAGCCAAACTGTACATGAATGTTCATTAGATGGTCCTCTACAAACTTTACGTTTTTTGTTCTGGTATGAAATTCAAAATGGCGGCTACGGCAGGACTTAGTTTAACATTGGACCCTATGGGAAAAATGTTTCAAAACGCTTCTTCTCTGAAACCACTTGGATAATTGAAACCAAACTGCCTAGGAATGATCATTGGAAGGTCCTCTACAAATTTTATGTTTTTTATGCCAATCGGAAATCCAAGATGGCCACCACCGCAATACATAGATTAACATTGGACCCTATGGGAAAATGTTCAAATGCCTTCTTCTCAGAAACTACAAATATTATTAAAGCCAAACTGTACATGAATGTTCATTGGATGGTCCTCTACAAACTTTACGTTTTTTGTTCCGATAAGAAATTCAAAATGGCGGCTACGGCAGGACTTAGTTTAACATTGGACCCTATGGGAAAAATGTTTCAAAACTCTTCTTCTCTGAAACCACTTGGATAATTGAAACCAAACTGCCCAGGAATGATCATTGGAAGGTCCTCTACAAATTTTCTGTTTTTTATGCCGGTCGGGAATCCAAGATGGCCACCACCGCAGGACATAGATTAACATTGGACCCTATGGGAAAATATTCAAATGCCTTCTACTCGGAAACTACAAATATGATTAAAGCCAAACTGTACATGAATGTTCATTGGATGGTCCTCTACAATCTTAAGGTTTTTTGTTCCGATATGAAATTCAAAATGGCGGCTACGGCAGGACTTAGTTTAACATTGGACCCTATGGGAAAAATGTTTCAAAATGCTTCTTCTCTGAAACCACTTGGACAGTTGAAACCAAACTGCCCAGGAATGATCATTGGAAGGTCCTCTACAAATTTTCTGTTTTTTATGCCGGTCGGAAATCCAAGATGGCCGCCACCGCAGGACATAGATTAACATTGGACCCTATGGGAAAATATTCAAATGCCTTCTACTCAGAAACTACAAATATGATTAAAGCCAAACTGTACATGAATGTTCATTAGATGGTCCTCTACAAACTTTACGTTTTTTGTTCTGGTATGAAATTCAAAATGGCGGCTACGGCAGGACTTAGTTTAACATTGGACCCTATGGGAAAAATGTTTCAAAACGCTTCTTCTCTGAAACCACTTGGATAATTGAAACCAAACTGTCTAGGAATGATCATTGGAAGGTCCTCTACAAATTTTATGTTTTTTTATGCCAATCGGAAATCCAAGATGGCCACCACCGCAATACATAGATTAACATTGGACCCTATGGGAAAATGTTCAAATGCCTTCTTCTCAGAAACTACAAATATTATTAAAGCCAAACTGTACATGAATGTTCATTGGATGGTCCTCTACAAACTTTACGTTTTTTGTTCCGATAAGAAATTCAAAATGGCGGCTACGGCAGGACTTAGTTTAACATTGGACCCTATGGGAAAAATGTTTCAAAACGCTTCTTCTCTGAAACCACTTGGATAATTGAAACCAAACTGCCCAGGAATGATCATTGGAAGGTCCTCTACAAAGTTTCTGTTTTTTTATGCCGATCGGAAATTCAAGATGGCCGCCACCGCAGGACATAGATTAACATTGGACCCTATGGGAAAATGTTCAAATGCCTTCTTCTCAGAAACTACAAATATGATTAAAGCCAAACTGTACATGAATGTTCATTGGATGATCCTCTACAAACAATACGTTTTTTGTTCCGATATGAAATTCAAAATGGCGGCTACGGCAGGACTTAGTTTAACATTGGACCCTATGGGAAAAATGTTTCAAAACGCTTCTTCTCTGAAACCACTAGAACAGTTGAAACCAAACTGCCCAGGAATGATCATTGGAAGGTCCTCTACAAATTTTCTGTTTTTTATGCCGATCGGAAATCCAAGATGGCCGCCACCGCAATACATAGATTAACATTGGACCCTATGGGAAAATGTTCAAATGCCTTCTTCTCAGAAACTACAAATATTATTAAAGCCAAACTGTACATGAATGTTCATTGGATGGTCCTCTACAAACTTTACGTTTTTTATTCCGATAAGAAATTCAAAATGGCGGCTACGGCAGGACTTAGTTTAACATTGGACCCTATGGGAAAAATGTTTCAAAACGCTTCTTCTCTGAAAGCACTTGGATAATTGAAACCAAACTGCCCAGGAATGATCATTGGAAGGTCCTCTACAAATTTTTTGTTTTTTATGCCGGTCGGGAATCCAAGATGGCCGCCACCGCAGGACATAGATTAACATTGGACCCTATGGGAAAATATTCAAATGCCTTCTACTCAGAAACTACAAATATGATTAAAGCCAAACTGTACATGAATGTTCATTAGATGGTCCTCTACAAACTTTACGTTTTTTGTTCTGGTATGAAATTCAAAATGGCGGCTACGGCAGGACTTAGTTTAACATTGGACCCTATGGGAAAAATGTTTCAAAACGCTTCTTCTCTGAAACCACTTGGATAATTGAAACCAAACTGCCCAGGAATGATCATTGGAAGGTCCTCTACAAATTTTTTGTTTTTTATGCCGATCGGAAATCCAAGATGGCCACCACCGCAATACATAGATTAACATTGGACCCTATGGGAAAATGTTCAAATGCCTTCTTCTCAGAAACTACAAATATTATTAAAGCCAAACTGTACATGAATGTTCATTGGATGGTCCTCTACAAACTTTACGTTTTTTGTTCCGATAAGAAATTCAAAATGGCGGCTACGGCAGGACTTAGTTTAACATTGGACCCTATGGGGAAAATGTTTCAAAACGCTTCTTCTCTGAAACCACTTGGATAATTGAAACCAAACTGCCCAGGAATGATCATTGGAAGGTCCTCTACAAAGTTTCTGTTTTTTTATGCCGGTCGGAAATTCAAGATGGCCGCCACCGCAGGACATAGATTAACATTGGACCCTATGGGAAAATGTTCAAATGCCTTCTTCTCAGAAACTACAAATATGATTAAAGCCAAACTGTACATGAATGTTCATTGGATGATCCTCTACAAACAATACGTTTTTTGTTCCGATATGAAATTCAAAATGGCGGCTACGGCAGGACTTAGTTTAACATTGGACCCTATGGGAAAAATGTTTCAAAACGCTTCTTCTCTGAAACCAAACTGCCCAGGAATGATCATTGGAAGGTCCTCTACAAATTTTCTGTTTTTTATGCCGATCGGAAATCCAAGATGGCCGCCACCGCAATACATAGATTAACATTGGACCCTATGGGAAAATGTTCAAATGCCTTCTTCTCAGAAACTACAAATATTATTAAAGCCAAACTGTACATGAATGTTCATTGGATGGTCCTCTACAAACTTTACGTTTTTTATTCCGATAAGAAATTCAAAATGGCGGCTACGGCAGGACTTAGTTTAACATTGGACCCTATGGGAAAAATGTTTCAAAACGCTTCTTCTCTGAAACCACTTGGATAATTGAAACCAAACTGCCCAGGAATGATCATTGGAAGGTCCTCTACAAATTTTCTGTTTTTTATGCCGGTCGGGAATCCAAGATGGCCGCCACCACAGGACATAGATTAACATTGGACCCTATGGGAAAATATTCAAATGCCTTCTACTCAGAAACTACAAATATGATTAAAGCCAAACTGTACATGAATGTTCATTGGATGGTCCTCTACAATCTTAAGGTTTTTTGTTCCGATATGAAATTCAAAATGGCGGCTACGGCAGGACTTAGTTTAACATTGGACCCTATGGGGAAAATGTTTCAAAACGCTTCTTCTCTGAAACCACTTGGACAATTGAATCCAAACTGCCCAGGAATGATCATTGGAAGGTCCTCTACAAAGTTTATGTTTTTTTATGCCGATCGAAAATTCAAGATGGCCACCACCGCAGGACATAGATTAACATTGGACCCTATGGGAAAATGTTCAAATGCCTTCTTCTCAGAAACTACAAATATGATTAAAGCCAAACTGTTCATATGTGTGTACATTGGATGGTCCTCTACAAACTTTACGTTTTTTGTTCCGATATGAAATTCAAAATGGCGGATACAGCAGGACTTAGTTTAACATTGGACCCTATGGGAAAAATGTTTCAAAACGCTTCTTCTCTGAAACCACTTGGATAATTGAAACCAAACTGCCCAGGAATGATCATTGGAAGGTCCTCTACAAGGTGTGTGTTTTTTATGCCGATCGGAAATCCAAGATGGCCGCCACCGCAATACATAGATTAACATTGGACCCTATGGGAAAATGTTCAAATGCCTTCTTCTCAGAAACTACAAATATTATTAAAGCCAAACTGTACATGAATGTTCATTGGATGGTCCTCTACAAACTTTACGTTTTTTGTTCCGATAAGAAATTCAAAATGGCGGCTACAGCAGGACTTAGTTTAACATTGGACCCTATGGGAAAAATGTTTCAAAACGCTTCTTCTCTGAAACCACTTGGATAATTGAAACCAAACTGCCCAGGAATGATCATTGGAAGGTCCTCTACAAATTTTCTGTTTTTTATGCCGGTCGGGAATCCAAGATGGCCGCCACCGCAGGACATAGATTAACATTGGACCCTATGGTAAAATATTCAAATGCCTTCTACTCAGAAACTACAAATATGATTAAAGCCAAACTGTACATGAATGTTCATTGGATGGTCCTCTACAATCTTAAGGTTTTTTGTTCCGATATGAAATTCAAAATGGCGGCTACGGCAGGACTTAGTTTAACATTGGACCCTATGGGAAAAATGTTTCAAAATGCTTCTTCTCTGAAACCACTTGGACAGTTGAAACCAAACTGCCCAGGAATGATCATTGGAAGGTCCTCTACAAAATTTCTGTTTTTTTATGCCGGTCGGAAATCCAAGATGGCCACCACCGCAGGACATAGATTAACATTGGACCCTATGGGAAAATGTTCAAATGCCTTCTTCTCAGAAACTACAAATATGATTAAAGCCAAACTGTACATGAATGTTCATTGGATGGTCCTCTACAAACTTTGCGTTTTTTGTTCCGATATAAAATTCAAAATGGCGGCTACGGCAGGACTTAGTTTAACATTGGACCCTATGGGAAAAATGTTTCAAAACGCTTCTTCTCTGAAACCACTTGGATAATTGAAACCAAACTGCCCAGGAACGATCATTGGAAGGTCCTCTACAAGGTGTGTGTTTTTTATGCCGATCGGAAATCCAAGATGGCCACCACCGCAGGACATAGATTAACATTGGACCCTATGGGAA
Source organism: Bathymodiolus brooksi (assembly GCA_963680875.1). Taxonomy (NCBI): domain Eukaryota; kingdom Metazoa; phylum Mollusca; class Bivalvia; order Mytilida; family Modiolidae; genus Bathymodiolus; species Bathymodiolus brooksi. Next base: position 98,159,026 of record OY804584.1, read on the forward strand.
AATATTCAAATGCCTTCTACTCAGAAACTACAAATATGATTAAAGCCAAACTGTACATGAATGTTCATTAGATGGTCCTCTACAAACTTTACGTTTTTTGTTCTGGTATGAAATTCAAAATGGCGGCTACGGCAGGACTTAGTTTAACATTGGACCCTATGGGAAAAATGTTTCAAAACGCTTCTTCTCTGAAACCACTTGGATAATTGAAACCAAACTGTCTAGGAATGATCATTGGAAGGTCCTCTACAAATTTTATGTTTTTTTATGCCAATCGGAAATCCAAGATGGCCACCACCGCAATACATAGATTAACATTGGACCCTATGGGAAAATGTTCAAATGCCTTCTTCTCAGAAACTACAAATATTATTAAAGCCAAACTGTACATGAATGTTCATTGGATGGTCCTCTACAAACTTTACGTTTTTTGTTCCGATAAGAAATTCAAAATGGCGGCTACGGCAGGACTTAGTTTAACATTGGACCCTATGGGAAAAATGTTTCAAAACGCTTCTTCTCTGAAACCACTTGGATAATTGAAACCAAACTGCCCAGGAATGATCATTGGAAGGTCCTCTACAAAGTTTCTGTTTTTTTATGCCGATCGGAAATTCAAGATGGCCGCCACCGCAGGACATAGATTAACATTGGACCCTATGGGAAAATGTTCAAATGCCTTCTTCTCAGAAACTACAAATATGATTAAAGCCAAACTGTACATGAATGTTCATTGGATGATCCTCTACAAACAATACGTTTTTTGTTCCGATATGAAATTCAAAATGGCGGCTACGGCAGGACTTAGTTTAACATTGGACCCTATGGGAAAAATGTTTCAAAACGCTTCTTCTCTGAAACCACTAGAACAGTTGAAACCAAACTGCCCAGGAATGATCATTGGAAGGTCCTCTACAAATTTTCTGTTTTTTATGCCGATCGGAAATCCAAGATGGCCGCCACCGCAATACATAGATTAACATTGGACCCTATGGGAAAATGTTCAAATGCCTTCTTCTCAGAAACTACAAATATTATTAAAGCCAAACTGTACATGAATGTTCATTGGATGGTCCTCTACAAACTTTACGTTTTTTATTCCGATAAGAAATTCAAAATGGCGGCTACGGCAGGACTTAGTTTAACATTGGACCCTATGGGAAAAATGTTTCAAAACGCTTCTTCTCTGAAAGCACTTGGATAATTGAAACCAAACTGCCCAGGAATGATCATTGGAAGGTCCTCTACAAATTTTTTGTTTTTTATGCCGGTCGGGAATCCAAGATGGCCGCCACCGCAGGACATAGATTAACATTGGACCCTATGGGAAAATATTCAAATGCCTTCTACTCAGAAACTACAAATATGATTAAAGCCAAACTGTACATGAATGTTCATTAGATGGTCCTCTACAAACTTTACGTTTTTTGTTCTGGTATGAAATTCAAAATGGCGGCTACGGCAGGACTTAGTTTAACATTGGACCCTATGGGAAAAATGTTTCAAAACGCTTCTTCTCTGAAACCACTTGGATAATTGAAACCAAACTGCCCAGGAATGATCATTGGAAGGTCCTCTACAAATTTTTTGTTTTTTATGCCGATCGGAAATCCAAGATGGCCACCACCGCAATACATAGATTAACATTGGACCCTATGGGAAAATGTTCAAATGCCTTCTTCTCAGAAACTACAAATATTATTAAAGCCAAACTGTACATGAATGTTCATTGGATGGTCCTCTACAAACTTTACGTTTTTTGTTCCGATAAGAAATTCAAAATGGCGGCTACGGCAGGACTTAGTTTAACATTGGACCCTATGGGGAAAATGTTTCAAAACGCTTCTTCTCTGAAACCACTTGGATAATTGAAACCAAACTGCCCAGGAATGATCATTGGAAGGTCCTCTACAAAGTTTCTGTTTTTTTATGCCGGTCGGAAATTCAAGATGGCCGCCACCGCAGGACATAGATTAACATTGGACCCTATGGGAAAATGTTCAAATGCCTTCTTCTCAGAAACTACAAATATGATTAAAGCCAAACTGTACATGAATGTTCATTGGATGATCCTCTACAAACAATACGTTTTTTGTTCCGATATGAAATTCAAAATGGCGGCTACGGCAGGACTTAGTTTAACATTGGACCCTATGGGAAAAATGTTTCAAAACGCTTCTTCTCTGAAACCAAACTGCCCAGGAATGATCATTGGAAGGTCCTCTACAAATTTTCTGTTTTTTATGCCGATCGGAAATCCAAGATGGCCGCCACCGCAATACATAGATTAACATTGGACCCTATGGGAAAATGTTCAAATGCCTTCTTCTCAGAAACTACAAATATTATTAAAGCCAAACTGTACATGAATGTTCATTGGATGGTCCTCTACAAACTTTACGTTTTTTATTCCGATAAGAAATTCAAAATGGCGGCTACGGCAGGACTTAGTTTAACATTGGACCCTATGGGAAAAATGTTTCAAAACGCTTCTTCTCTGAAACCACTTGGATAATTGAAACCAAACTGCCCAGGAATGATCATTGGAAGGTCCTCTACAAATTTTCTGTTTTTTATGCCGGTCGGGAATCCAAGATGGCCGCCACCACAGGACATAGATTAACATTGGACCCTATGGGAAAATATTCAAATGCCTTCTACTCAGAAACTACAAATATGATTAAAGCCAAACTGTACATGAATGTTCATTGGATGGTCCTCTACAATCTTAAGGTTTTTTGTTCCGATATGAAATTCAAAATGGCGGCTACGGCAGGACTTAGTTTAACATTGGACCCTATGGGGAAAATGTTTCAAAACGCTTCTTCTCTGAAACCACTTGGACAATTGAATCCAAACTGCCCAGGAATGATCATTGGAAGGTCCTCTACAAAGTTTATGTTTTTTTATGCCGATCGAAAATTCAAGATGGCCACCACCGCAGGACATAGATTAACATTGGACCCTATGGGAAAATGTTCAAATGCCTTCTTCTCAGAAACTACAAATATGATTAAAGCCAAACTGTTCATATGTGTGTACATTGGATGGTCCTCTACAAACTTTACGTTTTTTGTTCCGATATGAAATTCAAAATGGCGGATACAGCAGGACTTAGTTTAACATTGGACCCTATGGGAAAAATGTTTCAAAACGCTTCTTCTCTGAAACCACTTGGATAATTGAAACCAAACTGCCCAGGAATGATCATTGGAAGGTCCTCTACAAGGTGTGTGTTTTTTATGCCGATCGGAAATCCAAGATGGCCGCCACCGCAATACATAGATTAACATTGGACCCTATGGGAAAATGTTCAAATGCCTTCTTCTCAGAAACTACAAATATTATTAAAGCCAAACTGTACATGAATGTTCATTGGATGGTCCTCTACAAACTTTACGTTTTTTGTTCCGATAAGAAATTCAAAATGGCGGCTACAGCAGGACTTAGTTTAACATTGGACCCTATGGGAAAAATGTTTCAAAACGCTTCTTCTCTGAAACCACTTGGATAATTGAAACCAAACTGCCCAGGAATGATCATTGGAAGGTCCTCTACAAATTTTCTGTTTTTTATGCCGGTCGGGAATCCAAGATGGCCGCCACCGCAGGACATAGATTAACATTGGACCCTATGGTAAAATATTCAAATGCCTTCTACTCAGAAACTACAAATATGATTAAAGCCAAACTGTACATGAATGTTCATTGGATGGTCCTCTACAATCTTAAGGTTTTTTGTTCCGATATGAAATTCAAAATGGCGGCTACGGCAGGACTTAGTTTAACATTGGACCCTATGGGGAAAATGTTTCAAAACGCTTCTTCTCTGAAACCACTTGGACAATTGAATCCAAACTGCCCAGGAATGATCATTGGAAGGTCCTCTACAAAGTTTATGTTTTTTTATGCCGATCGAAAATTCAAGATGGCCACCACCGCAATACATAGATTAACATTGGACCCTATGGGAAAATGTTCAAATGCCTTCTTCTCAGAAACTACAAATATGATTAAAGCCAAACTGTTCATATGTGTGTACATTGGATGGTCCTCTACAAACTTTACGTTTTTTGTTCCGATATGAAATTCAAAATGGCGGATACAGCAGGACTTAGTTTAACATTGGACCCTATGGGAAAAATGTTTCAAAACGCTTCTTCTCTGAAACCACTTGGATAATTGAAACCAAACTGCCCAGGAATGATCATTGGAAGGTCCTCTACAAGGTGTGTGTTTTTTATGCCGATCGGAAATCCAAGATGGCCACCACCGCAGGACATAGATTAACATTGGACCCTATGGGAAAATGTTCAAATGCCTTCTTCTCAGAAACTACAAATATGATTAAAGCCAAACTGTACACGAATGTTCATTGAATGGTCCTCTACAAAATATACGTTTTTTATTCTGATATGAAATTCAAAATGGCGGCTACGGCAGGACTTAGTTTAACATTGGACCCTATGGGAAAAATGTTTCAAAATGCTTCTTCTCTGAAACCACTTGGACAGTTGAAACCAAACTGCCCAGGAATGATCATTGGAAGGTCCTCTGTTTTTTATGCCGATCGGAAATCCAAGATGGCTGCCACCACAGGTCATAGTATTAACACAGAACCATATGGGGAAAATACAGAAATATATTCTTCTCTGAAGCTATTGCACTGATTGAACCTAAACTGCGTATCAATCATTGGAAGGTCCTTTACAAACTTTGTGTTTTTTATGTTGATCGTAATTCCAAGATGACGCAGGACATAGTTTTTACATAGGACCAATTGGTTTTTTTTATTACCAGGTGAACGATACAGGCCCTTGAGAGCCTCTGGTATAGTCTTTGGTTTTACCTGATCAGGGCTCAAACCCACAATCTACCACACTCGAGGGGAGCACATTAACCATTACACGATGTGGTTAATATTTCAATTAAAATACCACAAAGATACACAGAATATGAAAGATATTTATACTTTAAGATTATCGAACTGATTTAGAAACAATAATGAAAACAATACAGTGAATGCGAAATTGTAAAAAAAATTACAGGACATTCGGTCTGGTGAACCAAGGTGATTCACCAGACCGAATCAACTTTTACCAGACCGAAAGAAAATCGTAATTTTTTTAATATTTCATTGTTGATGGCTGGCCTGTATAGTTTCCTTTACTTGTTTAAAGCCCTTTTCATTGTTATTGATTTTAATTAGGGTTGTTTTCTAATTTCATATACCCATGTCATATGAAACCAACAAGGAGAAGAATGGTATGGGATCACAAATTTTCATAACAATATATATTCCGAATAGTTTTATTGTTAACATTCTCTCTCTGAGAGAAGGAAAACGTCTATCCAATTATCTTCTTCATCAATAAAATCAACACAAAAGTCTTCATTGTCCTTGCCTGTGTCACATATAATATTAAGTGCACGAAGGTCACTTTCCTCACTCAATATCAAGCTTTTCCTGCAGTGGTTGCTTTCCAGCAAGGACTACCAATTTTCCATTTCTCGTTTTAGCAATGCAAATTAACTGTATATGTATTTTTCTGAACATTGTTTGTTAAAACAAGTCTGCTTTGAAGTAAACATTTTGTATAATTTTTTTTTTATATAAATAAAGCAAAGTATTTTATTTAAATTCACAGGGAAATAAATGTTTAGTGGATATCTTTTCAACCATTTGTCTTAATCAGGAAAAAGCTTGTAATATTTGTCCATTTCAAAGGTTTCAATATTTCCCAAAATTCTAAATCAAGTCCTCTATCGTATTTTGCACAACAGACAAGTTTAAATTGGCGCCAAATTGATATCCGATAATTTTTATGTGTCCGGTCTGGAGTGATTCTTTTTCTTATATTTCAAATATTGATATTTTCGTTCATTAACGCGTTTCTGAGATTGTAACTTTTTTGTCAATGTCCTTGAACTTCATCATAGCATGGAACAACGAAAAATGATACAATAAAGAGATTTGATCTGGCGTTTCACTTTAGTTTTTATGAAATCCTATGCCGGAAACTGACAAATCAATCGTTGTAGCCGAAATTGACGAAATCAAATGACAGAGCAATACCGGACAATCTGTCCTGAAATCCAAGGGTTTATATCGGACCGGCAGTCATTTTACCGGACTTGTCCGTCGGTCCGACAGTATTTCGTTTTCACTGTAATACAAAAACATCAGAGGAAAAAATTATTGTACATCTCGATTTTATAATCAAATTAATTTCTTCATTACATTTAAATGATTTATTAATGGGGGTGTTTTTGATAAATGTGGGGACGATTTTGCAGTGGGGCGATTTGACTTGAATTCTTCGGACATAGCATTTTCAAATCCTGTTGAAACTGCCCAATTAAGGACTTGAATTAAATGGGAGATTAAAAGTCAGAGTGACAAATGTTCAGGGGTTAAATTTTTTTCAAAGAGTTCACTGGTCAAGACCAGTGAACATCAGGAATCTACTGGTCCTGAAAATTTTCTACAGGTCCTGAATATCGGAACGAAGGAAATAAAATTTGTTGAACTCAAAATTAACATGCTGGTAACTTAGTGACATGTATTATTTAAAATGACGATTTTAGGTTGGCAATTTAATACCAGATCAGATGCTGCTGTACACTTAATTTTATAAAACCTGCTTTTCATTTTGTCTTGGGCTATCACAGTCAATTTTCGTATATTGGTTGTACCTTTAAATTTTGATAAAGCATTGTTTTTTTGTGTGCAAATTCTGGATATATTCATTCTACAGTATTTACCCCCACATATTTACTTCATAATTCTCATTAGCATGATCGCCGGTAATCTCGTTGAGATAATTAGACTTCCACAAATACAGAGCAGACAATGTCTTCAGAAGTTTAATTTCAGTGAGGATTGAAATGTTCTCTTCTGTTTAAGCCTCAGGGCTCACGTTGGAGGGCGAAGAAGTCGCCTTGTGGCTGCTCACTTCGCTTTGTACTAGTGCCAAAAGAGAAGTGGAAGTCGCCCTGTGATTTTACCAAGTCGCTTTGCTAATTTTAACTGTTAAAAAACATTGGTATATTTTTACTACAAAATTTCCGTTTTTAAAACTGCCATTGTAAAGGGACGTAATCGAAACAGTTACGAATATAAAACCTGTACTACGGATCCGAACTTGGGAAAATAACGTCGGTATTGTTTCATTTCATTTATTTGGGGTTTGATGGCGGCTATCCAAAGGGATTGTTAACTTTGTGGATATGATTAGTTTCTTAATTAATATCAATCAGTGATTAAAGAGAAGCAATGTAAATAATATACACTCGTTAAAATTTGATTAAATAATTAGCAATTTCACAGCTTGTGTTGGGTTTTTTTGGCATATATTTATCTTATCTAATGTTTTGTCATTTTATCTATGTGTGACTTGTTTGAAACAATGCTGATGTCAAAATAAATTTTATTATTCAATTTTATTTATTATTTATTGGACAATAGTTGACTATCATATACATGTATGTGCCTTTATCATCTGTGCAAGACAAAACAAAGAATCTGAAAAGGGTTTACTTAATACAAACAAACAAAAAACAAATAAAAGGTCATATGCAAATCAGAGAGATGATATGCTAACAAAAACAAGGAATTAAGCAACTACTGAATATACCTTAATGCATAACAAGTACATTATAACATACGAATGCCACGATAATGCCCGCGAATGTGAAAAGTGGTACAATTAATTATAGAGATATTTTGACTTCTCCCTGTACTCTCACCACTTCTCCCTGTCGTCTCTCACTTCTCTTTTGTCAGCACCTGAAAGAGAAGTCACTTCTCCCTCTGATTTCAAAGTAGTGGGAGCCCTGAGCCTATCATATCTTTTATATTTTGTTAGTTGTAGTGTTTTTTCATTATATGTTATTGTTATCAGTAGCACGAGCTGCTCCATTAACTTTAAAAAAGAAAGAGTTTCAGGCCATTTTTATACGTTTATGTATTATCGAAAGAATGACCATTTCCGTAAAGGGCAAAACTGATCTTAAGCTATTCTGTTACAACCATCCCGGTGTGTGTGCTCCGTTAATTGGCGGAGGTCTGTACAGAACAAAACACACTTGATTACGTAACCCAATGCTAACAATATTCAAATGGACAGTGAATGTTGGATTAAAATTATGCAGACCAGTAATATCTGTCACTCGGACTTTTAACTTCCTATTTATTTCAAGTCCGTAATTGCACAGTTTCAACTGGTCCGTTGGTCTTTACAGGATTAGAAAATTTGGGTTTTAATCCATCATTCGTTGCGTTTTTCAATATTGTTAACATTGGATTACGTAATTTGAAATAATCCAACTTCGTTTTAGCACTTTTCCAAGTATGTTTTGTTCTGTATGAACCTCCGATAATTAGCAGAGCACACACAGGGTTTCAGCTGGATTTTATTATACTAAGGTCAATTGACCTAACTCATATAAATTCCTCAAGCCTTTTGTCCTGAAAGGCACTTATTCAATAGATCAATTGTGTCCTAATTTGCCTAAAACTTATAGGTCATTTAATGATATATTAAGGTGTGGTTTGATTCATTAAGATGCAGCTGGAGCTTAATTTAATATTCATTTGTTTCAAACTTGCATACTTATTATGATATTTGGAATTGACAACCAGACAGGTTTTCAGAGGTTACCATCTCTTTCCAAAAAAAGTTAAACTTAAGTGAAAATAGATGGAATTAAAATCAAATTCCCCAACGAGGAATGAGTCGAAGACTTCAGTGAAAGCTACCCTAAATAGGTCACAAAAAAGTCTGCTTTCAAGTATAAGCTTTTTGTAGAATTTTTTTTTTATATAAATAAAGTAAAGTATTTTATTTAAATTCACAGAGAAATAAAAAAAATTAGTGGATCTTTTCAACCATTTGTTTTAATCAGGAAAAACTTGTAACATTTGTCCATTTCAAAGGTTTCAATATTTCCCAAAAACCTATTATAAAATGAAGTCCTCGCGTATTTTGCACAAAAGACAAGTTTAAATTTGGTGCCAAATTGATATCCGATTATTTTTTTACGTGTCCGGTCTGGAGTGATTCTTGTTCTTATATTTCAAATATTGATATTTTCGTTCATTAAAGCGTTTCTGAGATTGCGAATTTAATTTTGTCAATGTCCTTGAACTTCATCAAAGCAAGGAACGATAAATGATAAAATAAAAGATCTGGGGTTTCACTTTAGCTTTCATCAAAATAAATTGTGGACAAATTGGAGAATACTGGATCACGTGTCCGATGCATACAGCACGCACAGCGCGATTTAGCAAGAAATCACTCGGGTCCGACGTCGGTGAAATCAAGAAAATGTCGGAGAAATTAAAAAAAAAAGTCGGTGTTGACACCGAGAAAAATGGAACACGGTGATTTACTATAAAACACCGACATTGACGATTAAACGCCGCGAAATAAAGAAATGGGATATTAACCTTTATTTGTACATTTGTATGTTCTTGAGACTGTCATTTTTGATAATATGAATGATTCATAGCAAATACTTATTTTCTTTTTCAGGTGTGCAAGCTATGTGATCATTTTTCGTTCTTTAATTCTGATATTTGCTTTTGTTTTAATCTATTATGTTAAGAAAACAATGCCGGTACAAACGTTTAGTATTATGTGATCATTACCATTTATAAGCTTGTGTTGTATTATTTTGTTAATTAAAATAAACTTGATCTTTTGAATGCAAGCTTGGTATCCCGAGTTAATTTGCTTTCGGGTGTTCAATTAATGTCGACTTGGCACGTGACTTAAGTTCACCTGTTACAAAAGTTTCTAGATCCCCAAAAGCACGCATTGATCGATAGCATGTGGAAACCTTTCTAGATTCTCGTTCCCGTGAAAAATATGTGTACAAATCAGAAATGGAACTTTTATTAAAGGTAAAATAACACGTGGCTTGCAAGGGGATTAACGACATACAAATACGAAAAAGCACGTTTGCTTTAGATAAAAAATTACATCGATTTTTTTTTTCAATCATTCTCGGTGTGTTTTTGAATCAACCCCGCAGCCTCAGGTAACTGTGTATTTGACCTTTTAGTGACCGAGTTCAATGTGTGCACTACATAAAAATAGACACATCCGTACATTGATAAAACACAGGTGATTAAAAAAAATAACACCGATATAAACCAATCGAAATGTTGGGATTAGACAAGGATTTATATAGTAGGACTACTATATATATATCCCTGGATTAGATAATATACGCAAAACAAGATGCGTGCTCAGCCTCATAAATCCTATAAATAAAATGTATGCCATGCTGGCATCCCTGAAAAAAAAACCGGTATCAAATTGAAATATAAAGTACAAAATAGACTAGTAAAAAAACAAAACTAAGCAACAAAAAACAAAAGAACACATGAAGTACAGTTACATGTACGTGTATACACGTATGATTTTCGCCGCGGTGTTGTCACCGGCAATTAAAATATTTCACCGACATTTAGGTCCTAATTTGTTAATTTTCACGGTGAAAGTTTCACCGTGATTTCATCGACATTTTACGGTGATTTTATGACATATCACCGACATTTCACCGCGAAAAAACACCGACCAAGGTGATTTCTTGCTAAAACGTGCTGTAAGTAGCATATGTCGGTCTTTTTGGCCACTTATTTTGATACAAACGGTCATTTTAACAGAAATGTCAAATTATTTCCTGTCATCAGTCTTCTACATTAACATATTTTTCAACTTGTCCCTTCGGACAACTAACTAAAAAAAGTAGTTGTCCGAAAAATTTAATAAAAATTACAAAAACTAGAGAATAATTATCCAGGGCTCCCACTACTTTCAAATTAGAAGGAGAAGCTCACAGGGAGAAGTGGGAGACAACAGAGAGAAGTGGGGAGACTTCTGGGAGAAGTCAATTTCGATTAATCGAAACATTGATTCGCGACCCCTCTGACGTTACCCTGCCCAAATTTAGTAAATAGTTAAAGCTGCCTGAACTGATTTGTTCTGGATTTTTTTTATTCATAACTACCTTAAGGACATATATTCAATGTCACATTTTTATTTCTGTCTACCTTGATTGGAGTCTTGCATACCAGTGATTTTTATATGTACCCCCCTTTTCCTTTTGAAATATTACTGTGTTGTGATCCAATACCACACAAATTGTAATAACTCATATTTGTGTTATATACATTTTTGTTTCTGGTAAAAAACGATATACCTAGATACTATATATACCAGTATCTAGGTATATATTTTTTTATCAGAAACAAGTGCCTGTGATATAAATAAAGCAAAGTATTTTATTTGAATTCACAGAGAAATACAAATTTTAGTGGATCTTTCAACCAGATCAGGAAAAAGCTTGTAATATTTGTCCATTTCAAAGGTTTCAATATTTCCCAAAAGCCTAAATCAAGTCCTCTATCGTATTTTGCACAAAAGACAAATTTAAATTTGGCGCCAAATTGATATCCGATCATTTTGACGTGTGCGTTCCGGAGTGATTCTTGTTCTTATATTTCAAATATTGATATTTCCGTTCATTAAAGCGTTTCTGAGATTGCGACTTTAATTTTGTCAATGTCCTTGAACTTCATATGGAGGAACGATAAATGATACAATAAAAGAGTTTTGATCTGACGTTTCACTTTAGTTTTAATCAAAATAAATTGTGGACAAATTGGAGATCAAACCGTGCTCTTTTATACAACAAACCCAGTATTTTATACCAGTGGAAATAGATTTGTCCATCGTAACCGGCACGTTTGGGAATCTCTGATTTTTTCACTTGTCCCGTCGGACAACCGTAATACAAGATCTACTTGTCCGACGTCAGTTTTCACTGGTATCGGACAAACATGGCCACCACAGGCAATTCTAGTTTCTGATTGGCTGATTTTTAAAAATCTTCTCCTCTGAAACCGCTTGACCAAATGAACTGAAACTTGGTAGGAAGCATCTATGGAAGGTCCTCTATAAAGATTGCTCATTTCGTCCCGATCCGTTTACAAACATTGCCACCACCGGCCATTCTTGTTTCTAATTGGTTGATTTCTAAAAAAAAATCTTCTCTGAAACCACCTGGCCAAATGAATCAAAACTTGGTAGGAAGCATCCTTGGAAGGTCCTCTATAAAGATTGCTAATTTAGTTCCGATCCGTTAACAAACATGGCCGCCACAGACCATTCTTGTTTTTGATTGGTTGATTTCTAAAGAATCTTCTCCTCTGAAACCACTTTTCTAAATGAACTGAAATTTGGCAGGAAGCATCTATGGAAGGTCCTCTATAAATATTGTTTATTTTGTCCCGATCTGTTAACAAACATGGCCACCACAGGCCATTCTTGTTTCTGATTGGTTGATTTCTCAAAAATCCTCTCCTCTGAAACCGCTTGGCCAAATGAATCAAAACTTGGAAGGTCCTCTATATAAAAAAATTTCATTTCGTCTATTCGTTAACAATCATGGCCGCCACAGGCAAATCTTGGTTCTGATTGGTGGATTTCGAAAAATCTTCTCCTGTGAAACCACTTTACCAAATGAATCGAAACTTGGTAGGAAACATCTATGGAAGGATCTCTATAAAGATTGCTAATTTCATCCCGATCTGTTAGCAAACATGGCTGCCATAGGCAATTCTTGTTTCTGGTTGGTTGATTTCTAAAAATCTTCTTCTCTGAAACTGCTTGGCCAAATGAACCGAAACTTGGGGGGAAGCACCTATGGAAGGCTCTGTATTAAGTTTCCTCAAAACAGATTGTTAGGTGAGTTACACATGCTCAGCCCACTGAGCCTCTAGTTTTAATGTTAACGGGGTGGCTCGTGATGCTGACAATAATAAATTACATAATGAAAAAACACCACAACTAATAAAAGATCAAAGATACGATAGGTTTAAACAGAAGAGACCATTTCAAACATCGTGGAAGGAAGAAAATCATTGGGATGAGGCAAGTGGTAGGCTGAGGCCAAAAGAGAATATATGTGTGTTTACTGTCACATGTCAAAAAAATCGGTCGGGATTAATTTTTATTATTATCGGCAAAACCGGAAATAGTCGTTCCCGGTTCTGGAATCCGGTATTTCATTTTCGAAATTTCCGGTGAGCCGTCTTTTATTGATACTGTTTTATGACGAATTATGCAGTTTTTCTACCTGTTTTGCTCTCAATTTCGACAAAAAGCTAGCAGTTGAATAAATAAAACATTGCTGCTGGTTAAACAACAAAAATGTTATCCGAATTCTGTGTAAAAATTCATAGGGTCGCTAGCAAAAATTAGGGTCGGTCGAGTGACCGTAAACACACATATTTTTTTTGGCCTGATTACACCGGTGATCTAAAAATCCTGTTGAAATTAATCTTCTGAAGACATTTTCTGCTCTGTATCTTTGGAACGAGATTACTGACAATCATGCTAATGATAATTATGAAGTAAATATGTGGTGGGATAAATACCGTAGAATATATCAAGAATTTGCACACAAAAAAACAGTGCTTTATTTAAAGGTACAACCAATATATGAAAATTGACTGTTTGATAGCCCAAGACAAAATGAAAAGCAGGTTTTATAAATGAAGTGTACAGCAGCATCTGATCAGGTATTAAATTGCCAACCTAAAATAGTAATTTTAAATAATATATGTCACAAAGTTACTAGTTCTTTAATTTTGTGTTCAGCAAATTTTATTTCCTTCATTCCGATATTCAGGACCAGCAGATTCCTGGTGCTCACTGGTCTGTTGGAATTTTTTTAGCCCCTTTTACTTCCATGCTTAAAAAATTAGTGAAAATAAAACTTCAGTCGCTCTGTAAATGAACAATTACATTCATTGAGGAAGAAAATTGAATGTTTACAATGACCGTGTTTGATTGGTGAGTATTGTACATTATCAGCCAATGAAATTGTCCCTTGCGAAAACCAGTTTCATCAAAAGTGGTATGGTTCTCGTCCTATGCAATGTATTTGACTCGACCCGCATTACTGAATATTTATGGCTGGGACCAACAACATATATCAACAGGAGCGTGTAATGAAGCAATCTAGTCAAACCCTCTTTTACTCATGGTTCAAGAAAGCCAGGATAGAAAGAGAAAATGATGCTCCGTTTTGAGATCATAACATACAATTAAAATAATATATTTCTTGTCAAAGCAAAGGACTGAGCTCTCCATCCACCCTGTACATTGTAAATGCTGAAATTCATTCTTTGCTTCAAAGGGATATGTACACTTGCAAGTGCTGTGGATTCATATTGGGGCATGCACCTCCCTTAGACATCAGACCTGATCAAAACATTCAAGTGCCTTTTACTCCAAAAATTTGGGAAAACCATGAGTGGAGCAAAGTTCATTAATATGTTGAACTACGGAATATAAAATTTTAAACTGGGCACCTGCAAATTCAAGCCCAACACACTCATTTAATCAATCTTGTTTTTGTTTGTAGAATAGAGGAGGAGGAGGAGGTGGAGGTGGAGGTGGAGGTAGTGGAAACAGAGGTCCTAAAGGCAGATACAGTGACCCAAGTGATCCTGAAGATGAACAATATAGAAAATTATTTATTGGGGGTCTCAGTTATGATACAACAGAGGAAGGATTACGAGAACATTTTGAAAAATGGGGAGAAATTGTAGACTTAGTTGTAATGAAAGACCCACAAACAAAAAAATCCCGAGGGTTTGGTTTTATAACATATAAAGAATCTCATATGATCGATGCTGCCCAGGGTGAAAGACCACACAGACTTGACGGCAGAGACGTAGAAACTAAAAGAGCTATGCCCAGAGAGGTAATATTATTATGTTTGATGGTATTGCAATAAAGAAATTAAAAAAAGAAAGTATAAGGGTTATGGTGTTTAACGCCACTTGCAACAATATTTCAGTAATATCGTGACGGTCAGTTTTATTGGATTCTTGGAGGAGGAAACCGGAGAAAACCACCGACCTGTCTCAAGTACTGTAATTGACAAACTTTATCACATAAATGTTGTATCGAGTACATCTCACC
This sequence comes from Bathymodiolus brooksi, assembly GCA_963680875.1. Taxonomy (NCBI): domain Eukaryota; kingdom Metazoa; phylum Mollusca; class Bivalvia; order Mytilida; family Modiolidae; genus Bathymodiolus; species Bathymodiolus brooksi. The sequence goes on from OY804584.1 coordinate 98,174,030, forward strand.
TATGCGGGATTCGAACTCGCAACTGTAATGGTGATAGGCGCTGAGTGCATAGATAGTTGTAAATCTAACTACCATACGATCCCTTGAAAGTAAGCAGTGACCGGCAACAATTTTAACCAATATCAACAACAACGAACAATTACCTTTCACCTCAACACATTGAACATAGAAAAAAGACCACAGCATGTGAATTGGGGAACTTCATGTTCTGGCTTAGGACAGGCACAAACATGTGTCAGTGTTAAACTGGTTAATGTGTGACAGGCACAAACAGTTTAATTGTTGAGATGAGAGAAGCAAGGTAAGTTTCTCATACACAGTCAGTGTCAAACTGGTTAATGTGTTCTCAACACAGACAGTTTAATTGTTGAGATGAGAGAAGCAATGCAAGTTTCTCATACACACAGTCTTCGAAATTAGACTTTCGGATTTACTGGCCCGAAAACTTCAAAATTAGAATATTTATATAGATTCTATTGAAAATATTTGGCAAATGTCACTGGCCGTGGGCCACTGGACCACTGCTAAAGTCGATGACTATACACATGGATACTTTCTAGATAATCTTTTGCAGTTTTATTGTACAAGCCACGATTTTCTCCGTTTTTTAAAACATGTTAATTTGTTTTGATAAAATTGAGGGACGCAATGTCGAAAACCTAGTAAAAATTGGGTGTTCTAAGTGAAATGGATAGTTTCACCAGTTAAAACTCCAAAATTAGATTTGATTGGGTGTTTTTTTTTTTTGTTACAATCGTCAAAATGGCTAATTGGTTTGAAAACAATTCTCACGAACTATAGCACTAACACTGATTTACCAAAAGTTATTTGATAAAGAACTTATACCTTTAATTATAAATTGATACTTAACATTTAACACAAACTTGATTAAGTCCAGTTGAACTTTCAATAATCTTAGTATGAAGAGAAAATACTTTCTGATTGTGTATCATAATCATGTATATTAATAAGTTGAAATGTATGAATTGATTTTATGTTCTTATTTAGGAATCTGGTAACCCTGATGTACAGGCCAGTGTTAAAAGAATGTTTGTAGGAGGTATGAAAGATGGGACTACAGAAGAGGATATACGGGAGGTGTTTAAAGATTATGGAGTTATTGAAGAGGTCAACGTGGTAACAGATAAAGCTACAGGAAAAATGAAAGGTTTTGCCTTCGTTAAATTTAGCGATCACGACAGTGTGGACAAAGCTGTATGTAAGTACAATGTATTTAGATGTCAAAGTTCTCCACAAAAAATCTTTTTTATTTAGCTGGGGGTGTGTGAATGGTTTGTTTGTTTGATGGTGTTTAATGCCACTTTCAACAATATTTCATTTATACCGTGGCAGTCAGTTTTATTGGTGGAGGACATCGGAGAAAACCTGCCGCATGTATCGAGTACACCTCACCTGAGTGTGATTCAAACTCACAACTTTTTATTTCAATCATTCTTAGGCCAAAAAAAATATATGTGTGTTTACTGTCGCATGTCAAAAAAATTTAGGGTCGGTCGGTCGGGATTAATTTTTTTGTATTTTTTTTTATTATTATCGACAAAACCAGAAATAGTTGTTCCCGGTTCCGGTATTTCATTTTCCAAGTTTCCGGTAAAATGATGAATTATGCAGTTTTTCTACCTTCTTTGCTCTCAATTTCGACAAAAAGCTAGCAGTTGAATAAATAAAACATTGCTGCTGGTTAAACAACAACAATGGTTATCCGAATTCTGTGTAAAAAATCATAGGGTCGCTAGCAAAAATTAGGGTAGGTCGTGTGACCGTAAACACACATATTTTTTTTTTGGCCTTATGTACAATATAACCACATCTGTGTTGTTATGGCTAGTGTGCTCTCTTGGAGTGCAGTAGATCGTGGGATTAGTATTTGCTATTTTCCGCATCACACACGGCATAAGTAGTGAGACCAAAGACTAGTTAGCTGGGAATAATGATGATGTGTGGGAGTGGCGTGTCTACCGGTAAATTAAATCGACATCATGGGAAGTAATTGATTTTGACTATATATTATGTAGCAGAGCAAACAAAGTTTATAGTATATTGAACTACTTGATAAAAAGAAATTTCAGGCCAGGCAACGAAGAATTCTGAGTTTTATGTGTGTGTATAATTTGTATACGAATCTCCTCATTTCTAAAACTCTATAGGGCAAAAGTAAAACAACAATGAAAAGCAAAAACCAATGAAAACTAATTAGTATAAGACCTATAGAGGCTGAAGAATTCATTCTACTATTATTGTTCAAAAATTCATAAATTATAATATATCCATATATAGTAAATAAAGCATGACTGCAGTCCAATTGCCTTTGAGTCTTAAATTTCATAAAATTAACTGATACTGTGAACACTTATAACAGGGCTCACGTTGGAGGGCGAAGAAGTCAAAAGCGAAGTTCAAGTCGCCTTGTAATTTTGAAAAGTCGCCCTATGTTGCCGCCCGTGTATTTTCTCCACTTGTCATTTATGAAAATGTCGATATCGTGCACATGTTTATTGAAATCTATCGTATCCGTTATTAAGTATTTTAAAAGTGATTTTCTTGGAAAGTAATCCATTACGGTTTATAGAAACTTTAATTTCGTTCATTAGAGGTTTTGTTTATTGTTTATATATGCCTGGCTTAAAATAAAACTATTTGTATTTGTTTTTCATAAGCCAACAACAATGGCGCCATTTTGGTAAGGGGACACAATGCGATACTGTGCTACCGGAAATGTTGACCGAACTTTTTGTCCGAAGCTACTTTCAACAAAACAAACTTTTGATTTATTTTTTCTCATTTCTGTGACATAAAATCATAGTTCTCATATCAAATATGTTCATATATGCAAAGATTGCAATTCAAAATTCGTTGAAATGTACATAGTGTGGTAAAACAGTGGTATTGGATCACAACACAGTAATATTTCAAAAGGAAAAGGGGGGTGGGGGTACATATAAAAATCACTGGTATGCAAGACTCCAATAGTCAAGGTAGACAGAAATAAAAATGTGACATTGAATAGATGTCCTTAAGGTAGTTATGAATAAAAAAAAACCCAGAACAAATCAGTTCAGACAGCTTTTCAACTATTTACTAAATTTGGGCAGGGTAACGTCAGAGGGTCGCGAAACAATGTTTCGATTAATCGCAATTAACTTCTCCCAAAACTCTCCCCACTTCTCCCACTAATCTGAAAGTAGTGGGAGCCCTGTTATAAAACATTTGCCATTTGGAATTTTGAACTTTAGTATGAAAATCAAGGTGGTTTTTTTTTTTCAGTAAAAAGAACATTTACTCTGAATGGTAAAGATGTAGATGTAAAGAAAGCCAAACAGAAAGATGGGGAAGGTGGAGCTAGAGGTGGTGGAAGAGGGGGCAGGGGTGGAGGTAGAGGAGGTCCTAGAGGTGGAGGAAGGGGAGGTAAGTGTTGATGGAATAAAAAGATACAAATTCAGTGTTCAATCTAGAGTGCACCATTCCCGCGATTTTTGTCTTTCTGGTGCCAAAATCGGGCGCATTTCTTTTTAACCTTTTGAGATCGTCATGCTAATAAATTCCAGAAATCAGTCCCGAAATACGTCTGGTTTTTACAGTCTTTATCTGTGTCAGTAGAGAGCTTTATGTAAAGTCGTTTTCAAGCGTCCAAGTCACGTTGAGAATTTGTTTGTCAAGGTAAATTTAAGCATGATGCTTGACAGGCCATGAAGCGTATATCTTCATATTTTGCTCCCGTGGGGGAGAAAAGAGCGAAACCATCACTTTGTGTCTGTCTTTTGATTTACTATTAATTTTAAATTCAAATTCAAACTCTTTTATTGACACAAACTCATCAACAAAATTATAGCCCAATTACACAAGATGTATTAACATTACTTGGTATTAGTGATGGGAATCGGTAACATTTTCAAGATCGATGATCATTATATCAACATCGACTGATGATCGATCATTGGTGACAATTGCCTGCCAAGGCCAAAAAAAAATATGTGTGTTTACGGTCACACGACCTACCCTAATTTTTGCTAGCGACCCTATGAATTTTTACACAGAATTCGGATAACCATTTTTGTTGTTTAACCAGCAGCAATGTTTTATTTATTCAACTGCTAACTTTTTGTCGAAATTGAGAGCAAAGAAGGTAGAAAAACTGCATAATTCGTCATTTTACCGGAAATTTCGAAAAAGAAATACCGGAATCCAATTCCGGAACCGGGAACGACTATTTCCTGTTTTGTCGATAATATAAAAAAAAATAATCCCGACCCTAGATTTTTTTGACATGTGACAGTAAACACACATATTTTTTTTTGGCCTAAATGTATTTACTGACTATAATTAATCAAATAGTCTTTATTTCAAGAGTATGATTGACAAAAGTAAAGATATGAATAAAATTGTATCGTAAATATATAAACTATAATTTTCCCATTAGTAAACATTAACTTAGAACAAAACAAAAGATTGTTTTCCATATGTGTAACACCTGATATAGATAGATAAATAATAGACTTAGTCCAAATATGTGTTTGACAAAAGTAAAGATTTGAATAAAATCAAATAATATATAATTTACATACTACAATTTTTCCATTTGTAAACATTAACTTAGAACAAAACAAAAGATCGTTTTCCATATGTGTAACACCTGATATAAAATGGACTATTCCGGGAAGTATGGAGACAAAAAAAAAACCAACCAAAGAACAAAGTTAAGCATATATATTTTAGACACTATAGAATCAAAATCGTCCACAGGGTTTAAGAATCGATCATCGGATCGGATGATGACGTCCGATTGATTAGTCGATGTTTCCGATGATCGGTGCACCACTACTTGGTGTCCGTTGTCTTTTGACATTAACCCCTAACTTCCAGATTTGGCCCCCTGTCAAATGTTGCCTGGGCCAACATGACCCCCATTGACCAATTTCTAGATTGAACACTGCAAATTATTATTTTGTTACAATATATGTCTGTATTTGGTGTAGTGTTTTAAGTATGTTATGTCTAGATGTCAGGTAGCTTCAGAGATCCTTGCAAATCGCCATGATGAGTCCGGGACTCACCAAAGGTTTGAAGCAGATCCTTTTTGTAGTTTATGAATTATCCCAACAAGTTTTTGGAGAAGATAATTTTTGCTTGAAGTAATGAATATGAACGAATGTCATAATTACAATAAGACACGTGAATCTTAGATTTGGTTTGTCTATTGTAGCAGAGGGGCCGGGTGGCTCAATGAGTTGCCTATCACCAATACGGCGTGGGTTCACACCCAGCTTTGTAGGTTGCACTCGCCTCGCAGCTGCAAGTGATCAAGTTTACCAGTTGCTTACCCATGGTGGGTGGTTCTCTCCGAGTACTCCAGCTTCCTCCACCACTAAAACTGGTTGCTGAAATATTGCTGAAAAGTGGCATTAAACACCAAAAAATAAATAAATAAATATTTATTGTAGCAGTGAAAATATGAAACATTTCATATTAGAATACTTTTTTCTTTTCAGGACAAAGTAGCTGGGGATCTCAAGGAGGTTATGGCGATAGTGGATATGGGCAAGGTAAAAGATATTTGTTCATTAAGTATAAATCAAATTCAGGGGATGTCGTGGTTGTAATTGTATGGTAGTTGGATTGACAATTACCTATGCAATCAGTGCCTATCATCACTAACGTTGTGATTTCGAACCCCGCTCGGGCGAGGTGTACTCGATACAACATTATGTGATAAAGTTTGTCAGTGACTTATGATAACTGTAATTGATGATGAATTACAATCGATTGGATTGAATTTTGAATTTGATGAAAGGGGTAAACATTCTTAAAGCGAATTTCAAGATGAAATGAGTGATTATTTAAAATAAATATTATATATTTTTATTATTGAAGGGTTGTAGGAAGCATCTGTGGAAGGTCCTCTACAAAGATTTCGTCCCAAAGACTATTCTTGTTTCTGATTGGTTGATTTAAAAAAAAAATCTTCTATAAGTTCCAGTTGGTATATGTCCTACCTTTCCATATTATTATCTGGATACTGACTCATTTTTTCACATAACAAAATCTTAACCCTATGCAACTGGTTGTAGCAATGGGCTGTTTACTGTCATGGTCGTGATCCTATGGTAGTTGGATTTACAACTACCTGTGCAATCACTGCCTATCACCTCTAAAGTTGTGAGTTCGAACCGCGTTCATCATGAGGTGTACTAGATACAGCATTATGTGATAAAGTTGTCAGTGACTTGTGACAGGTTGGTGGTTTTCTCTGGTTTCCTCCGCCACGATATAACTGAAATATTGTTGAAAGTGGAGTTAAATGCCATAAACCAACCAACAATTTTTCACAGAACAACGTCTTAACCTCATACAAATGGTTGAGACAATGGCCTGTGCACTGATTGGTTGTATATACTGTCCTCGTGTAAATATTTATATTGGTTGTATTTTGTGTATAGGTGGTTATGACCAAAGTGGTTATGGACAAGCAAGTACTTATGGTGGAGGTAGTTATGCTAGTGGTTACAGCCAAGGTGGCTATGATCAGAGTGGGTATGGTGATGCAGGATACGGTGGAGGGTACTCACATGGTATGTATTTTAATTAAAACATGTATTCCCAGGGATGATGCTACATTATAAATAGGGCAACCAAACAGCCCCTTTCCCTCCTGGCAACCCCGAAGCCAAAAAATTCGCATTGACGAAGATCCTCGTTGGAAATATCAGATGTTTTTTCGTCCATGTCCGGTATGTTTTCAGATATCCAATCCGATATGCTGTTTTATCATACCGGAAATGATACTTTCAGTTTATCATTCATTTGCATAATGTAACTATCAGTCATTGAAATATATAGCCATGACTGGTTATAAAGAAGAGTTCAGTTGTATCATGATGTTGATCAAATAAATACAAAACTATTTTCAGTTCATGCATATAACGACAGCAATTGTGTGCTGTCTATGGTTCTGATAAATAAAATGTTTTCCCCCAAGATCATTATTCTGCAAACTAATAGGATTGAGAAATACCACAAACAAGAAATATGTAGTGTCTGATTTTATGCACTAACATTTCATTAAAATACCACTGATATCTTACAAGGAAACAAATCTGGCTTACTGTCCTTTTTGAATGCAGAAAAACGTATAATAGACAATCGTTTTGCTCTACGCCATAATACTGTTTTTGCCTATGGGTCAACGGTAGTGGTGTTCCGATTATCGATTACTCCAGATTGAAGCACAGCGATATGCCTTTAGGAGAACCACACCAAAATTTGCAGATCGATTGCATTTTCGACTGATCATCGAATCAGACACTGACATTCAGTCAATGTTTCCGATGATCTGCACCACTAGTTATTACAATATGAAGATTCTTATTTCATTACAACAGGATTAAAGGAGTTATTGCCCTTTTGTACCTAAAAAGATTGGGGTGGGTAAGATTTGTTTTTGTATCAAAAATGACTTAATTTATTTTAGCGTTTGAGTTATTTTAGTTCTTTTTTTAGCTCACCTGACCATCACTTGGCGTCCGTCCGTAAACATTTCAATCTTCTTCTAGAGAACCACTGAAGCAAATGGGACCAAACGTGGCAGAAATGTTCATTTGCATGGTCTAACCAAGTGTTGTTACTTTCGCTACAATCGGTTATCCAACAAGGCTGCCAGGGGCCATAAAAGCCTCTGATTGGCTGAAATTTTTAATGATCTTCTTCTCCGATACTACATAGAGGATGGAATTGAAAATTGTCCTGAATGATCATTGCAAGCTGCTAACCAAGTGTTGTTACTTTTTGGACCGATTGAAAATCCAAGATGGCCACCAGCGGGGACATAATTTAACATAACTATGGGAAATATGTAAAACAAACTTCTTCTCAAGAACCACTGAATGGATTGGAACCATTCTTGGCAGAAATGTTCCTGACAAGGTTCTGATCAATTGTTGTTTCTTTTTGTTCCGATCGGTTATCCAATATGGCTGCCATAATAGCTTCTGATTGGCTGAAATTTCAAAGATCTTCTTCTTCGATACTACATGGAGGATGGAATTGAAAATTGTCATGAATGATCATTGCAAGCTGCTAACCAAGTGTTGTTACTTTTTGGACCGATTGAAAATCCAAGATGGCCACCAGCGGGGGACATAAGTTAACATAGCGACCCAATGGGAAATATGTAAAACAAACTTCTTCTCAAGAACCACTGGATGGATTGGAACCATACTTGGCAGAGATGTTCCTTGCAAGGTCCTTATCAAGTGTTGTTATACCCCCCACAACGAAGTTGTAGGGGGGTATGCTGGTTTCACCATGTCCGTCAGTCTGTAGACAAATCCTATGTCGTACGATAACTTGAGTTGTGTTTCTTAGAATCTTTTAAAATTTTATCAGCTGTTTACTGGTGAAGAGGGGAGGATCCCTTTCTTTTTTGACGATTTTTCACTTTTGCCGTTCCAGAGTTATTGGACTTGATATGACGGAAAATAGGATTTTTACCCTATGTCGTATGATAACTTGAGTAGCGTTTCTCAGAATGTTTTGAAATTTTATCACCAGCTTACCGGTGAAGAGAGGAGGATCCCTTTCATTTTTGACGATTTTCACGTTTGCCGTTCCAGAGTTATTGGACTTGATATGACGGATAATAGGATTTTTACCCTATGTCGTATGATAACTTGAGTAGTGTTTCTCACAATGTTTTGAAATTTTATCACCAGCTTAGCGGTGAAGAGAGGAGGGTCCCTTTCATTTTTGGTCAGAACAATCAGTAATGTTTTGGTTATGGAAATAGGTTGGATAGATGTGGTGAGCGGGGGGGTATATCTTAGTGAGCTGTGCTCACAGTAATACTAGTTACTTTTTGTTCCGACCGTCCTCCGTTGAAGATGGCTGCTGTTACTGAAAATAGAAATTTCTTCAATTGTCCATTGCTGCTTTAGTATAAGTCAAAATGAGCTCAAATTTTAACTGCAGCTACATGGCAAGGAGTAGTTTAACATATATTCTGGGTTTTTCTGTGAAATTTTTCTTTCAGCCAATTTATATCGATTATGCAAATTAGGCATATTTTGATAAAAGATCATTTAAATCTTCTCCTCAGAAACCACTGAACCAAATTAAAGCAAACCTGGCAGGGTGGGTCCCTTTCGAAATTGTGTCTGACAGCCCCACCCTCCATTCAAGATGGCTGCTGTTACTAAAAATAGAAATTTCTTCAATTGTCCATTGCTGCTTTAGTACAAGTCAAGATGAGCTCAAATTTTAACTGCAGCTACAGGGCAAGGAGTAGTTTAGCATATATTCCGGGTTTTTCTGTGAAATTTTTCTTTCAACCGATTTATACCGATTATGCAAGTTGGGCATATTTTGATAAAAAATCATATTTAAATCATCTCCTCTGAAGCCGCTGAACCAAATTAAAGCAAATTTGGCTGGGGTGGTCCCTTTTCAATATTGTGTCCGACAGCGGCACCCTCCATTCAAAATGGCTGCTGTTACCAAAAATAGAAATTTCTTTAGTTGTCAATTTCTGCTTTATTACAAATCAAAATGAACTCAAATTTTAGCTGCAGCTACATGGCAATGAGTAGTTTAACATATATTCTGGGTTTTTCTGTCAGATTTTTTCAGCCAGTTTATTCCGTTGAGGAATATTACGCGATAAAAATCACATCAAAATCTTTTGCTTAGAAATTTGAGTTAAAATGATCTTTGGGTGGCCGGCCCACTTTCAAAATTATGTGTAACACCCCCATTTTCTATCAACTTTCGATGTCAAATTGAAAACCAGGTGAGCGATTACAGGCTGCTGGGAGCCTCTAGTTTAATTAATAAAGTCTTTCAGCATTGATTTGATCTTTTGAACTTTAACATTGAAGAATTGTTATGTGATATGTATTTTTTTGAAGGTGGTGATAACTGGAACCAGTTTGGAACGGATTACAGTGGATCATATGGGGGTGGACCTATGAAGAGCTATGGTGGGACCCAGTCTAGAGGAGGCTCGGCACCATATGGTGGTTAGTGTCTAAATGCTGAATTCTATTCCCTTCTTTTTCAAAAAGTAAAATTGAGTGGAAATTGTTGGAAAACTTTGTCAACTCTTTCGACAAGTTGTATTCTTTATGAAAAGCATTTAGTATCAAGTAGTGTATGTATATCAAAATAAGTTTAAAAATGATTTTTAGCTCACCTGACCCAAAGGGTTAGGTTAGCTATTGCCATCACTTGGCGTCCGGCGTCCGTCCGTTAATATTTCAATCTTCTTCTATAGAACCATTGAAGCAAATGGGACCAAGCGTGGCAGGAATGTTCATTTGCATGGTCTAACCAAGTGGTGTTACGATCGGTTATCCAACATGGCTGCCAGGGGCCATAAAAGCCTCTGATTGGCTGAAATTTTTAATAATCTTCTTCTCAAATACTACATGAAGGATGGAATTGAAAATTGTCATGAATGATCATTGCAAGCTGCTAACCAAGTGTTGTTACTTTTTGGACTGATTGAAAATCCAAGATGGCTGCCAGCGGGGGACATAAGTTAACATAGCGACCTTATGGGAAATATGTAAAACAAACTTCTTCTCAAGAACCACTGAATGGATTGGAACCATGCTTGGCAGAAATGTTCCTGACAAGGTTCTGATGAATTGTTGTTTCTTTTTGTTCCGATCGGTTATCCAATATGGCTGCCATAACAGCCTCTGATTGGCTGAAATTTCAAAGATCTTCTTCTCCGATACTACATGGAGGATGGAATTGAAAATTGTCATGAATGATCATTGCAAGCTGCTAACCAAGTGTTGTTACTTTTTGGACCGATTGAAAATCCAAGATGGCCACCAGCGGGGAACATAAGTTAACATAGCGACCCTATGAGAAATATGTAAAACAAACTTCTTCTCAAGAACCACTGGATGGATTGGAACCATACTTGGCAGAAATGTTCCTTGCAAGGTCCTTATCAAGTGTTGTTACTTTTTGTTCCGACCGTACTCCGTTCAAGATGGCTGCTGTTACTAAAAATAGAAATTTCTTCAATTGTCCATTGCTGCTTAGTATAAGTCAATATGAGTTCAAATTTTAACTGCAGCTACATGGCAAGGAGTAGTTTAACATATGTTCGAGGTTTTTGTGTTAAATTTTTCTTTCAGCCGATTATGCAAATTAGGCATATTTTGATAAAAGATCACATTTAAATCTTCTCCTCTGAAACCGCTGAACCAAATTTAAGCAAATTTGGCTGGGATGGTCTTTGGGTGGTCCCTTTTCAATATTGTGTCCAACAGCGTCGCCCTCTATTCAAAATGGCTGCTGTTACCAAAAATAGAAATTTCTTTAGTTGTCAATTTCTGCTTTATTACAAATCAAAATGAACTCAAATTTTAACTGCAGCTACATGGCAATGAGTAGTTTAACATATATTCTGGGTTTTTCAGCCAGTTTATTCCGTTTAGGAATATTATGCGATAAAAATCACATCAAAATATTTTGCTTAGAAATTTGAGTTAAAATGATCATTGGGTGGCCGGCCCACTTTCAAAATTATGTGTAACACCCCCATTTTCTATCAACTTTCGATGTCAAATTGAAAACCAGGTGAGCGATTACAGGCTCCTGGGAGCCTCTAGTTTATAAGATGTAATCTTGAAGGTTGATATCAAGAAATGTAAGGTACTGCCATGGTCGTGATCTTATGGTAGTTGGATTTAAAACTACCTATGTAGTCAGTGCTTGGCACCACTAACGTTAGGTCGAATCCCGCTCGGGCGAGGTCTACTCGATACAACATTATGTGGTAAAGTTTGTCAGTGACTTGCGACAGGTCAGTGGTTTTCTCCATGTAATCTGGTTTCCTCTACCAATAAAACTAACCACCACAATATAACTGAAATATTGTTGAAAGTGGCTTTAAACACCATAACCCTAAGCCTAACCCAAGAAATGTATTCTCCATTTGAGTAAATATTAGACAGACAAGCGATGGTAGGCAACATGGAAATTCTGGTCCTGTATAAAGCCAGAGGATTAGTACATGCTCCATGGGGACTGGTTCTGTTTTATACTAGGCTATTGATGCCTTTGCTTGTTTTAAAAGTCATATGACAAGTGCAGGCCCTGTGAAGCTAGTCTCTATTTTAAACTTGATGATTGATATAGGCTCCATGTAGGCTCATGAGGGCCTCTGGTTGTGTCTAAACTGTAATAACTACATTTAAGTAATATTTTTATGTAGGTGGTTATGGCAGAGGAGGTGGAGGAGGTTATAATCGGTAGATCAACATCATCATATTCATCTTTAGTTCTTCAGGTAAATATTTACCTAGTTAATATTGGTAGTCAAACCTGCCCATGCTGTCACCTCTATTAAAAGGTCACCTTTGTCTTGTCCTGTCATAGAAAATTTCATATGAATTAAACCTCTTTTAAGAGATCACCTGTTTTAAAAGACCTTTATTTTTCGTCGTTCCAAAAGTGACCTCTTAATACAGTTGTGACTATTTACTTACTCATATGGTATAGATTTGTTTTTTAAAAATGGCAAACATATTTACAAATTCTCACATATAAAGTAAAAAAAAAAATGGGTCCATTTTGTGAATTAGCAATTTAAAAAAAATTTGATGTTTTTGGGGTTTTTTTTTCGGCTAACAACTGACCGACATCCCATATATGGTCACTTTTGATGTCATATTTTCAACTGATAAATCAGCGACCTGTCTACCAATTCTTGATGTGTTAAAAACCATGCACACCCTGAGAGCTGTTGTCGGATTGGTCAATATATTTAATTATCTTTCATATGAATGAAAGGTGACATGACATGAACACAAACAAGATGTTGATAGATGTTAGTGTTTGGTCTCAAAGCCAAAAAAAAAAACATCAAAATTTAATTAGAAACTTGTGTTGAAAAAGAGGTTTCATAAAGTATTTGATATTATTTTATATTTGATAAATCACAATTTTTTGAGAATATTTTAGGTGTGCTTCATGAGAAAAATAGTATTCAATAATTTGATAGAGGATCATTTTCTTTTTGGCAAAATACTGTAAGCAAGTAATTCACCTGTCTTTGAGCAAAATTCATTGGGGAACAGCACAGATCTGTTGTACAGCTCAAAATTCCCTTGTTTAACAAGAACAAGGGGATCATGTAGTAATGCAGTCTGTCCGTCATCTGTAAAGGTCACTGCGATCTGTGAATTTTGTTTGTTATAATCCGAACGACCGAATATGCCCAATATTTATAAGGAATCCAAAGGTTTTTAAAAAAAAATCAGATTTTTGAAAGAAATGAGACTTGCTCAGTTTAAAAATTTGAAGTTGTGTTACTGCAAGACAGTGTCTTTATGGGGAGGGAGTGGGAGTTAGTTGTAAAAAAAAGTTCTAAATGAAAATATTTGAAAAGAGCTGAAAATTAATAGCTCTAGGGTTGAAAGATAGGAAATGTAGGTTTTGAGATTTCAGTATCATACCTGCTGAAAATAAAATGATATCAATGTCCAGGTGAAAATACAGGTAGAACCCCTTTTAAGCTCTTAACTAAGTGTTTAAAATCCTATTGCCTAATCTTATATTTTTTATGATAAATTTTCATCCAATATTACTCTGGGGCCATCGTTGTCGTGATCGTATGGTAGTTGGATTTAAAACTACCTATGCTATCGGTTCCTATCACCACTAATGTTGTGAGTTTATCCCGCTCAGGCAAGGTGTACTCTATACAACATTAAGTAATAAAGTTTGTCAGTGACTTAGGTAGGTCGATGTTTTTCTCCGGGTACATCAGTTTCGTCCACCAGTAAAAGTGACCACCACAATATAGCTGAAATATTTTTTAAAGTGGCATTAAACACCATAACCCTAACCTCTATCCAATATTACCGTAATGGCATTCGATCTGCTGAAGTGTTTTACTCCCTATGAGCTCTCTTTTAATATTCAAAGTGGGTAAACGTGTTGGGAGAGTGCCACTCCTGGAACACCAAAATACCTCTTGTTGATATCGAAAAAGAAGTCTCCATACTTTTTCAGCAGCAGTTAAAAGTCGTTGACCCATCCCTTCCCTCATTTCTATATAGTGTTTATATATTAATGAACTTGTTCTTATCCTGAAGATAGCTGTAATACTGATCACTGGACGTTGAGCAATAATCAATCAATTCTCACATGTTTTTGTTAAAGCTTTTCAAATATTGAATGATACCCTACAAATGTATGTTCCAAGTTTTATGAGCAATAAGCAGGGCATTCCACTCATTTTTAAGTAGGAGGTGATAATCCCAAAGTAGAAGGGCAGGAAATTCTGTAGCCTTCCCCGGAGTCTGGTAAAAGGACCCTTTCCCAATGAAAAATATTCTGAGATCATGCAAAACTCCTGGTGATGGGGGGGATGCAATTATACAGGCAATTTGCACTGTGCCCGGCTGCTGTGGAATGCCCTGAATTAGGATATGAAGAATGGTAAATTGTTAACATGGTAAGCAAAAATTAAACCGTTAACATGGTGAGCAATAATCAAATGATCTTGTTAGTTTTCACAGAACTTCTGGTTTGTTATACATGTGTTGCATGATATAAATTATTAAATATTTCTTGATATATTAAATTATTTTTAACTTCAACTTCTTTTTAAATACATTAGGCAGGTATATAAGAAGTAGCAGAACCATAGGACATTGTTAAGCATCCCATTGTTAAGGAGATTAGAGGCTAAGAAATATTGACTTCATTTCAACACTTGATTAAGGCAGATTCTAGAATTAGGATAAGCAACACTATACCATTTTATAAGCATCCCCATGCTAGGAAGTAATGGTGCTCATCTTCAATAAGGATTTAACTGGTTTTATAAGCATCCCAATGTTAGGTAGATGCTAAGAAGTAATGATGCTCATCTTCAATAAGGATTTAACTGGTTTTATAAGCATCCCCATATTAGGTAGATGCTAAGAAGTAATGATGCTCATCTTCAATAAGGATTTAACTGGTTTTATAAGCATCCCCATGTTAGGTAGATGCTAGAAAGTAATGATGCTCATCTTCAATAAGGATTTAACTGGTTTTATAAGCATCCCAATGTTAGGTAGATGCTAAGAAGTAATGATGATCATCTTCATTAAGGATTTAAGTGGTTTTTAAATTAAAACGTAACTTCTAAATGGTTCAGGAACCATTAACAACCATTGCCAAGGATTTACAGACTATGATATTGCTTATATACAAATATACCTGCTTGAAAAACTGATCAAAGCGAGCAGTTAAGCTGTTGCCCATCCCTGTTGTCTGTGATTGTCATGTAAACACTACATATAAATACTTCCATTTTAGTACATTGTCATCCATATTTCAATATTACATTGTCTCGAATGAAAAATAAACAAGTAGAACAAGTCCACGTTTATATATTTTTTTATGTCTATCCTATGTAGATTTTCCCTTACACATGATAATATCTTAACAGTCTTCGCAATCCACTTGCCCGCAGCCCGGGACAAGTAAAACTGGATTCAGACAAGCAAAAATTGTGAAAAAATCTGTTTGAATAAATAGAAAATTTTTCTAAATTTAGCTTTCGGGCAAGTAGGTGAAGCAAATTAATGCAAAGACTGTGTTAACAAGTGACGAGCGTGTTGCAAATATATCGTCAATTTCTCATCTATTATCAAATGACAAATGTGATACAAACATATTATCGTTGATTTTTCACATGACGTTATAATGATGTTACGTTGACAAATCCTCGATAAAATTTGTTCACACCACTATATAGCTGAATTACTGCTAAAGTTAAACACCAACCAATCAATCAGTTGACCAAATTCTCCATACACATACTATTGTTCACACATTTTGCTCGAAATGGACTTTTCATCTCGCATGTCAAGCTTAACCTTCGATGTGTTATTGCCATGAAAAATCTATTCCAGCAAAGCCAATCAACAACAGTATATATTTATTGCTATCTGTTAAATTAACTCTTATGCTCTAATTTATAACAAATTCACACGAAATTAATATCTTGTTCACCACCTTTTTATGGCATTTTGTTATTTTAAATATATATAATTTTTCAAATTGAAAAATAAATTGCTATTTTTTTTATTTAAAAAAAAAAAGGAATATTGTATTAAAACTAACATTTAAAAAAATATGTAGCCAAAGTTTTGGAACCAGTATTTAACTGGTTCCAAAACTTTGACTACAGTAACAAAATCAATTGCTAAGATTTTTCAAGTCTATGGAACAAGTTAATTTGGTGTCAAAAAATAAAAGGTGGGGTGGGGGGTCGGTAGTGCTAAAAATGTAATTCTATACGATTACCGGTAAGTGTATATACTATGCTCATTATATATATGCTACTATTACATCAGTTCTTTTTGAACTAATAAAAGCAGTAGTGTATTACCTATTACTGTATTCTATACACACTCAATTACGACACTATATATGAAACAAGGCTCACCACACTGGATAAAAACAGGGCTACATGACAAGGGGAAAATCTGGGAGACTTGCGAAAACTTACGGATATTTTAATGATTCTTTCCTCACTACTGCTTCCCCCTAGCTTTTACAAAATAAACCTGTGCACGCTTTCAAAAAAGATGCAGCCAACAAGTTTGGAATAAAAGATTGAATATCAAACCCTGTATAGGTCAAATTACAGGAACATGGGAGCTCCTTGTACATGAATATTCAAGAAAAACTATAATTATCGATGAAAAAACTGAGAGGGTGTCTAATTTTCACCTTAGTGGCGGCAATAGGGATTAATTGAAACCAGGGTGAAAAAGTCGTCCACATTGTTTTGTGAGCACCACGTAATTGCTATAGATTAAATATAATTTCTTCTGTGCCTTGCTTATACATATATACAAATCAGTTTATTGTGCTAAGTCTTAAATTGAAGGAACTGTTTCTGGGAATTCTTCAATTTATCAACAAATAGTGAAAGTTATTTTAAAAGAATTATACTATACAAGAGAATCGACTGTCAAATCTTCAATCTGAATTCATTCTACCAGAAAAAAAGCTTACCATATTAAATAGACCACCTGAGCTCAAGATATATGTGAAATATTCAATCTGAATTCATTCTACAAGAAGCTATTAAATAGACCATCCCCCACACAAAAGATATGTGAAATCGTCAATCTGAATTCATTCTACAAAACTTATAAAATAGACCATCCCAGCATGAACTATAAGTGAATATGTGAAATCTTCAATCTGAATTCATTCTACAAAACACTTATAAAATACAAGTGCCACAGGGGTCACTTTAGACAGTAGTTGACCTGTGCCACACTTTGTAATCACCATTGTTCCCGTAATTTGAATTAGATAACCATCTATTATTTGTGTTGATGGGCATTAAGTGTATAGATAGATGTATATCCAACCCATATGGCCAAGCCACAGGGGTCTTCTATGAAACCACTGAACAATTTCAGAGCAATTTGTAATGTTCTTATATACTATGGTGTGCTATAATTTATTAGCTCATCTGCCCTTAAGTTTCTTGTAAGCTTTTGCCATCACTTGGTGTCCCATCTTCGCTAGCCAAGGGTTACGATTTGGGTCCCCCTTCTCTCCACCCTTGGCAGATCTAGAATACATTTTGAGGATTCGCGCTTTAATATTTCATTGGTTACGGCTACCAGTACACGTATCCAATCAGAAGACGTTTTACACGGAGCACATGTTATCCACGAAATGTAAACAAAAATGGCACCGGAATGCTCTCATATGACAACGATTTGCCACTTCCCGTTTTGGTTCCAATGAAAACATCTTTCCCGTCTGCCAAAGCTTTGAAACTTTCACTTGGTTGACAGTAAGTGCTTCCAAATTAAATTTATCACAAATAAGTTTTTATTCACTGGGCGCTGCCATTTTCAACTCTCCAACATACGTATAACAAAACGATTCTGATTGGCTGGCGATGACGACTATCTAAGGAGCGCAACTTCGATAAACCACCAGGTGGCATTGCGCGCGAATTTCAAAATGTATTCTAGATCCGCCAAGGGTGGAGAAAAGGGGGACCCGAATCGTAACCCTTGGCTAGCGAAGATGTTGGTGTCCAGACTTTTTGAAATTCGTGGGCAGAAAATCACAAGGACTGGCAATACTGCCAAGTATGCCAGTCCGGGTGTCTGACAAAAATTTTTGTTTGTGTATTTTGTTTTGCACCGGTAATCGGAAATGCAACTGGTATGCCGGAACGATCACGGTCAACTCGGAATTAGATTCTGCATGAAATGACATTTATTTCTTAAACATGCAACTGTTTCCATGGTAATTCTATTAATCATTGTATTTTTATAGTTTAAACTGGCTGTGATGCATCAATGCGACCATTTCGTGTGTTTATATTTGAAAACATGGCGGGTCCGGTTTTTATTGTTCCCATCACAGATTCCGGTTAAATTTTAGAATTTTGTAAATTCCGGTCCTGCACAATTTCAGTAGGTCCTGCAGAAAATTATTGGGACATGTCCTGCATATTGAATTTTGTTTTCAAAAAGTCTGGATGTCTGTCATAAACTTCTTTAAATCTCTATAGCATCCACTAATTTCAATCTGAATTATCCTTAGGGTGTCTTACTTCCCACCAATCTAACATGACTGCTGTTGTTATCAAGATATCATAGGGGTAAAACACATCTACAAACAATAAAGCTACATTTTCTCAACAAATGCACTGAAATTCAAACAGTAGGTTCATTTTAATCAAAAGTATGGCATGTGTCACAACTTTTGATGAACCATCGTGTGGTTTGCCGAAAATATGAAATTGGGGCTGATCAATGTCCATTTCTCTAAAACATTTGACTTCTCTACAGAACTATTCCCCACTCAAACTTAAAATAAAATAATTAGTTTAAATAGAAGTTTGAAGATACCAAATTGGCATTGAGGAGAAGTAGGACAGACACTATATTGGGCAAAATGACAAACAAACATTGATCAACATAATACTACACAGAAATTACGGATTGATCAACACCAATCCAATTGAAGATTAAAAACGGGGTTGAACTCGGGGAAGAAATGTTAGCAGTTCTTTGTTCCACTAGTGCATTCCTAGTGTTAACGGTTAAACCACACAAACATATGTGATTAGTTCCAGCTCTGTTTCATGAACTGGAATGGCTGACATTTTATGCTAATACTTTGTTTTAGGAAGGGACACATCTTAATTTGTAAAACACTCCGATGCTAACAAAAAGTTAGGAAACTGACACCACGTTTTTGATTGAAAACATATTTGCTATGTTTTCAACGGACAGTTTGCATTCATAATGGGTACAAACTGCTTTACTCTTCTCTGTGCCTGGTTCCAATATTGGTATGAGGCAGACGTGGTCGGGGGCTTTTTAAGAAAAAGAAAAGAAGCTAGCCCGATCCTTTCAGCTCCTGTTCTGCCATATAGATATCCTTTCACTAAATAATTCATAGTTTGGTGATTATCCGATTTGACTTGAAATAAATGATGCCACAGATAGAGATAAGTCTGCTTCATACCGAAACTGAAAGTGAGTTGCAGTTAAGAACGAAACTTTACAACAAGAGATTATTTTGATTCCCCATTGCAACTTGCCATTTAAAGCCAGCAACATTGCAGCAGTACCTGCATATGGAGTATATATCTCTCATCTGATACATATTCCAGAGCTAATGATTTCCGTGATAGAGGTTGCTGCTAACAAGGAAGCTACTGAACCAAGGGTTCCTGGTTGTCATGTTGAAGTAAATCGCAAAGTTTAACGGTTAGTTAATCATGTGTCACAAATGACCACTGGTATGTTTCCTTTGTCCTTGTCTCCTTCATAGTTTTGTTAGTGGATTTTGAATGAGCTAGGTGTGGAACAGAAACTGAACTTTCCATTTATATGTAGCAACATTCCAATGGTGCCTGCATATGATATATCTCAGTTAATCCGATATTTCAGAGCTTGTGGTTCCCATCAAGAGGATTTTCTTGACAGATGGTTGCTGCTAACAAGGAAGCTACTGAACCAAGGGTTCCTATTGGTTAAGTTTAAGTCATAATGACTCATTACTTCGAAACTTACGGTCGCCACCATGTCTTGGTTAACTTCTGTGTCACAAATGACCACGGAAATGTTCCACTTGTAAACACTTTCCTCATTCATGACTTGTCACCGGGTTAGTTACTATTTAGTAACACGACGGATGCCACTAGCTACTCTTCCAGAGTACATGAATTCACCCCTGGTTTTAAGTGGGTTTCGTCTTAATCGACATTAATTTTTATATGTATAATGATTTTTGAACAAGTGATGTTTTAATTTGGACAAGTCAATCTAGAAAGTTACTTGCCCAAAGGGACAAGTTTGAAAAAAAGTTATTGTAGAGGCCTGATAATGTTTTCCTTTTCTTTTTGCCATTGTGTTGTCTGTCCTTCAATTTACCGATTCCGATTACCTCTTTGGTATCTTCAAACTCTTGGAGCATACAAGTTCTTCCCCGTCGTGTCGTGTTGTTCATTTTGTCCAATTACATGTGTTCATGTTTTTAGTTCCGTGTTGTGATGTCCACTACGATTTCTGCATAAAACAATGTTTGGTTCGTATGCTCAAATTTGTTTTGTAGTGGGTTCATCTTTTAGTTGTACATTGTATTTATTTACGTACATTGATGTCAAACATGATTTCCATGGCAACGGATATGTGTGGTCGTTTAACAGTAACACGCTGGGTGCCACCAATAAAGCAGGAACTGCTTACACTTCAGGAGCACCTGGGTACAACCTCGTTTTTTAGTGGGGTTCGTGTTGTTCTGTCCCTTTCTGTATAGTGTAGTGTCGATCTATTTGACGGCTTCTGATTACCCCTCTAGTATCTTTTCTGATTAAGGAAATCGGCTGGAGACCTTGTCGCAATTGATTCACAGAAAAAAAACCATCAAAATTTAATGAAACAAAATTTGGGTCCCTTTTCGAAGTAAAATATCAAAAATTTCATGTTCCATCAATAATCCATAAGTTGTTCACAAGAGATAAAGGACACTAGTGGATAAATTCAAAGAAAAAATAATAACACGTCATTTTTTCTAACAAAAACTCATGAAACACAATTTAAAAAAAACACAACAGAAAACTCCCCTTTTGGCACCTTTTCGCCTCTTCAAAATAAATTTCAACCTTTGTTTTGTGCCGATCGCGAGGTTCAGTTCGATTAACTAGAACAGAAGTTATTGGGACAAAAACCATTGTCTTACAGACACCCATAACATTAAATGACAATGGATCTTTTACTTTTTATGTAGATTGTTTTCTTTCCTCGATGACTGCCAAGACTGTTTCATTACTTAACTGTACATATGAGTTACACGGCATATGTCTTCTAAGAATCAGGAACTGTTTACCCTTCGCGGGCACCCGAGTTCACACATGGCTTTTTTGGTGATGTCCTTGTTGCTCATCTTTTTTAGCTCACCTGACCCAAAGGGTCATGTGAGGTATTGCCATCACTTGGCGTCCGTCGTCCGTCCGTTAACTTTTCATATTTTTATCTACTCCTCTGAAACAACTGGACCAAATGGAACCAAACTTGGCAGAAAGCATCTATATAAGGTCCTCTATAAAGTTTCTTCATTTCGTCCCATTCCGCCAACAAACATGGCCACCAAGATTAATTCTTTTTTCTGATTGGCTAATGTTTAAAAAATCTCCTCGGAAACAGCTTGGCCAAATGAAGCCAAACTTGGCATAGATGGTCCCTGGGTGTGTCCCTTTCAAAATTGTGTCCGACAGCCCCACCCTCCATTCAAGATGGCTGCTGTTTTTTAAGGTAATGATTATCTCCCTTTGAAATTTGCTTCAGTATCATTCTATTGTCAGGTGAGCGATACAGGCTCAGTGGGCTGAGCCTCTAGTTGTTTTCTGTGTTGTGTGGGTATTGTTTTTGTTTGCCTTCGTCCTGTGTCGTCGGTGTCTCTGGATTGTCCTTGATTGCCCCTTCGGTTTTCTCTAACGTTTATAAGACAACCGTAAGAATGGGTTATATAAATATTAGCTTAACATTGGATCCTAGGGGAAATAGATACAACTACCCAAGAAACCGTTGGACATGTTAAATATATATCGTTCACAATTGACATTAGGGTAGACCTCTTCCAACCTTTAAAATTTGGTGGCGATATGAAATCCGAGAAAACTGCGACCAGAGAAACCATTTTACACATTTTAATTTATTTTTCCTTAAAGATACAAGGGTAAGTATATACCAAACTTGTGATTATGTTGCTGGTCTGGAAATCAATATAAACAAAAACGAAAGGCCATGTGAGCTTTTGTCATCATTTGGTGTCCGTCGTCTGTTAACTTTTTCACATTTAGATCTTCTCCGAAACCGCTTGACCGAATGAACCGAAACATGGTAGCAAGCATCTATGGAATGTGCTTCATAAAGATTGCTCATTTCGTCCTGATACGTTAAAAATATGGCCGCCATTGGTAGTTCTTGTTTTTGTTCGGTCGATTTCTAAAAAATCTTCTCCTCTGAAACCGTTTAGCCAAATGAAACATAACTTGGTAGGGAGCATGTATCGGAAGAACCCCTATAAAGATTGCTCATTTTGTCCCGATCCGTCAACAAACATGGCCCCATATGCAATTTTTGTTTCTGGTTGGTCCAGTTGTTTGTTCGAGGGCTCATGTCGTATTGTGTTTTCTGTGCATGTTTGCTATTAATTTTGTCCAACATTTTGCTGTTGCTGATCTCTTTAGTTTTCTGTGTTGTTTTGTTTGTGTTCGTCATGTGTCTTGTGTACCCAATGGTACCAGTTTCTCTGGATTGTACACGTCTCCATTTGTCAATAAATGTGGTTTTGAGATAAAAGGGATCAAAGGGAACCAACACCTGAAAGTGGACAAAATTTTTACTTTTTTTCAATTCAGATTTGTGTGCAGTTTGCCCATTGAATTCCTGGGAGGTTCGTCGTAGATTTTGCCGTTTCAGAGAGGGCCACGCCTGTTCAAGTTGTTTTGGTTTAATGGCAGCAAATGAGAAAATTGGGGTTGCATTCTAGGTAATGTTCACGGGTCTGACCGACTACCTGAAATGACGCATTCCAACATTTATTTTATAATGTTTTTGACCACAATACTATTTTGTTATGCATTCCTTTCATGACTCCATGGTTATGCACCTGATTTTACATATGGCAAAACCTTTAGTTTTCCTGAGCCAAATGTTTTCAAAAATTATGTGGTATTTACGGCGTGGTCCGTTTGTAGACCAGAATGGTTTCCGTGAGATAACTCTTCTCGGCTGAAACACAATATAGGGCCCATACTCAAAAGCAGTGTGTTATGTGCAATATTAACATACCTCCAATGAATTTAAAGGTATCACTCTAATATCATGTTTTGGATGGTGAAACACAGAAATTGCATACAAAATTTCAAGAAGATATCTCTCATACGACTGATTTTGTCTGTTTATATACTTGCGAGTTTTGACTTTCCCTTTGTAAGATTGTTCGGAGTTCGGTAATTTTGTTATTACCCTTGTAGTTTCTGAGTAACAGGCAAAAGGGTACCGAAAAATTTGCACAAATAAGGTGTTGTGCTGTTGCACTTGAAATTTGTTTATTTTTGCATAAAAATTTACTTTTCAAAACAGGAAAACAACAAAACTATTTTAATATAAATCTTTAGAAAAATTAATCAGAATTAATTTGATACCAAATTCATGAAAATCGGACATCAATTGGAGAAATTATCAGGCTTTATCCAAAAGGTATGTTTCGTTATATACCGGTAGTTTTAGACAAGAATTTCTCCCATTCATTATGTGAAGCTTAAACATAGTAAAACACCTAATTTCATACAAAAAATTATGTTTCCCACTTTACTTATCAAATATAACAAGTTAATAAAAAAATCCATTTCAGTAGGATATTGGATTAAAATTTTGTTTATTTAAATTTCAAAGTCCCAAAAATGTCTTGTCAGAAATCTGTAGGGTCCGCAACCAGTAAAAAAAATCTTCTAGAAAACACTGTCAAAAGATTGATATTTTCATGTTTGAAGATGTAAAATACACAGAGTAGTTATATTCAGTCAAAATATGAACAATTGTAGACCGAATAAAAACTGCAGAACAGAAAATATGGTTACGGACACTACAAAAAACATGTAGTGTCCGTAACTATATTTAAGGGTGTAATTATAATCTTGTGAATAAATGTTAATTAAAAAGAGAACTAGCAAGTAATTCTGAGTAATCTTAACATCATACCAACTTCAGACATTATAGATCATAGAAAACATGTTGCTTTTAAGAATAACGCCAACAGTACTTGAATTTTCAGCTCTGCTGCAACACTGCATTGCCCTTTATTGTGTTTTACCCATCTGGTCTTCTTCTCTGCTTCTGCCTTTTAATGGCCACCATCAACTAGTTGATTGTTCTGCCATTGGAGTGCACATGTAAATTTATAGAATATTAAAAATACTGACGGGTCAGTAGTATGTATATTGAAAACTATGTACAGTTCCACTTTCTAATGTGGAAGTTGGCTAACTTGTGCTTTGAAAGCAACAAGTGTTGTGGCGGCTGCTGTGTTTGTAGGTAGTGAATTCCAATCTCGGATAGTTCGTGATGGTACTTGGAAAGATAGCGGATGGATGTTTTCTGGTGGTACAAGTCTTTGCTAATAGCGACATCTTCGTGGTGTGTTTTGTATAGCATGTGTAACCGAGCATCACGTCTTCTGTGTTGTAGTGATTTCCATTTAAGTGTCAATGGGCCTTTCTGTATTTTGAATAGAATCAGCCTTTGACACTGAATATAGGTTGGTAATGTAACCTTACCAGAGGATCTAAGATGGAAAAATTGATGTTTCGTTTATATATTTTTTTATGAATTCCTTGGGAACTTTATTATTTTTCAGCCAATTTTAATGCGTTTTTTTTTCTTCAAAATGATCATTATTGATGGGTCATATAAAAGTGTGTCTTTGTTTCGAAAAGGGGCCCAAAATTCGCTTATTTAACCGTTGAAATAATAAAACAAGACAAATGTCAAAAGTACGCTGGTTCCAGCACAAAATTATGTTGAGCAATTTACAGAGTCCACACTTGTTCAACTTTCCCTTGTCGCCAGCTACGGTCGTTTCAAGCTTCGCTGTGCATAGCCCTTTAACAATATATAATATACAAATGCCACTTTGGTAAATATACCTGTTATGGTTCACGAGTCATGCCCCTGTTTACTTTAAATAGAACGTTTATGTATCTTATTATTTATAATTTCTCTAAGAAAGGAAAATCGTAAAAACATAGGTAAACTTGGTACTCCTAGTACATGACCGCTCATTTTCCTGTTTTGGTACAATCAAAGAAAGTGCCAAGGTGAATTACGTTTATGAGACGAGACCACCCTCCTTAATGACATGGTGCAGACTTACAAGTGTTTTCCTCATGCGAATACAATCCCAACCCTCGTATTTAACTAGGGGCAGCTGATTGCAGGCTCGATGGATCCTCTAACCATTTTAAAGTCTTTTATCGTACGAAACAACAAGGAAATTCCAGATGTATTTAACTTAACGATAATTGTGAAATGCAGATTCAAGTTTGCTGATATTAAGAATGCAGAGTCTACTGTCCGAGCAGAATTTTTAAGAACCAAATTTTACCAAGGAATATCCTGTCCTTGATATCCAACATCTTGAGGTCAGGGTTCAACAAAAGCTCTAATAAGGAAACCTATTATGTTAGATCTCTCATGCAACGACATAGAAAAAAAGGGGAGCAAGTAAGATCTATAATTTTATAATACTGTAACATTCTAACATGACGTCCTTCATTGTCTATATAAATAATACTGTAATAATTTTTTTTTACGAAAAAAATGTTTCCCATGTTAAAACTGGATACAAAATTATGGCTTCCATGAAATATTTCGTAATAAGATTCGAAATACATTGCATTGTTATTATTTTACCTACCGAACACAAGTACAGATAAAAGTGTTGTGCAAGGACATACAACAGCAATATTTACACATAGCTATTTACAGGACACGATATAACGTGTTTGCACCTTAGAATGTTGAAATAAAAAGCATAAAAACCTCCAATAGTTCAATTAGTGGGTAGCACTTAAATTTTATTGGGGGAGGAAACCAGACACCTTTAGTGGTGATGTGGCAACTATTATTGCAGATGTATATTCTCGTGTCATAGGCAGGTCTCCTGTGCATGAATGGTCTGATATTTGAACAGACCAGCATGACAATACGAATAATAATCAATTTTAATGATTCGAACTACGAAAATTCGACCTTTTTACACAGTGGCTGTTTTCGTTTGGTAGTTGAGTTTACAACTACCTATGCAATCAGTGCTTATCACCACTCATGGCGAGGTGTACTCGATACAACATTATGTAATTAAAGTTTGTCAGTGACTTACAGTAGGTCTGTTGTTTTCTCCACCAATAAAACTGACTGCCGCAATATCATTGAAAGTGGCGTTAAACACCATAATTCTAATCTTTACACATACCGGTATCTTCTCTGAAACAATTCATAATACTTGTAGTAATAAATTCTAGGCTCTGGTGGACCTCTTGTTCCATACCAGTATTTGTTTTCATTTATGTTACAGTCCATGAACTGAACCAACTATTGAAGAAGGAAGATGAAAGTGGTTATCAAGTTTTCCAGGAAATATCGGGGGTAAGCATTGTGCTGTCTGTCTTACGGAAAAAATATAAATAAACGTTAGAGAATACCGAAGGGGCAATAAAATAATTAACAATCCAGAGAAAATGGCAGCATAGGATACACAAAACGAAGGCAAACAAAAGAAAAACAACACAATATGTGTTGGATACCACTATACACAAACAAACATAAATAATGTAAATAAAACACAAGCCCTCCTACAAACAACTGGAGGTAAAGACGAACGTCGTTACTATGTGGAAATCGTAACGGACAGCACGGAACTCGGAACGTAGACACTTAATAGGACAACTCAAAACTAAAAAGATGAGCAACACAGACCCCACCAATAAATAGATAAAAATATGAAATGTTTTAAAGTATGTGTAGGCAGACAGGTTGAAATGTTACTGAGCCATGAAAAAAATGAATGTAAATATCAGGGTCTTAGTCCAGCCGATACAATTTACATTTTATTTATCATTGGGCAGATAATATTAATTTCGTTTGGCAAACATCATTGTCATATTTTATTGTTACTGCTTGTAACATTATAGTATTATATTGTTACTGCTAGTAATAACATTAGTTTTATACTCTCTTCTCATTTGTTCCATTACCACTTTCAAAAAAGAAACAAGCGAATTGTGATTACAAGAATGAGGCTGTTTTACTGCTGCAGAATTATGGACATCGAAAATACTGATGACAACTCGCATTTTGTTCGACACAAGATGTCCTTTAGTCTTGTGGGAAAAAAAAAGAGTCCTAGCTCGGTTTTGACCATCGTCTTATCATTTATCAAGTTGACTGTTGCAAGATCATAGAAATGTATTACATCTTGGGCTTGCGATATTCTTGTTTGTGATTTGGACCTGGAGTAAATTGTTTATTTTAATTATATTTCTTATTCACTTTTCAGATTACAGCCTGGGTAAAAACAAGTGGACAGACCATTCAGCAAAAGATAAACAGCTGAAGAAGTAAAGATATGACCTTTTTGTTGTCCTATAAAGCATTGCATTTTTCAGCCAGACGTCTTCAGTATTGTCAATTGCCTTTATTGTGAGGTTCTTTTCAGCATCACATCATTTGACTATTGATGCGAGACACAGATAGATACATTGTATGGGAAATTATACAATTAAGTAGGGCTATGGTGTTTACGCCACTTTTTACAATATTTCAGATATATCCTGGCAGTCAGTTTTATTGGTGGAGGAAACTGGAATACCCAGGAAAAAAACCACACTTAATTAGGAAACATGTTTGTCTGCATCTACTTACATTAACATCACATCAACATACGTTTTTTAATGTATAGAAAGATTCATTATACCAATGCCTATAAGGTGTGTGTGTATACAAGACTATTCTCAGTCCTCCATCCATCATACTGTTAATTTGTATACAAACCTAACTACTGAAGCTGATTGAATAAAATTAAGTGAGAACATTTATTTGACTGTTATTATTATTGCTTCCCAATCCCCTGTAGATCAAATCTCTCACTTGCTTCCCTTTACTGATAAAGCAGTTTAGTAATACATGTATTTTCATTGTTACTGGCACGTGACCCGTAATGAGGGTTTCCTCAATTCTTCCACGGCACGACATATTAGTAATGGAAAGAGAAAGTGAGAGATATGATTTTAATCAGATTGCTTGCTTCCATAATGTAATATACAGTTGACTCTCGTTGTCTCGAACTCGGTTGACTCGAATTTCCGGTTGAGTCGAATTTTTATCGAAGTCCCGAACTTCGTTGTGTATAAATATATTTAATTTGACTCCTGTTGAGTCGAATTCGGATGAGTCGAAATTTCGGTTGTCTCGAATAAAAGTTTTGGTCCCGAGATGTAGAAAACCATATTATTTACATTCGTTAAGTCAAATTTATCTGTCAAAACATGTGTATTACCTTGGGATTAAAATCAGATCACAGGTGAAACATCCGGTCATTGACTTTGACATTTTTGCCTTAGGCTATTTCACATGTTTATTTTAACAATCTGTCAAATTAATTAGTGATAATATTTGAATTGCCTTGGTATAATCTATTATGACACAGGTTAAATGTGTACAATAACAAATTATCGATTTATAATAAGTGCGCTTGGGTCGGCATACATCAATGATTGTGAAAAGTACACAATTTTGAGAGATTTGAAAAAAATGTCACTCTTAATTAACTGTTGTAATAAAAGGGAAAATCACGCTATTTCTCAGAATTGGCGTTATTTTCGGTCGAGAAAAGTTTTCTTTTACACTTTATTGAATCAATGCAACACAACAGATACACATAATCATACACACACAAAAAAAAGATATCTAGCAGTTATCAGTCATTCCACAAGATTCAAAGAATTTAACAGAAAAAAAAACAGCAACACAAACATCGAATAAATTTTAAATCGTTCCGAGAATCGAGACATGCGATGCTGGTTTTAGCTCTTCAAAATTTTGCTCAAGTTCTCTCCCTTTCGTCGTTAAACAAACTACACTTCCGGTATTTCCATAGCTCCTCTTGAGTCGAACTACGGTCGACTCGAATTTTTTCCATGGTCCCATCGAATTCGAGATAACGAGAGTCAACTGTATTAAGGAAAATCTTACTTTTCAGCAAAATGTCAAGGATTTTTAAGTTTGGATTCAATCAAGATAGTTTCTGTAGAATGAGAAAAAAATAATTCATTTTCCCATATAGTGCTATGCTAAGCTATGTTTCGCCTTGGTAGCCATCCTCCATGGAACAGGTATGAAATCCCAATATTAGTCGACTAATTTTAGACAATAAAACTTTGAAAGACGACTCAATTTTAAGTACCATAATTGGTATCTCGGGAACAAGCTCCAAAATAACATATCGGCTGTGATTCTGTTCTTATAATCAACTATCTTTCTTTTGCTATTTTCCATATAAATGCAACATATTCGGACAATAAGACAGCAGAGGACAAGCCATTTTGTAAAGGGAAATGTTCATATCCCTCAGAAATACATATGTCTTGTATGTCAATATTTTTCACCTGCTCTGGTTCTAACAAGAAGAGTGAAGAAGGGAGTAATCAGCATCTGTAAATTGAAGGACAGACAACACAGGGATAGAAATTGGGAAGTTCAAGCCGGTAGCCCAGACAAGATTTTTGATAAAAAAATGTCTATATGTTTACAAAAAGTTTAGTAGCCCAGACCAAAATCTAGGGGCCATAGGCCCGTTAATTTCTGTCCCTGCAACACAATGCTCATAAGAAAAAGGACAAACAACGACACATAGAACTGAAGATTAAGAAACATGAATCCCACTAAAAACCAATGAAAAGTGACAAACAACTCGACCATGTTGTTTAAAGCCAAATGAGTAACTTTTCAGCTGTATCATGGTGAAAACAAGTCGACGAGATAGATGTCCGCTTTGTACTAGACCAACACATTTAGTTGGATTTTTATATTGGTAGCTCACTGAAACAACAGTCTGGGAGTAGACATGTCGATCCACTAGGATGCGAACCAATCAATCTTTGCTCTTTTTCCTTAGAGCTGCATGCTTAGTGAAGAAGCAACAAATACCAATATTATCTCTTTGGTTTGACCCGACTGGGGCTTGCACCCACTATATACCACACTTGAGGCAAGAGCGCTAATCACTACATCACCAATACAGTTTCCACTGAAGAAATACAGGGTTAGGGTTATGGTGTTTAACACCACTTTCAACAATTGAAGAAATTCATATAGAGTATATATCTCTTAGTTGATATTAACTTATGGCACTATCAGCATAGGTGGTCTGACAGCATCACATCAGGCCATGTATGCTGCTATGGGTTATTCATTTTCATCTTTAGTGTTTATGATGGTATGCAATAACCTCTCATTAGCCAACCCAATGCAACTGTTTGGAGTAAAGTGCTGATTCTTCATTAATATTGAAGCCTTTAATGTTTTTTTCTACTACATATAAATATCTCATATTAATTTATTTTCTTTTTCAAATTCAGTACATGTATATAAGTTTATACATCTGTTATCTTGGTAATGTCACACCATATATCTGTTTTCTTGTAATGCCACACCATACATCTGTTGTCCTAGTAATGCCATACCATACATCTGTTCCACTTTTGCATCAACTAAAGGTAATAAAAAAAAAAGCATTTTATGATCTTGCTATGTCGTATGAAGCAGGGAAAACAACACTTAAATTTGTTCTCAAGCAGTGTACTTTTTATATTTTCTGCGGTGGAGTGGATGTTTTGTTATTCCTCGCGTTGTATTTTTACTTCATGTGCTTTAGCTAGACAATATCCATTTTGGCAGCAGCTGCAAACTTTCATTACCTAGAGTTATCTTTTCTTTTTATTGATTAAACACAATATTTCTGCAAATAAATTCTAATCCACAACTTGTTTCTGTGTGCCACCGTGTGGATACAGTGGTATCTGATCTTATTCTTAGAATACTGGTGTCTTATTTATCAGTATCAATACGTCTTGCGAATTTATCCAGCAATTATTCTATGTTGTATTTTTTTTCTTTTATTTCTTGTCAACATCTATTTTTCAAAAGCAATGGTTTTATACCAGAAGCAACCTCAATGAAGAGTTGATTCCTCAATAACCAAGCCTTTATTTTGACAAACCTTTTCAACTTTGATCTGAATGTTCCAAGTTCGACTTCATTGCAGCAAGTTTTTTTAATCTCAACAATTCAGCTCATGGACTGCAAAAATAAAAGGTTGAGTATATCTTATATATATGTATAAAGATGGTTTATATATATTATTTCATTTACATGTATAATGTTAGTCCGTTTTATTAAGGCAGAAAACCAAAATACCCAGAGAAAACAACTGACCTGCTAACAAACCCGATTGCACAAGTACACCTCACTGATCAGTAAACAACCCTACAAGTTTAGTGACAATACACACCGACTGAGTCGGTCGATGTGTTATTCTTTTAGTGTATTTTTGGTGTTAACAAATCAGATATGTGTGCATCAGTAAAATTTTAAATTACTACAGTAATTATGCAAGTGAATTCATCGAAAACAATTGCAGCTTACTTTCGAAAGATTGAGAGCCGAATACATTTTTTCCCTCTTCAGTAGCAAGGACCAAGCAAATTTTTCTAAAATATCACCATTTTATTTTAAATATATACCGGTAACTCAATGTTTGTTTGAACAAGATTTGGAAACTATTTTATCTTCAAAGAAAAGGGCAACTACTCTTTAATTAATCGATTGCCAATTCTAACCGAAGGACACAATCGACCTATTTGGAAAATCAGCCTCTTCTCTCAGACACATGATATTCAAGTTTTAAAACATTTTTTTAAATGCAAGCAAAAGAATGAAAAATATGCTTTAAATCACAATACCAAAAGGAGGGTCGATTTATTGATTGGTGTTAAATGCCAACTTTAACAGCATTTCAGCTAAATAATGGTGTGTCAAAAGGAGGGTTATAATTATACCCCCGCTCCCCGAAGGGGGAGGGGGGTATACTGTTTTTCCTCTGTCTAAGATATTTTTCGTCGCATTTTTCTCAGTAACTGTTGATGGCAGAAATCTGGTCACAAGCTTCATATAGGTATACCATATTGTGGGTAGCGTTTTTGGACCCGTCAGATTCCTACTTCCTGTTTGCCGACTTAGTTGGTTTTTATACACATTGAACATATATGCTCATTTTTCGTCGCATTTTTCTCAGCAACTATTGATGCCAGATATCTGATATTTGGTCACAAGCTTCATATAGGTACCCCATATTGTGGGAAGCGTTTTTGGACCCATCAGATTCCTACTTTCTGTTTGTTGATTTTTATACACATTTAACATACATTTGTATATGCACATTTTTCGTCACATTTTTCTAAGCAACTATTGATGACAGGAATCTGATATTTGGTCACAAGCTTCATATAGGTATGCCATATTGTGGGAAGCGATTTTGGACCCGTCAGATTCCTGCTTCCTGTTTGCCGACTTAGTTGGTTTTTATACACATTGAACATATATGCACATTTTTCTCAGCAACTATTGATGGCAGAGATCTGATATTTGGTCACAAGCTTCATATAGGTACCCCATATCGTGGGAAGCATTTTTTGATCCATCAGATTCCTACTTCCTGTTTGCCGACTTTGTTATTTTTATACACGTTGAACATATATGCTCATTTTTCGTCGCATTTTTCTCAGCAACTATTGATGGCAGAAATCTGATATTTGGTCACAAGCTTCATATAGGTACCCCATATCGTGGGAAGCGTTTTTTCACCCATCAGATTCCTACTTCCTGTTTGCCGAAGAGCGCGGGTATCATAAGTGAGCATTAGCTCACAGTTCATCTTGTTAAATCTTCAAATCTGATTTAAAAAATAAATTTACCATTTTTATTTAGCTTGCAAGACCAGAGTAGAAACTTGCTGTCATACACTCAATTTTCAATTATTTCAATTTTTGCAAACCTCATCAATAAATTTTAACATTTCACTTTAAAGTCATCATAGCTCCTTGAATACCACCCAAAAGTTAACAAATGATATTAAATGAAGTGAACCTACCTTGCCTTACTAATCTTAACCTAATATTGTCCCTGCTTGTTGGTGCTCCTAACATCGGTGCCTTATAAATGTATAGTTGTTTCTTCATGTCTCCTATTAAAATCCTATTCACATCTCTTTTAAATAACTTACCTTTCACAACAAAAATATTCCACATTACATGAACACAAAATATCTCATCTCTATATTTTTGTTTTTTCTTTCCAACAAGTTTTCAAACTGTAAACTATCCATGAAGGATTTTTTTGACAATTTTTACCTATTCTAAATCAACAAATATCCATACATTTTGTTTACAAAACTAGAGGGCCATCTGAGCTTATAAATAATCTATATGTTATCCAATGCTAATTTATGTCTAGTTTTCGTTCCATCAATGTATCAATTTTTTTTTAAAACATTTTCCAACATATCTAAAATTATGGTGGTGGTATATCCTACCAAGAACCATTAAATAATCGTCCATATAGTTTACAGTCTGTGCTAACCCACTTGCCTGAAGCCTGGGACAAGTAAAACTGGATTCGGACAAGTGAAAATTATGAACAAATTTGCTTGAATACATAAACATTTTCTAAATTTGGCTTTCAGGCAAGTACACTGAATTGTTACTTCAAACACAAATAAATATTTAACCTAATGTCCATTGGAACGTTAGCTTCAACAACAAAAACAACACTGGAAAAATCTTACACCCGAAGAAAATTGTAAGTTTATCCGGTCGAACGATTAGAGATGTTAAATAAGTGACGTATATTTAATCGGGACTTGCCGTCATAAACCTTTCTAGAGTACAAGTTTTATACTCCTATTCTTTATCATCATCAGCATACAGCATTCTGATTGGACGTTTTTAGAATATGGGGTACAACACTTGTGCCCAAAAGTGTTATGACAGCAAGGCCAGATTAGATACAAGAAATAAAACAAATAACATGACATTGAGAGAAACTCCCCATTTCTCAAAAGACACATTAAACAATATCAAGATTGGATCATTCAAAAGAAATAATTGAAATTTGCAGTGTCGGAGTCCTCACGATGTGCACCGATCCTCTGGCCCAAGATCAGTAAAACTTCGTTTGGACCAGTTAATTTTTCAAACTTTTTTAAAGAACTATATGTCTATATAAAAATAAAGAATTTGATTCAGACCAGTAAATTCAAATTTTCATTTCCGAGTTTCTAAAGGAACATGGTTTTATATCAAAATAACCTTTGTTTTTGAATACCTTTTCAACACATTTTATTTACAAATACATTAAAATCTATGATCTGTTGAATTGATTTGTAAGTCTTAATTACATTGAAAATTAAATTTGACACATGAACTTTTGTCAAATCAGGGCTTCGAAATTCCCATTTCCCGGGGAAAGTAAAAAAATTAACAGGAAATTGCAGAGTAAGGTAGTAATATAATGTTCTAGTTAAATAAATTCTTAATGTTATATTCTATTTATAGTTAAAATGAGGAAAAATATAACTTTAGTTTTATTACCTTCTTTTGCAAATAATACACATTACTAGACTATAGGCTCAGCACTGAGCTGAGCCTGTGTCGCTCACCTTTCATTCTGCCTTGAGGAAACTTAATACAGAACCTTCCATAGGTGCTTCCCACCAAATTTCGGCTCATTTTGGGAAAGCAGTTTCAGAGAAGATTTATAGAAATCGACCAATCTAAAACAAGAATTGCCGGTGTGGCAGCCATGTTTGTTAATGGATCAAAACGAAATGAGCAAATTCTATAGAGGACCTTCCATAGATGCTTCTTACCAAGTTTCATATCATTTGGCCAAGCGGTTTCAGAGGAAAAGCTGTTTTAGAAATCGACCAATAAGAAACAAGAATTGCCTATGACGGCCATGTTTGTTAACGGATCAAAACTGAATGAGCAATTCCCATAGAGGACCTTCCTAGATGCTTCATACCACGTTTCAGTCCATTTGGCCAGGCTGTTTCAGAGTAGAAGATTTTTAGAAATCGACAAATCAGAAACAAGAATTGCCTGTGGTAGCCATGTTTGTCAATGGATCGGGACAAAATGAGCATTCTTTATAGAGAACCTTCCATAGATACTTCCTACCAAGTTTCGGTTCATTTGGCCAAGTGGTTTCAGAGGAGAACATTTTTTAGAAATCAACCAATCAGAAACAAGGTTTGTCTGTGGCGGCCATGTTTGTTAATGTATCGGGACGAAATGTGCAATCGTAACAGAGGACTTTCCATAGATGCTTCCTACCAAGTTTCGGTTCATTTGGCCAAACGGTTTCAGAGGAGAAGAATCTAAACTAGAGGCTCCCAGGAGCCTGTAATCGCTCACCTGGTTTTCAATTTGACATCGAAAGTTGATAGAAAATGGGGGTGTTACACATAAGTTTGAAAGTGGGCCATCCAAAGTACATTTTAACTCAAATTTCTAAGCAAAAGATTTTGATGTGATTTTTATCTCGTAATATTCCTCAACGGAATAAACTGGCTGAAAAAATCTGACAGAAAAACCCAGAATATATGTTAAACTACTCATTGCCATGTAGCTGCAGTTAAAATTTGAGTTCATTTTGATTTGTAATAAAGCAGAAATTGACAACTAAAGAAATTTCTATTTTTGGTAACAGCAGCCATTTTGAATGGAGGGTGGCACTGTCCGATACATTATTGAAAAGGGACCACCCCAGCCAAATTTGCTTAAATTTGGTTCAGCGGTTTCAGAGGAGAAGATTTAAATGTGATCTTTTATCAAAATATGCCTAATTTGCATAATCGGCATAAATCGTCTGAAAGAAAAATTTCACAGAAAAACCTGGAATATATGCTAAACTACTCCTTGTCATGTAGCTGCAGTTAAAATTTGAGCTCATTTTGACTTATACTAATGCAGCAATGGACAATTGAAGAAATTTCTATTTTTAGTAACAGCAGCCATCTTGAACGGGGGGCGGTCGGATCAAAAAGTTAACAACACTTGATAAGGACCTTTCAAGGAACATTTCTGCCAAGTATGGTTCCAATCCATCCAGTGGTTCTTGAAAAGAAATTTGTTTTACATATTTCCCATAGGGTCGCTATGTTAACTTATGTTCCCCGCTGGTGGCCATTTTGGATTTTCAATCGGTCCAAAAAGTAACAACACTTGGTTAGCAGCTTGCAATGATCATTCATGACAATTTCAATTCCATCATCCATGTAGTATTGGAGAAGAAGATCTTTGAAATTTCAGCCAATCAGAGGCTATTATGCCCCTGGCAACCATATTGGATAACCGATCGGAACAAAAAGTATCAACAATTGATCAGAAGCTTGTCAGGAATATTTCTGCCAAGTATGGTTCCAATCCATCCTGTGGTTCTTGAGAAGAAGTTTGCTTTACATATTTCCCATAGGGTCACTATGTTAAATTATATCCCCCGCTGGTGGCCATCTTGGATTTTTAATCGGTCCAAAAAGTAACAACACTTGGTTAGCAGCTTGCAATCATCATTCATGACAATTTTCAATTCCATCCTCCATGTAGTACCAGAGAAGAAGATCATTAAAAATTTCAGCCAATCAGACACTTTTATGGCCCCTGGCAGCCATGTTGGATAACCGATCGTAACAACACTAGGTTAGACCATGTAAATGAACATTCCTGCCATGTTTGGTCCCATTTGCTTCAGTGGTGGCCATGTTTGTTAACGGATCGGGACGGAATGAGCAATCTTTATAGAGGACCTTCCATAGATGCTTCCTACAAAGTTTCGGTTCATTTGGCGAAGTGGTTTCAGAGGAGAAGATTTAAAAAAATCGGCCAATCAGAAACAAGAATTGCCTGTGGCGGCCATGTTTGTTAATGGATCGGGACAAAATGAGCAATCTTTATAAAGGACCTTCCATAGATGCTTCCTACCAAGTTTCAGTTCATTTGGCTGAGGGGTTTCAGAGGAGAAGATTAAAATGTGAAAAGTTAACAGACGACGGACGCCAGGTGATGGCAAAAGCTCACTTTGCCTTTGGCAAGGTGAGCTAAAAATTGGGTAGGTTGATATTACTGAGGGTAAATAAAATTTCATGACAACTTTCCTGTGGGCAAAAGTGAAACAAAAATTTCGAAGTACTGCAAATTGATTACATATTTATACAAAAATGACACTTCACAACAAATGTGGTCATACAAGTCAACAGTAAAATTCTACTTACAGTTTACATGAAAGCATGAGGGGCAAAATACTAACAACAAACCCCAAACACCCCCACTATGACAAAGCAAGAAACTGGGTTCAGATTTTCTATATTTTATTGATCAGAGGCGACAATGAAAATTATATTTACAGATGGATGACAAATGTTCCGTAAAATTAAAAGTTTTTACTTTCTAATGAAATGAGTTACATGACGATAATCACAAATTGACAACAAAGAAAAGCTGGATACTAACAATGGTAAGTTTTTCAAGCAGTAATACAGATTCTTTATCCATGACATTTTATTTTTAGGTCTTTTACGACCAATTCACTAAATTTATTGACAAAAATCACAGAAATCTCTACAATCGCTGTTTACATCCTAGCATCTACCTAATATAAGGATGCTTATAAAACCAGTTAAATCCTTAATGAAGATGAGCATCATTACTTCCTAGCATCTACCTAACATGGGGATGCTTATAAAACCAGTTAAATCCTTAATGAAGATGAGCATCGTTACTTCCTAGCATCTACCTAACATGGGGATGCTTATAAAACCAGTTAAATCCTTATTGAAGATGAGCATCATTACTTCCTAGCATCTACCTAACATGGGGATGCTTATAAAATGGTATAGTGTTGTTTATCCTAATTCTAGTTCTGCCTTAATCAAGTTGGAATGAAGTCAATATTTCTTAGCCTCTAATCTCCTTAACAATGGGATGATTAACAATGTCCTATGGTTCTGCTACTTCCTATATACCTGCCTAATGTAATTAACAAGAAAATGTTATTATCAATATCGAAATTTTCTTATATAAAATACATGTAACATAAAAATGTACAAAGATGCATGTCAAATTCAAAGGTCAAATAGTATATATACATTTAGCTATTTAGTGGGGATGAACAATGTACAGTCAAACCTATATTAAGAGGTCACCCTTGGGAGAAAGAAAAAGTGGCCTTATACGACAGGTGACCTCTTAAGAGAGGTACAAATCATATGAAATTTGACAGGACAAGAAAAAGGTGACTGTTCATTAGTGGTGACCACATAGGCAGGTTTGACTGTATATTTATATCAGTGTTTGGTTGACAAATTTTCACAATCACCTTTTAAACTATATTGAAGTGTTGTTTAAAGGCAGATTCTTTACCCAACTTCAGGATAAACATGGTACATGTTCAAATTAATAATATTCACATAAATTTCTCCTCTAAAATAAGATTTCCTTTAACATGGTGTATTAATTTGCTAACAAATGATAACACAATGATTCTTCCAACGAAATCAAATGATTTGATTTTTTTTTATTTATTAATTATTAATTAATTTTTCCTCATTGCACCCTACATTAACCTTTGACCCACAGTTCCCACCTTGATTCTGGATATCACAATGATGTTTGTTTTATGCAAAATTCTACTGGATATGCTTAATTGGCTCTGAATTATTGTAATGTGTCAATTGCATTTTATTTTAAACTTTTGGACTTTACCCACCCTGGGACTTTCACAAGAAGCTTCATGCAGTGTACCTCAGGTTCTTAAGATTTATATATTTTCTCAATTGCAGCCTATATAAAACTTGGGACGGATGCCCAGGGTTCATCATGTCCTAGAGACAAATATTTATAGTTGCCATATCAAACGATTTCCGTAATTTTCTTTGTTTTAGGCACCACTTGAGAAAAGACAAATTGTTCGAAAAAATGTCAAAATACATAAGAATAAAGTGTTCAAAATCCATCAAGAACAGACAACCAGAAACAAAAAAAAAACATTCCCTCAAAAAAGTGGATACCCATTACATATTACACCCGAGATATTTACCTGAAAAACTAATGATGAATATGATGACAATCTACCGGTTGTAACCTCCTCCACCTCTACCATAGCCACCTACAAAACATGGTAAAAACAAATATGAACGACTGATTGATATATAACTTTTTTCTCTAAAACCATTGTTACAAAGTCTGACTTGCCTTACATCAAGTGAGCAGTATTTATTACAAGGTCAAGTTTACAAACAATAATTTATGTAGGTACTGATAGGATAGCATTACGAGGGACCAATGGGCGGAAATTCAGACCATCACAGGAAAATCAGAGAAAATAGACAGAATTGGAAAGTTTTGCTTTTGCAACGGGCCATCAAAGATCACTCAAAGGAGACATACATTTGTGCCCTATTTTAAGGGAGTGTTGTGTATTTGATTAGTCCTACACAACTATAGGATGCCACTTTCAGAGGGGTAGGTTTGGGTTTATGGTGCTTAACGCCACTTTCAACAATATTTTAGTTATATAAAGGCAGTCAGTTTTATTGGAGGAAACCAGAATACTCTGCAAATCACAGATAAACTTTATCACATTATGTTGTATAGAGTACACCTCGCCATGACAAGGGTTCGAACTCACAACTTTAGGCACCGATTGCACAGTTAGTTGTAAATCCAACTATCATATGATCACAACCAGGACATCTCAGAAGGGTAAAATGAGGCACTATTTCTATAACACAGAAAAAGATTCAGTGAATAATCATTGTTATCTAATTACTTTATCATAACAGATGAGCTTATTTCTCAATACAATTGAAAATGGTGTTTCATCTGCTAAATCTTACTAAAGGAATTTGAGCCTGTGCCCTCATTTAGGTCTGTAGTTTGAAATATTTTTTATTGATTTATGTTGACAGAATACCAGGTACATTTAAGTGTTTGTAAATTATGCTCCAGCAACTGTTTCTTACAAAACGGGAAAGTCTAGAAACACCAATATTAACTATACCAAATACTAACATAAAAGTTGTGCAATCCTACTATAAATGTAAATAATCAATATGAATTCTTACTGTTATAGGGTGCAGCACCTCCTCTAGGCTGGTTCCCACCATATCCCTTCATTGGGCCTCCACCATAAGAGGCACTGTAATCCTGTCCAAACTGGTTCCAGTTTCCACCTACAATATAATACTTGCAATGTGAGATATTCTTAATATATTGGTTGTGAATAAATTTGTTGGAACAATTTTGACAGTGACAATGAGTGTACAAACAAGAACATTTTCACATCTTCAAGAAGCACAACTATTAAAAATTTTTAATGCAAAATTATGGTTCATTTGAAACTCTAAAAGAATAAAGTGCACTTTGGCACATGTTACCTGGAATTCACTTTAAAATAACAGTTAGTCACATGTAACTGTGTTGCATCTCGACTCAGTAAAAAATTCTGAATTGCAGTGTATTGCAGGATGTAAACATTACAATGTTTCAACAGGTAAGAGCATACAGTTCAAGAAGCACGCCTATTAAAATTTTTTAATGCAAAATTATGGTTCATTTGAAACTCTAAAAGAATAAAGTGCACTTTGGCACATGTTACCTGGAATTCACTTTAAAATAACAGTTAGTCACATGTAACTGTGTTGCATCTTGACTCAGTAAAAAATTCTGAATTGCAGTGTATTGCAGGATGTAAACATTACAATGTTTCAACAGGTAAGAGCATACAGTAGTCCCCTTATAAGGTCTCTCACAGTAGTCCCCTTATAAGGTCTCTCACAGTAGTCCCCTTATAAGGTCTCCCACAGTAGTCCCTTATCAGGTCTCTCACAGTAGTCCCTTATAAGGTCTCTCACAGTAGTTCCCTTATAAGGTCTCTCACAGTAGTCCCCTTATAAGGTCTCTCACAGTAGTCCCCTTATAAGGTCTCTCACAGTAGTCCCCTTATAAAGTCTCTCACAGTAGTCCCCTTATAAGTTCTCTCACAGTAGTCCCCTTATAAGTTCTCTCACAGTAGTCCCCTTATAAGGTCTCTCACAGTAGTCCCCTTATAAGGTCTCTCACAGTAGTCCCTTATAAGGTCTCTCACAGTAGTCCCCTTATAAGGTCTCTCACAGTAGTCCCCTTATAAGGTCTCTCTTGTCAAAGGCCACCTCTGATATCAGGCCACTTTTTCATTGCAGAAGAGGTGGACTACTGCAGGGGTTAACAAATCTTGGACCACCTCACTAGCCCAGGGCTAGCATACTCCCAAATATTACTAGCCCGAATCTATGAACCACTAGTCCTGGTCAATACCGTGATTTCATGAATCCGACTTGCAGACTTGAACCCTTGTACAACATGTACAATGTATATTAGTTTAACTATCTTTCTTTTCAGATCTGGTATTGCGTTTTATTTTCACTTATTTTCCACAGTTCAGGTCACTGTAAGGCCAAAAAAATAATATGTGTGTTTATGGTCAAATGTCAAAAAAATCTAGGATCGGTCGGCATTAAAAATTATTTTTTTTGACTATCGGCAAAACCGGAAATAGTCGTTCCCGGTTTCGGAATCCTATTCCGGTATTTCATTTTCGAAATTTCCGGTAAGCCGTCATTTGTTGAAGCTGTTTTATGACGAGAATACGCAGTTTTTCTACCTTCTTTGCTCTCAAATTTCGACAAAAAGCTAGCTGTTGAATAAATAAAACATTGCTGCTGATTATATCTGATTCAACCCACCATTTCTTTAGAAATGCCTGTACCAAGTCAGAGTCATTACGGTTTTCACAGTTTTCCGGTTGTTGACTGATTTTGTCTGTTTATATAATTATGAGTTTTGACTTTCCCTTTGTAAGATTGTTCGGAGTTCGGTAATTTTGTTATTACCCTTATTTATTATATAACATATATGAATACAAGTAGATACGCGAATATTGACAAGTTTGTCAATATCCGATATATATTTTTCCTAGCCCGTCGGGCATACAGCTGATTATTTCTGCTAGCCCAAATGTGGAAATTACTAGCCCCGGGCTAGGGGATTTATTAACCCCTGTACTGTATTAACCACCTCTATAAATACCTGGATTATAACCACCTCCATATCCACCTTGATCATAGCTTTCTTGGCTGTAACCACTACTATAGCTGTCTCCACCATACCCTCCTGGCGTGAAACCACCTTGGTTATAACCACCTACTAATAAATAAACAAGTTAAAATATCATGCATTCCTTTAGTTATAAAACAAGAGTTACTTTTATAAATGATAGTGAAAAAACTAACTAGATTTTGTATTTGGGTTTATATGGTGTTAAACACCATTTTCAACAATACATGAATTTCAGTTATATCGTGCAGTGAAAGAAACAACTGCTTGCCAACTCGTCAGGCAATGTTTCATGTCCGCCATATTGATTTCTCTTATTGATAGAAAACGCTAAAAGATGGCGTCCTATTCCGAACCGGGATCAAATAAAATTAATATATATCTCCTAGTTCAATGCAAACGATTCAGATTATCTTAAATACGGATTCGGTAGAGTAAAACTTGATGATATCAAATAAAATTGAATTTGGGTGGACTTTATATATGATAAAAATGTAAATATTAAAAACTCGTAATTTTCGAGTCAGGGTCAAATTTTGCAGCAATTAATTTTGATGTTCTAAACAGTTATGAATAAAGATGTTATAAATCTTTGTTATTATTTCTCATGTAAAATATTTGCATTAGATAACTGGCAAGTAGAAATATCTACCCACTGGCCAAACTTGGCAAGTGCAATTCTAATTTGGCAAGTACAATTTTGAAGCAACTAGTCAAAATGGCGAGATAAGAGAAAAAACCGTTTCCCACACTGTTGTGGCAGTCAGTTTTATTGGTGGAGGAAACCGGAGTACCTGGAGAAAACCACTGACCTGCCGCAAGTCACAGACAAACTTTATCATGTAATTTGTATATAAATTAATTTTAGAGTCACATTTTATACGTGTTTTGATTGGTTTAAAAAGTTGAGGTTATTTTCATATGTACTGAATCTGAAAATAAATGTTGTTCTCAAGGCATTGTGTGCCGTTGTCATCAGGCGGTTTTCTTTAAATGAGGCACCTTTGGGGTTATTTAAATTTACAGTCAAACCTGTCTTATGTGACCCTCCAAGGGAACAGTGAAATATTGTAACATTAAACAGGTGGTCGCTTAATACAGGTTTAATTGATATGAAATGCACTATGAAGGGAATTAAAAATTAAGGTCACATAATACAAGTTATTGCTTAATAGAGGTGGCCAATAAAGAAAATTTGACTGTATTTCCGATTATTTGTTCGGTTCATTCGAAATAACCTCAATCAGGTTGTACACACCCTTGCGTAACCAGCATAGCGGGTTACTTGGTGTGTACAACCTGATTGAGGTTATTTCTTCATGAACTGAACAAAAATTGTGATCAATCTTTAAATAAACTTTATGTTGTATAGAGTATTGCTGTAGTATGTAGTGTTTACATTTAGTGGGCCAAATAATCACTTGAATACAACTGATTTCATAATAAAATGAAGAATAAAAAATCAACACCCCT
The DNA here is from genome assembly GCA_963680875.1 of Bathymodiolus brooksi. Classification (NCBI taxonomy): domain Eukaryota; kingdom Metazoa; phylum Mollusca; class Bivalvia; order Mytilida; family Modiolidae; genus Bathymodiolus; species Bathymodiolus brooksi. The sequence goes on from OY804584.1 coordinate 98,217,855, forward strand.
AATACACATGCAGGCACTACAATAAAAAGTGATCAGGTTAAGCTAATTATATGGGCCTAAATCTGCCCTTTTAGTTCAATGATGCGGTCATGCACGTGTTATCCACATAATTCATTTAAACGTACTGAATAAGCCAGGTATAGAAATTAACGTTTTTAACCACAAGCAAAACATTGCTTGTAGTTTTAAAAGTTACAAGCAAAATTCAGTGTTATTTGATATTTAAGAAGCATTTGGGGGGGGTTACAACTAACAAAATTACTGAATGGTGCCGAAATGGAAAGAACAGTCGCTGTAGGAGCTTCTAATATAACATGCAACAATCCATGTTTTACATTCTATTACATGATTATTTTATTTTCCATCAACTGTTAACCAGACACTATAGCCTACATCTGTTTTGAAGGGGTAAGCAAATAATGTGACAGTCAAAGTGAAATTTAGTGTATTCAGAACCATTTGTGGGTTTAATCTTATACCTTGGGAAAGGGTAATATTTTTCTATATAGAGTCTTTTTTCGCGGAAGGGGAAGGCGACCCCTGAAAAAAATTGAGAAATGTATAACACTTATTAACAGACTTGCCAATGAGCTTTATCCAATGATATATATAGCCTTCCGAAGACAACATCTGTGTCCTTTCCACTTTCATCTTTTTTGTTTCGAAGCCAACATCAACATTCAATTCCCTCATGCATTTACGGACACCTTCTGTAGTATTACACAGGTTTTTTTCCATTTATTTTTAAGTTTGTTTGCCGGTTGACCTACATCGGTACTTTCATTTTATGTTTATTTTTAGGTGGAAAATAGTTTAAAAGCATGTTTTGCCGAAATATTATTTATACGTCAGCAGTGAGTCAGGTCAAAAAACCTCTTCGGGATTTTCTAGACTTTTCATTAGATAGTACGTCCAAACATTAGAACATTCCTGTACATGCCACTTTCAACAAATCAAGCGACTCAATATACCGCACTGGTTCCAGTTATCTTGTGCGTAGTATTTCGCTTGCATAATCAAAGCAAACAGTAACCAGGTTATAAAAGTGAAAATGTTCGACTTTTAATTTCATCTGAAAAAGCTTTCATTAACGATTTTTATGAATAATTTTATCACCACGCTTATTGGGAATTTCCCCCCATGAAATTGGAAAAAAAGAGCCTTTTTCACATTGGGACTGGGGCCGATATTTGGCCCCCAAAACGCTGTCGGAAAATCTCTGCTTACCTTGTCCAAAACTTCCTTGACCTCCCAGTCCTGAAATAGAGGTAAGTACTTGTAACAAAAGTAAACTAAAGTAAATTAGAAAACAGATCAATATAAGTGTTACACCTGTTTCTGGATACTGCATTCAATATAAGTGTTACACCTGTTTCTGGATACTACATTCAATATAAGTGTTACACCTGTTTCTGGATTCTACATTCAATATAAGTGTTACACCTGTTTCTGGATACTACACAGTGTTTTCAATAAGAGCCGGAAGCCGGCGAATTTCGCTGTCTATTGCAGTATTTTTTCCGGCTATTTTATTTCCGACAAAAATAGATCGGTACTTTTCCGGGACCAGTTGTACGTGTTTTGGGATTGTCTTTATTCTGGTTCCGTATTTGATAGTGTGTGCTTTAGCCCGTTTTTCAGATTTGAAACGGGAAACCAGTCATTAATCGATCTAAATAATTTCCTCGATTTAACGCTGGCGAGTTTTCTGTGTTAAATATGTACAATTATTTTACACCGCAGAACAACGTGAGAAACGGTTGAAATATCATTAATATGTCTAAAAGGACGATACTGGACTTCTTACAGTCAGGTCCAAAGGCTAAGCAGTCTAGAGATTTGTATTTCATGTGAATAAATAAAATAATGGCGCTCAACTGGCGACTCAATGTAAATTTTGCATACATGTACAGTTTCCAACTACCTGAAATTCAGGTCAAATGTTGGATTGTGCTAAGTCTGAACTGATGGCCCTAGCTGAAAGTAAAACTCCTATTCAGTCCTTGAAAGATGATTTAAAGCCAGGTGACAAGTTGGAACTTTTAAGTTTTAGAATTGTGTCTAAAAGAAGGCACAGAGAATCGGTTTACTTTGAACAATTATACAACTGCTCTAGTTGAAAATGTTAACAAACGCTTTCCAGATGTTGAAGTGCTTACGGAACTGGAATTATTTAATCCATTGCTTTTACCAGATAAAAACAGTACTCAATTTGCATGTTATGGCAATGAATCAATTGCAGTAATTTTCAACTACTTCTAGATGCATCTCATTCTGATGAAGATACATCTTTGGAGGAATGTATGGCTGAATGGAGTCTTTTGTAATACAAGTTTAGTAGTTTGAAAACAATTATTCCTAAGAAAGAAGATGTGACTGCTGATTGTCTCACACCATCAGAATGGTGCTTAACCAGAATTGTCAAACAGAAGCACGAATATGAGCACATGTGCCCAAAGTTAACTAGATTAGCAGAACTAGTACTTATGATTCCTGTTAGTAACGCATGGCCTGAAAAAGGGGCCTCCAAAGTAAAAATTATAAAAACAGACTTGAGAAACCGTCTAAAAAACGATATGTTGGAAGGATTGATGCACTTAACAGTTAATGGACCAGACATATGCACAGACCAATATGATGACCTAATAACCTCTTCTATTAAAAACTGGTTAAAGACGAAATCCAGAAGAAAGTTACCAAATCGGAATAAAGGTAATAAATACAATTTACTTTTTTATTCATCCAAAAAATACCATACATGTAGCTACAAAATTATCAAAATGAATTGATTAAATGGTAGATTTTCATTTATCTATTTTGTTTACAACATACATCATTTGACCACTGAAATTGAAAATCTGAATTATTTTTTGGGGGATTTTTAATCAATGTAACTGTCATATCTGTAATACAGTAAACAAACATGCCAGTTTTATTTTTTTTAAAAAGGCATGGCCAGAAAAAAACAATATCTTAGTACATTGACTTTGTTTAAAAAAAATCCATTATGGCATACATTCCTCAGAAAATGTATCTTCATCAGATTGTCTCACTCTGTCTATACACCTGAAAATGTTTCATTAACAATACACCATAATTATTATTTGGGAGTTTTAATGATTTTCTTAAGTCCTTTTCAAACCAATGATGCTTGCAGATAAACTTTATCCAAAAAGCAATATTTCTATACATAAAAAAAAACATTACAATTTCCAATATGAACAGTCAGCTTTCCTAGTGAAACAGAATTTGAGAAATATCTGTTGGTTCCCTGTTTTACTATCATTTATTTGCTATAACTTTTAAGAATCTTTTTTGTGCAGGGACAAGAGTTTCAAGACAGTCTAATCGGGGAATCCTACTGTTAGTGTAACAATGGAGGCAGAAACTCAGACAGAGGAAGAACAAGTTAATATTATTGAGCCAAGTGATCCGATTTTGCTTCTGGCACTGATTCTACGGACTCTGATGCTAAAATTGAAAACCATGAAAGACAGTTAGAACAGACTTTACTTGAACAGCTAAAGATTGCTAAATCTGTAGCTGAAGCCAAGTAGTTCTGCACAACTGACCTAGATGACTTTGATTTCTTTGAATAAAAGATATAAACAAATCGAATCCCTATTAACAAAAAAATTATCCTGATTAGGGTGCTTATAGCAAAGGTTCACAGTCATTTATTTTGCTAAAGTCAGTATAACAAAATGTAATCCACTGAAAACCTAAAAAAAAATAAATAATAATAATTTAATGTGTAAAAAGTGACAAATTCAAAGCTTTATTTATCTCCCGGGAAATGCCCAGATGCCAGGATTTTGCATCATTTTGTCGTCAGCTTCCGGTGGCCTAGGCGGCCCACTCGCTCCATTTTCCGTCTATTCTAAAAAAAAATCCTTCTATTCAAAATCTTACTACACCTGTTTCTGGATTCTACATTCAATATAAGTGTTACACCTGTTTCTGGATACTACATCAATATAAGTGTTACACCTGTTTCTGGATACTACATTCAATATAAGTGTTACACCTGTTTCTGGATTCTACATTCAATATAAGTGTTACACCTGTTTCTGGATACTACATCAATATAAGTGTTACGCCTGTTTCTGGATACTACATCAATATAAGTGTTACGCCTGTTTCTGGATACTACATCAATATAAGTGTTATGCCTGTTTCTGGATTCTATATTCAATTGGTTATTGTGATATCCATGTATATTTATCAATAATAAAAACATAGATATCAAACTATGTCAGCGCCGAAGTACTGACTACTGGGCGCACGATACCCTTGGGGACTAATAGTCCACCAGCAGAGGTATCGACCATGTGATAGAAAAAAATCTTAGATATCTAATCCATGTGCACATGATGCACCACTGGAACAACCTTCATCAGGTACGCTCAAAATCAAAAGACTAGAAAACCAAATAATTTGAAGTTTTGAGAGCAATAAAACCAACGGGTCTAAACAGGAATTGGCTAGTCACCTATGTCTGCAGGATAAGAACCTTTGTTATACTAGTCACCTATGTCTGCAGGATAAGAACCTTTGTTATACTAGTCACCTATGTCTGCAGGATAAGAACCTTTGTTATACTAGTCACCTATGTCTGCAGGATAAGAACCTTTGTTATACTAGTCACCTATGTCTGCAGGATAAGAACCTTTGTTATACTAGTCACCTATGTCTGCAGGATAAGAACCTTTGTTATACTAGTCACCTATGTCTGCAGGATAAGAACCTTTGTTATACTAGTCACCTATGTCTGCAGGATAAGAACCTTTGTTATACTAGTCACCTATGTCTGCAGGATAAGAACCTTAGTTATACTAGTCACCTATGTCTGCAGGATAAGAACCTTTGTTATACTAGTCACCTATGTCTGCAGGATAAGAACCTTTGTTATACTAGTCACCTATGTCTGCAGGATAAGAACCTTTGTTATACTAGTCACCTATGTCTGCAGGATAAGAACCTTTGTTATACTAGTCACCTATGTCTGCAGGATAAGAACCTTTGTTATACTAGTCACCTATGTCTGCAGGATAAGAACCTTAGTTATACTAGTCACCTATGTCTGCAGGATAAGAACCTTTGTTATACTAGTCACCTATGTCTGCAGGATAAGAACCTTAGTTATACTAGTCACCTATGTCTGCAGGATAAGAACCTTTGTTATACTAGTCACCTATGTCTGCAGGATAAGAACCTTTGTTATACTAGTCACCTATGTCTGCAGGATAAGAACCTTTGTTATACTAGTCACCTATGTCTGCAGGATAAGAACCTTTGTTATACTAGTCACCTATGTCTGCAGGATAAGAACCTTTGTTATACTAGTCACCTATGTCTGCAGGATAAGAACCTTAGTTATACTAGTCACCTATGTCTGCAGGATAAGAACCTTTGTTATACTAGTCACCTATGTCTGCAGGATAAGAACCTTAGTTATACTAGTCACCTATGTCTGCAGGATAAGAACCTTTGTTATACTAGTCACCTATGTCTGCAGGATAAGAACCTTTGTTATACTAGTCACCTATGTCTGCAGGATAAGAACCTTAGTTATACTATAATAATATTTGTCTGTATGTACACAGAAAACCAACATATATCAAATTTAGGTCTTGATGCTGCTTCTTTTCTCTGCATAGCTACATTTGATACTTTTCAGAATTTCTGAACACAATCAATATTATTTATCCATAAAACCAATAAAAAACCGCTAACCCTACAGTTTTTATTACCATTGTTTGGACAAGCACTGTTCATGTCAGATTTTAGTCTTGCATAACAGAGGTAAAAAAAAAAGTGTTGCAAACTTGCATAACTACATTTTTTTCAAGAATGTAAAAGAAAAAAGAAAAACACACACCAAAAAACGGGGCTGTCGTGGTTGTGATCGTATAATAGTTTGATTTACAACTACCTATGCCATCAGTGCCTATCACCAATAACGTTGTGAGTTCTAATCCCACACATGGCAAGGTGTACTCGATACAACATTATGTGATAAAGTTTGTCAGTGACTTGTGGCAGGTCCGTGGTTTTCTCCGGTTTCCTCCAACAATAAAACTGACCCCCCACGATATAACTGAAATATTGTTGAAAGTGGCGTTAAACACCATAACCCCTAACCCTGAAATTAAAAATATTTCTAAATACATACCTCCTCTTCCTCCCCCACCACCACCTCTTCCTCCTCGTCCACCACCACCACCACCTCCCTCACTGTCTTTTTGATGTGCTTTCTTAACATCAACATTTTTCCCATTCAATATAAAGTTCTTCTTCACTAAAATAACAATTTTGTGACTGTTAGGACATATTTAAGTATTTTTAAAATTTTTAACATTTAAGTGTTCCTATAAATTATTTAGTATCTTATCCCGAGCCAGAGGCGATGGGTAAAATTTACTAATATCCGCCAACCCATGTTAAAACTCAAAACACATTCTGGCTTCCATGAATCATTTTGATTCTGATACGTCAAAGAGTACAAATACGGTAGGAAGACGGCAATTTATATTTACGTTTGCAGACAATGTCGCCCACAATTTATGCTGCCAAATTCGAGCTGATGATAATTCATCAACATGTACATTTACGGCGGGAAAGTCAGTCGTATTGATCGAGCATAATAATGTGCTTCCATGTTTTAATTGCACGTCGCATATTACTAATTTTGGATATGCTGATTATTTTCAGTGAAGATAGGTGTTAAAACGTTAACAACCATGTAAATTATCTTATTTAATTATTTTATTACCTGGCTTAAATGTTTACACCGACGCATGTGCTAATGAGATTATACCCAATCGATAAATCGCTTGTTTGTTTACAAAGCGAAAGAAGGACGTCATGTTAGAATACCAAACAATGTCAGATACTCCTTGGGAAATGCAGTTGATCTAAAACCAGACTTTAAAAAAATACTAATGGTAGTATTATTACAATATTTGCATTTGTTTACATTTTCACTTTGGGAGAATCTTTGAGCTTGCAAAAAAAATGTCTAATGCTTTGGTCTTCCTACAATTTACATTAAAATACTTACATACAGCTTTATCCACATTGTCATAATCAGCAAACGTTACAAAGGCAAAACCCTTCATTTTTCCTGTTGCTTTGTCTTTAATCACACTAATCTCTTTAATGGTACCATAGTCTTGGAACGTTTCACGTATATCATCTTCTGTCGTTCCATCTTTCATTCCACCAACAAACATTCTATCTACTGAGCGCTGTGCATCAGGGTTACCAGATTCCTAAATAAAAAGTCATGTGTATTTACTAACAAAACCTGTAGTTCGAGTCCCCAAAATGAAAATTTGAATTTACTGATTCGAATCAAACTTTGTTACTGTATATATCTAATTAAAACTGAAAAATTTATTGGTCCGAAAAAGGTCTTACTGGTCTTGGGTCGGAGGACCGATACTCATCGTGATGATTGTAGTTCTACTGGAAAAAAAGAGGTCACTAACATTATTTAAAGGATATTTCAGGAATATGCCATTTTCTTTATCAATTGATGTCAAAACATTTTTGCTGTAGTTGCTAGCTGGGCTCCGTAAAATGAAAATTTTATTAGCCAAGCAAAAAGTCTTAGGGCACAGAAACTTGCTTTGCACATAAAATATTCAAAATACCAGTAGCCAGCAGAGATACTGTTAACTCGCCAAACACGAGTGGAAATTTTGGGTGGCGAGTAAGATCCACTTTATACTCGCCGGTCTGGCGAGTAACAGTTGTAAGGCGAGTAGGAACTTGAAAACGCTCGCCACGATAACTGGTTTACAGCTTTAACATATCATAGCTCCCAAACAGTTAAATTTTCTGTTAACTGTCATTTATCCAACATTTTATTAATCATTGTACTCGATAAGAAAACATTCCACCATGACACTTCATTTCTGTCAACAGCAAAATTAAGTATACAATCCCGACCCCACATGATTTTGCCAAGGTCGATTTCACGATTAAATGAAATATTGTTTCATTACAAATAGATGCGATGACTTTTTAAAATTAATGCAAATAAAATAATTTGGTTTTGAAATATTTCAAACGAATTTGTAGCGAAAACCTATGCGAAAACATAAAGTTAAATATGTGTCGGAACAGGTTTGACATACATGTTTTATACAGCGCATTAAAACTTAAAAGACGAAGACAGCGAAATTGAGGAAGAAGAGATCAACGCAGCTCTTAAGAGAGTGTTGATCCTTCTTGACCAAGTTAATGACTTGTCAAAATCTGCAAAATAAATTGTTGAACATTACTGTATTGTTTATTTGGTATTTGTTGGCGAGTTTAAAAAAAATGTCACTCGCCAAACATGGCGAGCTCTATTTCATTTTGGCGAGTGTTTGAAAAAAAATGGTTTCCCACACTGCATATAATGTTTGTCCGATGCCAATGAAAACTGACGTCGGACAAGTAGATCTTGTATCACGGTTGTCCGACAGGACAAGTGAATAAATGACTGTCCTACCTTTTGAAGGTTATTTTCTATGATAAAAATGTGTTGCTTTGTCATTTTTACAGACTTAAACTTCATAAATAATTATTTTAATGTGCTTAAAAATATCGGTTTCCATTGAAGTACACTATCGCTAATTACAACGATGAACCAAGAGATTTTCCGAACATTTGATCCGTATCTATTCAGCGATTTCATTAAACGACAACTGGCATTAAGTAATTATAAATTATAATGAAATAGAAATATATTTGTTTAGTGTTTCCTTCCCCTACACAATAATTCCCTGGAAACGTAATTACCATGCTCATCGGCATGGATCTATGATATCCCTTGATCTTAGAAAGTATGGATTTACAACAAGCGGCAGAACTCAATTCAACCAAAAATGTTAAGCCGTCTGATGTTAATTTCCATTGAGGGACATTCAGTAGCTGATTTTGATACACAATCTGCATTCAATACTAGACAATAGATGGTGAACAATGATGTTCAAAGCATCCTGGATTCAATCCACATTATACGATTACCGCTTAGATGGGCCTGCTATTCGAGAACCAAACTTAGAAATTGATTATTAGACACTCATACCATAATGACATCGTTTGATGACAATAACTTTATGTCTAACTTCTAAGTGTATGTTAATTTGTCAATAAAAGATGTCATAATCATATTGTCTGTTAGTATTAATAATGACAGGACAAGATAATCTTTGTGAGACAATAACCAAAACATTTTACACAAATTGCTGATAATTATTCTCTGGTTTTTATAATTTTTATTAACTTTTTTTGGACAACTAAAAGAATGAGTCGGACAAGTACTTTTTTTTAGTTAGTTGTCCAAAGGGACAAGTTAATAAAAATATTAATGTAGAGGCCTGAACTGAGTATGCATAGAAATAAGATACTTTCAAACTTACTATCAGCATTCAACTATGTGGGTTAAACAAGATGAACTGTGAGCTAATGCTCACCTATGATACCCCCGCTCTTCGGCAAACAGGAAGTAGGAATCTGACGGGTCAAAAAACGCTTCCCACAATATGGGGTACCTATATGAAGCTTGTGACCAAATATCAGATTTCTGCCGTCAATAGTTGCTGAGAAAAATGTGCATATATCTTCAATGTGTATAAAAACCAACTAAGTCGGCAAACAGGAAGTAGGAATCTGATGGGCCCAAAAACGCTTCCCACGATATGGGGTACCTATATGAAGCTTGTGACCAAATATCAGATCTCTGTCATCAATAGTTGCTGAGAAAAATGTGACGAAAAATGTACATATATGTTCAATGTGTATAAAAACCAACTAAGTCGGCAAACAGGAAGTAGGAATCTGACAGGTTCAAAAACGCTACCCACAATATGGTATACCTATATGATGCTTGTGACCAAATATCAGATTTCTGCCATCAATAGTTACTGAGAAAAATGTGACGAAAAATATCTTGGACGGACGAAAGGACAGAGGTAAAACAGTATACCCCCCTCCACTTCGGGGAGCGGGGGTATAACAATGCTACGTTATTAGTGCTAACTAATTTCCAGTGGTATTTTGTTTTTGAATAAAGTACTCTGAAGATTAAATCATGTGATGGTATAAAATCTGAATCACTTGACAGATATTTTCTGTAAATATCAATAATATCGTATTTTTCCAAATTAAGAATTTTAATTTACATGCAATTATTTTGGAGTTACTAAGCGGCCCTAAATCATATAGTGGAATCATCCTTGATTTAATCTAACATTAAGTCAGCGACATTTATAAACATCTCCAATTTCAAGATAAGTTTAAGAGCTATTACTTATTAGTCATTTCAACCAATGGAAATGCTACAATAATAAAAAAAATAATAACATACTTCTCTAGGCATGGCTCGCTTTGTTTCAACTTTCCTTCCATCAAGTTCATGTGGCCTTTCAGCCTGAGCGTCGTCAATACTCTGAGATTCTTTGTATGTGATAAATCCAAACCCTCGTGATCTTTTTGTTTGTGGGTCTTTCATAACAATACAGTCCACTACTTCTCCCCATTTTTCAAAATGCTCTTTTAATCCTGCATCGGTTGTTTCATAACTCAGACCTCCAATAAATAGTTTTCTGTACTGTTCTGAATTTGGATCGCTTGGGTCACTGAATCTGCCTTTAGGTCCTCCTCCTCCTCTTCCACCTCCTCCTCCTCTCATCTACAAACAAAAACATAAGATTGATTGAGTGTGTTGGGCTCGAATTTGCCCAGCTTAAAATTTTATATTCCGTAGTTCAACATCTTAGAGAAGACTTCATAAGTTTGTTTAACTTGTGTCTATTCCATTTTGTTTATTTAATTGGCAAATAAAATATGCTTAAACTAAACTAACATATTAATGAGCTTTTCTCAACCATATATATACTCATGGTTTTCCCTAATTTTTGGAGTAACAGGCATTTGAATCTGCAGGAAAAAAAAACAGTCCATAAAATTACAGAAAACTGTCATATTCAACTCGTCTTACAATATTTCCAATGATCCCATTCACTGATCTCGATACATTTATAGATAGTGGGCCACCGCTCCCACCCATCAGTGTCATAAAAGGTGAGATTTTTTTTGTGACAAAATTTCACACTATTCAGGGTTTGAAATTAGCGGTTTTTTGTGTGGGCCCCTCATTTTTCAAATCCGTTCGCTCACGTGCCGAGTAAATCCTAGAAATTGAACATAGTTTTTTTTGTTTTTTTTTTATAAATAAAATCTCGATATTTCTTTAGCTTGGGATCTTGGCTGAATCAGTACTTGGACAGAGTTGACGAAAATCGTCGGACCTGACCGGCAAAATAAAGGTCGGTCCGATTAATTAATGAACCGTGTCTGTCCCAATGTCCGTCACGAAAATATTACTTTGTGGTCGTTCAGTTGGCGACTGAAATTTATTCACTCCCAGTTTCCACTGCCAATGGCATTAAATTCAGTTTTATTAAAATGTCAGACAGAGACTTGAAATTTGTTTATTTATTCTGTCAGACCGACACATTCCTATTTGTAATCGAAACTCCTATACGTAAATGTAAACATCCTTTTAGTAGGAACGAGCACCTGCAAAACATGGAACATTAAAACTGAAATATATTAGGAGCACAGAGATAAGTTGACTTCCACACTCCCCAAGTATCAAAGATTGTTTGTGTTTAATTAAATATGTTTTGAGATGCTTATATATTGAAAATGACAACATATTCATATTCTTAACTGATATTATAAATGTAGGTAAACCGGAAACTGACATTGATGTATAATATTCGGAACGTGATCGGACCATTAGATACGGATTGTTGGCTATATCTGCCTAATCTTTTTAGATGAAAATATGTATACAGAAAAACATTTAATTGAGTTGTTTAATGATCATGACTATAGGGAATCTTGCATTCAGTTTTGCATGAAAAAAACAAAATGTGACAAGTTATATACAATATTACAAAAAAAATTGTGGGATAGATACAAAGGCCATGGGTCAGACAGAACCCCAGCTCCTGTGTCAGACAGAAAAAAAAAGTTTTTGCCAACTCTGCTTGGACTCTACGTATTTTTTCAGACGTTTTGCATGTAAATGCCAAAAAAAATCCAAAGAGTTACGATTGTTTTGTATCTTAAAATCGTCTGTTTAACCTTTGAGTGCAACATTTGGCTATTCCTTCTAATGGTGTTACTCCGGATAAATAAATTTTTTTAAAGAATGATTCGTTCATAATTTATGTATAATTTTATATTAAACATATCTGAATAAAATGTCTTTAAATAACATTTAACTGCATCAGTTATTATATCATCCATTCTAAATTTGTCTTCAAGATTGTTTTAAATCTAAAAATATCAATTACGGAAATCAACCATATTTTCCCCGATCGGATTTCAATTTATATTCATTTGTTGATTTCCGTTAATCAGAATATGATTTTACTGATCTTTCTGACTAGCATACTATGTCACGACAAATTCTTTCCCAATCGTAACGGGAACTCTCACTCTGTGAAATGGAATGTCGAAGATAGAAATGATTATTACAAGGACTATGACAAAGTAAAAAGGTCGCGGCAGTTCAGCAAATCATGGCAAACGGATCCACCATTTAACCCTGAAGAGTCCATAATTCACTGCAACAGCTGTGCCACAGTGGTGTTATGTCTAGAAGACCACATACAAAACCATTTGGTTTAAATCTAATGGACAAAATGAATACTACTGAGATGGAAGAGTCTACAGACTCATGTGAACCTGAATCTACTTCTTCTGTTGTCATAGTTGAAACTGAAAATGAACCTTTGTATGAAAGTGATGAATCTGATCGTGAAAATGTCTTTGATGAACTTATGGAAATTGAATTTGAATTTGAACAATCCTAGACCGTGCATTACCAGTATCAATGTGTACTGATTAAATGAATGCAAAAAATGTAAATTGATTTTATTTCAATAAATTTCAGTGAATCGTTCACAAGGCAAATTCCTACAAACAATGCCCTGTCAACACAGCAGTTCATAAAATACAGTAAAAAACACTCAAATCAAACATAACAACAAAAAACACCTAAAATATGATATACATGTAAGGTCATAATTAAAAACATGTTTGTTTGTCAGAACGCGGCCGACCCGAAAAAACAAGCCTGACCCAAATATTTTTTTTGCCCAAAAAATCGCAACTTTTTTTTTGTACTTCCGGTAGTTCGGAAATTTTCCAGTTCCCTACGGTAAATTTGTTTTTAAAATTATATATCATACCGATATTTGAATAGTAAACTTGTAACCTTTTCAAACGGTTTACTGATCTAGTTCTTCATTCGACTTCTCTCTGTGGTTATCTAAGTCATTATTCAGATGTCTGTGAAATGGCAGACTACACGACTGCATCGTCTGTCAATATTGAAAACTAGAGGCTCAGGTGAGCCTGTATCGCTCACCTGACATAAATAAGTCCTCTTAAGAATGTCTGCATGCTGAATACATCTAAGTTACTATTCAAATCCCATACTGCCATAGGGTTCTATGTTAAAACTATGTCTGCTCATGGCAGCCAACTTGGATGGAGGTCGTGGTCACCGGACACAATTTTGAAAGTATACTACCCAAGGACCATTCATGCCATGTTTGCTTTAAATTGGCTGACTGGTTTCAGAAGAGAAGACTTTTAAACAATTTTCCCATAGGGCCCTATGTTAAAACTATGTCTGCTGACGGTGGCCATTTTGAACCGAGATCGGGATCACTGAACACAATTTTGAAAGTTGACCACCTAAGGACCATCGATGACATGTTTGCTATATTGGCTTACTAGTTTCAGAGGAGAAGATTTGAAAACATTTTTTCCCATAGGGTCCTATGTTAAAACTACAGTATGTCTGCTGAGGGTGGCCATCTTGGATGGAGGTCAGGGTCACTGGACACAATTTTGAAAATTGACCACTTAAGGACCATCCATGCCATGTTTGCTTTAAATTGGCTTACTGGTTTCAGAGAAGAAGATTTTTAAATATATTTCCCATAGGGTCCTATGTTAAAACTATGTTCGCTGATGGTTGCCATCTTGGATGGAGGTCGGGGTCACAGGACATAATTTTGAAAGTTGACCACCTAAGGACCATTCATCCCATGTTTGCTTTAAACTGACTTACTGGTTTCAGAGGAGAAGACTTTTAAACATTTTTTCCATAGGGTCCTATGTTAAAATTAAGTCGAGTCATGGTGGCCATCTTGAATTTCCGATCAGCAAACGATTCACAAGCTTAGTACAGGACCACCCAATGATCATTCCTGCAAAGCCACAATTCAATTGGCTTAGTGGTTTCTAACAAGAAGATTTTTAAAATTTCGACCAATCAGAACACATTATAGGCCCTGGCAGCCAGGTTGGATTTCCGATCAGCACCAAAAACACAAATCTTGTATATGACCATCCAATGAACATTTCTGCCAAGTTTGGTTCAAATCTGTTTTGTGGTTTCAGAAAAAAAGATGAAAATGTGAAATTCCCATAGGGTCCAATGTTAAACTAAGTCGAGTCATGGCAGCCATCTTGAATTTCCGATTGGCAAACGATTCACAATTTTAGTACAGGACCACCCAATGATCATTCCTGCAAAGTCACAATTCAATTGGCTTAGTGGTTTCTAACAAGAAGATTTTTTAAATTTCGACCAATCAGAACACATTATGGGCCCTGGCAGCCATGTTGGATTTCCAATCAGCGTCAAAAACAAAAATCTTGTATATGACCATCTAATGAACATTTCTGCCAAGTTTGATTCAAATCTGTTTTGTGGTTTCAGAAAAAAAGATGAAAATGTGAAATTCCCATAGGGTCCAATGTTAAACTAAGTCGAGTCATGGCGGCCATCTTGAATTTCCGATTGGCAAACGATTCACAAGTTTAGTACAGGACCACCCAATGATCATTCCTGCAAAGTCACAATTCAATTGGCTTAGTGGTTTCTAACAAGAAGATTTTTAAAATTTCAACCAATCAGAACACATTATGGGCCCTGGCAGCCATGTTGGATTTCCGATCAGCGCCAAAAACAAAAATCTTGTATATGACCATCCAATGAACATTTCTGCCAAGTTTGATTCAAATCTGTTTTGTGGTTTCAGAAAAAAAAGATGGAAATGTGAAATTCCCATAGGGTCCAATGTTAAACTAAGTCGAGTCATGGCGGCCATCTTGAATTTCCGATCGGCAAACGATTCACAAGTTTAGTACAGGACCACCCAATGATCTTTCCTGCAAAGTCACAATTCAATTGGCTTAGTGGTTTCTAACAAGAAGATTTTTAAAATTTCAACCAATCAGAACACATTATGGGCCCTGGCAGCCATGTTGGATTTCCGATCAGCGCCAAAAACAAAAATCTTGTATATGACCATCCAATGAACATTTCTGCCAAGTTTGATTCAAATCTGTTTTGTGGTTTCAGAAAAAAAGATGGAAATGTGAAATTCCCATAGGGTCCAATGTTAAACTAAGTCGAGTCATGGTGGCCATCTTGAATTTCCGATCGGCAAACGATTCACAAGTTTAGTACAGGACCACCCAATGATCATTCCTGCAAAGTCACAATTCAATTGGCTTGGTGGTTTCTAACAAGAAGATTTTTAAAATTTCGACCAATCAGAACACATTATGGGCCCTGGCAGCCATGTTGGATTTCCGATCAGCGCCAAAAACAAAAATCTTGTATATGACCATCCAATGAACATTTCTGCCAAGTTTGGTTCAAATCTGTTTTGTGGTTTCAGAAAAAAAGATGAAAATGTGAAATTCCCATAGGGTCCTATGTTAAACTAAGTCGAGTCATGGCGGCCATCTTGAATTTCCGATCGGCAAACGATTCACAAATTTAGTACAGGACCACCCAATGATCATTCCTGCAAAGTCACAATTCAATTGACTTAGTGGTTTCTGACAAGAAGATTTTTAAAATTTCAGCCAATGAGAACACATTATGGACCCTGGCAGCCATGTTGGATTTCAAATCAGCACCAAAAACACAAATCTGGTAGAGGACCATCCAGTGAACATTTCTGGCAAGTTTGGCTGATTTCTGTTCAGCGGTTTCAGAGAAGAAGATTTAAATGTGAAAAGCTAACGGACGGACGGACGACGGATGCTTACCCATGACAAAAGCTCACATGGCCTATGGCCAGGTGAGCTAAAAAGGAAACAAAATGAGAAATATTGTGTCGAACAGGTTATATCGTTTCAACAACAAACTAACATGGAAAAGGTTTTCGACGAAGTCGTATATCCAGAAGAATCGACATTGAAAAAAATGGACCATGTGGCCGTTACTGCCTCTACTCTGACAAAACTGGCGTCATCTGTTTTCGTATGAAGTAAAAACAGGGCCGATATACTGGATGGAAACGAATATAAAATCTGGAAATGGCTGGTTTTAAAATTTCATGGTTCTGGCCATCTACCAAATCATACTACATCTAAATGAAATGTTTGAAAATGACCACTTTCAAAATTGTGTTTACTTTTGATGTTTTTCTTAGTGCTGAAACCACAATGCACTGCAAAGTGACATGTATTTTATATAAGAAACAGGCACATTTCAGTCGGCTCTTTTGTTTACAAATACGATCAGTGACCCCATGATAGTTACATGACAGGAAGAGCAGGTGTCTGAGAGGCAGACGACATAGTTAAATTGTATATAGCCCTTCTGGATTTTTTTCCAGCTACTTTATAAATGAAGTACATTTTTGGCATTACAAAAAGTATGGTTCAGTAGGTAGGTTCACTGTTTTTGGTACTTACGTCTTTAAAAGTAAACTTTATCATTTTTTACAGATGTCAGCTTTCGTATTATTTATGTTCCATAAATAGAAACCGGAAGATACGTCAAAAATAATGCGTACGCTGTGGAAATCAAAATAAAATGGATACCACGAAAACACATACCGTGACGATAGATAATATGGATTGTGCTTCGTTGGCACTACACTACAGGTAGCACCTGTCAGTGTCTCATATTATTGTTTAATTTTTTTTATTGGACTTCGCCACAAGTTAGGTAACACCTATTATCATATTAGTCTAGTGCATAGGTATAGCATTTAATACTAAGTTACCAAGTAATTAATCATGGCATACAAATTATAATGGCGGATGAATAGTACGAGTTTTAAATTGAAAGTTGATGTGTAGTCTGTAAGCTATATGTTTACTGGGATATTATGTATTATACAAATCAAATAAAAGTTTTAAATGTAAAGAAAAACAATGCATACTCCTCCGCCACCTCCGAAATTTCCATAACCTGGCATGATGTTCTTTATTCCTTGATATTAACACGAGAGAGATCAAAGATTCACACGAGAGAGGTCCGACCACGTGACTCTTCAAATGTTAATCTTAAAACAAAAAATTAAATTAATTTAGTGAATCGAAAAATAATTAAATATTAGTTGTGTGTTTATTAACGACTTGATAAACTTTTTTTTACGATAAAATATATAAATTAATCCGGAAAATTACGAACAGTTTCCCGCGTGATCAAGAATAGCACATGCGTACAATCCCAATTTCAGCCGGGTAAAACTGAATATATTTTTGTGCATCATATTATAACAGGTAAACAAAGACAAAGACAAATTTAATTAATTCTAGTTTGGTACATATTCAATACGAATTTAAAATAGCATTTGTTTTGCCAATGAAAGTGACACATGAAAATTCATCATAATTTAACTTGAACATAATGAAATCGACTCAAAATGGCGCCGAAATGTTGCATGAAAACATACTTGACATAGGGCGAAAAGGGGGGTTAGAAATTGTTTACACCTAAGTATTTGACATGTTTATAAATATATGTAATGAAGTAATGGGAAATCTGTCCATAGAGAGAAACGAATTTATAGATCGACTAGAATTCAAATGAGAAGATCCACTAAATTTTGGAAAACCAATGCCAATGCCCGATAGTGATAAGTGATGTGGCAGCATCATTGACATTGTCACTGTTGCATTACCTTTGAGTTTTTGGCCAAGTTTTTCTCATTTCCAAATTGTTAATTGTAATCGCTTTCAATTTACATTTGTTTGACACTTAGCTTGGCGGCAAGCAAAATTATAATCAGTATTTTGTTATAAATCGAAACGCCGCCTTGTTAAATTGGTGCCTGCACCGATTGGACATAAATTCCAAATTAATTACATTAAACGGATAGGATCTACGATTTTCGTTTAAAAAATGCATTTCACTTTTAGTTTTATCAGGGAAATATGCCTTCAGTAATTAAATTTAAAAAAATATGTAGTAATTTCAGTTTTTGAAATTCATCGGACCTATGTGGCAGAAAATCATGAGGTCCGCCAATAGCGTTGGTAATGCCGGTCCCCATGTCCGCCAAACATTTTTGAATGATGTGTTTACTTTTTTAACGGAAGTCGGAACCGCAGGTCATATTCTCTTTTCCGGGCATCCAGGTATTTCGGTCAACGAATTATCTCCCTTGTCATTGAGGTGGTGAAACATTCGCCATTTTAAATTGATTTTCACCGCCTAAAGATGACCGACTCGTTGTTGTTAGAGGAAGTGACGTCACCCCGGAAAAGAGAATTGTAAATACCGGAACAAGTTCTGTCAACTCGGAATTCGTAACGCATTGAATACGTGATAGTTTATCTGTTTTTGGTAAATATTATTAGTAACTCATAAAAAAAAAAATATGTTTGAATATATTGTGATGCGTAAGATGCTCTTTTCGAGTGAAAAGCCCCCAAAACACGACGTCCCTGATTTGTATCGTTCCCTTCACCAAATCCGTTTCTATTTAGAATTTTGTTTACAGTTCCGGCAATAATGTGTCGATCATAAAAATGTGGTTGTTAAATGACAACATGATTGAGAGACTGCATAGGGAAATTGAACTGGAGATTGAGAGAGTCTAATGACTTTGTTAGTGTAATCTCAATAAAAAATTTAAAAATTATGTTTTAAATCTGGTAAATTTTTCAAAGTTTGAGGGTATCCCAAGGCCTAGCTGGATTTGGCTACTCTTTTTTTGGTGCATGGTTTCAACTTTTTGGTTTATTCTGGATGGTGACTGGTCTTCCTATTATTAGGCCTCTACCAGTACTAATGAAGTTAAATACAGAAAGCGCTCTGCTAGACTAAAATAATAATAACGGTATGACATTGCTTGGCTTTAAAACAATTTTACATAAAAAATTCAGAGGGTCCAGCAGAAAATTCCTGTGTGCTGGACCTATGTCCAGCAAAATGAAAACAAATTTCAAAAAGTCTGTAATTTGGCACTACTTTAGTACATACTCAGACTTTTTGAAATTAGTTTTCAATATGCAGGACAGTAATTTTCTGCAGGACCAGAATTTACAAAATTCTAAAATTTAAACGGAATCGGTGATGAGAACAATGAAAACCTGACCCGCCATGTTTTCAAATATAAATACACGAAATGGTTGCGTTGATGCATCACAGCCAGTTTAAACTATAAAAATACAATGATTGATAGAATTACCATAGAAACAGTTGCATGTTTAAGAAGTAAATGTCATTTGAAGCAGAATCATACCAGTTGCATTTCCGATTACCGGTGCAAAACAAAATACACAATCAAAAATTTTGTCGGACATCCGGACCAGCATACTTGGCAGTATTGCCGTCCTTGTGATTTTCTGCCCGCTCGGTCTGACTGTTCGAATAATTTCAAAAAGTCTGAATCATGCATGTGTTTATGAAACTTCATTTGTGCACAAGCCAGGTCACGTGTACGTACGCGTGTCAATAAAATACTAAGTGTAGATATGCAATACACAGCTAAGGTTAAAAATCTTTGAAACAAATTTGCACAACCCATGATTTCACTGAATTGAAGTTGAATAATCATTTATTATTTACATTGTATTCATCAATTCAAATGAATTCTCCATTCTCGTGCTATTTTCTCGATCTCAGGATTACGTTCAAGGATGTTTAACATTTTGAGGAAAGAAAAAAAAATGTTTTTTTTTAATTCTGAGGGGAATCTGAGACAGTACCTGAAAAAAAAAATAGGCGATATAAAAACATAATTTCACCTGTACATCTTACCTGTAAAACGACACACTTGATTACAAGATTAACACCTGGTGTTTTATTGTCCCCCAATAAACAACTGATCACCGATATGAATTTAAAATTTTAATTCCCATCACTCTTCCTAGACTCTCCTATCACGGTGATTGATCACAGTATGTCTCTTTCTGTACTGTATATTCCATATGGTGGCTATTGAAATAGGGAAATTAATACTATTTTAAATACAAATATACCAAAAATCATCATTAATTCATACATTCGATTGAATTTACCCCGAGATAAGACCCATTTGTTAAAAGATTCCAATTAAGCTCGATCGTACAAGTGTATCTTGGTGCATTCAAAACTGAAGTGTGGTAAGTATCAAGTACAGAATAACCTGTGGTGTGCTTCTGTTTATAAACAGATGTTTAATTGGACAATTAAGTTTGATGTCATTGAAACTTGTCACAACACCTGTAAAAATAAATAAAATTAAACCAAACATGGGACAACTTATTTGCATGATAACCAAGTAATAAAGGCGAGGCTGTTCCGTTTATAAAGTAAATACCATGATGATACCTGAAGCAAAATATCATTTGAGTAAATGAAAAATCTATTATACTGAGAACGAAGGATTATTATACATGTCCATACATCCCACTCTTATTCCAGTTAGAAAGTTGATTGGTGTTATAAAATGAAAAAAGCAAAATGAATAATACAAGTTCATTAACAAATCATTTATATAAACAGTGTGAGCATGACAAATACATGTAAAAAAAAATTATAGCATTGAATATGAGAATTTTTCTCTTTTATGGTTTATTGATATTCAGTAAGTTCAAATCAGTGACAGTGCAAAATTAATCAAAATAAAATTTAGCTGAAACTGTAATATTTTAATTTTGATGGAACTGGTAATCTGACAAAATACACACTTTCAATTGTGTATTTAAAAAAAAACTGATGAATCATTATTACACTCTTTATATTGTATGTAAGTGTCTGTCTAATATCATTTACTATGATTTGTATATGCATAAAGATTTCAAAGTTAATTGTCAATCAATCAAAATCGATGTATCAAGGTCAAGTGTTATCATGTTTATTTCCCAAAATCTTGTTTTTAACGTGGGAAATATTATATTAAAACTTGAAATTATTATATGAAATATATATTCTAGTTGTCGTTTTCATCCAATCTCGTTTTTTTTTTAGCTCGCCTGGCCTTTAGACCATCTGAGCTATTGCCATCACTTTTCGTCCGTCGTCCGTCTGTCAACATTTCACATTTTAATCTTCTCCTCCTGGTGGAATGGTCCTTGGATGCCCCCCTTCCAAAATTGTGTCCGGTGATCCTGACTTCCAGCCAAGATGGCCACCAAGCTAAAAATAGAAAAAGGGGGGGATGAAATTTTAATTGTCCATTGCTGCTTTAGTAGAAGTCAAAATGAGCTGTTTTAGTCTTAAGTCAAATTGAGCTCAAATTTTAACTGCATCTACATGGCAAGGAGTAGTTTAACATATGTTCTGGGTTTTTGTGTGAAATTTTTCTTTCACCCGATTATGCAAATTAGGCATATTTTGATAAAAGATCACATTTAAATCTTCTCTGAAACCGCTGAATCAAATTAAACCAAACCTGGCAGGGGTGGGTCCCTTTCAAAATTGTGTCCGACAGCCCCGCCCTCCATTCAAGATTGCTGCTGTTACTAAAAATATAAATTTCTTCAATTGTCCATTGCTGCTTTAGTATAAGTCAAAATGAGCTCAAATTTGGCATATTTTGATAAAAGATCACATGTAGGTCTTCTCCTCTGAAACTGCTGAATCAAATTAAACCAAGCCTGGCAGGGGTGGGTCCCTTTCAAAATTGTGTCTGACAGCCCAGCCCTCCATTCAAGATGGCTGCTGTTACTAAAAATAGAAATTTCTTCAATTGTCCATTGCTGCTTTATTATAAACCAAGCTGAGCTCAAATTTAACTGCAGCTACATGGCAATGAGTAGTTTAACATATATTCCGGGTTTTTCTGTGAAATTTTCTTTCTACCGATTATGCAAATTAGGCATATTTTGATAAAAGATCACATTTAAATCTTCTTTTCTGAAACCGCTGAACCAAATTAAACCAAACCTAGCAGGGATGGTCCCTTTCAAAATTGTGTGTGACAGCCCCACTCTCCATTCAAGATGGCTGCTGTTGCTAAAAATATAAATTTCTTCAATTGTCCATTGCTGCTTAAGTAGAGCTCAAATTTTAACTGCAGCTACATGGCAATTGGTAGTTTAACATATATTCCGTTTTTAGCTCGCCTGGCCTTTAGGCCATGTGAACTATTGCCATCACTTTTCGTCCGTCTTCCGTCCGTCAACATTTCACATTTTAATCTTCTCAGAAACCACTGGGCCAATTGCAACCAAACATTGGTGGAATGGTCCTTGAAAATTGTGTCCGGTGATCCTGACTTCCAACCCAGATGGCCTCCAAGCTAAAAATAGAAAAAAGGGGGGATGAAAATTTAAAAAATCTTCTCCTCTCAAACTACTGAGCCAATCTCAACCAAACTTTGCTGAAATGATCCTTGGGTGGTCCCCTTCCAAAATTGTGTCTGGCATTTCAGACCTCCGACCAAGATGGCCGCCACAGCCGAACTTAATTTAACATAGGACCCTATGGGAAATTCCCATATAAGAACTAAATTTTGATGAAATAGTCATTGGATGGTTCTCTTCCAAAAATGTGTCGGGCAGTTCGGCCCTTTGACCAAGATGGCCCCCGTAGCCGAACTTAGCTTAACATAGGACTCTATGGGAAATTCACATAAAAATCTTCGTCTGGAACAAGTTGCTCAATTGGAACCAAACTTTGATTGAATAGTCATTGGATGGTCCTCTTCCAAAATTGTGTCCGGTGGTCCCACCCTCTGACCAAGATGGCTGCACAGCTGAACTTAGTTTAACATAGGACCCTATGGGAAATTCACATAAAAAACATCTTGTCTGGAACCAGTAGCTCAATTAGAACCAAATTTTGATGGAATAGTCATTGGATGGTCCTTTTATTAAATTGTGTCCGGCAATCGTGCTCTCCCACCAAGATGGCCACCACAGTGCAGTTGCGTTGTTATTGAAAGCAGCTTTGATCCAGGTGAGCGATTACAGGCTCCAGAGAGTTTTTTTTTTTTTTATGATTTTCATTTTTGAAGCCATACATCGAACCTTGCTCCAAGCGTTTTTCAAGTGCTGCCAGTCAATCTCTGTACAGAAGTTATTATTCAGAACTCATTGCGTCGTTTCATAAAAGAACACGATAGACACGAGAGTGACAATTTATAAACAATTCCATGATGTCTGTGGCCTGTAAATGTGTGATATATACATCATATCTTTCAAAGAAAATAATTTAAAGTTAGGATTTTATGCATACACGATTTTCCTTCATTTTACATTTTTGCCAATAAGAAAGTTACCGGTGGCGACAGCTGAAATTACTGGAGATTTTCGTCGGTGTCAGCTTCTAGTGACATCCCTGGTTGAAATCCTTTAATTTACCGGCTGGGAAATTTGGTGACTAACCAGGTGGTGCAAAGAATTTCAGTGGTTATCACCACTAACATTGTGAGTTCGAATCCTGCTAATGGAAAGGTGCAACATTATGTGGTAAAATTTGTCAGTGGCTTGCGACAGGTCTGTAGTTCTCTCTGGGTATTCCGGTTTCTTCCACCAATAAAACTGACCTCCACCATATAACTGAAATAAAGGGGCAGTCGTGATTGTAGTCATCGACTTTAGCAGTGGTCCGGTGGCCCATTGCCAGTGAAAATTGATTCGGACCAGTGACTTTTGCCAAAATTTTTCAATAGAATCTATATAAGGCCACAAAAAAAGATATGTGTGTTTACTGTCACATGTAAAAAAAAATCTAGGGTCGGTCGGCATTTTTTTTTTTTACTATCGGCAAAACCGGAAATAGTCGTTCCTGAATCTGATTCCGTATTTCATTTTCGAAATTTTCGGTAAGCCGTCATTTGTTTTGAAGCTGTTTTATCATTTTTATGAGAGTTATGCAGTTTTTCTACAGTACAGCTGACAGCATACACTGATAAATGCTGAGCATAATCTGGATGCTGAGCCATGCTCAGCATTTTCGCTGATAGTCTGCTAATTAACCCCAAGGTAATAAACAGGGCCATAAAATACCTGGTCAGTAGTGTCTTGTTGATTTCACAGGTGATCTACAGGTAAATATACACCTGTTTGTGTTACATAACAGGAAATGGGCATATTAGGATTTCAGTGATTTTGATGTGTAGAAAAAGGACTTTAATACATTTAACTGTACCTTGAAAATTTGTCAATAAAATAATATTTTCAAAATTTAATATTTTGTGATATTAGCATCAGCTAACAATTAACAAATAATTGAAATGAAATCATAATTTTGTGTTGGATATTTTAGAATTTTTAACTGAAAATATGGCAAAGAAGAACAAGATTAATTGTGATGCTATTTTAATCAATAGATTGATTAATTAAGATTAGATTTAACATTTTAAGAATTTTCTTTCTATGTAATGTGCATGTGTGTACATGTTAGTCATGTATTTAAGAGTGGTTTTTTTTCAACTTTGACAAAAATGTTATAGTTGTTCTTTTATGATACATGTATTTAAAATTTAAATTTTTTTTATTTTGTAATTAATTTGATGTTTTTGCTCTCAATTTTGACAAAAGGCTAGCGGTTGAATAAATAAAACATTGCTGCTGATTAAACAACAAAAATGGTTATCCGAATTCTGTGTAAAAATTGATAGGGTCAGTCGGGTGACTGTAAACACACATTTTTTTTGGCCTAAATATTCTAATTTTGAAGTTTTCGGGCCAGTAAATTCGAAAGTCTAATTTCGAAGACTGAATGTATGGTAGTTGTATTTATTAGTGATGGGAATCTGTAACATTTTCAAGATCGATGATCGTTATATCAACATCGACCGATCATCGATCATCGGTGACAATTGCCTGCTAAATGTATTTACTGACTATAATTAATCAAATAGTCTTTATTTCAAGAGTATGATTGACAAAAGTAAAGATATGAATAAAATTGTATCATAAATTTATAAACTATAATTTTTCCATTAGTAAACATTAACTTTAAAATAGAACAAAACAAAAGAACGTTTTCCATAAGTGTAACACCTGATATAGATAGATAGATAAATAATAGATTAGTCCAAATATGTGTTTGACAAAAATAAAGATTTGAATAAAATCAAATAATATATTTACAAAACTACAATTTTTCCATTTGTAAACAT
Organism: Bathymodiolus brooksi; assembly: GCA_963680875.1. Taxonomy (NCBI): domain Eukaryota; kingdom Metazoa; phylum Mollusca; class Bivalvia; order Mytilida; family Modiolidae; genus Bathymodiolus; species Bathymodiolus brooksi. Next base: position 98,243,249 of record OY804584.1, read on the forward strand.
CAACTTAGAACAAAACAAAAGATCGTTTTCCATATGTGTAACACCTGATATAAAATGGACTATTCCGGGAAGTAGATAAATAATAGACTAGTCCAAATATGTGTTTTGACTGAGTGTCAAAAGTACGCTTGGACAAAATTGCCAGATGTTTGTCAGTATGACAGTATGCCCACAGAGTTTTTCATCTGGGGGGTACATGTACCCTTTTACCTTCATTTTTGGGGGTGCAATGTACCCTCTAACTCTTCATTTGTGGGTACAAAGAAAATGAACTGCATTTTCTCCACACAAGGTCGTGCACCATGCTGTTTGTAAATATTAGGTCAAAAAAAATAATATGTGTGTTTATTGTCACATGTCCAAAAAATCTAGGGTCGGTTGGTCAGGATTTTTTTTTTTTTTTTTATCGGCAAAACCGGAAATAGTCGTTTCCGGAATCCGATTCCGGTATTTCATTTTCGAAATTTTCGGTAAAATGACGAATTATGAGGTTTTTCTATCTTCTTTGCTCTCAATTTCGACAAAAAGCTAGCAGTTGAATAAATAAAACATTGCTGCTGGTTAAACAACAAAAATGGTTATTTAACTAATCAGAACAACTCTATTACGTACTTTGAAGTGAATTGTAAACAAAAGGTAATTTTTATAGTGCTCACAACAGGTTCTTTACGTGCACGCACGTAGGGTTCTTTCAATTATACGTGCATGATTTTTATTCTACGTGAAACACGTACTGCAGTACGTGAATGGGCATGCTGTATGAGGGCAAAAAAAAACAGCTGGGATAAAACTGCAATATTTTTGTCAGTATGGAGACAGAAAAAAAACCAACCAAAGAACAAAGTTAAGCATGTATTTTAGACACTATAGAATCAGAATCGATCATCGGATCGTATGACGACGTCCGACTGATTAGTCGATGTTTCCGATGATCGGTACACCACTAGTATTTATAACTACCTGTGCAATCAGCGCCTATCACCACTAACCTGAGTTCCAATCCCGCTCAGGTGAGGTGTACCCTTATACAACATTATGTGATAAAGATTATCAGTAACTTACAACAGGTTGATGGTTTCCTCCGCCATTAAAACTGACCACCACAACATAACTGAAATATTGTTGAAAGATTCAGACCTGATTTTCTTCCATTTTAAAGCGGAATTTCAGTTTTCTAATTTCCGATTTTCGGCTTCAAATTCCGTTTTTTTTAGCTCACCTGGGTCATGTGAGCTATTGCCATCACTTGTCGTCGTCGTACGTCGTAAACTTTTTCAAAAATCTTCTCCTCTGAAAGTACTAGACCAATGGAAACCAAACTTGGTCTGAATCATTACTAGGGTGTCTAGTTTCAAAATTGTGTCCGGTGATGCCATGCACCAACCAACATGGCCGCTGTTACTAAAAATAGAACATATGGTAAAATTGCAGGTTTTTGGTAATAACTCAAAAACCGTTAATAATATCAAAAATCTGACAAGGTGTAAAAATGATCAGCACATCAAGATCTACCTACCCTGCAATTTTGAAGTAAATCTGATTACCCATCTTGGAGTTATTGCCCTTTTTTCATCAAATTTGTAAAATTTTAATACTTTTCGTCTTATATTTCAAAAACTATAAGAGATAAAGGTTAACTTTGAATTGCAAAAATGTGCGGCATATCAAGATCTACCTACCCTGCAATTTTGAAGTAAATTTGATAACCCATCTTGGAGTTATTGCCCTTTTTTCATCATTTTTTTTTTTCATTTTAATACTTTTCGTCTTATATTTCAGAAACTATTTAGAGATAGATGTTAAGTTTATTGCAAAAATGTGCAGCATGTCAAGATCTACCTACTCTGCAATTTTGAAGTAAATCCCATTACCCATTTTGACCGATTATGCAAATTAGAAAAAAGGGGGGATGAAATTAAAAAAAAATCTTCTCTGAAACTACTGAGCCAATATCAACCAAACTTTCCTGAAATGATCCTTAGGTGGTCCCCTTTCAAATTTGTGTCCGTCAGCACCGTCCTGTATCCAAGATGGCCGCCATTACTAAAAATAGAAATTTCTTCAAATGGCCAAAACTGCTCTATTTTAAGCCAGAAAGTGCCCAAATTTGAAGTGTATAAGCATAATGATGAGCTTTTTAGCATATATTATGGGATTTTTTATGAACTTTGAACTTTTACTGATTTTGACCGATTATGCAAATTAGAAAAAAGGGGGGATGAAATTTAAAAAAAATCTTCTCCTCTGAAACTATTAGGCCAATCTCAACCAAACTTTGCTGAAATGATCCTTAGGTGGTCCCCTTTAAAAATTGTGTCCGTCAGCGCCGTCCTGTATCCAAGATGGCCGCCATTACTAAAAATAGAAATTTCTTCAAATGGCCAAAACTGCTCTATTTTAAGCCAGAAAGTGCCCAAATTTGAACTGTATAAGCATAATGATGAGCTTTTTAACATATATTACGGGATTTTTTATGAACTTTGAACTTTTACCGATTTTGACCGATTATGCAAATTAGAATAAAGGGGGGATGAAATTAAAAAAAAAATCTTCTCCTCTGAAACTACTGAGCCAATCTCAACCAAACTTTGCTGAAATGATCCTTAGGTGGTCCCCTTTCAAAATTGTGTCCGTCAGTGCCTCCCTGTATCCAAGATGGCTGCCATTACTAAAATTAGAAATTTCTTCAAATGGCCAAAACTGCTCTATTTTAAGCCAGAAAGTGCCCAAATTTGAACTGTATAAGCATAATGATGAGCTTTTTAACATATATTACGGGATTTTTTATGAACATTGAACTTTTACCGATTTTGACCGATTATGCAAATTAGAAAAAAGGGGGGATGAAATTTAAAAAAAATCTTCTCCTCTGAAACTACTGAGCCAATCTCAACCAACCTTTGCTGAAATGATCCTTAGGTGGTCCCCTTTAAAAATGGTGTCCGTCAGCGCCGTCCTGTATCCAAGATGGCCGCCATTACTAAAAATAGAAATTTCTTCAAATGGCCAAAACTGCTCTATTATAAGCCAGAAAGTGCCCAAATTTGAACTGTATAAGCATAAAGATGAGCTTTTTAACATATATTACGGGATTTTTTATGAACTTTGAACTTTTACCGATTTTGACCGATTATGCAAATTAGAAAAAAGGGGGGATGAAATTTAAAAAAAAAATCTTCTCCTCTGAAACTATTAGGCCAATCTCAACCAAACTTTGCTGAAATGATCCTTAGGTGGTCCCCTTTAAAAATTGTGTCCGTCAGCGCCATCCTGTATCCAAGATGGCCGCCATTACTAAATATAGAAATTTCTTCAAATGGCCAAAACTGCTCTATTTTAAGCCAGAAAGTGCCCAAATTTGAACTGTATAAGCATAATGATGAGCTTTTTAACATATATTACGGGATTTTTTATGAACTTTGAACTTTTACCGATTTTGACCGATTATGCAAATTAGAAAAAAGGGGGGATGAAATTAAAAAAAAAATCTTCTCCTCTGAAACTACTGAGCCAATCTCAACCAAACTTTGCTGAAATGATCCTTAGGTGGTCCCCTTTCAAAATTGTGTCCGTCAGTGCCTCCCTGTATCCAAGATGGCTGCCATTACTAAAATTAGAAATTTCTTCAAATGGCCAAAACTGCTCTATTTTAAGCCAGAAAGTGCCCAAATTTGAACTGTATAAGCATAATGATGAGCTTTTTAACATATATTACGGGATTTTTTATGAACATTGAACTTTTACCGATTTTGACCGATTATGCAAATTAGAAAAAAGGGGGGATGAAATTTAAAAAAAATCTTCTCCTCTGAAACTACTGAGCCAATCTCAACCAACCTTTGCTGAAATGATCCTTAGGTGGTCCCCTTTAAAAATGGTGTCCGTCAGCGCCGTCCTGTATCCAAGATGGCCGCCATTACTAAAAATAGAAATTTCTTCAAATGGCCAAAACTGCTCTATTATAAGCCAGAAAGTGCCCAAATTTGAACTGTACAAGCATAAAGATGAGCTTTTTAACATATATTACGGGATTTTTTATGAACTTTGAACTTGTACCGATTTTGACCGATTATGCAAATTAGAAAAAAGGGGGGATGAAATTTAAAAAAAAAATCTTCTCCTCTGAAACTATTAGGCCAATCTCAACCAAACTTTGCTGAAATGATCCTTAGGTGGTCCCCTTTAAAAATTGTGTCCGTCAGCGCCGTCCTGTATCCAAGATGGCCGCCATTACTAAATATAGAAATTTCTTCAAATGGCCAAAACTGCTCTATTTTAAGCCAGAAAGTGCCCAAATTTGAACTGTATAAGCAAGTCATGTACCTTACAAAATAATACACCATTCAACCTACCTCCTGACAATAAATTTTATTTTGTTTGGGGATCCTTTCAATTTTTTAAAAAGTTTAATTAAGTACCTTTTGAAAGTGGGTGTAGACGGTTTCAGCTATTTTTCTTGAATTATTTCAGTTATTTTATTGTCTAACCAGAATCATCCCCAATGATGCACCCCCCTTTTTAGCTCACCTGACCCAAAGGGTCATGTGAGCTATTGCCATCACTTGGCGTCCGTCGTACGTCGTAAACTTTTTCAAAAATCTTCTCCTCTGAAAGTACTAGACCAATGGAAACCAAACTTGGTCTGAATCATTACTAGGGTGTCTAGTTTCAAAATTGTGTCCGGTGATGCCATGCACCAACCAACATGGCCGCTGTTACTAAAAATAGAACATATGGTAAAATTGCAGGTTTTTGGTAATAACTCAAAAACCGTTAATAATATCAAAAATCTGACAAGGGGTAAAAATGATCAGCACATCAAGATCTACCTACCCTGCAATTTTGAAGTAAATCTGATTACCCATCTTGGAGTTATTTCCCTTTTTTCATCAAATTTGTAAAATTTTAATACTTTTCGTCTTATATTTCAAAAACTATAAGAGATAAAGGTTAACTTTGAATTGCAAAAATGTGCGGCATATCAAGATCTACCTACCCTGCAATTTTGAAGTTAATCCCATTGCTCATTTTGGAGTTATTTCCCTTTTTTCATCAAATTTTCAAAATTTTAATACTTTTCGTCCTTTATTTCAAAAACTATAAGAGACAGATGGTAAGTTGAAACTGCAAACATGTTCAGCATGTCAAGATCTACCTACCCTGCAATTTTGAAGTAAATTTGATTACCCATCTTGGAGTTATTGCCCTTTTTTCATCATTTTTTTTTTTTCATTTTAATACTTTTCGTCTTATATTTCAGAAACTATTTAGAGATAGATGTTAAGTTTATTGCAAAAATGTGCAGCATGTCAAGATCTACCTACCCTGCAATTTTGAAGTAAATCCCATTACCCATTTTGACTGATTATGCAAATTAGAAAAAAGGGGGGATGAAATTTAAAAAAAATCTTCTCTGAAACTACTGAGCCAATCTCAACCAAACTTTGCTGAAATGATTCTTAGGTGGTCCCCTTTCAAAATTGTGTCCGTCAGCACCGTCCTGTATCCAAGATGGCCGCCATTACTAAAAATAGAAATTTCTTCAAATGGCCAAAACTGCTCTATTTTAAGCCAGAAAGTGCCCAAATTTGAAGTGTATAAGCATAATGATGAGCTTTTTAGCATATATTACAGGATTTTTTATGAACTTTGAACTTTTACCGATTTTGACTGATTATGCAAATTAGAAAAAAGGGGGGATGAAATTTAAAAAAATCTTCTCCTCTGAAACTATTGAGCCAATCTCAACCAAACTTTGCTGAAATGATCCTTAGGTGGTCCCCTTTGAAAATTGTGTCCGTCAGCGCCGTCCTGTATCCAAGATGGCCGCCATTACTAAAAATAGAAATTTCTTCAAATGGCCAAAACTGCTCTATTTTAAGCCAGAAAGTGCCCAAATTTGAACTGTATAAGCATAATGATGAGCTTTTTAACATATATTACGGGATTTTTTATGAACTTTGAACTTTTACCGATTATGCAAATTAGAAAAAAGGGGGGATGAAATTAAAAAAAAATCTTCTCCTCTGAAACTACTGAGCCAATCTCAACCAAACTTTGCTGAAATGATCCTTAGGTGGTCCCCTTTCAAAATTGTGTCCGTCAGTGCCGCCCTGTATCCAAGATGGCTGCCATTACTAAAATTAGAAATTTCTTCAAATGGCCAAAACTGCTCTATTTTAAGCCAGAAAGTGTCCAAATTTGAACTGTATAAGCATAATGATGAGCTTTTTAACATATATTACGGGATTTTTTATGAACATTGAACTTTTACCGATTTTGACCGATTATGCAAATTAGAAAAAAGGGGGGATGAAATTAAAAAAAAATCTTCTCCTCTGAAACTACTGAGCCAATCTCAACCAAACTTTGCTGAAATGATCCTTAGGTGGTCCCCTTTAAAAATTGTGTCCGTCAGCGCCGTCCTGTATCCAAGATGGCCAAAACTGCTCTATTTTAAGCCAGAAAGTGCCCAAATTTGAAGTGTATAAGCATAATGATGAGCTTTTTAGCATATATTACAGGATTTTTTATGAACTTTGAACTTTTACCGATTTTGACTGATTATGCAAATTAGAAAAAAGGGGGGATGAAATTTAAAAAAAATCTTCTCCTCTGAAACTATTGAGCCAATCTCAACCAAACTTTGCTGAAATGATCCTTAGGTGGTCCCCTTTAAAAATTGTGTCCGTCAGTGCCGTCCTGTATCCAAGATGGCCGCCATTACTAAAAATAGAAATTTCTTCAAATGGCCAAAACTGCTCTATTTTAAGCCAGAAAGTGCCCAAATTTGAACTGTATAAGCATAATGATGAGCTTTTTAACATATATTACGGGATTTTTTATGAACTTTGAACTTTTACCGATTATTCAAATTAGAAAAAAGGGGGGATGAAATTTTAAAAAAATCTTCTCCTCTGAAACTACTGAGCCACTCTCAACCAAACTTTGCTGAAATGATCCTTAGGTGGTCCCCTTTAAAAATTGTGTCCGTCAGCGCCGCCCTGTATCCAAGATGGCTGCCATTACTAAAATTAGAAATTTCTTCAAATGGCCAAAACTGCTCTATTTTAAGCCAGAAAGTGCCCAAATTTGAACTGTATAAGCAAGTCATGTACCTTACAAAATAATACACCATTCAACCTACCTCCTGACAATAAATTTTATTTTGTTTGGGGATCCTTTCAATTTTTTAAAAAGTTTAATTAAGTACCTTTTGAAAGTGGGTGTAGACGGTTTCAGCTATTTTTCTTGAATTATTTCAGTTATTTTATTGTCTAACCAGAATCATCCCCAATGATGCACCCCCCTTTTTAGCTCACCTGACCCAAAGGGTCATGTGAGCTATTGCCATCACTTGGCGTCCGTCGTACGTCGTAAACTTTTTCAAAAATCTTCTCCTCTGAAAGTACTAGACCAATGGAAACCAAACTTGGTCTGAATCATTACTAGGGTGTCTAGTTTCAAAATTGTGTCCGGTGATGCCATGCACCAACCAACATGGCCGCTGTTACTAAAAATAGAACATATGGTAAAATTGCAGGTTTTTGGTAATAACTCAAAAACCGTTAATAATATCAAAAATCTGACAAGGGGTAAAAATGATCAGCACATCAAGATCTACCTACCCTGCAATTTTGAAGTAAATCTGATTACCCATCTTGGAGTTATTTCCCTTTTTTCATCAAATTTGTAAAATTTTAATACTTTTCGTCTTATATTTCAAAAACTATAAGAGATAAAGGTTAACTTTGAATTGCAAAAATGTGCGGCATATCAAGATCTACCTACCCTGCAATTTTGAAGTTAATCCCATTGCTCATTTTGGAGTTATTTCCCTTTTTTCATCAAATTTTCAAAATTTTAATACTTTTCGTCCTTTATTTCAAAAACTATAAGAGACAGATGGTAAGTTGAAACTGCAAACATGTTCAGCATGTCAAGATCTACCTACCCTGCAATTTTGAAGTAAATTTGATTACCCATCTTGGAGTTATTGCCCTTTTTTCATCATTTTTTTTTTTTCATTTTAATACTTTTCGTCTTATATTTCAGAAACTATTTAGAGATAGATGTTAAGTTTATTGCAAAAATGTGCAGCATGTCAAGATCTACCTACCCTGCAATTTTGAAGTAAATCCCATTACCCATTTTGACTGATTATGCAAATTAGAAAAAAGGGGGGATGAAATTTAAAAAAAATCTTCTCTGAAACTACTGAGCCAATCTCAACCAAACTTTGCTGAAATGATTCTTAGGTGGTCCCCTTTCAAAATTGTGTCCGTCAGCACCGTCCTGTATCCAAGATGGCCGCCATTACTAAAAATAGAAATTTCTTCAAATGGCCAAAACTGCTCTATTTTAAGCCAGAAAGTGCCCAAATTTGAAGTGTATAAGCATAATGATGAGCTTTTTAGCATATATTACAGGATTTTTTATGAACTTTGAACTTTTACCGATTTTGACTGATTATGCAAATTAGAAAAAAGGGGGGATGAAATTTAAAAAAATCTTCTCCTCTGAAACTATTGAGCCAATCTCAACCAAACTTTGCTGAAATGATCCTTAGGTGGTCCCCTTTGAAAATTGTGTCCGTCAGCGCCGTCCTGTATCCAAGATGGCCGCCATTACTAAAAATAGAAATTTCTTCAAATGGCCAAAACTGCTCTATTTTAAGCCAGAAAGTGCCCAAATTTGAACTGTATAAGCATAATGATGAGCTTTTTAACATATATTACGGGATTTTTTATGAACTTTGAACTTTTACCGATTATGCAAATTAGAAAAAAGGGGGGATGAAATTAAAAAAAAATCTTCTCCTCTGAAACTACTGAGCCAATCTCAACCAAACTTTGCTGAAATGATCCTTAGGTGGTCCCCTTTCAAAATTGTGTCCGTCAGTGCCGCCCTGTATCCAAGATGGCTGCCATTACTAAAATTAGAAATTTCTTCAAATGGCCAAAACTGCTCTATTTTAAGCCAGAAAGTGTCCAAATTTGAACTGTATAAGCATAATGATGAGCTTTTTAACATATATTACGGGATTTTTTATGAACATTGAACTTTTACCGATTTTGACCGATTATGCAAATTAGAAAAAAGGGGGGATGAAATTAAAAAAAAATCTTCTCCTCTGAAACTACTGAGCCAATCTCAACCAAACTTTGCTGAAATGATCCTTAGGTGGTCCCCTTTAAAAATTGTGTCCGTCAGCGCCGTCCTGTATCCAAGATGGCCAAAACTGCTCTATTTTAAGCCAGAAAGTGCCCAAATTTGAAGTGTATAAGCATAATGATGAGCTTTTTAGCATATATTACGGGATTTTTTATGAACTTTGAACTTTTACCGATTTTGACTGATTATGCAAATTAGAAAAAAGGGGGGATGAAATTTAAAAAAAATCTTCTCCTCTGAAACTATTGAGCCAATCTCAACCAAACTTTGCTGAAATGATCCTTAGGTGGTCCCCTTTAAAAATTGTGTCCGTCAGTGCCGTCCTGTATCCAAGATGGCCGCCATTACTAAAAATAGAAATTTCTTCAAATGGCCAAAACTGCTCTATTTTAAGCCAGAAAGTGCCCAAATTTGAACTGTATAAGCATAATGATGAGCTTTTTAACATATATTACGGGATTTTTTATGAACTTTGAACTTTTACCGATTATTCAAATTAGAAAAAAGGGGGGATGAAATTTTAAAAAAATCTTCTCCTCTGAAACTACTGAGCCACTCTCAACCAAACTTTGCTGAAATGATCCTTAGGTGGTCCCCTTTAAAGATTGTGTCCGTCAGCGCCGCCCTGTATCCAAGATGGCTGCCATTACTAAAATTAGAAATTTCTTCAAATGGCCAAAACTGCTCTATTTTAAGCCAGAAAGTGCCCAAATTTGAACTGTACAAGCATAATGATGAGCTTTTTAGCATATATTATGGGATTTTTTATGAACTTTGAACTTCTACCGATTTTGACCGATTATGCAAATTAGAAAAAAGGGGGGATGAAATTAAAAAAAAATCTTCTCCTCTGAAACTACTGAGCCAATCTCAACCAAACTTTGCTGAAATGATCCTTAGGTGGTCCCCTTTCAAAATTGTGTCCGTCAGCACCGTCCTGTATCCAAGATGGCCACCATTACTAAAATTAGAAATTTCTTCAAATGGCCAAAACTGCTCTATTTTAAGCCAGAAAGTGCCCAAATTTGAACTGTATAAGCATAATGATGAGCTTTTTAACATATATTACGGGATTTTTTATGAACTTTGAACTTTTACCGATTTTGACCGATTATGCAAATTAGAAAAAAGGGGGGATGAAATTAAAAAAAATCTTCTCCTCTGAAACTACTGAGCCAATCTCAACCAAACTTTGCTGAAATGATTCTTGAGTGGTCCTCTTCCAAAATTGTGTCCGGCATTTCAGAACACCGACCAAGATGGCCACCACAGCCAAACTTTAATTTAACATAGGACCCTATGGGAAATTCCCATAAAAATATTTTTGTCTGAAACCATTTGCTCAATAAGAACAAAATTTTGATGAAATAGTCATTGGATGGTTCTCTTCCAAAAATGTGTCTGGCGGTTCGACCCTTCTATCCATTTTTTTTTTTACCTGCAATTTTGAAGTAAATCTGATTACCCATCTTGGAGTTCTCGACCTTTTTTCATCAAATTTATAAAAAAAAAAAAAAAAAACTTTTCGTCTTATATTTCAAAAACTATAAGAGATAAAGGTTAAGTTTAAATTTCAAAAATTTGCAGCATGTCAAGATCTTCCTACCCTGCAATTTTGAAGTAAATCCAATTACCCATTTTGAAGTTATTGCCCTTTTTTTATCAAAATGTTCTAAATTTTAATACTATCATCTTATATCTCAAAAACTATAAGAGATAGAGGGAAAATTTAAACTGCAAAAATGTTCAGCATGTCAAGATCTACAAAAAATTTCCCACAGTTAAAAATGTGCGACAGCTGTGAAGAGTTATTCCTCTTGAAATGCATATTTTTGTTGACTCACTGCTTTTGGTTACTCAAATAATCAAAGGGAAGCAACTCTATTACAAAATGTGAAGTAGGAAAAGCTAAATTTTGAGAATCATTGACATATATGTTTTTTTACAGCAATTTTGATAACTTACATTAAAGGGGGAACCCCTGCCCACATTTTTTTGTAGAAGGGGTCTGCAATGACGAAGGCTACATTTGTTAATTTTTTTTACCGAAGTTATCAAGTTTTATTGACTGATGTTGTTATTATACCCAGGTATATTTTCGGGTCTTTTCAGAGAATAGTATACAAGCCGACTTCTGATTACAATCGACTGGTTCTCTGAAATAATTATCGCTTCTGTATACAAAATCGGAAGAGGATACCAGTTTATAAAAAAAAAGAATGAAGCATGCCTTCGAGAGTTGTTGAAAGAGGTTCCAATTAGAATTTAGAAATAGATAAAGGCATAAGAAATTGTTGGAAGTGGGAGTGGATGGAAACCCGGTCGGACAGACTATCCGAAAAATTCTAGAGAACTGGGAAGATGTGAGGTGTGCAACAAAGAAATAAATTACGCCGGAGAGAGTGGAAAAGTATTGAACAGCATCTCAAAAAGAAACTTCATATAGGCAATCTTAAAATAAAAAGGACGAACTAAAGTGTAGAATCAGGTCTGAGAAAGTCACATGAATTTTAATATGCATATCTTATACATTAAATATGTTAAAATATATTCTTTCTAGATATAAAATATCATTATTAGGCTATAGCAGACTTCACATAATTTTATTATAAAAACAAAAAAAGTTGAATACCATAAGAAAATTAATTATTTTTCTAATAAATAGAAAGAATTTTATAGAAAATGAAAACAATCAACAAAAACCACATTTTTTCAAAACTGAAATTAGGTGCCAGGAGAAGCCCAGAATGCAGGATTTTTCACCATTTACCCCAGAGCTTCAGCGGCCTCCAGACCCCCGGCTGTAAGGGCACTTCACTTCACGAGGTGCATGGTTTGCTTGCAACCCAATTTCAGCTTTTTAGCTCACCTGACCCAAAGGGTCAAGTGAGGTATTGCCATCACTTTGCGTCCGTCGTCCGTCTGTTAACTTTTTCATATTTTAATCTTCTCCTCTGAAACAACTTGGCCAAATGGAACCAAACTTGGCAGTAAGCATCTATGTAAGGTCCTCTATAAAGTTTCTCCATTTCGTTCCCTTCCACCAACAAATATGGCCACCAAGGGCAATTCTTGTTTCTGATTGGTTACTGTTTAAAAAAATCTTCTCCTCTGAAACTGCTTGGCAACATGGAGCCAAACTTGGCAGGAAGCATCTATGTAAGATCCTATATAAAGCCTCTTCATTTGGTTCCATTCGGCCAACAAACATGGCTGCCAAGATTAATTCTTTTTTCTGATTGGCTAATGTTAAAAAAATCTTCTCCTCTGAAACAGCTTGGCCAAATGGGGCCAAACTTGGCATAGATGGTCCCTGGGTGTGTCCCTTTCAAAATTGTGTCCAACAGCCCCACCCTCCATTCAAGATGGCTGCTGTTTTTTAAGGTAATGATTATCTCCCTTTGAAATTTGCTTCAGTATCATTCTATTGTCAGGTGAGCGATACAGGCTCAGTGGGCTGAGCCTCTAGTTTTTTAAAGTGTAGAATCAGGTCTGAAGATTGCAGACTCCACATATTCTCTGGTTATGAAAAGAAAGTTTTTAAAAGTTATGGTCAACAATTCTATCGATAGCAACAATATTAACAAGCACAAAAATGTAGCAGGGTTATACCCGTTGATTGGATCCCAACCTTTCCCTTCTTGATAATTGGATCTCCGTCAATACAGATAAAAAGGGAAAACCTGTGCAGATTGCAGACTCCATTATTATATCCTCTGGTTTTTTTGAGGTATTGCAGCCTCCATGTATCCTAATATATTTTCGGTGCTTCAGCTGGCACCGATCTCTGGACTTTGCCCACCTATTTCTCAAAATTGTCCTGAAGAAATTTTATAAAACTGGCAATTATCTTGAAGATTTCAAAGTCTAGATGAAACACTATTTTTTTCTGACTATAGCATAATCTCCTGATATTTTTGTCTTTGTAGTTTAAAGTATGGCCACCATTAAAGAAAAAGATCCTGTAGAGGATGTAGATGATGGTGAGGAGGAAGAGGAGGAATACACTGTAGAGAAGGTTGCTGACTCGCGCATGAAAAATGGCAAAAAAGAATATTTATTGAAATGGAAGGGATATCCAGAGTATGTAATTTCTGGAAGATTTTATATTACCGTATAACTGGTAATTTCTGCGGTCAACTCCGGACCGCAGAAATTAAAATCGCAGAATATTATGTAAAATAAATGTTTAATGTCCCGTACAAAATACGTTTTCAAACTCTTAACTCCGATTCCGCCGTAAGTGTCAAATATTTAATTAGTCGTAATTACTATATCCAGATAAACAAAACCTGGTACTATATAAATGTTTACACAACAATTAAAGGTTATTTAGCTGTGGCATGGTGATTGTACCAAGCTGACACTGACACCTGATTAAATGTTTACAATCATAATAAAGTTTATTAAAGCAATATTTAAAATTGTTATTTCATAAATTAACATTAGTTTTTTTTTCAATTGTTGTATTAGCTTCGATTGAATAATATCAAACTGCGTGCTCTCAGGATTCATCTAAAAACCAAACAAATAGAAATGTACTGGTAGTAGAATTACAGTTAACCCAAGTTTTTATGTCTACATTATACTAAAAGAATTGAATACAATTGCTTCTAATCATAATTCTTTTAAAAAAAAATTGTTATATGATAAAGTATGAAAATTCGACATTAATAATATATATCCGAAATATATCAAAGTTTATACCGATATCGATCCAACTGTTGACTTCATATTTCCTGTCAACCAAATAGATCGCAAAACAGTGAAAAAAATATTTCTTAAGACAAATTTGAAGTTAACCAAATGCATATTCAGAAGTTGTAACGTTTGAAAACTTTCTAAAGAACTAAATATGTTTTTACTTCTAACTTGAACTGGTGCACATTACAGTGATCCTTATGCTTAGGCAGTTGTTTATTGCAACATCGCTTCAGTTGTTGCTTCCTGTAATAGAATTAGAAACATTTTTTTTTTTGGTGCCGAGATTTTTAATCCGCAGAAGAAGAAAAATCTGCAAAAATTTAATGTCTTTTTTTTTTAGACCAAAACCGCAGAAATTACCGGTTATACGGTATATAATTTTTAACTATTAATATTAATGGCATGATTGGGAACTGCATTGGTGGTGTAATGGATAGTATGCTCGTCTCAAGTGCGGTAGATCATGAGTTAGAGCCCCGATCACCTCAAACCAAAGACTATGTAATTGGTATTTGTTGCTCTCTGCTAAGAATGCAGCATTAAGGAGAAAGAGCAAAGAATGGTTGGCTCGGAATCGGGATAATGTGTCTTGAGTGGCGTGACATGTCTAATGCTAAATAATCAAACTGAGCGTGTTGGTCTCAGACCTGTTTACCACAACGATTTTTGACCCCTAAATTACGCTCTACGCCCTCGTAAGTTATTTCTACGCCAACAAAACGGGGGGGGGAGAAATCGCCAGAAAGTACTTTTGTTTCTTATGGTAGATAACTGAACACAACACTGAATCTTTGTCGTTTGAGTGCTTTAAAATGATTGTTTATCCATGCTCCTTACAAACACTTTGATGTTCTGATGTTCTAGTAACATGTGTCTGAAAATTAATGGCGGCATGCCAAACACAAGCAGGGGACTGAGCTTGAAGAAGTCACTGCCAGTGATAAGAGAAAGATGTAAACATGAATATATGGAAATTTGGAATTGTCTCAAACCCTCAACAAAGGGGGATACATTTGTACTGTGTTCTACTTGTCAGACTGATTTTTCATGTCTGGTTAACGAAGTGATAACCGCCATATTTGAAATTTGTTGATGAAGTTGTGAGTAAAGGGGAAAAAATCAGATTTATCGTAAATTGAGGTTTGCAAATATATAGAGATTGTATAATCTTATTTAGCAATGAATTATCTTTACATTTAACTCAATATATGTACGATTATTGATCTATTAAGAAGTCAATACACTACATAAATTTGTTCAGAATAATGAATAATAAAAGGAATTATTAGATGTGGTGTTTACATCTACAAGCAAGGGAGATAATCGAACGGCGCAATCATTTCAATGTCTTATCGAGTACATGTTAAGCTACCCTATCTATATACACTGGATTTGACTGTAAAATTTTAGTTATTGATGCATTAACATAATTTTATGTTAAAAAGGGTTGAATAAACATGTTGCACTGTTGACAAATTTTCAGTAAGTTCCATATGCTTTTAGGCTAGCCTATAAATCCTTACACTTAGATATTACACACAGGTACATACCAACAATCATATTCAACAAGAAGCTGTATGATATACATTGCAGGAAACGATACCTAATTTATCAAACTTTTCTTAGTGAGGGGGTGCCCTCAAACCCCCTAGCAAATTAGACTAAAACTACTCTTAAAAGTAGAAAACTACTCTCAGTTAAGGAAGTAAACTACTCCTATAGGTCAACAGGGGTAAACAGGTCTGTGGTCTAGTACAAAGTGATAGCTAAAAAATTACTGAGTTGGCGTTAAGCAACCATCACTCACTTTGCATTATTGGTGTTTTTTATGTAAGAACATTTTGGAAAACTGGAAAAACTGGAAAAACCTTGGTCTTGTCCTGTCCGTCTTGTCAAAATGGGCAACTATTACATTTTAAATGTGAATTCTTCCAAACTTTGCATATTTCTTATTACCATATGAAGATTTTTATATATTTAGGGAATTTAATGAAGGAGTTGTTGCCCTTTTTCAAATTTGCATTTTCGGGACTGCAGTTGGCACTTGCCAACCTTCTTGTCCATATGGCATATACTCTATTGAACACCTGTGCAACCTTGCTATTTCTAAACTTGGATGGAATTTTATATCATAAATTGAGTTGTCAGGGATACTTTGGGATTCCATTTGGTGAGTCCCAACTGAAAATGGCAAGTCCAGGACTTGTTGGAAGGATCACTGGGATGTTCAACAAATAAATTTTACATTTCAGTTCTGAAAACACATGGGAACCTATGGAAAATTTAGACTGTCCTGATCTCATAGCTGAATATGAAGATAAAAAAAAGAAAAAAGATGCAGAAAAGAAGCGAAAATCAGCAAATGGAACAGATGACGGAGCTGCAAAAAAGAAAAAGAAAGTCGCTGATGCAAAATCAAACGTAAGAAAGTTTGGACGATGTTAAACACTTGGTAATAACATCAACCTTATCAGTTCATATACAGTCGACCCTTGTGGTCAAGTGGAAAGAGACCAATCATTTTCACTTAGAAATTATTTGACAGAGTTGAAAGTTTCCTCCGATCGTCAGATTTACACTATTTTGAGTCAACTATTTGGAATTAAAATGTGTAAATCTTGGTCAAAACAGCTTGAAAATGATGATTTAGGGGTTTTAAATAAAGAATTCTTCTTCTTTTTGTTTTTATCAGTGAGAACTTTCATCTCTGATTTGAGTATTCAAATGATCAGAAATAAATAATGCCAAAACTACTGTTACTTAAGGTCTATCTAAGGAAACGACTTGTTTGATTTCATGATGACAGTGTTCGACTGTAATTCAATATTTTGTGTGAACTATAGGTCTATAATAATTTAATATATTCTCATGCATTATTAGGATTATTATGATAAACAAAAACAAATGTTTTTAATCATTTTTTTTTTTTAATTGATTAAAAAAAATGTCTTGACCTAAAGTCTGACAAAATATGGTATTCATTTATAGCTCACCTGACCCAAAGGGTCAGGTGAGCTATTGCCATCACTTGGCGTCCGTCTGTAAACTTTTTCAAAAATCTTCTCCTCTGAAACCACTGGGCCAATTTAAACCAAACTTGGCCTGAATCATCCTTAGGGGGTTCCCTTTAAAACTTATGTCCGATGACCCTGCCGACCAACCATCATGGCCACCATGTCTAAAAATAGAACATAGGGGTAAAATTGCAGTTTTTGGGTAATAACTCAAAAAACCGTTAATAAAAACAGAATTCTGACATGGGGTAAAAATGATCAGCACAGCAAGATCTACCTACCCTGCAATTTTGAAGTAAATCTGATTACCCGTATTGGAGTTATTGCACTTTTTTCATCAAATTTTTTAAATTTTAATACTTTTCGTCTTATATTTCAAAAACTATAAGAGATAGATGTTAAGTTTAAATTGCAAAAATGTGCAGCATGTCAAGATCTACATACCTTGCAATTTTGAAGTAAATTCCATTACCCATTTTGGAGTTGTTGCCCTTTTTTTCATCAAAATTTCAAAATTTTAATACTTTTCGTCCTTTATTTCAAAAACTATAAGAGATAGATGTTAAGTTTAAACTGCAAACATGTTCAGCCTGTCAAGATCTACATACACTGCAATTTTTAGCTCACCTGTATGAGCTATTACCATCACTTGGCATCCGTCGTCTGTCTGTAAACTTTTAAAAAAAATCTTCTCCTCTGAAACCACTGGGCCAATTTAAACCAAACTTGGCCTGAATCATCTTTAGGGGGTTCCCTTTAAAAGTTATGTCCGATGACCCTTCCGACCAACCATCATGGCCGCCATGTCTATAAATAGAACATAGTGGTAAAATCAGCAAAAAAAATCCATTAAATAAAATCCAGAAAAATCCTTTAGAGTATATTGCAATTAAATTTGATACATATATGTAATATTCTTTCAGAATTATGGTTGAGAACCCCATCCCCCATCAAACATGGCCACCATCGTTACTATAAATAGAAAATTAGTGAAAAAATTCATTAAAAAATTATTTTAAAATCCTGTAAAGAATCAAATGCAATCGAACCATATGGAAAGAATGCATATGTGGTCTTCTTTCAAAATTTTTATTGAAGACCTCCGGCTGTCATCCAACGTGGCCGTCACTGTTACAAAAAATAGAAAATTATTGTCAAAAAACATATTTTAAAATCCGGTAAAAAGCCAGTTGCCACCAAACTTTATGAAAATGATGCATATGATGCACTTTCAGACTTATGGTTGCTAACCCTGGTCGCTTATGAAAAATGGCTGCTTTTTTTTTTTAATTCTTTAAATAATGTAAAGAGCAATGTTGCTACCAAACTATAAAGGAACAATGCATATATAATTCTCTTTCAGACCATGAATGATGACCCCACCCCGACTGCCATCAAACATGGCCGTTGCCGCTTCTCAAAAAATCGGTAAAAAATAGAAAACTATTGAAAAAATTAGATTCTTCTCTGAAACCGTTTAGAAAGCATCTATGGAAAGTCCCCTGTTGTGATTGCTCATTTCGTCCCTATCCGTTAACAAATATGGCTACCATAGACAATTCTTGTTTCTGATTGGATGATTTCTAAAAAAAATCTTCTCCTCTGAAACCGCTTTGCCAAATGAACCGAAACTTGGTAGGATGCATCTATGGGAGGTCTTCTATAAAGATTGCTCATTTCGTCCCAATCCAATAACAAATATGGCTGCCACAGGCAATTCTTGTTTCTAATTGGTTGATTTCTAAAAATCTTCTTCTCTGAAACCGCTTTGCCAAATGAACAGAAACTTGGTAGGAAGCATCTATGGAAGGTTCTCTATAAGGATTGCTCATTCCGTTTGGATCCGTTAACAAACATGGCCATCATAGGCAATTCTTGTTTCTTATTGGTCGATTTCTAAAACAGCTTTTCCTCTGAAGCCACTTGGCCAAATGATATGAAACTTGATAAGAAGCATCTATGGAAGTTCCTCTATAGAGATTGCTCATTTCGTTTTGATCCATTAACAAACATGGCTGCCACAGGCAATTCTTGTTTTAGATTGGTCAATATCTAAAAATCTTCTTCTCTGAAACTGCAATGCCAAAATGAACAGAAATTTGGTGGGAAGCACCTATGGAAGGTTCTGTATTAAGTTTCCTCAAAGCAGAATGAAAGGTGAGCGACACAGGCTCAGCCCACTGAGCCTCTAGTTATTAATTTCATATTGATTATCATTGATTTCATTGAATTGACACAAATTTTAGTATTGAATGAAGAAAAATATAATTGGTGTATATCAAGCATTGCATATTGAAATCTAAAATCCATGATCAACCTGTTGTTTCAGTTGTAAAGAGTATTATGGGTGTTTTACTCTGTCATACAAGTTCTTTGGGCTATTAAAGTGTAGGATTTTACTAGACCGAACTATATAAAGAAATAAATCATAAGTATATGTTTTATTTGATATTTTAATCAAATTATAACAATTCATGGTAGTCTTTCATGAACAGTCATAGTTAGAAATTAAATATTTGAGATACTTTCAAATTAGAGGGAGAAGTGACTTCTCTTTCGGGAAGATTTCTGGGAGAAGTTAATTGCGATTAATTGAAACATTGTTTGGCGACCCCTCTGAAGTTACCCTGCCACAATTTAGTAAATAGTTATAAAGCTGTTTGATCTGATTTGTTCTGTTCTTTCTATTCATAATTACCTAAAGGACATCTATTCAATGTCAAATATTTATTTCTGTCTATCTTAACTATAGGAGTCTTGCATACCTGTGATTTTTTATAAATTGTTTCCCCCCCCCCCCTTGAAATATTACTGTGCTGTGATCCAATATCACACAAATTGTAATAACTCAAATTTGTACAATCTTCAGCAGAAGAAAGATGTATCTGCCAATTAGCTCAACGGTCCAACCATATATAGCTAGATAATGAAAATATAGCACAAACGTATATTGTCATGGACACTGGCAGTCAAAAATGTAGTTATTATTTGTCAGACCTTAAATCAGATTGCAACAATGGAATAAAGCTACTGTAGTTCAAAGTTTGTTAATTGCATAGGCATTAGCGTTTACACATGTCTGTTTTTAAATAAACAGTTCGATAGTTTGTAATATTAACCGGTTACTGTGTAGAGTAAAAAATACCAATGTGGATTGATAAAAATCAGACGAGTTCCAGTGCATTTCAGCGAATTTTGAATGGCCAACCTTCGCAAATATATTAAACATGAGAACTATGATTTATGTCATAGAAATGATGATAAAAAATTATCCAAATTTCGTTTTGCTGAAAGTAGCTTCAGACAAAAAGTTCAGTCTTCATTTCCCATAGCACAGTGCCGGGTTGCACCCCCTTTACAATATGGCGCCAGTAATATTGTTGTTTGTTATTAAAGTTTTTCAACCCGTTGTAGATTACTTTACATTAGTATATGGTCTGTTCACTCCGATGCATAGTCGTCACAATTGACGGAGCATTGTATAATGTAGATGTAGATGTTTTCAAGAAAATCACTTTCAAAATACTTAACGGATACGATAGATTTCAATAAACACGATAACAACATTTTCATAAATGACGCGGGCGACATAGGGTGACTCTTAAGAATTACAAGGCGACTTGAACTTCGCTTTTGACCAACGAGAAAGCGAAGTCAACCTTCACAAGGCGACTTCTTCGCCCTAGTCACCCTCTAACGTGAGTCCTGGTAGTCCTTGGGCTAATAAAAAAATATTTGGATGCGTCCTCAAAAATTCTGATTAATAGCTCGTGCATACTGCGTAAAGCCGTAAGCCTTGTTAAGTGGTCTTGGAAAATTTGGACGCAAAATCCTACATTCTGAGTAGTTTCTGGAGTGTAAATGAAGCACAAAAAATGGCATTTTTTTTTTAAGGAAAAAGGTTTCGGAATGCTCGTCTATATCTCCACATTTGCAATCCGGAAAAAATAGCATCGATGTCAGTATCACGCTTGAAATAATATGTTAAAGATTTGTAATATAGCGTGTTCACAAAGACGCTTTAATGCACAACTATTTTACATGCTATTCCAAGTGTATTTTAGACTGCATCATCACTTTGATGTAAACGATAAGTGAACATTTTAATAGTCTGACCAGAAAACAAGAACAGTTACTCCGACTAACTTTCTGCTAACCACGTACTAGCAGACAATAGTTAATATCGAACCCTGAATCTTCTTGTATTTCATTATTAATATCATCAATGTGTGTAACCATTAATTATACCCCCGTTCCCCGAAGGGAGAGGGGGGTATACTGTTTTACCTCCTTCCGTCCGTCCGTCCAAGATATTTTTCTCAGTAACTGTTGATGGCAGAAATCTGATATTTGGTCACAAGCGTCATATAGGTATACCATATTGTGGGTAGCGTTTTTGGACCCGTCAGATTCCTACTTCCTGTTTGCCGACTTGGTTGGTTTTTATACACATTGAACATATATGCACATTTTTCTCGGCAACTATTGATGGCAGAAATCTGATATTTGGTCGCAAGCTTCATATAGGTACCCCATATCGTGGGAAGTGTTTTTTGACCCGTCAGATTCCTACTTCCTGTTTGCCGAAGAGCGGGGGTATCATAAGTGAGCATTAGCTCACAGTTCATCTTGTTTTGAAAAACTTTATATTTGCTGTTATTTGTTTATAGGAAGAAGACAGTAAGCCAAGAGGATTTGACAGGGGACTACAACCAGAAAGAATAATTGGTGCTACAGATAGTTCCGGAGAACTAATGTTTCTTATGAAATGGTACAGTATCTTAAAACACTTTTTTTTTCTCCCAAGAATTTTGCACAAATCCAAATTTGATTATTAAAAGAAAGTTTTAAAGTGATATTCAACAATTCAACCAATATCAGCAAAATGAGCAAATGTCTCTCACCTCAAATCATAAAAAAAGACCATGAGATATGATGTTGGAAAACTTATGTCCTGGCACAAAAATATGACGTTAATAACGGTTAATGGGAACCCAACGCTCCCTGTGTTGTTGTTTAGTGAAAAGTTCAGTTCAACCCAGATCTCTAAGGTACAAATTTTATGTTTTCTTAATTTATTGTAAATAGATAATTGCCACCACTGAAGAATAAAAGTTGACCATAGGACTCAGATTCAGAACCCTTTGTATCAGGATTTCAAGATTTATCTAATCATTGTTCTCAGTTTTTACACTAACAAGAGAAAGATTACAATACATTTACATAGACAAGACAGAACAATGAACAACATATTTACACTACACATAAATGTATTAACCCTTACAACGCTAAGCGCGATGGAACACTATGCACATGGCTGCTAACCACGACATAAGTCGTGATGTCAATTCTCTTCCAACATCGTATATTCCTATTGTTATGATGTTTGGTACCCTTCAAGATTTATCCCTATCCTGTTGTATTGTAATTAGCGTCTTCATTGCACTTGTAGCCTATGAATGTTTCTTGTAAAAATTATGCACCAGAGTGAAAAATTTGGCATGTAAACAATTTTAAAAAGCAATGGCAGACTCTGATGAGGATGCTGAAAGTGATGCATTATTAGCACAGTTATTTGCCGTTTCTGACAATGATGAAGAATTTGAAGGTTTTGGACTTGACGATATATTGGATAACATTGACATTTTAAATGAAATAGATTTCGATCAATCTTTAAAAGACCAGGAAATGATAGAAGTTGTTGACATTGGTTGGGAACATAATGATGCTGTACCAATTTGCACACCTTTTACTGGAAATCCTGTGGAACTACCGCAAAATCCAGAACCTATCGATATATTCAATTTATTATTTAAACCAGAAATGTGGGATAGACTGACAACTCAAACAAATTTATATGCTGAAAACCGAATTGCCGGTGAACAATTGAAAGAAAAATCTTGACTTCCTGCTGCAGACCGACAGGGCTTCAAATGTAAACAGACTTCATTTTACTGTCCACAGTGTGATGTGCCACTTTGTATTCCTGATTGTTTTGAACAATATCATACAAAAAAACATTACCAGGCACAAATAGAACTTGAAAATTCTGGTCAATCATCTGATAACAATAGTTAATGACTTACATGAGTATATACTTACCTGTGTTGACCTGGATGTATATTTACCCATATTGATAAATTCAGTTATTTGTTGTACAAGTTTCAGCACTTACTAAATTAATATAGCCCAAATATTAGCTGCCTCCTATCATATAAACATGAGAAACAACATGGAACAAGAAATAAAAGACGAAAAAGTTTTGACATGTTTAATTAATTTTATTCACCTGGTACTAATTCTCAAAAACTTATTTATTATTGTTGAAAAACATATCAAATATAAATTTATAATACAGAACACACATAATACTACATCTATACATTTAGAAATGTTTTTATACAATATGCCTTTTTTTTTTTACCTATTGCCTGTATTTTACCTGTAATTAAGGGTGCAAAATTTCCTAAACCTATTTCTTCAATGTCATATTCTTTTCTGCACATAAATTTTCATATACAAATTTTGTTTGTATCTTTTAAAATAGAAAAGTTATTTCAGTTTGAAAGGATATACTCAATTTTTCATAATGTGCACAAAAAGAATGCAGCAGCAGCAGACATAGTGCTTCTTTTTTTATGTAGCTTTGTAAGGGTTAATAGTAAGAAAGATGACGCTAATATTATATAATACATTTTGTGTAGTAAAGGCTATTCCATTTAAATATACCTGGGAGGGGGGAAATGCCACTTATTTCAGACCCCCCACCACCAATAGAAGAAGAAAAAATTCCACCCACCAACCACTAGAATTTACTTTTTGAAAGTACCCCACTACGTATACCACCAGAAAAAAAATCATAATAATAATTTCCTTTATAGAAACACCCAGAGCTTCGCACTAATGATATACCAATATATGGCGTGTAATCTCTCCCTTAAATTTTGCTATGAAAAATGTCTGTAAAATTACCTTCAAATATAGGTGATAATGACTGAAGACCTATTTTTTTTCAGCCACACAGCAACAGAAATAGGTTGCCATCTTTAAGGGTAGATAACTCCACTTCCGGGAAGATAACTCGCAACTGTTTTGGAGCAAATTCTGGCAAAATGGCGCGATCTCTTAAGACAACAAAATGGATATATCTTTTTATTTCTGTGAAAAGCCAGCGAGTTTAAGGCAAAGGGAAGTCGAGATAAAATACCCCCCCCCCAACAGAATTTTATTCAAGAGATTCCCCACCCAACATAAAAAAATATGGTTTCACCCCCACAACCAACAGAAAAAAAAAGAAAAAAAAATACGTTCTTCTTCAATATACATATTCTGATTACCCCTTTGGTATCTTCAAACACTTCTTATAAAGAAAAATGGATGCAAATTTTGTCAATTCCATTTGATTTTTTTTTACCTGAAAAAATCTGCTAGGAATTTTATATGAGAAAAATATAAAATTTCTAAGTTCTTATTTATCATGTCACACACTTGCATGACCCATCATTTCACTAGAGATGTTTGGGCCCTTAAAACTAGTTTAACCCTGTCACTTTTTATTGAAGTGCCTGTACCGGTCTGTCCCAAAAACATTTTGACAGACTATCCTGAAGCCGAACAGCATTTTAGGAGAATTTTTTCTATTTGATTAAGCAAATTTTAAGCAATTCTTACTGGACTGGGACATAGGGCTAGTTGTGATTGGTGCAGACTGCTGTACAAAGCTAGGAATGTGAGAAGTTAGTGGGATCAATTTTTCTATTAGATTTTGGAATTGTACACGACTGCGATATTTTTTTGTTTGTCGTTTGGTTTCTAACAACTGTATTTGTGATTATTTTCAGGAAAGACAGTGACGAAGCAGATCTTGTTCCTGCACGACAGGCCAATGTTAAATGTCCACAGATTGTAATAGCTTTTTATGAAGAACGACTAACCTGGCACACACACAATGATAATGAAGACGAGGAAAATAAAGACGACTCTAAATCATAAAAATAGAACATTTAAATCATAGTAGACTTGTTGGGGCTTTTAAAAAAAGTTTATTCTGAACCATGTTAAATTTGCACTAATAATACTAGTGCTATTTTTTAAATTATGGTTTTATAAAAGAGCTGTGGTTGTGGTGGTTTAGATCTTGATAATACAAAAAAACATTTTATCTGCACGCAAAAAAAACTACATTTCACGTTCATTTCATTGAATCTCATCAACAGTTCATTCATTGAATAAATATCAAACAGTAGATCAAAACAAATAAATAATTGGAATATTATAAGGGTGAAATGATAAACCTCCTGAAATCTGAACCCTTCAGTGATATAGCGCCACCACCACAACCAAGTTGAAGCGTACTGTATGTTGTCATACTGATAAAATCGAATGTTTTTATATATGTTTGGTAACTTGTAAATATCGTACATTTTGTAAGTAGTTCATTTAAATGTCATCATTATCCCATTGATTACACAGCTAACGTTTTTAGCTAAACAAACTAGTGAAAATGTTGGACAATATCACATGTTAATAATTATTATTTTTCATCGTTTCAAGTATCTTTGTAGCATATTCTGTTTGCACAGAGTACATTATTTTTAGCAAGGTAATATTTGCTAGTGAGAAAAAAAAACATACATTATTATTATTAAGATGTTTATTTTAGTTTGAAACGACACAATGTCATTATGTTTATCTTTTACGATTATACCGGAGACATTGCATAATTTTATATATTTAGGCCACCCTTAAAAAATATTGTTTGTTTGGCATTGCCGACCCACACCATCAGCAGGTGAGTAGGTAGGTAGGGATTTTTTTTTTTTTTTTTTTTACATTTGAAAGCTTTATATTTTGTCCATAGAATAACTGAAGATCTTATTTTTGATAAAATGTCCCCTCCCCCCCCCCCCCCCCCCCCCTTAACTGATGCATTGCAGCATAGGGGGATGCTTTCCACTGCCAGCCTCTAAGATATTATTTTCGTTTCAGCAGACCATTTACTATTCTATGTCGTTTAAGCGTTTTCTCTCAATACAGTACTTCAAGCACTTTTACGATCGAGATTTGAAATAAATAAAGCCTGGAACAAACTCTGCGGACACGATCGAAATTCCGGCACGATTCCGGTTTTTAAATAAAATTTAAACAAAATTGTCTGAAACGCAAATAAACTAATTTGGGCGGCAAGTTTTTCAGTGGGTCGGGTGGCAATGCCAAGCAAATAAAATTTTATTTTAGGCCTTAGAAAGGAAAGTTGACAATGAATTTGAAAGTCTGGTCAAAACTTTCTTTTTTTATATAAATTTGATTTTCATGATGCACTGAATTTGATGGTTACATCAATTTATGTGTTGTGCAAGAGAGACACAAAAGTTTTTCTTTTCTTTGAAATGGCAATGTGGTATAAAACTTAGGCCAAAGAAAAATGATTGTCGGTTTCCCCTAACCCAACCGGGTCAAATTTTTACTGCCGGGTCATTATATTTTATTACTAATAAATAAGATAAAATAAACACTGGCCGTGTGTCTTCTAACTGAAGTGATATGGAGATTTTTGTTATCGTAAACAATTATAGTCGTTCTTTTTCGATGTTTTTTCCACATGTCAAGGTCATTGATCTAGATCGCCAAAGCGCTTACGATATCGGTAAAATGACCATGATCTAAAACGTGTACGTGATGTACAGTATGTATAAAATGGCCAGTGGAACCATTCTGGCTGTTCATTTACAGAAATGTTCACATTAACAAACGAAATAAGAGCGATGCAAAAAAATTTGTATCGCAAAACCTTTATGATATATTTTCTGACCTTCACGGGAAAGATAGCGAAACCCTGATTTGCAATATTTCTTGAGAGAGAAAAAATTAATAAAATAAAATAAAAACCTTAATTCCCTATGTTAGGGGAAACCAACAATCAATTTTACTTGGCCTAAGCTTTTTTTTCTATAATATATTCTGATCTACTCTCTAACATGCATGTACATAATTTTTATATGGTATAATGACTTGATTTTGCAAAAACATATTTGAAGACCAATTTTGAATGCCATGCCTTGTACCTTTGTAGTTCCCCATAAAAAAAAACTGAAATGTGTTTACTTCCCTAGAGTTTGGCTTGTATATTCTATTATAGTATGATAACTTTATAATGAAAAAAAATTGTGAAAATTGATTTTAATAGTGAAACATTCTATTGGTCAACATTTGTACTTCTTGAAATTTTTAAATAGCGAAATATTTCATATCTGCAGGATATCTTGAATTCAATCATGTGAACAACTGCCATGTACTGGTCTATGTCAAATGGATTATATATTAACCTAATAACAATAGTATACAGTAGTTCCTATCTTATCAGATCTTCCTGCAATGTAAAAATGCTCTTACGTGAAGGGTGGCCTCTCTTGAGCAGAACAGTTTAGTAGTATTTTACTGTATCAGTACATCTGAAATCTGACCTGACAAGAGGGATGGCATTTGGTTGGAGGGGCCTTGTAAGAGGGAGACGACTGTATATGGTTTATATAATTCCTTCCCACATGTTGAGTTCAGAGGTACACATTTCTCTATACGATGCATGACACGTGTATATTGCATTTCTATACTTCTCAAGTTATGAATTTTAGATGTAAGGAACATCTGTTTCTATAAGTTTTCTTCTAATCATTGAGCATTGTGTATAAATAAAATTTTGCACTTCTCAGAAAAGTTAATATGTTGGGTTTGTGAATTAAAGTATTCTTGTCTTGCATGATTTGGCAATACTTGTGTACTTTAAAGATGTACTGTCATTGATAACAGAATTTTAATAAAAATGTCTTTTAAATGCCAGTTTTTATTTTGGAGTATATACATGTAGAACATGAAATATCTTTGAAAATTGAGTGAGTGAGTGATTGTTGTTTTCAGCTATATTGCGACGAGAAGAAGTTAATTTTCAATGAAATGATGATGAGGTTCACTTTATACTAGACCAACATGCTGAGTTGGATTTTTTTAGTGCTAGCTCACTGAAACATGTCGCCCCACTCTGAAACATCCTGATTCCGGGCCAACCAGTCTTTGCTCTTTCTCCTTTGTCAGTGACTTGTTTCCTACACAAATAAAACTGATGGCCATGATATAACTGAAATATTGTTGAAAGTGGCGTTAAACACCATAACCAGCACTTAAGATGCTATTTTATTTCCTTGGTCTTAAAAGCTCTGGTGTTGAGAAGCTACTAAGTGGTTCGAATATAATATATTGTAAATGAGATTCACATGGCTCTTTTCAAAGTATTTGATTTTTGTTCAGACTGGATATCAAAGATCTCTGGCACTGCAGGAATTAATTTTCATTTTGTTTGTTTGGAAATCTAAGATTGCCACTACTGCAGATTTATTCCAGATGGAGTGAATGATTGTTGTTCAATGCCAATTCAGCAATTTTTCAGCTATATCATGACGAGAACAAGTTAATTTTCAACGAGATGATGATGAGGTCCGCTCTGTACTAGACCAACATGCTGAGATGGATTTTTATAGTGCTAGCTCACTGAAACAACAGTACGTGGGTAGACATGTCGCCCCACTTGGACACATTATTATGATTCCGAGCCAACCCCGTCTTTGCTCTCTCTCCTTAATGCTGTGTGCTTAGCGGAGAAGCAACAAATACCAATTTTATAGTCTTTTGGTTCGACTCGATCCCAGGATCTACTGCACTCTAACCATTATGCCACCGATGCGGTTTGTATTCAAGATGGCTACCTATATATGCAGGACAAGTTTACATAGATCCCTATGAGAGAAAAAAAAGCTTGACGACATACATCAACGTTTGATATAACCATACCACATGCCTAAGTTTTCTTGTTTATATTATGTAAACGAAAAACATTATTGATTACTATTAATTAACTTTGATTTATATGATCAAATCTGTCAATACAATATAAAAACTTTCATTGGGCCAATACGGCAAAAACCAGTCCAATACGGATATTTTCCGTATTGGCCCGATTCCAGTCAGTCCAATAACAGCTAGATCGGAATCCGCTAGACGTTTCGACAATCGCAAGGAAAAGTCCCGAGAGATATTGGACTGATTAATTAATGAAGGAATCATTACGTGATGTTTTCCATATTGGCCTAGTTATACATTGTAGGTCCTCTGTCTAATGTATTGGCATTCGGCTGCGCCTCCGGCCAATACAGCAGGCCTCTGACCTATAACTAGGCCAATATGAAAAGCATCACGTAATAATACTATACTATAAATTTGACGTTCATGGTTAAAGACGGAAACCTGGAATTGATATTTTAAAACATTTGAAAGGAAACTGCATTCATGGGCCTCGATGAAGTGCTTGTTTTTGTGCCACCACAGGACTTGATTTAACAAAGTTTATTGAATCCAAATTACAGGAATGAGCAAGTTGATCACATCTGCAAGACAAAGTTTGACACAGGACCCTATAGTTGGTAGTTTATGGTATTTAATGTCACTTTCGACAATATTTCCGTTTTATTGGCGGAGAAAACCACCGACCTGTCGCAAGTCACTGACCAACTTTATTGCATAATGTTGTATCGAGTACACCTCGCCATGATGTGCGCTGATTGGACAGATAGTTGTAAATCCAACTACCATAAGATCACGACGGCCCTGACCCTATAGGAGTAATGTTTTTAAAATATTCTCTGGAACTATTAACATTTGTAAGAGACTAGAACTATTTCATTTAATTGCACTTGACAAATTGTAGAATAAGTACTCGTTGGAAATCTAATATGACCAACCCCACTGACTACATACTATATTGTACCTGAATGATAATTAGATTTCTTACCATTTTCCTATATATAGATCACCAATCCAAGATGGCTGCATGCCACCTTACGACAAAGATTAACAGGACCATTTTATCAGTTCCTACTCTCGATGAACTGCTCTTATTTGAGAGTTTCTAAACATTGTGGTTTGACTTCCCTAACATTACAGGACTCCATTACTAGTAATATTGTTGTAAGTGGCGTCAAATACCATAACCTAGCCTAACCTAATCAATTACTAGTATTCCAGTTCAAGTATGGCCTTTATATGACATCATTTGGATTTCCATTTCCATTGGTCTGTTCAATCGAATTTAGCATCAACCCTTCATGAACACTGGTATTGACTTGGTAGTTTTATTGTCATTAGTTATTTGAATCTGATATTCCCTCTTGACTTTGATCCCTTCGAGTGTACGTTCCAAATTTAATTTGGTTGTGTCCGGTGTACGAAATCTGATTTTGTGTATCTCGGGTATACATATGACGATTTCAATTTCTCAAGTGAATTGTATTTGAATGCTTGACTTGATATTTCTAAGATCATAGATGCACACCGGTTACAAATGTATTCAAAATATATTTCTCTGAAACTATTTAAACGGAAAATTTGATTGGAATGATCCAAAATATTTTTATGTTGATAAAAATCTTAAGAAGAATTGCCCACCGCGAGAGGAAAATGTGTAAAAAAAAAGCCCAATGGACAAATGTTGAGACATTTTCACAGAAACCACAAATCTGATTGGACACAAAATTGGTATTTCTCGATATCCATAATTTGGGTTCACGGTTATAAAGTTGTAAATCAATCAAACAAATTCTACTGCCAATAATTTGTCACAATGCTTCAAGACTAAAAAGGAGAAACAAGGTTGATGCATACCAAGTGAAATGAATTATTAGGGTTATCTCTCTTTTGTCAATAGTTTTCATATTGACAGAGATGTCCGTTTACGACAAAAAAAATTGATTCGAATTATCCACGTGGACTTGTCCTAATTATTTAGGATTACTGAATGTTACCCGCCAAGTTTACGGTTGGGTTACAGCAGTGTTTTTAAAACTTCCATGTGAACAATCAAGTCAATATCGATATTAGGGGTCCATTGAAGTTGAAGGTTACAACAGGGAATTATAAAACAAGGGGAATGGAAACACCGTGGACATCAAAAGAAAATTTATTCACTATGTTTGCCTTGGTCGATGTGTTAATTAAATTGTTTTATAATTCCCTGGATACACAGTTCGCAATTTGTTTCTGTCCTTTATCATGAATTCTTGCTGCATGGTACATTGACCAAGTGGCACCAACGATTTTACCGGTATCAGTGATCGAAGTCCAAGGCACTTTAACGGTGCTAAAAATTTCCGGATTCTATGTAACTTTAAGCAACATGAAAGAGGTCAGCTTCAACTGTTTATATCGTGCTATATCAGAAAAAAAAACTTACTCAAAACGTCATTAATCATTTTGATTTTTGATTTATTTGATTTATTGTGTTTAACGCCACTTTCAGCAATATTTTAGCTATATCATGGCGACCAGTTTTATGGTGGAGGAAGCCGGAGTACCCGAGGAGAACCACCGACCATGGGCAAGCAATTGGTAAACTTTATCACTTGCGGCTGCGAGTCGAATGCACATTTTATTGTAATTTACAAAGCCGGGCGCGAACCCACGCCGTATTGGTGATAGGCTTGTATGAGTTGTCAGGTAATCCAACTACCTAACTCATTGAGCCACCCGGGCCCCCTACAACTACCTAACTCATTGAGCTACCCGGGCCCTACAACTACCTAACTCATTGAGCCACCCGAGCCCCCTACAACTACCTAACTCATTGAGCCACCCGGGCCCCCTACAACTACCTAACTCATTGAGCTACCCGGGCCCCCTACAGCTACCTAACTCATTGAGCTACCCGGGCCCCTTTAAGCATTTGATATAACTATACCACCTACCTAATTTCCCTTACCACATCGGTGGCGTAATGGTTAGCCGCCCCTAGTGTGGTACATGTGGTATCTGTTGCTTCAACTGGTTGCCTCGAAATCAGAATAATGTGTCCGAGTGGAGCGACATGTCTGTTGTTTCAGTGAGCTAGCACTATGCAAATCAAACTCAGCGCGTTGGTCTAGAACAAAGCGGACGTCATCATCACCTTATTGAAAATTAACTTGTTCTCGCCATGATATAGCTGAAAAATTACTGAATTGGCGTTAAACAACAACCACTCACACCCCAAATTTTCCTTGTTAACATTGTAAGCGAAAAAAATTATTGAGTACTATAAATTTGATGTTCATGGTTACCGACTGCAACCTGGAATTGATATTTTATAACATTTGAAGGGAAAATGCTTGCAGGGCCTCAATGAAATGATTGTTTTTGTGCCACAGCAGTTCAAGTATGGCCTTTATATGACATATTTGAACTGTCATATTAATTTGGTAGTTTTTTTGTCTTCAGTCATTCAAATCTGGTATTCCCTCTTAATTTTGTTCCCTTCGGGTGTATGGTGTACGTACCAAATTTAATTTGGATGTTTCGCGTGTATGAAATATGATTATATGTATCTCTAGTATACATATGACGATTATCATTTCTCAAGTGATTTATATTTAAATGCTTGACTTGGTATTTCTAAAATACGACACCGGTTACAAATATATTCAAATATATTTCTCTGAAACAATTGAAACTATATCCTTGGTTGGAATAGTCATTAAGGTTCATATTTTAATTTTGATCAGAATTTAAAGAAAAACCATCAACCACTACAGAAAAATGGGATAATAGACAAATGGTGACATATTTTCTAAGAAACCACAAATTTGATTGACACAAAATTGATATTTCTCGATATCCATAATTTGGATTCACGGTTATAATCAAACACATTTCATTGCCAATAATGTGTCCCAATACTAGCTCGTTAAGACAAAACCAATACATAAGTCAAATAAAATATTAGAGTTATCTCTCTTTTGTCAATATGAATATCGTCTTGGTTTTCATATTGACAGATGTCCGTTGACGACAAAAAAAATAATAAATTCGAATTATCCAGGTGGAATTGTCCTGATTATTTAGGATTACTGAATGTTACCCGCCAAGCTTACGTTGGGTTATACCAGTATCTTTATAACTCCCATGTGAACAAATAAGTCAATATCGATATTGGGGGTCCATCGAAATTGAAGGTTAAACAGTTCGCAATTTGTTTCTGCTTTTTATCATGAATTCTTGCTGCATGGTAGCACCAACAATTTTGCCGGTATCAGTGATGGAAGTCCAAGGTGCCCAAAATTTCCGGATTCTATGTAACTTTAAGCAACATGAAAGAGGTCAGCTTCAACTGTTTATATCGTGCTATATAAGAAAAAAAACTTACTCAAAATGTCATTAAGCATTTTGAAAATACAGATATGTTGTAGATGAGGATTCAGACGAAGGTTCCCCCTTAAAAACTGTATTTTTATAATAAAAATAACCAATTATTTAAAGAGGATACTTGGTTGGAATCATTCCAAAGTTCATATTTTTATTTTCATCAGAATTTAAAGAAGAATCGTCACACTATAAGACATGTGTAAAAGACACAACGAGCAGATGGTGGGATATTTTCCAAGAAACCAAAAATCTGATTGACACAAACTTGGTCACATTAACATCAATAGAATAAGATATAGATTTAATGAAATAAGAGAACTGTAAAACGATAAGATAGTCGATCTGTTGTTCATATCTGAAACGAAATTAGATCAAACATTCAATGATAGGCTGCTTACAGTTGGTGGCTACAAACTTCTAAGACGAGATAGAAATTGTAGAGGGGGCGGAGTAATGACACTTATGAACTCTGAGTTTGCATTTAGTAGAAAAAATGATACCGAGTCCAAAGACCTGGAGAACAGAGGTCTACATAAATGACAGAAAATGGCTAGTAATGGGACACAGACACTTGTTTCTAGTAAAAAAAATATACCTTTTTAACAGAAACAATATCTAGGTATATTTCTTTTACCAGAAACAAGTGCCTGTGTAATGGGACTATACAAACGATTTTTCGAACAATTTTACTAAGTCACTAGATGAATGTATGATTCATAATGAAAACATTCTTGTTTTAGATGATCTGAATTTTGATATGCTGGACAACCAAAAATGTACCACATTAAATGATATGTGTGATGTTTTCAACTTATCACAACTAGTAAGTAAAGAAACTTGCTTTATGAAAGGTTTTACACCATCATTGGTAGATGTTATTCTCACAAATCAAAAGAATTTATGTTTTAATGTTCTGAATATACCAACAGGCG
Organism: Bathymodiolus brooksi; assembly: GCA_963680875.1. Lineage (NCBI taxonomy): Eukaryota > Metazoa > Mollusca > Bivalvia > Mytilida > Modiolidae > Bathymodiolus > Bathymodiolus brooksi. The sequence goes on from OY804584.1 coordinate 98,277,291, forward strand.
TAAGTGACTGCCACAACCTAATTTCAGTCACAGTGAAAACTCATGTTAATAGACCTAAGCAAGAGTATATTAAATATCGTAGTTACAAAAATTTTGATGTCACAAATTTTAATGAAGACATATCTAAAATAAATGTAGCAACATCTGAAAACTTATCGAGCAAGTAACAGCTGAACAATGTGAATGAAAATTATGAATCAGAGTTTATAAGTGTCTTAGAGAAACACGCACCCATAAAAACCAGAAAACCGAGAAATAAACCATTGCCATGTATGAATAGTGAATTTAGATCTGCTATACATAAAAAACACATGCTCTATTTTTATTTTACCAAAAACAAAAATGCGAAAACATGGGACAAATATCGCAGACAACGAAATTATTTTCTAGAACGTTGTACTGGTGGTTGTGAAAATAGTAATTATTTGGTCCACAATGAAACCTTTTCTCTAAAAAAATGTTATGGAGGCGAACAAAAAATTGTTTTATGTGAAAATGACAAGATTGTTAACAACATTAAAGATGTTACTGAATGTTTCAATAATTTTTTCTCAACTGTTGCAAATAGTATTGGTAAAGATGTTAATCATGATCCGTTGCAACATCCACGTATTGTAGAAATTAAGAGGAAAATGGAGATAAAATCAGAAAAGAGTTTTGTTTTTAAAAAATTAACAGAACAAAAGGTAGAAAAAATTTAAAATTGTTAATAAATCTATCTGTTGAACATTGTATTTTCCTGATCGGCTTAAACAAGCTCATGTTACACCTCTATATAAGAAGAACAATACATTAGAAAAATCAAATTACAGACCGGACCTCGGTCAGTGTCTTGCCTATTTATTCAAAAATTGTTGAAAAGGTTATGGAAATTATTTTAATAGCATTTTTCATCCATATTTATGTGCTTTTCGAAAGGGTCATGGATGCCAGACCACTCTGCTAAGGGAACCACCAGTTAACTTGAAGGGGGGGTTATGTTTTTTTTCTAAAAAAATATTTTAATTCCCAATGTTGCTGAAAAAAATATTCTGATTTTGGTGGAGGAAAAAAAAAATAATCTAATTCAGAGTTTTTGTCATATAGCCTAATGTTAAATTGTGGAAAAAAATTTCGCGTTTGCGCGACAAAAAAAATAAATGTTCTAACTCTTGTGTTGTCCGAAAACAAATTTCTGAACGAAACAAAAAACCATAACCCCCCCCCCCCCCCCTTCAAGTTAAATGGTCGGTCCCTAAGACTAATTGAAGATTGGCGTACTGCTCTGAATAAAAATCATTATATTGCAGCAGTCCTTATGGATTTATCTAAGGCATTTGACTGCCTTCCCCATGAAATTTTGCTTGACAAATTGTCAGCATATGGTGTTTTGCCACATTCAGTCTCTCTCCTCAAGTCTTATCTCACAAAACAGAAAACAGCAAATTAAAATAAACAATGTCCTTAGCAGCTGGGCTGACATCCATAAAGGAGTACCTCAAGGATCTATAATGGACCCGTTATTATTTAAAGCGTTCATCAATGATATTTTTTCAGTTGTTAAACATGGATCTCTTTATAATTATGCTGATGATAATACTTTATCTTTTTGTAGTCCTGATTATGATAATTTGATTACTGTCATGCAAACAGATTCTATTCAACTTATAGAGTGGTTTAATGTTAATAAAATGCAGGCAAATCCAGAGAAATTTCAAGTTCTAGCAGCTGGAAACAAAACTTATTAAAATAAATCCATGTATTGATATTCAAGGTTTAAGTATCTCTTGTGAGTCAACTGTTAAATTGTTGGGTATAGAAATTGATTATCAATTAAACTTTGATGTACATATAGGCAATATCTGTAGGAAGGCATCACAGCAATTGAATATTCTAAAACGTTTGGGACCTTATCTGGACAGACTCAGCAAGCTTACTATCTTTCATACTTTCCTTCTTAGTAATTTTAATTTTTGCCCTTTGGCATGGCATTTTTGCACAGAGAGAAATTCTAAAAAAATTGAAAAAGTGCAGGAACGAGCACTCCGTTTTGTGTATGAGGATTATTTGAGCTCATACGAACAATTATTAGAAAAGGCTAAAATCCCTTCCCTACAGATAAGGCGTCAGCGAAAAATGCCATTAGAAACATTTAAAATTATTAATCAACTTACTCCAGTATGTTTACAAAATCTGGTTTAATGTTAAAAAATCTAAATATTCCTACAGGTATAACAACATTGTGGATATTCCTCAGGTAAAAACGACAACCTATGGTAAGAAGAGTTTTCGCTATGCAGCTGCTGAAATGTGGAACAGCCTCCCGGACCATTTCAGGACTGAGAGCAGTTTTTCCCAGTTTAAGAGTCTCATACAGTCCTGGAATGGGGCAGAGTGTCACTGTTCTGCTTGCAGATAAGCCAAAATTGCTTCATTTTTTATTTTTATGTTTGTCTTCATGCTTTTATCTGCTTATTCCTACTATGTTTTCAATTTTATGTTGCTTTATGCATGTAGCTTATACCTAGTGCTTCGCTTATCTGTGCTTTATAGCTCTTATTTATTTTAGTTCTACTTGTCATTTATGTTTGTATGTCTTATGTGTTTTAATGTTAGGTGTTTGATTGTATTCGGTAAAAAGTTCATTAGAGCTTATGTTTGTATTATGTATGTGCCCAATCATAAAATAAAGTTTTCATATTCATAATGATATCCGTTCGTCGTCAAAATGTCTGGAGTTTAATATTACTATGTATCCTAAAAATGGTTCTATTTGAGCAGTCAAATTACATTAGCTTGATACATTTTCGTTATATATGGTCACAGTCTGACAAAAATATAGTTGTTTTTCCTGATACTTGATTCATGCAACTATTACTATGTCAATAGTATGATTAAATTTTGATTTGATTTGTTTGTTTCATAAAATGTTGTCATCTTCCAATCAATATAATCATTCCATAATCATTGTATTAAATTTTTAGTTAATTGTTCTGCCCGAAAGGGCTCCTTAATTGGAAATAAAAATATTTGTATTGTATTGTATTGTATTGTATTGTAGAGCGACGGTAAAATATGGTAGCGGTATAAGCTGCGGACGTGATAGAAGTCACAAGTGAAAACTATTAGAATGACGCTTTTTTCTGCTATTTTTAGACAACGTTTTGCCTTTTTGACATTGCAGGATAAACATAATATATGTACATTGTCGATAAATATAAAATTTATTTGCACTAGCTGCGAAACATGTCAGAAAGTTTCGCCAGAGTCCCGCTTTTCTTCCTGTTCCTAAAGCTCGTACAAATACAGTTTATTTTTGCCAACAATGTATTTATGTATGTTGTCTATATCACAGAAAATTTTAAGACGAATAATTTGATATAATACAAATATTTTTGCTGCAATTCCACCAAAATAATTGATAAATAAAACAATATCGTCAGGCCCGTAGCTAGGATTTAAAAAAGGAGGATCGATAAACTCGCGATTCGACATGGTCTTGCCATCGGGTCAAAATGCGGACTTTATTAATCATAATTCAACAAAAGTCATTTGTTGGTAATTGAACCAGGACTTTCTAAACCGGGATATTTCATCCTACAAAAATCTTACAATATCGGGTGGAGAACATAAAAACGTTCAATCTCTGATGTTTTATGAAGTGCTTGTGACATTGACAATGAACTACAAAAATATTTTTTCTAAAAGAATACAATTAAAAATGTCACTTTTCATAGCCATTGATGTTTTATCTTTGAAGTTTAGGGTGTGGCCTGTCATTCATAATTTAATATTAATTTTACAGTAATTATTAATGGGTTATTTATTAGACATATTGACGTTTATAAACGACATTGTATTCTCAACATATCCATTTCATTTAAGAAATGTTCATGCTGCCTTTTCTTTTTTTTTAATATTTAATACGTTTGATTGTTTTTATACAAGAATATAAACGAACCAAACGTAATAAATATAAACGAACCAAACGTAATATATATAAACGAACCAAACGTAATATATATAAACGAACCAAACGTAATAAATATAAACGAACCAAACGTAATAAATATAAACGAACCAAACGTAATATATATAAACGAACCAAACGTAATATATATAAACGAACCAAACGTAATAAATATAAACGAACCAAACGTAATATATATAAACGAACCAAACGTAATAAATATAAACGAACCAAACGTAATAAATATAAACGAACCAAACGTAATATATATAAACGAACCAAACGTAATATATATAAACGAACCAAACGTAATATATATAAACGAACCAAACGTAATATATATAAACGAACCAAACGTAATAAATATAAACGAACCAAACGTAATATATATAAACGAACCAAACGTAATATATATAAACGAACCAAACGTAATAAATATAAACGAACCAAACGTAATAAATATAAACGAACCAAACGTAATATATATAAACGAACCAAACGTAATATATATAAACGAACCAAACGTAATAAATATAAACGAACCAAACGTAATATATATAAACGAACCAAACGTAATAAATATAAACGAACCAAACGTAATAAATATAAACGAACCAAACGTAATATATATAAACGAACCAAACGTAATATATATAAACGAACCAAACGTAATAAATATAAACGAACCAAACGTAATATATATAAACGAACCAAACGTAATAAATATAAACGAACCAAACGTAATAAATATAAACGAACCAAACGTAATAAATATAAACGAACCAAACGTAATATATATAAACGAACCAAACGTAATATATATAAACGAACCAAACGTAATATATATAAACGAACCAAACGTAATATATATAAACGAACCAAACGTAATAAATATAAACGAACCAAACGTAATATATATAAACGAACCAAACGTAATATATATAAACGAACCAAACGTAATAAATATAAACGAACCAAACGTAATAAATATAAACGAACCAAACGTAATATATATAAACGAACCAAACGTAATATATATAAACGAACCAAACGTAATAAATATAAACGAACCAAACGTAATAAATATAAACGAACCAAACGTAATATATATAAACGAACCAAACGTAATATATATAAACGAACCAAACGTAATAAATATAAACGAACCAAACGTAATATATATAAACGAACCAAACGTAATAAATATAAACGAACCAAACGTAATAAATATAAACGAACCAAACGTAATATATATAAACGAACCAAACGTAATATATATAAACGAACCAAACGTAATAAATATAAACGAACCAAACGTAATATATATAAACGAACCAAACGTAATAAATATAAACGAACCAAACGTAATAAATATAAACGAACCAAACGTAATATATATAAACGAACCAAACGTAATATATATAAACGAACCAAACGTAATATATATAAACGAACCAAACGTAATAAATATAAACGAATCAAACGTAATAAATATAAACGAACCAAACGTAATATATATAAACGAACCAAACGTAATATATATAAACGAACCAAACGTAATAAATATAAACGAACCAAACGTAATAAATATAAACGAACCAAACGTAATATATATAAACGAACCAAACGTAATATATATAAACGAACCAAACGTAATAAATATAAACGAACCAAACGTAATAAATATAAACGAACCAAACGTAATATATATAAACGAACCAAACGTAATATATATAAACGAACCAAACGTAATAAATATAAACGAACCAAACGTAATATATATAAACGAACCAAACGTAATAAATATAAACGAACCAAACGTAATAAATATAAACGAACCAAACGTAATATATATAAACGAACCAAACGTAATATATATAAACGAACCAAACGTAATATATATAAACGAACCAAACGTAATAAATATAAACGAACCAAACGTAATAAATATAAACGAACCAAACGTAATATATATAAACGAACCAAACATAATATATATAAACGAACCAAACGTAATATATATAAACGAACCAAACGTAATAAATATAAACGAACCAAACGTAATAAATATAAACGAACCAAACGTAATATATATAAACGAACCAAACGTAATATATATAAACGAACCAAACGTAATATATATAAACGAACCAAACGTAATAAATATAAACGAACCAAACGTAATATATATAAACGAACCAAACGTAATAAGTATAAACGAACCAAACGTAATATATATAAACGAACCAAACGTAATATATATAAACGAACCAAACGTAATATATATAAACGAACCAAACGTAATATATATAAACGAACCAAGCGTAATAAATATAAACGAACCAAACGTAATATATATAAACGAACCAAACGTAATATATATAAACGAACCAAACGTAATATATATAAACGAACCAAACGTAATATATATAAACGAACCAAACGTAATATATATAAACGAACCAAACGTAATATATATAAACGAACCAAACGTAATAAATATAAACGAACCAAACGTAATAAATATAAACGAACCAAACGTAATAAATATAAACGAACCAAACGTAATATATATAAACGAACCAAACGTAATAAATATAAACGAACCAAACGTAATATATATAAACGAACCAAACGTAATATATATAAACGAACCAAACGTAATAAATATAAACGAACCAAACGTAATAAATATAAACGAACCAAACGTAATAAATATAAACGAACCAAACGTAATATATGTAAACGAACCAAACGTAATAAATATAAAAGGAAATGTTCACAGACAGACTTCAAGAGTCTGTTTAAAACCATGATTGATTAAAGCACTAGCGCCTCATGCAAAAAGCAACTAGATCCTAGGGTCGTGGTTTCCTTTATTAGGATGGTTGTTAACGTAATTTGCTATGGTTCGCGCCGATCATATTCCAGGTTACCAAAGGCATTGCTAGTATTTTTAGACATATTATAAAACACAACCGTCTCTATATTCGAGATAATTGATAAGGGTTATCTCCCTTTTAATTGTCAAGAGGAACTCGCCAAACAAAAACTATACCAGATTTTCAAATATTTTTTTCGGGGGGGGGGGGGGGGTGGAATCTGATACATCCTATCATTGAGCGCTGGACATTGGACTGGTCGTACGGGCATTTGGACATACCGCTCATATAATCAACATATTGAAGACAAATTAGCCCGCCCGATGGCTGATAGGTGACGGATTCAAGAACTAGTCGGTTTCTGAATTTCACTCTCTCTAAATAAATTAAATACTGGATTTTTTATCAGTGGAAAAGAGAGAATAAACTGAAATTAAAAATGTTTTTGGGTTTAATCACAGGTTTGCACTTTTGTGATTTTTTTGGTTATAATTTCATTACTTCCGTTTTTCATTGAAATGTTACAATATGATTGGTTATGAAGTGGTCACATGATTATAAAAGTGATGTTTCACATCCCAATGAAACTCAAATCCGAACTTGCACGTGCCTCCACGACGACGTCAGATGTAAACAATCAATGGCGTAGTAATTTCCAACAGCAAATAATCTAACACAAATAAAATTCACAACGAAAAATTCAACTATATTAAATTTTTGTGTGATTTAAATATAATTATAAGAATTGAATGCATTCTTTTGAAGTTTCATTGGGGTATGAAAGCGTTGATCGAGCTACATTTTCAACATGAAGCGCTACCGCGCTTCATTGAAAATGTACTTCGGTCAACGCTTTCATACCCCAAAGAAACTTCAAAAGAATGCATTCAATTCTTAAATATATGCGATGTTTGATATTAAAGTGACATTCCGTTTTCCAGCCTTTTTAAGTCGAGCACCACTGAATAAAGAGGTCTGTATTATTAAACATATATGCTGTTAGGTACGACGTACGTCATCATATCATCAATGTGCCTTTAATTGTATTAATTACTACCACACTGTTAGGTACGACGTACGTCATCATATCATCAATGTTCCTTTAGTTGTATTAATTACTACCACACTGTTAGGTACGACGTACGTCATCGTATCATCAATGTGCCATTAATTGTATTAATTACTATCACACTGATAGGTACGACGTACGTCATCGTATCATCAATGTGCCATTAGTTGTATTAATTACTACCACACTGTTAGGTACGACGTACGTCATCGTATCATCAATGTGCCATTAATTGTATTAATTACTATCACACTGTTAGGTACGACGTACGTCATCATATCATCAATGTGCCTTTAATTGTATTAATTACTATCACACTGTTAGGTACGACGTACGTCATCGTATCATCAATGTGCCTTTAATTGTTTTAATTACTATCACACTGTTAGGTACGACGTACGTCATCGTATCATCAATGTGCCTTTAATTGTATTAATTACTATCACACTGTTAGGTACGACGTACGTCATCGTATCATCAATGTGCCTTTAATTGTTTTAATTACTATCACACTGTTAGGTACGACGTACGTCATCGTATCATCAATGTGCCTTTAATTGTATTAATTACTATCACACTGTTAGGTACGACGTATATCATCGTATCATCAATGTATCATTAATTGTATTAATTACTACCACACTGTTAGGTACGACGTACGTCATCATATCATCAATGTGCCATTAATTGTATTAATTACTATCACACTGGTAGGTACGACGTACGTCATCGTATCATCAATGTACCATTAATTGTATTAATTACTACCACACTGTTAGGTACGACGTACGTCATCGTATCATCAATGTACCATTAATTGTATTCATTACTACCACACTGTGGATCCGTCGTATCTCTTCTTTTTCTTTTTTCTTGTTTTATTTTCATAGTGAAAGGCTATGATACCGCAGTTAAGATATACATAGGTTTGCTTTGGTTAGGTTTATGGTGTTTAACGCCAATTTCAACAATATTTCAGCTATATCGTAGTGGTTAGCTTTATTGGTGGAAGAAACCGGAGGAGCTGGAGAAAACCACCGACCTGTCGCAAGTCACTTACAAACTTCATTACATAATGTTGTAGTGAGTACACCTCGCAATGAACGGGGTTCAAACTAACAACATTAGTGGTGATAGACACTGATTGCACAGGTAGTTGTAAATCCAACTGCAATACGATCACGACCAACGAAAGGCTACGATACCCAGTGCCGGGTTTACCTATAGGCTCGATAGGCTGAAGCCTAGGGCCTCAAAATTTAGGGGACCTCCGGCCAAGGTGTATAATGTTTTTAACACTGTTATTGGAATCTCCCACTTATGCTAGCGTACCGTACTGTACTTTCTAAACAACCCTTCAGTAATTTTCCTTACACAGTTGCACTCCATTTCAGAATATTGCAGAATTTTAAACACCCTCATCATCTTTGCCTTTATTCAAGGATTTGTATAGTATACAAATCCTTGCTTTATTGAAATTGATTAAACACACTTCCATCTTCCTCCAGTCGTGAAGGTGGGGGTATTGGGAGAGGCCTCACAGGTGGATTAGCCTAGGGCCTCTCTTTATCTAAATCCGGCACAGTGGTGGCACTGACGATACCGCAGCTATGCTACAGCCATGCAACTGTGGTAACGGTCATTATATGACGTATACAAAACAGTAAGTTGCAAACAAATCCATGTTTTGCAATGCAATCCTATGAATACAGTTGACCTTCTATTAAATGTGGCATCTGTTGTATATGTTACTACATCAGTAGTATTATAGTTAGCGTGCTCGTCCCGTGGGCTATAACTCGTAGTTTCGAGAGGTCATATCAGGTCAAATCAAAGACTATGCAATTGGTAGATGCTGCTGCAGCGCATTATATACGAACAAAGATTGATTGACTTAGAATCCGAAAATGTGTCCAAGTGGAGGAACATGTCTACATTCGGACTGCTGTTTAAGTGAGCTAAGCGTCATAGTCTAGCATAAAGAAGATATCATTATTGTCTCGTCAAAGTGTAACCCTTTCTCGTCACGGCTTAAACTTCTCACTTGGCGTTAAACAACAATCAATCACTCATTATGTGGCATGATGATGTATCCATTCGGTAATAATTAGGAGTGACATTTCATAGCGATGGACCATTAATATGATTACATTTATTGGTGTTTAACGCCACTTTCAACGATATTGCAGTAATATCATGGCGGTCAGTTGTATCAATGGCGAACACTTGAGTATTCGGAGAAAACCACCGAACTGCTACAAGTCACTCACTTTATCACATCGAGTACATCAGAAAAAACAGAGAATCGAACAACACAATTGTAGTGATGGCATGCATTAATCTTTATGATATAACTACCCAAAACAACCACTGCTACGACAGCCCATCTTATGTACTTTAAAATATGATGTCAATATTGATTTTTTCGCTAGTCTAAGTAGTTTAAAGATACCAAAGGGAGGTAATCAGAAGCCGTAAATCTAAGAACGACAGACAATATAATGACTAGAAGAAAAAGTACAATGATCTACAAAATACTAAGCTGAAAACTAAAGATAGAGCAAGATAAACCCCACTAAAACCGGATGTGGAGTCGGGTGCTCCGGAAAGGCAAACATATCTCATTTGTAAAGACTGTCCAGATCTGTTAGTTGAAATATTCCAGTTTTAAAGGCGAAATTAGTTTTCATATTTAATGTGCAATTACACTGCAATGTTATACAATTTTGTATGCCATATTTAGCCACATATCACAGGAAACGAGAATGTGGAAATGTTTTTTTCATAACCTACGTAAGTTTGTCTGAAATTAGTTTCAATTTGTCTCAATTAGATTACTCATTGTTATCTAAATGTATTTTAAACCTGAAAATTGACATTAGTTTTCTTTATGAATTAATCCTTTGTTAATTTGAATTATGGTAATTTATTTTTGTACACAATATGTCGTTTTTTTTGCACAATATAATTGATTGCCAATTTTTGTGCATTGTTATAAGAGAACTGAAGAGAAGTCTGTATAGCAAGAATTATGATTACTTTTTAAAACGTAATGAAATAAAATAAATGAGATTTTTTATAGATTTAAATGGCCTTATCAGAATCTACTAATCTTTACTACAGTTTACGTATTATAGAAACTTTTTCATGATTAAATCTGAGTTTTCCATAACTTTAGGAAATATGAAGTGATTATAGCTTACAATTATTGACCCATTGAGAACTTATTCTTTTGAAGTTTTGATGTATACCAGATTTGAATACAGCAACTTTTATTATATAAAGCTCTCCATCCCTCTACGTAATACATTTAATAACATCAAGTTGGGTAAAAAATCGACTAATTCGTTAATAATTGTAAAATATTTTTAGCAAGACGATTTAATCTTTAACGATTAATGAAATGAAACATATTATCGTCAAACTAGGGGTGAGTGAGTGAGTTGTTGTTTCGCTTCGTGTAAGTGAGTGGGTGTTAAGCTCCGTGTAAGTGAGTGAAGGTTTAGCTCCCGGTGAGTGAACGAATGTTTCGCTCCGTGTAAGTGAGTGGGGGTTTAGCTCCGGGTGAGTGAGCGGTTGTTTACCTCCGGGCCGTTGAGTGTGTGAGCGGTTGCTTAGCCTCAAGTGAGTAAGTCAGTTAGTGAGTGGTTGTTTCGCTTCGTGTAAGTGAGTGGGGGTGTAGCTCCTGGTGAGTTAGCGAATGTTTCGCTCTGTGTAAGTGAGTGGGGGTTTAGCTCCGGGTGAGTGAGCGGTTGTTTAACTTCGGACTGGTGAGTGTGTGAGCGGTTGCTTAGCCTCAAGTGAGTGAGTCAGTGAGTGAGTGAATGAGCGGTTATTTTACACTACTTTAACAGTTTTTCAGCTATATCATGACCAGGAAAAGTTGAATTTCGACGAAATTCTGATGATGTCCGCTTTGTACTATACAAACACGCTTTGTAAGATTTAAATAGTGTTAGAAACAACAGAACATGGGTAGACATGTTGCTCCACTCGAGACATTTACATGATTCTGGGCAAACCAAACTTTGCTCTTACTCCTTAGTGCTGCATGCTTAGTGGGGGGAGGCAGCAAATACCAATGTTTACAGTCTTCTGTTTGACCCGATCACAGATTCAACCCATGATCTACTCTACTCGAGGCGAAAATGCTAACTATTACATCACCGATGCGATTCCATCAGATTAGCATACACTTCCAAGAAGGGTATATGGTAGTTTGAATAGAAGACAATTTGGGTTATTGGTGTCTAGCGCCACTTTTAGTCATATAGTGGCGGTTAGTTTTATTGGAGGACGGAGGGACCCGGAGAAAAATAAACGACGGAGTGCCTCCTGCTGGAAGTCATCGACAAACATAAAAAGTTGTAGTGGTGACTGATAGGCACTGATTGCATATGTAGCTGTAAATCCAACTACCATGAACGACGACCCTCCAAAATATAATATAAATGCTTTGACGTAACTAATAAATATTCAGATATCACTTGGTTCTAGTCTCTAATGAATATTCAGGTTTAACTTCGTTCTACTCTGCTTTCTTCGAACAATACACGTCGTGTCGTCTTCGAAAATCCGGTGTTAAATGTCGTGTCGACGTATTTACGTCTGTCTTGACCTAGTTTTCCTAATACAAAAATAAAAATTTAATAATATAAGAATGTAATAATCTCTGCGGATTAGGATATTTACTCTGAGATTATGTAAATATTTTGTAATAAGTATTACCTATATAATCTTTCAGTATTTTTTAAATGCTTTTTGTCGATTATATACCCATGATCTAAATCGAGGGAGGGCACTCTTGTGATTATGGTGTTTAGCGCCACTTTCAACGATATTTCAGGTGTACCCTTGTGTATAGAAATATGAACTTGACATTTGAAGATCAGAAGCCGTAAATCAAAGAAGGACAGACAATACTACAATGGCCATTTTAAACAGGACAGAAAGAACAAACAATGATCTACAAAACATTACACAGACAGCTAAAGATTGAGCAACACAAAAACCATTAAAATATTACGGTGGTAAAACCACATCGAAATAGGCGTAAACTCATTGTATCCATGATCAACTTCGAGGGAAGGAACCCTTGTGTATAGAAATATGAACTAGACGTTTGAAGACCAGAAGTCGTATATCAAAGAAGGACAGACAATAATACAATGGCCAAATTAAAATGATCTACAAAGCACTACACAGAAAACTAAAGGTCGAGCTAGATGAACACCGCTAATACCACGTCATTACTTCCAGTTGTTTGTAGGGGGGCTCATGTCTTATTTATGTTAATTATGTTTGTATGCGTATAGTAGTGTCCAGCACATATTGTGTTGTGTTATTTGTTTTGTTTGTCTTAGTCTTGTGTACCCTATGTTGCCAATTTCTCTGGATTGTCCATTGTTGATTGACCCTTCGGTTTTCTCTAACTTTTATTATCTACAAAACACCATGCAGAAAACTAGAGATTGAGCAACACGAATCAAATTATCTACTGGTAACCAACGAAATCAAACGAATCATGGTGTTTTTTCTCAAATGGTATTGCTTTTGCCTGGTAACTTTTCAGTTCTTGGTTTGCAAAAGAAACAGTAGTTCTGACAAAGATTATGGCATTGCTACAGTATTGCTAAACTTTGTGCAGCAGAAGTATCATATTGCTCTTGGTGTTGCTGTATAAATAGTACTATAAAACAAAAGGTATATAGTTGCAACAAAATGTCATCAATCTGCTGTAAAGCCACTGAATTTGGTACTGCTTTGACAACTATTTTACCTATTTTGTTCCAGTGTTGTTATAAATACTGTTATAGTGACAGCTGGAACCTTTGAGCCGTTATGAAAGCGGGAGGTTTGGCGCTTTAAAATCTGATTCAACCCACCATTTCTTTAGAAATGCCTGTACCAAGTCAGGGTCATTACGGTTTTCACAGTTTTCCGGTTGTTGACTGATTTTGTCTGTTTATATACTTATGAGTTTTGACTTTCCCTTTGTAAGATTGTTCGGAGTTCGGTAATTTTGTTATTACCCTTATATAGTGAGTAAGTGAGTGATTGTTGTTTAACGACAACTGAACAATTTTTCAGCTATATCATGACAAGAACAAGTTACATTTCAATAAAATGATGATGAGGTCCACACGCTTAGTTGGATTTTTATAGTGTTAGCTCACTCAAACAACAGTCCACACTGAATAGACAAGACACTCTACTCTAACACATTATCGACATATAGAATCTAACACCGGCAAAAGTGCAAGACAGGGAAATCTGATTGCTAGGATTTGCGTGTTTATAAAACATTGAAAACTTATATATAGTGAATTGTTTATTTTAAAAAGGAAAAGCATGCAGAATTGGGGGAGCAGTTGGCATAAACTGTACAGCATGCATTTGCCGGTAAAACGCACGTGATTTTTTGTCTTGCACTAGTGCAAGATAAGAAAATCTCACATCGCTAAAAATAGGAACTGGTCTGTCTCAAAAGTGAGAAAAGACACTCTACTTTGACACATTATCCCGAGTCTTTGTTCATACTCCTTAATGCTTCCTGCTTAGAAGAGAAGTAGCAACTACCAATATTATAGTCATTGGTTTGATCTGGAACTCTATCCCACGATATAGAGCACTCGATGCGAGTCATAGCATTATACATCATATTTGTCATTACAGTGAACTACAACACTTGTCTAAACTAGGTGTCTGTCATTACAGATTGTGCTATGTATGTTTATCATTAAAGAAATAGAGGGCACGGGTGGTTCAATGAGTTAGGTAGTTGGATTGCCTAACAACTCATACAAGCCTATCACCAATACGACATGGATTCGCGTCCGGCTTTGTAAATTACAAAAAGGGTGCACTCGACTCGCAGCCGCAAGTGATAAAGTTTACCAGTCGCTTGCCCATGGTCGGTGGTTCTCTCCGGGTACTCCGGTTTCTTCCACCACTAAAACTGGTCGCCATGATATAGCTGAAATATTGCTGAAAGTGGCGTTAATCACATAAAATCAATCAATCAACCCAATCAAGGAAATAGAGTATAACACATCTTTTTGTTGATCTAGCTTGTTTTCCTTTGTCTGCGTTTTTTATATTTTTATTCTTTTTTAACCTTTTAATACCAGCAATAACAGTGTAACGGTTTATTTGTCAACTTTTATTTTGGTCATCAAGATAGAAATTTCCCATGTACCTACCCACCCTTATAAAAGGTAATACCGTCATAAAAACTATTAGCCCATTTATCGAAGATTTCACATTAGCGTGGTAATAGCTTTGGCTGTTATATATTTTGATAAATATACAAAAGACGTAAACTATTATATAAAGATGAAATCTCTGATAACCCCCCTAAGTATACATTAACAGGGGACCGCAAATGGATACATATTTTGATTTTGGGGGTAGCTGCTAATTACAGAGACGTTTATGTTCATTAAATCTATTGAGAGTTATTTAAATTATACAGCTGACTACATTCTTAATTTGACAAGGATGTGTATTGAAGCCAGATAAATCGGTATTATTGTAAGACAGCCATTTTTGAGTCTCTGATTCAAACACTTTTCTCGACTACATTATCTGTGCTTGTTTAACCGATAAAGTGGATTGGGCGTTACAATGCTAATGTAAGAATACTCCCCATTTACAAATCTGTACGCTTCATTTCATTCTTAAGAATGTATACTAATTGGACGAAAAAAGAAACATGATTTTAATTGATTTGTAATTTTTTAAAGGTATTATTTGTTTTGTATAATTATAAAGGTGTATAGAATTCTAACAGCAAATCATAATTATTATTTTTTTTTGTTGAAAAGTCCCATTTTGTTTTTCAGGTGTTCAAATTATATTTTCCCTTTATTTCAAAATTGATAATAAATTACAATTATAACTATCATTTTGTTCAGAACGAAATATCGACCTTGCATTATTTCCAATTATATGATATTTAATGCCCATATATATAAACGCTCTTGACAATATCATCACACCAGAGGGTCGGATATTTTTAAGAACCTTTAAACAATTTTGATTTAAAGAACGATAACGTTTAAAACAGGTGTTAAATTGTAAGACAAATCACCGACAAATGCTATCAGATAAGTCCGCCGAGGAATTAATACGCCATAGATCATCACAAGATATATAGTCTCAGAGTACACTAAAGCTTTCAAATATCTTGCAAATCTATCAGGCAGAGTAAATGAATCGAACAATAAATTTTTGCTCTTTAGTATAAGTTATCTATATACCTATCAACAAATACATATCATTTACTCCACATACACATACCTTTGTGCATGTTGCCAGATTACCGACATTGATATTTACAAAGTAAAGAGATCGTTAACAATATTGCTGATAAAATAAATAGTAACACACTAACTTGTATGTTAAAAATATGAAATTGAAATACAGTCACAGTGATATAATACTTCTTATGAATATTCATGACTAGACGGAAAGAATTTTTGAAAACGTCGTGGTCTTTGTCCCTATTGTATCTTGTATAAAGTTTATAGAAATACATACCCGAGGTATGCCAGATAAATTTTAGGAGTAAGTGTTGTTTAATGCCAATATGAGCAAGTTTACAGCTATATCACGACGAAAACAAATTACTTTTAATGAAATGATGATGATGATCAGGGTCGGACTTAAGTCAATTGAACCAATTACTCTCCAGTGGGCCCCGTGCAGATCTTACAGAGAACTATTGGGGCCCGCACCTCCTAGGGCTTAGTTCCTAGATCAATGAAACAACCGTGCACGGGTAGACGAGTCGCCCCACACAGGTAGACAAGTCGCCCCACACAGGTAGACAAGTCGCCCCACACAGGTAGACAAGTCGCTCCACACAGGTAGACAAGTCGCTCCACACAGGTAGACAAGTCGCCCCACACAGGTAGACAAGTCGCCCCACACAGGTAGACAAGTCGCTCCACACAGGTAGACAAGTCGCCCCACACAGGTAGACAAGTCGCTCCACACAGGTAGACAAGTCGTTCCACACAGGTAGACAAGTCGCTCCACACAGGTAGACAAGTCGTTCCACACAGGTAGACAAGTCTCTCCACACAGGTAGACAAGTCGCCCCACACAGGTAGACAAGTCGCTCCACACAGGTAGACAAGTCGCTCCACACAGGTAGACAAGTCGTTCCACACAGGTAGACAAGTCGCTCCACACAGTCACATTATCTTGATGCCGAGTTATTCGGTCTTTGTTCTTACTCCTTATTGTTGCGTACTTCGCGGAGAAGCAACAAATACTAATTTTATAGTTTTTGGGTTTACCTGACCGAAGCTCGAACTCACGACCTTACTGTACTCGTAGAGAACACACTAACTTTTACATCACCGATGCGGTTAACTGGAGAAGAAGCTTGTGTTCAGTCAAGATAATGTATGAATTGACAATAATATTCAAAACATGTTTTCGTGTGTTTTGGAAGACACATTAAATTATTAATTAAATTTATTGCTGATATAAAAAAACCAACATTAGTCCCTGTATTGACGACTGTTGTCTATTGAATAGTGGAATAAAATGAAAAAAAAAAATGCATCATTTTTTCCGTCAATTATTGCCTGATTGTGTAAATGGGTCATTATAAAAAAAACGCACTTTTCTGTTATTACGCAATTAAAAGACAAATATCAACCAAACTGATTGGAGAAAACATGTTTTGCATGAAGGCACATCAGCTTTCTATAGTTTTACCATCTAAATCCAGATTGGTCCAATTGCGAATTTATGCTTGCTACACGAAGACCTGTTTTTCCCTTGGTGTTACGTGTTATTTTTCCAGAATGACTTACTTTTGGTCATTTGTACTATTCAGATGTAATGATTTTATTCGATCTTTATATTATTTTTGAACTATTCCTAAAACCGTAATAGCACATTATTTTTGCTTGATATATATTGAAATTTAAAAAGAAAATTAGCAAAAACCTGCTGTTATAGATTTTCATGTCTGTGGTGTTGCCCTTCCTATTAAGGCTGGTAAGAGTTGTCTGTCTTGTCATATTTGAAGCAAAAATAGTTTCTCCCTTTGCTTATTTCCTGTTTTATGACATGTGCAGACGACAAAAACAAAAGTGATCCACAAACTAATATAGAGCCGAAAAGGTACGTGCGATTGGTATAGTATATACATTTTGTCTGTGGTGTACTTCTCACTACTTCTTTTCGCTAGAATTGAACAAAATGTAAAAATATACAATATTTTACATTTGGTATTCTTCACAGGATATACATATTGTAGTGAATCGTGGGGGATGGGGGCCGAGGAGTTCCGAAGAGCACCCATGATGCACCAGAAAATACCCACGCTTGGCCATAACGAGATACACCATTGAACCAACCAGTAGCAAATAGTTTACCAGAAGAATCACCATTGAAGTAAAGAAGTACTGAATCATAGTCAGTAGCAAATAGTTTACCAGAATAATCACCATTGAAGTAAAGAAGTACTGAATCATAGTCAGTAGCAAATAGTTTACCAGAAGAATCACCATTGAAGTAAAGAAGTACTGAATCATAGTCAGTAGCAAATAGTTTACCAGAAGAATCACCATTGAAGTAAAGAAGTACTGAATCATAGTCAGTAGCAAATAGTAAGTAGTGCTAATTTGCTATATTGGCGCTGCGACTTCGAATCGAATCAAATTCGCGAGTCCGGTTGTTTAATTAATCAAAAGCGTTTTTTTATTAAAACCGCATCTCCGCCATATTTTTTGTTGTTTTTTTTTTGTTTTTAATTTTGTCTGGCTAACAGGACCTGGTATTTTCGGGGGGAATTGTCCGTAAGGAAATTTCAAGGGAAAATACGCAGGTAGGGTTGGCAGACAAGATTAGAAATCTCTAAAAAAAATAAAAAAAATTGCCCGTGGCAAAGAAAGTACCCCTTTCCCACCCACATGTATACCCCACCACGTGTATATCCCACCACGTGTATTCCCCAAGTGTGAACCCCAAACCGGAAGCAGCCTATTCCAAGAAGCCATCTTTAAAGAGAAGCTGGTTTAAGATAAGCTGTGAGTCCAGTACCCTAAAAAAAATGTTTTTGTTCATTGACATTTAGTGAACATTATCGATTTTTTATTAATTGGTTTAATTAATTAGACAAAAGCGGCCCAGTGTTAAAATCTGGTCCGTTATAAAAATTGTTGCATACACACATACACAACAAAACAAAAAGCCACGTGTTTTTGTTTTTTATTTTTGTTAATAATGACGCGTGTTTTGATAAACGTTTGTTCCATCGAGGAGCTGATGTCATTACCGGAGATAGGGGCGAAGGGGGCAGATAAGATTTTAGAATTAAGAGAAGCCAAAGGGGATTTAGAACTTGAAGATCTAAATCAGGTGCCATACCTCAGACTAACCACACAACTGATTAATTGCTTGGATTTTTCCTCTTTTGAAGATAAAGAGGGATTAGGATCCCTATATGATCGACACAGGGAAAGGGTTAGGAGTGTTGACAAGTTAGTAGAGAAGTGGGAGGGGACAGGACAGGGCCACGCAAAAGGAAGGTGGAAGGATAGGGGTCAATTTGACAGAGTCCCATCAGCAGGGGGAAAGTTCTATCATAGTAAGCAGGAAGGAGATTGGTGGCAACAGTCACATTCACCTGATAGTTTTGAAGATGAGCATAGCGAGCTGGATGCAACTTTCATAGAGAGACCAACCCCAGGGGGATATAAAAGTAAATCAGCTCCGGGACAATCGAAGTCACCATCAGTTCGAAGAACGCGTCGTGACGATTTTGAGTTGGAATCGAGCAGCAATGAGAGGGATCGGGCATATATGCACGACTTGCATGTAAGAGATTCAGACATACGTGCTGGTTTTGCGTTCCCTAGGGGACCAGGTCTTCCCCATAGTGGGGTATTAGCCAGTAAGAGGGGTAAAGAGACACAGGATTATAGGGGTGAAATGAGTGTGCCGAACATACGAGCTGTAGCCCCGTCCCATAGAGAAAATGTTGGGCAGGAAAGGGGGGTCGTTATTCCCCTCCGAGGAACACCGGAGGGGGATGGAGTAGGGAACATACTAACCCCTTGATGAGGGAGAGTAGAGGTAGAACGAGGCATAACATAGGAAGGGAACATGAAACCCCTAGAAATATCCAAAAGAGAGAGGAGTATGAGGAGGAGAGGGAAAGGGGACAATCCCGCCCAAGTGGGGAGGACCCTGAAGGTCCAGGAGGAAGAAACCCATATACTCCCAGGTTACAGGGTAGTGGGAACAGGCCTAGGTACACCCACAGACGAGAACCCGAAACCCCTAGCGGATATGGAAGAAGGGAAGAGTATGAAGGGGAGAGAGGTCAAAGGGGAAGGTGGAAGAGTGTTAGTTTGCGATGTCCTTAAAGTTTGATGGTAAATCAAACTGGAAAGCCTTCTATGCTAAATTTTCCCGTTATGCAGAAGTTAGTGAATGGACAGAAGGGGAATGCAGGGACCAGTTGTGGTGGTGCCTGGATGGTAAAGCCAGTGAGTACTATGACCTCTTGATTGAGCGTAACCAGGATATGGCGTACATGGACCTCATACGGAAACTAGAAAAACGGTTTGGTTTTCGAGAACTCCCAGAAACGGCCCAGGTCCAATTCAATAATGCCCGCCAGACTCCGGATGAACTCCTGGAGGACTGGGCGGATCGGGTCTTATCCCTAGCCACTAGAGCGTTTAGAGATTTACCTGAAACGCACATGTACCAACAAGCAGTGGTGAAGCTATGCCAGGGGGCATCAGATAAAGAGGCCGGGAGTCATGCCTCCAATATCCGACCTAAAAACATCGAAGAGGCTATAGACAAAATGCGGTGGTTCCAACATAACTATCAGGCTATATTTGGGACCACCCTTGGGCGTAATCCTCGAAGGGAAGTGAAGCAGGTATATCCAGGGCCTCACTACGGGGGAGAAGCCAGGGTTTGCGTAATAGGGGCTGACCGGGTAGCAGAGAAGAGTTTGGAGAAAAAAATGGGAGAAGTACTGTCGGCACAGGGAAAGGAAATGAGTGAGATAAAGTCAAACCTAGCAGCACTCTCGACTCAAATGGCAGCCATGATGGAGGAGGTTAAGAAAAATCGAATAGATAGGTATAGAGCACAATCACGAAGTCCATCCCCCAGAAAGGGGGACAAACAGGGATGCTACCACTGTGGGATCATGGAACACTTCAAGAGGGAGTGCCCAAGGTTGGGATCTCCGACAGTGGAGAAACGAGTGTCTTTTCAGGACAATAAGGAGGCTTTAAACTCCAAAGGGGCAACTCGCGAGGCTTGAGCCAATCTCTTATGGCCAATATACAAGGTCTCAAAGAATTAAAAGAGTGGGAAGAAGTAGATATAGAGGTACCACCTCCCACATGGAACATAGAGGAGAAGGATCAGCAGGATAATCTCCAGGGGGTAAATAGGGAATTAGGGAACCCTCCGGATTCCAGTAGTCCGGAGGGACGGGTCAAAATTGAAGGTGCGAATCAGGGGTATGAGTCCTCAGGTGAGGAGTCAGTAGAGGAGGAAAACAATAGCGAAAATAGGGAAACGGACGAGTCCATATAGGAAGATGAGAAGGGGGTAGAGGATAATATAGGGGATTGTGATACTGATGAGGAAGAAGACGGAGCAGTAACGGTGCTCAAGCTATCAAATGGGGTAATGTTTAGGGTCCCAGTAGAGGTACAAGGCATGCAGTTACAAGCTGTAGTAGATACAGCAGCACAGGTCACACTGGTGTCCGAGGAATTCTACAAATCATTGGACCCTGCCCCGCCAATCCGTAAGGAAGTGGTTATGAACACAGCAGGAAAGGGAATGCAGATGCATGGGTATATTGCCGGCCCTTTCCAAGTAGTCCTAGGGACACATAAATTCTCAGTAGAAATCTACGTGGCCCCAATAGAGGAGGATATGTTACTGGGCTTAGACTTTTTAGAGGCTAATGGGGTGTCCCTACATCTCAAAGAAAAGGAACTACAGATAACAGGGGAGGTAATACCCATGAGCTTAGGAACAGGAAGTCCTTTAGTTAACGAGAAGGAGACAGGGGTGTTCCTAGTAAAGGTGTGTAAGGTACCTCCTAATTCAGTCATGAGAGTGGGGGCACAGCTGAGTGAGTCTATGGCAGGGGAGTATATGGTAAAGGCAGCCACCAAGGGTGAGATGTTAATACCTCGGACATTGCATAAGGGGGGTGACAATCCAGTGCTTTGTTTGATTAACATATCCGATCATTATGTAGAATTGGAAAAGGGGGAAGTATTGGCCTATACAGAATAGGTGTGTTCGAAGGTGGAGCCCGTTGGAATACAAAAGGTAGAGGTTGCGGAACAGGAGGGTCAAGAGAATGGAAAACGGGAAATTCCCGAACATTTGACTAACCTCTTTGAAAAATCCAAAGGGGAGCTGAATGGGCAGGAGCAGACACAGCTTAGTGAGTTATTATGTGAGTTTGAAGATGTGCTTGCTAAGAGTGAGTTCGACTTGGGGAAATTTAATACAATCCAGCATGGGATTGACACTGGAACCAATCGCCCAGTAAAGCAAAGAATTAGGCGTACACCCTTGGGGTTTGCGGGAGAAGAAGAGGCCCAATTAAAGAAAATGTTGAGTGCGGAGGTGATCCGGCCATCAGTGTCTGAGTGGGCATCGGCTCCGGTTCTTATCCGGAAACGATGTGGGTCTGTACGGTGGTGTGTGGACTACCGGGCCTTAAGTGCTCTCACCACCAAGGATGTGTTCCCACTGCCCTTAGTGAACGAGTGTCTTGACACTTTAGCCGGGAATGTATGGTATTCCAAACTGGACGCTAATTCAGCATATTGGCAGGTGAAAATCAAACCTGAAGACTGCTCCAAAACAGCATTTATTACTAAATACGGGTTGTTTGAGTTCGCCAGAATGGCTTTTCGGTTATGTAACTCACCCGCCACTTATGCGAGAGTCATCAACCTGGTGCTCAGGGGTTTGAATTGGTTCTGGCTTTCCTAGACGATATCCTGGTCCTGGGAAAGGATTTCGAGGGGCACCTGGCCAACCTAAGTGCGGTATTGGTTAGGTTTAGGGAGTATGGGCTAAAATTGAAGCCCAAAAAATGTGAACTGTTTCAGAAGGAAGTGGAGTTCCTAAGTAGAGTAGTTGGACCTAGAGGAATGCACATCGGGCTAGGATATATCAAAGACATAGAAGACTGGCCAAGGCCTAAGAATAAAAAGGAGGTGGAGAGGTTTTTGGGGTTCACCAATTACCATAGGGCCTTTATCGAAGAATACACTCAGATGGCACTTCCCCTTCAGGCCCTAACAGGGAAACGTACATATCAATGAGGAGAGGAACAAGCGAGGGCGTTTGATGAGTTGAGGAAAGCAACGGTGAGGGCACCAGTTCTAGCTCTGCCTAATGCGACTGATCCCTTTATACTGGACACTGATGCATCCGATAAATCTGTGGGGGCTGAATTGAGTCTTACGTTGACTCCGGAGCAACAAAAATACTGCACCACTCGAAAGGAATTATTAGCAATTATTAGGTTCTCGCGACAGTTTAGGCATTACTTGTTGGGGAGGCATTTCACGGTCAGGACATACCATAACAGTCTGACCTGGCTGATGAATTTTAAGGAGCCACAGGGGCAACTGGCCAGATGGTTAGAAGAACTTAGTCAGTTCAATATGGAAATCCAGCATCGGCCAGGGAAGAAACATACGAATGCAGATGCCTTGTCAAGGATCCCTGGGAGGGAACCATGTTCAGATTTCAACCTAAGGGTGAAGTTACAGGACTTGCCATGTGGGGGGTGTCCCTGCTGTACTAGGGCCCACTCAAACTGGTCCGGTTTTGACCAGGATGTAGATGACGTGGTACCCTTGGCAAATAAGCCTTGGGGTCAACCCGTGAGTGAGGGTCAAGACCAGGCGGAGGAAGAAATGGGACCTAGGGTGGCTGAGATCTGGGTCTCTACAGATGAATCGGGGAATAGACTTAGATGGGAAAGTATCAAGGGAGTCCAAATAGTTCGAGAGGCAGAGAGCATCAGTTTTCAAGGCCCGGGTGAGGAAGAAAAATGAAGGAACAGCAGCGGGTGGATCCCGAATTAGTCTGGGTAGTCAGGTGGAGGGAGACAGGGGAGGAGCCCACTGAAGGAAAATTGTTCATAGGGGACTCTAGAAGCAAGTATTATTGGGTAAACAGGGAAGTTTTTGTCCTGGAGAAAGGGGTCCTGTGGAGGAAAGGGGATGAGGGGAAGTCAGCAAGGAGGGTGGTCCCAAAGATGTACAGGGAACAAATCGTGAAGCTTTGTCACGATCCCCCCTAGCTGGACATCAGGGCATAGAAAGGACAATCGAGAAAGTGAAGTCTAGGTATTATTGGAGGGGGATAAGTAAAGATGTGTCGGCTTACGTGAAAGGGTGTATGGAGTGTAACCAAAATAAGAAGGCAACGGTCTCAGCTAGACACCCAATGTTATCCTATCATTCGGGATCGCCAATGGAACGGGCCCATTTAGATTTCATTGGGCCCCTACCTCGCACTGAGAGAGGAAATGAACACATCTTAATGATGGTCGACCAATTTACCAAGTGGGTAGAGTGTATCCCCTTGCCTTCTCAGAGTGCAGAGGAGACGGCAAGAGCCGCGGTGAATCAATTCTTTTCTAGATTTGAGTGCCCACTCCAAATATTCACTGACAGGGGAGGAATTTTGAGTCCTCTTTGTTCAGGGAAATGTGTGACTTACTTCACATACATAAATCGAGAACGACCCCTTACCGTCCATCGGCGAACGGACAAGTAGAGCGATGCAATCGTACACTGATGGCGGCGGTGCGGTGTTTCATTGGCAAAAACCAGCGGAGCTGGGATCAATACCTACCGCAGTTGGCAGGGGCATTAAGGTCCTTCGTAAATAGAAGCACAGGGTACACACCCAATGTGATGATGCTGGGTAGGGAGATTGGGTTGCCTACGGAGCTAATGTTCGGAAACACCAGACAGCCCGAAGGAGACCAATACGTAGAGGAGTTGCAAACCGCTATTGAAGGGACCGCAGGGTGGCTAGGGAGACTCTCAAACAAGCACAAACACGAATGAAGAGAGATTACGACGTCAAGGTGAGGGGATTTGGTATATCAGTTGGACACTGCCACCATTAAGGGAAAAACTGGAAAATTGAGTCCCTCATGGAAAGGCCCAGGAGTGGTAATTGAAAAGGTGACCCCCTATCTATATAAAATAAAGTTGAAGCAGGTGATAATCACCGACAACCACGATAGGTTGAAGTTGTGTCAGGACCGAGAGGTTCCAGAGTGGGCCCAAAGGTTGAGTCAACAAATCACTGAGGGGACAGGATATACCAAGGAGAAGGGGGCGTCAAAGATCAACGGGGGAATAGAGATAAGCTTTATTGTGTTTGTCGGAAGCCGTATACTGGGGAGTTCATGATCAGGTGCGAGGAGTGCAGAAAATGGTATCATGGTAAATGTGTAAAGGTAACGCAGGAGGCCATGGGAGACTTTGTCTGCTCGGGGTGTCACAGGCATCCCCGGGAGAAGGTATAGTGCAGAGGGGGAACTATTGGGGAAGCAGGGGGCATAATGACAGTGCTTGGGGAAAGGGGAAGGTCAGGTACGCCCATGGGATATAGGACTCTGACCTGCCTGGCGCAGGGTGGCTGCCGGCCCCCCTGTGTCATGTGGATTGTTTGATTATTTAACAATACTTGGGGGAAGGATTTTATAGATAGTGACGAGAAGGTTTTTTCTTAGGGGATATCAAAATAGATAGTTGGTGCATTGTGGGTATAGGGGGTGCCACAAGGTCTGGTGTGTAGCATACATAATTTGCTAGTCTTGTGACTCCTAGAAACGCTGTCCCATGGATATCCTGAAAATACTTACCTGTTTTCTGTGGTGTTACTCTCAATGGTGTTACCATAAAGATTGTGTAACACCACAGACATTTAGCATTAAAATTGAGAATAAACACATTATTCCATAAACAGTAATATAAAGAACAAAATATTGTTCTTTAACCTATGCAGAAAAATTGTTCAAACATCGTCATTTACGTGTAAGATATAGTTTAACAAGCTGATGGGAGTTTTTAGACCTGGTAACACCAGGGACATATCTTTATAACACCATGGACATATCTTCATAGCACCATGGACAAAACTGATATTGCTCATGCATTAAACCAATATGTTGAAAAACTGAATACTGTACTGAAAACATTAAGAAAACAACAAATATAGGTTGATAGTTGTGTTTTTTTCTTGAATTAAATGTTTACATTCACGAAGATGTCCCTAGTGTTACTTTTGTTATCTGTGGTGTTACCTCTTGTCAATGGTGTTACCTCATGTAAATGGTTTCATAAAAAGAATAAATGACATAATTGAAGTAAATTATATTATAGTTGAATAAAGTTGACTTTGATAACTATGTATAAGTCATCTTTTCTTTATATAAAGTGAAACAAAATACAATTATGAAAACTTGTTTGTTTCATAATGCAGCTTAAATGGAATTCCACAACTACATATCCAAATATTGTGAAAAAAAACTAGTGCTCCAAAGAAAATATCCTACATTATGCATAATTTCCCGGTATATTATGTATGTAACCACTTTTTACATAAAAATTATTTTTCATTTTCCTAAAAAGAATAATTTTATGTTGGTAACACCACGGACTGAAAGGTATTAGGGGGTGCTACATATCTAGAAATATTTTTTTTCATGGTGGTTTTCCCGACTGCATATTATGTAAATATGTCATTGTAATGTAGGAAAAACTAATAGGCTAAAGCAAAACGGGAACGAAAATATTTGATGTCACCAAAATATGAACAGGAAAAAGTGCGTGTATTTTGATAATGACCCAAATATAGATTCTTCTTCAATTACCCGTGGGTTACGATATTTCGCCACTCAAGAGAGTTAAATTTAGCTCTCGAGAGTGGAGAAATATCGTAACCCACATGGGCAACTGAAGAAGAATTTGTTTCTCCCATTATTTAACAAGAACTTTATTTCAAAATCCTTTGGCGGACCTCTACACAATTCTGTTGACAACATGCGGGGAAAGGCACGAGATATTTTAATCCTCTAGAGGATTACACATTTTTCCACCACTGGTTCAGCGAGGTTAAAACGCCGTAATAATGGGAGAAATCTTTTTCATGTTTATCCTTTAGTTTTTTCTACAACTGACTG
Organism: Bathymodiolus brooksi; assembly: GCA_963680875.1. Classification (NCBI taxonomy): domain Eukaryota; kingdom Metazoa; phylum Mollusca; class Bivalvia; order Mytilida; family Modiolidae; genus Bathymodiolus; species Bathymodiolus brooksi. Next base: position 98,304,434 of record OY804584.1, read on the forward strand.
TTCTTTAAGAAATTGTGTTCTTGCTCTCTTTGTTCTTGTTCAAGTTCATATATCACCTGGAGTTTTGTGAAGTAACGTTACTTAAATCTGACTGTAACCTTCAAGCTGTGAACTTCCTCCTACACCTGAGTAATCTGTACCTTCAACATTGATATTTCATTTCCACATTCATTTTTAGCACCAGTTTAAAAATTCAATAGAAATATCGTGGAAACAGAAGCAAAATAGATACACATATACATGACCGCTCAACTTTCTTGTCTTGGTACAGACACTTAATAAAACGTGGCGGGATATTAGCTACTTTTATGGCCCCAAACCTCCTCTCTCAGTTAAATGATGCGGTCACATGTGAGTAAATTACCAACACTCACATATAATCGGGCGAGACAGGATTCTAAGGAACTCCTTTCAAAATCTTTAATTATAGTTCTGCCAAACATATTACCTGTCTTGTCTTTTGTCCCACCATTGCAAATTAATTCAAATATTTTGTGGAAAGCAGGCGAGACACAGTCATGATTCCAAGGAATCCATTTCAAAATGTTTAATTACTTCTGCCAAACAGATTAATTTTTCTTAGGTTTTCAATGATTGATTGATTGATTAATTGATTGGTGTTTTACCGCCAATCTTAGCAGTATTTCAGCTATATCGTGGCATGATTTTTTTTTATTAGCTTAAACACCTACCCTTAGAAATAAAACTTTCTTGAATATAAGATTACTTTGGGTTTTTCGAAACAATTCCGCTATTGCAAAATATTTAAAAAAATATATATAAATGTATATATAAAATGATATACTGATAAAATAAATCAACACCTCATTCGATGTTTTGAAATCAGTATAAATCATCTCCCTCTAAACAACAGTTAATGTATATCATCAGTATAAGATTGCTTCATACTCCAGTGCTGCCAAGGAATTGTAAAATTATCAAGATGTCTGCTATGAAAAAAACATAAGAATGTGTAAACTTTACAAACTAAACATTTTTAACTCGGCATTCTGTGCTGAATTCTAAACTCATCTTCCTAACTTGACACAACACACAGAGTTGCCCAGAACGTGCGCTCGTGTGAGTCCAGGCAGAGGATTTCTCTAATTTTGGATATAGAAAAAGTCAATTTCTGGTCCACAGTATGTTTATCTATACGAGACATAGCTACCAAACTAACCATAGATTCATACAAACTGGTGGATAGGGGATGGCCACTCGGTGGATGAGGGGAGAGATGCTGTCAGGTTATAATTAGTAAAATCTGACATACAATGTAGTACTTGATGCGACAAGGTGTGAAAAAGATGATCACCCTTGTTTGTGCATATATAGCAAATAGTTCATGGCACTGAGGGTCAAATGGCAGTATATGGACCGGTCCGTCACCAAAAAAATATTATTTATATGGACCGAAGCTTCTGAGGTCCATATAATATTTTTTTGGTGACGGACCGGTCCATATAAGCTTGAGGTCCATATAATATTTTTTTGGTGACGGACCGGTCCATATACTGCCATATGACCCGAAGTGACATGAACTATTTGCTATATTATGCTTTTTATCTAAAATAATGCAAGTACCTGGCCGGTCCATATACTACCGGTCCATATACGAAAACAGTGACCGGCTGCGCTAACAAAGACAAATAGGGAAAATAAAAACGTAAAGTGTAATATACATGGATAGTCAACAAGTCCTTACGTTCAAATACACTTATGAAAATACTGATTTTACATGTTCAACTACTTATTTATGTTTTGTATGTGAAGATGGGCATGTTTTATCAATATTTTGTTGTGATGATTATTACAGGAGTTATTGCCCTTTTTATGATTTTTCAATACACAAATCTTATTATGACAAGAAAGTTTAAACAGTGATGGTCAACAATTTTTACCAAAATCACCAAAACGAACAATCAGCTCTTACTGAACACAACAATAAACTACGACATATGACATTGGAAATCCAGGTCCTACCTTGCAGCAGGCATACAAATATGGCAGGTTTCAATCGGTTATGTATTTATATTCGTTTACTGTTCATATTATTTGAAACTCATGCGCAAGTGTAGTAATTCAAGAGCACTTAAGTTAGTAAATCGTGTGCACAAGATAGCACACGAGTTGAGAATATATTATTTTCTATATGACACTCAACGGGCTTCATACAATATTTAACAAATTATAATTAATTTAGATATGTGTTTAATGGTTGTCATATATATGTCGTGTTTACTGTAATTACTGTTTATTTCGTTAAAAATGTATTTAATATCCTCATTTATTAAACATTTGTGTAGCAAGAAATTATTATTGTCATGCTCAAACATCTGATACATATATTATTTCAACGTAGATGTATGTATTTTTCATATAATGTTTTTTTAGTTTTGTTATTAATACCTATAACATGTCTATTAATGAATAAATTGCCCTCTTCTGTCCCCGGGGGAACATATATTTCTAGCCGATTATATAAACCAACAGGGATGACAACTATTGTAAATTAAAAATACCTTTATATAAATAATTAATCTTGCTGTGCAAAAATAATTAGATTTTTTCAAAATACTTTGCATGGGACAATAAAATAATTTAATTTAAATATACATGTAATAAAGGCATTATTTTTTTGATTGGGTCGACGGGAGACATTCCTTTCTTTGAAATATAAACCAAATTCGTTTTTATCAAATTTTGAGTGCAAAGCTCAAAATCGAAATTGAAAGAACGTATTCATTTTTTAACCTCATCCGAAAAGTTTACGTCGCACCTTTACAATAAAAGGCTGACATTTTTTTTTATCAAACTTTTAAGGTGAAAGTGAAAATAAGACAAAAGGTATTGAAAGAACGTATTCAATGTTCAACCCAATCCTCCTCCAGCCTCCCACACAACCGGCATCCTCCTCCAGCCTCCCACACATCCCAATCCTCCTCCAGCCTCCCACACAACCCAATCCTCCTCCAGCCTCCCACACAACCCAATCCTCCTCCAGCCTCCCACACAACCGGCCATCGGACCTTTCGGAGATATTGTAGCGGGGGAATTTAAATCTGTATTTCTATACCCAGGTGTACCAAATGCTTATATCGATGAGTCTTCCCGCATAACTGACGATAGCCCCTGTCGGATGGGAGGGTTGTAGCGGAGAAATTGAAACCTATATTTCCATACCTCGGTTGGACCAAATGCTTATATCGATGATTCCTCCCGCACAACTGGCGATAGCCCCTGTCAGAGAGAGTGTAGTAGTGGAGAAATTAAGACCTATATTTCTATACCCCGATGTGCCCAATGTTTATATCGATTGAACTCTGTGTTGTTTCTATAACTTGTACATTTGTATATATACTTGTACTTCGGTCTCTATATTGCTACTCCTTAAGTTTCTCTTATGTTAAGAAACTCACTGTGCTGTTTCATTTACTAATATTTACAAGCGCAACAATTTTAAATACAAAGTTCCTAATCGTCCACCTGGTTTATAGAGAGACGGGTGTGTGGATTGTTTAAAATAATTGGAAAAGGAACATACATAATAAAAGTTTATTAAACGTTTTTTTTTATTAGTTAATAGACCTACACCAAAAACATCACTGAATGAAGCTGTTATTTAATTTGATTACAAATAAAATTTATAGGGCTAGTATATTATTCAATATCAAATACATTTTAAATATGATTTGAGTTTTGACATTAGTGGCTTCAGTCTGCCTAAATTTATGATTCTCTAAACGTGTTGTTCACTGAAGCGTGAACGACGTAGACATCTTGTTAACTTTATCATGTGAATTAATTTTGTCAAGTATGTTTTTAATCATCTTTATTTTATCCCATAACTGTTTTACGAACCATGAAAAGTATTATTTATATATCAAAACCTTTTGAAATGAACACGATAATTTGTTCTGAATGAATGAGAAAAAAAGGTGTAAAACAAATATACATGGCGTTTAGTTTTGTTGGTAAATCCCAAAAAAATATGCTTGTTGAAAAATAAAAATTCGAAGGTATTTTTTTCGGTACATACATAGTGCATATCAATTGTTTATTTAATAGACGTTTCCTTAATTGGAAATGCGGTTTCAAAAAATAATTTATATAATTGCTTACAGTTTAAGAAATATTGAATTCTTTTATACACGTTAACGTACATTCTTAGTAGGAAAAAAAAAAGGTTTTTAACAATATTAAGTGAATGAATTTATTGATAGAGTCATGCCATATTGGTGCAATGTTATTATTAATATATTATATGGTGATTTATTTGCGATGCAGGGTATAATTACTGTTTCACCCTAACTTCATTCCTACTTCAACCGCATCGGTGATGTAATAGTTAGCATGCTCGCCTCAAGTGTGGTAGATCTTGGGTTCGATCCTGGTCAGTTCAAATGGTATTGGCGCTTCTCTGCTAAATAAACGTTAGAAAATATCGAAGGGGCAATCAAACATTGACAATCCAGAGAAACTGGCATCATAGGGTATACACAAGACGACGAAAAACATAACACAATATGTGTTGGACACAACTATACACAAACAAACACAAATGATGCAAATAAAACATGAGCTAAGTACACAACATTAAAGAATGGTTGGCTCGGAATCGGAATAATGTGTCCGACATGTCTACATACCAACTGTTAGATAATACAATAAAAATCAAACCAAGCGTATTGGTCTAGTATAAAGAGGACATCATCATCTTCCCAAAGAAATGTACAACTTGTTCTCGCCATGATAGAGCTGATATGTTGTTGGTGTGTTTTGTAGATGGTCTGATCATCAGTCTATCTCTGTTATAATTGTAATGTTCTTTGTTTCTATGGAAACTTCTTGTTTATTATTTAAGCTTCTACTCCTTGTTGATAAGTACTCTGTTACGTGCAGACAGATGACGTGGGCCGTCGTGGTCGGGATCGTACATATGGTAGTTGGATATACAACTATCTGTGCAATGAGTACCTATCTCCACTAAAGTTGTGAGCTCGAACCCCGTTCATGACGAGGTGTACTCGATACAATATAATATGATATAGTTTGTCAGTGACTTGCAGTCTGTCTGTGGTTTTCACCGGGTACTCCGGTTTCTTCCACCAATAAAATGACCGGCACTATATAACTTAAATATTGTTGAAAATGAAGCTAAACACCATAAACCAAACATGATGGCGTGAGATGGCATTGATAATTAGAATATGGATCAAGGTTGACCGCTATTTCTCTATTATGTCTTCCGATGGTCTTGTGTAATATCTAATATTTATTTTATAGTTAAGGCCATCGCTGTTTTTTTTATAGAACTAATATTATGATAATTTCTGCGTAACGAGGGATAAATATATTACAAAAAAATGTATGTATAAAGATCAAGCTTTGCACTCGGCATTCTTTATAATGTCACTGCTCTCCCAATAACATGTGAGGCTAGGCGGTTTACTCATGTACATTTACAGACACATAATAGGACGACACAGAAAACAAAAAATATGAGCAACCTAGCCAGAATAATAAGCTGTCATAGATTGTAGCCAGGATAGTGAGCTGTCATAGATTGTAGCCAGGATAGTGAGCTGTCATAGATTGTAGCCAGGATAGTGAGCTGTCATAGATTGTAGCCAGGATAGTGAGCTGTCATAGATTGTAGCCAGGATAGTGAGCTGTCATAGATTGTAGCCAGGATAGTGAGCTGTCATAGATTGTAGCCAGGATAGTGAGCTGTCATAGATTGTAGCCAGGATAGTGAGCTGTCATAGATTGTAGCCAGGATAGTGAGCTGTCATAGATTGTAGCCAGGATAGTGAGCTGTCATAGATTGTAGCCAGGATAGTGAGCTGTCATAGATTGTAGCCAGGATAGTGAGCTGTCATAGATTGTAGCCAGGATAGTGAGCTGTCATAGATTGTAGCAAGGATAGTGAGCTGTCATAGATTGTAGCCAGGATAGTGAGCTGTCATAGATTGTAGCCAGGATAGTGAGCTGTCATAGATTGTAGCAAGGATAGTGAGCTGTCATAGATTGTAGCCAGGATAGTGAGCTGTCATAGATTGTAGCCAGGATAGTGAACTGTCATAGATTGTAGCCAGGATAGTGAGCTGTCATAGATTGTAGCCAGGATAGTGAGCTGTCATAGATTGTAGCCAGGATAGTGAGCTGTCATAGATTGTAGCCAGGATAGTGAGCTGTCATAGATTGTAGCCAGGATAGTGAGCTGTCATAGATTGTAGCCAGGATAGTGAGCTGTCATAGATTGTAGCCAGGATAGTGAGCTGTCATAGATTGTAGCCAGGATAGTGAGCTGTCATAGATTGTAGCCAGGATAGTGAGCTGTCATAGATTGTAGCCAGGATAGTGAGCTGTCATAGATTGTAGCAAGGATAGTGAGCTGTCATAGATTGTAGCCAGGATAGTGAGCTGTCATAGATTGTAGCCAGGATAGTGAGCTGTCATAGATTGTAGCCAGGATAGTGAGCTGTCATAGATTGTAGCCAGGATAGTGAGCTGTCATAGATTGTAGCCAGGATAGTGAGCTGTCATAGATTGTAGCCAGGATAGTGAGCTGTCATAGATTGTAGCCAGGATAGTGAGCTGTCATAGATTGTAGCCAGGATAGTGAGCTGTCATAGATTGTAGCCAGGATAGTGAGCTGTCATAGATTGTAGCCAGGATAGTGAGCTGTCATAGATTGTAGCCAGGATAGTGAGCTGTCATAGATTGTAGCAAGGATAGTGAGCTGTCATAGATTGTAGCCAGGATAGTGAGCTGTCATAGATTGTAGCCAGGATAGTGAGCTGTCATAGATTGTAGCCAGGATAGTGAGCTGTCATAGATTGTAGCCAGGATAGTGAGCTGTCATAGATTGTAGCAAGGATAGTGAGCTGTCATAGATTGTAGCCAGGATAGTGAACTGTCATAGATTGTAGCCAGGATAGTGAGCTGTCATAGATTGTAGCAAGGATAGTGAGCTGTCATAGATTGTAGCCAGGATAGTGAGCTGTCATAGATTGTAGCCAGGATAGTGAGCTGTCATAGATTGTAGCCAGGATAGTGAGCTGTCATAGATTGTAGCCAGGATAGTGAGCTGTCATAGATTGTAGCCAGGATAGTGAGCTGTCATAGATTGTAGCCAGGATAGTGAGCTGTCATAGATTGTAGCCAGGATAGTGAACTGTCATAGATTGTAGCCAGGATAGTGAGCTGTCATAGATTGTAGCAAGGATAGTGAGCTGTCATAGATTGTAGCCAGGATAGTGAGTTGTCATAGATTGTAGCCAGGATAGTGAGCTGTCATAGATTGTAGCCAGGATAGTGAGCTGTCATAGATTGTAGCCAGGATAGTGAGCTGTCATAGATTGTAGCCAGGATAGTGAGCTGTCATAGATTGTAGCCAGGATAGTGAGCTGTCATAGATTGTAGCCAGGATAGTGAGCTGTCATAGATTGTAGCCAGGATAGTGAGCTGTCATAGATTGTAGCCAGGATAGTGAGCTGTCATAGATTGTAGCCAGGATAGTGAGCTGTCATAGATTGTAGCAAGGATAGTGAGCTGTCATAGATTGTAGCCAGGATAGTGAGCTGTCATAGATTGTAGCCAGGATAGTGAGCTGTCATAGATTGTAGCCAGGATAGTGAGCTGTCATAGATTGTAGCCAGGATAGTGAACTGTCATAGATTGTAGCCAGGATAGTGAGCTGTCATAGATTGTAGCAAGGATAGTGAGCTGTCATAGATTGTAGCCAGGATAGTGAGTTGTCATAGATTGTAGCCAGGATAGTGAGCTGTCATAGATTGTAGCCAGGATAGTGAGCTGTCATAGATTGTAGCCAGGATAGTGAGCTGTCATAGATTGTAGCCAGGATAGTGAGCTGTCATAGATTGTAGCCAGGATAGTGAGCTGTCATAGATTGTAGCCAGGATAGTGAGCTGTCATAGATTGTAGCCAGGATAGTGAGCTGTCATAGATTGTAGCCAGGATAGTGAGCTGTCATAGATTGTAGCCAGGATAGTGAGCTGTCATAGATTGTAGCAAGGATAGTGAGCTGTCATAGATTGTAGCCAGGATAGTGAGCTGTCATAGATTGTAGCCAGGATAGTGAGCTGTCATAGATTGTAGCCAGGATAGTGAGCTGTCATAGATTGTAGCCAGGATAGTGAGCTGTCATAGATTGTAGCCAGGATAGTGAGCTGTCATAGATTGTAGCAAGGATAGTGAGCTGTCATAGATTGTAGCAAGGATAGTGAGCTGTCATAGATTGTAGCAAGGATAGTGAGCTGTCATAGATTGTAGCCAGGATAGTGAGCTGTCATAGATTGTAGCCAGGATAGTGAGCTGTCATAGATTGTAGCCAGGATAGTGAGCTGTCATAGATTGTAGCAAGGATAGTGAGCTGTCATAGATTGTAGCCAGGATAGTGAGCTGTCATAGATTGTAGCCAGGATAGTGAGCTGTCATAGATTGTAGCCAGGATAGTGAGCTGTCATAGATTGTAGCCAGGATAGTGAGCTGTCATAGATTGTAGCCAGGATAGTGAGCTGTCATAGATTGTAGCCAGGATAGTGAGCTGTCATAGATTGTAGCAAGGATAGTGAGCTGTCATAGATTGTAGCCAGGATAGTGAGCTGTCATAGATTGTAGCCAGGATAGTGAACTGTCATAGATTGTAGCCAGGATAGTGAGCTGTCATAGATTGTAGCCAGGATAGTGAGCTGTCATAGATTGTAGCCAGGATAGTGAGCTGTCATAGATTGTAGCCAGGATAGTGAGCTGTCATAGATTGTAGCCAGGATAGTGAGCTGTCATAGATTGTAGCCAGGATAGTGAGCTGTCATAGATTGTAGCCAGGATAGTGAGCTGTCATAGATTGTAGCCAGGATAGTGAGCTGTCATAGATTGTAGCAAGGATAGTGAGCTGTCATAGATTGTAGCCAGGATAGTGAACTGTCATAGATTGTAGCCAGGATAGTGAGCTGTCATAGATTGTAGCCAGGATAGTGAGCTGTCATAGATTGTAGCCAGGATAGTGAGCTGTCATAGATTGTAGCCAGGATAGTGAGCTGTCATAGATTGTAGCCAGGATAGTGAGCTGTCATAGATTGTAGCCAGGATAGTGAGCTGTCATAGATTGTAGCCAGGATAGTGAGCTGTCATAGATTGTAGCCAGGATAGTGAGCTGTCATAGATTGTAGCCAGGATAGTGAGCTGTCATAGATTGTAGCCAGGATAGTGAGCTGTCATAGATTGTAGCCAGGATAGTGAGCTGTCATAGATTGTAGCCAGGATAGTGAGCTGTCATAGATTGTAGCCAGGATAGTGAGCTGTCATAGATTGTAGCCAGGATAGTGAGCTGTCATAGATTGTAGCCAGGATAGTGAGCTGTCATAGATTGTAGCCAGGATAGTGAGCTGTCATAGATTGTAGCCAGGATAGTGAGCTGTCATAGATTAGACATGGGAACTGTTCTGAAATAATAAAATTGCTTTGTCTTGAGTGGTACTTTTTAATTCCAATTTACACTGAGATTCACTTTACTTAAATATTTTAATGGGATTTTAATGTTATGAAAAAATGTTATTAACGCTAAATTTATTGTAATGATTTATTTTAATTGTGATAGATTATAATTAAATTCAAAAATGCATTTTTCTTACTAACATTTATGATTAAATGAATTCTTGAAATATAAATTAAAATTTGTTGACTAAATTTTTGTCGTTAATGTAAACGGTGTGACTGCCTGATTTAACATGAGAACTGTTGACAACAGTTTGTACAAGGTACTAGAAGATTGTATCTGCACAATTGATCTAAATGTATGTGCAGCACGCATTTACTTAATGTATTTTATTGACGAGATCATTGAATTGTATGAATAAAATGTTAGGTGTATACATATTTAATAGTATACAAGGTATTCGTTTCCGAAGAGGAATTTATAAGATTGTGTCTGTCTGTCAGCCTGTCCTACTGTCAGATTATGTTGCAACTTGTAATTTGAGAATTTGTGCTTTTTATGTAAAGATTTGGACCGTCATTGTCGTGATCGTACGGTAGTTGTATTTACAACAAGTGTCTATCACCACTAATGTAGTGAGTTCAAATCCGGCTCATGGCGAGGTGTACTCGGTACTTATCACCACTAATGTAGTGAGGTCAACTCCGACTCATGGCGAGGTGTACTCGGTACTTATCACCACTAATGTAGTGAGGTCAACCCCGACTCATGGCGAGGTGTACTCGGTACTTATCACCACTAATGTAGTGAGTTCAAATCCGGCTCATGGCGAGGTGTACTCGGTACTTATCACCACTAATGTAGTGAGTTCAAATCCGGCTCATGGCGAGGTGTACTCGGTACTTATCACCACTAATGTAGTGAGTTCAAATCCGGCTCATGGCGAGGTGTACTCGTACTACTTATCACCACTAATGTAGTGAGTTCAACTCCGGCTCATGGCGAGGTGTACTCGGTACTTATCACCACTAATGTAGTGAGTTCAAATCCGGCTCATGGCGAGGTGTACTCGTACTTATCACCACTAATGTAGTGAGTTCAACTCCGGCTCATGGCGAGGTGTACTCGGTACTTATCACCACTAATGTAGTGAGTTCAACTCCGGCTCATGGCGAGGTGTACTCGGTACTTATCACCACTAATGTAGTGAGTTCAACTCCGGCTCATGGCGAGGTGTACTCGGTACTTATCACCACTAATGTAGTGAGTTCAACTCCGGCTCATGGCGAGGTGTACTCGGTACTTATCACCACTAATGTAGTGAGGTCAACTCCGGCTCATGGCGAGGTGTACTCGGTACTTATCACCACTAATGTAGTGAGTTCACCTCCGGCTCATGGCGAGGTGTACTCGGTACTTATCACCACTAATGTAGTGAGGTCAACTCCGACTCATGGCGAGGTGTACTCGGTACTTATCACCACTAATGTAGTGAGTTCAAATCCGGCTCATGGCGAGGTGTACTCGGTACTTATCACCACTAATGTAGTGAGTTCATATCCGACTCATGGCGAGGTGTACTCGGTACTTATCACCACTAATGTAGTGAGTTCATATCCGGCTCATGGCGAGGTGTACTCGGTACTTATCACCACTAATGTAGTGAGTTCAAATCCGGCTCATGGCGAGGTGTACTCGGTACTTATCACCACTAATGTAGTGAGTTCAACTCCGGCTCATGGCGAGGTGTACTCGGTACTTATCACCACTAATGTAGTGAGTTCAAATCCGGCTCATGGCGAGGTGTACTCGTACTTATCACCACTAATGTAGTGAGTTCAACTCCGGCTCATGGCGAGGTGTACTCGGTACTTATCACCACTAATGTAGTGAGTTCAAATCCGGCTCATGGCGAGGTGTACTCGTACTTATCACCACTAATGTAGTGAGTTCAACTCCGGCTCATGGCGAGGTGTACTCGGTACTTATCACCACTAATGTAGTGAGTTCAACTCCGGCTCATGGCGAGGTGTACTCGGTACTTATCACCACTAATGTAGTGAGTTCAACTCCGGCTCATGGCGAGGTGTACTCGGTACTTATCACCACTAATGTAGTGAGTTCAACTCCGGCTCATGGCGAGGTGTACTCGGTACTTATCACCACTAATGTAGTGAGTTCAACTCCGGCTCATGGCGAGGTGTACTCGGTACTTATCACCACTAATGTAGTGAGTTCAACTCCGGCTCATGGCGAGGTGTACTCGGTACTTATCACCACTAATGTAGTGAGTTCAACTCCGGCTAATGGCGAGGTGTACTCGGTACTTATCACCACTAATGTAGTGAGGTCAACTCCGGCTCATGGCGAGGTGTACTCGGTACTTATCACCACTAATGTAGTGAGTTCACCTCCGGCTCATGGCGAGGTGTACTCGGTACTTATCACCACTAATGTAGTGAGTTCATATCCGACTCATGGCGAGGTGTACTCGGTACTTATCACCACTAATGTAGTGAGTTCATATCCGACTCATGGCGAGGTGTACTCGGTACTTATCACCACTAATGTAGTGAGTTCATATCCGACTCATGGCGAGGTGTACTCGGTACTTATCACCACTAATGTAGTGAGTTCAACTCCGGCTCATGGCGAGGTGTACTCGGTACTTATCACCACTAATGTAGTGAGGTCAACTCCGGCTCATGGCGAGGTGTACTCGTACTTATCACCACTAATGTAGTGAGTTCATATCCGACTCATGGCGAGGTGTACTCGGTACTTATCACCACTAATGTAGTGAGTTCAACTCCGGCTCATGGCGAGGTGTACTCGGTACTTATCACCACTAATGTAGTGAGTTCATATCCGACTCATGGCGAGGTGTACTCGGTACTTATCACCACTAATGTAGTGAGTTCATATCCGGCTCATGGCGAGGTGTACTCGGTACTTATCACCACTAATGTAGTGAGTTCAAATCCGGCTCATGGCGAGGTGTACTCGGTACTTATCACCACTAATGTAGTGAGTTCAAATCCGGCTCATGGCGAGGTGTACTCGTACTACTTATCACCACTAATGTAGTGAGTTCAACTCCGGCTCATGGCGAGGTGTACTCGGTACTTATCACCACTAATGTAGTGAGTTCAAATCCGGCTCATGGCGAGGTGTACTCGTACTTATCACCACTAATGTAGTGAGTTCAACTCCGGCTCATGGCGAGGTGTACTCGGTACTTATCACCACTAATGTAGTGAGTTCAACTCCGGCTCATGGCGAGGTGTACTCGGTACTTATCACCACTAATGTAGTGAGTTCAACTCCGGCTCATGGCGAGGTGTACTCGGTACTTATCACCACTAATGTAGTGAGTTCAACTCCGGCTCATGGCGAGGTGTACTCGGTACTTATCACCACTAATGTAGTGAGTTCAACTCCGGCTCATGGCGAGGTGTACTCGGTACTTATCACCACTAATGTAGTGAGGTCAACTCCGGCTCATGGCGAGGTGTACTCGGTACTTATCACCACTAATGTAGTGAGTTCACCTCCGGCTCATGGCGAGGTGTACTCGGTACTTATCACCACTAATGTAGTGAGGTCAACTCCGACTCATGGCGAGGTGTACTCGGTACTTATCACCACTAATGTAGTGAGTTCAAATCCGGCTCATGGCGAGGTGTACTCGGTACTTATCACCACTAATGTAGTGAGTTCATATCCGACTCATGGCGAGGTGTACTCGGTACTTATCACCACTAATGTAGTGAGTTCATATCCGGCTCATGGCGAGGTGTACTCGGTACTTATCACCACTAATGTAGTGAGTTCAAATCCGGCTCATGGCGAGGTGTACTCGGTACTTATCACCACTAATGTAGTGAGTTCAACTCCGGCTCATGGCGAGGTGTACTCGGTACTTATCACCACTAATGTAGTGAGTTCAAATCCGGCTCATGGCGAGGTGTACTCGTACTTATCACCACTAATGTAGTGAGTTCAACTCCGGCTCATGGCGAGGTGTACTCGGTACTTATCACCACTAATGTAGTGAGTTCAAATCCGGCTCATGGCGAGGTGTACTCGTACTTATCACCACTAATGTAGTGAGTTCAACTCCGGCTCATGGCGAGGTGTACTCGGTACTTATCACCACTAATGTAGTGAGTTCAACTCCGGCTCATGGCGAGGTGTACTCGGTACTTATCACCACTAATGTAGTGAGTTCAACTCCGGCTCATGGCGAGGTGTACTCGGTACTTATCACCACTAATGTAGTGAGTTCAACTCCGGCTCATGGCGAGGTGTACTCGGTACTTATCACCACTAATGTAGTGAGTTCAACTCCGGCTCATGGCGAGGTGTACTCGGTACTTATCACCACTAATGTAGTGAGTTCAACTCCGGCTCATGGCGAGGTGTACTCGGTACTTATCACCACTAATGTAGTGAGTTCAACTCCGGCTAATGGCGAGGTGTACTCGGTACTTATCACCACTAATGTAGTGAGGTCAACTCCGGCTCATGGCGAGGTGTACTCGGTACTTATCACCACTAATGTAGTGAGTTCACCTCCGGCTCATGGCGAGGTGTACTCGGTACTTATCACCACTAATGTAGTGAGTTCATATCCGACTCATGGCGAGGTGTACTCGGTACTTATCATTACTAATGTAGTGAGTTCATATCCGACTCATGGCGAGGTGTACTCGGTACTTATCACCACTAATGTAGTGAGTTCATATCCGACTCATGGCGAGGTGTACTCGGTACTTATCACCACTAATGTAGTGAGTTCAACTCCGGCTCATGGCGAGGTGTACTCGGTACTTATCACCACTAATGTAGTGAGGTCAACTCCGGCTCATGGCGAGGTGTACTCGTACTTATCACCACTAATGTAGTGAGTTCATATCCGACTCATGGCGAGGTGTACTCGGTACTTATCACCACTAATGTAGTGAGTTCAACTCCGGCTCATGGCGAGGTGTACTCGGTACTTATCACCACTAATGTAGTGAGTTCAAATCCGGCTCATGGCGAGGTGTACTCGGTACTTATCATCACTAATGTAGTGAGTTCATATGCGACTCATGGCGAGGTGTACTCGGTACTTATCACCACTAATGTAGTGAGTTCATATCCGACTCATGGCGAGGTGTACTCGGTACTTATCACCACTAATGTAGTGAGTTCAACTCCGGCTCATGGCGAGGTGTACTCGGTACTTATCACCACTAATGTAGTGAGTTCAACTCCGGCTCATGGCGAGGTGTACTCGGTACTTATCACCACTAATGTAGTGAGTTCATATCCGACTCATGGCGAGGTGTACTCGGTACTTATCACCACTAATGTAGTGAGTTCAACTCCGGCTCATGGCGAGGTGTACTCGTACTTATCACCACTAATGTAGTGAGTTCAACTCCGGCTCATGGCGAGGTGTACTCGGTACTTATCACCACTAATGTAGTGAGTTCAACTCCGGCTCATGGCGAGGTGTACTCGTACTTATCACCACTAATGTAGTGAGTTCAACTCCGGCTCATGGCGAGGTGTACTCGGTACTTATCACCACTAATGTAGTGAGTTCAACTCCGGCTCATGGCGAGGTGTACTCGGTACTTATCACCACTAATGTAGTGAGTTCATATCCGACTCATGGCGAGGTGTACTCGGTACTTATCACCACTAATGTAGTGAGTTCAACTCCGGCTCATGGCGAGGTGTACTCGGTACTTATCACCACTAATGTAGTGAGTTCAACTCCGGCTCATGGCGAGGTGTACTCGGTACTTATCACCACTAATGTAGTGAGTTCATATCCGACTCATGGCGAGGTGTACTCGGTACTGATCACCACTAATGTAGTGAGTTCAACTCCGGCTCATGGCGAGGTGTACTCGGTACTTATCACCACTAATGTAGTGAGGTCAACTCCGGCTCATGGCGAGGTGTACTCGTACTTATCACCACTAATGTAGTGAGTTCATATCCGACTCATGGCGAGGTGTACTCGGTACTTATCACCACTAATGTAGTGAGTTCAACTCCGGCTCATGGCGAGGTGTACTCGGTACTTATCACCACTAATGTAGTGAGTTCAAATCCGGCTCATGGCGAGGTGTACTCGGTACTTATCATCACTAATGTAGTGAGTTCATATCCGACTCATGGCGAGGTGTACTCGGTACTTATCACCACTAATGTAGTGAGTTCATATCCGACTCATGGCGAGGTGTACTCGGTACTTATCACCACTAATGTAGTGAGTTCATATCCGACTCATGGCGAGGTGTACTCGGTACTTATCACCACTAATGTAGTGAGTTCATATCCGACTCATGGCGAGGTGTACTCGGTACTTATCACCACTAATGTAGTGAGTTCAACTCCGGCTCATGGCGAGGTGTACTCGGTACTTATCACCACTAATGTAGTGAGTTCAACTCCGGCTCATGGCGAGGTGTACTCGGTACTTATCACCACTAATGTAGTGAGTTCAACTCCGGCTCATGGCGAGGTGTACTCGGTACTTATCACCACTAATGTAGTGAGTTCAACTCCGGCTCATGGCGAGGTGTACTCGGTACTTATCACCACTAATGTAGTGAGTTCAACTCCGGCTCATGGCGAGGTGTACTCGGTACTTATCACCACTAATGTAGTGAGTTCAACTCCGGCTCATGGCGAGGGGTACTCGGTACTTATCACCACTAATGTAGTGAGTTCAACTCCGGCTCATGGCGAGGTGTACTCGGTACTTATCACCACTAATGTAGTGAGTTCAACTCCGGCTCATGGCGAGGTGTACTCGGTACTTATCACCACTAATGTAGTGAGTTCAAATCCGGCTCATGGCGAGGTGTACTCGGTACTTATCACCACTAATGTAGTGAGTTCAACTCCGGCTCATGGCGAGGGGTACTCGGTACTTATCACCACTAATGTAGTGAGTTCAACTCCGGCTCATGGCGAGGTGTACTCGGTACTTATCACCACTAATGTAGTGAGTTCAACTCCGGCTCATGGCGAGGTGTACTCGGTACTTATCACCACTAATGTAGTGAGTTCAAATCCGGCTCATGGCGAGGTGTACTCGGTACTTATCACCACTAATGTAGTGAGTTCAACTCCGGCTCAAGGCGAGGTGTACTCGGTACTTATCACCACTAATGTAGTGAGTTCAACTCCGACTCATGGCGAGGTGTACTCGGTACTTATCACCACTAATGTAGTGAGTTCAAATCCGGCTCATGGCGAGGGGTACTCGGTACTTATCACCACTAATGTAGTGAGTTCAACTCCGGCTCATGGCGAGGTGTACTCGGTACTTATCACCACTAATGTAGTGAGTTCAAATCCGGCTCATGACGAGGGTACTCGTACTTATCACCACTAATGTAGTGAGTTCAACTCCGGCTCATGGCGAGGTGTACTCGGTACTTATCACCACTAATGTAGTGAGTTCAAATCCGGCTCATGGCGAGGTGTACTCGGTACTTATCACCACTAATGTAGTGAGTTCAACTCCGGCTCATGGCGAGGTGTACTCGGTACTTATCACCACTAATGTAGTGAGTTCAAATCCGGCTCATGGCGAGGTGTACTCGGTACTTATCACCACTAATGTAGTGAGTTCAACTCCGGCTCATGGCGAGGTGTACTCGGTACTTATCACCACTAATGTAGTGAGTTCAAATCCGGCTCATGGCGAGGTGTACTCGTACTTATCACCACTAATGTAGTGAGTTCAACTCCGGCTCATGGCGAGGTGTACTCGTACTTATCACCACTAATGTAGTGAGTTCAACTCCGGCTCATGGCGAGGTGTACTCGGTACTTATCACCACTAATGTAGTGAGTTCAACTCCGGCTCATGGCGAGGTGTACTCGGTACTTATCACCACTAATGTAGTGAGTTCAACTCCGGCTCATGGCGAGGTGTACTCGGTACTTATCACCACTAATGTAGTGAGTTCAACTCCGGCTCATGGCGAGGTGTACTCGGTACTTATCACCACTAATGTAGTGAGTTCAACTCCGGCTCATGGCGAGGTGTACTCGGTACTTATCACCACTAATGTAGTGAGTTCAACTCCGGCTCATGGCGAGGTGTACTCGGTACTTATCACCACTAATGTAGTGAGTTCAACTCCGGCTAATGGCGAGGTGTACTCGGTACTTATCACCACTAATGTAGTGAGGTCAACTCCGGCTCATGGCGAGGTGTACTCGGTACTTATCACCACTAATGTAGTGAGTTCAAATCCGGCTCATGGCGAGGTGTACTCGGTACTTATCACCACTAATGTAGTGAGTTCATATCCGACTCATGGCGAGGTGTACTCGGTACTTATCACCACTAATGTAGTGAGTTCATATCCGACTCATGGCGAGGTGTACTCGGTACTTATCACCACTAATGTAGTGAGTTCATATCCGACTCATGGCGAGGTGTACTCGGTACTTATCACCACTAATGTAGTGAGTTCAACTCCGGCTCATGGCGAGGTGTACTCGGTACTTATCACCACTAATGTAGTGAGGTCAACTCCGGCTCATGGCGAGGTGTACTCGTACTTATCACCACTAATGTAGTGAGTTCATATGAAATCCGACTCATGATGAGGTGTACTCGGTACTTATCACCACTAATGTAGTGAGTTCAAATCCGGCTCATGGCGAGGTGTACTCGGTACAAGATTGAGCACTAAAGGTTGTCAATGACTTGCGACAAGTCGGTGGTTTTCTCCGGGTACTCTGGTTTCCTCCACTAATAAAATTGATTGCCACGATATAACTGAAACACCATAACCCTAACCCAAATCATAAAGATAGGTCATACACAAAGAAGGGATAGTTCACCCCGAATTTTAAGTTGGGTTTGTGTTTCTCAATATTTAATCTTCAGTGTAGTATTTTGTGGACAAACCATTGTTTGGCTTGTTGACCATTCGATTGTCCACCTTTCTTTCATTTACGGCTTCTGATTAGCCTTTTGGTATCATCTTGTAATTAAACAGTACCAAATGAAAGGAGGGAAATTCAAGATTCAGTATTCATGTTATATTTCAGTAACACTTTTGAATGATATCACATGTAATTCTAAGTTAGTTTGAGAGCTTTGACAGCTCATAGTTTATAATGGAGAAGAGCACAGTAGATGACCGAGTGGTATCTGGGAGATTCAATATGTCCGAACGGCAACCAATTTTATGATATTAATAATGTAGACACGTGTATATGATACCAAATGTAATTTGAAGCCGTTTTGAGAGCTTCAGTTGAAATATTACAAATGGGTAGTACACAATAAACGGTCGATAAACGTAAATAAAATTCTGGAAAATTCAAGATGGCGGAACATTTTTATTGTCTTTTGTGCTTTAGTTAATCAGCTATAATTCCAATATGCTTTGACATAATAGATCACAAAATTTGTATTTGCTGTTTCTCAGTTAAGCACGTGGCGTTAAGGAGATGAAGCAAATACCGATTGGATCGGAATCGGGATAACGTACATCCTAGTGGAGCGACATGTCTATCCGTGGACTGTGGTTTAAGTGATCTAGGAACTAAGGTGTAGGTCTAGCACAAAGTAGACATAATCATTTAATTGAAATGTAGCATTTGTCGGCATGACATAGCTAAATAATTTCTCACTTGGTGGTAAGCAACACTCATTCACTCAAATGGTCTAATGATATGTACTTATCTAAATTGAATCTTTAAGATGAAACCTCTCCAATAAATTGCTTTGATCAGATATTATTAATCATGTACATCTTAAAGATGGCAACAGAAAAAAAAAACGAACGGAATGAACTTTTTTGTGATGTCCCTTCATTGAGAATATTTTAAGAAAAGAATAGGATCCACAAAACGCTTAGATCGGTATCCGTAAAACGCTTAGATTGGCATTGTCTTTGACCTCATTGTAACTATTGGAGATTTTACGAAACTAATGAGTAAGCATTTTACCACGCCAAGGAATTTAATCTTTTTGTTATCTTTTAATCGCCTTTTTTTCACTCATCATACTTTCTTGTAATTTGAAGACTAATTGTCATAATTTAAAAAGACCTGAACTGTTCGCTACATGTGTTTAGCTGATTGAGACAAATGTAATTTGACTTTAGTTTTGAAATAATCAGTGATTTGGAAATGTTAAAACGAGGGTCAAGCTCGTGTGAGACTAAGACATATTTGGTGTCTGGTAAGCAATGACCTCATATCGTTGATATATCGGTTCAATAAATAAAGACATAAATCCCATTTTAAACTCAATCTTGATGTATTGGGAAATTATACAAACCGGTTGACTGCCAACAAGGATGAAAACATATATCTATTTTTTTTTTAAATAAATAGGCCTAAATAATAATGAAAACGTAGACATCTTATTGAATGCGTACGACTCGTTTCTAGTTTAACCATATTTTATTGTTATTAACAAGACAAAGGGATCGGGCACAACGTATGCAATTTAGGGCGCCCTTTCCGTTATTAACATAATATACTGTACATTGACAAATGCTGACAAAAACTGACTTATATATAACAATGGGAGATAGAGATAAAAGGGAATTGAGCATAATTCGAGTACACCTTTTCATAACGTGTTTCTGGAATAATTTCACCAGGTGCGCTCATAGTCACAGATTGGAAACTAATATAAAAATCTTTGGGAGCTAGACAACTTTGGCAATAATACGGCCATGTTAGATTAGATTATCGGTATTTAATCGGCTATTTCAACAGTATTTCAATCGTAGCCATTATTAAGTTATTACAGTGACCTTTATTGGTGGAAGAAACCAAAGAGTTCACTGGAAATCATCGATTGTCACTGCGCATGAAATCCGTTTTAAATATTTCCAATGTTCCACGAATTAAGGGCGAAAGTAATTTTTGTTGGAGATGAGTGAGATTGTCTATAATGTACGTTTTATCGTCGACCGCCACAATCCGGAAATAAACAAGCTATAATGTACCATTTCTGAGTGTATGTTCGATTGGTTTGTCATTCTATACTGTAAAGTATGGCGTCCGTTTACCACTGTTTGGTAGAATACAAACCATTTATATTGACTAAATAAATGAGTTTATTGATTTAATAAATCTTAAATTATCTCCAGAATAAATATATGATAACGCTGTGGATTAACGATTAATCCTTGTGGCTGCCATTACCCGTCTATATTGTTAAACGTATTTATCTAAATGGCCGTTTTTTTCGATTGCAATGCAACTTAATAAAGAGATAAAATTCTAGTTTGCTGACAGAAGCTATAAAATATTTGCCATTCACAGTTTGTCGTGGAACATATCTCATTCCCTTCCGCGAAAATGCTTTCAGCTGTTTATAGCTTATAAAACGTGTAAACCGTCATTAATAAAATATCGTTTGGAAAAGTATTCAGAAATAAGACTTCACGCTGTTTAATACCCACGTTAAATATATTTACTTTTGTACACGAGGAATTTGAAAGGGAATAAAAAAATATAAATCCTCTTCTGACCTTATGTTTGTCAATATTATGCTAGAGAAAGCAAATAAGGCGTAAAATGTTGAACATAAGTTTAAAAAAAAAGAATGGGGAGATTTTACCAATACTTAAACAGGGATTACACGACAACATTTACGTACCCCAGACCTACATAAGCCTCAATTTTTAACACAAATGCCCTATCAGGGACGATGGGATGAATTGTGTCGCAACGTTATTGTAGTGACAGTCAATATATGTGGTGTCCCGTTGTGTGTGCGGCTATTAATAATCTTGTTTATACTGTTATATTCAATATAATGAAATGATAAAATGAAATCTGACATTTACGGCCTATTCAATTTTATTAGAAATATTTTCATTTTATGGGCACATAAAATAAATACAATAATAACTGGACAGCCCACTACGTAAACATTAAGAATATTATATGAAATCATCAACTTGCACGGCTTGAAAATCGTTTTAGGGACAGACAGTTTAGGGAAGGGGAGCTATGTTTTTTACCCGTAGTAGATGATTTTTTTTTATATGAAAATTCAGTAATTTTATTGCACACTACAGGGTTAGGTTATTTATTTTTGCACCTTTCAGTTCAAGATCTTTTTTTTCTTTAAAATTTGACTACAGAATTGCATGAACGCTTGGTGCATAAGGGACAAAACGCCACGGCAGTACATGTAAACTTCACATCCAGTGCTGTGTCATATGGTAATCTTTTCTTCTTTTTTAGCTTGTTATTTTTATGTTATATTTATTTTTGTCTGTCTTCTGCTTGTGTTTTGTTGATTTCTTTATAGTGTTGTATATGTCAGCTGAATTAGCTTGTGTTTTGTTTATGCTGTATCATTTTAACTTTTTATTGCACCTATAGAAATGATTAAGGATAGTGTTTTGTTTATGCTGTATCATTTTAACTTTTTATTGCACCTATAGAAATGATTAAAGATAGTGTTTTGTTTATGCTGTATCATTTTAACTTTTTATTACACCTATAGAAATGAAAAAGGATAGTGTTTTGTTTATGCTGTATCATTTTAACTTTTTATTACACCTATAGAAATGATTAAGGATAGTGTTTTGTTTATGCTGTATCATTTTAACATTTTATTACACCTATAGAAATGATTAAGGATAGTGTTTTGTTTATGCTGCATCATTTTAACTTTTTATTGCACCTATAGAAATGATTAAGGATAGTGTTTTGTTTATGCTGTATCATTTTAACTTTTTATTACACCTATAGAAATGATTAAGGATAGTGTTTTGTTTATGCTGTATCATTTTAACTTTTTATTACACCTATAGAAATGATTAAGGATAGTGTTTTGTTTATGCTGTATCATTTTAACTTTTTATTGCACCTATATAAATGATTAAGGATAGTGTTTTGTTTATGCTGTATCATTTTAACTTTTTATTGCACCTATAGAAATGATTAAGGATAGTGTTTTGTTTATGCTGTATCATTTTAACTTTTTATTTCACCTATAGAAATGATTAAGGATAGTGTTTTGTTTATGCTGTATCATTTTAACTTTTTATTGCACCTATAGAAATGATTAAGGATAGTGTTTTGTTTATGCTGTATCATTTTAACTTTTTATTGCACCTATAGAAATGATTAAGGATAGTGTTTTGTTTATGCTGCATCATTTTAACTTTTTATTGCACCTATAGAAATGATTAAGGATAGTGTTTTGTTTATGCTGTATCATTTTAACTTTTTATTTCACCTATAGAAATGATTAAGGATAGTGTTTTGTTTATGCTGTATCATTTTAACATTTTATTACACCTATAGAAATGATTAAGGATAGTGTTTTGTTTATGCTGTATCATTTTAACTTTTTATTGCACCTATAGAAATGATTAAGGATAGTGTTTTGTTTATGCTGTATCATTTTAACTTCTTATTGCACCTATAGAAATGATTAAGGATAGTGTTTTGTTTATGCTGTATGATTTTAACTTTTTATTGCACCTATATAAATGATTAAGGATAGTGTTTTGTTTATGCTGTATCATTTTAACTTTTTATTACCTATAGAAATGATAAAAGATACCAAAGGGGTAATCAGAAGCCATCGAACAAGGGCAGACAATACAATGGCCAAAAGAAAAAGAACACATCATTGAACATGAAAGATACCATGACATTTGCCGATGAAAATTGAGATCCTGATTGGAGATATGCACAGAAAGTAGTGGGGCTGAACCAGCTAATGCGATACCAACCCTGCCCTCTTGATAAATGGATCTCCAAATGCAATACAGATATAAACAAAGACTAAAATATGCAAGACTTTTTTCTTTCGTTCAAGTCTTCCAACTCTAATCCATGCAACCTGCTTCCCCCTCGTCCGTTTGCTGCTTGTCTGAAAATATCGTATTATCTAGAACATATCTGGGGTGTATCAAACTTTTAAGGAGAAAGTATGGAATGCAATATTGGTCAAAATCCAATATTTTTAACAAAATGCTAAATATTGGCAAAATTTGCAATCTTATTTTACAAAGAATCTGAAATCTACATGAAAAGTTTCTTTTTTTTTTTAGCATGTACATGTTTTTAACATATTACCATTCCGGATAAAATGATGTAAGAGTTCATTTTGATTTATTAAAATTACAGTAATACAAACATTAATGACGGTGTTTGTAGACATCGTCTAAATTAAACATTATTTATAGATATTCAGAGCGCTATACATGGTTCAGTGTGAGAACAAGATTTATTAGTGACAAGCCTCAATACTCGCTGGTCAAGTACGCATCACATATGTTACAGATGATGGTCAATTTTATATGGCATATGATTATTTTGTGGTAAACGCATGAGTAACGCAGATTTTTTCAGCTCAGTTTTAATCAAATGTTGATTGGTTAATATGTTACAGATACCGGTATACCAGTTTCCATCGTATGATGATCATGGGTGTGTACTGCCAATTTCCACGACATATCAATGATATCATGGCGGTCAGTTTTAATGGTGTAGAAAGTCACATGTTGTCGATAACCCACGGATGATCACAATTCTATAATACTATATACATTCATCACCCGTGGGTCAACTTACAGTCATGAATTATTCATGAGGCATTTGAAAACAATCTGATTAGTTCCAATATATTGTTTTACAGCCAATCAAATCACAGATGTTTTAAAAAGAAAGGGGTTTCCTTGTCAATTAAAATGAGAACCATGACAAATACTCGTGAGTTATCAACAATACTACATCGACTAGCTAGATCGTATTTTTCATAATCTGTTCAATGGAAAAATTTGGTGAAGCTATGTTAATATGTGAATTACTAAATACATGTACATATCAGTTACGGAACAAATCAAGTTTAAGGTTTATTCCCGTTTTTTTCACATTGGTTATAGAACTATGGCCTTTGGACTTGTAGGAAATTACACGAAATGGACAGTTTCCGCTCTTTTTCGTGATGAGTACAATTGTAGGTGCTAAGTCCAGCATGAAATTCCTTCCGTAAAAATGAATCTACATCTTCGGATAGCTGTGTTTGGAACCGTAGCTCTTATGGTCTTTTCTTTTATGGCCATAGAAAAAAGCAACCAAAAGAGCTACGGTTCCTCAGCTAAGGGCATATGCATTGCTTTAATAATACATAACATGCTTTTTATCATGTGAGGGTCAAAATTTGGCACATTTGTGATATACAACACACACTAACTCATTTCTGTAGTGGTCGTCGTGGTCGTGATTGTATGGAAGTTGGATTTACAACTCCCTGTGCACTAAAGTTGTCAACTGGAATTCCGCTCATGGCAAGGTGTACTCGATACAACATTATGTGATACAGTTGGTCAGTGACTTACGACAAGTCTGTGGTTTTCTCAGGTTCCTTAATTAATGAAACAGATCTCCACGATATAACTGAAATATTGGTGAAAGTGGCGTAAAATACCACAACCCATAACCGGAATTTTGTAGAAAGTGGTAAATGGCTAGACTTTGGAAATTTAGTAGGACACGTGCATATATACAAAGTATGGATTGATGTCTAAACAACGCATTGTAAATGATGGCTACTGCCTACTGGTGACCAGTCACTGGACTCCACTCACAGAGCTACACAGTACCTCCCAGTTTGGTGGGCCGCGATGGTCGGGTTGTATAATACGGCAAGCCTGGACCATGAGCCATATTTGGAGACTGCCAAGCTCTTTGCATGTTAAAGATAACTTTTGTAGATTTCAGAAAAGAGAAAGAACATTGTATCCGCTGTATATGCATGGCTAATTTATTCCTAACACCGTACTCTCCATACTCAATTTACGTATACTGGTGTCCAACACGATTTCCATACCATGAGATATTCGTATAACACGACAGTTGCCACTAGTGGAGCAGGAACTGCTACCTTTCCGCATCATCAGAGTTCATCCCGGGTTTTTAGTGGGTTTCGTGTTACTCAATCTTTAGTTTTCTTTAAAGTACTTTGTAGATCACTATTTTTCTTTTTTCTTTTGGCCATTGTATTGTCTATGCTTCACTGATTCTATTTGTCTTTTATCTTTTGGCCATTGTATTGTCTATCCTTCACCGATTCTATTTGTCTTTTATCTTTTGGCCATTGTATTGTCTATCCTTCACCGATTCTATTTGTCTTTTATCTTTTGGTCATTGTATTGTCTATCCTTCACCGATTCTATTTGTCTTTTATCTTTTGGCCATTGTATTGTCTATCCTTCACCGATTCTATTTGTCTTTTATCTTTTGGCCATTGTATTGTCTATCCTTCACTGATTCTATTTGTCTTTTTTCTTTTGGCCCTTGTGTTGTCCATCCTTCACTGATTTACGGCTTCTCATTACCTCTGTGGCATCTTCAAGCTTTTCTTGCAGTATCAGTCAAAAGTCATCTCCTCTCTCGTTTCTGTGTAATATTTAAATATCATTGAACATTTACTTGTCCTAAATATCATGAAATAGTTGACGTTGAGTGTAAAGCAACAAACAATCAACCAATTAATCAATCTATTGTACAAAAATGTTTTAAAACTAATTTTTTTTAATGGTTTTCATGGAAACATTAAAAACAAAATGTTACTTGTTCTCGTCATGATATAGCTGAAAAATTGCTCAATTGGCGTTAGACAACAATCACTCACTCACTCACAATATATCGCGTTGGACGTTAAACACCATCAATTAATCAATCAACCTAAAACTCAATGAATATAATAAAAAAAAAACGGTTATCGTAAACATTAAAACAAAAAGAATAATTAAATATTTTTTTTCTTCTTTTTTTTTTAAATAAAAAAATACCAAGTGAAATGAACTGTAATTACGTACATGATGTAAATGTTTTTAAGTTGTTGTAAGCTTGTCTATATGAATCTAACATAACATTACACATCGACGTAAACCTTGTCTAACTGATATCAATAATTTACAGAAAAAGTCAGTACAAGATGGCATAATTGAAAAATAAACAAACGATTACAACATGGCTCCTTTATTATTATGTTTGCAGTGTCTTCGTTATCAATCAAAATATTCGTGTCATCGCTTTCGACATTAACGGGGGAGCTTTAATCGGTTTGTTATTAAAGCGGTCGACATGCTATAGGTATTACACCTAGGTAGTCTAAAATCCTCACAATTTAATCAACTGTGCGTTTAATTCAAGCGAAAACGTTAATTATCACTAAAATCAGGATCGACCAGACGACAGTGGAAGTGACCGATTACAACGAGTAATTTGATTGGTTGGAGTGTTTTTTTTTAATGATCTTTAACCTCTTGCCGTTTTTGATCACCCATTTATTTTTTTCGAAACCTTTGCACCTGTCCTATTATACAAACAATACCTATTTAATTTATATGGAGAGAAAAGTCCGACGTGAACATAACGAATTTAGGTTATGAAAGTTTATATACAAAAGGATTAAATAAAATAGTGCGAATGGATATTCATATATCGACAATTAGTTTTTGGAAGAATTATTAAATATGTTTTGATTTGAATTTGGATTGTAAAAATCGACAAGAATGTGAAAATTTAAAACATTTGGATATAGTTTTTTTTTCATGAACAATGTTGGATTAATATTCCTTATGATGATTCAAGCGATATTTTCAACACTACTTTTTCTGGCAATAATTGAGGTATGATTTTTTTTTATTTTTTTTTATTATTTTTTAAATTATTTCTCTGTGTGTGATATCCCACGGCAAATATATGCATATTTAATATATATAGAGTAAACATTTGAATAGTCATTGATACTAATGATAAAATATAGTCTTTAATATACATATTTACATTATTTTGTGTAAACGTAGATTTTCACTCAATTTTTTTATTTTTTATTTTTTTGCCACAAAAATACATAAAATTTGTTACAATTATATAAATTTCTCAATCTATGTATGAATAGTTTACTTGCGTGATAAGAGAAAATTTCCCGTGTTTTAATCAAATTGAGGATAATAGTTTTGTGTCTTTTTAGTTCCGATCTTGAGATTTATCAGATGTTCAATTACAATATCCAATTATCAGACCTTATGTATTTTGCATGTTTACACAAACCTCTTAATAAATCAATAAGTTAAACGGAGAAAGTTGACATTCCTGTAGATTTGACAGAGTTATAAAATCCACCGTTGATTTAAATCTCATCTTAAGCTACATTTTCTTTTAAATATCTTCAATAATATTAAATTTCCAGAACATATTGATTTGATGTTATATAATTTTAGACAGAAAACTTATAAGACATTTCAAACACGACATGTATTGTGTAATATAATCGAAAACTGAGACTTTCAAGCACGAGATCTATTTAAAAATACAAAACGTAACAAACTCTTTATTTATTGTTACAGTTAAGACCATTCAGGTATTTTATATTTTTTTTCCTGTTTCCGGCCCGATCCACGAAAGCTGCCCCTACCCAGCAAATTTAATCAGAAATTCAAAGATTTTTGTTGCTATGTTTCAGCAATCGGTAGGAAACGATATGAATGTAAATGAACATGAAAGACTATCCAACTCTACATTTAGAAACAAATTAAAAATAAAGGAACATCAGCTTTATTGCTGTTCTACATTTCACAGTCACTACAAGGTTTTTTTTTTTTTTTTATAAATGAAAGTAAGGGAACGACCATTTAACTTGAAAAGGGGGGGGGGGGGTATGTTTTTTTTCTAAAAAAATATTCTGATTCCCAATGTTGCTGAAAAAAATATTCTGATTTTGGTGGAGGAAAAAAAAATAATCTGAATCAGAGTTTTTGTCATATAATCTAATGTTGAATTCTGGAAAAAATTTCGCACTTTGCGCGACCAAAAAAAAAAAATATTCTAACTCTCGTGTTGTCCGAAAAAAAAATTCTGAACGAAACAAAAAACCATATCCCCCCCTTCAAGTTAAATGGTCGGTCCCTAAGGGTATTGAAAAAAAAACCCAAAACATTTCCATTTCTACCGACGCACTTTTAAAATTTTAAGCCGAGTAACAACAAACCAACATAGGTAAAGCAAAGCATCAAACAGTAGGGGATTAGGGTTATGGTGTTTAACGTCACTTTCAACAAGATTTCGGTTATATCGTGGAGATCTAAAACAGTAGTATAAAATCTTGATATTTATGATTTATTAAGCTAACACAACATTCTTAAAAATTCTGCTCTATTTTTTGGCATGTCCTATAAAACTGAGAGGGCGTTTTCTTCTCTCTTTTTTGTTGAACACAGTGGATATAACGTACACATGTGAAGACCACCCTGTCTCTATCTGGGACAACTGTAAATATAGTAAGATGTCGCCAACCATGATATTATCTCATGTGCACAAAAATGACTAAAAATATTGTAGACGAAGACTTTTAAGACTACATCACAAATAAAATTGTTGCTATTTATCAGTGACTTGCGACAGGTCGGTGGTTTTCTCCGGTTTCCTCCACCAATAAAACTTGCCGCCACGATAAAGCTGAAATATTGTTGAATGTGGCTTTAAACACCATATACCTACCATTACCCTATATCGATACCCAGTTGTGCCATATGCAAAAATAAGTTAGAGGTGTGTTGAGAATATGAAACGAAAGTTTAAACATTGATGGTCAACACAATTCCCTCAATATCACCAAAGTGAACAATCTCTTCTCATCTATATGAACACACTGAACACGAAAAAGAAGAACACGACATATGACGTTGGAAATCCAGGTCCTGGCGTGGGACAGGCGCAAAAACAGTGGCGGTGTTAAACAGATTAATGGGATCCCTACAACCACCCCCTCTTGATAACAGTAAGCTGACTGATTAATTTATTATTCATTGGTGACAAATAATAATTAAGTTAAAATAATTACAAAATTTAACAATAATGCATTGTATGTTGATTTCATATTTCACGTGTAAAATGCATATTGACGCGTTTCTGTCTGCAAAATTTCGAAACGAGAGTTGTATAGACTTTGTTCTTGTACATCAATGTCATACATTTAAGATATGCTTAGTTTAGCACTGTCTATGAATTCTAAATGTGTGTTCAATTGGTACTTTGCGTGTGAAAAGAACACAAGCAACAAGCAATATGTTTACAATATTTTTGTATAATGAAAGAATTTTGTCAGTTGACGAAACCAATAATCATAGTAAGAAAATGATAGCGGTAATGACAAAAACAGGCACGTTTCACATGATTTAGAGTTTGTAAGATGAAACAGAATGATTTATATCCTACCAAAATATCCTCTTTATCATGAAGGGCAATAGAACTAGAGAACTTTAATGACTTGTTTCATTAATTATTTGCTGAAGATTATATTCTGTCAAATATTTTTAATGAAGAAAGATTAATATTTTATTGTTGGTTATTCGAAACGGGTAAACCATTGGGATATTAAAATTCTCTCTCTCTCTCTAACCATTGGGGTATTAAATTTCTCTCTCCCTCTCTCTCACTTTCTTTTTTTTTAGATTGAAAAAAAATTGGCGTCCGTTTTTGACTGTTGTTTGTTAGATCTTTTTGGTAATTAAGCTGTTAGAATTCTTTAATATATATAGATGTCTTACTCTATTCATTTTTTTTTCTAAAAAATACATTTTTGCTCAATAATTACAACCGTTTTCTCATTGTGAGTCTTTTATCCAGAAAATCGTAGTCAAAAGATACTTTTTATTTCCTACAGATACCAATTTTTCATGATTTCATGCTTGGTATACATTTCATGTCGATTGAAAATGGACAATAGAAAAAATATTCAAGCCTTTCATGACTGTGAAAATGTGGTCCCATCGCGCTCCTCTGATACCGTTCAATCAGACTTAACATCATTTAAGTTGACAAAATGGTTTTGCTTCACTGCATTTTCAAAATTAAAAAATTTCATTCTTAATTGATCAGCAGATTGATTGATCCGCCACTCTTTACATTTTTGAGCAGCTTTTATTACTTACATTTGTAGATTATATAGTGCCCACTTATCCCGTACTGCCTGACCCCATTATTTAATAACTACCGCGATACGTCGGCATTTAAAACCATTATGCTACTTCTTCTTTCATTGTACATACTAAGTATAATATACAACCCAAAACTCGCTCACTCTACCACTAACGTCCGTTTTTAAAAACGAGAGAATATTATGTATTATTAAAAAACAAACTTTAATTGATCATACATGTACGAATTTGAATATTATTCAATAAATAAACACGTTATTACAATGTACATGTATATTTTTATTTAACATGTTTGTATGCATGATTTGTATGTGTTGTTTTGTTATTTAGTCGATTATAAAAGCTCATTCTTGTAAGATGTAACAGAATGATTTATATCCTACCAGAATATCCTCTTTTATTGTTCGTTATTCGAAACTGGTAAACTATTGTGTAGTATGTATAGTACGTATCGACTCCAAATAAAACTTTGAATTGAAAATTGAAAAAAGTCTGTTGTGTGAAGATGTTTTAAAACGTTCGATTTCTATTTGTCGCATAACGTATTGACGACGATGGGTTTTTATGATGAATAGAATTCGAACATCCCCGTTTTTAATTATTGTTCTCATGTATTTCTCAAGGAAGTTCTCAACATGGAAAATATGTAAATGATACAATAAAATCCATGTTTTTTCTGTAGTTAGTTCCGCCGTTGTTGAGTATGACGATATACATGGTTAATTCACGTTTTTATATATACTTTTATATATGATAAGCCTTTTAATCTGTTTATCTTTAATTTTAGGTTGGTCAATAAAAATATGAGAAATTAAAGTGATTTGTAAAGTCATTTCGATTTCTCCGCTTTGGTAAACGTTTTAAATGAATAAAAAAATATTGAGACCGTGTGAAAATCATCGAATAATTTAAAAAGAACAATTGTGTCAAAATTTTCAAGTGAAAATTATTGAGAATTTCATTTTAAACATTTTTCTTGAATTACGTGTAAAACACTTTGTAAAAATATTTACACAACCCAACGTGATTTAAAAAGGGGGTACACATGTATATTCTGGCTATGTAATAAAGTCATTTAAAATTGTTAGGAATCTTTCTATTAATATAAATATACTGTTATATATGTAATTTATGTTATAATTGTATACACCACTTAATTACATATTTGTCATTATTTTGTCAGATTGTAAAGATTTATTTCTATTTGTTCGGAAATTAAACTGTCGGGTCAATATTTAGTTTGTTAAACCATGTGTTATTGTGTTATACATCACCTATAACGTGAGAGACATCTAAACCAAAACTATATTACTCAATTATATATATAGCAAACATAAGAAAATTGACGTACAATATACAATTCGAGATTCCTGAAATCTTAAGTAATCACTTCATTTATGTGTTTACAGTTTGTAGGATTAAAAAAAAAAAAAAAAAAAAAAAGGCGAACAAAGATAAAACATATACAGAATAGGAAATTTAAGCTTTCTTTGACATTTTGCTTGACTTTTTTTTGGAAATTTGTATTTTAATATTTTACAAAGATTAATCAAAGCGTTTATGAACATATTTTGCTTTACTTATTAAACGCGTGTAAATTTACCAAAAATTACAAACTTAATTGTATATGGATATTAATGTGATCAAAGTTTATCTAAACAGACCAAATTGATCAGAAAGACTCCAGAATGTGTGAATGAGGCAGATTTCCCACTTAGTAGTATCATATTATATTACAAACAAGTACCAAATGTTTTTCTCGAGATGTTTTCGATCTTATCTTTTGTGGATATCATTTAGGTGTCACGGGACCGTCATGGTAAACCGTAGTTTAATTTACTCCTACAAAACA
Source organism: Bathymodiolus brooksi (assembly GCA_963680875.1). NCBI lineage: Eukaryota > Metazoa > Mollusca > Bivalvia > Mytilida > Modiolidae > Bathymodiolus > Bathymodiolus brooksi. The sequence goes on from OY804584.1 coordinate 98,336,721, forward strand.
ATCAGTTACTATCCCCGCTAAACGTGAATTAGATACATGTCCGTGGGAGGGTGTACTCGATACAACATTATAAGATAAAGTTTTGTCCGTGATTTTTGGCAGGAAGGTGGATTTCACCCATCTTCGCTAACCAAGGGTTACGATGCTCTACTCATCTTCATGAGATGAGTAGAGCGGATCGTAACCCTTGGCTAGCGAAGATGGATTTCACCGGGTACTCCGGTTTTCCCCAGCAGTAACGCTGACCACCATGATATAACTGAAATATTGTATAAAGTGGTTAGGGGTTATAACATAATATACTATAGCATAATTCATTCAAATGTGGGCATGATAAAATATTTCTGGGGGTTTGATCTAGTTGTATAATAGAATGATTTCATTTGTACAATTATTGAGGAAGTTTTCAGAGATGAAATTATTGCCAACATTTGCAGTTACATGACAAGCAAACATTTAAAAACAATACATGCTCTGGACCATTTCACACTCATTTTATGGTACGAGTCATTCTCATTGTTATAGACCCTACTGTGACTGTGAAATGTAGAACAGCAATAAAAGCGCTGTTCCTTTATTTTAATTTGTGTCTAAGTGTAATGTTAGATAGTCTCTCATGTTCATTTACATCCATATTCTTTCGTACTTATACAAGAACTCACATCAAAAACCCGGAAGAAAAAGTATTTATGTGCAAGCTGAAGATTTCCTCTTGACAAGAATTATTTCTCATGTATCTATTATATTGGCTAACTATATAATATAAGCGCCTTTCTGCAAAACGTACACGACACATTAGCTTGGTATACAGTGATATGAGTCCTCATTGAACCTAAATCCAATTGGTCATTGATGTTCATGCGTGACCGTCCGTCAAGTTGAAAAGGTCATCTTGGTAAGATTATCTTTAATAGCTCAACAGTTTTTTTTATATAACGTGGAAGCGTGATGCTTTCTCAAGTGAGTTTCATTTGAGATAGAAAGTTGTGGGGCTAGATTCATGGACCCAATCCCTGAAATGATGCTGTCATGTAAGTGTTTTTTACATGCGAGTAAACTGCCAACCCTCACATAAAACTGGTGAACAATGCCAACCCTCACATAAAACTGAGTAAAATGCCAACCCTCACATAAAACTGGTGAACAATGCCAATCCTCACATAAAACTGAGTAAAATGCCAACCCTCACATAAAACTGTTGAACAATGCCAACCCTCACATAAAACTGGTGAGCAATGCCAACCCTCACATAAAACTGGTGAACAGTGCCAACCCTCTCATAAAACTGAGTAAAATGCCAACCCTCACATAAAACTGGTAAACAATGCCAACCCTCACATAAAACTGAGTAAAATGCCAGCCCTCACATAAAACTGGTGAACAATGCCAACCCGCACATAAAACTGAGTAAAATGCCAATCGTCACATAAAACTGAGTAAAATGCCAACCGTCACATAAAACTGAGTAAAATATCAACCCTCACATAAAACTGAGTAAAATGCCAACCCTCACATAAAACTGAGTAAAATGCCAACCCTCACATAGAACTGAGTAAAATGCCAACCCTCACATAAAACTGAGTAAAATGCCAACCCTCGCATAAAACTGAGTAAAATGCCAACCCTCACATAAAACTGAACGCTCCAATCTTGAACATTATATAATAGCATATTTAATCTTCGTCACACATATATACATGTATTTACAGTAATGATTGTGTTTTCTGTATACGTGAAGGTCTCGGCATGTTTCCGCATGGTAAAGGTTATTTGAGGTGGGTTCAGGTTGAGATATAAAAATCTTCTAAATAAAAAGAAGGTTGCAGTGTTACGTTTATTAATCTTTAAGTGAAACAGTATCAAAGAAACGTTAACAGTTGTACGTACTCTAATCAAAATGTAGTTGGCAAACACACGGGGGAAAATTGCGTTTTTATTACTATATAAAAAGCTGTAATTATAATGCACGCCGTTTGACTATTCTACGCCATCTTGTCTAGATACGATCCAAGCAAATTATGAATGATGTTGTGTCGGTTTGTGTCTTCAATAAACAAACTCAGAGTAAAGATAAGTCAATATACCAACAAAGAAAAAAAACAGAAGGTTATAGGCTGTAATACAACTCAAGATAAGTCAATATACCAACAAAAAACAGAAGGTTATAAATGGCTGTAATATAACACATGTTTTATATTATGATATTTAAATATTTAAATATGAACGACAAGTTTGTATATAAGTAAATCTAAGTAGTTAATATCTCGTTAGATCAGAAATGAAAAGATGCCTTTTTTTTACTATAGACAGTTTGTCCGAAGGTCATTGGTCTCATCATCAATTGTTTATACATTGTATATTTAAACACGACTCTTTCTGATAAGAAAACATTAAAATTATCTTTTCTACATTACATCTGTCAACGTGTCAGCCATTTGCATTAATGTATTTCGGAAGTTAAGATTCATCCTAGTAGATAATATGGTCTGTATTAACAATATACAATGTAGTGTATTTATTGTTACATGATGTCCTTAAAGATTATGCTGATAATACACCTTAAATAAAAATAAATACACAAATTTTACCATTCGGAACACTCGAGTTCACTCCCGTTTTTGTGGAGTTTAGTGATACTCCATCATTTGTTTTCTATGTAGTGTTTTGTAGATCATTGTTTGTCCTTCTTCGTTTGATCATTGTATTGTCTGTCCTTCTTCGATTTACGGCGTCTGATTACCTTCCTTTGGTATCTTCAAACATTTCCTACAACAGTAGCAGCTGTCGTAAGGCTAACGATATCTCCAGGGTGTCAAGTGATCCTATATTTTCCCTATATATTCAAGATTTTGCTATATTTCCTATAGTTGTCTAAAATTTCCTATATTTCATCCCAAAATCCTATATTTTTCCAAAAGTATGAGAAAAAAGTTGAATCTTTTATTTTGAGTGGAAATTTCATATAAACATGACAAATATAGTTTATACATGGACAATACATTAATGCTGATATTTCTATAGTTCTTAGCTGATCTTGTAAAGCAACAGATGCATTCATTTGACTTTTTTAATTGTTGAATTTTGATAGGGTTTAAGTTCACATGATTGCATATTTATTTCAGTATTGTAATCTTTTGTGGTACATGTCCATTTTTATAGTGTTCTGCTACTTAGTACTGATTCCTTGGTTTAGGATAATTCAATTATGAATACAATGTTTAATGGTCTATAACATAAAAAAAATACCAAGTTAATTTGAGGAGCTTTTGGACAAGCCCAGTTTATTACAACATGTAGTCTTGCTACAGTCGTACAGAGCATCATGATGCCAAAATAAAAGACTAAGTTTCAGGAGAAATGGCTGAGATAGATCCACCAGGACATCAGTATTCCCTGTGGTGTAGGAAGGGTACTGATGAGTATCATGACTATTGCCTTATTTGTAGAAGGGAATTTAGATGTGACAAAAGTGGTCAGTTACAGTTGAAACAACACCCAGAAACACAAACACATAAAAAGAAATCCAAATCAGCTTTGTCATCAAGTCAGTTAAAATTGGTTGTAACTAGATCCCAAACAACACAGTTAGGTATCAGATGAGATAACTGCAGCAGAGATTATTTATGCTGGAAAAGTCGTTGCATCAACTTTAGCATTTAAGAGACCATGATAGGATCTGTTACAACTTAATTTTATTGATGATGTTTGTCAAATATTTAAGGACTTCTTGAAATCATTCCAGTCAGATGAGCAACAGATTCACAGACTACGATGAGATGGGTAATTTGATGATCAAATTGTTACCGAGAATTATAAAAAAAAGTAAGATACAAACCCTTCATGTCACTAATTTACCAGATGTTGATTTGTCAAGATCTAATTAACTACAAGATAGTGAAATCTCAATTGGAGGAGGTACTAGAAAATATCTGAAGAAATGCTCAGAGTCAGAACAAAAGAAATGTCTTCTAGGAATGTGATCAGCTTTTAGTGCCATAGTTTTCTGTCTTCAAAGGAAATTGCCATTCAGAAACAAGCTTATTGCAAGTTTAGGATGTTTAAATGCTCAGAAAATAGCTTCGTCCAAACCATCAGACATCATAATGATTGCAAAGAAACTGTTTGTATCAGATCAAAATATTGTGAAGGTAACTGATGAGTGGAAAGTGTTATCTATGGATCAATCTATCCATTCCCTTTCTTACAAAAGAGTGGGTCATATCTACATCTAATGACACGAGGAAGTATCTTACAGTAACGGATGTACTTAAGATGGCCTTGAGTCTCCCTCATGGAAATGCAGATGTAGAAAAGAGAATGTCAGTAAATAATTCCATTATCACTAAAGAAAGAAACCAATTAAGTAAGGCTGCCATTAATGGTTTAAGAAATACGGATGCAGTGAAGTTGTATGACCTTGAACTGATGAGACCAGAGAAGTTCCTAATGACTAAGCATTTCTTGTCATCAGCAAGAACCTTGGATGGTTATCTATAAAGATTGCTCATTTAGTTCCGATCCGTTAATAAACATGGTCGCCACAAGCCATTCTTGTTTCTGATTGGTCGATTTCTAAATATCTTCTTCTCTGTAACTGCTTAGCCAAATGACCAAATATTGGTGGGAAACACCTATGGGAGGTTCTGTATTAAGTTTCCTCTAAGCAGAATGAAAGGTGAGTGACACAGGTTCAGGCCACTGAGCCTCTAGTTTTATGTCACAATATTTATTTTGTAAAAAAGAGCAATAGGAGACTACAGATTAATGTAAATAATACTGTATTTTTTCCCCATTTGTCAGTTGAAAAGAGGTGAGGCAAGGGTTGAGGGGAGAGGCCGTGTATTTTCTGCTATGCTATACCTTAAATTTATCCTATATTTATCATATATTTTCATCCAAAAAACTCCTATATTCCTATATAATGTTTGTCAAAAGTGGCTTGGCACCCTGTATCTCCGAAATTCTAAGATACACCTTTCTCTGAAATCGCAATTGTTTCACCAATGCTACGTTTTTCTCAAGAATCACACCTGTTTCACCAATGCTACGTCTTTCTCTAGAATCATAATTGTTTCACCTATGCTACGTCTTTCTCTAGAGTCACAACTGTTTCACCAATGCTCCGTCTTTCTCTAGAATCACAACTGTTTCACCAATGCTCCGTCTTTCTCTGGAATCGCACCTGTTTCACCAATGCTACGTCTTTCTCTAGAATCACAACTGTTCCACCAATGCTACGTTTTTCTCAAGAATCACAACTGTTTCACCAATGCTACATCTTTCTCTAGAATCACAACTGTTTCACCAATAATACGTCTTTCTCTAGAATCACAATTGTTTCACCAATGCTACGTCTTTCTCTAGAATCACAACTGTTTCACCAATGCTACGTCTTTCTCTAGAATCACAACTGTTTCACCAATACTACGTCTTTCTCTAGAATCACAACTGTTTCACCAATGCTACGTCTTTAGCTAGAATCACAACTGTTTCACCAATGCTACGCCTTTCTCAAGAATCACACCTGTTTCACCAATGCTACGTCTTTCTCTAGAATCACAACTGTTCCACCAATGCTACGTTTTCTTTAGAATCACACCTGTTTCACCAATGCTCCGTCTTTCTCTGGAATCGCACCTGTTTCACCAATGCTACGTCTTTCTCTAGAATCGGAACTGTTTCACCAATGCTACGTCTTTCTCTAGAATCGGAACTGTTTCACCAATGCTACGCTTTCTCTAGAATCACAACTGTTTCACCAATGCTACGTCTTTCTCTAGAATCGCAACGGTTTCACCTATGCTACGTCTTTCTCTAGAATCACACATGTTCACCAATGCTACGTCTTTCTCTAGAATCGCACCTGTTTCACCAATGCTACGTCTTTCTCTGGAATCGCACCTGTTTCACCAATGCTACGTCTTTCTCTAGAATCGCAAATGTTTCACCAATGATATATCTTTCTCTAGAATTGCAACTGTTACGCCAATGCTACGTCTTTCCCTAGAATCACAACTGTTTCACCAATGCTACGTCTTTCCCTAGAATCACAACTGTTTCACCAATGCTACGTCTATTTCTAGAATCGCAAATGCTTCATCAATGTTACGTTTTTCTCTAGAATCATCACTATTTCACTATAGCTACGAGACCGTAGCTCTTAGTGATATTTGTTTTCTTGCCGGTAGAAAAAAAAAGAAAAAAGTCCACCAAGGGGTACTGCTTCTCCATTAATAAAATTTCACTAATGTTACATCTTTATGTAGAATCATCAATATTTCTTTCCGAATAATGTGCATTTATTGGTATTTATCGTTAGGCTTTAAAAATTGTTTCCATGATAACATCAAACATTATTACACATTGTATTTTAAGGTCTTAATGGGCGGTTTCTGATTTTAGTTGTAGATACCTTGCTTTTTTCGTTTCAAGAAAGTATTCAATTATTTTTCCATAAAATTGAAGATTTACCGGCATCATCACCTGTTTTACGAATAAAATTTAAGTAAAGAATTTCTAAGGGAACTACAAATGTTTATTTTTGAACAACCATCATCATCTTGATTCAATAAAAACATACACAACATATTTATAGTATTTATAGTATTTGATTTTTCCATAAATTTAAATAAGTTTTTTTTTTAAATATTACAGCAGTCCTATATATTTTCGGGGCAATAAACTTGTATTCATAAGTCGTACTATGCTGTACAACCTGAAATACAAATTCATTATTCTAATTAAATCATCAACCCTTTCAACTCAACTTGAATTTTAAGTTTTATTTCTTACTATTTTACTATATACAGTAGAATCTCATTATCTCGAACTAGTCGGTGAGTAACACGACAGTTGCCACTGCTGGAGCAGGAACTGTTCACGATTCCAGAACACCCGAGTTCAGAACTTGAATTTGATTATTGATAACTATTTAAGAACAGTAGAATCTCGTTATCTCGAACTAGTCTGATAAGTCATAATCGTATATTTGGAAGCATATATAGGGTCTGTTCGACATCCACACAATCAGATTCGATTGAACATGTGTGTGTGTGTGTGTGTATGTGTCCATTGAAATCGTGTTTCTAAAACAATAAAATATCATCTTTACTTACTTGCACCAGATGTTTGACATATTTAGAGATAAAACGTAGATTTCTACTTTAAAATCAGGGGTGGTCTCAGGTGCTCCGGATTTGTGAGCAGTTCCTGCTCCACAAGTAGCTTCCGTCGTGACAATCTCCGACTAATTCGAGGTATTGAGGTTTCAACTGTAGTTAGCTGCGGCCGAGTGTATAGTTGAATAAACAAACAAATAAATATCTCTGAAATTCAACTTTAAAGTGTTGTTGATTAAATCAGAGATACATATGTGTATGTCAGATGTTTAAAATGTACAACATTGTTCAACGTCAGTAAAAGAATGAAATAAATAGTATACATGTGTATGTGTGTGTCAATGTTTTAAGTTACTCTGATCAGATAAGTCTGTAGTAACTCAATAGTTGTGATGCAACAAAGCCCTATTCATATCATTCAACACCTTAAGACTTTTTGGAAAAAAAATAGTGCTGACTTAATCAGGCCTTGAAAACGCTATAGCATTCTTTTATTATAAATTTTGTGAATGAAATATTTTTACCTTAATTTCAAAAAGGAATGACACAAAAGATTCATATTCATTTCTTCAATCAAGTATGAGGTATATTTGTGATTTTTTCACTGATAACTTGCTCATGTAATTAACATTAGGTAGATTTTATTTTTCTTAAAATACGGTCGAATAATAGAGTACTAAGCACTGAATTATACATATATATGATGTTGCTGTTGTTGTTGTTTTTATTTTATTATTTTTTCTTTTAATATTTCAATGAAACGAAGAAAAAAAAACCGGTCGGAACAGTTTCTAAACTCCAATCGAAAAATCGTCTAAAAAGACAAAATGGATACCCCCTAGCGCACATACATGACCACTCACTTTCTGGAATTGTACAGACAGTTTAATGAAAAGTGGCGGTGTTAAGCTAGATATATTGGCCCCAACTTCACCACTTAGTGAAATGACCTTGTCATGCACGTGCTTTCTACATCTGAGTAAGAAGAGTTTGAAGATACCAAAGGGGTAACTAGAAAATGCCACTTCTAACACATAACCGGGAGAACAGCGTTGTTATAAAGAACGCTATATTCTTTAACACTATACATTATACAATGTATTTAATCTACGTGACACAGAAGTTGTTTAAAGTAAACAATAACAACGTGATAATGGTTAAAAAATACAATAAATTTAACATTAAAATATTTCAATTCCATCTTTATCTTTGTAAATCATGATAAAACTGAAATATTGTTGAAAGTTGCGTTAAACACGATAATCCTCCTTTGTAAATAATTACACGTTATAAATCCACTGAGAAACTATTTCATTTGTTTAAAATTCTATAAAACAAATTTGACAAAGAAAGTGATTTTTCATTTGGTTGATGGTATCTAATGTATTATATTTTGTTGTAAGACATGTGTTATGTTATATAAAAGAACTGACAATAACAGGACATATTTTGTTATCAAATGACGTAGACATCGCTTGATAATGGCCGAAAAAATAGAAAATAAATTTGTCGTCCTTCTGCCAATCTATGTCTTTAATATTCTTTTTTTTTCTCGTTTAAGAAGAAATAATTTGTCTTTTCTTTTGTTAAAATAGATTTGCACCTGTAAAATGTTTTCTTTCATTCGACAGGACATAATAACAACATGTTTTTCGTCGTAAATAAATCTTTTAAGATGTTTATTTTGAGCAATAATGAATGTATCAGGTTTCAGTGATCGCCCTGTATTATGCCGGCGTCAAATAAATTATTTTCTTCCTTTTTTCAATGTTTAGTCTCCCCCTAAAAGTCATTTGTTGTACATGTAGCTCGGGTAACCGTACCTTGGATATTAAATTTCATCTTATTATGTCTATAATACTATAGTTGTCACAGGAATGTTTCATATCACGTGTGTGTTTATAACGTAGCTATATTTTAAACCCTCGCGTTTCTACTATACATTATGATGAGGAATGCTCTTTACTGTCAAGAGTCAAACGCCCTATTTTGTTCACTACCGTTAGCATCATATGGACCTGGAATTTTTATCGGGATTCGCCATACCTAAAAGTTTTTGAGCTACCTGTAGCGGCAAATTGAAAATAAATATATAAATATATCGCTAGTGATCTTTATCTTTAGTAGAATTTTATGTAAATCTTTTGATCTAAACTGTAAAATAAAATGGAATTCATCACCGATCTTTCAACATTGATATCATATACAATGGAGCAATTTAACGTTACATATGTAGTTTGGTTGGCACTATAAACTCAGACAGGAAACACATGTGCAGTCGTTATTTCGATATCTCAAACTCGTATACGTCGTTTTAATAGATAGCTCGAAATAGAAAATTGTTCTGTTCGAATTTGCTTAATTTTGCCCGGATAACTCGAATACCAGGATATTTCGAAGTAAAATGATTGGTCCCTGCGAATTTTTCACAACGAGGCTTGACTGAAATTTTTTTTTTTTTTTTATGCAATCCAAAATACAATGTTGATAATGTCATCCAATGAAATTAAGCATACTATTAATAATAAAAAAAAAAAACATTTATTCTCGTAAATTATACAACCCCTTTTGATAAAATGAAAAGCAAAAAATACCACAGTCGGAAAATCAAATATCCAAGTCATAAAAATAGGCAAAATCGTTACCCTTAACACAAATTTAACCTTATATCAAGGTATTATGCAACCCCTTTTAAGAAATATCAAAATGGCTTGGAAAATATGTAAATAGTTGACACGCACTTAATATCAAGGTATAACTTGACACTATTTCCCCCTTTAGAACCGATAGTAATGTCGTGAAATATGTTATCTTTATACCACTTAAAACTTCTTGACATGCTGGAGCAGTAAAACGTACACGTACATTCAGAGAATTTGAACCTTTTGTCTGTTACCAATTTGTCGACTTTCTTTTATCTTGTACAACAAAATGTATATTCAATTCTTTATTAAAGATAACTAGTATCTACCACATCTGTAATTTGTAGAGGGAACATTTCATCAGATTTTTTAACAAGATATTATAAGTTTGTAAGCTTTAACAAATTACACAGGTGTTACATAAACAGTTACGTGTTAATCGTAACATTTTACGTTACTACTTTGGAGGAGGAAAAAATACCACACACATTTAATGCAAATGAAACCTAGCAATTTTAATGTGATATCAAATTTAATGTGGTTTTTACACGATATTCCTGCAGAAGCCTGTTAGGGGCATTAATACAAACAAATAAAGTCAAAATAGCGACTTTTGAAAGTCAAATCAAGTAGAAATTTCGAGCTTTAAGAAATAACTGAGATTTTGAGCTTAAGTCTAAATTACGAAATTTTAAAAGAATATCCATAAAACTTTTCCATATATTCCTGACCTATCTAATAGGAGTTAGGGTTATTGTGTTTAACGCCACTTTTAACAATATTTCAGTTATAATTTTAGTGACTTAACTCTGTATAACGTTGAACATATAAAAGACGAATTCTCGTATTGCATTTTTCGATTAAATTCAACACTTTTTTTTTTTTTTTAACTTTACATTAAATTTCGTCCCAATTCGTTTGTGGTCCCAAAATAATGTGTTACAGTGAATCAGCAAATACATATAAAGCGGGGTGTCGATTTACTACAATATATATAGTGTAATGTAAAATGACTAAACAAAACGACTTAAATCTGATTAAGAAACGTCTTAAAACCACAAAATAATGTAAGAATTTAATGTGGTCGAGATAAAATATTTAAACTATTTATAGATCGATTTAAATGGAATTTGTTTTGTTCTCAGTGAAATGATAAATAAAAGATCGTTATGTTACGTGATTTTAGAAGACTTTAGATTATACAAACACGTCTAAAAGATAGAAAGTGTCTCACATTTACAGATTAGAGTCCTTAAATATATTGCGTTTCAAGTTTCATTTTTTATATAAAGAATACAATGTAATACATTTGTAATAGCCTTTTAAATCACATTTTATATATGTAATGTCGTTGGAGATCCAGTTATAAAAAAAGGGGGGTGTATCCCATTAACCGGTTTAACACCGTCATACCTGTATGTCTGTCCCAAGCCAGAATCTGGATTTCCAACGCCATATACCGTCGTCTTTTTTTTGTTCAATGAGTTAAGATGAGAGGTGATTGTTCGTTTGTTGATATTGGTGGAATTATTGATCATCATATTAATTTTCATAATAATTATTAATCTTTTAAAATTATTACGATTCTGGAAAGGTAGACAATTTATTTATTTTTAAGCTCTACTTGGATAAAACCACAAAACAAAATAGTATAATAACCGAACAAAAATACCACTGCATAATACTTACGGCCACTAAATGTCTGTCGCCAGGATCATTTCAGCGTCACCTTTTCACCTTTATATGAATTATTTTTTTGTAAGCTGATTCTTGTCACGAATATATAGCTAAAAGGCTGTTTACTTGACGTTAAACAGCAAATAATTAATCAATCATATTTATTTACTTTTAAGACCAAATATCTTGGGGCCGTCTTGGTCGTGTTCGTATGGTGGCGTTAAACACCATAAACCCTAAACCAATCAAATACAGTCTCGGGTAAAAAGTATTCGGACAAAATGATTTTTTACTGTATATTTCATATAAAACCACAATTTTTTAAAACATTATTCCAAAGTCAATTCTTGTTCGATTTTGATGAAATGTTTACCAACAGAAGCGAGCACGTACGTAGTTTTCTGTGATTATTTTAAAATATTTTTTGGGAGCACAGATTTTAAATGTTCATGATTTAAACACAAACTTAAATCATTTGTCTTCAAATGTACTATCATTGCATTGTATTTTTGACGTTCAAAATTTAGTTTTGTGTTTAAATCGTGAACTCATAAAAATTATAGATTATAAATTTATGCTAAAATTACAGTGTAAAACTACATTTAATTCTGTTTTTGTTGGTAAACAAATCATCAAAATCGAAAAAGATTTGACTTTGGAATAATGTGGTTTTACATGAAATATATAGTAAAAAATCATTTTGTCCGAATACTTTTGACCAGAGACTGTATCTTGAAATAACTTTTATTCGTGGATCCCATTTTTCGTGCATTACTCATAAAATACAAATCAGTGGCTGCATTCCGAATTTCCAAATACATATTAAATATTGGTTAAAATATAACGGAATCGTGTCATTTATAGTGCTGTTTCTCTAGAAGTATAAAGGAAACGTTTTCTTAAATTCGTGCAATGGCCGGTTGACCAATGAATTCTTCGAAGATGCCTTGCAACAGTCCGCCAACGACCACACCTAACAAACTACTGCAATATTGTTTATCAAATTAAACCATATGGGAATAATGTGACCATATATGTATATATGACAGTCATATAAACATCAACGTTTATTTAATTCCCAATGACTTCCCCCTTTTATTCTGCATGTCTGTGAAACATTGGAACAGATTTATTGTGGTAGTGATAATACTTTTTTTCATAAATCTGTTCCAATTTTTCCCAGACATACAGAATAAAAAGGGGGAAATCATTGGGAATTAAATAAACGTTGATGTATATATGACTGTCATATATAGATCAATGGTCATCTAATTCACATCAACTTACTCCTACGTTTAGGTCAGGGGCCTTCTTCAAGGTCAGCTACTCCCCCGCTCCAGACAACGTAAAAGAAAGGTAAAGAAGTCCGGTGGTCGAAACTACTCCCCTATTTCAAACAGCGAACTTCCTTACGACAAAGAAGGCCGCTGTCCGAAACGGTGGCGCCGTTGAAAATTAAATGCATAATTGTAATCATATTTAATGTGGTTCGTTAAATAATAAACGGTCAAAATAATAATTAACATCGACAAATGATCGTGATAAAGTTTGTCAGTGACTTGCGACAGATCGGTGTTTTTCTCCGGGTACTCTGGTTTCCTCCACCAATAAAATTGACCGCCACAATATGACTGAAATATTGTTGAAAGTGGCGTTAAACACCATAAACCTAAACACAAACATTCGACAAATTACGCATTACTGATTCGCCAGGGTATTTATTTATATACCTGTTGTACTACGTTGATTTAAATGACAAGAGAGTCCTGCCAAGTTAAGTTTAAAGCTTATCAGCCCAGGATATGTTTTACAATGTCTCTTAAGACAAAGGATAAGTCAACTTGTTTGCTCGTTAAGCCATATAATTAATGAGTTTTCTGCGTGGCCAATGATATATGTTAATACATATATGTTTTGAAGTAAAGATAACAATCAAATTAATTAATTACATACCTACTCAATGGTGACGTTTTTAACAAGACGAATAATAATGTCTTCTGTATATACATTGTATAAACAAACATAAGTCTTACTACACAGACAAATCGTCGACCGGTCAGAAGGGGACGGTTTTATATTTTAATCTTGATATTGTTTGAAATATAGCTTGCATCCTGTTATTGTCTCTCAATTTACAGAAATATGGGATGCAGTGCTCTTAATTAACTTTAGTATAGATGTGATGGTTAATTTTGGTATCTGTCCTGGCTTATTTTGGTATTTATGAAGACCAATTTTAATATATGATGAATAATGTTGGTATCTTTTACGATAAATTATGGTATTTTGACGGTAAATTTTGGTATTTTTGACGATATATTTTGGTACCTGTGAAGACTAATTTGGCACCCAATGAATAATTTTGGTATCTGTGGTGACTACTTTCGTCAAATAAGAGACGCAAGCAAAACTTACTTCTAATAAACCACGAAACCGTTACAATTTTGGCTGCAGCACACGGTGAAATATACCGACCTTTCGGAAGTCACTGACATTCTTGTTAAGGTTGTATCGAGTGCACCTCGATCTGACAACATTAGTGGTGTTAGACACTGATTGCATAGATAAATGTATATCCAACTATCATACGATCGCGGCCACGACGGGTCCCAGCACACAAAAAGAACCTTTTCATAGCTTAAGGTTCTTAAAAATTATATTCAGCCAATTATGTTTGACATATCACCATTAGAAAAAAAATCTTCAAATCTTAAGAATGTTTATTCAAATTTGCATAATATATTGTTACATACGATGATTACACTATATTCTTATCAAGAGGGCGACCACCTCATTAGAGGAATACAATGGGATTTATCGATAATTCTAGAGATGTCTGAATTCATACTGAGCCATCATATTTATCATATAATTAAACATAATAAGAAATGATTCTACCTTGACGTTGTGGTTTGATAAGGTATGAATATCAAAATCATTTAAGCAAAATAATAGCACATTTAAACCATAAAATATATCATTATTATGTGAACAGTCATTATCTATAGAAACCTCATATATCTGTTTCCTAAACCATAATAATTCATATTTTTTCATTAATTATACTTTCGTTATTACAGTGATATGTTTGACGTGAAGTGTTCATGTTTTCTAAACGGCAGATAATTTATCACACAAATCTATACCACTTACAAAGTTGACATAATAGTTTAAATAATTGATGGAAGTTATAAAAAAAAGTATTGTTTTTGGTTATGAATGTGTGGGGTTGATTGATTGATTGATTGATTGGTGTTTAATCACAGACACTTGTTTCATTCAAAAAATATATGCCCCCTCCTCTTCCTTACTTCAAGGTAAACATCTACCCTTTTCCCCTTCCCCACTTCGCCTCAATATTTTTCGCTTATTTGTGATCCTTTCGCTGACCCAATTATATCGTTATACTCCCGAGATATTTCTCTTTTCGACTGCCACATTTAAATATATCTACCGGGCTCTCCTCAGACAAATTGGACAAGAATAGTTAGCGAATGTGGCTTATTAAAAATTTCAGTGAATGAAACGGATACAACCACTTCCGGTCCGGTTTAAATTGATTTAGAAAATTTAAGAAAAGGTGCTTTAAAAATCAAATATCAGTAATTTGGAGTTGAACATATTTTTATAATCTGCATTGGAACAATTATCTGTATTTTAAAGGCTTACTTTACATTTGAGAGGAGATGATCATGTGGCATTGCTACACATGGCCGGTCTAGAGAATTCGTATGCATATGAAAAATCCAGCGCAAAGCGGAAGTGGTTGTATCCGTTTCATTCACTGAAATTTTTAATAAGCCACATTCGCTGACTATTCTTGTCCAATTTGTCTGAGGGGAGCCCGGTAGATATATTTAAATGTGGCAGTCGAAAAGAGAAATATCTCGGGAGTGTAACGATATAATGGGTCAGCGAAAGGATCACAAATAAGCGAAAAATATTGATACGAAGTGGGGAAGGGGAAAAGGGTAGATGTTTACCTTGAAGTAAGGAAGAGGAGGGGGCATATATTTTTAGAATGAAACGAGTGCCTGTGTGTTTAATGCCAACTTTAGCAATATTTCAGCTATATCGTGGCGTGAACAAATTTTATTATTGAACATAGATGTATGTATGAGGTGTTTTAGCAAACTATCATTAAACTTTTAGGGTGGGAATTGTTGTGCAAATTTTATAGATAGACAAATTACGTTCATTGTCGGAAAATGTTAAATTTATTTGTACGAGCTGTAGAAACAGGTATGAAAACGAACGTCAGGCGAGTTTTTCTGTTCTGTTTCGCAGCGAATGCAAATGAATTTTTTTATTTTCCGACAATGCACGTATATTGTATTCATCATGCAATGTCTAAAAACCCCAAAACAACAACAACAAATGTCTGAAATGAGCAGAAACAATTGTCATTCTAATCGTCTTTGATGGTGTCATCTATAAGAAGTCCGCGCTTATACTGTTACTGCATATTCAACAAAAAAGAGAAGAAATAATCTAATTTTTTGTTTCGCATGAAAACAAAATTTCTTGTTCAGGGAAAAGCATACACCCTCCAAGAGAAATGGTCTGTCCCCTAACACTACTTCCATCAGCATGGTAGTAATATCGTGGCGTTCAATTTTTGTTGTAAACGGAAAAAACAGACGTCACGGGCAGGAATAGAACTTGCATTTTAATTAGTGATAGTCACTGCTTGCATGTGCAAATGTAAGTCCAACCGATCGCGGCCACAACAGTCCTCTATGAGACAAAAAATGTTGATGACAGTGTATTATGGTTTAATATTCTATATTACTGATGGCTTATTTTAAGGTAACTTTACAATATTAAGCTGATGTTTAGTATACTCAAGTAGTCCAAAGGTCTGACAATGTTTATTTACCTGGAGTGTAAAGTAAATATAAACAATGCAAGTTATTAGAAATTGAGAGTCTTATAGTATTCTAAAGTAAACGTTCATAATACTTGACTCAATTTTTTTCTCCATTTAATTTCTTTTTGAAGTTAACATATTTAAATGACAAGCAATAACATTTCAACTCTATTACTTTTCTTAAAGACAAAACATAATCATACAGGTTTTAATACTTATTATTAATTCATGGCACAAAATAAAATATTTCATCAAGAAATTAATATGATATAAGGAAATTATTAAATAAATCACCGTGATAGTTACTTTCACGACATACATGTGAAAAACAGTATACTTCTTAAGTTTGGTGGGCGTTCAAAGGAAAATATGATTTATAAAGTGTCATTTATAATTAATATTCATCATTTAATTATGATTTCTTTTGAAGCACCTGTTTTATTTCGATATTTAATCGATCTATCATAATGTTTTTGTGTCGTGTATTGGAATTTCATTTCATTGACATTAAAATAATGATCGCAAACAAAAAAAAAAGGTTCCTTGGTTCTAGTCTACAATGTTGCTTGCATGCCACTGTTTTACTGGCTGTTAAATATTCGGCGGAATTAAACAAATATATCCTGTTAGTGAGGGTTATTTGCGAAAAATACCGGTTTCGAGAACAGTCTAATTTCCCTCGCCGCTATGGCGGTTCGGAAAATTGGCCTCTCCTCTCAACCGGTATTTTTCGCAAATAACCCTCACTAACAGGATATATTTGTATAAAATTTATCAGTTGGTATTTTTTATAAGTGAATTATACCGTGCCTGTAACTGTCAAGTTACAAATGTATTTGGCTCGGCCCTGATAATTTGTCAGACAGACGATGTATTTTACTCATCTTATCCCCATGACGATGATATGAACACCCTAGAATAGTTATTAATGTATTCTTCTTCGTCTTCATATTTTGAACAGATTTGAAAGAGTGAGCGATTGTTATTTAATGCCATATGAACATTATTTAGGCTAAATTATGGCGAGATCAAGTTATTTTGTGATTAGGTGATGATGATGTCTGTTAGGTGTCAATCCACACCGCACAGGAATCTAGCACATTACTGTCCACCGATGCGGTTCGTCATGAAAATCAGCTCACTCGACGCCAAACGCCAATCAATAAATCAAACAATTTATGTGAATGTAACTATATACATTCCTTGATCGTGAGCCCACATCCAGACAGACATACGTTTCTGATATAATCCGTTCATGTTCACTGGTTCACTTTATACCCTTGTTAGCTGACAGGTTAATACACTCAACCAGTTTTATTTGTAATTCCTCAGTCACTTTTATTTTTAAATTATAGCAAAAACGAAGTTTGTAATTAAAAAGAAAAAAAAAAACTAATTACATTTTGAGGTAATCTTAAATACCACACAAAATCTCTTTTATTATTAATGTCTACTCGCTTTAAATAGGAGCCAGTTATGTAAGTGTACCAATACAAAAAAAGAAAAGTAAACAATCAAATGAAAAACGCATGTTTCTTACCAATGACACATCTCATTACCACGGAAACAATTTAAAACTCGTTGCCACTGATATGTTTATTGTCGTTTATTTCAATATTCTGTAAGTATAATTTTGTTCCGCCGCGCCTCAGGTAACGAAATGATCGGACATGTTTACATGATACCATTATAATAAAACGTCACAATAATCACTATAAAAATAATTCATGATGATATATTTATTGCTACAGGAGCGAGAATTTATGATTGCATTTGTGTTTGTGTATAGGAACGTCGTTATGTCATTGGCGTTATGTCTAGTTGCCATTGCATGACGTGCAAATCTTGTTTTTAGGCTGTACCTAGCATGCACATGATCTCTTTATTGTTTGTTGTGTGAAATGTATGCATTTTTTAAAACATGTTTTTAATTGTTTTTTGTAAACATGTTTTTTTTTTTACATTATTTTATTTTCATGATCAACATATTATTATACAAAGGCAAAGTGAGCTTTTGCCATCACTTGGCGCCTGTCGCCCCTCGTCCGTCCTCTGTCGTCTGTCTTCCGCTAACTTTTCACATTTTAATCTTCTTCTCTGTAAATTTATCAAATTATTTTTTCAAAAACACGTCCTCCTGGTTAGTCACCTCTCTCTCCTTCTTTGCTGTGTTTTTATTGTGTTACATCCATCATCTTGTCATGTGCATGCAACTATTGATATTGAATGTTTGTATCTATCTCTGTACCATTGTAATGCATTGGTTTATGAGAATAAAGAATCTTGAATCTTGAATCTTGAATCTTGAAACCCCAGGTTCAGAAAAAAATAGTTTTTAAGGAAACATTAAGTTACAATGGGCCAAGCATTGCCTTATACCGACACAAACATTGCTTTTCAACGGACCACCAACTCTGCTTACTAAGAGTTGATGTAAGTTTCCTTTTTACACCTGTAAGAGGTATGAAATTACTGGAGTCCACCCACTCCTCTCCCACACACACCATCTTTGTAGATGATCCCACGGGGATGCGATTCAGTGTGTTCCATTGTTTTACAAATTCAAATTCAAATTCAAAATTTTATTGAAATTAATTGAACAGAATTATGACAAACAAATAAAAGATAAGTTTAAGCCGCAAGAAAATATCAACGTACAATAATGTAATACATATAATACAATCAAACCTCATTTAGTGACCACCTACATTAAGCAATAACTTGTAATATGTGACCTTAATTTTTATTTCCCTTCGCAGTGTATTTCATATTGTATTAAGTGACCACCTGTCTTATGTGACCATATTTCACTGTTCCCTTGGAATGTCATATAAGACATGTCTGACTATATATACTTAGGGTTCCTTGATCTCAGTTCTAATGACTTCAGATGGAGCCTATTTATAACCACTTTAAATATGTATTATATATGTTATATGGTATTTACTATGTATTATTTTTTTGTTATTAATAATAATCTTTTATTTTACATAATATACAACTTATGGGTCAAGTAAATAAAACACATTAAAGAATAAATACTGATGCTTAGATTAAGAAAATAGAAAACAAATATAAAAACAGGAACATGTTTGTGATATATAATTTTACGCCTTTTGGCGGACAGAGACCTCATATGATTATTCCAATGACTGCCTTATGAAGTCACAGACGCTCAATAAAAGTTCAAATTCTGGGTTTAAAGGCCTTTCTGTTTATTTCATTTTTAGAAAAAAAGCTATGTAAATTTCTTTTCTTTTTTTTTTACAATAGATATTCTAATTTGAGCATTTTGCATTGCAATCAACGAAGAAATGACATGAATCTTCCACATTCTTACAGCTAAGATATAATTTTTGTTATGACCAAATTTAATATACAAAGGATATATTGTATATTATTTTCTAAAATGTCCAATTTAAGCTACTATGTTACATTTTTATGAAATAAAGACCATAAATTTAAAATATGTAATAGGTCATATGTGTACATAATAAAAAGTCTCACAAAAAATTCCTTAGTATCCGTTTCAGACTCTTTGTTATTCTTTTTACCCCATTAAGGTGTGAAATTTAAACTAGTTTATGGAATAAAAAAGATATCAGTGTCATCGATGCTGAGCTTACACTAGACCGTAAAGTTATAAACAACCTATTAACTGTCAAAGTTGACAATGTACAACAGTCAAATATTACACTAGATCGATTTCAGACACAAAAAGATGTAATCGAATACACCTTAACATCTAAAAGGAACGCCTATAGATTTATCTAACATAAATTTTGTCTAAGCTACACATAATGGTTAGACTAAATCTGATCTCCTTCATTTCCTCATCGTGTTGTCCTGTGGTCGTATCGTACGTTAATCTCTTACCCAGAGTTATCGATCCTTGTACGCAGAGTTATTGGTCCTTGAACTCCCTCGCGTACCATTGTAATGTACAGACTAGATTGTATTTTTATTGACTGAACAGTCCAATGGTGGGATAAAATGTATTCCCAGTGACTAATCAGTCCAATGGTGGTTAAATTGTATTCTTAGTGACTGATCAGTCCAATGGTGGGTTAAATTATATTGTTAGTGACTGATCAGTCCAGTGGTGGGCTAAATTGTATTCTCAGTGACTGATCAGTCCAGTGGTGGGTTAAATTGTATTTTTAGTGATTGATCAGTCCAATGGTGGGCTAAATTGTATTCTCAGTGACTGATCAGTCCAATGGTGGGTTAAATTGTATTCCCAGTGACTGATCAGTCCAATGGTGGGTTAAATTGTATTCCCAGTGACTGATCAGTCTAATGGTGTGTTAAATTGTATTCTTAGTGACTGATCAGTTCAATGGTGGTTAAATTGTATTCTTAGTGACTGATCAGTCCAATGGTGGTTAAATTGTATTCGCAGTGACTGATCAGTCCAATGGTGGGTTAAATTGTATTGTTAGTGACTGATCAATCCAGTGGTGTGCTAAATTGTATTCACAGTGACTGATCAGTCCAATGGTGGGCTAAATTGTATTTTTAGTGACTGGTCAGTCCAATGGTGGGCTAAATTGGAATATTAGTGACTGACCAGTCCAATGGTGGTTAAATTGTATTCTCAGTGACTGATCAGTCCAGTGGTGGGTTAAATTGTATTTTTAGTGATTGATCAGTCCAATGGTGGGCTAAATTGTATTCACAGTGACTGATCAGTCCAATGGTGAGCTAAATTGTATTCCCAGTGACTGATCAGTCTAATGGTGTGATAAATTGTATTCACAGTGACTGAACAGTCTAATGGTGGTTAAATTGTATTCTCAGTGACTGATCGGTCCAATGGTGTGTTAAATTGTATTCTCAGTGACTGATCAGTCCAATGGTGTGCTAAATTGTATTCCCAGTGACCGATCAGTCTAATGGTGGTTAAATTGTATTCTCAGTGACTGATCAGTCCAATGGTGTGTTAAATTGTATTCCCAGTGACTGATCAGTCTAATGGTGGTTAAATTGTATTCACAGTGAATGACTGATCAGTTCGATGAACGCCTAAACTGTATTCTGAGTGATTGTTCATGTCAATGGCAGGTTAAATTGTATTCATAATGACTGATCATGGTCTAAGGGTGTGCTAAATTGTATTATTAGTGACTTGTCAGTCCAGTGGTGTTTTAAATTTTATTATGAGTGACTGATTAGTCCAAGGATCTTATGTTTTAATATGACTTTAGAATTTAAGAATATGTTTATTTGTTTTAGTTGTTGATTTCACGTATGTTGGCTTCAATATCTCTAAAAATAGCCCACATCACATGTTTCTAAATCGGAGTAGTAAGTACATTGTTTTTATGTCCTATAATTATTCTGACCACATAGAATTCTGAACTCTCTGAACTGTAATACTATATAAATATTGTCTCGCCATAAACTAATATAAATGTTCGACCTATTATAAAGAATGTGATTTCGAACATTGCAAAGTCTTTATATATGGTTACTAAACCAACATAAGAATAGTTGTGGTCATTATTATTATTATTATTTCTTTGCAAACCAGCAAATCTACATTGTACGATTTAAAGAATTTTTTTTACCTGTCAGGTAAAACAGGAATTGTATACTATAACTACCTTGTCATTTACCTGATAATAATAATAGTAAAGCTGTAAACTCATTCATACCAAATAAATGTGCCGTGTCTATCGATCCTAGATAATACGATAATTCCTTTCTTTTCGGCTAAATACGCTAAAGAAGAGCACTCCCCTCTGGTTAAGGCTTGTATTCAAAACTGACAATAGAAATATATTAAGGCCAGATAGTATTCTTTTATGGTGGCTTTTCTATTGATTTATGGGGATAAACTATCTCTACGTGTATACAAGATCCCCTTTTTGTTGTTTGTGAAGAAAAATTGGTATAAGAATTCAATATTATATGTCGTAAAATAGATTTAAAGTATTCGGTTAAGACGTGACAATGTATTATAGATCTCAGTAGAACATTTTGGTCTCAAATTTAAAACAGGACGCGAAAATGTGCAATGTAAGTGATTGGGTGATTGTTGTTTAAACGCCAACTCAGCAATTTTTCAGCTATATCATGGAGGAGAACATGCTAATCTTCAAGAAGAAGATGATAAGGTCCGCTTTGTACTAGACCAACACGCTTAGTTGGATTTTTATAGTGCTAGCTCACTGAAACAACAGTTCCCGGATAGCCATGACGCCCCATTCGGGCACATTATCCTGATTCCGAGCCAACCAGTCTTTGATCTTTCTCATTAATGCCGCGTTCTTAGCGGAGAAGCAACACGTACCAATTTTCTAGTCTTTGGTTAGACCGGATCGGGACTCGAACCCACGATCTACGATAACCATTACATCACCACAGCGGCTTATAAGGAACATTTCAATCTCAATAAAGTGCGTGGAAATGCATAGAACATTTCGGTCCCAAATAATCAGAAGGTGAAAATGTATTGAAGATTTCAATCTAAATAAATTACCGTGGTCTCATTTATTTTCATTGGCATCAATTTTCATGGATAAACGGACAGTGAGATATTCCAAGTTGGGTCTATATGAAAGTAAATATATTAAAATCGTAAATGTCTAGATGATGAAAAACACTATCTGCTGTAATTTCAAATTAAAACTGATTTCAGAAAAAAGAATTGGAATATCAAGATATTTGTAACATTCTGTAGACATACAACAAAGTCAGGTGTCTATAAAAAAATATATATATATATATATATATATATATGAAAATTAAAAAAGTTGAATGCTATTGAATGCATTTTTTTGTAGTTTTATTGGCGTGTAAAAGCGTGGACCGAAGCACAGCGCTTCATACAAAAAATGTGCCTCGGTCCACGCTTTTACACGCCTATAAAACTACAAAAAATGCATTCAATTCTTATAATTACATTTAAATCACACCAAAATTTAATATAGTTGAATTTTTTGTTGTGAATTTTATTTGTGTTAGATTATTTGCTGTTGAAAATTACTACGCCATTGATTGTTTACTGCTGACGTCGTCATGGAGGTACGTGCAAGTTCGGGTTTGAGTTTTATTGGGATGTAAATATCTCTTTTATAATCATGTGACCACTTCATAACCAATCATATTGTAACATTTCAATGAAAAACGGAAGTAATGTAATTATAAAAACATACAGCTGTTCCTAATCAACGTATGGGAGTGTAAAGACCGATAACTAAAGCAAGAGATTGATACAATCGGTTTATCACTACTTACTCTTCCAGAGCACCTTAGTTAAACCTCCCATCCATTTTTAATTCGTGTTGCTCAATCTTTAGTTTTCTGTGTGATGTTCTGTAGATCGTTGTTTGTTCTTTTGTCCATTTCTTTTTGTCATTGTATTCTATATCCTTCGATTTACGAGTTCTGATTACTCCTTTTGGCATCTCCAAACTTTTTGTAAGTTGTGAGTTCGATTCTTGATCATAGCGAGGTGTACTCGATACATCCATATATGATACAGCTTGTCAGTGATTTGTAACAGGTCGGTGGTTTTCTTCTGGTACATCAATTTCCTCCACCAAGGATACTGATCGTGCCATTATAACTGAAATATTGTCAAAAATGGCGTTAAGCACCCATAACCTTCAACCCCATAACAATTAATAAGCATTAATTATATTGAGATAATTTGTAGTAGAATTTATAAATACATTTAAACAGATACAATTTCGCCCATAAATATAATTTAATAAGAGCAGTTGATCCGTTTAATATACATGGTAAACATATTTTTCACTTTTATATCTTAGGCTAAAGTGGTGAAGTAACTGGGGGTGATTTTAGGAATCAAATGGTTTATGAAATAGCCAGTATTGTCCCTTGTTCTGAGATCTCCTAATATCAGAAAATTAAAATGCTTATCGAACTTGACTTTAGTATGGAATAATGGAATTTAAAAATCTATTATTCCTCGCCCAACAAATCCTTCCTGTAGCTCTTTAATGGGTCACAAAACAGTTAAAGTATTCGTTTAGCTAGATAAATAGTATACAAAACATATTGTAATTTACCTTCATTGCGGGGGATAAAAGTATTGAAAATGAAGTCACTTATGGTTGATCTATGTTCTTATCCCCCACGGAGAGAGATATACATCTTAACTACTAATATTTAGCTACAATATTTCAATTCTTATTTAAAGGAATGAAAATTGAGAAATAATTAGCTAAAAGGCGTAAAACAAACCATTGAAGATTATAAAATTGGCTCGGGACCAAGGGTTAATTATTTTATACAGATCACTGGACTTTTGTAGTGTGTAAGCTATATGATATAATGTATAACATATTATATAGCTCCATACAGAATCGTATTACTTTCATACATTGTGTAATTGGGCGCAGCGGAGTGATATGTCACAATTGTATCGGAGTGTGCAACTGGACATACATTTTTTCCATCTGAGGACGAATAGAACGTTATATAAACGCTATGGACCGACCATTTAACTTTTAGGGGAGTATGGGTTCCCCCAAGCCAGAAAATGTTTTTCACACGAAAGAAAAATTATATTATTCTTTTATGGAAATGAAAAATCATTAATTTAATTTTTGAAAATTTACCCAAAATTCTTCATTGAAATCTATTTTTATGGTCAGATTTGCAACTTATGTCAATTAAATTTTTTCTATAATATTTTGCGTCAATTTTTTTTTCTTATGAATAAAACATAGATGTTTAAATGGTTGTTCTGTTATGAGTATGTTAAATACAACTAGACCAAACGGATAACTGCAAACGTAATCTTAGACCGAATATTCTGCCGCTATTAACCATATATTAACTAGACGGGGAAAACGTAAAATGTTTTAAAAAGATAATAGAAGGCAAAATCAATGAAAGATAAAGAGAACACTTTAGTTAATATGTACTATACAGGAAGTAGAAATGCGGTGTAACATAATCTCCGAAATTGAGAGTTGGGTTCTCTTCATCTATCGATTACTGTCAAGTGTCAGTTTTCGATTGTCAGGTGTCGATTGTACTATTATAATGTATAAAACTAAAAAAGTCACATTGAATTGATTAACATTGTCTAATAAATAAGTAAAACTGAAATTCTCATGAAAAACTTTTATGGTGTATTTTTACGACTTATGTTTCATTCGCTAATAAAATAGTTCTCTTTTTTCCTCGTCACTTGTTGCATATTCTGAAGTTAATTAACTTTCATTGAGTGATGAAGAAAATCGATTGACGTTGCATTACGTTTTTTATAGTATAATTAAATAACAACAAACGTCTGTAGTTTGAAGTCGAGTCGTACGCGGAATTATAGGCTCTGTCACAGAGGAGTAGTAATTACATACAAAATAGTTCCCTCTACAAAGCATGCCGTAGCTTTAATACGATATTAATTTGATTTGATGTCAGGTAATGAGTAATAAAACCATGATCAAGTTCGCACTTTCTATCAGAGGTTCATCTAAGTGTAAGGCTTATTAACTGTAGTATTGGCTTCTAAAGTGTATATATCTGACAAAACATCAAGCAGCTGTGTATCTAATATTAGTCAGGAATATTCTTTATGAAAATTGGTTATTTATAACGTAGTTATATCTACACATTCTCTCAAATTGATAGAAACCTTTATATTTTATGGCTTTTAAATACTTTGACTTTTGAGCGTACCTGATGAAGGCTATTCCAGAAAAGCGTCGTGCGCACTAGATTTGATATCTAACAAATGTATAACTTGCTACCGCTGCAAGGTACAACCTTTTCCGAAAGGGGCGTTCGCTGTTTATCTGTTACGAATCAAACACACGACTAGGCCTTATAAATAAATGACATAAATGAGTGGCTCATATTTGAAGGGTGTCGAACTTTTTGCAGGTAAATTATAACAGATGTTAATGAGCAATAGCTCGCTAGGAGTGGTCATTGATGGTTCATTGCCAGGGAAAATTTCCAACCCCACCCTTTATAGAATCTTTCTCCTGCGGCCATCTACATTTACAACCATAGGTTCATCCCACTGCCGTCTTTTTATCTACAAGATGTATTGCTTGTAAACTTGGTGTCGTCATGAATAGAAATAAGTTACTTAAGAGCAATGCAAAGTTACCTTAATATTTGAGTTACTTTCATATTAGTGTATTTATATTGTATCTGTTATAAGTTGGTTATAGTGACTTTTTGCCTCCTCAGCCCTCATGCTACTTTTTGTTTTTAATTGTTTCATGTTTTGTGTATGTCTGTTGATTGTATTGTTGCTGATGACAATCCTTTGTTGGATTTCATATCAATAAAGAATTTGAATTTTAATATATCTGATATATGGTCAAAGTGACGTTAAACAACAATCAATCAATTAATCAATCACATTCATAGTTGATCAATTTATTTGACAGTGTTTACCTCTACACGTGTAATAATACTGACCGCCATGATAGAGCTGAAATATTGTTGAAAACGGCATTAAACAGCCGTAACTTACAACCTTTCTTAACAGATATCACCACAATGAATGAGTGAGTGAGTGTGCGGAATCGTCGTGGCCATGATCGTATGGTAGTTGGATTTACAACTCTCTATGTAATCAGTACCTATCACTACTGATGTGCGGAATCGTCGTGGCCATGATCGTATGGTAGTTGGATTTACAACTCTCTATGTAATCAGTACCTATCACTACTGATGTGCGGAATCGTCGTGGCCATGATCGTATGGTAGTTGGATTTACAACTCTCTATGTAATCAGTACCTATCACTACTGATGTGCGGAATCGTCGTGGCCATGATCGTATGGTAGTTGGATTTACAACTCTCTATGTAATCAGTACCTATCACTACTGATGTGCGGAATCGTCGTGGCCATGATCGTATGGTAGTTGGATTTACAACTCTCTATGTAATCAGTACCTATCACTACTGATATTATGAGTTCGAATCTCGATCAGGGCGTGGTGTACAACATTATGTGATAAAGTGTGTAAGTGGCTTGCGACAGGTCGGTGGTTTTCTCTGGGTCCTACGGTTTCCTCCACCAATAAAACTGACCACCACAATATAACTGAAATAGTGTTGAAAGTGGCGTTAAACATCATCAAAAAAAACAAACAAACAAAAGTGAGTGAGTGAGCGAGTGAGCGATTTTTGTGTAACATCAATTGTTTTTGCTATATTACGGCGAGAACAAGTTACATTTTCGATAAGATGACGATGCTGCGCACTTTGTACTAGACCAACACGCTCAGATGGATCTATAGTGCTGTCTTACTGAAACTACAATTTGCTGATAGACATGTTCCTCCACTCGGACACATTATCCTGATTTCGAGCCAGTCTTGGTCATTAATGCTGCTTATTTAACGGAGAACCAACAAATACCAATATTATAATCTTTGTTTTGACGGGACACGACCCCACGAACACACTATCCCACCACCGACGTGGTTTGCAACAAATACTGAACAAAAGGAGTAAGAGCAAAGACTGATTGACTCGGAGTCAGGAAAATAAGACCGAATGGAGCGACATGTGTACATACGGACTATTTCGGTGTGTTGGACTAGTACAAAACAGACATCATCATTGCATCGTTCTTAACCTATCATTAATAAATCTAGTTCTCGCCATGATTTAGCTGAAAATTGTCCTGGCGTTAAGCAACAATCACCCACTCGCTGAAACGAGGTATAATTCTCGAATTTTAATTATTGTGATTCATAAAAGAAAGCTATGGTCTGGTAGGGATTTCCCTGAAACAAGTGCTCTGCGGGTTAAAAAGAAATATATCAATGATATTTGCGTCAACGAGGCATTAAACAGAGAACGCCTGTTTATATGGTGTGCTAGTATAACATATTTCATATGTAATTAATCAACCTTGATTGTTCTATAAATGTAAATAATTATTAAGATCAAACAGCTTGATTATGTAATTGAATGTTAACATTATTATAAAATATCGTTAAATTGAAGTGCAGATATTTATCAAAGGGATATTTTGTTAAACATGTTACGTCCTAAGACTGACAACATCGGTACATTGCTACTTTAAACACGTGCTTTAGCACCCAGGCAGTAATATATGTGGCGAAATTTATGATAATGATAAAACTCGCACATTTCAAACAATATAGCTGATTTTATCGGAACCACACCCAGGGGAATAGAAGTATGGCATAGTTCTCCGCTGTGTCGTACAAACTCCAGGGGAGTAGAAGTATGACATAGTTCTCCGCTGTGCCGTACAAACTCCAGGGGAGTAGAAGTATGGCATAGTTCTCCGCTGTGCCGTACAAACTCCAGGGGAGTAGAAGTATGACATAGTTCTCCGCTGTGCCGTACAAACTCCAGGGGAGTAGAAGTATGGCATAGTTCTCCGCTGTGCCGTACAAACTCCAGGGGAGTAGAAGTATGACATAGTTCTCCGCTGTGCCGTACAAACACCAGGCGAGTAGAAGTATGGCATAGTTCTCCGCTGTGCCGTACAAACTCCAGGGGAGTAGAAGTATGGCATAGTTCTCCGCTGTGCCGTACAAACTTTCTGTTAGAATTTTCCATTGATATTCGTGGTACCAATAAAATACAATACGGAATTTAATGAGTGCTCCGTATATTGGCAATGCCAAGCTCCGTGTACATTACAGACAACTTACAATAGCTTCTAATTGGTGTTATTGTTGTTAGGACGCAGCAAGACAAAATGTCCGACCCTATTCGTAATCATTTATTTGTAACAACGTTCTAGCTTCGTAGAGATGTATTGTTTGTAAACGTGTTCACGTCATTGATATAACTGACATACTGTTCTCTGAAACACAATCAATCAACAATCAGAACACATGCATTGACAACTATTGATTCTGTTTACCCCTTTGGTATCTTCAAACTCTTCTTGTAGAAGTCCCTGTCTTACATTTTTCCAATTTTATTTATTTATTTATTTATTTATTTATTTATTTATTTATTTATTTATTTATTTTCAGATATCAGGAGGGAACAGAATAACGATAGGTAAAGATGCAGAAATAAAGTGCAAGGTTGGTGTTTTGTTGTCAAATTTATAATTCACGAAAACAAACACAGTCAATATGTCTAAACCAACACACAATTAAAACGTAAAACCTCTTTAAACCGATCACTTGAATAAACCATAAATCTCTTTGAACCGACAACTGAATAAACCATACATCTCTTAACCGATTACTTCAATAAACCATAAATCTCTCTAAACAGACTTGAATAAACACAAACCTCTCTAAACCGAAAACTGAATAATCCGTTATACTGTGTAATCCTAACATCACATTAATTCCAAATGTCTACAAAAAACTAGAACATTTTAACCTGTATAATCCGATCACTTGTCAATTCCAACATGAACAAATGAAAATACACAAGGATGGTTGGATTAAACAGGTTTTATTGTATTATATATCAAAATGCAAGGGTAACGACCAA
This sequence comes from Bathymodiolus brooksi, assembly GCA_963680875.1. NCBI lineage: Eukaryota > Metazoa > Mollusca > Bivalvia > Mytilida > Modiolidae > Bathymodiolus > Bathymodiolus brooksi. Next base: position 98,366,468 of record OY804584.1, read on the forward strand.
TATACGTATATAGTTATGTTGTTGTTTATGAAAAGAAAGTTTAAACAGTGATTGTCAACAATGCCACCAATATAGAAAAACGAACAATCAAAGTTTTAAATAGGAAAGACTACAATGAACAAAAAGACTAACAATGATCTACACAGAAAACAAAAGATTGAGCAACACAACCTCCCTTAAACCAGGAGTCACCTCAGGTGGTACTGGAGGGTAAGAAACTTCTTCTCCACCAATGACAACCGTCGTGATACGCATGTTAAAAACAGGTGATACGTCATATTCGATGATAATACAAGAACGAGGAAAGAAAGGCGTGATTGTTTCTACTACAGACGGAACATATCTGTGGTCATCTGTGACACAGACATTCCGTGATCATGTGATACAGACATTCCATGGTCATGTGACACAGACATTCCGTGGTCATGTGACACAGACATTCCGTGGTCATCTGTGACACAGACATTCCGTGGTCATGTGACACAGACATTCCGTGGTCATGTGACACAGACATTCCGTGGTCATCTGTGACACAGACATTCCGTGGTCATCTGTGACACAGACATTCCGTGGTCATCTGTGACACAGACATTCCGTAACAGTTAAACAAGTCATGCTAAAACTTTCGAAGTGATAACTTCAACTTTACCAAATATTCGCAATGGTGGAGGACACAACACCACACACACACTACATATACCCAGTAGGCGGGGTTGTCCGTAAAGGACGGGAAAAGATTTGGAGGTTTGGGAGCAGGAATACCAAAGAGCCTAAACAGAATAACAAAAATCAGCTACGGTCACCTATTCCTGAGAGAGGAAATCTTTAGTTTTAATAGTAATTACACTATGTCTGAACTTTGAATTTTCCAGATACGCTTCGTGCACACTAAATTAGATATCTACGCTTTTATTATTATCAGGTACACGCTCAATTTGGATTTTGAAACTGTCCAGACAGTATGGTATTTTAAATGTTCCGACAGTATGGTATTTTAAATGTTCCGACAGTATGATATTTTAAATATTCCGACAGTATGGTATTTTAAATGTTCCGACAGTATGGTATTTTAAATGTTCCGACAGTATGGTATTTTTTGTTTTTACATTTTATTCTTATTTACAGGAATGGAAGAAGAGTTGTACAGAAGGGAACTTGTGTGTTATACAACATTTACAATGGCCTATGAATATGTCCTTCCCTATCTGTATACCAGAAAGTGAAATTTCGGGTATGTTGCGGCAAGGTAGATTTTCATTTTGTTTTATTTTTATTTCTTCTTATTATATATAGTTTCTTTTACGCATGACAGATTTTTTTTCACTATTGTTCAGTTTTTATTTTGTTGATTTCGTTTTTTTCCGTTTTACACTTTTATTTATGTTTTCATTGTTGTATTATTTTTTTTAAATAAGTATGCATTGCAGGGGCGGATCCAGCCGCGCGCGCACGCGCCCCGCCCACCTTAAAATTGGAAAAAATATGATTTTTTGGCGTAAAATCGTGATTTTTCACACGAAATACCCCAAAATTTTTCGCGCCTACCTCCGCTCGGCGCAATTTTTTTAAGTGCGCCCCCCCCCCCCCCCCCCCCCATACTTGAAATCCTGGATCCGCCCCTGCATTGTATGTGGTACATTGTATATACACAAGAAATCCAGACGTGATAAAACAATGGTAAGTTAAAATAGATAGATGTACACGTGGCTAAAATATAGAAAAGGTTTATAGTGTTTAACGCCACTTTCAACAATATTTCAGTTATATCGTGGAGGTCAGTTTTATTGACGGAGGAAAAACGGAGTACTCGGAGAAAACCACCAATCTGTTGCAAGTCACTGACAAACTTTGTCACAAAATGTTGTATCCGGTACATCTCGTCATTAGTGGGATTGCACAGGTAGTAGTAAATTCAACTACCATACGATCACGACCACGGCGACCCCCAAAATATAGAAAAATACAATACAACAAACAATAATAAACGTGAATAAACACAGAACAATTAAAGAGGAACAGCACGTACTAAAGCAATTGAAGCAAACACACGTAGTCCGTATGGATAAACAATTCCTGATCCTCGTGTGGCACCCATCATGTCACTGAGAATAATAATCAATGATCAATAAAGGTCGTAAACGAGTTATGAAGAGTTTGAAGATACCAAAAGGGTAATCAGAATCCGTTAATGGTCTTTTTATATGTGGAGGCAACCGGTGTATCTGGAGAAAGCCACCAACCTGCTGTATTCCGATGTTTTATCGAATAGACTTCACAATTGGGCGAGAATCATTCTCCCAATATTAAGTGGTTCTAGACACTTGTTATATATATGTAGTTGTTTGTATGGTCTCGTAAGTTTGTGTAAGAGTTATCTCCGTTTGTACTTTGTCCGGATTTGTTTTATGTATTATCTGTCTCTTGAATAAATGTAAGAAATGGCAGCAGACGTGTTTTTGTCATTTCATTTAATTTGTGATTGTTGCAGGGCACGCGTTGTGTCCTGCTTCATCATTACATGGTGGAGAACTCTAAAGATCTCAATTCCCCAAGGAGATAAGACATTACATTTTGATACCATCTGGATTTTAAAAGACAAGAATGCTGCTCAAGTGGATTTTTTTTTGCTCGTTTTCAATGTCGTCTGCGTGATGCTGTGTGTGAAATAGTCAAAATCGTCGTGTGTTGATTGTTATGTATCCCGCCTTTTTAAAATTCGTTAAGCCTATATGTATTTTAAAATATTCATCATGGATGGAAAAGGATTTAAATCACTGAAATGTTGGTGTGGATTGATTTGCTACAGTTTGAGTTAGCACGTGGTCCGTTGAAAATTTCATTGGAGTGGGAAGGATTGCCTTTCCAGTTTCAAACTTTGTTAAATTGTTGTTTTCAATATTTTCCGTTTTTAAATTTACTCTGGAGACCTGTAAATTGTAAATGCATTGATAACACTAACTATATTGTTTTTCACGCTAGGATCGTGCGTTGAATATTTCGTCCGTCAGTTGTGTTCGTTATCAGCGAGTTTTCTTTAATTTGAACTACTGATTATTGCATATGAAGTTTGTTTTCAATTTTGAAATTTTACGCATGTGACACATTTGTGATATCGACGAAAAGATGTGAGAAACCTAGTGATAATACCAGCACGGTAGATCGTGATGCCTGGTATTATATGTGAGGACGGTTCAGGATATCTGCAGCGTATCAACTTATTCTTACATTTGTGAAATTTCGAAATCAAATTAAGCCATGGCTTGGCCAATGCTTTAGTATCTTGACATCAGGTGATGATTGCATCGCCGGTGGTTCGATTTATTTCAGAAATAAAACCTGCTCGTTTCTTGTGAAACATTTAGGAGTTTGAGGTCTCCGCTGAATTCATCGTATTGTGACGTAGATGTCCGGCCACTTGATGTAATAATGTTCCCGTCAAAGCTGAATATTTGTTAGGCCATGTACACATTCCGACTTCATATTTAATTTAATAACACTACTGTATGTACCTGTATTGTGAAATTTTGGATTTGATATTTTTTTTTATAAATTTGCAAAAACTTACGGACCATTATAAAAATTTGGAAGATTTTATTTTGTGGGGCGGGATGTTATATATATGTAGTTGTTTGTATGGTCTCGTAAGTTTGTGTAAGAGTTATCTCCGTTTGTACTTTGTCCGGATTTGTTTTATGTATTATCTGTCTCTTGAATAAATGTAAGAAATGGCAGCAGACGTGTTTTTGTCATTTCATTTAATTTGTGATTGTTGCAGGGCACGCGTTGTGTCCTGCTTCATCATTACACACTATTTGTAGGAACAGCCACAATACAATGCTCGCCTGGAGTACTACGATTGGCGGCTTCTGATTACCACCTTCAAACTTTTTGCTCAATGAAATGAGGACACATTTAATTGTAGATGGCAATATTTTCTCAGTCAGAATGTTTTTGTTTTATATTTTTTAGTAAAGCTAAGAATATGTCAGAAGCCAATTCAACCTGGGAACTGCGGTGCCAGATGGATACGCTGGTATTTCAATACTAACATTCAAAGATGTAGTTTGTTTCATTACCAAGGGTGTCGTGGAAATGAAAATAATTTCAAATCAAAAGCACAATGTGAGGCAGAGTGCATGCCAAGCCAACAAACAAACACTATAGAGAAACCTCTGATATATGGATCAAACAAACCAGTAGTTGTGACGGAGCCAATCAGATCTCCCGATTATTCTAATTATATAGACAGAGCATATTCAATGGTTAGATCGAAAGATGTCGGAGATTACGACAGAGAACGAAGAAGAAAACGTAGACTCGAAAAGAGACGTCAAAAACGTCTACGGAAGTTAATGCGCAAACGCCGAAAGAGCATGCGCAGCAAAAAACGAAGACGGGAAGGAAAGGTGAAGTCTAAAGGAGGAAAAAAGAAACGCAAAAACAAAAAGAACAAAAAGAATAAAAACAAGAAAAATAAAAGAGGACGACGAGGAAAGAAAAAGAAAAATCAAAAATCAAAAGGTGAAAAATCAACAATAACATTCATTCCTGGAGATGAAATCAGCGATAAGAATAGTGATTTAATGAAAAAAATAATATCTAAAGAATCGTCTACTGTTAAACAAGAAATTCGAAAAAAAGAATCAAAATCATAAAAAAAAAAATCATGTGGCATTTTGGGACCTCGAGCGTATCTTAAGATTTTTCATTTGCAAATGGCACAAACAAAGCTGCTATAATGTGTACAATGCATTGTGAGATGAATGGAAATAATAGAAATACTACATATTGGTTAACGTACCACTTCTTATTACATTAAATCCTTACTAAAAGGGGAGAATTCATTGTTTAATCCTTTTAAGATTTAACTAGATACTTGTAGAAATTGTAGAATTATCTTGTAAGGAGATCTCTGCATCAGTGATTGTCCTATAAGAACTACAAGCAAATATTTACATGAATTCACTGCTTGATTCTCCTTATATTTCGAAAGTTGAGTTACATTTGGGATGGTAACGGTTTATGTAACCTACACTAAAATATAACTGTTTATGATGACTCCCTTATATGGTAACTGTTGTTTATGCGACCTACTTTAAATGTTAACGGTTTATATGACCTAGTTTAAATAGTAACCAGTTTTGAGGACTACTTTAAATGGTAACTATTTATGAGGCCCACTTTAAATGGTAACTGTTTATAGGAACTATTTCAATGAAAACTGTTTATAGGATCTGTAAGGTGTCAGATCTGGGGAAAATAATTGCTAGACTTATGATAAAAATAAAAACGTAGATATCAAATTTAATGCACACAATGCTTTTCTGGAATAACCTTCATCAGGTACGCCCATAGTCAAAGCTATTTACAGGCTTGTGATATAGTCATTGTCACAAGATCAAATATATATAGGTCAGTGGTATTTCAATTTAAGTCCTTTCCTTTTCCATGGTTAATGGTTATGTAGCATCATACGAACTAAATTTGATATGGTTTCTTAATTACCCCTTTGGTATTTTCATATTTTTTTTTTAATATCTACGTTTTTATTAAGCAGAAATAGTAAAACATCGGAATTTGTATTTTTTAAATAGACTGAGTGTGAAAAGCAGTCCTGGAACTTGTAATACCAAATAATTCAGCTTAATTTAAATACAAAAACATATCAATAACAGAATATGAATGTTAAAAAATTAGTATTATGTGAAAAAAATATTTATGTAGATTTTACATATATATATATATATTAAGTGTCATTTGAGTTATATGTCATTGTTAGGGTTATGGTTATGATGTTTAACGCCACTTTCAGTAATATTTAAGCTATATCGTGACGGTCAGTTTTATTGGTGGAGGAAACCTGAGTACCAGGAGAAAACCACCGACCTGCCGCAAGTCACGGACAAACTTCATCACATAATGTTGTATCGAGTACACCTCGCCATGAGTGGGATTCGAAGTGACAACTTTAGTGGTGATAGGCAGTTGATTGCTTAGGAAGCGCCGTCTTAGCGCATGGACACACTGGACAGTTTAATATTTAAACACTGACTTTGTTGGAAATACAAACACAATAAATATATGTTTAATTTTATTGACCATTTACATTTTTATTCCTGTGAGTGGCTGCGCAGGTAGACAGTGCACTGCTTTGCCCGGGGGCCTATAATGCTGTTAAGACGGCGCCGTGCAGGTAGACAGTGCACTGCTTTGCCCAGGGGCCTATAATGCTGTTAAGACGGCGCTGTGCATAGGTAGTTGTAAAAACTACCATACGATCACGACCAATATACATCATTGTAAATATATTTAAGTTTTACATATTGTAAATAATTGTGTCAAAATGCACGTGGACAATATTATTATTTGTTCTGTTTTGTATGTTATATGTTGTATTTTTTGGGGAGGGTTTTAGAATAGCGAGTTTTCTTTTGACTAAGAAAGTTGGATAGCATTTTCCAAAATAATATCCCTGTATACAAGTATCCACTTAATGCTACAAATCAGAGTTGATGTTATCTGAATTTCAACAAAGAAAATTGCGTTCCAATTCAGGGTACTTTTTTCAGGTTTAAAGTATGTTACAGCATTTCTGCATAATATGATATTGATCAAAGGGAGTTAACCCATTTCATTTTTTATTATTTTATCTTCTTTTCATGTTCAATAATAAATAAAACAAACTCTTATCTGTGTCTGTATTTATATTTTTCTTATGGAATACACGTTAGAAAAAACACCGAAGGGGCAATCAAGAATGGCCAAGCAAGAGACACTAGGGGCATTGGTACACAAGACACGGGACGAAGACAAACACAATACAACTAAAAAAATAATAGAAAGATGAGTAACACGGATCCCAACCAAATCCGGATGTGAACCTATGTGCTGTCGAAGGGCAAGAAGCCCTGTCGCCTTCAAGACACCAGAGGGACAATAAGGGCCATAATTATTCTTTCTTAAGACGCACAAAATGATAAATCAAGGAATGGCAGACAATACCATGGCCAACAGAAAGAAGACAAACAATTATCTACAGATCTCTGTACAGAAAACTAAGAATTGAGCAACACGAATCCCAATAAAAATCGGGGGTGGACGCAGGTGTTCCGAATGAATAAGCACTTCATGCTCCACTAGTTGCGACCGTCGTATTACTCTTGTTACAAACTGATCATTTGTGACACAGGTATTCCGTAACGGTTAAGCAAGTCATGGTGGTGACCGTAAAACTTTCGAAGTGATGACTTCAACTTAAACAAGTCATGGTGGCGACTGTAAAACTTTCGAAGTGATGACTTCAACTTAAGCAAGTCATGGTGGCGACTGTAAAACTTTCGAAGTGATGATTTCAACTTAAACAAGTCATGGTGGCGACTGTGAAACTTTCGAAGTGATGACTTCAACTTAAACAAGTCATGGTGGCGACTGTAAAACTTTCGAAGTGATGACTTCAACTTAAACAAGTCATGGTGGTGACCGCAAAGCTTTCGAAGTGATGACTTCAACTTAACCATTATGAACCCGTGGTTCAGTAGCTTCATTGTCAGAAGTAACTCTCTATGAAGGAATTCATTGTAGGAAGCACAAGCTTTGGAATATCGTATCCGTATCAACTGAGAGATATATATTCCATATACAGGCATTGCTGGACAATGATGGTACATACTGATTGTATTAGTAGATGTAAATCTTGCTACCATACGATCGCGGCCACGACAGATAAATCTAGGACCGTCGTGATCGTATGGTAGTTGGATTTCCATCTACCTGTGCAATCAGTGCCTATCACCACTAATGTTGTGAGTTCGAACCCCGCTCAGGCAAGGTGTGCTCGATACAACATTATGTGATAAAGTTTGTCAGTGACTTGCGACAGGTCGGTGGTTTTCTCCGGGTACTTTAGTTTCCTCCACCAATAAAACTGACCACAACGATATAACTGAAATATTGTTGAAAGTGGCGTTAAACACCATTAACCAACCAAACCAAGCAATATTATCTTATTCTACACCTGATAGAAAAATGTAATAAAATAAGAAAAAGAATATCACATTATCTGAACAGTTCCAATATACAATAGAAACATCCTAGAAAGAAACAAAATCGATGTCCCTGACATGAATACATGACTGCTCAATGTTCTGGATTGATAGAGGCACTTCAATGAAAAGTGACAAGATTAGATAGTAAGATTTAAAAAGCAGGGCCTATGAGAGGGGGTTCAGCCGGTACATCGGTCCGGGGACCTGAGAACCAAGAAGGGACAACTTTACAAGTTTTATGCTTGTCACTGCTTTGTATAAAGTATATGTTATCTGGACATTTTTTGAGAGAAGTTTCAGCCTGTCCCCGGGGTCCAACACAGTCTTGTTCCTCCTTGCATCATTTCTCTTGGAGGCCCTGTTTAACAGTAATACGAAATACAGCCCGATGTTCGGTTAGACCAAGTAGTCATCGATGACCTGTACTGTAAGTGCATCTACCATACGATCGCGGCCCCTGTACTTAGTTAAACAAAAACATTTATATAACCTTTATAAGCCAGTACACTGTGACCACCATACAATAGCTCAAGCAGGTATATTAATCTTCTGTCGATCTTTTAAACACACAAAGGATAAATAATACACAGGATTAAGACTAAATGTATAAACCAAGGAATGGCTTATAAGGTTAAGGTGCTGTGTTACACGGTCAAACATTACCTTCAAATTCACTTCAAACTTTACCTCTGCACCTGTTTCAAACACTTGTGCACATGTTTTACACTGTCATAAACACTTGTGCACATGTTTTACACTGTTATAAACACGTGTGCACATGTTTTACACTGTTATAAACACGTTTGGTAGTTCCATCAAATACTGGAAGGTAGTTGGATATGTCATAGGACTGTAAGAAAGTTGAAGATACCAAAGGTGTAATGCAATCAGAAGCCGTCAAAGAAGGACAGACAGCACAATGGTCAAAAGAAAGGGGACAAAAGGATAAACAACGATCTACAAAAACTACACAGAAAACTAGTCGTTAGAGTCTCTGATTCTATAGGTAAATAAACATCCAACTTCCATGCGATCGCGACCACGAGGGACCCTCTACAAAAATTAATTAAAAAAAATATTTAGAATTTATTTACAAGAAGAGTTAGCAGATACCATGGGTGTAATCGGAAGCCGTAAGTCGAAGAAGGACAGACAATACAATCTTCAAAAGAAGAAGGACAGACAATACAATGGTCAAAAGAAGAAGGACAGACAATACAATGGTCAAAAGAAAAAGGACAGACAATACAATGGTCAAAAGATGAAGGACAGACAATACAATGATCAAAAGAAGAAGGACAGACAATACAATGGTCAAAAGAAGAAGGACAGACAATACAATGGTCAAAAGGAAAAAGGACAAAAGGACAAGCAATATTCTACAATACGCTATGTATACAGAAAGAGTAACGTGAACACCACTAAAAACCGGGGGTGAACTCAAGTGCTCCAGAAGGGGACGCAGTTCCTGCTCCAAGTACATTTTGACAACCATGCTAGGTCAGATATATTACATGAATCAAATTTTCGAATATGACATTCCAGAGATCTTTAATTGCACATGAAGATGAAAATACAACTACCATATCACCACGACTATAACAGACCCTCAAGGTTTCTGTTTATCTAAAGGTTGTCAGAATTGAATTTTTTTGTTTATATTAAACGTTGCCAATATTCGATGTTTTATACTAATAAAATGTTCTGAACAAGAAGCCAGGTTTAAAAAAATATGTTATAATGTCGTAATTAGTGAAAAGAATTAGAATATCTGTTGGTAAAATCGCTATTAGCACGATCTAATTATAAATCAGCTGCTTTTCCGAAGTTTGCCGAATACTGATAACTGCAATAAATAACCAGGAAGCATGTTTCATGTAAATTCGTTAGAATTAATATAATTTAAGAAATATATCTATGAAATTGGATCCCGGGGTAATCAGTTAATATTATATAATGGTATTTAGTAAGAATGACACTTAAAATCGGAAATACGTGATGAAATCAATAAAAACAAACCCAAACTCTGCAAAGGGGCCCGATAAAGGGAAAATTGTAAACAAATTGTATTGCATATTATTGACAACACTTGAGTTGTTTTGATTATATTTTTTTTAGGGAAAAACAGACATGAAGTTCATTATTTTAGTCTCTAATTTAAAAGAGATATCACCTAGCGTTTTCTCCTAAAAAAAGAATATATAAAAAAATTTACGATGCAATTCTACTGTTAAAATATGACTCGGCCGAAAAAAAGATACTAAATTATGCTTATGTGTTGAAAAATGGAGTAGGTCGGTATAGCATCTTTTATTAATGTTTACACAAAGCTTGCTGAATCCTGCTTTTTGTGTCGTTTTCGTATAGAATCCGTCAATGTTTTTGTTCTCCCATGATTCGATTTGTGCCATGTGCTTTCTTCATCAACAAACAATTTCGCAAATGCGCAAACCCTTTCCCGAATGAGTTCACTGTCAGGTCGTATGAATATTGCGTGGATAAACATTGGATTCTTTACTGGATTCAAGAAAATAAAACAGCGACGTATTTCCTTCGTTCTAGGCTATTTACGTATCATATTATGAAAAATTTCAACTGCAATAAGTATAAAACATCGAATATTGGTAACTTTTAATATAAAAAAACAATTCAATTCTGACAGCCTGTATGCCTTTAAAACAAAACTATTCATGTAATGTCTACTACGATTTATGCACAAAACCGTGGTGTGGCTTTTCAATCCTATTGTTTTGTACTGTTTTCCTTTTGTATTTTTCTATATCTAATGTTACGCTACATTATATTTATTAATACATGGTATTCACTGCAATTTTCACATCAAAATACATTTTATTGTTCTTTTCTCGTCATTATAAGACCTATCATCGAATACGCAAAATGTCGTCAATATTCGACAAAGAAATGCTAAGTATAAAATGTTTTAGGTGAAAGGAACAGGATAATGTTTTTGTTTATTTTATATCGTTTTAATTTCACTGGCGATGCGTTGTCCATTCTGATTACATTGTATTATACTTTTCCGTCTGTTTTTTGGTTCAAAATCTGATTTCTAAAAAGAAGAACGCAGTGTCCAAGTAACAAAAGATTGTTTACTAAAAGGAAGACCATAATACAATGTATCCAGTGGTTACTGAGAAGTAGAAATTTCAGCCAATCAGAGCACATTACTGGTCCAGTCAGCCATGTTAAATTTCAGATCAGCACCAACAAACGTAAACTTTAATAAAATACCACGTGACAAAGTTTCGTCTGAAGTTGGGTTCCAAACGGGTCAATTGGTTTCGGAAAAGAAGAACTGAAAATGTGAGATGCTTAGTGACATCAACGGACTCGACAGACTCAAGGTGATGACAACAGCTCACATGACATTGTGAGCTAAGATAGAATTAAGAAAATGAGTAATGTTAATTTCATGTGAATCAATGAACTAAGTAGTTGACGTAAATCTGCCTTTTTTTTTTATTATTAACACACATCAATTTTATAGTCACAAACCACGTATAGTAGGTAATTCTACCTTAGTGCAAATAGTTGAAGGTCGTTAAGAATACACGTGAAGACATTAATCAAAGAAGTAAATTATCCGTTATCAATTACATGAACATTAAAATGATGTTTAGTTATAACCGATTTTCGTCCTGTGTCTTGTGTGTCAGATGTTACCAGTGTCTCTGTAATGTCCATTTTCGTCCTGTGTCTTGTGTGTCAGATGTTACCAGTGTCTCTGTAATGTCCATTTTCGCCCTGTGTCTTGTGTGTCAAATGTTACCAGTGTCTCTGTAATGTCCATTTTCGTCCTGTGTCTTGTGTGTCAGATGTTACCAGTGTCTCTGTAATGTCCATTTTCGTCCTGTGTCTTGTGTGTTAAATGTTACCAGTGTCTCTGTAATGTCCATTTTTTGATTGTCTCTTCGGTTTTCTCTAACTTTTATATACATATGTCTATCAATCAGTAGGTAATCAGTGTCTCTCAAAGCTAACGATGCGAGTTCGATTACCGCGCATGACGAGGTGTACTCGATACATCATTATTTGATAAATTTTGTCGTCGATTTGTGATGGAAAAGAGTCCCCCCCCCCCCTCGGTGTACTCCTGTTTTCTCTACCAATAAAACCGACCGCCACGAAATAACCGAAAGACTGTTAAAAGTGGCCCCAGTCACCCAAAATCCTATCCCTCCTATCATCATTTCATTTTATATTGATAATTGATAAACATATGCTGCCATTAATCGACATTTTATCTCATCCGTTTAACTATATTAAAGACTGATATTTAAACATATCGACATCACCTGTATATAATGCACCGTTATTATTGTCAGATTCGAGATATATACATACATACACTCACGTATATATCGACCTTAACATGCAACATCTGATTAAACAAAATGTTTGATAATTGTCTAAGACTGACATATATTTGTTCTATATTGTGATAAATGTAGTTTCTTGTTAGCATGTTATGGAAAGACGGTGGTGACATATTTAATATGGATAATTTATCGCTCTTTAGAAAACCAAACTGAAAATAAACAGAAGATACTGTACTACCACAACAGTTCCAAAATTAAATCGAAGTTTACTGTCTCAAAATGATAAAGCTGACAATCATCAGGTTTTTTTTTATCTACTGGCAATTTCGTCAACAGACATGACCATTTCTTCTGCTCATAACGGGTGTCTTTTCCTACTTAATAAATACAAATGTAAAACGAAGTTATAAAGACAAGTTTATTGGAATCAAATGTATTTAATCTGTTGAATAAAAACCCAACACGAACTAACAATTATCTGTTCTGTCACTGCATTGGAAACAAAAGCAAAGTAGAATTAAGCACATAACATGGATGTGGACAGAAAATTTGTCAGTAGATTGATTGATTTGATTTTTGGTGTTTCAACGCCACTTTCAGCAATATTTCAGCTATATCATGGCGACCAGTTTTAGTGGTGGAAGAAGTCGGAGTACCCGGAGAGAACCACCGACCATGGGCAAGCAACTGGTAAACTTTATCACTTGCAGCTGTGAGCCGAGTGCATCTTTTTGTAATTTGCAAAGCCGGGCGTGAACCCACGCCATATTGATGATAGGCTTGTATGAGTTGTTAGGTAATCCAATTACCTAACTCACTGAGCCACCCGGGCCCTACAACTACCTAACTCATTGAGCCACCCGGGCCCTACAACTATCTAAGTCACTGAGCCACCCGGGCCCTACAACTACCTAACTCATTGAGCCACCCGGGCCCTACAACTACTTAACTCATTGAGCCACCCGGGCCCTACAACTACCTAACTCATTGAGCCACTCGGGCTCTACAACTACCTAACTCATTGAGCCACCCGGTCCCTACAACTACCTAACTCATGGAGCCACCCGGGCCCTACAACTACCTAAGTCACTGAGCCATCCGGGCCCTACAACTACCTAACTCACTGAGCCACCCGGGCCCTTCAACTACCTAACTCATTGAGCCACTCGGGCTCTACAACTACCTAACTCATTGAGCCACCCGGTCCCTACAACTACCTAACTCATGGAGCCACCCGGGCCCTACAACTACCTAAGTCACTGAGCCATCCGGGCCCTACAACTACCTAACTCACTGAGCCACCCGGGCCCTTCAACTACCTAACTCATTGAGCCACCCGGGCCCTACAACTATCTAACTCATTGAGCTACCCGGGCCCTACAACTACCTAACTCACTGAGCTACCCGGGCCCTACAACTACCTATCTCATTGAGCCACCCGGGCCCTACAACTACCTAACTCATTGAGCCACCCGGGCCCTACAACTACCTAACTCACTGAGCCACCCGGGCCCTACAACTACCTAACTCATTGAGCCACCCGGGCCCTACAACTACCTAACTCACTGAGCCACCCGGGCCCTACAACTACCTAACTCATTGAGCCACCCGGGGCCTACAACTACCTAACTCATTGAGCCACCCGGGCCCTACAACTATCTAACTCATTGAGCCACCCGGGCCCTTTGTCAGTGGAAGTTGGCATTATTCGTCTGCACGAAAGTTTTGTTTGTTTGTTTGTTTGATGGTGCCTAACTTCACTTTCAACAATATTTCAGTTATATCATGGCGGTCAGTTTCATTGGTGGAGGAAACAGGAGTTCCCGGAGAAAACCACCGGCCTCTCGCAAGTCACTGACAAACTTTATCACATAATTTTGTACACATCGCCTTGATCGAGATTCGAACTCACAACATCAGAGTGATAGGCACTGATTGCATAGGTAGTTGTACTACCATACGATCACGGCCACGACGGCCACCTTGCACGAAAGAATAATATAAATAACTACACAAGTGATTATTATTATTGCTTTGTATATCTGTTGATATACAATATGATGTATATCTTAACTTGTAACTGTTTGTAGTATGGGTAATAAAATTACACATGGTTCTATAATGAAATATCAATTGTACATGATAACAACAAGTATTGGCACAGAAATCTACAAAAGGCGATAATTTTGCGATTTTTTTTCACTGTTTCATTTGATTGAAAAATACCTGATGTTTTATTTTCAAATGTTGCTACCATTTTTTTTGGGCAATATATAGCAAACTCGTTTAATAGACTTGCGAATATCGATAAATTCTTGATCTTCATCCGCCGTTTCATGCGAGGTGTACTCGATACAACATTATGTGATAAAGTTTGTCAGTGACTTGCGACATGTCGGTGGTTTTCTCCGGATACTCCTGTTTCCTCCACCAATAAAACTGACCGCTACGATATAACTGAAATAGTTTTGAAAGTGGCGTTAAGCACCATAAACCCAAGCCAACCTTGATCTTCATCCGTTTAGTGTCTAGATTCTTGACATTTAATACTCGCCTTGTTACAAACAAACGTGTCCCTAAGCTTTGTATATAATATGTGCATTGTATTGATAAATATACTATATTTCACACCTGAATATACCAATCAACATTAGTCAATGATATAATTCTACATATGCATGACATATCTATTTCCTGAGATTTATTTTTAATGAAAATTCAATGCTTTTTAATATGATATATGTTGCGAAAAAACTGATACAGTTTAATATTACATGCGGAGAAAATATAAAAAAGAAAAAAAAAACATCTTTTGAGTCATAGCAAAATTGCTGACATTTGCTGTTAATAAAGGACGAAATCCATTTAATGATATGTTGTAAGATTTTTCCTCTATATCTATTTATAACCAAATATCTTTTCACCGGAAGTTTTAAAAATAGATCAATTGATATTTAGAAACGCAAAAGAAATATATTTAAATGAAAAATTCCCAATTCTTTAATTATTTACTCAATGCAATATCGAAATAAACTTGAAATAAAATTCTAATAAAAAAAACTTTTTCTACGAGACTCTCGACGGAAGAGCGGCGTAGGTAAAATGAACGGAACAGCCATAACAAATCTGCTACACAATGCATTCAAAATAAAAGATAATTTACGTGTACGGATCATCGTTTTATTGAAATTTCATTGAAGGATTTGCATTTGACCAGTTGATCGTTATTTCCTGTATTTTCGTGTTGTTTTAGTGTAGCTGTAATACAAAAAATGACGTAGTTACACTGTAAATAAAAAGTTTTCGAATATATTAGGAAAGAAAACAGACATCTGAATTTGAATCTTATTTTTATTATAGTAAAGTATGTTTCGATCTATATAAGATCTTTAAAAGATCTATATATTTCATAAGATTTTTTTTTGCAAACAAACATAGCTTCAGTCTTCAGTTACACAGTCAAAGAGAGATAACTCCAGCCAAATAATAAATTTAAAAAAAACTTTAAAAAGTATTTGAAAAAAATAATACATTCCCTTCTCATGCCTCCCTCTAAACATTATAGGACTTCGTCCTTCAAACAGGCTGTGCCTGTCTCATATTTTATAAAAAGTGATTGCCAATAGACCTTTTGCAACTGGTATACGAGTTACTTCCCTTACGACGGACAAAATGGTAATATTCTCATAATTTGCAAATATTTGAACCTTGTAAAAATTCAGAGAATTACTTTATAGCAGTTAGAAAATTCATAATTGGTTACAATGTTAAAATTGTGAACCAATAATGGTGAAATATATGTTATTTTCATTGAACTTTGCGTGATAAGGGGGTCCTATTATCCGTCTTAAAGGGAAATAACTACTGTAAATGTATAATTTTAGAATCAAAGTCGGAAATGTACAAATTAAATTCTTTTTTCGATTTACGGTTTCTGATTACACCTTTGGTATTATTAATACATAACCCATAGATAAAGACTAAATATGTAATGAATAAGAAAATAAATACTTTTGGAGATATGAGTGGGTTCTTTGGATCATTGTAGGCAATCATAGATATACAACTGCCTTTTGTCAGTGATTTTATATCCACATTATTATTGAAGGGTAACTAATTAAGCGCTAGAGAAAACCGAAGGCGCAATCAAGAATTAACCACCCAGAAAAACAAGACACAAGAAGATGACAAACTAATAAAAAAAAAAAAAAAAAAAAAAAAAAAAAAAAAAAATAAAAAAAATAAAAAAACCACACACAACACAATATGTCTTGTACACGACTATGCGCAGCCAAACACAAATAACGTAAATAAAACATGAGCTTTCCTACAAACTACTGGAGATAATCACGAACCGAACATCGTTTTTATGTGGAAATCGTAACGGACATCACAACATAATTTAGACTACTAAATAAAGTTTCATTCTTGTGTCGTTTAACAGTAACACGATGTAACTTGTAGGACAGGAACTGCTTATCTTTGTCGTTTAACAGTAACACGATGTAACTTGTAGGACAGGAACTACTTATCTTTGTCGTTTAACAGTAACACGATGTAACTTGTAGGACAGGAACTGCTTATCTTTGTCGTTTAACAGTAACACGATGTAACTTGTAGGACAGGAACTGCTTATCTTTGTCGTTTAACAGTAACACGATGTAACTTGTAGGACAGGAACTGCTTATCTTTGTCGTTTAACAGTAACACGATGTAACTTGTAGGACAGGAACTGCTTATCTTTGTCGTTTAACAGTAACACGATGTAACTTGTAGGACAGGAACTACTTATCTTTCGGATCCCTTAGGCTAACCCCTGTTTCTGTGAAGTTCGAGTAGCTCAATATTTGGTTTTCTTAATGAAATGGAATAATGGAATGTTGTTTAAGGTCAAACGCGCAGTATATGACCGCATTATTATACTAATAGGGGATGCTTGACCCCATCTAACTGGTTTTAATATCGCCTTTCCCATGTCAGAAAAGTGAGCGGACATGTATTGCCTCTTTCTATCAAATTTGTATTCCATTTTGGTTTTGTGCCGACAGTGTGGTATTTAAGTCAAACAAATTGAAAAAAACAAGCAATTTAGAGTAAATGGGAACAGGAAGGCTAGAAAACCAAAAGTGACTTAACAATATAGCCGATATAGGCTAATGTCACGTATGGCGAAAGGAGATCAACCTTGTTCAATTCATTTGACGAGTGTTTTATTTGTTATATCTCACATAATTTTCGGAGGATATTCCATATACAACGGTGATGCTGCCGCTGTTGCCATCGATATACGGATCCTCCTCGATCAAAAGGACTGATAATATGATTCTATTGATATCTATTAATAGTTCATATATTGAAGATCAAAGAGTTTGATTGGTTGGTATTTAATGCCAGCCTTAGCAGTATGTCAGCTATATCGTGGCATGAACACATTTATTGAAGATCAAAGGGTTTGATAAGATAAATTAACTATAAGACGATTTTCCACTTTCCCGGGTTACAAACGCCCATTATCATCTAAGTATGGTTAAAATCCCTTTAAACGGTGAAATGTCAAGCAATCCTTTTTAGAATGAACATGTGTTACTTAATAAAAATCCCTTAAAAATTATGAAAGGCGCTAAATCTGTGATTAAAGACACCTTATTTCTAACGAATACAACATTATTATATAAAATCAAATAAAAAATTATAGATAACTACATGATATTTGAAGTTTATATCATCATAACTGATGCTAAATTGTTGTTTTTTATTTACATTTTGACACCAAAAACTTACTTTTATTGTAATAGTAAGTCGATAAGTGTTTCATCTCTTTAATATATCAAGATGTTAGAAATGATATCATCCTTTTATTAACCTATAGTTTATAGTTGTTTACTTTGAAATAAATCTCCGTAAAAATGATTCATTTCTTTCATGTACAAGGTTGTATATGTACAAATAGTGTCGTAAATAAACAATTATAATAACTGTTAGGGGTTAGAGTAATGTCAAGGTCACGACTTGCTAGGGGATAGGATAATGTTGTCAAGGTAATCTTGTCAAGGTCACGACCTGTTTTTAGGTTAGAGTTGGGGTAATGTTGTCAATATCACGATCTGTTTTTGCTTAGAGTTAGGGTAATGTTGTCAAGGTCACGACATGTTTCTAGGTTAGAATTAGGGTAATGTTGTCAAGGTTACGACCTGTTTTTATGTTAGGGTTAGGATAATGTTGTCAAGGTCACGACCTGGTTTTAGGTTAGAGTTATGGTAATGTTGTCAAGGTCACGACCTGTTTTTTGGTTAGAGTTAGGTATAAATGTCAAGGTCACGACATGTTAGGGGTTAGGGTTAGGGTAATGTTGTCAATGTCACGACCTGTTTTTGGTTAGAGTGAAGGTAATTTTGTCCAGGTCACGACCTGTTTTTAGGTTAGGGTTAGGGTAATAATGTCAAGGTCACGGCGTGTTAGGGGTTAGGGTAATATTGTCAAGGTCACGACCTGTTAGGGTTAGGCTAATGTTGTCAAGATCACGACCTGTTAGGGTTAGGATAATGTTGTTAAGGTCACGATTAGTTAGGGGTTAGGGAAATGTCAAGGTCACGACGATCCCCATTATTTCAATGCTATTAGTTCTTTTATCTGTTCAGTTCTAAATTTGTAATGATATAAAAGGGTAAACAAAAGCTGTATGAGGCTTTCTGTGATGAATAGTTTATCAGAATAATTTGCAGACTTAGTAAGAAAGGATATGAATGGAAATAAACATTAGAGAAACCCGAACGGCAATCAATAATGGACAACCCAGAGACACAGGGAACATTGGGTAAAACAAAACAAAATAGAACAAAAACAAAAACACAAAACGAAAAAGACGAGCAACACTGACGTAAACAGGTAAAAGACTTACCGATGACAAAGGTTAACATAACTTTATATAAGGCAAAATGACTGAGACTATTAAAAAACTGAAGTCATCACGTTTGTACTTGTTTTTAATCTTCCTCGATTGTCGATTTCAGGTTCAAAGGTCAAGATAGGAAGTACATTTTTGAGTATGGATAGCATCATTTAATTAAATAAACGTTAGAGAAAACCGCAGGGACAATCCAGAGAAACTGGTAACACTTGGTACACAGAACACAGGACGTAGACAAACAAAGAGAAACTGGTAACACTTGGTACACAGAACACAGGACGTAGACAAACAAAGAGAAACTGGTAACACTTGGTACACAGAACACAGGACGTAGACAAACAAAGAGAAACTGGTAACACTTGGTACACAGAACACAGGACGTAGACAAACAAAGAGAAACTGGTAACACTTGGTACACAGAACACAGGACGTAGACAAACAAAGAGAAACTGGTAACACTTGGTACACAGAACACAGGACGTGACAAACAAAGAGAAACTGGTAACACTTGGTACACAGAACACAGGACGTAGACAAACAAAGAGAAACTGGTAACACTTGGTACACAGAACACAGGACGTAGACAAACAAAGAGAAACTGGTAACACTTGGTACACAGAACACAGGACGTAGACAAACAAAGAGAAACTGGTAACACTTGGTACACAGAACACAGGACGTAGACAAACAAAGAGAAACTGGTAACACTTGGTACACAGAACACAGGACGTAGACAAACAAAGCAACAACAAAAAACAAAACATAACAAAGAAAACTAAAATAACGGAAGCAACACGAACCCCACCAACAACTGAGGGCGAAGGGCAAGCAATTCCTGCCTCTACTAGACACATGCCATGTTAATCATATAGTCAATATGTGTTGGACACCACTATACGCAAACAAACACAAATAATGTATAGATGTAGATAATCGCCGAATCGAGAATTGTTCAGTCACAGAACATAATCTATGTAGCGGAAGCTGGAATTAATGGTGTGGGCTAATTTTTCTATCTTTATTCTTGAGATACCTATGAAGGAACTTTGTCTCATAAGCACGTAGAAACAAATTAGAGAGTAGTGTGGTACAGTTTGTGCCCATAAGAATACCGTACGGCTGTTGGAAATACTAGTCCATTAAACTGAACAAATATGTTGTCGATCAAAATGTGAAATATTTAACATTTGAATGTTCTAGGCCTGTTTATATCTATTATTAGATGTTGAATGGCTTACAAGGTTAGATTTATCTCTACCAATAACAATATACTGATACAGATTTATCTCTACCAATAACAATATACTGATACAGATTTATCTCTACCAATAACAATATACTGATACAGATTTATCTCTACCAATAACAATATACTGATACAGATTTATCTCTACCAATAACAATATACTGATACAGATTTATCTCTACCAATAACAATTTACTGATACAGATTTATCTCTACCAATAACAATATACTGATACAGATTTATCTCTACCAATAACAATATACTGATACAGATTTATCTCTACCAATAACAATATACTGATACAGATTTGTCTCTACCAATAACAATATACTGATACAGAGTTATCTCTACCAATAACAATATACTGATACAGAGTTATCTCTACCAATAACAATATACTGATACAGATTTATCTCTACCAATAACAATATACTGATACAGATTTATCTCTACCAATAACAATATACTGATACAGATTTATCTCTACCAATAACAATATACTGATACAGATTTATCTCTACCAATAACAATATACTGATACAGATTTATCTCTACCAATAACAATATACTGATACGGATTTATCTCTACCAATAACAATATACTGATACAGATTTATCTCTACCAATAACAATATACTGATACAGATTTATCTCTACCAATAACAATATACTGATACAGATTTATCTCTACCAATAACAATATACTGACACAGATTTATCTCTACCAATAACAATATACTGATACAGATTTATCTCTACCAATAACAATATACTGATACAGATTTATCTCTACCAATAACAATATACTGATACAGATTTATCTCTACCAATAACAATATACTGATACAGATTTATCTCTACCAATAACAATATACTGATACAGATTTATTTCTACCAATAACAATTTACTGATACAGATTTATCTCTACCAATAACAATATACTGATACAGATTTATCTCTACCAATAACAATATACTGATACAGATTTATCTCTACCAATTACAATATACTGATACAGATTTATCTCTACCAATAACAATATACTGATACAGATTTATCTCTACCAATAACAATATACTGATACAGATTTATCTCTACCAATAACAATATACTGATACAGAGTTATCTCTACCAATAACAATATACTGATACAGATTTATCTCTACCAATAACAATATACTGATACAGATTTATCTCTACCAATAACAATATACTGATACAGATTTATCTCTACCAATAACAATATACTGATACAGATTTATCTCTACCAATAACAATATACTGATACGGATTTATCTCTACCAATAACAATATACTGATACGGATTTATCTCTACCAATAACAATATACTGATACAGATTTATCTCTACCAATAACAATATACTGATACAGATTTATCTCTACCAATAACAATATACTGATACAGATTTATCTCTACCAATAACAATATACTGACACAGATTTATCTCTACCAATAACAATATACTGACACAGATTTATCTCTACCAATAACAATATACTGATACAGATTTATCTCTACCAATAACAATATACTGATACAGATTTATCTCTACCAATAACAATATACTGATACAGATTTATCTCTACCAATAACAATATACTGATACAGATTTATTTCTACCAATAACAATTTACTGATACAGATTTATCTCTACCAATAACAATATACTGATACAGATTTATCTCTACCAATAACAATATACTGATACAGATTTATCTCTACCAATAACAATATACTGATACAGATTTATCTCTACCAATAACAATATACTGATACAGATTTATCTCTACCAATAACAATATACTGATACAGATTTATCTCTACCAATAACAATATACTGATACAGATTTATCTCTACCAATAACAATATACTGATACAGATTTATCTCTACCAATAACAATATACTGATACAGATTTATTTCTACCAATAACAATTTACTGATACAGATTTATCTCTACCAATAACAATATACTGATACAGATTTATCTCTACCAATAACAATATACTGATACAGATTTATCTCTACCAATAACAATATACTGATACGTTTGGTCTCATTTTTTCTGTTGAGACACAACACCGAATTGATTCTTTATGTCTAGATTGTAGTTTCAAATATAGAATGGTAGTATATAAGGTAGAGAAATCAAATGTTTAAATGCTGTTACAATGATACTGAGATCTAGAACGTGAAGTATCCGTGCGGTAGATCGTGGGTTCGAGCCCCGGTCGGGTCAAACCAAAGACTATACAATTGGTATTTGTTGCTTCTCCGCTAATCACGCAGCATCTAAGAGAAAGAACAAATACTGGTTGACTCGGAATCAGAATAATGTGTACGAGTGGAGCGACATGTCTACTCGCGGACTTTTGTTTCAGTCCACTAGCACTATTAAAAATCCAACCCAGGGTGTTGGTCTAGTACAAAGTGGACCTCATCATAATCTCATTGAAAATTAACTTGCTATCGCCATGATATAGTTGACAATCAATCACCCACTCCTAAAGTATACAATACGTTTTTTGATATAATCATTAAGGCCAATTATGGAAAAGCAGGTATCGTGATGCATTTGAAGATCTGTTTTGGCAACTGTAAGAATAAAGCTTAAACGCTTGGAAAGAGGTTTGCATAACACTTAAAACAGCTCCCACGATATAAAGTTATTTGCATGAACATTTGTGTATGAAAAGTTTGAAGTTACCAAAGGGGTAATTTAGAAGCCGTAAATTGACGAAGGACATACAATGCAATGACCTATCTAAATAAATTACAATAGGACAATCAATGATCTACAAAACAATATTCAGAAAACTAAAGATTGAGATACACGAGCGCCACTAAAAATCGGGGTGAACTCATGTGCTATGGAAGTTTAAGCATGTTCTGCTCCACTAGTGACACCCGTCGTGTTATTTGTTTTATTACATAATGATTTTATTTAAACAATTTTATTGGCTATCATGCTGTCACCTGACATTCCGTAAAATTTGATATTGTTTGATTAAAACTCGTATTGACTCGCTTTCACTTTCACTTTCCATTGCATTATGTATGACGTCATAATGAAGTGATTAATTTCATAATGACTTGGTTTCACTTTCACTTTTTATTTTAATGTAATAAAACAATTACAGTCTGTTGTATCGGTTAATACGAGTTTTTATGGACCTTAAAAACGATATTCACCTCAGCCTAGAGGCTTCGGTGAATATCGTTTTGAAGGTCCATAACAACTCGTATTGACCTCAACAAAAGACTATAATTATATAATACGACACGAACATCATGTGATAAGTAAGACCTTTCTTGTTAGTTTCACATGCCAATATAAACATACTGCCTTTAGTTGAGTTTCGTCTCGGGTGATATTCTTTTTCCAGAGTGTGATGTTTTTTCCCTCGTGTGGTCATCTACCATAACACCCTCAACTAAAGGCAGTATGCTTTTTTTTTTTATCATACTGAATGCTAGTAGTAAAGAGGACTTTGAATTTTTATTGGAGTCAGTTAACCAATGGGACACACTATGTACATATCACTACCTAAATAAAGCAAAAACTACTATCATTTCAACAAGTAATATTTTCATAATGGTAGGCTATAATTGTTTTATCATTTTTCAATATTATTATTTAAATATTGAAATTTTGAAATTTTATGAAAACTGAAATTTTTTAAACTTTTGGAAAATTTTATCATTTTGAAATTTTTTGAAAATTTTGAAATCTTATGAAAATTTTGAATTTTTTTTACATTTTTAAAATTTTTAAATTTTTAGATTTTTTGAAATTTTGAAATCTTATGAAAATTTTGAATTTTTTTTACATTTTTAAAATTTTTAAATTTTGAAATTTTTTGAAAATTTAGAAATTTTGAACTTTAAAAAAAGAAAAAAATATTTTAGAATTTTTATGAGATTTTTGATATTTTTTTGAAAATTTTGAAATTTTTTAAAATTTTTTGAAATTTTTGAAATTTACATTGTAAGCATACCGGGAAAGACTAATCGGCAAAACTCGGGTGTTATTTTCCGGTTCGGCAAAGTTCGGCTCGGAGTGTGTTATTACGGCAGAGGGTATTATTACGGCAGAGGGTGTTATTACAGCAGAGGGTGTTATTACGATCTGATTCCTACACCAAGAAAAGTTATTGAGGAATGTCAAATGCCTATTATTCAATGAAATTAACAGATTTTTGCATGAAGTATGATAATAAAATATACTACATTGGAACAGTGTCTAGAATATAAAAGTTATGTAAGGCTTATAATTAGAATAAAGGCGAGATTCGTCGAGATTTCCCCCAGTTTTGCGCCAAATATGTATAAACTTTATCTTTTAAGACAATGCAAAAACATTGTGTGATAAACAATTTGCATTAATCCATGTAATATATATTTTCAGTCGGCGATCGTATATAACAAAAACGTTTCCAATCAATGCAATTCGACTGCTCATATAGAATGAGTGCAGGATAAATGCTCAAGCATTTTATTTTGTGTGGAGGAAACCGTGGTAAGAATTTTATTTTGTGTGGAGGAAACCGTGGTAAGAATTTTATTTTGTGTGGAGGAAACCGTGGTATCCGGAGAAAACCACTACTGAAAAACATAATCACATAATAAGTAGGAAGTGTTTGAAGATACCAATGGAGTACTCAGAAACATCCGTATATCGAAGTAAGACAGACAACACAACGGCCAAATGCTAAAGTACAAAAGGACAAACAACG
Organism: Bathymodiolus brooksi; assembly: GCA_963680875.1. Classification (NCBI taxonomy): domain Eukaryota; kingdom Metazoa; phylum Mollusca; class Bivalvia; order Mytilida; family Modiolidae; genus Bathymodiolus; species Bathymodiolus brooksi. The sequence goes on from OY804584.1 coordinate 98,391,766, forward strand.
ATCTACAAAATATACACATAAATCTAAAGATCTAGGAACACAAACCTCACTGAAAACCGATAGTGAACCTCTCTCAGGGCTCGAATCGAACTCACAACTTTAGCAGTGACAACTGTTTTGTAAGTTTGTTCTTGTACCGTTTAATAAATAATTAAAAATGCACTACCCAAAAGTGAGAAAAAATATAATAGATTTATAGTCAATATATATACTAAATAGATATTAACAATGTACTATGCAAATTTGTATTTCTAGGAAAATGCTTAAAGGACGTGTTGCTGCGACACAAACTCCGCCCACAGTAGCACTAGCCCTATCATTGCCCAAGAAAATGTACATGAAAGGAAAACGTTTTGAGTAGGAATGTTCTTAAATTAACAAGGAACAGCTGTTGTCATTTTTATATTCGATTTACTGTCCATATAACGTATATTAATCATACCTTTACCGATTAGTCTGCTTATATCTCCACAGATTATAGTGACGACGATAATTAGTGCGGATAAACTAAATATAGCAGGTAATATATATTTATTTCAGTCAAAAAAAGAGTAGATATCAAATTTAGTGTAACGCCACGATATAGCTGAAATATTGCTGGAGTTGGCGTTAAACACCAATCAATTAATCATTCTTAGTACATATGACGCGTTTCTGGAATAACTTTCATCTGGTACTGTCAAACTCTAAATATTTGAAAGCAAAATAATTTAAAAGTCTTGGGAACGAGAAAATCAGGAGAGCCCAAAATCAGTGTGCCTAAACAGGATAGCCCAAAATCTGCTATGGTCACATATGTCTAAAGGAGGAGACCCAAAATCTGCTAAGGTCACATATGTCTAAAGGAGGAGACCAACAGTTCAGAAAACGTGGAGGAAGCAACTGTGGTAAATTTTCATAGAGGATGCTAACATAACTGTTTTGTTTCTGAGAAAAAAAAGTTTTGGAAAATGATAGCGAATCACAGTGATTTACAGAATTACAACGTATGATTCTTTTACATTTTATTGCTCTCAGCCGAAACCGTCTTGGTTTTGTTCTGTCGACACAGTTGTGTTCGCATCAACCTTTAGATGGAAAGAGTTTGACTGGTTACCCGTTACGAAATATCTGTGTCTCGAATAACCACTGATATGTTCCGTTTGCCGTATTCATAATCCGGTACTTTCCTCATTTATGATTTATACCCATGTTTGTAGCAAGAGTAACACGACGGGTGCCGCATGTGAAGCAGGAACTGCGCTGCCATTCTGTGTTCACCCATGGTTTTTCGTCGAGTTCGTGTTGTTCGAACTTTAGTTTTCTGTGTAATGTTTTGTATATTATTTTTTGTTCTTTTGTCCCTTTTCTGTTGACAATTGTATTGTCTGTTCTTCTTCGATATACAGCTTCTGATTACCCATTTGATAACACCAAACTTTGTTTTTTTTTGTTTTTTTTTTATTGCACTACATTTTGCTAACAATTTACTAGGTATACAGCTTACCTAGTATCCCTCGTTGTTAATTACTATATAGCAAGGGATTTACTATTCAGTAAACCTTATTTCAAAATTAATATTATTAGTACTCTTTTCAGATCATATACAGAATATATTGTAATTATGACACTTAAATAAACATATAATAGCTGTCTATGGTGATGTCACATGCTTTTTGCATCAACTATTTCCGAATTTTTTGATACTTTCAAACCGATCAAGGTCGAAAGGTTAATTGTTCATACTCGTGGATTACATGTATGATTGCACTGTTGCTTTTTACTATTTTTTATTTATAAGACATATGTAGAATTTAGTTTAACCTTACATGATAAGGTATCATCTGTGTTAATGAAGCTATATTAAGTGAATAATCTTGAAAAACTATGTAAATTACAAAAGCATGCAGCACGAATTATTCTTAATGCAAAATATGATATTCCATCTTTTCAATTATTTAAAAAACTTGGTTGGCTATCTATTCAAAATAGATTAGAATATCATAAAAGTGTTTTAATGTATAAATGTATAAATAATTCTGCTCCTGATTATTTGTGTAATTTATTTGATATGAATACAAATTCTAATGTTCATTCATTAAGATCATCTACAAAGGGACATTTGTTCGTTCCAAGACCAAATTCTAATTTTATGAAACGAACTTTTCAGCGTAGTCCGGAACTATTTTTATAGAATTATTTACCTCCTAATTTAAATTTAATTAAGAAATAATTCTCGGATGCCGGGCTCTATGCTTATTTTAACATGGGTAGGCATTATATTTGTCATTATTTTACACCGAGCGAAAGCGAGGTGTAAGCTTATTTTAACATGAGTAGGCATTATATTTGTCATTATTTTACACCGAGAATTATTTCGATTCTAAAAGGGCATTTACGGTAATTTTATGCATTCAAGCGTACCTAGACAGAGGTTATTTTTTGGCGCTGTTCCAATTACCTCCCGCTATTATTTACAAGAATATATAACGCTACAGAAACGTTATGAAAATACGTCGGTTCCGGGATACTGGTTTTCAGATAATACCGTCATGTGACTTCCATCACCACGTGACTAAAATCTAGGCATCTTTTGTTCAAAATGGCAACGGAACAACCAAAGTTCAAGTCGGTGCCAGAACTCAAAGCATTTCTGAGGGAAAGAGGCATTCAGACATCGTTGTATCGCAAGGAACAACTAATAAAATTAGCTGAGGCAGGGGTTGGTAGCCCAAGGGCCTTCTAATCATTTCGATCCATTTTGACCTTAGCCTGTGGTCTTTCAACATTGTCGGAAATGGGATAAATGTTACATTTACCATCCATGGATACTTTTCCAGATTTGTTTTCTTCCTGCTGTCAGATGTACACCCCGGAACCACGCACCAATATTTGCTGGATGACTTTTGAGATCGTTTTCCTCGATCCAATTCTACCTGCAGTGTCTACTGCTAAAAATGCCTAGATTTGTTTTGAAGTCACGTGATCGGCGATACGAATTCTACCTCCAAGTCAGGAGAACGTCTTATCACGAAATCATCGCATTGATAACGATCAAATATTAGCTTCATCTGATATTTTTTTGTATATTTATTATTTTTATTCTTTTAATTTAACATACATAAAGTACAAATATGCAAAATACGCAGTCGGTTAGATATGCATTCTATGCATGTGCTAGGGTGTTCTGTGCTATTTAGAGCCCTCTATTGTTTTCAAAGCGAAAGTAGCGCGCCATGTTAGAATTCAAAATATAGATTTTTTCAAAAAGAAATATACAGATTATTTAATGTCAAAACAAAATAACGAATGATTATATAACATTACATTCATTATACTCAGATTGTGATATTTTGTTGTGAATATGTATGTATTGTTTGAAATTGTATTTGTTGTATTTGATTATTGTTTTGAGGGCCACAGGGAAGATTAGCTTATTGTTGCTAACTGTGTTACCCTCTTGAAATAAAGTCATTACTTACTTTCTTACTTACTTACTTACTTACTTACTTACTATTAACGATGTTTTTTAAAACGAGAGGACGTTTCTCAGTTACCTCACCAGTTTCAAAATAGCATTTTAAAATTTTACAAAATTTTACATTTTTTATCGTCACTTGATTCTGGAGGTGACACAGTATCCATATATTTACAGGATTACAGGTATGCCTGTATACAGTTATATCGTTGTGGTCATTTTTATTGGTGGAGGAAACAGTAGTACCGGGAGAAAACCATCGACCTGTCGTAAGTCACTGTCAAACTTTATCACATAATGTTGTATTATGCCTCTTCAAAACTCCAATCTATTGAAAATTAGATGCTATTCGGGAATCTTATTTTTTTATATTCTTATTTAACTATCAAATCATAAAAAATAGTCTAGCATACATTTTACGTGTATTTATATATTTAAAAAAAAACGTTTTATTTTTAAATGTTCATGGGACAGCCCAGTGATTGGATGTGGAAATCGACAGTTTATTTTTGTCATATAAGTTAGTTTTGTACAATGTAAGTCAATTTTCTTCTATTTGTTCACTGACGTACATAACAATGAAGATAACGAGAAAATACTTATACAAAAACATTATCTTTTTAATCTATTCAAAGAAGAACAAAAAAAAAACAGAAAAGAAATTGATAACTACATTTTGCTGTCAGTTTATATAAATGAGAGATTGAGAATCGATTTATGATTTTTTTTTCTCATAATTTTTTTTATTTAATTTGTTTAGGTGAGGGAAAATGAAATATTGAGTCAGTGTTTGAAAACTTTCAGTGAACACGCTATTTGCAAAGTACAAATAGAAATTAACGGCTGCATACACAAAAACTCCCATAAAGCAAGCTTACATGTATATAAAGTCGTGGAAGAGGAAGAGCATCATCTACTTTCTTGTAAAAAACAATCTTTGAATTATATATTTCGTCAGAGAAAGAGTAGGGTTTCGACTTTAATTGCATCTACAAAATGGGATTTAGTTGTTAAAGTTTCCATTACCTCATGATAACCGATTGATTGATGTCGAGAACAGGTCTACGCGTCGTGTGCACTCAATTTGATATCTACTTTTTTACTACACCATCACTGACAATATTTTAACTAGTCTTGACTACATGAGTAACACGACTGGTGTCTTATCAGAAACAAGAACTGCTACCTTTCACTAGCACCTGGGTTCACACCGCCAATGTGTGGAGGGGTCCGTGTTGCCCATCTTTTTAGTTTTCTGTGATGTACACTATCACTGACAATATTTTAACTAGTCTTGACTACATGAGTAACACGACTGGTGTCTTATCAGAAAAAAGAACTGCTACCTTTCACTAGCACATGGGTTCACACCGCCAATGTGTGGAGGGGTCCGTGTTGCCCATCTTTTTAGTTTTCTGTGATGTACACTATCACTGACAATATTTTAACTAGTCTTGACTACATGAGTAACACGACTGGTGTCTTATCAGAAACAAGAACTGCTACCTTTCACTAGCACCTGGGTTCACACCGCCAATGTGTGGAGGGGTCCGTGTTGCCCATCTTTTTAGTTTTCTGTGATGTACACTATCACTGACAATATTTTAACTAGTCTTGACTACATGAGTAACACGACTGGTGTCTTATCAGAAACAAGAACTGCTACCTTTCACTAGCACCTGGGTTCACACCGCCAATGTGTGGAGGGGTCGTGTTGCCCATCTTTTTAGTTTTCTGTGATGTACACTATCACTGACAATATTTTAACTAGTCTTGACTACATGAGTAACACGACTGGTGTCTTATCAGAAACAAGAACTGCTACCTTTCACTAGCACCTGGGTTCACACCGCCAATGTGTGGAGGGGTCCGTGTTGCCCATCTTTTTAGTTTTCTGTGATGTACACTATCACTGACAATATTTTAGCTAGTCTTGACTACATGAGTAACACGACTGGTGTCTTATCAGAAACAAGAACTCCTACCTTTCACTAGCACCTGGGTTCACACCGCCAATGTGTGGAGGGGTCCGTGTTGCCCATCTTTTTAGTTTTCTGTGATGTACACTATCACTGACAATATTTTAACTAGTCTTGACTACATGAGTAACACGACTGGTGTCTTATCAGAAACAAGAACTCCTACCTTTCACTAGCACCTGGGTTCACACCGCCAATGTGTGGAGGGGTCCGTGTTGCCCATCCTTTTAGTTTTCTGTGATGTACACTATCACTGACAATATTTTAACTAGTCTTGACTACATGAGTAACACGACTGGTGTCTTATCAGAAACAAGAACTCCTACCTTTCACTAGCACCTGGGTTCACACCGCCAATGTGTGGAGGGGTCCGTGTTGCCCATCTTTTTAGTTTTCTGTGTTGTACACTATCACTGACAATATTTTAACTAGTCTTGACTACATGAGTAACACGACTGGTGTCTTATCAGAAACAAGAACTGCTACCTTTGACTAGCACCTGGGTTCACACCGCCAATGTGTGGAGGGGTTCGTGTTGACCATCTTTTTAGTTTTCTGTGATGTACACTATCACTGACAATATTTTAACTAGTCTTGACTACATGAGTAACACGACTGGTGTCTTATCAGAAACAAGAACTGCTAACTTTGACTAGCACCTGGGTTCACACCGCCAATGTGTGGAGGGGTCCGTGTTGCCCATCTTTTTAGTTTTCTGTGTTGTACACTTTCACTGACAATATTTCAACTAGTCTTGACTACATGAGTAACACGACTGGTGTCTTATCAGAAACAAGAACTGCTACCTTTCACTAGCACCTGGGTTCACACCGCGAATGTGTGGAGGGGTCCGTGTTGCCCATCGTTTTAGTTTTCTGTGATGTACACTATCACTGACAATATTTTAACTAGTCTTGGCTACATGAGTAACACGACTGGTGTCTTATCAGAAACAAGAACTGCTACCTTTCACTAGCACCTGGGTTCACACCGCCAATGTGTGGAGGGGTCGTGTTGCCCATCTTTTTAGTTTTCTGTGATGTACACTATCACTGACAATATTTTAACTAGTCTTGACTACATGAGTAACACGACTGGTGTCTTATCAGAAACAAGAACTGCTACCTTTCACTAGCACCTGGGTTCACACCGCCAATGTGTGGAGGGGTCCGTGTTGCCCATCTTTTTAGTTTTCTGTGATGTACACTATCACTGACAATATTTTAACTAGTCTTGACTACATGAGTAACACGACTGGTGTTTTATCAGAAAGAAGAACTCCTACCTTTCACTAGCACCTGGATTCCCACCACGAATGTGTGGAAGGGTCCGTGTTGCCAATCTTTTTAGTTTTCTGTGTTGTACACTATCACTGACAATATTTTAACTAGTCTTGACTACATGAGTAACACGACTGGTGTTTTATCAGAAAGAAGAACTCATACCTTTCACTAGCACCTGGATTCCCACCACGAATGTGTGGAAGGGTCCGTGTTGCCAATCTTTTTAGTTTTCTGTGTTGTACACTATCACTGACAATATTTTAACTAGTCTTGACTACATGAGTAACACGACTGGTGTCTTATCAGAAACAAGAACTGCTACCTTTGACTAGCACCTGGGTTCACACCGCCAATGTGTGGAGGGGTCCGTGTTGATCATCTTTTTAGTTTTCTGTGTTGTACACTATCACTGACAATATTTTAACTAGTCTTGACTACATGAGTAACACGACTGGTGTCTTATCAGAAACAAGAACTGCTAACTTTGACTAGCACCTGGGTTCACACCGCCAATGTGTGGAGGGGTCCGTGTTGCCCATCTTTTTAGTTTTCTGTGTTGTACACTTTCACTGACAATATTTCAACTAGTCTTGACTACATGAGTAACACGACTGGTGTCTTATCAGAAACAAGAACTGCTACCTTTCACTAGCACCTGGGTTCACACCGCGAATGTGTGGAGGGGTCCGTGTTGCCCATCTTTTTAGTTTTCTGTGATGTACACTATCACTGACAATATTTTAACTAGTCTTGGCTACATGAGTAACACGACTGGTGTCTTATCAGAAACAAGAACTGCTACCTTTCACTAGCACCTGGGTTCACACCGCCAATGTGTGGAGGGGTCGTGTTGCCCATCTTTTTAGTTTTCTGTGATGTACACTATCACTGACAATATTTTAACTAGTCTTGACTACATGAGTAACACGACTGGTGTCTTATCAGAAACAAGAACTCCTACCTTTCACTAGCACCTGGGTTCACACCGCCAATGTGTGGAGGGGTCCGTGTTGCCCATCTTTTTAGTTTTCTGTGATGTACACTATCACTGACAATATTTTAACTAGTCTTGACTACATGAGTAACACGACTGGTGTCTTATCAGAAAAAAGAACTGCTACCTTTCACTAGCACATGGGTTCACACCGCCAATGTGTGGAGGGGTCCGTGTTGCCCATCTTTTTAGTTTTCTGTGTTGTATACTATCACTGACAATATTTTAACTAGTCTTGACTACATGAGTAACACGACTGGTGTCTTATCAGAAACAAGAACTGCTAACTTTGACTAGCACCTGGGTTCACACCGCCAATGTGTGGAGGGGTCCGTGTTGACCATCTTTTTAGTTTTCTGTGTTGTACACTATCACTGACAATATTTTAACTAGTCTTGACTACATGAGTAACACGACTGGTGTCTTATCAGAAACAAGAACTGCTAACTTTGACTAGCACCTGGGTTCACACCGCCAATGTGTGGAGGGGTCCGTGTTGCCCATCTTTTTAGTTTTCTGTGTTGTACACTTTCACTGACAATATTTTAACTAGTCTTGACTACATGAGTAACACGACTGGTGTTTTATCAGAAAGAAGAACTCCTACCTTTCACTAGCACCTGGATTCCCACCACGAATGTGTGGAAGGGTCCGTGTTGCCAATCTTTTTAGTTTTCTGTGTTGTACACTATCACTGACAATATTTTAACTAGTCTTGACTACATGAGTAACACGACTGGTGTTTTATCAGAAAGAAGAACTCATACCTTTCACTAGCACCTGGATTCCCACCACGAATGTGTGGAAGGGTCCGTGTTGCCAATCTTTTTAGTTTTCTGTGTTGTACACTATCACTGACAATATTTTAACTAGTCTTGACTACATGAGTAACACGACTGGTGTCTTATCAGAAACAAGAACTCCTACCTTTCACTAGCACCTGGGTTCACACCACGAATGTATGGAGGGGTCCGTGTTGCCCATCTTTTTAGTTTTCTGTGTTGTACACTATCACTGACAATATTTTAACTAGTCTTGACTACATGAGTACACGACGGATGTTTTATAAGAAACAAGAACTGCTACCTTTCACTAACACCTGGGTTCACACCGCGAATGTGTGGAGGGGTCCGTGTTGCCCATCTTTTTAGTTTTCTGTGTTGTACACTATCACTGACAATATTTTAACTAGTCTTGACTACATGAGTACACGACGGATGTTTTATAAGAAACAAGAACTGCTACCTTTCACTAACACCTGGGTTCACACCGCGAATGTATGGAGGGGTCCGTGTTGACCATCTTTTTAGTTTTCTGTGTTGTACACTATCACTGACAATATTTTAACTAGTCTTGACTACATGAGTAACACGACTGGTGTCTTATCAGAAACAAGAACTGCTAACTTTGACTAGCACCTGGGTTCACACCGCCAATGTGTGGAGGGGTCCGTGTTGCCCATCTTTTTAGTTTTCTGTGTTGTACACTTTCACTGACAATATTTTAACTAGTCTTGACTACATGAGTAACACGACTGGTGTCTTATCAGAAACAAGAACTCCTACCTTTCACTAGCACCTGGGTTCACACCGCCAATGTGTGGAGGGGTCCGTGTTGCCCATCTTTTTAGTTTTCTGTGATATACACTATCACTGACAATATTTTAACTAGTCTTGACTACATGAGTAACACGACTGGTGTCTTATCAGTAACAAGAACTGCTACCTTTCACTAGCACCTGGGTTCACACCGCCAATGTGTGGAGGGGTCCGTGTTGCCCATCTTTTTAGTTTTATGTGATGTACACTATCACTGACAATATTTTAACTAGTCTTGGCTACATGAGTAACACGACTGGTGTCTTATCAGAAACAAGAACTGTTACCTTTCACTAGCACCTGGGTTCACACCGCCAATGTGTGGAGGGGTCGTGTTGCCCATCTTTTTAGTTTTCTGTGATGTACACTATCACTGACAATATTTTAACTAGTCTTGACTACATGAGTAACACGACTGGTGTCTTATCAGAAACAAGAACTGCTACCTTTCACTAGCACCTGGGTTCACACCGCCAATGTGTGGAGGGGTCCGTGTTGCCCATCTTTTTAGTTTTCTGTGATGTACACTATCACTGACAATATTTTAACTAGTCTTGACTACATGAGTAACACGACTGGTGTCTTATCAGAAACAAGAACTGCTACCTTTCACTAGCACCTGGGTTCACACCGCCAATGTGTGGAGGGGTCCGTGTTGCCCATCTTTTTAGTTTTCTGTGTTGTACACTATCACTGACAATATTTTAACTAGTCTTGACTACATGAGTAACACGACTGGTGTTTTATCAGAAAGAAGAACTCATACCTTTCACTAGCACCTGGATTCCCACCACGAATGTGTGGAAGGGTCCGTGTTGCCAATCTTTTTAGTTTTCTGTGTTGTACACTATCACTGACAATATTTTAACTAGTCTTGACTACATGAGTAACACGACTGGTGTCTTATCAGAAACAAGAACTCCTACCTTTCACTAGCACCTGGGTTCACACCACGAATGTATGGAGGGGTCCGTGTTGCCCATCTTTTTAGTTTTCTGTGTTGTACACTATCACTGACAATATTTTAACTAGTCTTGACTACATGAGTACACGACGGATGTTTTATAAGAAACAAGAACTGCTACCTTTCACTAACACCTGGGTTCACACCGCGAATGTGTGGAGGGGTCGGTGTTGCCCATCTTTTTAGTTTTCTGTGTTGTACACTATCACTGACAATATTTTAACTAGTCTTGACTACATGAGTACACGACGGATGTTTTATAAGAAACAAGAACTGCTACCTTTCACTAACACCTGGGTTCACACCGCGAATGTATGGAGGGGTCCGTGTTGCCCATCTTTTTAGTTTTCTGTGTTGTACACTATCACTGACAATATTTTAACTAGTCTTGACTACATGAGTACACGACGGATGTTTTATCAGAAACAAGAACTGCTACCTTTCACTAACACCTGGGTTCACACCGCGAATGTGTGGAGGGGTCGGTGTTGCCCATATTTTTAGTTTTCTGTGTAGCGTTTTTGTTGTGTTTGCCATGTTCTATTAGTTGTGCTCAATGTTGACAGTGTCTCTGGATTGTCCATTCTTGATTGCCCCTTCGGTTTTCTCTAACGTTTATGTACGAACAATCATATATCGGTAAAGCGTGGCTCTGTTTTGAGTGTTACAGGGAAAAGATGAAATAATTGATTGTGTCTAAAACGTTGTCGTGCAACGTCCAACCCTAACAAATTGCTATCGGTTAGCAGTTGCAATAAATTGTCTTGAACGTGGCATTCTACAAACAGGAAGTACTAATTTATGTGCCGTCCTAACAACGAGTTGTGTATTTAAGTCGTCATATACAATGACCGGACGCCGCAGATGTTTGTTATATATATGTTAGCGGCAATATGCGAAATTAGGAATTAAGCTTAATTCCTAGGCAATAACCTAATGCTTGAAATTTTCAGACATTAGGCTTATTTTCTGAAAATGATTAATGAATATTTCACTTATTTCCTAGGCAATAAAATATGTGTATTAAGGTGGTACCATACACTTCAGGTAAAATTTGATCTGCTCGTTTAATTTTCTTGGCAGTGTGTTTGAATATATCCACTGTAATAAATATCAAAATTTTATAAAATTCCAACCAACAGACTCAGAGCTATAAATTCACTAGCCACATAGCAGCTTTTCTCTCTGTGGTTTTGATCACCGAGATGCTTGAAATCTGCATACAAACATCATATGATCAAAACGTTCAACTGATTTTAAAGAGTTATCTCCCTGTAATGTAAGGTACCACCTTAAATGAAAAATAAATATTTAATTTCTGTTGTTGTTTTTCTAGTTGGTCCAAAGGAACAAATGCTTATGATAATTATACTGTAGGAACTTTTTTTAGGGGGAACAAATTTTCATTTTGTTTTCTACCAGTTTAAATAGATTACAAATTGGCTTAAGGTTATTTCTATATTTATTGGTGAGTAGATTTAGTGATATATAAAGTGTGATTTGAAGTATTGATCTCAATTTTGTTTATGTTTCTGAATGTGTAAGCATGTCGTCTGGTGAAGAAAAATTCATTTCTACTTTAAAATCTAAATTTGAGTCGGGGAAGACCAGGAATATGTATCACAGAGATAACTACAACAACATGTTATCAAAAATAAAAAACCTTAAATCATCTGAAATGAAATCAACAGGAGACTACTACAACTTAAATAGGTAGGATATTTTCATTGTTGGAGGTTTTGAAAGACTTATTACTAAAGTTAAAGAACATGATGAGAGCAGTTTTAAAATATATGTGTTTCTTGAAGAACTTTATGGCATCTTAGAAAAAGCACACGAAGAAACTGGTCATGGCGGCAGAGACCGAATGATCAAGCATTTGAATAATGGTTATGCAAATATTTCAAGAGATTGTATCGAACTCTTTCTATCACTATGTGAAAACTGCAATATGAAAAAGAAGAACATCTCAAAAGGAGTTGTAGTAAGACCTATCCTGTCAAAAGCGTTTAATAGTAGGGGACAAGTTGATTTAATGGATTTTCAGTCTAACCCTGATGACAAGTACAAATTTATTATGGTGTATCAAGACCATCTCTTAGAGTTTTGTAATATCAAACCACTAACTTCAAAGAAAGCTTCTGAAGTTGCCTTCAACTTGATTGACGTTTTTACTATCTTCGGTGCACCACACATCTTACAAAATGACAACGGACGTGAATTTACAGCCTTGGTAATATCTGAATTGAAACTTATGTGGCCACAACTGGTCATTGTCCATGGAAAACCTAGACACCCCCAGTCTCAAGGTAGCATTGCAAGGTCTAACGGTGATTGATAGTTACTGTTTAGGCATTAAGCCTAATATGCCTGGACGTATTTGTCAGGAATTAAGTCTAATTCTAGGATTTAAGCTTAATGCCGAACAACATTTAGGCATTAGCCTTATTGCCTAGGCATTAGCTTATTGCCTACGAATTAAGCTTAATGCATAATTTCGCTTATTGCCGCTAACATATATATACTAAAAGACAGATTTTAATAAAGAACTTAATGCCATACAAATAATGGTCAACATAGATAAAAAAATCTCTTATTCTTAAAAACAAATATATTGTTTTTATTTGGTTTTCTTGGTTTCCACTAGTCGGCATTCCTGTAGGTACCAATTGTGTTCTTCTCCTCGCTGACCTGTTCCGTTAATGGTAGGACACAGACATCATGTATCGGTTTCTCAATAGCAACGAACATAATACAGAAGTTAGAGAAAACAGAAGGGGCAATGAAGAATGGAAAATTTAGAGACACTAGCAACATTGCACGGGACGAAGACAAAAAAACCTTAACACAACACAAAGAGCTACAACGATGAGCAACACGAACCCACCGAAAACTGAGGGTGAACCTAGATGTTCACGAAGGGTAAGCAGTTCCTCCTTCCCATGAGAAACCGGTGTTGTTACTCATATACATAAAATGTAGACAAGTCTGCAAAAAGTCTTGTCAGTGATAGAGAAAAAAATCTACGGAAAAGGAAAAAAATGCATTGCCATTAGAGATAAGGTCAGCCAGATTGATGTACTTCAACATAAAAGCAACTTAGCCCGATTCTTTAATTTCAGCTTCCGCTATTTAGATGATGTCTATTCACTAAATAATTTATTCAACTCTGTTGACTATGTTGGTCGCATCTATCATATTGAACTTGAAATTAAGGACACTTACGTTACAGTTAGGTCTGCTTCATACATTGGCTTCCACATGGAGATTGACATTGAGGGCCGGTTAAAAGCGAAACTTTACAACAAAAGAGATGATTTCAATATTCCTGTTGTGAACTTTGCATTAGTATGTAGAAATGTTCCGGCAGCACATACAAATGAGCTTCTGGTTCCTATTATGATTTCCTCAATACATTGTTGTTGCTAACACGGAGGCTACTGAATCAAGTATTCCTAGTGTGTATTAATAAGACTAAGGTTCTCCTCCCTCAGACATAGGTGACCTTAGCCGATTTTGGCTATACTGTTTAAGCACTTTGTTTGTATTGCTCCCAAAACTTTAAGTTATTTGGCTTTCCAATCTTTCGAATTTGAGCGTACCTGATGAAGGTTATTCCAGAACGCGTCGTGCGCGCTAAGTTTGATAACTACGTTTTTATTAAGTTGAAGTCACCACAGCAAAATATTACTGTAGCCATCGTAAATTATGTTTTGATTCCGTTCGTCGTTAATCACAAACTCGTTCCCTTTTCCTCTTTCACGACTTATCATTTTTGCGTGTGTGCGAGTTCGTGTTGTTCAGTATTTGTATTTTGTGTAGTGTGATGTAGATAATGTTTGTGTTGTTGTCCTTTTTCTTTTAGCCATATTCAATTCACGTCTTTTGATTACCCTTATACATCTTCAAATATTGTCTTCCAGCATTGTAGGTTTTCAATAAGATGTATTACAAGTTTACAAGTTTCTCCGTTATTTTGTTGTTTTCGTAAACACTTGATGGTTGAATAAGTTTTCTCTTGTATGAAAGCGGGAGGTTTGGCGCTTTAAAATCTGATTCAATCCACCATTTCTTTAGAAATGCCTGTACCAAGTCAGGGTCATTGCGGTTTTCACAGTTTTCCGGTTGTTGACTGATTTTGTCTGTTTATATACTTATGAGTTTTGACTTTCCCTTTGTAAGATTGTTCGGAGTTCGGTAATTTTGTTATTACCCTTAATTACTTATGGATCAGTTGTGGGTATCTTTTGGCGGCTATAGTCCTTCCCTGAGATAAATTAAACCACAACCTACTTGCTAACTGTCCTAAGCTTGCTTGATGCTCTGATACTACATTATTAGTTATTAGTATATTTGACGTGGTTATATGTACTGTCACAGATGGTTTATTAAATCCTACTGTTGATTAGTGCCTATCACCAGTAGCGTTGTGAGCTCGATTCACACTGATGGTGATGTGTACTCAATACAACATTATATGATAAAGTTTGTCAGTTACGTGTGACAGGTCAGTGGTTTTCTCCGGATACTCCGGATTCCTCCAGCTATAAAACTGATATAACTGAAATATTGTTGCAAATGGCATTAAACATCATTACCTCTGTTGATTATGGTTATCACAAAACTTTAAGTTTGGGCACTAAATCAAAATGAGCAGTTACCAACTTTCATATCATATTTAATGAGTTGTGAAGGCATTGGCTATCATGTTTAATGAGTTGTGAAGGCATTGGCTATCATGTTTAATGGGTTGTGAAGGCATTGGCTATCATGTTTAATGAGTTGTGAAGGCATTGGCTATCATGTTTAATGAGTTGTGAAGGCATGGGCTATCATGTTTAATGAGTTGTGAAGGCATTGGCTATCATGTTTAATGAGTTGTGAAGGCATTGGCTATCATGTTTAATGGTTTGTGAAGGCATTGGCTATCATGTTTAATGAGTTGTGAAGGCATTGGCTATCATGTTTAATGAGTTGTGAAGGCATTGGCTATCATGTTTAATGAGTTGTGAAGGCATTGGCTATCATGTTTAATGAGTTGTGAAGGCATTGGCTATCATGTTTAATGAGTTGTGAAGGCATTGGCTATCATGTTTAATGAGTTGTGAAGGCATTGGCTATCATGTTTAATGAGTTGTGAAGGTATTGGCTATCATGTTTAATGAGTTGTGAAGGCATTGGCTATCATGTTTAATGAGTTGTGAAGGCATTGGCTATCATGTTTAATGAGTTGTGAAGGCATTGGCTATCATGTTTAATGAGTTGTGAAGGCATTGGCTATCATGTTTAATGAGTTGTGAAGGAATTGGCTATCATGTTTAATGAGTTGTGAAGGCACTGGCTATCATGTTTAATGAGTTGTGAAGGCATTGGCTATCATGTTTAATGATTTGTGAAGGCATTGGCTATCATGTTTAATGAGTTGTGAAGGCATTGGCTATCGTGTTTAATGAGTTGTAAAGGCATTGGCTATCATGTTTAATGAGTTGTGAAGGCATTGGCTATCATGTTTAATGAGTTGTGATGGCATTGGCTATCATGTTTAATGAGTTGTGAAGGCATTGGCTATCATGTTTAATGAGTTGTGATGGCATTGGCTATCATGTTTAATGAGTTGTGAAGGCATTGGCTATCATGTTTAATGAGTTGTAAAGGCATTGGCTATCATGTTTAATGAGTTGTGAAGGCATTGGCTATCATGTTTAATGAGTTGTGATGGCATTGGCTATCATGTTTAATGAGTTGTGAAGGCATTGGCTATCATGTTTAATGAGTTGTGATGGCATTGGCTATCATGTTTAATGAGTTGTGAAGGCATTGGCTATCATGTTTAATGAGTTGTAAAGGCATTGGCTATCATGTTTAATGAGTTGTGAAGGCATTTGCTATCATGTTTAATGAGTTGTGATGGCATTGGCTATCATGTTTAATGAGTTGTGAAGGCATTGGCTATCATGTTTAATGAGTTGTGATGGCATTGGCTATCATGTTTAATGAGTTGTGAAGGCATTGGCTATCATGTTTAATGAGTTGTGAAGGCATTGGCTATCATGTTTAATGAGTTGTGATGGCATTGGCTATCATGTTTAATGAGTTGTGATGGCATTGGCTATCATGTTTAATGAGTTGTGAAGGCATTGGCTATCATGTTTAATGAGTTGTGAAGGCATTGGCTATCATGTTTAATGAGTTGTGATGACATTGGCTATCATGTTTAATGAGTTGTGAAGGCATTGGCTATCATGTTTAATGAGTTGTGATGGCATTGGCTATCATGTTTAATGAGTTGTGATGGCATTGGCTATCATGTTTAATGAGTTGTGATGGCATTGGCTATCATGTTTAATGAGTTGTGAAGGCATTGGCTATCATGTTTAATGAGTTGTGATGGCATTGGCTATCATGTTTAATGAGTTGTGATGACATTGGCTATCATGTTTAATGAGTTGTGATGGCATTGGCTATCATGTTTAATGAGTTGTGAAGGCATTGGCTATCATGTTTAATGAGTTGTGATGACATTGGCTATCATGTTTAATGAGTTGTGAAGGCATTGGCTATCATGTTTAATGAGTTGTGAAGGCATTGGCTATCATGTTTAATGAGTTGTGAAGGCATTGGCTATCATGTTTAATGGGTTGTGAAGGCATTGGCTATCATGTTCCACCCCTTTGGTTTTCTTGCTCTCAAAATCTTACAAATTATCATCAATCTGCTTTGGACCTCGAAAGGTAAGTATCAATTTGATACTTTCTGAACACATGACTCTTGCCTCGTGGATATGGCCATGTACAGAATTGTGACTTTTTAAAGATACAAAATAAATACATTTAATATGTCTATAAGTGACAGATTTCAGCTTAATAGCTATATATGAACAATAAGCTATAGAAATGTTTATGCAATATCAAATATAAATGATCTTTGTGTTAGATATGATTCACAAAACGCTTCAAATAACATCAATGGAAATCAATAGAAAACAAACAATTATCTTATTCATACCATCAGTCTTCTAGGAAAGCATTGATTTGTATTGAACAGTATAATCTGCCGAATTTTCCACTGATATATACATATGTACCTTTCATGGCTTGAATCTAGATTAACACGACGGGTGCCACTAGTGGAGCAGGAACTGCTTACCCTTCCAGATCATCCCCGGTTTTAGTGGGTTTCGTGTTACTCGATCTTTAGCTTTGTGTATGTTTTGTAGGTCGTTCTTTGTCCTTTTGTACTTTTTCTTTGGCCATTGTGTTGTCCGTTCTTCTTCGATATACCTATTCTGATTACCCCTTTGGTATCTTCAAACTCTTCTTGTAGTTGAAGGTACAACACTGTCGTATAACTGTGTTCTCATATTATCAAGAAATATTTGACGAAAACAAAGGGCTAATCAAAAGCAGTAAATCGAAGGACTGAAAATACAATGACAAAACACTGCACAGAAAACAATATAATGAACAACACGAGTTCCTCCAAAAACCGGGGGTGAACACAGGTACTGCCAAAGAGTAGACGTTTCCTTCATATGTAGAACCCGTCGTGGACCAAACTAGTTTCGGGATTTACTTAATGTATCCGTAAAAATACCATTAATAAATTTGCAAAAAAAAAAATAAAAATATAGAAATGCATTTATCGTTTGTCGAAGTGCATATTAAGCTTTAATTTTGTGTGCAATTCACTGTTCATTGGACAATACACAAGTCAATAGGTTTAGAAAAGGACTTATAAGTTTATTCGTTGTTATGTACTACCCCCTGTAAATGGTAGTCCGCTCTATTTGCGCTATACAGAACAAATAAACACCAGTTTGTTTGGCCTGGTCGTTTATGACCAATGGTAAGAAAACATTTAATCCTTTTCTTTCATGTAACAATCTAAGCTATCGTCTAGAAGTCTACCCAGGTGCCACTGTATAACCTATGTAGACCCCCTCCCACCCCACCCCCGGCAATACTGCTCAATTGAGGGTTAGGGTTTGGGTAATGGTGTATGACGCCACTTTCAACAATATTTCAGTTATATCGTGGCGGTCAGCTTTATTGGTGAACGAAACCGGAATATCCGGAGAAAACCACCGACCTGTCGAAAGTCATTGACAAATTTAATCACATAATGTGGTATCGAGTACACCACGTTATGATCGCGATTTGAACTCACAACTTTAGGCACTGATTGTGCAGGTATTTGTAATTCCAACTACCATGCGATCACTACCACGATGGCCCCTGCTTAATTGAAGATAAACAGTGCTAAAGTAAACAAGCAAACTAAACAGTATTGGGTGATTTATTATAAAGTGTTGATTCTGTAAGGATCTGTAATAAAGTGTTGATTCTGTAAGGATCTGTAATAAAGTGTTGATTGTGTAAGGATCTATAATAAAGTGTTGATTTTATAAGGATTTATAATAAAGTGTTGATTTTCCATTGTCCTAATCATAACATTCAGGGGGTGGATTGATGTTCTAACTTTTTATGCAGTACAATAAACTATCCTGTATTGTTTGTGGTCTACGCCATAAACTAGCATATCAGATTTAAACTAACACTTTATTGAAGTGGGTTGTTGAAAAAGATTACCTTTTTAGAAACAAAATATGGATTATCAATATCGTTAACACGTGTTTCTTTAATGAAAATAAACAATACGTTAAATCATGTATGATATATTAAATTGCTTTTGTTAGAAACTTAATAACACACCAATCTGTTACCATTCTTAACATAGATAGATTGCGGTCTTCCTGGCCATATCAAATAGATCAAATATTTTAATTTGCAGAAAGTGGCAAATTTATACCAAATGCCTATTAAGAAGCTGTAAACTAAATATGTTTTTACTTCTAAGGATCACTGTAATGTGCACTATTTTTTTTATCGTAACATCGCTTATGTTGTTGCTTCCTGTAATACAAACAATTTTTTTTTTCGGTACCGATATTTTCAATCCGCAGAAAAAAAAATCCGCAAAAATTAAATGTCTTCTTTTTAGACCAAAACCGCAAAAATTTCACATCGCAGAAATTACCGGTTATACGGTAGTTAGTTTGGTACAGTTGTGAATGAGAAAATTAATTAAATATAGAACAAGAAATTGCTAAGAAAATAAAACTCAGCAAATATATAATTGAATAATCTTGGGTACGCTATGCTAGGAATAAGAAGAGAAACGAAAAATACCACACCGTCAGCACATTTCTCAAGCCCTGTCATCACAGAAACAGAGGACAAATCGCTCACTCTCATAGCATGGTACATGTATTTTAATAATAAGCGGCTTGGTTTTTAATATACCCAAGCCTCTACTTTTAATGAAATGATATGGTCATGCAAGTGTGAGTTAAATGACGATCCTCACATTGTTATAAGAAGCACTTACCAGGGGCGGATCCAGGATTTCAAGTTAGGGGGGGGGGGGGGGGGCGCACTTAAAAAAATTGCGCCGAGCGAAGGGAGACGCGAAAATGTTTGGGGTATTTCGTGTGAAAAATCACGATTTTACGCCAACAAATCATATTTTTTCCAATTTTAGGGGGGGGGGGGGGGGGGGGGGGGGCGCGCGCCGGGTTCCCCCCACTGCTTACTACAAGCTAACAATAGCTTATTTCGAGTTATCTGAGATTGAATGAGTGAGTGAGGAAGAATGAGTTAGCGATTAAGAGAGTGCGTAAGTGTGGTTTAACGCCAAATCAACATTTCTTTCAGCTAAAACATGGCGAGAACAAGTTACATGTCAATGAGATCATGGCGAGAACAAGTTACATGTCAATGAGATCATGGCGAGAACAAGTTACATGTCAATGAGATCATGGCGAGAACAAGTTACATGTCAATGAGATCATGGCGAGAACAAGTTACATGTCAATGAGATCATGGCGAGAACAAGTTACATGTCAATGAGATCATGGCGAGAACAAGTTACATGTCAATGAGATCATGGCGAGAACAAGTTACATGTCAATGAGATCATGGCGAGAGCAAGTTACATGTCAATGAGATAATGATTATGTTAACTGTGTACTAGGCCAACACGCTTAGTTTTATAGTGCAAGCTCACTGAAACAGTCCGCGGATAGACATGTCGCTCCACTCCGACACATTACTGTGATTGCGAGCCAATGTTTGCTCTTTCTCCTTATTGCTGCGTGCTTAGCGGAGAAGCAGCAACTGTTAAAATATTAATTTTATTGTCTTTGGTTTGAACTGACCGTGGCTCGAATCCACAATCTACCGTAAATTTGCAATTTTATAGCTACAATGATTGTCTGTACAAGATATGATATTATTCACGTTGTAGCATAGCTACAGATTATGATTTGCAGACCAAGCGTAAATTTGGTGGAAAAAACTGTTGCACATTATTTTATTGTATACCATTGTGTATCTTGATCGAACAATGACTTTCACTATAAATGAACCAAATTCAAATGTTTTGATTGATTCTTGTCTAACGCCAATATTCATGACGAGATTTAATTTGTGTCTAAGTGTAATGTTGATTTACATCCATATCCTTTCTTACTACAAGCTGTTCCTTTACTTTAATTTGTGTCTGTCTAAGTGTAATGTTGGATAGTCTCTCATGTCCATTTACATCTATATTCGTTCTTACTACAAGCTGTTCCTTTACTTTAATTTGTGTCTGTCTAAGTGTAATGTTGGATAGTCTCTCATGTCCATTTGCATCTATATCCGTTCTTACTACAAGCTTTTCCTTTACTTTAATTTGTGTCTGTCTAAGTGTAATGTTGGATATTCCCTCATGTCCATTTACATCTATATCCGTTCTTACTACAAGCTTTTCCTTTACTTTAGTTATGCCTAAGTGAAAACTTGGACAGTCTCTCGTGTTTATCCTTTTATTACTAAAATTAGAATTTGCAACAGATCATCCAGGTTCGAAAAATGCATTGTGATATGTCTGTCTATGGGTGTTTTAACTTGTGGTAAGAATAAAAAGATGAAATGAGCAAGGTCGGAAAATATCTCTAGCAATGACCGGTCCTTAGAACTGCTACGTATACTCACTATAGCAATTACTACAAGTGGTGATGCATATGCCAAGAGCATGGTATTGTCCACACACATGCTTAACATATTGTCAAATATATAGCCCATTCTGTGAGCCAATTGTGTATTTAAATGACACTGTCCAGCCAGCAGACCCCCTAGATGTATAGAAAGAGGCTTGATTTATTGATTGATTGAAGTTCAATGAACTGTATTTCAAGTACAATAATAATCAAGATTTTATTATGATTATGAAAAGAAAGCTTAAACAGTGATGATCAACAATTACAGCAATATTACCAAAACAAACTATAACCTTTAACCTCAAGTTAATATACATAACGGAAAACACTACATATAATATTGGAAATCTAGTCCCAGGACAGGCACCAAAACGTGACGAGGTTGAACAGGTAAATAGGATCCCAACCTTTTTTAAAATTTATTAATGAATGGCCTTTTTGTCGGTTCATTTCCAGTACTATATACCGTTATGATGATTACGTTTTTCCATTGATAAAGATGTCCCATAAACAACATAAAGTGTTAGAAAAATAGAGAAAAAAATAGAAAAAATGTCAGTAAAATAAAAAATAACCTTCCTAGATATTAATAATTCTTACTGTTATAAGTATGATTAATTATAACCAGCTGTTAAATATTACGTCCTAAGATTGTCGGTCGGTCACATTAACGGAGTAAAAATCAAATACGTTTAGTTATCAGTTTGGTAAAAATGATTGACACTATGTATGGCTGATGCAGTGACTTGAATTAGTCGGATATACTAGTAGTTCACCATGTAGATAAGCCATTTCATTATTTTTCTATATTGTGCATATTCTCGTTTATCAATTTAAAGGGAGACGATCATGTCGTTGGGGAAACTGGTATATACCCATATAAAATCGACGATCGACGATGCAAAATGTATGCGTGGAACAGGTATTGCTAACCCTTCCTTGGCATACCCGATTTCACTTCTGGTTGTTATTGAAGTTCATGATGCTCAATTATTAGTTTTCTGTGTTGTGTTGTGTTGTGTTTTGCTACTGTTGTCATGGTTTCTGATTGTCGTGTTTGTTTCTTAAGCATTTATTGGTAACAAAGGAACATCATTAATAAGACAGTGTGGTACGTCATACCCAGCTGTATGGGGATTTCCCTTTAACTGCAAGCCGTGCTTGCAATGAAAGGTGTAGATACACATAAACAATAAATAAAAACCCGCCTGACGTCAATGGAACATACGGCAGCTTATACTGGATATAGGATATGGGATAGGATTGAATTTGATTAGGGTGAATGCTGTGCTTGGGAGATTGATAGTCTGATTCAGATAATAGTGTTATTTATTGATTTTCATTGACGTTATCTAAGCGTTTTACGAATCAGAAGTATCACAAAGGTTTTTTGTATTTGTAATGACATTTAAAAATAGTACAAAGCAGACCTCATCATCATCTCATTGAAAATTAACTTGTTCTCGCCATGTTATAGCTGAGAAATTGCTGAGTTGACGTTAAACAACAATCACCCACTCACTTGCAGTCCCTGGAACAGAAGCCGCCACTGGTCATTCACCAATCCGTCACCAATAGGTAAAAATAATGACGAATATGAAAAGCCGTTACCGGATAGGAAACGTATTTGACTTTTCTGACGGATGACTGATCGATGGTATTCGTCATTGACCAATTCATCCCACCACTTCATGTGTATATTGCTAATTTATAATTTCGTTTTATTTCGACAAAAGCAAATAAGTATATCACGAGGCAACCTTTTGGGTAATTTAAGTGAAATACATTAAATTGTTGCATTATTTCAGAAATATAAAATTTAAAAGATACCTATATTGTCGGAAATTTGAAATTCATTTGTTTGTTCTTTTGTACTTTTTCGCTTGGCCTTTGGTATCTTCAAACTCTTCTTTTGACCATTGTGTTGTCTGTTCTTCTTCGATATACGGATTCTGATTGCCCCTTTGGTATCTTCAAACTCTTCTTTTGACCATTGTGTTGTCTGTTCTTCTTCGATATACGGATTCCGATTGCCCCTTTGGTATCTTCAAACTCTTCTTTTGACCATTGCGTTGTCTGTTCCTCTTCGATTTACGGATTCTGATTACCCCTTTGGTATCTTCAAACTCTTCTTTATCCTCAATATCAACAATTTACAATGTACTACCAAATTTCACTGCAAAGAGTTGAAGCAAACAAGTGTCGTTTTATTCGTTTTCTATGGTGTCCAATGACTACGATAAACTCTATAATACAGTTCGCCTCTCACGAATCCTGTACCAAAAAACAATTTTGTCTACTTCAAGAATAAAGCAATACATTATTATAAAGTGTGTTGGAGAATTGGAAGCTATGCAATCTGACACGGGGCACAATCTGTTTCTTAGTTTTATAAACAATGGACATAGAGTTAGTTTTATAAACAATGGACATAGAGTTCCTGCTGATGAATGATGTCAAGCAATATGTACGATACAATTGTTGGACTTAAGCCCTCAATCATTCATTAAGTGTGTTTCTTTTTTTTAGAATAACTGTGACATTCCTTCAAAATATCACACTTTTGGTCCTCCAGCCATTCATTCATTTAGGTTGGCATTCCTATTTCATGGCACCTGATTTCATGTTAGTACGGTTCGTGTTGCTCAATCTTTAGTGTCTTGTGTTGTATTTGTCGACTATTGTATGTCTTTTTGTCCTTTTTCTTTTTGTCATGCATTGTCTCTCCTTCTATTAGGGACGGACCATTTAACCTGCAGGAGGGGGGGGGGGGGGTATGTTTTTTTTCTAAAAAAAATATTCTGATTCCCAATGTTACTGAAAAAAAATATTCTGATTTTGGTGGAGGAAAAAAAAATAATCTGATTGACAAAAAAATAAATATTCGAACTCTTGTGTTGTCCGAAAAAAAGTTTCTGAACAAAACAGAAAACCATAACCCCCCCCCCCCCCTGCAAGTTAAACGGTCGGTCCCTTACAGCTTTCTTTTTTCAATCTTGGCAACTTCAAATGTGTTGCATCGAATGCACATCGCTGCGGACTGGAGTCCAAATCTCAGTGATTATAGACACCAATATACTGATTCATAAGTATTCGTAAATCTCACTCCCATATAGTTGTGGCCTCGGCAGCCCATTGAAAGTTGAAATGAACACTATAGGTCCTAGTTTAATATTGTAATCCCATACTGTTACTTCAATTAACATGCTATTTATGACAAAGTGAGCGGTCATTTCGTCAGGGATTTTATAGTCTGAGCCATATAATATGATTTCTGTTCATGCAGTACCGATATCTCAAAAAACGAAGATAATATCTAACGACCTTACAAACCATTGTACATTAGGAGCTGATATAAGTTGTCTGTCACGTGATTAACATGTGTCACATTGATTGTCTCCCATTCTCGAAGGACACCTAGTATAGAAATAGGACATTTGCTTAGTAATAGCATTGCCGTGTGCCATTGTTTAGTAATAGCATTGCCGTGTGCCATTGTTTAGTAATAGCATTGCCGTGTACCATTTTTTAGTAATAGCATTTTCGTGTGCCCTTGTTTAGTAATAGCATTGCCGTGTGCCATTGCTTAGTAATAGCATTGCCGTGTGCCATTGTTTAGTAATATCATTGCCGTGTGCCATTGTTTAGTAATAACATTGCCGTGTGCCATTGTTTAGTAATAGCATTGCCGTGTGCCATTGTTTAGTAATATCATTGCGTGTGCCATTGTTTAGTAATAACATTGCCGTGTGCCATTGTTTAGTAATAGCATTGCCAGAACAAATTACTTCTTGATGATATGATTAATTGTTTTTGACCAACAGATTCTACCTTAGTATCTAGTAGTCAGTTAGAAGATTTTGAAGATTCCAAAGGGGTAATTAGAATCCGTAAGTCGAAGTAGGACAGACCTAAAAAAAAGGACAAAAGGACAAACGACGATCACTACACAGAAAGCTAAAGATCGAACAACACGAACCCCAATAAAAACCGGGGTTGAACTCAGGTAATCCGGAAAGGTAAACAGCTCCTGCTCCACTAGTAGCACCAGTCGTGTTACTCTACGAGCATTCATTGACCCTGCTATTGTACTGTCCATGTTTATGTTTTCATTCATTTTTGTGATTGTATGTGGTCTTTGTGGGTGGAAGCGAATCGGTGGAGGTGTTTCATTCTTCGTTTATTCCTAAATTGGCGTTAGCGATCTCATTTTGAAGAGGAGAGTGTTGTGATCCTATCAACTGGTTTAACAGCGCCACATTTTAGTGCCTGTCCACAGCATGGATCTGATTTCCATCAGCATATGTTTGCATATGAATTTGGAACTGTCCAGACAGTGTGGAATTTTTCGTATTTTGTTTTATTTTAATACATGTACAAATATATTCATTTGTTTTTCTTTTCTTTTAGGTTTATCTGTACGGACAAACCATGAATTGTCTGACACATAAACTGCTCCCGGTGATCATTGTATTTCTGGGACTCATGTGTGGAGCATGTAAGTATATATCTGTGCATGTAGAAATCATATCTATAAAATACAAATAAAACACCTGGACTTTTAGCAAGGAAGATGTATCAAATAAAACGTCATTTTAATAGAGATAATGCCACTATGGATATGTGTATCTGATACATTCACATATGTATATGTATAAAGCAGAATTACATGTTTACATCTATAAATAACGTCAGAGAAACCCGATTTTGAATTTGTTCCGACGTTGTGGTTTGTTTGATGTTTATCACTTTATTGTAAAAGACATGTTTTTTAATATCCAGTGTACTACTTCCTGCTTGAGTCGGTCATTTGCGTTACAAATAGAATTATGGAAGTTTTAAGACAACTGTCAGCAATATTCAAGCTATATCATGGCGGTCAGTTTTATGAGTGGAGGAAACCAGAGTACCAAAAAAAACCCACCTAGCTTCCTTATTTTACTGACACACTTTAACATATAAGGTTGTATCGAGTACACCTCGTCACAACACTTTAGGGCTTGAGTATGTAATCCTGTTAGAAAAAAAAATCAGAACTCATTCATTGAATAAATACGTCTGATTTGGACGATTGTGGAGTACGAGCCTGGAATCGAACTCGCAAACTTTAGTTGGTGAAAGGTATCAATAACATAACATCACATGGGCTTGTTCAAATGCAATCTTATTAAGATTAGATGTTGGGTTTTTTTGTATTTTGTTTTAAATTTATTCTGCATTGGCCTCACCCTGACATGAAATGATGATACTAAGATCAATATCTACGATAACGACAGGTAATGATGGATACAATAGAAGTCACGTTTTTCCCACAGCTGCTTTTCAAACTCGGATTTCATTCGTATCAAACTCTTAAAACAGCCACCTTTTTGAGTTTTTCACTCCCAGACATATTTTGCTTTTTAGAAGAAACTCAAGAAAAACGAAATGAAGATAGCCCTTAAATTCACGTTCCGCTATATAGATGATGTCCTTTCACTAAATAAATCTAGGTTTGGTGATTTCGTTGATCGCATGTATCCCATTGAGCTTAAAATAAAGGATATTACATATACAGATAGGTCTGCTTCATACCTTGACATACACCTCGAAATTGGATAGTGAGGGTTGGTTAAAAATGAAACTTTCAATTTCAATTTTTCCATTGTGAACTTTCCATATATATGTAGCAACATTCCAGCAGCACCTGCATATGGAGTATATACGATATTCCAGAGCTTATGGTTACTATCAGGATTCCCTTGATAGAGGGATGCTGCTAACAAGGAAACTGCTGAACCAAATGGTCCGATTGGTTAAGTTGAATCATCACTTCGAAAGTTTTACGGTCGCACCATGACTTGTTCCACTTGTCGTATAGACTTCCCGGTCCTTTCCTCATTCATGACTTGTCACCGGGTTTGTAACTAGATTAACACGAAGGGTGTCTCTAGTGGAGCAGGAAATGCCTTCCCTTCGGAGCACCTGAGTTCACACCCGTTTTTAATGGGTTCGTGCTACCCGATCTTTAGTTTTATGTGTATGTTTTATAGATCGTTGTTTGTCCTTTTGTACCTTTTCTTTTGTCCATTGTGTTGTCTGTTCTTCTTCGATTTACGGATTCTGATTACCCTTTTGATATTTTCAAACTCTTCTTTCATGACAACAGAACGTTTTCTGACATACACGGACGGTTTCAGCTGAGAGCAATACAATGTAAAAGAATGCTAAATGGAGAATTACAAGTAGCGATTCTGTAAATCACCGTCATTCGAATCATTTTTCAACATTTTTTTGTCATATTTAAACATCATAACTCGTATTGATTATGGTTGTCACAAAACTTTAATTTTAAATCAAAATGGACAGTTACCACTTATGACAACTGTTTTACCTGTTTTGTTCAAGTATTGTTATAAATACTGTTATAGTGACAGCTAGAAACTTTGTGCCGTAATGAATGGGGGAGGTTTGGCGCTTTAAAATCTGATTCAACCCACCATTTCTTTAGAAATGCCTGTACCAAGTCAGGGTCATTACGGTTTTCACAGTTTTCCGGTTGTTGACTGATTTTGTCTGTTTATATACTTATGAGTTTTGACTTTCCCTTTGTAAGATTGCTCGGAGTTCGGTAATTTTGTTATTACCCTTATTTAGAACATTCTATTTAATGAATTGTGTATGGTCATTGTCTGTCCTTCTTCTATTTACGGATTGGGATTACCCTTTTGGTATCTTCAAACTCTTCTTACTTTCAGTGAATATTGCAGATCCTAGCTAGGTGACGTTATGAGCATCACAATTTTGTCTAATCATACGGGTATTCTCCAGTTTATTGCTACTTTCGTGGTTTGTCTAGAGAACCCAGACTTGATTTGCCGCAAAAATTAACAGCAATCGAATGTTTTATATTTAATGGTTTCCCATCGTCCCGTTCAAAGACAATCCGAACTTGTATCTTAGCAATTCTGCTCATATATTGTACCTTATTCTGTCGGATAGGATCAAAACGTGATGACTATAACGTTAAAACATAAAATAGACATTTTCTCTAATAGAAAAAAGACGACTGTTTGAAATGAAAGAAATCCGAGATTAATGAAAGGAGGCAGGAAAAACGTGACTTCCCTTGTGTGGGTGTTTGCATCATTATTAGTCGAAAATATAGATTTTGTATTTTCATTTCAACCCCTGTAATTAAATAGGTAGATGTGAATCATATTACCATAGATGATGGTCACGTATGTTTTTTTAACAAGTAAAAAGTAGTTCTCAGAACCAAAACAATGTAAACTACTAATAACATGAATAGCAGAAGCCACGACGGGTGCCACGAGTGTAGCAGGAACTGCTTAGTCTTTGATTTCATCCCCAGTTTTAGTTGTGTTAAAGTTTCTAAATCATTAGTTTTCTGAATAGTTTTTTCAACATGTTCCTTTTCTTTTGACAATTCTGTAGTTATCCTTCTTCGATTTACAGATTTACGACTTCAAACTTTTAT
Source organism: Bathymodiolus brooksi (assembly GCA_963680875.1). Lineage (NCBI taxonomy): Eukaryota > Metazoa > Mollusca > Bivalvia > Mytilida > Modiolidae > Bathymodiolus > Bathymodiolus brooksi. The sequence continues at coordinate 98,420,562 of OY804584.1, forward strand.
TCAATGAAATTGTTTACCTCCTCCAATATGTAAATTATTTTATTATTAATCACTGAATGTCAAAACAATAGTTTTTGATAAGGTGTCAAGGTATTAAGATTGACCTTTGATTATTATTAATTTGATTGATTTTCTGTCTATAAATCAATAGTTAAGACAAATTAATAAGTATTTTAATCCCTTTTATATGATACAAAGCATATGTTACTACTCCATGCGCAAAGAACGACACATATCAATCACGAACGTACATTAGTCTCGTCTTTTTTATTGGTAATATTAAAATTACACACCGATTGACTTGAAGGGGAAAATGTGTTACTCAGTTATTAGTTTTCATTGTACATAGTGTTTTGTAGATCATTGTTCGACTTTTTGTCCCTTTTCCTACAGTAATTGTATCGTTTGTCCTTCCATTAAATACATAGGATTCCATTCCATTCAAACCTTTCCTTCAATATCTTCAATATAGCATGAAATTAAATGAATAATTATTGTTATATTAATAGCATGAATGAAAACAAGAGGATCACATGACTCTATATAATTTTCCTTGAAAAGAACATTGTAGAAACTATTGCCTTTTGTAGCATATGATAAATATTAAAGTTGATCCTCTAAGACTTATGATAAATATGAAAGTGGATCCTCTAAGACTTATGATAAATATGAAAGTTGATCCTCTATTAGGGTTGTGATAAATATGAAAGTCGATCCTCTAAGACTTATGATAAATATTAAAGTTGATCCTCTAAGACTTATGATAAATATGAAAGTGGATCCTCTAAGACTTAAGATAAATATGAAAGTTGATCCTCTATTAGGGTTGTGATAAATATGAAAGTTGATCCTCTATTAGGGTTGTGATAAATATGAAAGTTGATCCTCTAAGACTTATGATAAATATGAAAGTTGATCCTCTAAGACTTATGATAAATATGAAAGTTGATCCTCTAAGACTTATGATAAATATGAAAGTTGATCCTCTAAGACTTATGATAAATATGAAAGTTGATCCTCTAAGACTTATGATAAATATGAAAGTTGATCTTCTAAGACTTATGATAAATATGAAAGTTGATCCTCTAAGACTTATGATAAATATGAAAGTTGATCTTCTAAGACTTATGATAAATATGAAAGTTGATCCTCTAAGACTTATGATAAATATGAAAGTTGATCCTCTAAGATTTATGATAAATATGAAAGTTGATCCACTAAGACTTATGATAAATATGAAAGTTGATCCTCTAAGACTTATGATAAATATGAAAATTGATCCTCTAAGACTTATGATAAATATGAAAGTTGATCCTCTAAGACTTATGATAAATATGAAAGTCGATCCTCTAAGACTTATGATAAATATGAAAGTTGATCCTCTAAGACTTATGATAAATATGAAAGTTGATCCTCTAAGACTTATGATAAATATGAAAGTTGATCCTCTATTAGGGTTGTGATAAGCATGAAAGTTGAACCTCTTTTGGCCATTGCATTTTCTGACCTTTCATTTACGGTTTCTGAATACCACCTTAGTATCTTCATATGGTTTTTTTAAACACAGATTAATACATGGGCATTTCCATATTGGCTTGGTTATCATCCCGAGACCCCCATATTGGCCCGAGACGAAGTCGAGGGCCAATGTGGTTCGAGGGATGATAACGAGGCCAATATCGAAATGCCCATGTATTAAACTATTTATTACATGCTTCCGACATCTAGAAAAGAGACACCCATATTGGTCTGAGACGAAGTCGAGGCCCATATTGGCCCGGGCCAAAATGGGCCTCGATATAGAAATGATCTTGTAGTAATCCAATAACCGGTTATTTTCCGGGGTGGGAAAATATGGACAGTTTACTTCCGGTCATATTGGTCATACAAAATGGCTTTATTTGAACTAAGTATGTAATAAACACCCATATTTCTAATCCATATCGGTATTTTAAAATTGTGTAAAGAACTGTTTTTTTTCATTTTTTATTTATATTTTTTTTACGATCAATTTTGATTGTCGCATTAAATCATTTTTCCAATATCCCGTACGGGTTACAATTTAAGCTTGATCAATCTTTGCTATCTTGTTGTTATTGAACAGTAACATATGGCCAGTGTTTCATTCCAATTTCAATTTATTTTTCAATAAGTTTATATTTGTCAACAGTAAGCATATTCCTTTTATCCATAATCGCGAACATATTAAGTACCTATAGCGGGACATATCATAGTTCATTGTTGATAAACACGTAAATATCTTATTTTGTGTGAATAACCTTCATCAGGTACGCTCAAAATAACCTTCATCAGGTACGCTCAAAATAACCTTCGTCAGGTACGCTCAAAATCAAAAGATTAGAATAACCTTCGTCAGGTACGCTCAAAATCAAAAGATTGGAAAATCTAGAATAACCTTCATCAGGTACGCTCAAAATCGAAAGATTGGAAAACCGGATAATTTGAAAGTCCTTGGGCACAAGTAATCCAAAGGGGCTAATCATAAAGCTAAAGTCACCAATGCCTGAGAGAAGACAACCTTAATTATAATCAATTACATTATTATATCAAATTTACTGTGAACGACGTGTTCCTGGAATAACCGTCATCAGGTACGCTCATAATCAAAAGATTGGAAAACTAAAAAATTAAAAAGTCTTGGTGCACAAGTAATCCAAAATGCCTAAACAGAACGGTCAAAATCGGCTACTTGAGGTCACATATGTTTTTGTTTTGTTTTTCTTCGTCTTGTGTGCCCCTATGTTCACCCTTCCGGAGGACCTGAGTTCACCTTAATGTGTGTGTCTTAACATGGGTAACATTATTTTCCTTAAAAATTATCCCGAGCAACAGCATGTGTGAATTAAAATATATCGAGAGTTTTATCACGGCTTTGTTTATATAGACTGAGCGCACGTTACTGCGACGCTTAGCAGTTCATTATTCTTGTGTTAGAATCGAAAAAAACAAACAATATTATTTCGACTATCTCACGGAAAATTTTAATGTATTAAAATACTTATATATATATGTGCTTCGGTTGTTTAAGTGGTTCCTACTTTTTACAAAATTTTATCAAAATTGTATCACTCAAGTTCCACTTGTGAAACTGGTACAACATTTGGTTTAAAGCGTCACAACGTTGAAAACGTCGCTTTTTAGCGTTACGTTACGTTATGCAACATCTTACGTTCAGTCATAACCAATGAAGAACGTCATATTAGAATATATATAGAAGGGGTAATCAAAATCCGTAAATCGAAGAAGGACAGACTACACAATGGCCAAAAGAACTAAAAACGATTTTCAAAGCATACACATAAAACTAAAGATCGATTAACACGAACCCCACTAAAAACCGGAAGTGAACACAAATAGGGAATATAAATTAATATCATTAGCATCATAAATTGTCTTTCATACAGATATAAATTCAGACATGGTAGAAGGTGTATTATTGTGTAACGCCACTTTCACGTACATCGTGATGGTGAATATTGAACGAAGAACAATCAGTTTTTATTGACATGATTTATATAAATCTAGATAAAAATAAATAAGACACACAAAAGCAATAAATTAATATTATACAAATATTTACGACATCAGCTGGGTTTTTTTTTTTTTATCATACAAAATAATTTCTTTTCAAAAATGTCAAATAGTACCTCCCATGTGATTTCAAAATCAATCGTCTGACGAGCTGAATGTTATCTTCAACAAATTTCTACGGTCAATAATTAGTTCGCAAGTCAACTGAAATGAGCTCAAATGTTACCTGCAGCAACACGAATATAAGTAGTTAAACATATATTCCATGTTTTTCACCCGTTTTATATACCGATTACGCAATTTAGGCGTATTTTGATACGAACACATTTTAATGTTCTTCTCTGAAACCTCTGAACCAGATTTGGCTGGAATGGTCCTTGGGTTGTATATTTCAATATAGACCCCTTTCCGACTGCTCCGACATTCATACTAAAAATACAAATTTCTTTAATTGACAATTAATATTTAACACTGCAAATATCACGGATGAACGTATGTGATCAGATACAACATCATTCTCATTTTGTTGATTTCTGAAATATCCGTAAAATTCCACTTCAGTATCAAGAGTGAAGGCTGTTAATCAGATACGACATACACTACAATATATTCTACTTAATCTAAATTTCGACTGATTTGGCACTGGTATAGTTTATTAGATATACTATTTATTTTTTTTATTTGCTGCCGAATAATGTAAATTAATATGAAAGCTTTGGTTCATCATTCTCAGGCATAGCCTATCTTATCGGATTTGGATATCCTGTTTAGGATTCTTGATTTGACAGTAATAACGCTGTTCCTTTACTTTGATTTGTGTCTAAGTGTAATATTGGATAGACTCCCATGTTTATTTACATCCACAACAAAGAGGGAAGGGTTGTTCCTTAAAACTAGTTTAACCCAACACTGTTGATTGAAGTGCCAGTGCCAAGCCAGGAAAGTGAGCGGTCATGTATGTATGTATTAGAGGTATATATGTTGCCTCTCTCTACGATTTCTTTGATATTTGATTTTGGAATTGTTCCGACATTGTTGCATTTTTTTCATTTGTTTTTCATTATTTTATGCTTTATTACGAATCACGTACGTATTTGAAGGGGCCGTCGTGGTCATGATCGTATGGTAGTTGGATTTATAACTACCTATGCAATCAGTGCATATCACCACTACCATTGTGAGTTCGAACCCCGCTCAGACGAGGTGTACTTGATATAACATTATGTGATCAAGTTTGTCAGTGACTTGCGACAGGTCGGTAGTTTTCTCCGGATACTCCGGTTTCCTCCACCAATAAAACTGACTGCCACGATATAACTGAAATATTGTTGAAAGTGGCGTTAAGCACTATAAAACTAATCAAACCAATCAACGTACGAATTTGAAGTAATGGACTGATTTACAGTTTCAGAAACCAATGGTGTATGTTCCTTTCACCAAGGCGCAACATGTCACAAATATGCAGAATGTGAAGAAACAACTGATGGAAATTTTACCTGCACCTGCCAAACTAACTATACTGGTGATGGATTCAAGATCGGAACCGGATGTACTAGTGGTAAGACAAATGATTATTTATTATCTTAATCCAGGTGTTCTCATTCAGTCTTATATGGAACCTTCTACTTTATCTGAGAAAAGTTTGATTTTCAGTGACAAAATTTACATACAAGATTGTTCGTAGTTACGGAAAGTTTGATGCTACCAAAGGGGCTAATCAGAAGCCGTACATCAAAGATACCAAAGGGGCTAATCAGAAGCCGTAAATCAAAGAAGGATAGATAATACAATAGCCAAAAGAAAGAGAACAAAAGAACAAACAACGATCTACAAAACTTAAGATCGAGCAACACGAACCCACTAAAAATCGGGGTGAACTCAGGTGCTCCGGAAGGGCAACACCCCTGCTTCACTGCGTCGTGCAATATATATTTGGTGATGCCTACTAAATCCATAACATAGACCGACGCATTAACATTTCATTACACAGATGAATGAAATATTAGTTCTAACAGTAAATGACATCGCTCTTGTTCAGTCGTTCATTGTCATGAAACGGGGCGTGCGCAATGAATTAGATATCTACGTTTTATTCTATTACACGTGAATGACTGTATCATTTCTCTAAGAAGGGAGATTCGGGCATATAAAACTAATTTAACCCCATCAATTTGCTATATGCCTGTACCAAGCTAGAAGAGCGATCGGTCAGTCACGCTTATGTTTGATAGTGATATCGCTTAGAACTGTTCTGACGGTGTGATATTATTATTTTTTTTTTTTTTACATTATTCCATTTCTCTTTGTCCTTTCTGCATTATTTCTGTCTCATATCATTGTCCTTGCTATACTGTTGATGGTTTTTGATTGAGTGTATTACCCTTTCTGTGTTTCTCTTTGTTTCTCTTTGTTTCTCTGTGTTTCTCTGTGTTTCTCTTTGTTTCTCTTTGTTTCTCTGTGTTTCTCTGTGTTTCTCTTTGTTTCTCTGTGTTTCTCTGTGTTTCTCTTTGTTTCTCTTTGTTTCTCTGTGTTTCTCTGTGTTTCTCTTTGTTTCTCTTTGTTTCTCTTTGTTTCTCTGTGGTTCTCTTTGTTTCCAACCCTTGCTGGGTAATTCGTTATTTCTGATCAGTGTGATAGTCCGATATTCCCATGACGTACATGTACTATATATCATCTTTATGTTTATATTCTAATTCTACTGACTTCAACTTTTTGAAGATTACGTCTTGCTGAACAAGCTTAAAATGTGAATATGCACCCAGTGGGCAGCTACAGCTTGATAATTTAAGATGTTTAGTATAGTGCAACCTTTAGTATAAATCATTTTTCTTCCAAATTTAATCTAAACGTCACGCCAAATGCCATAAATATTTCTCTTCTTTTTCATTGTAATCTAAAAGTCTCATCGAAGGCCATAAATATATCTTTTCTTTTTGATTTTAATCTAAAAGTCTAAATCAGCAGAAAATACATAATTCTTGTCATTTTCCCACTTTTTTCTAAAAAATAAAATCATTAATATATACTTGCAATAATTCACGAAGAGTCATTATTCGCTATCATCGTATTTTGTTTTCACTCCTACCATAAAAGTAAAGGTCAGTTAAGATCATTACTATTTAATATTGTCGTGGGATACATTGTTGTTATGCTTTATAGATTCTTACTCAAGTCCATATTAAACATCAGAGATATCTTCCATGAGTATACAAAATTCCCTCTTTACCTGAGTGGAACCCTTCGGAACCCGGGTGAATGACGTAGAATCGAAGATATCTGATTCTCAAATTTATCCGAGTAATACGATGGCGCACAACTCTATATATTTAAAATTTGAAAGGAAAACTTGCCCTTCTTCAGAACAATTTCCGCTGTGAAGTCAAATCATTCATGAAGTTTACCATGATTCCAACAATGAGGTGGAACAAATCGATACGTTTTATTGGACATTCACCCATGGAAGACCGTTTCATATGTGACATTGTCTACTATGGGCTCATTGGGTTGTCTCCCTTGGAGAAGCTCCATTTTCCATAAACATTTTATTCTTCTTTGTTTTCTTTCTTGTATTCGTTATTCTTAACTATTTCTTAGTTTATCTTTTAAAAAATAACTAAATAACAGTAACATTTATAACAAAAAATATTGATATCATTTAATTTCTGTAATAACCGTTAACTTCTAGAGAGGCACATTGTGACCGATCATCAGGTACGCTCAAAATTGTATGACTGGAAAAACAAATAATTTAAAAGTCTTTGAGAGCAAGAAAACCAACGAAAAGTATAACAGTATAAAATCGGCTATATTTTCCTTTGCATCAGGGTGGATAACTTTAGTTTTAATAATGATTTTTTAACTTTTAGAGAGACACCGATGCCTTAATGACACAGAGTGCCACTCCATGGGGGAGTGTAAGGATACATTCTGTGTTTGTAAACCAGGTTTTAAGGGAGATGGTTATGACAGTTGTGAAGGTAAGTTATATTTAGTCATGGAATTATAAAAAAAAAAATACCATGTGGCCGAAAACAGACATTTTGCAGGGGCGGATCCAGGATTTCAAGTTAAGGGGGGGGGGGGGGGGGGCGCGCACTTAAAAAAATTGCGCCGAGCATAGGGAGGGGCGAAAATGTTTGAGGTATTTCGTGTGAGAAAAGTTCTGTATATATCGATACCATTAAAGTTTATCAGAATCAGTAACTCATGAATAACTAACTCACCAACAAGATTTTGCACAAATGTTTTTATGATCTATGCTCATAGTATTATAACTTATTTTAAGAATAACTTGTGGCCGGTAACGCACTCACCGACATTTGGCAAACATTTGATAATAAGCAATGAATACTGATAGCATTATAATTTATAAGAAAAACATTTGATGGATCTCTAAACGAAAGCATTTTGCACAAATATTATAATGATCTGTATATATACTCATAGTATTATAAGAAAAACTCATCCACAACATTATGCACTATTGAGATCGTAAGTTGCAAATGCTTATAATATGTTAAATTATTATAATTACATTACTTCTGTTTTTCATTGAAATGTTACAATATGATTGGATATGAAGTGGTCACATGATTATAAAAGAGATGTTTCACATCCCAATGAAACTCAAATCCGAACTTGCACGTGCCTCCATGACGACGTCAGATGTAAACAATCAGTGGCGTAGTAATTTCCAACAGCAAATAATCTAACACAAATAAAATTCACAACGAAAAATTCAACTATATTAAATTTTGGTGTGATTTAAATATAATTATAAGAATTGAATGCATTCTTTTGAAGTTTCATTGGGGTATGAAAGCGTTGATCGAAGTACATTTTCAACATGAAGCGCTTCATTGAAAATGTACTTCGGTCAACGCTTTCATACCCCAATGAAACTTCAAAAGAATGCATTCAATTCTTAGATAAGAAAATGTTTGACCTCACCAACTTTTTTTGTACAAATTTCATGACATGTTATATATACTCATATACTTATATATATATATATATATATATAAACACTTGTGACCCAATTCACAGACAACATGTTACATAAATGTGATAATAAGCCATACATATACTCATTACTTATATATTATAAGACGAACGTGAGGCAGGTCATCAATTCACCGACAACATAATTTAAAATAGCATTCCAAGAGAACATTATAAACAATCCACATTCTGGATAAGAAAGGAAACTCAAACTCATGAATCAACTGGCAGTAAGATTGTCCTGCACACTCCATACCACCCATCGCAACCTATTTCTTTATAAAGTTGCAATTAGCAGTCGAAGCTCTTTATCGCGAAATCGAATCTTTTTTTTTTTGGACAGTGGGGTGATGGCAGAGGCGGATCCAGGATTTGAAGTTAGGGGGGGCGCAATTAAAAATATTGCGCCGAGCGGAGGGAGGCGCGAACATTTTTGGGGTGTATTTCGTGTGAAAAATCACGATTGTACGCCAAAAAATCATATTTTTTCCAATTTTATGGGGGGGGGGGGGGGGGGGGCGCGCCCCCCTCTGGATCCGCCCCTGGATGGGGGATATGGGACTGTAGCGGGAAGGAAGAGTGTGGCCCATTCATAGGAATCATTACCAATATATTAGTGCCAATATTTCACGTATATCGTAGATATCAGTTTTATTGAAGGAAACCGTATAACCATCGACAATGAGAAACTCTTCACACGAGGTCGTATCTAGTACACCTCGCCATGGGCCCGAATCGAACTCACAAACTTTAGTGGTGATGTGAATTGATAGCATAGGTAGATGTAGCTGCACTTAAATGTGATCGAGGCCACGACATTCTCCTAATCGATGAATAAGATGATGACAGAACGGTTACGTCATATACAATACCCACGATTAAAAGATCAACCTAGGTATTCTCTAACGTTCACAAATATAACAACAGTATTAAGACGAGAGTAAAAAAAAAGAATAAAATCTGTGACAACAAACACCATGTGGTCAATAAGATTTAGCATCTTCTGTGTGATATATGGCACCCATCGTGAAGTTATAATTCAAAAAAGCAAAAATACACTTGAAATATAAAATTAAAAAGAGTGAGGCATTGTTGTTTAACACCAACAGTAATTCCTCTGCTATATCATGGTGAAAATTAATGAATTGATGGTAGTATATGTTTTGTACTAGAACAACACTCGCTCGAGTTTGATTTTGATAGCGCTGTCCATCACGACGTACATATTATTCTGACTCCGAGTCAACCAGTCTGTGTTCTTGCTTCTTAATGCTGTGTGTTTAATAAAGAAGAAACTAATACCAATAGTATATATTATTTTGTATGACCCGTCCCGGAATCGCATCCGTGTTCTATCGCACTCGAGATTAGCACTTCTAACACTGTTTGGTTTAATTTTCAGATGTATATAATATATATATTAAAAATTGCTGAAATAGATTGATAAAGTTGTATAAAGTATATCCCTCTATATAGGAATTTAAAACCACCAGTTCAGTGTTGTAAGGATCTGATTGTCATTGGTAAATCCAATTACCATGCGATCACGACCGTAATGATCTTTTATATTATAAACTGTAACAGATGCATATATTAATACTTAATTCATAGCAAGATCAATAAAAGGTCGTATAGAGCACTTTATAGCAATACTGAATGACAGCCCAGTTCAATATTACACTCTGTGGGCTATGACATCATATGGTTCATGTCAGAGTGTTGTAATTGTTTTATTCCAATATGCTACATTTATTTTAAACTTGGAATTAAAGATAACCATATGAAAACTGATTTATATTTGTCTATCAAATATGATGCACTGTGCAATATGACACAATCACGTCATTGCAGCACTGGATGACAGTATGAATATATATAATAATTAATTTATTAAACTGATTCATTGTGCAATATGACAATGTGACGTATTTTACGGTCGACAGCATGACTTAGTTAATAAAAACGTATATACCAAATTTAGTGCGCATGACGTATTTCTGGAATAACCTTCATCATGTACGTTCGAAGCAAAAATATTTGAAAGCCAAATGACTAAAGAATTTTTGGGAGCAAAAACACCAAAAGGGCACAAACAGGATAGCTTTAATAATAATTATATGATTTAGAAACTGTAAATTTCGATAGAAATAACTAATAAACCATGACAGTGCAGAAGTATGTACTACTGGGCGGATGATATCCTCTGGGACTAATAGTCCACCAACAGAGATATCGACCTAGTGATAGTAATACTGACTACTGGGCGGATGATATTCTCTGGGACTAATAGTCCACCAACAGAGGTATCGACCTAGTGATAGTAATACTGACTACTGGGCGGATGATATCCTCTGGGACTAATAGTCCACCAACAGAGGTATCGACCTAGTGATAGTAATACTGACTACTGGGCGGATGATATCCTCTGGGACTAATAGTCCACCAACAGAGGTATCGACCTAGTGATAGTAATAGAAAGGTAGATATCTAATTTAGTGCGCACGACGCTTTTCTGGAATAACCTTCATCAGGTACGCTCGAAGACAAGATATTACCATTACGGAATATCTGTCTCACAAATTCCATCTCTGCAGAAAAGATTATAAACGATGGATTTTCATATAGTGAAAATGTATAAAGATAGGGTGTCAACAAAAATGTCAAAAATATTTTTTTATCAATGTGTGACGTAAAAGTATCTTTGACATTTACTTCACTGAGTTTGGTGCTGCTTTTGACAGCTATTTTACCTGTTTTGTTCAAGTATTGTTATAAATACTGTTATAGTGACAGCCGGAAACTTTGAGCCGTAATGAAAGGGGGAGGTTTGGCACTTTAAAATCTGATTCAACCCACCATTTCTTTAGAAATGCCTGTATCAAGTCAGGGTCATTACAGTTTTCACAGTTTTCCGGTTGTTGACTGATTTTGTCTGTTTATATCCTATGAGTTTTGACTTTCCCTTTGTAAGATTGTTCGGAGTTTGGTAATTTTGTTATTACCCTTAATTATGACCACAGACATGTTCCATTTGTTGCATCCACAATCCGAACCTTTCGTCATTCATAATTTATCACGTGGTTTGTAACAAGAGTAACACAATGGGTACTACTAGTGGAGCAGGAACTGCTTACCCTTCCGGAGCACCTGAGTTTACACTCAGTATTTAGTGGGGTTCGTGTTGCTCAATCTTTAGTTTTCGCAAAAGTGTTTTGTAGATCATTGTTTGTCCTTTATTCTTTTTGGCCATTGTATTATCTGTCCTTCTTCGACTTACGGCTTCTGATTGCCCCTTTAGTATGTGCTATTTTGTTGTGTGACGTTATTTAGACTATGTATAAATATATATTGAAGGGTTATAATTAGCTATTTCTGTTTTAAATGGTACTAAGATCTAATAACGTCAAATAAGGGTAATAACAAAATTACCGAACTCCGAACAATCTTACAAAGGGAAAGTCAAAACTCATAATTATACAAACAAATGTGAGATTGGAGGAATTACGGGTATTGTATATCGTTGTTTGTCCTTTTGTTTTTTTTTCGCTTGGCAATTACATTGTCTGTCCTTCTTCGATTTACGGATTCTGATTACCCCTTTGGTATCTTCAAACTCTTCATATAAACGTCTTATGTCCTAATGGGTGCATGATTCCATATATTAAATTATCTAAATGCGAAAGGTTGTTCAGTCTATATGAATCAGTTTTATATGTTGTTCAGAGACTTCTGTTGGTCTCGATGTTGTTTAATTGTAATTCGATGATGTACAAAAGCTTTCAGCATAATATAGGTAATAGATAATATAAATCTAAAATTTACCAGAAAGAACTGTCAACGCTGCAGTACCCCTGCAAATACCTATCGAGGCAGAAATACACAAACGATTGATAAAATCATGTGCGAAACATCGCTCGCAATGAAAAATGGGCAATACAGAAAATAACCATCCGTCAACTTGTAATTAAAGATAACCCTATGAAAGCTGATTTATCTTTGTGGGAAAAATAGTCAAAATATGCAGTCTACTCTCTCCACATGATATTCTCTATAAACCACCTATAAAAGAGATATGCAAATTTTATAGTAGAAAAGCTGTTATCTTAAATAAAACGTAAATATTTAATGCAGTGCGCATGCACGACTCGTTTCTGGAAATGCCGTCATCCGGTACGCTCAGGTCAAAAGATTGGAAAGCCAAACATTTCAGAAGTCTTTGAGAGCTCAATTGATAAGTTGATCATTGAAGCCAAAAAGAAATTAACACATGAACTTATAAATTGAAATTTTGAAAATATCATATTTCTTAAAATCCACAATATTGGAGTAGCTATGAATAACAGCATATCTGAAAGCAAAAATCGCCACTGGAATCGTCATCTTGCAAGCTGAAAGTTACGACACACTTTTCAAGCGAAAATATAAATCCGAAATACCCGCTATGTAGATTAGAACCTGAAGATCGAATCCACCTTTTAATTAGATGTCCCTCGTTACAGATCGCTCGAAATATCATCTTAAGTTGCCTATGGGTTTAGTTACTTATGCCAACTACCGTACTAATTGACTGAACAAAATGTTTCAATTTCGCATTTCATAATGATGAGAATATGAACTATGTGTCGGTTATTTTGTTACCCGGGGAAACTCATGCACATAATCTGGTGATATAGTCGTTGTAGTGTTCTTGTGGTAGACTTTATTCTATTAAAACTTTATTTAATACCTAGAAATGATGTACATCTATGAACACGACCAGGATAACATAATCACCTTAACAAGTGAATTCCCTTCCCAGTTTAAAGCTTTAGAATGCCATTTTAAAAACGTATTCTTATGATTGTTTTTCCACCGGCGTTGTCTCTTGCAGATTTCTGTTCGGTAAATGCTGATTGCCATGACAACGGTATATGCAAAAATGAAGATTGTATATGCAAAACAGGCTATGAAGGAGATGGTAGATTTAATTGTACAGGTATGTCTTCCTAGCAACTGTTTATTTTTATTTCAATTAAATTAGGACACTGACATTTTCTGCATGAAGTGTCCGGTGACTGTCCTTTTTACATGTTAAGCCTTTTCTCTAATTTGATAGACTAGCATCTTGATCTATGGAAAGAGTTGGTACAGCACGTGCCCACTGTCAGATATACCAGGGAAGTCAACAGTCATGTATTTTGTATTAGGTGGTTTTGTTTCTTACCCTAACATTTTTCTATTGGATTTCTGAACTTTTCCGACAGTGTGTTATGTTTTTTCTTATTTCATTTTTTAATTAACATCAATTTATTTTTATTTTACAGACATTAACGAGTGTAATTTTCCAACGTTGATCTTAATATTTAGATTATTTTGTTTTTGGAGATTTTGTCTTTACTTTGCTTTATGCTTTGTCCAAAATTCCCACGGGAAAATGAGAGATAGTAACTGAAACTTCAATTAATACCTTTGGATATAAAACTAAGGCCGTCGTGGTCGCATAGTAGTTGGATTCACTACATGTGCAATCAGTGCTTATCACTACTAAAGTTGTGAGTTCGAACCCCGTTCACGGCGAGGTTAACTTGATACAACATTATGTGATAAAGTTTGTCAGTGAATTGCGGCAGGTCGGTGGTTTTCTCCGGTTACTCCCATTTCCTCCACCAATAAAACTGACCGCCACGATATAGCTGAAATATTGTTGAAAGTGACGTTAAACACCATAAACCAACCAACCTAAAAACTAAGGCGTGGGGGTTAGAAAATAACTTTTGGATATAAAACTAGCTACAAACATAAAATAAAGGGCTAGGGTTGTGGTGTTCAACGCCACATTCAATAATATTTCAGCTATATATCGTGGCGGTAAAATAAAATAAAAACGACATTTTATATAATGTTAATGTGATGACACAAATAACGTTATGACTCTATTGGAGACATTCACGAGTCAAAAGTATTTATGCACTGAGATAATTCCCTATTTATTTTATATAAAACCACTTATTTAAAAAAAAAATCCTCTGAAGTTCGTCTCGAATTTTTCACTTTTAGAACAATATTAATAAGAGTTTATTCTAATGTTCTCATATATTTTTTTCGAAATTTTATTTACAAACATTTATATTTTAAGCATAAAAGTAAATTCTCCATGTCACAATTTTCTATATATAGTAAGATTTGGTTTGGTTGGTTTGTTTTATGGTGTTTAACGCCACTTTCTACAATATTTCAGTTATATCGTGGCAGTCAGTTTTATTGGTGGAGGAAACCGGAGGACCCTGAGAAAACCAACGACCTGCCGCAAGTCACTGACAAACTTTATCACACAATGTTGTACACCTCGCCCTGTGCGGGATTCGAACTCACAACATCAGTGGTGATAGGCACTAATTGCATAGGTAGTTGTAATTCCAACTACCATACGATCACATCCAGAAGACTTCATAAGTTGGTAAAACTTGTGTCCTATCCCTTTTGTTAATTTAGCAAATAAAATCATCATAAACTAAAATCACATCCACGACAACCCCTTTAGTGAGATTTTGTGAAAAAAATTAAACTGCGTGTTTAAATCACGTGTTAGGGGAAAATAGAAATAAAATTATACGAAAATTATAAGAAGAAGAAATTTTATTTAATGATGAAAATTACATGAAAATCTAATAAAAAATGATTTTACAAAACTTATTGAAATTAAGGTTTTTTGTATGAAATATTTAGGTAATATGTAATTGTACGTACAGACTCTTGACATATTACAGTACTTGTGTCATTTTTTTATTTATTAAAAAATGATTAATTCGCGCGGTTGGATTTTTGAAATAGACTATACTAATTACATTCGGACTTATCAACTCTTTACATTGTTCGTCATCATTTTAACTTGTTATTTTATAAAATCATTTTGACTGGACGAACAGATTTCATTTATTTTGTTCACATGTTCTTAGGTTGTGTGTCTTAACATGGGTAACATTATTTTCCTTAAAAATTATCCCGAGCAACAGCATGTGTGAATTAAAATATATCGAGAGTTTTATCACGGCTTTGTTTATATAACCAATGAAGAACGTCATATTAGAATATATATAGAAGGGGTAACCAGAATCCGTAAATCGAAGAACAGACTACACAATGGCCAAAAGAACTAAAAACGATTTTCAAAACATACACATAAAACTAAAGATCGATTAACACGAACCCCACTACAAACCGGAAGTGAACACAAATAGGGAATATAAATTAATATCATTAGCATCATAAATTGTCTTCCATACAGACATAAATTCAGACATGGTAGGAGGTGTATTATTGTGTAACGTCACTTTCACGTACATCGTGATGGTGAATATTGAACGAAGAACAATCAGTTTTTATAGACATGATTTATATAAATCTAGATAAAAATAAATAAGACAAACAAAAGCAATAAATTAGAATGCCAGACAACTCGGCCCGCGGACAACTCGGACTGAGACAACTCGGCTCGTAAGCGAGGACAAGTCGGCCCGTAAGCGAGGACAAGTCGGCCCGTAAGCGAGGACAAGTCGGCCCGTATGTTAAGACAACTCGGACCGTATTATTGTTTTATAATATTGTTCAATATTTATATGTGTATAATATAATTATTTATTTATTTATTTAAAAGACAATTATAATCTTTTAGTGAAAAAGAATTATTGATTCAATGATAATATTACTTGTGACCAAAAATGTGATTAGGACGTGATTTTGTTCTCATAACATGGTCTATTACATATCATTTACAGGAATAAAATTAATATCAAAAATTAAAAATAAATAATGTAAGAAAAATTATTTAGAACTTATAAATTATGAAATTTCATATAAGCATTATGTATTATTTTTTGTTTGTATAAGCTTCATGGTTGTTGGAAAAGTTGCAAATGGGTGTCGTTAAACAAAACATAAATAAAAAAAAATTATATCTTAAAGATGACAATATGTAATATCAAGGCATATCAAGTTGTCTGATAAATATAAAAATTTAAAAAATTAAACTTAACAGGATTTGGTCAAAATTGGGTTTTGTTGTTCATTAATTCAAAGTTTAATTTTTTATATTGTATTTTGGCGGCTACATAATTTCTTTTAAATACATGCCTGTCAAATTATTTTTAATTGCTGAAGTATTAAGATATTTTTATTTATTTATTTGAAATTTGGTTCATTAATTTTCTAATTTTATTTTTGTTTTGAAAATCATTTTATCCACAACTAGGATTTTTTGTTGGAAAGTTCCAGTTGAAACATTAGTTATTGTCATTATAATTAACTCATCAATGTTTTATTACCAATTTAATACACACCTACTAATGGGGAATATTTGTTGACAAATAGCAACGACCAGATGGCCACTATTGCTCAATTATACACAGACAGGAAACACAAAAATTCAAAAGAAGTCATACCACACTTTTTGACATTTTAAAGATTTCCCAAGTTTTCCATATTGCAATTGCAAACTGAGACCATAAATTACTGAAATGAAATATGGTTTTGGATAGGGATTTTTTTTTTAACATTTCCCAATACTTTTGACAGATGACTGTATCTTTATGATTTCCGTCAATTTTATTAAACAAAATCAATAAGACAACAATAATTATTGATGGTCTGCGTAGTCTTTTCATACGGTCCGAGTTGTCTTAACATACGGACCGACTAGTCCTCGCTTACGGGCCGACTTGTCCTCGCTTACGGGCCGACTTGTCTCGGTCCGAGTTGTCCGCGGGCCCGAGTTATCTGGTACCCAATAAATTAATATTATGCAAATATTTACGACATCAGCTGGGTTTTTTTTTATCATACAAAATAATTTCTTTTAAAAAATGTCAAATAGTATCTCCCACGTGATTTCAAAATCAATCGTCTGACGAGCTGAATGTTTTCTTCAACAAATTTCTACGGTCAATAATTAGTTCGCAAGTCAAAAATGAGCTCAAATTTTAACTGCAACAACACGAATATAAGTAGTTAAACATATATTCCATGTTTTTCACCCGTTTTATACCGATTACGCAATTTAGGCGTATTTTGATACGAACACATTTTAATGTTCTTCTCTGAAACCTTGGTCCTTGGGTTGTATATTTCAAAAGTACCCCCCCCCCCCTCCCACCTCCGACTGCTCCGACATCCATTCAAGATGGCAACCGTTACTAAAAATAGAAATTTCTTTAATTGACAATTAATATTTAACACTGCAAATATGACGGATGAACGTAGGTGATCTGATACAACATCAGTCTCGTTTTGTTGATTTCTGAAATATCCGTATAATTCCACTTCAGTATCACGAGCGAAGGCTATTAATCAGATACGACATACACTACAATATATTCTACTTAATCTAAATTTCGACTGATTTGGCACTGGTATAGTTTATTAGATATACTATTTATTTATTTTATTTGCTGCCGAATAATGTAAATTAATATGAAAGCTTTGGTTCATCATTCTCAGGCATAGCCTATCTTATCGGATTTGGATATCCTGTTTAGGATTCTTGATTTGACAGTAATAACGCTGTTCCTTTAGTTTGATTTGTGTCTAAGTGTAATATTGGATAGACTTCCATGTTTATTTACATCCACAACTAAGAGGGAAGGGTTGTTCCTTAAAACTAGTTTAACCCAACACTGTTGATTGAAGTGCCAGTGCCAAGCCAGGAAAGTGAGCGGTCATGTATGTATGTATTAGAGGAATATATGTTGCCTCTCTCTACGATTTCTTTGATATTTGATTTTGGAATTGTTCCGACATTGTTGCATTTTTTTCATTTGTTTTTCATTATTTTATGTCAGTGACTTGCGACAGGTCGGAAGTTTTCTCCGGATACTCCGGTTTCCTCCACCAATAAAACTGACTGCCACGATATAACTGAAATATTGTTGAAAGTGGCGTTAAGCACCATAAAACTAATCAAACCAATCAACGTACGAATTTGAAGTAATGGACTGATTTACAGTTTCAGAAACCCATGGTGTATGTTCCTTTCACCAAGGCGCAACATGTCACAAATATGCAGAATGTGAAGAAACAACTGATGGAAATTTTACCTGCACCTGCCAAACTAACTATACTGGTGATGGATTCAAGAACGGAACCGGATGTACTAGTGGTAAGACAAATGATTATTTATTATCTTAATCCAGGTGTTCTCATTCAGTCTTATATGGAACCTTCTACTTTATCTGAGAAAAGTTTGGTTTTCAGTGACAAAATTTACATACAAGATTGTTCGTAGTTACGACAAGTTTGATGCTACCAAAGGGGCTAATCAGAAGCCGTAAATCTAAGATACCAAAGGGGCTAATCAGAAGCCGTAAATCTAAGATACCAAAGGGGCTAATCAGAAGCCGTACATCAAAGATACCAAAGGGGCTAATCAGAAGACGTAAATCAAAGAAGGATAGATAATACAATAGCCAAAAGAAAGAGAACAAAAGAACAAACAACGATCTACAAAACTTAAGATCGAGCAACACGAACCCACTAAGAATCGGGGTGAACTCAGGTGCTCCGGAAGGGCAACACCCCTGCTTCACTGAGTCGTGCAATATATATTTGGTGATGCCTACTAAATCCATAACATAGACCGACGCATTCACATTTCATTACACAGATGAATGAAATATTAGTTCTAACAGTAAATGACATCGCTCTTGTTCAGTTGTTCATTGTCATGAAACTGGGCGTGCGCAATGAATTAGATATCTACGTTTTATTCTAATACACGTGAATGACTGTATCATTTCTCTAAGAAGGGAGATTCGGGCCTATAAAACTAATTTAACCCCATCAATTTGCTATATGCCTGTACCAAGCTAGAAGAGCGATCGGTCAGTCACGCTTATGTTTGATAGTGATATCACTTAGAACTGTTCTGACGGTGTGATATTTGTTTTTTGTTTTTTACATTATTCCATTTCTCTTTGTCCTTTCTGCTTTATGTCTGTCTCATATCATTGTCCTTGCTATACTGTTGATGGTTTTTGATTGAGTGTATTACCCTTTCTGTGTTTCTCTTTGTTTCTCTTTGTTTCTCTTTGTTTCTCTGTGTTTCTCTGTGTTTCTCTGTGTTTCTCTTTGTTTCTCTTTGTTTCTCTGTGTTTCTCTTTGTTTCCAACCCTTGCTGGGTAATTCGTTTTTTCTGATCAGTGTGATAGTCCGATATTCCCATGACGTACATGTACTATATATCATCTTTAATATTTGATTTTGGAATTGTTCCGACATTGTGGTACTTTTTTCATTTGTTTTTCATTATTTTATGCTTTATTACGAATCACGTACGTATTTGAAGGGGCCGTCGTGGTCATGATCGTATGGTAGTTGGATTTATAACTACCTATGCAATCAGTGCATATCACCACTACCATTGTGAGTTCGAACCCCGCTCAGACGAGGTGTACTCGATATAACATTATGTGATCAAGCTTGTCAGTGACTTGAGACAGGTCGGTAATTTTTTCCGGATACTCCGGTTTCCTCCACCAATAAAACTTACCGCCACGATATAACTGAAATATTGTTGAAAGTGGCGTTAAGCACCATAAAACTAATCAAACCAACCAACGTACGAATTTGAAGTAATGGACTGATTTACAGTTTCAGAAACCCATGGTGTATGTTCCTTTCACCAAGGCGTAACATGTCACAAATATGCAGAATGTGAAGAAACAACTGATGGAAATTTTACCTGCACTTGCCAAACTAACTATTATGGTGATGGATTCAAGAACGGAACCGGATGTACTAGCGGTAAGACAAATGATTATTTATTATCTTAATCCAGGTGTATCTCATTCAGACTTATATGGAACCTTCTACTTTAACTGAGAAAAGTTTGGTTTTCAGTGACAAAATTTACATACAAGATTGTTCGTAGTTACGGAAAGTTTGATGCTACCAAAGGGGCTAATCAGAAGCCGTAAATCTAAGATACCAAAGGGGCTAATCAGAAGCCGTAAATCTAAGATACCAAAGGGGCTAATCAGAAGCCGTAAATCTAAGATACCAAAGGGGCTAATCAGAAGCCGTAAATCTAAGATACCAAAGGGGCTAATCAAAAGCCGTAAATCTAAGATACCAAAGGGGCTAATCAGAAGCCGTAAATCTAAGATACCAAAGGGGCTAATCAGAAGCCGTACATCAAAGATACCAAAGGGGCTAATCAGAAGACGTAAATCAAAGAAGGATAGATAACACAATAGCCAAAAGAAAGAGAACAAAAGAACAAACAACGATCTACAAAACTAAAGATCGAGCAACACGAACCCACTAAGAATCTGGGTGAATTCAGGTGCTCCGGAAGGGTAGCACTCCTGCTCCACTGATATTTGGTGATGCCTACTAAGTCCATAACATAGACCGACGCATTCACATTTCATTACACAGATGAATGAATTATTAGTTCTAACAATAAATGACATCGCTCTTGTTCAGTTGTTCATTGTCCTGAAACTGGTCGTGCGCAATGAATTAGATATCTACGTTTTTTATTCTATTACACGTGAATGACTGTATCATTTCTCTAAGAAGGGAGATTCGGGCCTATAAAACTAATTTAACCCCATCAATTTGCTATATGCCTGTACCAAGCTAGAAGAGCGATCGGTCAGTCACGCTTATTTTTGTTAGTGATATCACTTAGAACTGTTCTGACGGTGTGATATTTTTTGTTTTTCATTTTTCAATTTTTTTATACATTATTCCATCTCTCTTTGTCCTTTCTGCTTTATTTCCGTCTCATATCATTGTTCTTGCTATACTGTTGATGGTTTTTGATTGAGTGTATTACCCTTTCTGTGTTTCTCCCTTGCTGGGTAATTCGTTATTTCTGATCAGTGTGATAGTCCGATATTCCCATGACGTGCATGTACTATATATCATCTTTAATATTTGATTTTGGAATTATTCCGACATTGTGGTACTTTTTTCATTTGTTTTTCATTATTTTATGCTTTATTACGAATCACGTACGTATTTGAAGGGGCCGTCGTGGTCATGATCGTATGGTAGTTGGATTTATAACTACCTATGCAATCAGTGCATATCACCACTACCATTGTGAGTACGAACCCCGCTCAGACGAGGTGTACTCGATATATTATTATGTGATCAAGCTTGTCAGTGACTTGAGACAGGTCGGTAATTTTTTCCGGATACTCCGGTTTCCTCCACCAATAAAACTTACCGCCACGATATAACTGAAATATTGTTGAAAGTGGCGTTAAGCACCATAAAACTAATCAAACCAACCAACGTACGAATTTGAAGTAATGGACTGATTTACAGTTTCAGAAATCCATGATGTATGTTCCTTTCACCAAGGCGCAACATGTCACAAATATGCAGAATGTGAAGAAACAACTGATGGAAATTTTACCTGCACCTGCCAAACTAACTATTATGGTGATGGATTCAAGAACGGAACCGGATGTACTAGCGGTAAGACAAATGATTATTTATTATCTTAATCCAGGTGTATCTCATTCAGACTTATATGGAACCTTCTACTTTAACTGAGAAAAGTTTGGTTTTCAGTGACAAAATTTACATACAAGATTGTTCGTAGTTACGGAAAGTTTGATGCTACCAAAGGGGCTAATCAGAAGCCGTAAATCTAAGATACCAAAGGGGCTAATCAAAAGCCGTAAATCTAAGATACCAAAGGGGCTAATCAGAAGCCGTAAATCTAAGATACCAAAGGGGCTAATCAGAAGCCGTACATCAAAGATACCAAAGGGGCTAATCAGAAGCCGTACATCAAAGATACCAAAGGGGCTAATCAGAAGCCGTAAATCTAAGATACCAAAGGGGCTAATCAGAAGCCGTACATCAAAGATACCAAAGGGGCTAATCAGAAGACGTAAATCAAAGAAGGATAGATAACACAATAGCCAAAAGAAAGAGAACAAAAGAACAAACAACGATCTACAAAACTAAAGATCGAGCAACACGAACCCACTAAGAATCTGGGTGAATTCAGGTGCTCCGGAAGGGTAGCACTCCTGCTCCACTGATATTTGGTGATGCCTACTAAGTCCATAACATAGACCGACGCATTCACATTTCATTACACAGATGAATGAATTATTAGTTCTAACAATAAATGACATCGCTCTTGTTCAGTTGTTCATTGTCCTGAAACTGGTCGTGCGCAATGAATTAGATATCTACGTTTTTTATTCTATTACACGTGAATGACTGTATCATTTCTCTTAGTTTAATTAGTTTAAACATATTTTATTTGCATAAAAGTTGCATATGGGATTGGACACAAGTTATGACAACATTAGTGAAGTCCTTTCCCTTTTACAAAGATATAAAAAAAAAACATTGTACATAATGGCGATAATTATACAAATAAATTTTACAATATGATATATTTAGACGTTAATAATAAAGTAAATATAAAGAAAAATAAGGTGAAATAAAATATTCAAAACATAGGGATAGAAAGAAGGATAGGAAGAAGAAGAAAGGTTTCAAACAAACAAAAACAACAAAAAACAACATGGACTGGAGTGAGTAAGCTAGTATATTAGTTAACGCGCTGGGTGCTTCTAATAAAAGAATATACAACAGAGAAGATTTCAATGCTTTGGTTAGGAGTCAAATTTTCATCACCAACTAATATCAATTCAATTGTAACTACGTAATTCTTTAATTTATTAAACAAGATTGCCCTATTTTCATTGTAAAAGGGACATTCAAGGAAAAAGTGTATACAGTCTTCAAAACCATGACCACAGATACATGCAGGACTAGGTTTTAAATGGACAAGGTGCAAATCTGCATTTAGCCAACTGCACATATTTCTAAGTCTGCTATGAATAATATTTAGTTTTCTATCACCCCAACCGAAATAAAAAGGCACTTTTTCAAGCAATATTTTAATTTTTCTTTTAAATATGTTAATATTACCAGAATTTCTAATTTCCGGACTTAAATTGTTCCAGTCCCGGGTAGTAGAGGGGAAGAAGGACTTTTTGGTAATTTCTAATCGACAATTAGGTAAAACATAATTATTACTATTTCGTAAATTATACTGGGAAACACTACCAACCGGAAGGGGCATCAAATCACAAAGATAGTCTGGGGCAGATTTGTTGTGAATAGAATAAAATAAGCTGAGCCTTCATACCCTTCGCCTATCAGATAGTAATTCCCAACCCGTTTCAGAATAAATAGATTGACGACTTGCAAATAGAGGCAGTCCGGTTACTATTCGTCCTGTCTCTATTTGAAGCTTTTCTAAATTATCAGAGTCTTGTTGACTACAACCATCCCAAAGTTCACATGCGTATTCCAGCATAGGCCTTATAAAGATCAAATAAATACGAGAAAGATAATGTCTATTTAATGCATATTTAAGTTTTCTTAGGGCACACAACCTCTGACTTGCTGATTTAATAATATTAACTATATGGGTATGAAATTTTCCATTGCTGTCAAAAGTAATACCCAAATGTTTGTGACAGGTAACAAATTCTACTAATTTGTCTTGGAATGTTATTTCTATATCGTTGGGAAGATTAATGTTGGAAAATACCATTGCTTTAGTTTTTTGAGGATTAAAATTTACTAACCATTGCTTAGACCATATAGATATAGATTCCAAATCACTATTTATTACATCTTCTATAGTATATGGACTTTGACTAGAATATGAAAGAGAAGTATCATCTGCAAACAGTCTAGTAAGACTTAAAAGGTTATCTGCAATATCATTAACATATAATAAGAAAAGTAGCGGACCAAGCACTGAGCCATGGGGGGACTCCTGCATTTGTATTTACTAAGGGGGATTTGGAATTGTTTATAAATACACATTGTTTCCTACTGGAAATATAACTTTCAAACCATTTAAATAATTTACCATCTACCCCGTAAGCTTTAAGTTTCAGTAAAATCCCTGTATGCCAGACCCGATCAAATGCTTTAGAAATATCACATAAAATAAGGGTAGTAATACAATGATCATCCAGAGACATACATATACTGTAATAGATTTCTATTAGCTGGTGAACGGTAGAGTGACCTGGGATGAAACCTGATTGAAATTTATACAATAAATTATTTGATATTAAATAATTAAATACTTCCTTAAAAACAATTCTTTCGAATACTTTGCCAACTGCTGATAGTAATGATATTGGTCTATAGTTAGATATTAATGATTTGTCTCCCTTTTTGAAGAGTGGCATAACAGATGCGGTTTTCCATTGCGTTGGAAATTCCGATTTAGAAAGCGATAAATTAAACAAGAGAGAGAGGGGAACACAAACAGTATTACACGTTTTCTTAAGCATTTGATGACTAATGGAATCCAGACCTGACGCTTTTCCAAGTTTTAAAATTTGTAAAATATCAAGAACTTTACTCGGAGTAATTTGAAAGAAATCTAGTGTTGCATTTCTCTAAGAAGGGAGATTCGGGCCTATAAAACCAATTTAACCCCATCAATTTGCTATATGCCTGTACCCAGCTAGAAGAGAGATCGGTCAGTCACGCTTATTTTTGTTAGTGATATCACTTAGAACTGTTCTGACGGTGTGATATTTTTTGTTTTTCATTTTTCATTTTTTTTTACATTATTCCATCTCTCTTTGTCCTTTCTGCTTTATTTCTGTCTCATATCATTGTTCTTGCTATACTGTTGATGGTTTTTGATTGAGTGTATTACCCTTTCTGTGTTTCTCTTTGTTTCTCTGTGTTTCTCTTTGTTTCCAACCCTTGCTGGGTAATTCGTTATTTCTGATCAGTGTGATAGTCCGATATTCCCATGATGTACATGTACTATATATCATCTTTATGTTTATATTATAATTCTACTGACTTCAACTTTATGAAGATTACGTCTTGTTGAACAAGCTTAAAATGTGAATATGCACCCAGTGGGCAGCTACAGCTTGATAATTTAAGATGTTTAGTATAGTGTAACCTTCAGTATAAATCATTTTTCTTCCAAATTTAATCTAAACGTCACGCCAAATGCCATAAATATTTCTCTTATTTTTCATTGTAATCTAAAAGTCTCATCGAAGGCCATAAATATATCTTTTCTTTTTGATTTTAATCTAAAAGTCTAAATCCGCAAAAATACATAATTCTTGTCATTTTCCCACTTTTTTCTAAAATAAAATCATTAATATATACTTGCAATAATTTACGAAGAGTCATTATTCGCTATCATCGTATTTTGTTTTCGCTCCTACCATAAAAGTAAAGGTCAGTTAAGGTCATTACTATTTAATATTGTCGTGGGATACATAGTTGTTGTGCTTTATAGTTTATTACTCTAGTCCATATTAAACATCAGAGATATCTTCCATGAGTATACAAAATTCCCTCTTTACCTGAGTGGAACCCTTCGGAACCCGGGTGAATGACGTAGAATAGACGATATCTGATTTTCAAATTTATCCGAGTAATACGATGGCACAACTCTAAATACTTAAAATTTGAAAGGAAAACTTGCCCTTCTTCAGAACAATTTCCACTGTGAAGTCAAATCATTCATGGAGTTTACCATGATTCCAACAATGACGTGGAACAAATCGATACGTTTTATTGGACATTCACCCATGGAAGACCGTTTCATATGTGACATTGTCTACTATGGGCTCATTGGGTTGTCTCCCTTGGAGAAGCTCCATTTTCCATAAACATTTTATTCTTCTTTGTTTCGTTTCTTGTATTCGTTATTCTTAACTATTTCTTAGTTTATCTTTTAAAAAATAACTAAATAACAGTAACATTTATAACAAAAAATATTGATATCATTTAATTTCTGTAATAACCGTTAACTTTTAGAGAGGCACATTGTGACCGATCATCAGGTACGCTCAAAATTGTATGACTGGAAAAACAAATAATTTAAAAGTCTTTGAAAGCAAGAAAACCAAAGAAAAGTACACCAGTAATACAGTCGGCTATATTTTCCTTTGCATCAGGGTGGATAACTCTAGTTTTAATAATGATATTTTAACTTTTAGAGAGACACCCATGCTTTGATGACCCAGAGTGCCACTCCATGGGGGAGTGTAAGGATAAATTCTGTGCTTGTAAACCAGGTTTTAAGGGAGATGGTTATGACAGTTGTGAAGGTAAGTTATATTTAGTCGTGGTATTATAAAAAAAAATACCATGTGGCCGATCACAGACATTTTCCACAAATTTGATGACAAGTTCTGTATATATCGATACCATTAAAGTTTATCAGAATCAGTAACTCATGAATAACTAACTGACCAACAAGATGTTGCACAAATGTTTTTATGAGCTATGCTCATAGTATAAATTATTATAAGAATAACTTGTGGCCGGTAACGCACTCACCGACATTTGGCAAAAATTTGATAATAAGCTATGAATACTGATAGCATTATTAAACAACCTTATTAATAAAAAACTGCTGAGATGTGCTAATCTGGGTCACGGGTCACTGTAATCGGGCGGCTGTATCGAGAAACAGATACGGTGTTGAAAAAACTGTTGATACTCATAAAATATTGATAAATGCTATAAAATGTTATGTTTGTCTTCAAGAAATATGATAGACAAAACCATGTGTGAAGTTTTATGACGAAATATCTCCGATTTCTATGTAAATTTACGAGTTGAAGTGGTAATTTATAAGAAAAACATTTGATGGATCTCTAAACGAAAGCATTTTGCACAAATATTATAATGATCTGTATATACTCATAGTATTATAAGAAAAACTCATCCACAACATTATGCACTATTGTGATCGTAAGTTGCAAATGTTTATAATATGTTAAATTATTGTAAGAAAATGTTTGACCTCACCAACTTATTTTGTACAAATTTGATGACACGTTATAGAATAGAATAGAATATATGTTATTGCCTAATCATAGGGCCCACATGAGGCATAATTAACAATACAAACATTCATGATTGATAAATGAGACATACACACAAAAGAAAAAGGTTTTTATATTTCTAAAAATATAAATATAATTATTATTATTTAGTGGATCATGTTCTGGTTATATATAAAAACACGTGTGACCCAATTCACAGACAACATGTTACATAAAATGTGATGATAAGCCATACATATACTCATTACTTATATATTATAAGACGAACGTGAGGCAGGTCATCAATTCACCGACAACAGAATTTAAAATAGCATTCCAAGAGAACATTATAAACAATCTACATTCTGGATAAGAAAGGAAACTCAAGCTCATGAAACAACTGGGAGTAAGATTGTCCTGCTCACTCCATAACACCCATCGCAACCTATTTCTTTATAAAGTTGTAATTTGCAGTCGAAGCTCTTTATCGCGAAATCAAATCTTGTTTTTTTTGGACAGTGGGGTGATGGGGGATATGGGACTGTAGCGGGAAGGAAGAGTGTGGCCCATTCATAGGAATCATTACCAATATATTAGTGCCAATATTTCACGTATATCGTAGATATCAGTTTTATTGGAGGAAACCGTATAACCATCGACAATGAGAAACTCTTCACACGAGGTCGTATCTAGTACACCTCGCCATGGGCCCGAATCGAACTCACAAACTTTAGTGGTGATGTGAATTGATAGCATAGGTAGATGTAGCTGCACTTAAATGTGATCGAGGCCAAGACATTCTCCTAATCGATGAATAAGATGATGACAGAACGGTTACGTCATATACAATACCCACGATTAAAAGATCAACCACTAACGTTCACAAATATAACAACAGTATTAAGATGAGAGTAAAAAAAAGAATAAAATCTGTGACAACAAACACCATGTGGTCAGTAAGATTTAGCATCTTCTGTGTGATATATGGCACCCATCTTGAAGTTATAATTCAAAAAAGCCAAAATACACTTGAAATATAAAATTAAAAAGAGTGAGGGATTGTTGTTTAACATCAACAGTAATTTCTCTGCTATATCATGGTGAAAATTAATGAATTGATGGTAGTATCTGTTTTGTACTAGAACAACACTCGCTCGAGTTTGATTTTGATAGCGCTGTCCATCACGACGTACATATTATTCTGACTCCGAGACAACCAGTCTGTGTTCTTACTTCTTAATGCTGTGTGCTTAATAAAGAAGAAACTAATACCAATAGTATATATTATTTTGTATGACCCGTCCCGGGATCGCATCCGTGTTCTATCGCACTCGAGATTAGCACTCTTGTCATTACACTACCGAGGTGGTTGCAATAAGAAGACAATAAAAAAGGAAACATTGGGATAACACAAACCAGAGCCATACTAGGTACAACTGTACTTCAATTTTTTTTTTAAACTGCTCCAAGTACGACTCCCATTGTAATTCCTAATATACACCATATGTATTTAATGAATATAATGATATAATTTCAGACATAGATGAATGTGTAAATAAACCATGTAATGAAGATGCCTCGTGTCAGAACAATCTGGGAGGATATAATTGTACATGTAACTTTAACTTCAGAGGAGATGGTTTTGAATGTGCATGTAAGTTTATATATATATAAATATATATATATTAAAGAAATTAGTAAAGAAAAAAAGAACAAAACAGATTTTTCCCAACATTCTCGTACTAACGTTTTCACTGCTGTTGCAGATCTTTAGGTACAATGTTTATAAGTGTATCATAAATTAAACCAAACAGTGTTAGAATTAGATTTTTGAGCTGTCAAATTTTTGTTCTTCCCCCGACGGGATTTGAACTCACACCATTGATGCACTGCAGCACCATTCGCTTAGCCTTACGTCCAGCGCCCTAGACCACTCGACCACATCCGCTCCCTATAAAAAGGATCTTCAATTATCGTAGTGTTACCTTGTCTCGTAAGTGTGTAGATGGTACATATATACTTAATATTATAATTTGACAGCAATCTAACTCAGCAATTTTTAACATATTGTATAGGATAATGAAGAATTCATTATACAGTCACAGGAAATAAAGTATATTATACAAACGTCTAAGCAAGTGACAACCATACAATATATCTGTCCCACTGGATCTCAAAGTTACTTGTGATACTAGGTTAATACTAAATATTACATATACGTCTGAAAATTAAACCAAACAGTGTTAGAATTAGATTTTTGAGCTGTCAAATTTTTGTTCTTCCCTCGACGGGATTTGAACTCACACCATTGTTACACTGCAGCACCATATATATATATTAAAGAAATTAGTAAAAAAAAAAAAAAGAACAAAACAGATTTTTCACAACATTCTTGTACTAACGTTTTCACTGCTGTTGCAGATCTTCAGGTACAATGTTTATAAGTGTATCATAAATTAAACCAAACAGTGTTAGAATTAGATTTAACTGCTGAAATAGATTGATAAAGTTGTATAAAGTATATCCCTCAAAAGGAATTTAAAACCACCAGTTCAGTGTTATAAGGATCTGATTGTCATAGGTAAATCCAATTACCATGCGATGACGACCGTAATGATCTTTTATATTATTAACTGTAACAGATGCATATATTAATACTTAATTCATAGCAAGATCAATAAAAGGTCGTATGGAGCATATTATAGCAATACTGAATGACAGCCCAGTTCAATATTAAACCCTGTGGGCTATGACATCATATGGTTCATGTCAGAGTGTTGTAATTGTTTTATTCCAATATGCTACATTTATTTTAAACTTGGAATTAAAGATAACCATATGAAAACTGATTTATATTTGTCTATCAAATATGATGCACTGTGCAATATGACACAATCACGTTATTGCAGCACTGGATGACAGTATGAATATATATAATAATTAATTTATTAAACTGATTCATTGTGCAATATGACAATGTGACGTATTTTACGGTCGCCAACATGACTTGGTTAATAAAAACGTATATACCAAATTTAGTACGCATGACGTATTTCTGGAATAACCTTCATCATGTACGTTCGAAGCAAAAATATTTGAAAGCCAAATGATTAAAGAATTTTTGGGAGCAAAGACACCAACAGGGCACAAACAGGATAGCTTTAATAATAATTATATGATTTAGAAACTGTCAATTTCGATAGAAATAACTAATAAACCATGTCAGTGTAGAAGTATGTACTACTGGGCGGATGATATCCTCTGGGACTAATAGTCCACCAACAGAGATATCGACCTAGTGATAGTAATACTGACTACTGGGTGGATGATATCCTCTGGGACTAATAGTCCACCAACAGAGGTATCGACCTAGTGATAGTAATACTGACTACTGGGCGGATGATATCCTCTGGGACTAATAGTCCACCAACAGAGATATCGACCTAGTGATAGTAATACTGACTACTGGGTGGATGATATCCTCTGGGACTAATAGTCCACCAACAGAGGTATCGACCTAGTGATAGTAATACTGACTACTGGGTGGATGATATCCTCTGGGACTAATAGTCCACCAACAGAGATATCGACCTAGTGATAGTAATACTGACTACTGGGCGGATGATATCCTCTGGGACTAATAGTCCACCAACAGAGGTATCGACCTAGTGATAGTAATACTGACTACTGGGTGGATGATATCCTCTGGGACTAATAGTCCACCAACAGACGTATCGACCTAGTGATAGTAATACTGACTACTGGGTGGATGATAACCTCTGGGACTAATAGACCACCAACAGACGTATCGACCTAGTTATAGTAATACTGACTACTGGGTGGATGATATCCTCTGGGACTAATAGTCCACCAACAGAGGTATCGACCTAGTGATAGTAATAGAAAGGTAGATATCTAATTTAGTGCGCACGACGCTTTTCTGGAATAACCTTCATCAGGTACGCTCGAAGACAAGATATTACCATTACGGAATATCTGTCTCACAAATTCCATCTCTGCAGAAAAGATTATAAACGATGGATTTTCATATAGTGAAAATGTATAAAGATAGGGTGTCAACAAAAATGTCAAAAATATTTTTTTATCAATGTGTGACGTAAAAGTATCTTTGACATTTACTTCATTGAGTTTGGTGCTGCTTTTGACAGCTATTTTACCTGTTTTGTTCAAGTATTGTTATAAATACTGTTATAGTGACAGCCGGAAACTTTGAGCCGTAATGAAAGGGGGAGGTTTGGCACTTTAAAATCTGATTCAACCCACCATTTCTTTAGAAATGCCTGTATCAAGTCAGGGTCATTACAGTTTTCACAGTTTTCCGGTTGTTGACTGATTTTGTCTGTTTATATCCTATGAGTTTTGACTTTCCCTTTGTAAGATTGTTCGGAGTTTGGTAATTTTGTTATTACCCTTAATTATGACCACAGACATGTTCCATTTGTTGCATCCACAATCCGAACCTTTCGTCATTCATAATTTATCACGTGGTTTGTAACAAGAGTAACACAACGGGTACTACTAGTGGAGCAGGAACTGCTTACCCTTCCGAAGCACCTGAGTTTACACTCAGTATTTAGTGGGGTTCGTGTTGCTCAATCTTTAGTTTTCGCAAAAGTGTTTTGTAGATCATTGTTTGTCCTTTATTCTTTTTGGCCATTGTATTATCTGTCCTTCTTCGACTTACGGCTTCTGATTGCCCCTTTAGTATGTGCTATTTTGTTTTGTGACGTTATTTAGACTATGTATAAATATATATTGAAGGGTTATAATTAGCTATTTCTGTTTTAAATGGTACTAAGATCTAATAACGTCAAATAAGGGTAATAACAAAATTACCGAACTCCGAACAATCTTACAAAGGGAAAGTCAAAACTCATAATTATATAAACAAATGTGAAATTGGAGTAATTACGGGTATTGTATATCGTTGTTTGTCCTTTTGGGGTTTTTCGCTGGGCAATTACATTGTCTGTCCTTCTTCGA
Source organism: Bathymodiolus brooksi (assembly GCA_963680875.1). Lineage (NCBI taxonomy): Eukaryota > Metazoa > Mollusca > Bivalvia > Mytilida > Modiolidae > Bathymodiolus > Bathymodiolus brooksi. The sequence goes on from OY804584.1 coordinate 98,452,967, forward strand.
TTTACGGATTCTGATTACCTCTTTGGTATCTTCAAACTCTTCATATAAACGTCTTATGTCCTAATGGGTGCAGGATTCCATAGATTAAATTATCTAAATGCGAAAGGTTGTTCAATCTATATGAATCACTTTTATATGTTGTTCAGAGACTTATGTTGGTCTCGATGTTGTTTAATTGTATTTCGATGATGTACAAAAGCTTTCAGCATAATATAGCTAATAGATAATATAAATCTAAAATTTACCAGAAAAAACTGTCAACGCTGCAGTACCCCTGCAAATACCTATCGAGGCAGAAATACACAAACGAATGATAAAATCATGTGCGAAACATCGCTCGCAATGAAAAATGGGCAATAAAGAAAATAACCATCCGTCAACTTGTAATTAAAGATAACCTTATGAAAACTGATTTATATTTGTGGAAAAAATAGTCAAAATATGCAGTCTACTCTCTCCACATGATATTCTCTATAAACCACCTACAAAAGAGATATGAACATTTTATAGTAGAAAAGCTGTTATCTGAAATAAAACGTAAATATCTAATGTAGTGCGCATGCACGACTCATTTCTGGAAATGCCGTCATCGGTACGCTCAGGTCAAAAGATTGGAAAGCCAAACATTTCAGAAGTCTTTGAGAGCTCAATTGATAAGTTGATCATTGAAGCCAAAAAGAAATTAACACATGAACTTATAAATTGAAATTTTGAAAATATCATATTTCTTAAAATCCACAATATTGGAGTAGCTATGAATAACAGCATATCTGAAAGCAAAAATCGCCACTGGAATCGTCATCTTGCAAGCTGAAAGTTACGACACACTTTTCAAGCGAAAATATAAATCCGAAATACCCGCTATGTAGATTAGAACCTGAAGATCGAATCCACCTTTTAATTAGATGTCCCTCGTTACAGATCGCTCGAAATATCATCTTAAGTTGCCTATGGGTTTAGTTATTTATGCCAACTGCCGTACTAATTGACTGAACAAAATGTTTCAATTTCGCATTTCATAATGATGAGAATATGAACTATGTGTCGGTTATTTTGTTACCCGGGGGAACTCATGCACATAATCTGGTGATATAGTCGTTGTAGTGTTCTTGTGGTAGACTTTATTATATTAAAACTTTATTTAATACCTAGAAATGATGTACATCTATGAACACGACCAGGATAACATAATCACCTTAACAAGTGAATTACCTTCCCAGTTTAAAGCTTTAGAATGCCATTTTAAAAACTTATTCTTATGATTGTTTTTGCACCGGCGTTGTCTCTTGCAGATTTCTGTTCGGTAAATGCTGATTGCCATGTCAACGGTATATGCAAAAATGAAGATTGTATATGCAAAATAGGCTATGAAGGAGATGGTAGATTTAATTGTACAGGTATGTCTTCCTAGCAATTGTTTATTTTTATTTCAATTAAATTAGGACACTGACATTTTCTGCATGAAGTGTCCGGTGACTGTCCTTTTTACATGTTAAGCCTTTTCTCTAATTTGATAGACTAGCATCTTGATCTATGGAAAGAGTTGGTACAGCACGTGCCCACTGTCAGATATACCAGGGAAGTCAACAGTCATGTATTTTGTATTAGGTGGTTTTGTTTCTTACCCTATGATTTTTCTATTGGATTTCTGAACTTTGTGTTATGTTTTTTCTTATTTCATTTTTTAATTAAGATGAATTTATTTTTATTTTACAGACATTAACGAGTGTAATCTGATGCCTGTTCCCTGTTCTATTTATGCAGAGTGTACAAACACTGAGGGAGGACATACTTGTGAATGTAAAAACGGTTATGTCGGAACTGGCCTCAGATGTGAAGGTAACTGCAGATAAAACACACGATTTTCCAACGTTGATCTTAATATTTAGATTATTTTGTTTTTGGAGATTTTGTCTTTACTTTGCTTTATGCTTTGTCCAAAATTCCCACGGGAAAATGAGAGATAGTAACTGAAACTTCAATTAATACCTTTGGATATAAAACTAAGGCCGTCGTGGTCGTGATCGCATAGTAGTTGGATTCACTACATGTGCAATCAGTGCTTATCACTACTAAAGTTGTGAGTTCGAACCCCGTTCACGGCGAGGTGAACTTGATACAACATTATGTGATAAAGTTTGTCAGTGAATTGCGGCAGGTCGGTGGTTTTCTCCGGTTACTCCCATTTCCTCCACCAATAAAACTGACCGCAACGATATAACTGAAATATTGTTGAAAGTGAAGTTAAACACCATAAACCAACCAACCTAAAAACTAAGGCGTGGGGGTTAGAAAATAACTTTTGGATATAAAACTAGCTACAAACATAAAATAAAGGGCTAGGGTTATGGTGTTTAACGCCACATTCAACAATATTTCAGCTATATATCGTGGCGGTAAAATAAAATAAAAACGACATTTTATATAATGTTGATGTGATGACACTATTGGAGACATTCACGAGTCAAAAGTCTTTATGCACTGAGATAATTCCCTATTTATTTTATATAAAACCACTTATTTAAAAAAAAAATCCCCTGAAGTTCGTCTCGAATTTTTCACTTTTAGAACAATATTAATAAGAGTTTATTCTAATGTTTTCATATATTTTTTTTCGAAATTTTATTTACAAACATTTATATTTTAAGCATAAAAGTAAATTCTCCATGTCACAATTTTCTATATATAGTAAGATTTGGTTTGGTTGGTTTGTTTTATGGTGTTTAACGCCACTTTCTACAATATTTCAGTTATATCATGGCGGTCAATTTTATTGGTGGAGGAAACCGGAGAAAACCACCGACCTGCCGCAAGTCACTGACAAACTTTATCACACAATGTTGTACACCTCGCCCTGTGCGGGATTCGAACTCACAACATCAGTGGTGATAGGCACTAATTGCATAGGTAGTTGTAATTCCAACTACCATATGATCACATCCACGACGACCCCTTTTGCAAGATTTTATGATAAAAATTAAACTGCGTGTTTAAATCACGTGTTAGGGAAAAATAGAAATAAAATTATATGAAAATTATAAGAAGAAGAAATTTTATTTAATGATGAAAATTACATGGAAATCTAATAAAAAATGATTTTACAAAACTTATTGAAATTAAGGTTTTTTGTATGAAATATTTAGGTAATATGTAATTGTACGTACAGACTCTTGACATATTACAGTACTTAGCTATATAGGAAGTCATCTGGTCAGACAAAATACAACCAGTCTGTGGTACTGGGCTAAAATATTCACCTCACCTTAAGCAAGTACCCGTTCTACTTTTATTGGTAATGCCAAATTGTTTTTTGATATATTTTATTCAAAATCACAATATTATTCACTGAAAATAAATAACTTGATGTTGAACGTAATTTACTATTTAGATGAAGTTAATTATATGATAACATTTTTTGACAATAGTTGTCCTATTGTAGATTATTTTTACCCGAGGTTTCATGGTATCATAAGCACCACCACCAAAAAAAAGAAGAAACTAATAATTCTAGTTGTCCCCCTTTGTGCACACTGGTGGCAAGTCATTTCATCGTGGTTATATGATGGGAAATTCCATTCTCTATCCAGAGTTGTCGTTCCCGCTACGCTACATACACCACAGGGGCTTGTTACGATTTTTGTTTATCCCTCGACTACTCTAGTGGTTTTTTAGAGTAGTCGAGGGATAAAAAAAAAATTCGTAACAAGCCCCTGTGCATACACCTCTGTCAACGCTCATTTTACAAGATTTTTGTAAAATTCAGAAACAGTAAAAAAAATGTACTTAAAATTGTTTTAATTATTGTAAATATCAATAAAGATGAAAATAAATCACTCATTTCAAATCAATTCTCTCTTAAAAATGATCCCCCCCACTTGGAGAACTATTTTGCGGAGGTAAAAATTAAAAACGATCAAAATCATTTTTAAGAGAGAATTGATTTGAAATGAGTGATTTATTTTCATCTTTATTGATATTTACAATAATTAAAACAATTTTAAGTACATTTTTTTACTGTTTCTAAATTTTACAAAAATCTTTGTAAAATGAGCGTTGACAGAGGTGTATGGAGCGTAGCGGGAACGACAACTCTGTATAGAGAATGGGGAAATGCAATCGCCGGAATACATTTATTTCGGAAGTACGTTATGTTTATTATCAATGTAAAACCCACTGAAAGATAATGGGTTCTTTTGTCAGTTTATTGAAATGATTGATAAAATTCACAGATATCTGTTACACGTGGTTCATTAATTACAAAACTTATCGAGGGTGCACTCGATATGTCAAAGTATATTTCCATTTATCTAAAATTCCTAACGCAGAAGCTTGTATCAAAGAGGTTAGATTTGAACAGGTTCCATTGTACAAGCACAGGGCCTTGTCACGATCCACGTAAATATACTATCAATATGTACATGTTTATGCATTGATAGTATATTTACGTGGATAGTGACAAGGCCCTTTGGTACAAGTGAACAACTTGCTCAGGATAAGGAGGCTTGTCTTTATGAATTCTGAATTTCTTCATTTGTTTGCAGTGCATATACTTTTATAATTTGATTACAAATTTGTATACAAATCTTTCCATAGACAGTGTACATTTGAAAATTATTGAGATTACAAAATATGTTAGATTCAAATAGTTTTGAAGATTTGAAGAATCAGGATAATGTTTCAGAGTGGGACCACATGTCTATCCGTGGGACCACATGTCTACCCGTGGACTGTTGTTTCACCGAGCTAGCACTATAAAAATCCAACTAAGCATGTTGATCTAGTACAAAGCAGACCTCATCATTATCTTGTTGAAATTTAATTTGTTCTCGCCATGATATAGCTAAAAAAATAATGCTGAGTTGGCGTTAAGCAACATTCACTCACTTACTCAATTAACATTAGGCTAAGGAAAACAAAAACTATGTTTCTTCAAACTGTCTTGAAAAAATAGGATAAGTAGGTAATCAAAACTTTGGTTTTTAAAATTTGTATTCACTACATATAGTAGGTTATACAGGACACGGATCTGACACAGTGCTTTTACAAAAATGGCAATAAAAACTTTTAGGGTAGGCACTAAATATTAAGATCAGTAGGGGTTAGTGGAAACACTGGTATTTATTTTGGTAGGGGTTAGTGGAAACACTGGTATTTATTTTGGTAGGGGTTAGTGGAAATACTGGTATTTATTTTGGTAGGGGTTAGTAGAAACACTGGTATTTATTTTGGTAGGGGTTAGTAGAAACACTGGTATTTATTTTGGTAGGGGTTAGTGGAAACACTGGTATTTATTTTGGTAGGGGTTAGTGGAAACACTGGTATTTATTTTGGTAGGGGTTAGTGGAAATACTGGTATTTCTTTTGGTAGGGGTTAGTAGAAACACTGGTATTTATTTTGGTAGGGGTTGGTGGAAACACTGGTATTTATTTTGGTAGGGGTTAGTGGAAACACTGGTATTTATTTTGGTAGGGGTTAGTGGAAACACTGGTATTTATTTTGGTAGGGGTTAGTAGAAACACTGGTATTTATTTTGGTAGGGGTTAGTAGAAACACTGGTATTTATTTTGGTAGGGGTTAGTGGAAACACTGGTATTTATTTTGGTAGGGGTTAGTGGAAACACTGGTATTTATTTTGGTAGGGGTTAGTAGAAACACTGGTATTTATTTTGGTAGGGGTTAGTAGAAACACTGGTATTTATTTTGGTAGGGGTTAGTGGAAACACTGGTATTTATTTTGGTAGGGGTTAGTGGAAACACTGGTCTTTATTTTGGTAGGGGTTAGTGGAAACACTGGTATTTATTTTGGTAGGGGTTAGTAGAAACACTGGTATTTATTTTGGTAGGGGTTAGTGGAAACACTGGTTTTTATTTTGGTAGGGGTTAGTAGAAACACTGGTATTTATTTTGGTAGGGGTTAGTAGAAACACTGGTATTTATTTTGGTAGGGGTTAGTGGAAACACTGGTATTTATTTTGGTAGGGGTTAGTGGAAACACTGGTATTTATTTTGGTAGGGGTTAGTAGAAACACTGGTATTTATTTTGGTAGGGGTTAGTAGAAACACTGGTATTTATTTTGGTAGGGGTTAGTGGAAACACTGGTATTTATTTTGGTAGGGGTTAGTGGAAACACTGGTATTTATTTTGGTAGGGGTTAGTAGAAACACTGGTATTTATTTTGGTAGGGGTTAGTGGAAACACTGGTATTTATTTTGGTAGGGGTTAGTAGAAACACTGGAATTTATTTTGGTAGGGGTTAGTGGAAACACTGGTATTTATTTTGCCTTAATCAAATAATATTATAAAATATGCACAAATATGATGATTAGTTTTCACAAAGCATAACAAATATTTTTTTATTTTATAGCTTTACCACGGACTTGTGATGAGATTCTACAAAAAGATCCTTCATCTAAAGATGGAACATACACCATTGATGCTGACGGACCTGATGATCTACCTAGTATGGAAGTAAGTTTTAGCCAATTGTAATCATGTTCAGGCCATGATATAGCTAAAATACAGCTAAAGTTGGTGTTAAGCACCATTCAATCAATCAAACTAAATAATGTTCTTGCCACAATATAGCTGAAATAAAGCAAATGAGGGCATTAAACACCAATCAATTAATCTTAATCACGTTCATGCCACGATATGGCTGAAATAAAGCTAAAGTTGGCATTAAATACCAATCAATCAAACAAACAATATTAATCATGTTGAGGGGCCGTCGTGGTCGTGATCATATGGTAGTTGGATTTACAACTACCTGTGCAATCAGTGTCTATCACCACTGATGTTGTGAGTTTGTATCCTGCACATGGTGAGGTGTCCTCGATGCAATATTATATGATAAAGTTTGTCAGTGACTAATGCCGCAGGTCTCTGTGTACTCCGGTTTTCTCCACCAATAAAACTGATCGCTACGATATAACAGAAATATTATTGAAAGTGGAATTAAACACCATAGCCATAATCCTTGCTTAATCATGTTAATGGTAATATACTTAATCATGTTAATGGTAATATACTTAATCATGTTAATGGTAATATACTTAATCATGTTAACGGTAATATACTTAATCATGTTAATGGTAATATACTTAATCATGTTAATGGTAATATACTTAATCATGTTAATGGTAATATACTTAATCATGTTAACGGTAATATACTTAATCATGTTAATGGTAATATACTTAATCATGTTAACGGTAATATACTTAATCATGTTAATGGTAATATACTTAATCATGTTAACGGTAATATACTTAATCATGTTAATGGTAATATACTTAATCATGTTAATGGTAATATACTTAATCATGTTAACGGTAATATACTTAATCATGTTAATGGTAATATACTTAATCATGTTAACGGTAATATACTTAATCATGTTAATGGTAATATACTTAATCATGTTAATGGTAATATACTTAATCATGTTAACGGTAATATACTTAATCATGTTAATGGTAATATACTTAATCATGTTAATGGTAATATACTTAATCATGTTAATGGTAATATACTTAAACATGTTAATGGTAATATACTTAATCATGTTAACGGTAATATACTTAATCATGTTAATGGTTATATACTTAATCATGTTAATGGTAATATACTTAATCATGTTAATGGTAATATACTTAATCATGTTAATGGTAATATACTTAATCATGTTAATGGTAATATACTTAAACATGTTAATGGTAATATACTTAATCATGTTAACGGTAATATACTTAATCATGTTAATGGTAATATACTTAATCATGTTAATGGTAATATACTAAATCATTTTAATGGTAATATACTTAAACATGTTAACGGTAATATACTTAAACATGTTAACGGTAATATACTTAATCATGTTAATGGTAATATACTTAATCATGTTAACGGTAATTTACTTAATCATGTTAATGGTAATATACTTAATCATGTTAACGGTAATATACTTAATCATGTTAACGGTAATATACTTAAACATGTTAACGGTAATATACTTAATCATGTTAACGGTAATATACTTAATCATGTTAGCGGTAATATACTTAATCATGTTAACGGCAATATATTTAATCATGTTAATGGTAATATGCTTAATCATGTTAATGGTAATATACTTAATCATGTTAATTTTAATATACTTAATCATGTTAATGGTAATATACTTAATCATGTTAATGGTAATATACTTAATCATGTTAATGGTAATATACTTGAACATGATTTTGCCTCTAATTAATACAGTAGAACTAGAGTCAAATTCTCTATTCAATCTATTTACTAAATTTGTTATGCTTTTTGGGCCAATGGGATGATAGCAATACACACTCTCAATGCAAAAGATATTTTAAGTAACCAGTCAAACCAGTATTAAGAGGTCACCTTTGGGACAAAGAAAAAATGGCCTTATAAGACAGGTGACCTCTTAAAAGAGGTTCAATTCATATGAAATTTTCTATGACAGTACGAGAAAAATGTGACCTTTTATTACAGGTGACTGCTTAATAGAGGTGACTGCATGAGCAGGTTTGACTGATTTATCACGCTATATCTCAGACTGTACTGTACATGCAGGGTTATGGTGTTAAACGCCACTTTCAACAATATTTCAGATATACCGTAGTCAGTTTTATTGGTGGAGGAAACCAGAGTACCCGGAGAAAACAACTGACCCGCCGCAAGTTATTGACAAACTTTATCACATAATGTTGTATCAAGTACACCTCGCCTGAGCAGGAATACAAATAACAATGCACTACTGCCTTTTAATTAGCAGTGAGTGCATGTTGATGGCCTGTTGCATAGCAACATTTTCCGACCCTATCCACTTGACATTTTACTTAGATTGCTCTCAAGATGTCCATCCATAGAGTCCAGTCCCAATGCCACCTTTTAACTACCTTGTTTATTGTTTGAAACCCGTTCTCAAAATGAATGTGCCTGAGATACTGCTAATTTGACATTAAACAACGATTGATCAATCTATCAAGTAGCCACAGTAATCTGTAACATATACCTATCAGATTTCAATGGACAATTTTTTTTGTATTGATTAAAGTGTGAAGATTTAAACTATGATTATTGATTTCAAATACAAATAACAGCTGTGGTGTGCCATACAACAGTCATTGATCCATTAGCTTCAGATCAGCAATCAGTGCTCTGTCATTAATCCATTAGTATCAGATCAGCAATCAGTCCTCTGTCATTGATCCATTAGTGTCAGATCAGCAATCAGTGCTCTGTCATTGATCCATTAGTTGCAGATCAGCAAGCAGTGCTCTGTCATAGATCCATTGGCTTCACATCCACAATCAATTCTCTGCCTTTGATCCATTAGCTTCAGATCAGCAATCGGTGCTCTGTCATTGATCCATTAGTGTCAGATCAGCAATCAGTGCTCTGTCTTTTGATCCATTAGCTTCAGATCAGCAATCAGTGCTCTGTCATTGATCCATTAGTGTCAGATCAGCAATCAGTGCGCTGTCATTGATCCATTAGTGTCAGATCAGCAATCAGTGCTCTGTCATAGATCCATTGGCTTCACATCCACAATCAATTCTCTGTCTTTGATCCATTAGCTTCAGATCAGCAATCGGTGCTCTGTCATTGATCCATTAGTGTCAGATCAGCAATCAATGCGTTGTCATTGATCCATTAGTGTCAGATCAGCAATCAGTGCTCTGTCATTGATCCATTAGTGTCAGATCAGCAATCAGTGCTCTGTCATTGATCTATTAGTGTCGGATCAACAATTAGTACTCTGTCATTGATCCATTAGTGTCATATCAGCAATCAGTGCTCTGTCATTGATCTATTAGTGTCAGATCAACAATTAGTACTCTGTCATTGATCCATTAGTGTCAGATCAGCAATCAGTGCTCTGTCATTGATCCATTAGTGTCAGATCAGCAATCAGTGCTCTGTCATTGATTCATTAGTGTCAGATCAGCAATCAGTGCTCTGTCATTGATCCATTAATGTTAGATCAGCAATCAATGCTCTGTCATTGATCCATTAGTCTCAGATCAGCAATCAGTGCTCTGTCATTGATCCATTAATGTTAGATCAGCAATCAATGCTCTGTCATTGATTCATTAGTGTCAGATCAGCAATTAGTGCTCTGTCATTGATCCATTAATGTTAGATCAGCAATCAATGCCCTGTCATTGATTCATTAGTGTCAGATCAGCAATCAGTGCTCTTTCATTGATCCATTAGTCTCAGATCAGCAATCAGTGCTCTGTCATTGATCCATTAATGTTAGATCAGCAATCAATGCCCTGTCATTGATTCATTAGTGTCAGATCAGCAATCAGTGCTCTGTCATTGATCCATTAGTGTCAGATCAGCAATCAGTGCTCTGTCATTGATCCATTAGTGTCAGATCAGCAATCAGTGCTATGTCATTGATCCATTAGTGTCAGATCAGTAATCAGTGCTCTGTCATTGATCCATTGGTGTCAGATCAGCAATCAGTACTCTGTCATTGATCCATTGGTGTCACATCAGCAATCAGTGCTCTGTCATTCATCTATTAGCTTCAGATCCGCAATCAGTGCTCTGTCATTGTTCCATTAGTGTCAGATCAGCAATCAGTGCTCTGTCATTGATCCATTAGTGTCAGATCAGCAATCAGTGCTCTGTCATTGATCTATTAGTGTCAGATCAGCAATCAGTGCTCTGTCATTGATCCATTGGTGTCACATCAGCAATCAGTGCTCTGTCATTCATCTATTAGTTTCCGATCCGCAATCATTGCTCTGTCATTGTTCCATTAGTGTCAGATCAGCAATCAGTGCTCTGTCATTGATCCATTAGTGTCAGATCAGCAATCAGTGCTCTGTCATTCATCTATTAGTGTCAGATCAGCAATCAGCGCTCTGTCATTGATCCATTGGTGTCACATCAGCAATCAGTGCTCTGTCATTCATCTATTAGCTTCAGATCCGCAATCAGTGCTCTGTCATTGTTCCATTAGTGTCAGATCAGCAATCAGTGCTCTGTCATTGATCCATTAATGTTAGATCAGCAATCAATGCCCTGTCATTGATTCATTAGTGTCAGATCAGCAATCAGTGCTCTTTCATTGATCCATTAGTCTCAGATCAGCAATCAGTGCTCTGTCATTGATCCATTAATGTTAGATCAGCAATCAATGCCCTGTCATTGATTCATTAGTGTCAGATCAGCAATCAGTGCTCTGTCATTGATCCATTAGTGTCAGATCAGCAATCAGTGCTCTGTCATTGATCCATTAGTGTCAGATCAGCAATCAGTGCTATGTCATTGATCCATTAGTGTCAGATCAGTAATCAGTGCTCTGTCATTGATCCATTGGTGTCAGATCAGCAATCAGTACTCTGTCATTGATCCATTGGTGTCACATCAGCAATCAGTGCTCTGTCATTCATCTATTAGCTTCAGATCCGCAATCAGTGCTCTGTCATTGTTCCATTAGTGTCAGATCAGCAATCAGTGCTCTGTCATTGATCCATTAGTGTCAGATCAGCAATCAGTGCTCTGTCATTGATCTATTAGTGTCAGATCAGCAATCAGTGCTCTGTCATTGATCCATTGGTGTCACATCAGCAATCAGTGCTCTGTCATTCATCTATTAGTTTCCGATCCGCAATCAGTGCTCTGTCATTGTTCCATTAGTGTCAGATCAGCAATCAGTGCTCTGTCATTGATCCATTAGTGTCAGATCAGCAATCAGTGCTCTGTCATTCATCTATTAGTGTCAGATCAGCAATCAGCGCTCTGTCATTGATCCATTGGTGTCACATCAGCAATCAGTGCTCTGTCATTCATCTATTAGCTTCAGATCCGCAATCAGTGCTCTGTCATTGTTCCATTAGTGTCAGATCAGCAATCAGTGCTCTGTCATTGATCCATTAATGTTAGATCAGCAATCAGTGCTCTGTCATTGATCCATTAGTGTCAGATCAGCAATGAGTACTCTGTCATTGATCCATTAGTGTCAGATCAGCAATCAGTGCTCTGTCATTGATCCATTAGTGTCAGATCAGCAATCAGTACTCTGTCATTGATCCATTAGTGTTAGATCAGCAATCAGTACTCTGTCATTGATCCATTAGTGTCAGATCAACAATTAGTACTCTGTCATTGATCTATTAGCTTCAGATCAGCAATCAGTGCTCTGTCATTGATCCATTAGTGTTAGATCAGCAATCAGTGTTCTGTCATTGATCCATTCGTGTTATATCAGCAACCAGTGTTCTGTCATAGATTCATTAGTGTTAGATCAGCAATCAGTGCTCTGTCATCGATCCATTAGTGTTAGATCAGCAATCAGTGTTCTGTCATAGATCCTTTAGTGTTAGATCAGCAATCAGTGCTCTGTCATAGATCCATTAATGTTAGATCAGCAACCAGTACTCTGTCATTGATCCATTAGTGTTATATCAGCAATCAGTGTTCTGTCATAGATTCATTAGTATTAGACCAGCAATCAGTGCTCTGTCATTGATCCATTAGTGTTAGATCAGCAATCAGTACTCTGCCATTGACCCATTAGTGTCAGATCAGCAATCAGTACTCTGTCATTGATCCATTAGTGTTAGATCAGCAACCAGTGCTCTGTCATAGATCCATTAGTGTTAGATCAGCAATCAGTACTCTGTCATTGATCCATTAGTGTTATATCAGCAATCAGTGTTCTGTCATAGATTCATTAGTGTTAGATCAGCAATCAGTGCTCTTTCATTGATCCATTAGTGTTAGATCAGCAATCAGTACTCTGTCATTGATCCATTAGTGTTAGATCAGCAACCAGTACTCTGTCATTGATCCATTAATGTTAGATCAGCAATCAGTACTCTGTCATTGATCCATTAGTGTTATATCAGCAATCAGTGTTCTGTCATAGATTCATTGGTGTTAGATCAGCAATCAGTGCTCTTTCATTGATTCATTAGTGTTAGATCAGCAATCAGTGCTCTGTCATAGATCCATTAGTGTTAGATCAGCAATCAGTGCTCTATCATAGATCCATTAATAAATTGCCCTTTCTCAAGATATCTGTATATAGGGCATGGGGTATGAGTTCAAATATTTATCAAAATCCCTACCATGACTGTGTAATATAGAACAACACTTTACTTTGTGTCCTAAGTGTAAAACTGGATAGTGTCTCATATTCATTTACATCCATATCCTTTCTGACAGATAGATAGAATATATTTGACCTACATATTACCCTCAAATGTCTTGTGGGTAGATCTTGGTCATGCATAATATCTATTATCTCACACGCTAGAAGGTGTATAACAATAACGTTATAGCAATGGACATATGTATTTTACCATTAGTGCAGCCTTACTGTGGTAGGGGGTTCTCAGCTGTCACTTGGTAGGATTTAATTAGTTCTCCAGTGTTTCGCTCCACTCTGACACATTATCCTGATTCCTGTCTTTACTCCTACTCCTTAATACTGTGTGTGTAGTGTAGAAGTAGAAAATATCATTCAAACTGACTTGGAATCGAACCCACAATCTACTGCTCTAAAAGCGAGCATGCTAACCATTACCCCACTGATGTATTCAAAGATAGTGATGATCGCAAGCTCCTGCAATAAAAACGTAGATATCTAATTTACTGCGCACGACACGTTTCTGTAATAACCTTCATCAGGTAAGTTACTGTAATAACCTTCATCAGGTACGTTACTGTAATAACCTTCATCAGGTAGGCTTAAAATCGAAAGATTGGAAAGCTAAATAATTTAAAGTTTTGAGAGCAAACTAACTAAAGAAAATGTATTATACATTTATATATATATATATAGGACTATAACATAGTAATATTGTTTTTATATAGGTCTACTGTGATATGATGGAAGATATGGGCGTAACTATCATGGAACAAGTAGGGAGTCCTTTATATATTACCAGAGATGTGCCAGAGCATACAATGGACTACAAACAAACCATACCACAGATACTAAAAGTAGCAAACAACTCTGGCTTTTGTTTCCAGCTCATGGGGTTATTATTAGGGACCGACCATTTAACTTGCAGGAGGGGGGGGGGGGGGGGTTATGGTTTTTTGTTTCGTTCCGAATTTTTTTTTCTGACAACACGAGAGATAGAATATTAATTTTTTTTCCAGAATTTAACATTAGGTTATATGACAAAAACTCTGAATCAGATTACTTTTTTTTGCTCCACCAAAATCAGAATATTTTTTTCAGCAAAATTGGGAATCAGAATATTATTTTTAGAAAAAAACCATAACCCCCCCCCCCCCCCCCCTCCCCTTCTTCAAGTTAAATGGTCCGTTCCTTATATTATTTGTGTAATGTTTATCATCGTTTAAAATCAACATTTCATTTAACAATGTACTACGGTCTGTTTTATAGTATTATTAGTATCTCAGATTGATGATTTGGTTAACAATGTACATGTACTACGGTCTGTTTTATAGTGTTATTAGTATCTCAGATTGGTGATTTAGTTAACAATGTACATGTACTACGGTCTGTTTTATAGTAATATTAGTATCTCAGATTGGTGATTTGGTTAACAATGTACATGTACTACGGTCTGTTTTATAGTATTATTAGTATCTCAGATTGGTGATTTAGTTAACAATGTACATGTACTACGGTCTGTTTTATAGTAATATTAGTATCTCAGATTGATGATTTGGTTAACAATGTACATGTACTACGGTCTGTTTTATAGTGTTATTAATATCTCAGATTGGTGATTTAGTTAACAATGTACATGTACTACGGTCTGTTTTATAGTATTATTAGTATCTCAGATTGGTGATTTAGTTAACAATGTACATGTACTACGGTCCGTTTTATAGTAATATTAGTATCTCAGATTGGTGATTTGGTTAACAATGTACATGTACTACGGTCTGTTTTATAGTATTATTAGTATCTCAGATTGGTGATTTGGTTAACAATGTACATGTACTACGGTCTGTTTTATAGTATTATTAGTATCTCAGATTGGTGATTTAGTTAACAATGTACATGTACTACGGTCTGTTTTATAGTATTATTAGTATCTCAGATTGATGATTTGGTTAACAATGTACATGTACTACGGTCTGTTTTATAGTATTATTAGTATCTCAGATTGGTGATTTAGTTAACAATGTACATGTACTACGGTCTGTTTTATAGTATTAATAGTATCTCAGATTGGTGATTTGGTTAACAATGTACATGTACTACGGTCTGTTTTATAGTATTATTAGTATCTCAGATTGATGATTTAGTTAACAATGTACATGTACTACGGTCTGTTTTATAGTATTATTAGTATCTCAGATTGGTGATTTGGTTAACAATGTACATGTACTACGGTCTGTTTTATAGTATTATTAGTATCTCAGATTGGTGATTTAGTTAGCAATGTACAACGGTCTGTTTTATAGTATTATTAGTATCTCAGATTGGTGATTTAGTTAACAATGTACATGTACTACGATCTGTTTTATAGTGTTATTAGTATCTCAGATTGGTGATTTGGTTAACAATGTACATGTACTACAGTCTGTTTTATAGTATTATTAGTATCTCAGATTGATGATTTGGTTAACAATGTACATGTACTACGGTCTGTTTTATAGTATTATTAGTATCTCAGATTGGTGATTTGGTTAACAATGTACATGTACTACGGTCTGTTTTATAGTATTATTAGTATCTCAGATTGGTGATTTAGTTAACAATGTACATGTACTACGGTCTGTTTTATAGTATTATTAGTATCTCAGATTGGTGATTTGGTTAACAATGTACATGTACTACGGTCTGTTTTATAGTGTTATTAGTATCTCAGATTGGTGATTTGGTTAACAATGTACATGTACTACGGTCTGTTTTATAGTGTTATTAGTATCTCAGATTGGTGATTTGGTTAACAATGTACATGTACTACGGTCTGTTTTATAGTGTTATTAGTATCTCAGATTGGTGATTTGGTTAACAATGTACATGTACTACGGTCTGTTTTATAGTATTATTAGTATCTCAGATTGGTGATTTAGTTAACAATGTACATGTACTACGGTCTGTTTTATAGTAATATTAGTATCTCAGATTGGTGATTTGGTTAACAATGTACATGTACTACGGTCTGTTTTATAGTATTATTAGTATCTCAGATTGATGATTTGGTTAACAATGTACATGTACTACGGTCTGTTTTATAGTATTATTAGTATCTCAGATTGGTGATTTAGTTAACAATGTACATGTACTACGGTCTGTTTTATAGTATTATTAGTATCTCAGATTGGTGATTTGGTTAACAATGTACATGTACTACGGTCTGTTTTATAGTATTATTAGTATCTCAGATTGATGATTTAGTTAACAATGTACATGTACTACGGTCTGTTTTATAGTATTATTAGTATCTCAGATTGGTGATTTGGTTAACAATGTACATGTACTACGGTCTGTTTTATAGTATTATTAGTATCTCAGATTGGTGATTTAGTTAACAATGTACATGTACTACGGTCTGTTTTATAGTATTATTGGTATCTCAGATTGGTGATTTGGTTAACAATGTACATGTACTACGGTCTGTTTTATAGTGTTATTAGTATCTCAGATTGGTGATTTGGTTAACAATGTACATGTACTACAGTCTGTTTTATAGTATTATTAGTATCTCAGATTGGTGATTTAGTTAACAATGTACATGTACCACGGTCTGTTTTATAGTATTATTAGTATCTCAGATTGGTGATTTAGTTAACAATGTACATGTACTACGGTCTGTTTTATAGTATTATTAGTATCTCAGATTGGTGATTTAGTTAACAATGTACATGTACTACGGTCTGTTTTATAGTATTATTAGTATCTCAGATTGGTGATTTGGTTAACAATGTACATGTACTACGGTCTGTTTTATAGTATTATTAGTATCTCAGATTGGTGATTTGGTTAACAATGTACATGTACTACGGTCTGTTTTATAGTATTATTAATATCTCAGATTGATGATTTAGTTAACAATGTACATGTACTACGGTCTGTTTTATAGTATTATTAGTATCTCAGATTGATGATTTAGTTAACAATGTACATGTACTACGGTCTGTTTTATAGTATTATTAGTATCTCAGATTGGTGATTTGGTTAACAATGTACATGTACTACGGTCTGTTTTATAGTGTTATTAGTATCTCAGATTGGTGATTTAGTTAACAATGTACATGTACTACGGTCTGTTTTATAGTGTTATTAGTATCTCAGATTGGTGATTTGGTTAACAATGTACATGTACTACGGTCTGTTTTATAGTATTATTAGTATCTCAGATTGGTGATTTAGTTAACAATGTACATGTACTACGGTCTGTTTTATAGTATTATTAGTATCTCAGATTGGTGATTTAGTTAACAATGTACATGTACTACGGTCTGTTTTATAGTATTATTAGTATCTCAGATTGGTGATTTAGTTAACAATGTACATGTACTACGGTCTGTTTTATGGTATTATTAGTATCTCAGATTGGTGATTTAGTTAACAATGTACATGTACAACGGTCTGTTTTATAGTATTATTAGTATCTCAGATTGGTGATTTAGTTAACAATGTACATGTACTACGGTCTGTTTTATAGTATTATTAGTATCTCAGATTGGTGATTTAGTTAACAATGTACATGTACTACGGTCTGTTTTATAGTGTTATTAGTATCTCAGATTGGTGATTTGGTTAACAATGTACATGTACTACGGTCTGTTTTATAGTATTATTAGTATCTCAGATTGGTGATTTGATTAACAATGTACATGTACTACGGTCTGTTTTATAGTATTATTAGTATCTCAGATTGGTGATTTAGTTAACAATGTACATGTACAACGGTCTGTTTTATAGTATTATTAGTATCTCAGATTGGTGATTTAGTTAACAATGTACATGTACTACGGTCTGTTTTATAGTATTATTAGTATCTCAGATTGGTGATTTAGTTAACAATGTACATGTACTACGGTCTGTTTTATAGTATTATTAGTATCTCAGATTGGTGATTTAGTTAACAATGTACATGTACTACGGTCTGTTTTATAGTATTATTAGTATCTCAGATTGGTGATTTAGTTAACAATGTACATGTACTACGGTCTGTTTTATAGTATTATTAGTATCTCAGATTGGTGATTTAGTTAACAATGTACATGTACAACGGTCTGTTTTATAGTATTATTAGTATCTCAGATTGGTGATTTGGTTAACAATGTACATGTACTACGGTCTGTTTTATAGTATTATTAGTATCTCAGATTGGTGATTTAGTTAACAATGTACATGTACAACGGTCTGTTTTATAGTATTATTAGTATCTCAGATTGGTGATTTGGTTAACAATGTACATGTACAACGGTCTGTTTTATAGTAATATTAGTATCTCAGATTGGTGATTTGGTTAACAATGTACATGTACAACGGTCTGTTTTATAGTATTATTAGTATCTCAGATTGGTGATTTGGTTAACAATGTACATGTACTACGGTCTGTTTTATAGTATTATTAGTATCTCAGATTGGTGATTTAGTTAACAATGTACATGTACTACGGTCTGTTTTATAGTATTATTAGTATCTCAGATTGGTGATTTGGTTAACAATGTACATGTACTACGGTCTGTTTTATAGTATTATTAGTATCTCAGATTGGTGATTTGGTTAACAATGTACATATACTACGGTCTGTTTTATAGTAATATTAGTATCTCAGATTGGTGATTTGGTTAACAATGTACATGTACAACGGTCTGTTTTATAGTATTATTAGTATCTCAGATTGGTGATTTGGTTAACAATGTACATGTACTACGGTCTGTTTTATAGTATTATTAGTATCTCAGATTGGTGATTTAGTTAACAATGTACATGTACTACGGTCTGTTTTACAGTATTATTAGTATCTCAGATTGGTGATTTGGTTAACAATGTACATGTACTACGGTCTGTTTTATAGTAATATTAGTATCTCAGATTGTTGATTTGGTTAACAATGTACATGTACTACGGTCTGTTTTATAGTACTATTAGTATCTCAGATTGGTGATTTGGTTAACAATGTACATGTACTACGGTCTGTTTTATAGTATTATTAGTATCTCAGATTGGTGATTTAGTTAACAATGTACATGTACTACGGTCTGTTTTATAGTATTATTAGTATCTCAGATTGGTGATTTGGTTAACAATGTACATGTACTACGGTCTGTTTTATAGTATTATTAGTATCTCAGATTGGTGATTTGGTTAACAATGTACATGTACTACGGTCTGTTTTATAGTATTATTAGTATCTCAGATTGGTGATTTGGTTAACAATGTACATGTACTACGGTCTGTTTTATAGTATTATTAGTATCTCAGATTGGTGATTTAGTTAACAATGTACATGTACTACGGTCTGTTTTATAGTATTATTGGTATCTCAGATTGGTGATTTGGTTAACAATGTACATGTACTACGGTCTGTTTTATAGTGTTATTAGTATCTCAGATTGGTGATTTGGTTAACAATGTACATGTACTACAGTCTGTTTTATAGTATTATTAGTATCTCAGATTGGTGATTTAGTTAACAATGTACATGTACCACGGTCTGTTTTATAGTATTATTAGTATCTCAGATTGGTGATTTGGTTAAAAATGTACATGTACTACGGTCTGTTTTATAGTATTATTAGTATCTCAGATTGGTGATTTAGTTAACAATGTACATGTACTACGGTCTGTTTTATAGTGTTATTAGTATCTCAGATTGGTGATTTGGTTAAAAATGTACATGTACTACGGTCTGTTTTATAGTATTATTAGTATCTCAGATTGGTGATTTAGTTAACAATGTACATGTACTACGGTCTGTTTTATAGTATTATTAGTATCTCAGATTGATGATTTAGTTAACAATGTACATGTACTACGGTCTGTTTTATAGTATTATTAGTATCTCAGATTGGTGATTTGGTTAACAATGTACATGTACTACGGTCTGTTTTATAGTATTATTAGTATCTCAGATTGGTGATTTGGTTAACAATGTACATGTACTACGGTCTGTTCTATAGTATTATTAGTATCTCAGATTGGTGATTTGGTTAACAATGTACATGTACTACGGTCTGTTTTATAGTATTATTAGTATCTCAGATTGGTGATTTAGTTAACAATGTACATGTACTACGGTCTGTTTTATAGTATTATTAGTATCTCAGATTGATGATTTAGTTAACAATGTACATGTACTACGGTCTGTTTTATAGTATTATTAGTATCTCAGATTGGTGATTTGGTTAACAATGTACATGTACTACGGTCTGTTTTATAGTATTATTAGTATCTCAGATTGGTGATTTGGTTAACAATGTACATGTACTACGGTCTGTTTTATTGTATTATTAGTATCTCAGATTGGTGATTTGGTGTTTGCAGATACAGTTTTACTTGGTGACGTGTAGTGGAGCTAAAAAAAAACTGGATCTTTATTTGCGACTGTTATTTCTAATTCTAATGCAAAGCAAAACTATTTTGATTGAGCTTATGAAAAGGTATAACAATTCTAAAAAAATAAAATGCTGTGAAATATTGTAGATGACTTTAGCACATAAACACTTTAGGAAATCGTAGAACGTAAACACTGAATGTTATTTCACAACAAGTATTTAATGTATTTATTTTCTAGGAGCCGTCATGATCATGACCGTATGGTAGTTGGATTTACAGCGACCAATGCAATCCATGCCTATCTCCCTGAAGTTCTGAGTTCAAAACCCGCTCCTGGCGAGGTGTTCTTGACACAACATTACGTTATAATGTTTGTTAATGACTTATGGCAGGTCAGTGGTCTTCTCTGAGTACTCTGGTTTCCTCCATCAATAAAACTGACCGCCAAGATATAACTGAAATATTGTTGAAAGTGGCGTTAAACACCATAATCCTAACCCCTAACCCTATGTATTTTCTAGAACCCTTGGTTACGACATATGAACTATGACAGCAAATTAAACATTAGCCAATGAGAAAACGTGTTATAATATTTACATTAGAATGAATTTTATATTCCAAGAAAATGTACATACAGTCAAGTGACCACCTATATTAAGCAATAACTTGTATTATGTGACCTTAATTTTAATTTCCCATCACAGTGCATTTCACATTAATTAAACCTGTATTTAGTGACCACCTGTCTTATATGACCCTATTTCAATGTTCCCTTGGAAGGTCACACAAGACAAGTTTAACTGTACATCCTTTATACAGTCAAACCTGTATTAAGTGATGACATTTGGGACAAAGAAAAAGTGGCCTTAGGAAGACAGTTAACCTCTTAAAATAGGTTCAAATCATATGAAATTTTCTATGACAAGACAAGAAAAAGGTGAACTTTTTACACAGGTGACTGCTTGATAGAGTTGACAGAATGTATATGTTAGATAAAGATTCAGTTATCTATTTGTCTGTTACAGAGCAACGTGTCAATATAAAGCTGTCATGTTGAGTGGAGATGACTTTTGGATTGATGGCCAAGACAGAAAGCAGTACAACTGGGGAGGTGCCAAAACAACTGGCAAGGTAAGAAAAATTGGCAGATACCAAAGGGGTAATCAGAATCTGTAAATTGAAAAAGGACAGACAACACAATGGCCAAAATAAAATGGCCAAAAAGACAAACAATGATCTACAATACACTACACAGAGAAAACAAAAGATCGAGTAACACGTACCCCACTAAAAACCAGTGGGTGAACTCAGGTTCTCTGAAAGGGTAAACAGTTCATGCTCCACTAGTGGCACCCATCTTGTTTACTCTAGTTACAAACCTGGTGATAAGCCATGAATGAGGAAAGGACCAGGGAGCTAATACTAATGATACCAGTCAGTAGTTACCACTACGATAGTCCCTCTTCTTATGAGGTCACCCCTTCTGTGATGAAAAATGGCCTTATAATAGAGGTGGCCTCTCTTTAGTGATACCAGTCAGTAGTTACCACTACGATAGTCCCTCTTCTTATGAGGCCACCCCTTCTGTGATGAAAAATGGCCTTATAATAGAAGTGGCCTCTCTTTAGTGATACCAGTCAGTAGTTACCACTACAATAGTCCCTCTTCTTATGAGGTCACCCCTTCTGTGATGAAAAATGGCCTTATAATAGAAGTGGCCTCTCTTTAGTGATACCAGTCAGTAGTTACCACTATAATAGTCCCTCTTCTTATGAGGTCACCCCTTCTGTGATGAAAAATGGCCTTATAATAGAGGTGGCCTCTCTTTAGTGATACCAGTCAGTAGTTACCACTACAATAGTCCCTCTTCTTATGAGGTCACCCCTTCTGTGATGAAAAATGGCCTTATAATAGAGGTGGCCTCTCTTTAGTGATACCAGTCAGTAGTTACCACTACAATAGTCCCTCTTCTTATGAGGTCACCCCTTCTGTGATGAAAAATGGCCTTATAATAGAAGTGGCCTCTCTTTAGTGATACCAGTCAGTAGTTACCACTACAATAGTCCCTCTTCTTATGAGGCCACCCCTTCTGTGATGAAAAATGGCCTTATAATAGAGGTGGCCTCTCTTTAGTGATACCAGTCAAATATTTACCACTACGATAGTCCCTCTTCTTATGAGGTCACCCCTTCTGTGATGAAAAATGGCCTTATAATAGAGGTGGCCTCTCTTTAGTGATACCAGTCAAATAGTTACCACTACGATAGTCCCTCTTCTTATGAGGTCACCCCTTCTGTGATGAAAAATGGCCTTATAATAGGGGTGGCCTCTCTTTAGTGATACCAGTCAGTAGTTACCACTACAATAGTCCCTCTTCTTATGAGGTCACCCCTTCTGTGATGAAAAATGGCCTTATAATAGAGGTGGCCTCTCTTTAGTGATACCAGTCAAATAGTTACCACTACGATAGTCCCTCTTCTTATGAGGTCACCCCTTCTGTGATGAAAAATGGCCTTATAATAGAAGTGGCCTCTCTTTAGTGATACCAGTCAGTAGTTACCACTACAATAGTCCCTCTTCTTATGAGGTCACCCCTTCTGTGATGAAAAATGGCCTTATAATAGAAGTGGCCTCTCTTTAGTGATACCAGTCAGTAGTTACCACTACAATAGTCCCTCTTCTTATGAGGCCACCCCTTCTGTGATGAAAAATGGCCTGATAATAGAAGTGGCCTCTCTTTAGTGATACCAGTCAGTAGTTACCACTACAAAAGTCCCTCTTCTTATGAGGCCACCCCTTCTGTGATGAAAAATGGCCTTATAATAGAGGTGGCCTCTCTTTAGTGATACCAGTCAGTAGTTACCACTACGATAGTCCCTCTTCTTATGAGGTCACCCCTTCTGTGATGAAAAATGGCCTTATAATAGAGGTGGCCTCTCTTTAGTGATACCAGTCAGTAGTTACCACTACAATAGTCCCTCTTCTTATGAGGCCACCCCTTCTGTGATGAAAAATGGCCTTATAATAGAAGTGGCCTCTCTTTAGTGATACCAGTCAGTAGTTACCACTACGATAGTCCCTCTTCTTATGAGGTCACCCCTTCTGTGATGAAAAATGGCCATATAATAGGGGTGGCCTCTCTTTAGTGATACCAGTCAGTAGTTACCACTACAATAGTCCCTCTTCTTATGAGGCCACCCCTTCTGTGATGAAAAATGGCCTTATAATAGAGGTGGCCTCTCTTTAGTGATACCAGTCAGTAGTTACCACTACAATAGTCCCTCTTCTTATGAGGTCACCCCTTCTGTGATGAAAAATGGCCTTATAATAGAAGTGGCCTTTCTTTAGTGATACCAGTCAAATAGTTACCACTACAATAGTCCCTCTTCTTATGAGGTCACCCCTTCTGTGATGAAAAATGGCCTTATAATAGAGGTGGCCTCTCTTTAGTGATACCAGTCAGTAGTTACCACTACAATAGTCCCTCTTCTTATGAGGCCACCCCTTCTGTGATGAAAAATGGCCTTATAATAGAAGTGGCCTCTCTTTAGTGATACCAGTCAGTAGTTACCACTACAATAGTCCCTCTTCTTATGAGGCCACCCCTTCTGTGATGAAAAATGGCCTTATAATAGAAGTGGCCTCTCTTTAGTGATACCAGTCAGTAGTTACCACTACAATAGTCCCTCTTCTTATGAGGACACCCCTTCTGTGATGAAAAATGGCTTTATAATAGAGGTGGCCTCTCTTTAGTGATACCAGTCAAATAGTTACCACTACGATAGTCCCTCTTCTTATGAGGTCACCCCTTCTGTGATGAAAAATGGCCTTATAATAGAGGTGGCCTCTCTTTAGTGATACCAGTCAAATAGTTACCACTACGATAGTCCCTCTTCTTATGAGGTCACCCCTTCTGTGATGAAAAATGGCCTTATAATAGAGGTGGCCTCTCTTTAGTGATACCAGTCAAATAGTTACCACTACGATAGTCCCTCTTCTTATGAGGTCACCCCTTCTGTGATGAAAAATGGCCTTATAATAGGGGTGGCCTCTCTTTAGTGATACCAGTCAGTAGTTACCACTACAATAGTCCCTCTTCTTATGAGGCCACCCCTTCTGTGATGAAAAATGGCCTTATAATAGAGGTGGCCTCTCTTTAGTGATACCAGTCAGTAGTTACCACTACAATAGTCCCTCTTCTTATGAGGTCACCCCTTCTGTGATGAAAAATGGCCTTATAATAGAGGTGGCCTCTCTTTAGTGATACCAGTCAGTAGTTACCACTACAATAGTCCCTCTTCTTATGAGGTCACCCCTTCTGTGATGAAAAATGGCCTTATAATAGGGGTGGCCTCTCTTTAGTGATACCAGTCAAATATTTACCACTACGATAGTCCCTCTTCTTATGAGGTCACCCCTTCTGTGATGAAAAATGGCCTTATAATAGAGGTGGCCTCTCTTTAGTGATACCAGTCAAATAGTTACCACTACGATAGTCCCTCTTCTTATGAGGTCACCCCTTCTGTGATGAAAAATGGCCTTATAATAGGGGTGGCCTCTCTTTAGTGATACCAGTCAGTAGTTACCACTACAATAGTCCCTCTTCTTATGAGGTCACCCCTTCTGTGAAGAAAAATGGCCTTATAATAGAGGTGGCCTCTCTTTAGTGATACCAGTCAAATAGTTACCACTACGATAGTCCCTCTTCTTATGAGGTCACCCCTTCTGTGATGAAAAATGGCCTTATAATAGAAGTGGCCTCTCTTTAGTGATACCAGTCAGTAGTTACCACTACAATAATCCCTCTTCTTATGAGGTCACCCCTTCTGTGATGAAAAATGGCCTTATAATAGAAGTGGCCTCTCTTTAGTGATACCAGTCAGTAGTTACCACTACAATAGTCCCTCTTCTTATGAGGCCACCCCTTCTGTGATGAAAAATGGCCTGATAATAGAAGTGGCCTCTCTTTAGTGATACCAGTCAGTAGTTACCACTACAAAAGTCCCTCTTCTTATGAGGCCACCCCTTCTGTGATGAAAAATGGCCTTATAATAGAGGTGGCCTCTCTTTAGTGATACCAGTCAGTAGTTACCACTACGATAGTCCCTCTTCTTATGAGGTCACCCCTTCTGTGATGAAAAATGGCCTTATAATAGAGGTGGCCTCTCTTTAGTGATACCAGTCAGTAGTTACCACTACAATAGTCCCTCTTCTTATGAGGCCACCCCTTCTGTGATGAAAAATGGCCTTATAATAGAAGTGGCCTCTCTTTAGTGATACCAGTCAGTAGTTACCACTACGATAGTCCCTCTTCTTATGAGGTCACCCCTTCTGTGATGAAAAATGGCCATATAATAGGGGTGGCCTCTCTTTAGTGATACCAGTCAGTAGTTACCACTACAATAGTCCCTCTTCTTATGAGGCCACCCCTTCTGTGATGAAAAATGGCCTTATAATAGAGGTGGCCTCTCTTTAGTGATACCAGTCAGTAGTTACCACTACAATAGTCCCTCTTCTTATGAGGTCACCCCTTCTGTGATGAAAAATGGCCTTATAATAGAAGTGGCCTTTCTTTAGTGATACCAGTCAAATAATTACCACTACAATAGTCCCTCTTCTTATGAGGTCACCCCTTCTGTGATGAAAAATGGCCTTATAATAGAAGTGGCCTCTCTTTAGTGATACCAGTCAGTAGTTACCACTACAATAGTCCCTCTTCTTATGAGGCCACCCCTTCTGTGATGAAAAATGGCCTTATAATAGAAGTGGCCTCTCTTTAGTGATACCAGTCAGTAGTTACCACTACAATAGTCCCTCTTCTTATGAGGCCACCCCTTCTGTGATGAAAAATGGCCTTATAATAGAAGTGGCCTCTCTTTAGTGATACCAGTCAGTAGTTACCACTACAATAGTCCCTCTTCTTATGAGGACACCCCTTCTGTGATGAAAAATGGCCTTATAATAGAGGTGGCCTCTCTTTAGTGATACCAGTCAAATAGTTACCACTACGATTGTCCCTCTTCTTATGAGGTCACCCCTTCTGTGATGAAAAATGGCCTTATAATAGAGGTGGCCTCTCTTTAGTGATACCAGTCAAATAGTTACCACTACGATAGTCCCTCTTCTTATGAGGTCACCCCTTCTGTGATGAAAAATGGCCTTATAATAGGGGTGGCCTCTCTTTAGTGATACCAGTCAGTAGTTACCACTACAATAGTCCCTCTTCTTATGAGGCCACCCCTTCTGTGATGAAAAATGGCCTTATAATAGAGGTGGCCTCTCTTTAGTGATACCAGTCAGTAGTTACCACTACAATAGTCCCTCTTCTTATGAGGTCACCCCTTCTGTGATGAAAAATGGCCTTATAATAGAGGTGGCCTCTCTTTAGTGATACCAGTCAGTAGTTACCACTACAATAGTCCCTCTTCTTATGAGGTCACCCCTTCTGTGATGAAAAATGGCCTTATAATAGGGGTGGCCTCTCTTTAGTGATACCAGTCAGTAGTTACCACTACAATAGTCCCTCTTCTTATGAGGCCACCCCTTCTGTGATGAAAAATGGCCTTATAATAGAAGTGGCCTCTCTTTAGTGATACCAGTCAGTAGTTACCACTACAATAGTCCCTCTTCTTATGAGGCCACCCCTTCTGTGATGAAAAATGGCCTTATAATAGAGGTGGCCTCTCTTTAGTGATACCAGTCAGTAGTTACCACTACAATAGTCCCTCTTCTTATGAGGCCACCCCTTCTGTGATGAAAAATGGCCTTATAATAGAAGTGGCCTCTCTTTAGTGATACCAGTCAAATAGTTACCACTACGATAGTCCCTCTTCTTATGAGGCCACCCCTTCTGTGATGAAAAATGGCCTTATAATAGAGGTGGCCTCTCTTTAGTGATACCAGTCAGTAGTTACCACTAACATAGTCCCTCTTCTTATGAGGCCACCTCTTCTGTGATGAAAAATGGCCTTATAATAGAAGTGGCCTCTCTTTAGTGATACCAGTCAGTAGTTACCACTACAATAGTCCCTCTTCTTATGAGGCCACCCCTTCTGTGATGAAAAATGGCCTTATAATAGAAGTGGCCTCTCTTTAGTGATACCAGTCAGTAGTTACCACTACAATAGTCCCTCTTCTTATGAGGTCACCCCTTCTGTGATGAAAAATGGCCTTATAATAGAAGTGGCCTCTCTTTAGTGATACCAGTCAGTAGTTACCACTACAATAGTCCCTCTTCTTATGAGGCCACCCCTTCTGTGATGAAAAATGGCCTTATAATAGAAGTGGCCTCTCTTTAGTGATACCAGTCTGTAGTTACCACTACGATAGTCCCTCTTCTTATGAGGTCACCCCTTCTGTGATGAAAAATGGCCTTATAATAGAGGTGGCCTCTCTTTAGTGATACCAGTCAGTAGTTACCACTACAATAGTCCCTCTTCTTATGAGGCCACCCCCTCTGTGATGAAAAATGGCCTTATAATAGAGGTGGCCTCTCTTTAGTGATACCAGTCAAATAGTTACCACTACGATAGCCCCTCTTCTTATGAGGTCACCCCTTCTGTGATGAAAAATGGCCTTATAATAGAAGTGGCCTCTCTTTAGTGATACCAGTCAGTAGTTACCACTACAATAGTCCCTCTTCTTATGAGGTCACCCCTTCTGTGATGAAAAATGGCCTTATAATAGAAGTGGCCTCTCTTTAGTGATACCAGTCAGTAGTTACCACTACAATAGTCCCTCTTCTTATGAGGTCACCCCTTCTGTGATGAAAAATGGCCCTATAATAGAAGTGGCCTCTCTTTAGTGATACCAGTCAGTAGTTACCACTACAATAGTCCCTCTTCTTATGAGGTCACCCCTTCTGTGATGAAAAATGGCCTTATAATAGAAGTGGCCTCTCTTTAGTGATACCAGTCAGTAGTTACCACTACAATAGTCCCTCTTCTTATGAGGTCACCCCTTCTGTGATGAAAAATGGCCTTATAATAGATGTGGCCTCTCTTTAGTGATACCAGTCAGTAGTTACCACTACGATAGTCCCTCTTCTTATGAGGCCACCCCTTCTGTGATGAAAAATGGCCTTATAATAGAGGTGACCTCTCTTTAGTGATACCAGTCAGTAGTTACCACTACGATAGTCCCTCTTCTTTTGAGGTCACCCCTTCTGTGATGAAAAATGGCCTTATAATAGAAGTGGCCTCTCTTTAGTGATACCAGTCAGTAGTTACCACTACGATAGTCCCTCTTCTTATGAGGTCACCCCTTCTGTGATGAAAAATGGCCTTATAATAGAAGTGGCCTCTCTTTAGTGATACCAGTCAGTAGTTACCACTACGATAGTCCCTCTTCTTATGAGGTCACCCCTTCTGTGATGAAAAATGGCCTTATAATAGAAGTGGCCTCTCTTTAGTGATACCAGTCAGTAGTTACCACTACGATAGTCCCTCTTCTTATGAGGCCACCCCTTCTGTGATGAAAAATGGCCTTATAATAGAGGTGGCCTCTCTTTAGTGATACCAGTCAGTAATTACCACTACGATAGTCCCTCTTCTTATGAGGCCACCCCTTCTGTGATGAAAAATGGCCTTATAATAGAGGTGGCCTCTCTTTAGTGATACCAGTCAGTAGTTACCACTACGATAGTCCCTCTTCTTATGAGGACACCCCTTCTGTGATGAAAAATGGCCTTATAATAGAGGTGGCCTCTCTTTAGTGATACCAGTCAGTAGTTACCACTACAATAGTCCCTCTTCTTATGAGGCCACCCCTTCTGTGATGAAAAATGGCCTTATAATAGAGGTGGCCTCTCTTTAGTGATACCAGTCAGTAGTTACCACTACAATAGTCCCTCTTCTTATGAGGTCACCCCTTCTGTGATGAAAAATGGCCTTATAATAGAAGTGGCCTCTCTTTAGTGATACCAGTCAAATAGTTACCACTACGATAGTCCCTCTTCTTATGAGGTCACCCCTTCTGTGATGAAAAATGGCCTTATAATAGAAGTGGCCTCTCTTTAGTGATACCAGTCAGTAGTTACCACTACAATAGTCCCTCTTCTTATGAGGTCACCCCTTCTGTGATGAAAAATGGCCTTATAATAGAAGTGGCCTCTCTTTAGTGATACCAGTCAAATAGTTACCACTACGATAGTCCCTCTTCTTATGAGGTCACCCCTTCTGTGATGAAAAATGGCCTTATAATAGAAGTGGCCTCTCTTTAGTGATACCAGTCAAATAGTTACCACCACGATAGTCCCTCTTCTTATGAGGTCACCCCTTCTGTGATGAAAAATGGCCTTATAATAGAAGTGGCCTCTCTTTAGTGATACCAGTCAGTAGTTACCACTACGATAGTCCCTCTTCTTATGAGGTCACCCCTTCTGTGATGAAAAATGGCCTTATAATAGAGGTGGCCTCTCTTTAGTGATACCAGTCAGTAGTTACCACTACAATAGTCC
The DNA here is from genome assembly GCA_963680875.1 of Bathymodiolus brooksi. Taxonomy (NCBI): domain Eukaryota; kingdom Metazoa; phylum Mollusca; class Bivalvia; order Mytilida; family Modiolidae; genus Bathymodiolus; species Bathymodiolus brooksi. The sequence continues at coordinate 98,482,914 of OY804584.1, forward strand.
CTCTTCTTATGAGGTCACCCCTTCTGTGATGAAAAATGGCCTTATAATAGAGGTGGCCTCTCTTTAGTGATACCAGTCAGTAGTTACCACTACGATAGTCCCTCTTCTTATGAGGTCACCCCTTCTGTGATGAAAAATGGCCTTATAATAGAAGTGGCCTCTCTTTAGTGATACCAGTCAGTAGTTACCACTACGATAGTCCCTCTTCTTATGAGGTCACCCCTTCTGTGATGAAAAATGGCCTTATAATAGAGGTGGCCTCTCTTTAGTGATACCAGTCAGTAGTTACCACTACAATAGTCCCTCTTCTTATGAGGTCACCCCTTCTCTGATGAAAAATGGCCTTATAATAGAAGTGGCCTCTCTTTAGTGATACCAGTCAAATAGTTACCACTACGATAGTCCCTCTTCTTATGAGGTCACCCCTTCTGTGATGAAAAATGGCCTTATAATAGAAGTGGCCTCTCTTTAGTGATACCAGTCAAATAGTTACCACTACGATAGTCCCTCTTCTTATGAGGTCACCCCTTCTGTGATGAAAAATGGCCTTATAATAGAAGTGGCCTCTCTTTAGTGATACCAGTCAGTAGTTACCCCTACAATAGTCCCTCTTCTTATGAGGTCACCCCTTCTGTGATGAAAAATGGCCTTATAATAGAAGTGGCCTCTCTTTAGTGATACCAGTCAAATAGTTACCACTACGATAGTCCCTCTTCTTATGAGGTCACCCCTTCTGTGATGAAAAATGGCCTTATAATAGAAGTGGCCTCTCTTTAGTGATACCAGTCAGTAGTTACCACTACGATAGTCCCTCTTCTTATGAGGTCACCCCTTCTGTGATGAAAAATGGCCTTATAATAGAGGTGGCCTCTCTTTAGTGATACCTGTCAGTAGTTACCACTACGATAGTCCCTCTTCTTATGAGGTCACCCCTTCTGTGATGAAAAATGGCCTTATAATAGAGGTGGCCTCTCTTTAGTGATACCAGTCAGTAGTTACCACTACAATAGTCCCTCTTCTTATGAGGTCACCCCTTCTGTGATGAAAAATGGCCTTATAATAGAGGTGGCCTCTCTTTAGTGATACCAGTCAGTAGTTACCACTACGATAGCCCCTCTTCTTATGAGGTCACCCCTTCTGTGATGAAAAATGGCCTTATAATAGAAGTGGCCTCTCTTTAGTGATACCAGTCAGTAGTTACCACTACAATAGTCCCTCTTCTTATGAGGCCACCCCTTCTGTGATGAAAAATGGCCTTATAATAGAGGTGGCCTCTCTTTAGTGATACCAGTCAGTAGTTACCACTACGATAGTCCCTCTTCTTATGAGGCCACCCCTTCTGTGATGAAAAATGGCCTTATAATAGAGGTGGCCTCTCTTTAGTGATACCAGTCAAATAGTTACCACTACGATAGTCCCTCTTCTTATGAGGTCACCCCTTCTGTGATGAAAAATGGCCTTATAATAGAGGTGGCCTCTCTTTAGTGATACCAGTCAAATAGTTACCACTACGATAGTCCCTCTTCTTATGAGGTCACCCCTTCTGTGATGAAAAATGGCCTTATAATAGAGGTGGCCTCTCTTTAGTGATACCAGTCAAATAGTTACCACTACGATAGTCCCTCTTCTTATGAGGCCACCCCTTCTGTGATGAAAAATGGCCTTATAATAGAGGTGGCCTCTCTTTAGTGATACCAGTCAGTAGTTACCACTACAATAGTCCCTCTTCTTATGAGGCCACCCCTTCTGTGATGAAAAATGGCCTTATAATAGGGATGGCCTCTCTTTAGTGATACCAGTCAGTAGTTACCACTACAATAGTCCCTCTTCTTATGAGGCCACCCCTTCTGTGATGAAAAATGGCCTTATAATAGAGGTGGCCTCTCTTGAGGGGGACAGTTTAGTAGTATTTTACTTTCGCAGAGTATCTGAAATCTGGCATGACAAGATGGTTGGCTTTTGGCATGAGGGGCTAGAAAGGATAAGCAGTTCCTACTCCGTCATATTACTCTTGTTATAAACTGGGTGACAAGTTTTGAATGAGGAAAGGACAGGATTGTGCTTGTGACAAATGATTTTTCTGTGGTCATTTGTGAAACAGATATTCAGAAATGTTTAAACAAGTCATGATGACAACCATAAAACTGGAGGTGATGACTTCAACTTAACAACTTAGAACCCATGGTTCAGAAACTTCAACTTAACAACTTAGAACCCATGATTCAGAAACTTCAACTTAACAACTTAGAACCCATGGTTCAGAAACTTAACAACTTAGAACCCATGGTTCAGAAACTTAACAACTTAGAACCCATGGTTCAGAAACTTCAACTTAACAACTTAGAACCCATGGTTCAGAAACTTCAACTTAGAACCCATGGTTCAGAAACTTCGATCCTTATTATCTATTAAGCATGAAAGGTATTTCATGTAGTTTTTTAGGATAAGCCTGTTTTTTGCAGTGTGTTTGCGGACAGATTGGAGCTTGTGATACGCAAACATCTAACTGTAATTGTGATGGGACAGCCAGTGGAGGGAAGGATGACGGAAAAATCATAGACAAAGAGTTACTTCCCATCAAGAAGATTTATATTGGAGGGCTTATTGGTTACCAGAGAATGACAATTACACTGGGACCAGTCACTTGTGGGCCGAAGCCATTTGGTATTTATTTTCACTTCTTAACATCAAGCATGCATTAATCTATTCTTGTAAATTATTTATGAATGGGTTATTCAAAACCACTTGCAAGCAACCGCATCGGTGGTGTAATGGTTAGCGTGCTCAGTTCAGTTCAGTAGATTGTGTGTTCGAGCCCCGATCAGGTCAAACCAAAGACTATAAAATTGGTATTTGTTGCTTCTCTGCTAAGCACACAGCATTAAGGAGAAAGAACAAAGACTGATTGGCTCGCAATCAGGATAATATGCCAGATTGGGGTGACATGTTTATCCGAGGACTGTTGTTTCTGTGAGCTAGCACTATAAATATCCAACTAGGTGTGTTGGTCTAGTACAAAGTGAACCTAATCTGGAAAACTGCTGAGTTGGCGTTAAACAACAAGCACTCACTCAACAATATTTCAGTTGTAGTGGCAGTCAGTTTAATTGGTGGAGGAAACTGGAGTACCCTGAGAAAATCATTAGCGATGGCACTATTTTGTAGCATGAATACTGATGAAGGTTATTCTAGAAATCTGTCATGTGCACTGATACTGTCAAACTTGCTTTAGATACAATGTACCACCTCTATTAAACAATTTGCATTATGTGACCTCAATTTATATTTCCTCTCACAGTGTTTTTATACCCCCGATCGATGAGAGTCGAGGGTATATAGGGATCGTCATGTCCATCCGTCTGTCCGTCCGTTCGTTCGTCCGTCACACTTTTGGTTTCCGGATAACAATTAAAGTACCGCTCAACCAAATCTTTTCAAACTTTCACACATTGCTGTGTATCATAAAATACAGGTTAAGTTGGTGTTTGTTTAATGAAAAAAAATAGAAACATCTTATTTTCCTTCCCTAGATTAACGACATTATGTGATAAAGTTTGTCAGTGACTTGTGACAGGTCGGTGGTTTTCTCCGGGTACTCCGGTTTCCTCCATCAATAAAATTGACAGCGTCTATATAACTGAAATATTGTTGAAAGTGGGGCTAAACACCATAAACATACATACATGTACATACATAGATGAACGAAAATTCACCAAAAATCCCCACCAAAAAATTTAAATGAAAGTTCTGTTATCGCATAAGGGACCCACCATTTAACTTGAAAGGGGGGGGGGGGGGGGGTTATGGTTTTTTGTTTCGTTCAGAATTTTTTTTTAGGACAACACAAGAGTTAGAATATATATTTTTTTTGTCGCGCAAAGCGCGAAATTTTTTTCCAGAATTTAACATTAGGCTATATGACAAAAACTCTGAATCAGATTATTTTTTTTTCCTTCACCAAAATCAGAATATTTTTTTCAGCAACATCGGGAATCAGAATATTTTTTTAGAAAAAAACCATAACCCCCCCCCCCCCCCCCCCCCCCCCCTTTCAAGTTAAATGGTCGTTCCCTAAGTTAGCAATACATGTATCTTTCAAATATCAAAATTAGGCATCAACTATTCGTCTGAATCAAAGTCCTAATCTTCGCATGCAGACATGTTGCTACATGTATTCCCTCGGCATTCAGTGCAAGCGACAGAACATTCCAGACCATGCTTTCTACATTTCCAACGTTTTAAATCGCAGTTTGTCATACATCTGCAATATATCGTTTTTAGAAGTTCATCTAGAGCGGGTGGCAAACTCGATCTGATTGGCACGCACATGTTGTGTTCAATAGACCATCCCCAATCTTTTGCTTTCATATTGTCAGCCTCACCGATCCATTGTTTCACTTGATGAAACACTCACACAATATGAAAGTGTGCAGCGTTTGACGTCGGAAGCAAAAACGATGCCATCAACTATCGAGGAATAACAGTTCTGCCTGTAATTAGTATGATCGTCGTAGCAGTGATCAGAGATAGAATACAACCATTGATCCATAATATGCAAAATCCAACGCAAAGAGGGTTTACGAAAGGATCGTCCCCCATGAATGCTGCTCTACCTGTCGAAGAAGTATACAGAATATTAACCGACGAAAAGCAAAATGGACATCTTGTACTTCTCGATGCAAAAGCTGCATTCGACAAAGTTATACATTCACATCTGTTCCGGCGTATGTACCATGCGGGAATTCAGGACAAAACGTGGACTATTATTAAAAGCTTGCACCACAATGCGGAAAGCTGCATAAAATGGGCAGGAAGCACGTCCGATTGTTTTAAGGTCGGTATGGGAGTCCGGCAATGAGGTACCCTTAGCACTGATCTCTATAAACTATATATCAACCCACTATTAGACCGTTTGCAAGATGTAGGTATAGGACTGAAAATAGGAAACGTCAACGTTAACAACACAGGATGTGCAGACGACATCGCACTACTCAGTACTCAGCTCAGTGATGCACAGATCATGGTCAACATGGCTCTTGACTTTGCGAACCTCGAGGGATATGAATTACATCCAAAGAAAAGTGTAGCAATCCACATTAGAGGAAACAACAAACAGTGCGAAACAACCAACGAGAAACTTAATATGGGGAATATCACCATGCCCGAGGTGGAGCAAGCTACTCATTTAGGTAAGGTATCATCAGAACAACAACGATGAAACACAATATCCAAACCAATGTTGATGAAAATATAACTAAAGCAAGACGTAGTGCATACAGTCTATTCGGATGTGGAATTCATGGACACAACGGCCTAGATCCCGAGTCCCTACTACACATCTACAAAACCTACATAACACCAGTATTGCTTTACGATATGGAGCTATTATTACCGTCCTCAAAACCTCTTGAACAACTAGAACTCTTCCAGAAAAGGATACTAAAACAAATCCTGTCATTACCGATGAGCTGTCCGGACCCAGCCGTTTATATACCAACTGGAATTCTACCAATAGAAGCACAAATTCATATAAAAGCCCTCACATTCTTCAATAACGTCTGTCATCAGGGCGAAAAAAACACTGAGAAAAAGCTTGCAAGAAGACAACTAACCGTGAAGGAGGAATCTAGTAACAGCTGGTTTATATGTGTCAACAAAATACTACGAAAATACGACCTGAAAGAGGCGTACAACTATTTGGACAATCCTATCAAAACATCACGATGGATCTCGTTGGTGAAATCAAGAGTCAATGACCACTGGTGTACCCAGCTAACAACTCTAGCACACCTCTACATAGGGCTGCAATATCTTAGTAACCACAACCTGAGCAAGTGCAAAATACATCCTATTTTGAAGCACAGATGCTACTCATCATTAGACATCAGTAGAATTCCAGTAAAATTAAGACTCGTCACCGGGACACACGTGCTACAAACAAAACGCATTAAGTACTACAGAAATGAAACTGACCCAACATAACTGCTATGCGGAGCAGCTGAAGAGAATGTACTACACTTCATTCTCCAATGTGAAAAACTACAGTCGGAGAGAGTAGCTTTACTGTCCGAGATCAACGCTATATGGCAAAATATTAGTTCCAAAATAATGAAAATTTTACGGACTTGAGCGAAGTTGATCAACTACAACTGCTAATGGACAATTCAATCAAGATGAAACCTACCAAGAAAAACTCAGCCAGCGTAGCCAGACTCGAAGGTCTATCAAGGAGATTAATGTTCAAATTGCATATTAAGAGAACGAAGCTTCTAGAGAGTGATAGAGACAAAATACAGACAACAATGAAGAAACGAAACTAACATTGCGAAAAGGGGGAGGGGAGAGCCGTCCGGGGATTGCCCAAGAATCCATTACAATAAACTGTGATAATTGTTTTAGATTTTAGACTTTGAAAGATGACGTTTTAGATCTTAAACTGTAGATACGATTCGTTTTAGATTTTAGGATGTGACAATTACTTTTTAAACCTCGAACCAAACCGTAACAAATAGATTTTAGATTTTAACCAGACGAACAGAGACTTTTAGATTTTAAACAGTGATGCGTCTTCTTAAATTTTTTCCAATACATGCAACATGCATATTTTATACGTAATGTCGGGACAATCGTTGTGGATTGTTTTAACTTGATTTGATAAACTTTTATATCCCGTGTGAATAAGCCTGATTTTTAGTGTATATAAATTGTATTCATGGATACGGAGGTGATGGAATTTTCACTCACACAGCACTGTACAGCGCACCGCCACCCAACACACGTTTAACATACGACACAGTATGGTTCTACTTTGAAGGGGGTAAAGATACAGAGGTGAGGTCAGGTAAGGTAAACTGGCGTTCCATAGATTTTTTTTCGTCCGCATCTACCTATTATGGAAATCCGCGAATTTAAGTGCTAATTCGATCAAACACTTGAATAAATATCTCTGTCTAATATATAATAACACATTTTTACACAAAATTTAGCAGAAAGCAATTTAAAAAGGCTTTACAAAGCTCTTTTTGGGTTGAGAATGGTGCATTATGGGAATTACGTCTGCTCAATTTGAATGTCATAGATATTGACCTGTTTGTTCACTTTTCATGGGTGTTTTGGTAAAATTGAACATACTTGTTGTAGTAACTTCATAGAAATATATTATATTATTATTACGCTTAATTACCTAGATATGGATAATAATTCCTATTTTCATTGCTTTCCGTCTCAGTTGTATTTTCCGGAAAATCTCGGATTCGGCTATGGAGGATCCGTAGTGACAAAACGATAGAAGTAAAAAGTACTCATTTTTTATCTTAATTTCTGTCTTTAATACATAAAATTTTCATGGCGATTTTTTATTGGTTATTCTATGGGTTAAAATGAAAATGATGGCATATTTATAATTTCTGTTGCAATTTGTTTTGGGTCTACGGGTCTATTGACTGGACTATAGGGACTTTTTAGGTTTCCGGATGATATTTAAAGTAAGGCTCAACCAAATCTTTTCAAACTTTAACACAATGCTGTGGACCATTAAATACAAGTTAACTTTGATTACGGTATATTTCACATTTACCGTTCCTGAGTTATGGTCCTTTTTCTCTTAGAAAATACTGACTTTTTAGGTTTCCGAATGATATTTAAAGTACCGCTCAACCAAATTTTAACACAATGCTGTATACCATAAAATACAGGTTAAGTTTGATTATGGTGTATTTCACATTTACCGTTCATAAGTTATGGCCCTTTTTCTCTTAGAATATAGGGACTTTAAAGATTTCTGGATGAAAATAAAAGTAACACTCAACCAAATCTTTTCAAACTTAAACAAATGCTATGGATCATAAAATACAGGTTAAGTTCGATTATGGTGGAATTGACATTTACCTTTCACGATTTATGACCGTCTTTGTCTTAAGGATTCTTTTGAGAAGACGCTTAGAAGATTACTCAGGTAGGAATGCGGGGGTATCTGTGATCACCAGATCAACTTTTTCTAGTTCATATTAATTAAACCAGTTTTTTTTGTAGTGACCACTTGTCTTATGTGACCCTATTTCAATGGTTTTTTTTAACATTAAATAAGACAGGTTTGACAGTATTTACTGGTTGTTTGTTTTATCATAAAACAATATTGATAATACATGGAAACAGTACCAGTTTTATTATAACTTTGATCATTTTGTGTTTAGGATTTCCTGTTGACTGTGATGAGGCAAAGTATGACAGAAGGTATAATATACAGAAAAATGGCCCACAGATCATAGACATTGATGGACCTGATGGATCTGCTAACCCAATCCTGGTCCAGTGTGACATGGAGACTTATCCTCATGTTGGTGTCAGTGTTATATTTCATGATAGGTAGGTACCAGTCCAAATACATTCTAACATAGGTTGGTACCATTCCTGGTTCAGTGTGACATAGGTAACAGTCCTGGTCCAGTGTGACATAAGTAGGTACCAGTCCAGATACAGTGTGAAATAAGTAGGTACCAGTCCAGATACAGTGTGACATAAGTAGGTACCAGTCCTGGTCCAGTGTGACATAAGTAGGTACCAGTCCTGGTCCAGTGTGACATAAGTAGGTACCAGTCCAGATACAGTGTGACATAAGTAGGTACCAGTCCAGATACAATGTGAAATAAGTAGGTACCAGTCCAAATACAGTGTCACATAAGTAGGTACCAGTCCAGATATAGTGTGACATAATTAGGTACCAGTCCAGATACAGTGTGACATAAGTAGGTACCAGTCCAGATACAGTGTGACATAAGTAGGTACCAGTCCAAATACAGTGTGACATTAGTAGGTACCAGTCCAGATACAGTGTGACATAAGTAGGTACCAGTCCAGATACAGTGTGACATAAGTAGGTACCAGTCCAGATACAGTGTGACATTAGTAGGTACCAGTCCAGATACAGTGACATAAGTAGGTACCAGTCCAGATACAGTGTGACATAAGTAGGTACCAGTCCAGATACAGTGTGACATAAGTAGGTACCAGTCCAGATACAGTGTGACATAAGTAGGTACCAGTCCAGATACAGTGTGACATAAGTAGGTACCAGTCCAAATACAGTGTGACATTAGTAGGTACCAGTCCAGATACAGTGTGACATTAGTAGGTACCAGTCCAGATACAGTGTGACATAAGTAGGTACCAGTCCAGATACAGTGTGACATAAGTGGGTACCAGTCCAGATACAGTGTGACATTAGTAGGTACCAGTCCAGATACAGTGTGACATAAGTAGGTACCAGTCCAGATACATTGTGAAATAAGTATCAATGTCCTATAGACACATACTTCCATTTTTTTCAGTTATACCTCTGACAACATCCTGTATGGGGTCATGTCCCATAACTTTTCATTAATCTTTGACTGTCCAATCATATACAGTTAAATAGATTTTGTATATTGACCGGGGCCATCGTGGTCATGATTGTATGGTCATTGGATTTACAACTACCTGTGCAATCAGTGCCTATCATCACTAACATTGTGAGTTTGAAACTCATTCATGGTAAGGTGTACTCGATACAACATTATGTGATAAAACTGACTGCCACGATATAGCTGAAATATTGTTGACAGTGGTGTTAAACACATTAACCCTAACCCTCTATATTGACCAATTTGACAACATATTTCAGCATGTGGTCCATTTGATATATCTCAAGATTTGGTAGTTTTATGGTTGATTGGGTGATTGAAAATATCACGCTATGCTGAATGTAGTTAGATGTTAGTATATCATGTAAAACAGAATACAACAAAGCTATAATTTAGGTAGATTGGCCAAAGGTGGGAACTCACAAGTTTATTGGTGATAGACACTGATTGCATAGGTAGATGCAAATCCATTTATAATATTATATGGTGGCCACAAAAGTTGAAATAATCATAACTTTAGTGGTGACGATATCAATAATTGTAAGTCCTTCTACAACATGATAGCGGCCTTAAAGAAGAAACATGACAGGTGCCACTAGTTGAGCAGGAAATACTTCCCTTCCGGAGCACCTGAGTTCACCCCCGTTTTTTTGTGGGTTCGTGTTGCTCGATCTTTATTTTTTTGTGTAGTGTTTTGTAGATCATTGTTTGTCCTTTTGTACTTTTTCTTTTGCCCATTGCATTGGAAATTTTTTATATGTAAAAAATAGTAATTTTGGCTAAATTCGTTTCACACAAAAATCTATTAAGGTAATTCATATATAGTCACTGAATAGAGTTCACCTGTAATTAAATACCTCATTGTTTGATAAGATTTTGAAAGTTTTCCCACCCGCCTCACCCTTTATCATGTGTAATTCTGAAGAATGCAGTTTTATTTTTACTATATACATGTATGCATTTGCGGCTTTAAATTTTATGGCCCGCAAAATGTTTTCTTATGTTGCATGTTTAGCTAGTTTATTGAATTGTATTATTATTTACATATTCATATATGAACATTTCTTTCTGGCAAACAATAAGATTTATAAATTAATTTGTGACTTTTGAGCCATAATTGTCTGTCCTTCTTCGAATTACCGATTCTCATTACCCCTTTGATATCTTCAAACTCTTCATGAATACTGTTATTTAATTATTATATATTTAAAATTAAAACAGGACTAAGCCGACCATTCCAACAGACATGCCCACATCAGTGGAATATGCTGGAAACATGGACACAATTGACCAAATTATCCAAGAGTCGGTTTTCTGTAGACAAGATGTTCTCTATGAATGTGTGGTAAGTAATAACATAGAATTAATACAGAGATTTGACATAAGGTCACACCTATTAAGCAGTCACCTGTATAAAAAGGTCACATTTTCCTTGTTCTGTCATTATTTTTTTTTTTATATGAATTGATCCTCTTTTAAGAGGTCACCTGTCTTATAAGGTCACATAGTCACCTTTAACAAAATTATCCAAGAGTCGATTTTCTGTAGACAAGATATTCTGTACGATTGTGTGGCAGGTAATAATGTAGATTGTCTTTATGGTGTTTAATGCCACTTTCAACAATATTTCAGTTATATCGTGGATAATAATGTAGAATTAATGGAGAGATTTGATCTATAAGCACAGTCAAACCTATTTTAAGAGGAAATTTTTGGGACAACAAAAAAGTGGTCTTTTAAGACAGGTGACCTCTTAAAAGAGGCTAATTCATATTAATTTTTTATGACAGGGCAAGAAAAGGGTGGCCTTTTAAGACAGGTGATCTCTTAAGAGAGGTTCAATTCATATTAGATTTTGTATGACAGGATGGGCAGGATGACTGTATAGTTCATACTTGTTATACTTGTTATACTGCCATTTTTGAACCAAGCTATATTTTGGCAATAATCTAAGGTTGGCAATATATCAAGGGAGGAATTTACATATAAACTTCATGAATTTTTTGAAAATTTGGGTTCTGAAAGTTGATAGCACTAAGTGAGGATAGCAGATTATTGAGGGGCAGTATAACAAGGGTACACTGTATATAAACACAATAAAAGGAAGGAAAGCTTATTATAAAGGAACACAATTTGTGCTCATTATAAAGTGCAGTGACAGCATCATGCTTTCAGTTTTATAATCAGAAACATGGGTATAAATCAAAGTTATGTCCCCTTCTTTGGTCAGTATATTGTTTTTAGTTAATAGATAATACAATAGTATTTTTTTATTCTCACACCCTTAAACAGACAATAACTACTAAATACAATCAAACCAGCTAATGTGGTCACCTCTATTAAACAGTCACCTGTATTAAAAGGAAACAGATTAATATAAGCGTTACGCTTGTTTCTGAATCCTATGTTATATTGTATTGTGAAAAAAAAATGTAATATGTAATTCATCAATAAAAATATGTTTAAATCAACTTATAACTTGAACCTCTTTTAAGAGGTCACCTGTCTTATAGCATCAATTTTTTCTTTGTCACAAAGTTGACCTCTAAATTCAGGTTTGACTGTATATATTTTGACTTGTAATTTTTATAATTTAAAGCACATTCTTAAAATAAAATATTATTTTTAAGTATGACACAAAAATAAAATGTTCAAAAATTGTAATATGCATGTACATCTGTTTAAGAAAAATACATATTAAAATAATTTAGAAAAAAATCAAACATTGAGGAAAAGGAGTAATATATTACTCATAATAAGATCTTCATTGATGAGGAGGATAAGCCATACATTAAACTTAATGTGCCAAATACATGTTGTGAATGATATAAATTACAACAGTCCTTTTAATTTTGGGGGGCCGTCGGGGCCGTGATCGTATGGTAGGTGAATTTTTAACTACCTGTGCAATCAGTGCCTATCACCACTAATGTTGTGAGTTCAAACCCTGCTCAGGCGAGGTGTACTAGATACACATTATGTGATAAAATTTGTCAGTGACTTGCGACAGGTCAGTGGTTTTCCCTGGGTACTCAGGTTTCCTACACCAATAAAACTGACGCCACGATATAGCTGAAATTCTGTTGAAAGTGGGGTTAAACACAATCAGCCAAACCTTTTTAATTTTGAATATTACTTTCCTTAATGCAGTGAAAATGAATCTTTAAACAGGGAAACAGTATTTTTAAACTTCGACAGAATGTGAAGATATTTTAAAATACAACAGTGGCAATTGACTCTTTTTTTTCTAATCTTTCTTAATAAAAAACAACAAAATTTCAGAATTCCCCAATCATGAAAAATGGAAATACAAAATTTACGGACACGGCTGATCGCCTAAAAGATTATTGGCCAGGAGGCCTGCCAGGGAGGTGTGCATGTGGTCTCACGGGGACATGTGCTGACCCAAATATGGAATGTAGCTGTGATTTAGAAGATGGTGTCCGTAGACAAGACCTTGGTATCGTAACTAACAAAGGAGATCTACCTGTGGGGTCAGTAGTTTCTAACAATGCTGGAGATAACTCAACATACACGATAGGACCACTGATGTGTAGTCGACAAGAATTTGGTAAGAAAAAGTTACATTTTCATTAGAGTTAGGGTTATGGTGTTTAACACAATATTTCAGTTATATTGTGGCAGTCAAATTTATTTGTAGATGAAACCGGAGAAAACCACTGACCTGCCGCAAGTCACTGATAAACTTTATCACATAATTTTGTATCGAGTACGCCTCTGCATGAGCATGACTTATTTTAAACTTTATCACATAATGTTGTATCAAGTACATCTCTGCATGAGCGTGACTTATTTTAAACTTTATCACATAATGTTGTATCAAGTACACCTCTCCATGAGCATGACTCATTTTGATTAGAGTCAGAAGGTACAGTAGTTCCCCCCTTATGATGCCCTCCCTACCAAAGGCCACCTCTCTAATGAGGCCAGATTTCTGTTTTGCTGAGATAGTAAAATACTACTAAATTTATCCCTGTCAAGAGAGGCCACTCCTCTTTTAAGGACAGTTCTTCATTGCAGAAGAGGTGACTTATTAAGATAGAGAATACTGTACCATCATATGATCAACAACCATAAATCTATAGAGAACAACAAAACTATATATTAAAAAGAAACAAAAGATCAACACGAACCCCAACCAAAAAACATGGGGTAAGTATAGTTGTTCTGGATGAGGTAAGCTGTACCTGATCTATTAGTGGCACCCATCATGCGACCCAAAGTCTTAAACCTCACAACTTATTGGCAGATATCTATGTAAATTTTTTTTTTTTTAATATTGTAAATACAGTCAAACCTGTATTAAGAGGTCACCTTTTGGAACGAAGAAAAAGTGGTCTGTTAAGACAGATGACCTCTTTTAAGAGGTCCAATTCATATGAAATTCTTCTATGACAGGACAAGAAAAGGGTGACTTACTGGTATTAATACAGGTGACTGCTTAATAGAGGTGACCGTGACCACATAGGCAGGTTTGATTGTTATTGATGTCATTATCACGTACCAATATATTATTTGAAAAATACATTGGTAGTCTGTTTTATTTCAAACTTTTTTTCATTATAGGATATGAGGCCAACTGCGAAATGTATTTTCGAAAGGGAACAGAACTCAGTTATACATATATGATAGACCCTGATGGACCACCCTCAAGAATTGTAGTAGATTTAGGTAAGTATAGCAGATATCAGGTGGCCAACCCTCCAGAAATCCTTTGATGGCCCACAGGAGGATGATACCCTACCCCCGAAAATTTTTAAAGTAATTATAGTAGATATCAACTATAGCTATATAATAGACCCTGATGGCCCAACCTCAAAAAGCGTTTTGATAGCTCACCTTGCAGATGATTCCCCATTCCCGTGAAATATTGGAGATTAAGGTAGGCACAGTAGATATCAGCTATATCTTTTATGATAGACCATGATGACCTACCTCGAGGATGATGCTCCACCCCAGAGAAATGCTGGAGATTAAGACAAGTACACTAAAAATTGTGATATTAAAAACATTTCAAACTTAAGTTTCATTGTCGAACGTCTTTGAAAGTGTAACCTGTCTAATTCAAACAAAAACAGGTTGGTCACAAGAATGTTCTGTTTAGACAGGTTTCACTGTATTAGTTTCTGTGAAGTATTTTGTCGACCATTGTTTGTATTTTTGTAAAAAAAAATATGTTGGCTATTGTGTTGTCTGTCCTTCTATTTACCCCTTTTCTTGCCTCCATAGTTGTATATTTTTTTTCCTTTTTAAATCTTCTTGACAGGATTAAAGTACTTGGACAATTAATTATTAAGATGTGCTATAATAATGCTAATGAGCCTCTATGTTGAGGTTCCAGTTTAGCCAACTACATCGGTGATGTAATGGCTAGCGTGCTTGCCCCAAAGTGTGGTAGATCGTGGGTTTAGCCCCTTTCGGGTCAAACCAAAAACTACAAAATTGGTATTTGCTGTTTTTCTCCACACGTAGCATTTAGGAGTAAGATCAAAAACATGTTGGCTCAACATCAGGATAGTGTCTGAGTGGAAAAACATTTCTATTTGTAGACTGCTAGTTTCAGTAGCCTAACACTATAACAATCTTACTAATCAAAAATGTATGTTTGTTTAGTACAAAGTGAACATAATCATCATCGCACAGAAATTTGACTTCTTCTTGCCATTATATGGCTGAAAAATTGCTCATTTGGTGTTAAGCAACACTTACTCACTCACTCACTCACCAGCTCATGACAGTGGTTGATACCCTCTAATTATAATACAGTCGTAACTCATTAACTCAAACTCAGATAAGTTGTTACCTTGGATTGCTTGATGTAAAAAATTGGTTTGTTGCTCTTAGTGTAATTGGTCCCTAATTTCTTCAATTCTTGGCTAATTCAAAGTGTAATCATCGGTCCATTCAACTTTGACACAATGAAGTTCAACTGTATATTGTTGTCCCCTCTCTCATAAGGCCACTCATACCAACAGCCACCTCTCTTATCAGGCCAATTTTAAGATTCACTAAGATAATAAAATACTACTTTCAAGAGAAATCACCTGTCTTATAAGGTCAATTTTTCATTGCAAAAGGGGTGGCCGATGTAGAGCAGGAATACTGCATCCTTCCTGTCAACTTTCACACAGTTTAATGTTAGCAATATAATATTCTGAATTAACAAAAGGGGTGGCCTTATAAGAGTAGTAATACTGCATCCTTCCTGTCAACTTTCACACAGTTTAATGTTAGCAATATAATATTCTGAATTAACAAAAGGGGTGGCCTTATAAGAGTAGTAATACTGCATCCTTCCTGTCAACTTTCACACAGTTTAATGTTAGCAATATAATATTCTGAATTAACAAAAGGGGTGGCCTTATAAGAGTAGTAATACTGCATCCTTCCTGTCAACTTTCACACAGTTTAATGTTAGCAATATAATATTCTGAATTAACAAAAGGGGTGGCCTTATAAGAGTAGTAATACTGCATCCTTCCTGTCAACTTTCACACAGTTTAATGTTAGCAATATGATATTCTGAATTAACAAAAGGGGTGGCCTTATAAGAGTAGTAATACTGCATCCTTCCTGTCAACTTTCACACAGTTTAATGTTAGCAATATAATATTCTGAATTAACAAAAGGGGTGGCCTTATAAGAGTAGTAATACTGCATCCTTCCTGTCAACTTTCACACAGTTTAACGTTAGCAATATAATATTCTGAATTAACAAAAGGGGTGGCCTTATAAGAGTAGTAATACTGCATCTTTCCTGTCAACTTTCACACAGTTTAATGTTAGCAATATAATATTCTGAATTAACAAAAGGGGTGGCCTTATAAGAGTAGTAATACTGCATCCTTCCTGTCAACTTTCACACAGTTTAATGTTAGCAATATAATATTCTGAATTAACAAAAGGGGTGGCCTTATAAGAGTAGTAATACTGCATCCTTCCTGTCAACTTTCACACAGTTTAATGTTAGCAATATAATATTCTGAATTAACAAAAGGGGTGGCCTTATAAGAGTAGTAATACTGCATCCTTCCTGTCAACTTTCACACAGTTTAATGTTAGCAATATAATATTCTGAATTAACAAAAGGGGTGGCCTTATAAGAGTAGTAATACTGCATCCTTCCTGTCAACTTTCACACAGTTTAATGTTAGCAATATAATATTCTGAATTAACAAAAGGGGTGGCCTTATAAGAGTAGTAATACTGCATCCTTCCTGTCAACTTTCACACAGTTTAATGTTAGCAATATGATATTCTGAATTAACAAAAGGGGTGGCCTTATAAGAGTAGTAATACTGCATCCTTCCTGTCAACTTTCACACAGTTTAATGTTAGCAATATAATATTCTGAATTAACAAAAGGGGTGGCCTTATAAGAGTAGTAATACTGCATCCTTCCTGTCAACTTTCACACAGTTTAATGTTAGCAATATAATATTCTGAATTAACAAAAGGGGTGGCCTTATAAGAGTAGTAATACTGCATCCTTCCTATCAACTTTCACACAGTTTAATGTTAGCAATATAATATTCTGAATTAACAAAAGGGGTGGCCTTATAAGAGTAGTAATACTGCATCCTTCCTGTCAACTTTCACACAGTTTAATGTTAGCAATATAATATTCTGAATTAACAAAAGGGGTGGCCTTATAAGAGTAGTAATACTGCATCCTTCCTGTCAACTTTCACACAGTTTAATGTTAGCAATATAATATTCTGAATTAACAAAAGGGGTGGCCTTATAAGAGTAGTAATACTGCATTCTTCCTGTCAACTTTCACACAGTTTAATGTTAGCAATATAATATTCTGAATTAACAAAAGGGGTGGCCTTATAGGAGTAGTAATACTGCATCCTTCCTGTCAACTTTCACACAGTTTAATGTTAGCAATATAATATTCTGAATTAACAAAAGGGGTGGCCTTATAAGAGTAGTAATACTGCATCCTTCCTGTCAACTTTCACACAGTTTAATGTTAGCAATATAATATTCTGACTTAACAAAAGGGGTGGCCTTATAAGAGTAGTAATACTGCATGCTTCCTGTCAACTTTCACACAGTTTAATGTTAGCAATATAATATTCTGAATTAACAAAAGGGGTGGCCTTATAAGAGTAGTAATACTGCATCCTTCCTGTCAACTTTCACACAGTTTAATGTTAGCAATATAATATTCTGAATTAACAAAAGGGGTGGCCTTATAAGAGTAGTAATACTGCATCCTTCCTGTCAACTTTCACACAGTTTAATGTTAGCAATATAATATTCTGAATTAACAAAAGGGGTGGCCTTATAAGAGTAGTAATACTGCATCCTTCCTGTCAACTTTCACACAGTTTAATGTTAGCAATATAATATTCTGAATTAACAAAAGGGGTGGCCTTATAAGAGTAGTAATACTGCATCCTTCCTGTCAACTTTCACACAGTTTAATGTTAGCAATATAATATTCTGAATTAACAAAAGGGGTGGCCTTATAAGAGTAGTAATACTGCATTCTTCCTGTCAACTTTCACACAGTTTAATGTTAGCAATATAATATTCTGAATTAACAAAAGGGGTGGCCTTATAAGAGTAGTAATACTGCATCCTTCCTGTCAACTTTCACACAGTTTAATGTTAGCAATATAATATTCTGAATTAACAAAAGGGGTGGCCTTATAAGAGTAGTAATACTGCATCCTTCCTGTCAACTTTCACACAGTTTAATGTTAGCAATATAATATTCTGAATTAACAAAAGGGGTGGCCTTATAAGAGTAGTAATACTGCATCCTTCCTATCAACTTTCACACAGTTTAATGTTAGCAATATAATATTCTGAATTAACAAAAGGGGTGGCTTTATAAGAGTAGTAATACTGCATCCTTCCTGTCAACTTTCACACAGTTTAATGTTAGCAATATAATATTCTGAATTAACAAAAGGGGTGGCCTTATAAGAGTAGTAATACTGCATACTTCCTGTCAACTTTCACACAGTTTAATGTTAGCAATATAATATTCTGAATGACAAAAGGGGTGGCTTTATAAGAGTAGTAATACTGCATCCTTCCTGTCAACTTTCACACAGTTTAATGTTAGCAATATAATATTCTGAATTGACAAAAGGGGTGGCTTTATAAGAGTAGTAATACTGCATCCTTCCTGTCAACTTTCACACAGTTTAATGTTAGCAATATAATATTCTGAATTAACAAAAGGGGTGGCCTTATAAGAGTAGTAATACTGCATCCTTCCTGTCAACTTTCACACAGTTTAATGTTAGCAATATAATATTCTGAATTAACAAAAGGGGTGGCTTTATAAGAGTAGTAATACTGCATCCTTCCTGTCAACTTTCACACAGTTTAATGTTAGCAATATAATATTCTGAATTAACAAAAGGGGTGGCCTTATAAGAGTAGTAATACTGCATCCTTCCTGTCAACTTTCACACAGTTTAATGTTAGCAATATAATATTCTGAATTAACAAAAGGGGTGGCCTTATAAGAGTAGTAATACTGCATCCTTCCTGTCAACTTTCACACAGTTTAATGTTAGCAATATAATATTCTGAATTAACAAAAGGGGTGGTTTTATAAGAGTAGTAATACTGCATCCTTCCTGTCAACTTTCACACAGTTTAATGTTAGCAATATAATATTCTGAATTAACAAAAGGGGTGGCTTTATTAGAGTAGTAATACTGCATCCTTCCTGTCAACTTTCACACAGTTTAATGTTAGCAATATAATATTCTGAATTAACAAAAGGGGTGGCCTTATAAGAGTAGTAATACTGCATCCTTCCTGTCAACTTTCACACAGTTTAATGTTAGCAATATAATATTCTGAATTAACAAAAGGGGTGGCCTTATAAGAGTAGTAATACTGCATCCTTCCTATCAACTTTCACACAGTTTAATGTTAGCAATATAATATTCTGAATTAACAAAAGGGGTGGCTTTATAAGAGTAGTAATACTGCATCCTTCCTGTCAACTTTCACACAGTTTAATGTTAGCAATATAATATTCTGAATTAACAAAAGGGGTGGCTTTATAAGAGTAGTAATACTGCATCCTTCCTGTCAACTTTCACACAGTTTAATGTTAGCAATATAATATTCTGAATTAACAAAAGGGGTGGCCTTATAAGAGTAGTAATACTGCATCCTTCCTGTCAACTTTCACACAGTTTAATGTTAGCAATATAATATTCTGAATTAACAAAAGGGGTGGCCTTATAAGAGTAGTAATACTGCATCCTTCCTGTCAACTTTCACACAGTTTAATGTTAGCAATATAATATTCTGAATTAACAAAAGGGGTGGCCTTATAAGAGTAGTAATACTGCATCCTTCCTGTCAACTTTCACACAGTTTAATGTTAGCAATATAATATTCTGAATTAACAAAAGGGGTGGCCTTATAAGAGTAGTAATACTGCATCCTTCCTGTCAACTTTCACACAGTTTAATGTTAGCAATATAATATTCTGAATTAACAAAAGGGGTGGCTTTATTAGAGTAGTAATACTGCATCCTTCCTGTCAACTTTCACACAGTTTAATGTTAGCAATATAATATTCTGAATTAACAAAAGGGGTGGCCTTATAAGAGTAGTAATACTGCATCCTTCCTGTCAACTTTCACACAGTTTAATGTTAGCAATATAATATTCTGAATTAACAAAAGGGGTGGTTTTATAAGAGTAGTAATACTGCATCTTTCCTGTCAACTTTCACACAGTTTAATGTTAGCAATATAATATTCTGAATTAACAAAAGGGGTGGCCTTATAAGAGTAGTAATACTGCATCCTTCCTGTCAACTTTCACACAGTTTAATGTTAGCAATATAATATTCTGAATTAACAAAAGGGGTGGCTTTATAAGAGTAGTAATACTGCATCCTTCCTGTCAACTTTCACACAGTTTAATGTTAGCAATATAATATTCTGAATTAACAAAAGGGGTGGCTTTATTAGAGTAGTAATACTGCATCCTTCCTGTCAACTTTCACACAGTTTAATGTTAGCAATATAATATTCTGAATTAACAAAAGGGGTGGCCTTATAAGAGTAGTAATACTGCATCCTTCCTGTCAACTTTCACACAGTTTAATGTTAGCAATATAATATTCTGAATTAACAAAAGGGGTGGCCTTATAAGAGTAGTAATACTGCATCCTTCCTATCAACTTTCACACAGTTTAATGTTAGCAATATAATATTCTGAATTAACAAAAGGGGTGGCTTTATAAGAGTAGTAATACTGCATCCTTCCTGTCAACTTTCACACAGTTTAATGTTAGCAATATAATATTCTGAATTAACAAAAGGGGTGGCCTTATAAGAGTAGTAATACTGCATACTTCCTGTCAACTTTCACACAGTTTAATGTTAGCAATATAATATTCTGAATGACAAAAGGGGTGGCTTTATAAGAGTAGTAATACTGCATCCTTCCTGTCAACTTTCACACAGTTTAATGTTAGCAATATAATATTCTGAATTAACAAAAGGGGTGGCCTTATAAGAGTAGTAATACTGCATCCTTCCTGTCAACTTTCACACAGTTTAATGTTAGCAATATAATATTCTGAATTAACAAAAGGGGTGGCTTTATAAGAGTAGTAATACTGCATCCTTCCTGTCAACTTTCACACAGTTTAATGTTAGCAATATAATATTCTGAATTAACAAAAGGGGTGGCCTTATAAGAGTAGTAATACTGCATCCTTCCTGTCAACTTTCACACAGTTTAATGTTAGCAATATAATATTCTGAATTAACAAAAGGGGTGGCCTTATAAGAGTAGTAATACTGCATCCTTCCTGTCAACTTTCACACAGTTTAATGTTAGCAATATAATATTCTGAATTAACAAAAGGGGTGGTTTTATAAGAGTAGTAATACTGCATCCTTCCTGTCAACTTTCACACAGTTTAATGTTAGCAATATAATATTCTGAATTAACAAAAGGGGTGGCTTTATTAGAGTAGTAATACTGCATCCTTCCTGTCAACTTTCACACAGTTTAATGTTAGCAATATAATATTCTGAATTAACAAAAGGGGTGGCCTTATAAGAGTAGTAATACTGCATCCTTCCTGTCAACTTTCACACAGTTTAATGTTAGCAATATAATATTCTGAATTAACAAAAGGGGTGGCCTTATAAGAGTAGTAATACTGCATCCTTCCTGTCAACTTTCACACAGTTTAATGTTAGCAATATAATATTCTGAATTAACAAAAGGGGTGGCTTTATTAGAGTAGTAATACTGCATCCTTCCTGTCAACTTTCACACAGTTTAATGTTAGCAATATAATATTCTGAATTAACAAAAGGGGTGGCCTTATAAGAGTAGTAATACTGCATCCTTCCTGTCAACTTTCACACAGTTTAATGTTAGCAATATAATATTCTGAATTAACAAAAGGGGTGGCTTTATAAGAGTAGTAATACTGCATCCTTCCTGTCAACTTTCACACAGTTTAATGTTAGCAATATAATATTCTGAATTAACAAAAGGGGTGGCCTTATAAGAGTAGTAATACTGCATCCTTCCTGTCAACTTTCACACAGTTTAATGTTAGCAATATAATATTCTGAATTAACAAAAGGGGTGGCCTTATAAGAGTAGTAATACTGCATCCTTCCTGTCAACTTTCACACAGTTTAATGTTAGCAATATAATATTCTGAATTAACAAAAGGGGTGGCCTTATAAGAGTAGTAATACTGCATCCTTCCTGTCAACTTTCACACAGTTTAATGTTAGCAATATAATATTCTGAATTAACAAAACATAATTGTTTACTTTTATTTCAGAAAATGTTCCCCCGTTTCCTGCCACCTGTATTATGATAAAGGAGCCACCACACGGAGTTACTATCATACATCATGAAAAAGAAACCTACGTAAGATAATTATAGCTGAATCTGATCCTTCATCACCTAGGTGATATATGTGTGCTGCCTTCCAGTACTGAAGATTGTGGGTTCTGTCCCTGGTAGTGTCACACCAAAACAATACCTGATGCTTTCATTACCACTGTGGGTTCAATCCTCGGTCATGTAAAACAAAAACAATATTATTGTTTACTTAATGCTCTTCGTTAACATTCCTGCACAATTTTGAAACAAATTGATTAAACGTTGATATACAATCTGAAATTCTTAAAGTTTGATTAAAATTTTAGGTAACAGTATCGTAGCCTTATACTTCCTTCTATGTTAAACTGTATCAGTGGTGTTATGGTTAGTGTGTATGTAAGACATATTTTTTTCCAGTTGACATTTTATCCGGTGGAAAGAATTTAATATTAAATTATATGTTACGGTAAATATTTTATAATAAAATAGTTTCCATTGCTATAAAAAAGTTTCCTTTTTTTTTAGTGTACAATAAACAGGTACATAATATTATACCCGATGCTGATTATTAAATCATGAGACGCATCTGTAATATTATTTCCGACGATTAATGACAAATCCCATTTGACATTGTATAATTAAATTTATGTATTTTATTTGATAAAATATTTGACTGAATTGAATTGAATGATAAATCACCTGAACCATCAAATGAGATAATCCGGATAATATTTTATACTAAGGTATGTAATATTATGTCTGACGCTGATCATTAAATCATGAGAGCATCTATAATATTATTTCCGACGTTCATTGATAAATCACCCGATCCATCAAATGAGCTAATCCGGATAATATTTTATACTAAGGTATGTAATATTATTTCCGACGCTGATTAATAAAACACCTGACCCATCCGGAAAATATTTTATTAATAAAATTTACAGGTAAATATATCTACGGAAAATATATTATAGCCAGAACACTGTCAATTTAAATGACAGATTGAGTAATCTTCAACCCATTATAATATCAATAGAGTCATGTAAGTTCAAATATATTAAATTTTTTATTAATTGGTATTGGTCGATATTGAATAATGGAAGAAGATGAGTACAATGATATTTTTGGGGTCACTGTGCTTAATATCCATGTTTATTATTGTTTTATATATTTTATTTTGTTGATATTTCTAATCATTGAAATCATTGTATGAAATTTTGTGTTGATTTATACTGCCCGTAAGGGCGATTTGATTATCAATAAAACTATTTGTATTTGTATTTGTTACATATACACAAGACCAAAATGTTATCCACAGATATATTTTGATATTAAATTTCTTCCACCTCATCTGGAAAATATATAATAGCATTGGAAGAAATTTAATATTGAAATATTGTCCAAGGATAATATTTTATATTAAAAATAATCTGCCGGAAAGAATATTATGGAGGATAAAATAAAATGTTGCATGTACACAGGGCACGAAATTAATGCTGGTCTGCTAGCCTGAGGCTAGTAAGATCAGCGTCGGGCTAGAAGAACTCTCTTAGAAGCTAGTTCGATGGGCTAGTTAAAATTTCCAATTGTGAATTATTGTTTTCACTTCATTAATTTTAATGACATACATGTAATTGAAAATCATAATTAGTCATTCATATTACTGTGTTTGTTTACGCTGTACACAAATTACCTGTGGTAATTCCCCCGATAGCAATTAGATCCTAAAGGGTGGTATGCGAATTGATCAAATTACTTGATAATCCGGGTAACTCAGCGACCGATCTTAACAACATAATCTAAGGTTCAAGAAATGTGGCAACACATTACCGGCGTAGAGCAACCAGCAAAAAAATTAAATTAGATAATAATGAAAAATTGGAGAGAAGAAGGACGTATGATCAGGTCAAAAGAAAAAGAAAAACAAGCTGGCAGAAAAACCACAACTGGTTAGTTCACAACAGTGAAATAGACCGAATGATATGTTCAGTTTGCATACAATATGCTTCTTCCGACAGGATGATGGTGACGCTGGTGATGATGATGTTTCAAGTGATGAGAATACTGACATTCTTTCTTCATTATAATTTTTTCAAATAAAATAATTATTATATAATTTTTAGTAATTGTCCCCATGATGGTCAGGCTATCTGTTGTGTGAACTAACCGCATTACAACTAGTCTCTACTGTGACTCGTAGTGATCCTGGTTCACACAACAGGCTCGACCTGATACACAGTCTTGTACCAACACACTTTGTATGTATTAGTTTATCTAGCATTTCAATAAAAACAAATTTTAAACAAATAACAAAGGTCGAATTAAATTTTGTACAATACTCAGAGGGAGGCTACATTTTGTGCATGACGTCATGTTATTTTTGCCGTTTATTCACCAATTTATCAGATGTTACCGGGTATGTGACAAGAGTAACATGAAGAGTGCCACATTTGGAGCAGGAACTGCTTACATTTTCGGAGCACCTAAGTTTACCCCCAGTTTTTAGTGGGGTTCTGTCTGTACTGAAACTAAAATGGTTGAATCTAAGGGTATTCTATTTAGACAGGTTTCACTGTGTATAGCATCATAATGATTGATATTTGTGTTACCATAGTTACCGGAGTAAAGACATTTACTTTTTTTTAACAGCTTACTCTGTCTGGAGATTTCATACTGAGATATTACTATGTGTCTGCTGCACAGTTTGTCAAGCTACGTAAGAGATCCGTCTTCTGTACACAAGCTGTCTCCTTTACATGTACAGGAACACCATTATTTGCAGGTCAGTAATCAATATCTACAGATCTGTAATTACTGTATACAGGTCATATATTTACATGTTATGAATATTTATTGTTAACGGCAATAAACGACCACCATTGTGAAAACATTAAGCTATTTCCCTCTTGAACATGTCTTAGAAAAAAGTAGTTATGGCTTCATTAAAGTAACACTCAAGTCGTGCTTATTATAAAAGAAAAGTTAAATTTTACACTTTAACTGGTGAAAAGTTTCCATATTGAAAAGTATGTCTTTGATATTTTTATGTGTTCTAAGATCCATCTAAGAATATTTTTCTCTGTTCTGAAATCTGTCTAAGACAATATATTAAGTTAAGAAAGTTCTCTGTTCTGAAATCTGTCTAAGACAATATATTAAGTTAAGAAAGACACCTATATGTTAAAGTTTATTTGTGTAGATAGACAGAATTAACATTATCTCTAAGGTGGAATTTTCCATGTACACTTATGGTCCACCTAGTGTTCGTCTACAATGAGGCAATCCGTCTAAAGTCAGTGCTGAATCCTTCTAAATCCTTCTAATATTTTCATTTGAGGAACTTCATTGAAATTGCTAGATAAATGTTCCTATTTTTATTTGAGTACAGTCTCCTGCAAAATGACTGTCAAACCTCTCCATTATCTTAATTTAACAAAGAGGGTGGGTTTGGGCCCATAAAACTGGTTTAACCCTTCCACTTTTTATTGAAGTGCTTGTACCAAGCAAAGAATGTTAGCAGTCATGTATATGTCTGATAGGGGTATCAATTTAATCTCTTTCTACGATTTTGATATTTGATTTTGGAATTGTTCCGACAGTGCAGTATTTTTTTTAGTTTTTAATTTTATTATCACAACCACTTAGAATAATTCAAAATGATATATATCATCTAAATCAACTTTTATGTAATACATGTACATGTTTTTATTGGCGGGCCGTCATGGTCGTGATCATGATCGTATGGTAGCTGGATTTCCAACTAGCTGTACAATCAGTGCCTATCACCACTAAAGTCGTGAGTTCGCCCCCGTTCATGGCGAGGTGTACTCGATACAACATTATGTGATAAAGTTTGTCAGTGGCATGCAACAGGTCGGTTGTTTTCTCCGGGTACACTGGTTTCCTCCACCAATAAAACTGACCGCCACGATATAGCTGAAATATTGTTGAGTTAAACACCATAAACCAAATTAAACCAAACCATGTTTGTATTGGTTACTATTTATTGTCAAATTCACAGTTGACATGTCATAACTATAGTTCTACTTTGAATCAGTCGCCATATTGAAATCTTGAAATCCTACATATCTATATATTACAATATGATCCATTAAAAAAAACCACCACCTATCTAAAGAAATAGCTTTTATGAGGTATTTATTCAAATTTAATACAAACAAAAAAATGTTTACGTTTTGCTCTGAAAGTGTTAATATGATATGCTTTACTGTGACATTAATGCACCAAGTTTATCAACAATATTTTGTGGTATTTTATTTATTCAGTTATTTCTGAATTTTATATAAAAAAAACTTCAATACAAGTGAGAATTATAACCAAACACCATTGAAATGTACAAGATCGGGAAATCTCAGCAACCCTCCGGTTAGATTTCAGTATTTGAGAACCTCAGCAAGCCCCGTTCTCAACCATTGAAATCTAACTATCAGGTGGATTAAATTTCCTGATATTGTACTTATACTGGTGTTAAGTTCTATTATTCTCAGTGGAAGACTTATATTAGTATGACATATATCACATGCTTAGATGAAACATTTTGCACCATGTCAATTTTTTAAAAATGATATGCAAATTAGGCTAATCTTGACAAATTTATTTGTGAATCTTCTTTGCCGAAACCTTGGAGCAATTTATACCAAACCTTGTTGGGAAGATTCTTGTGTGGTGCCCTTTCAGAACTAATTTTAAACCAAAATTCAGGAAGCTTTAGGAATATATTGGGCCCATAAAACTAGCTTAAACCTGCCACTTTTCATCCCCCCGCGATAGCGGTGAGGGATATAGTAATAGCGGCTGTCCGTCCGTCACATTTTCTTGTTTACGCGATAACTTGAGTAAACATGGATGGATTTGAATATTTGTTTGCATGTGGCTTGTAATTATCATTATCTTGGATGTGTTCTTACATGGAAATATTTGAAAAAAGGGTTTTGGGGGAAAATCTTAGATTTTGGTTGAAAAATCACAGATTTTGAGATTTGTGTCTTGTTTACGTGATAACTTTAGTAAACATGGATAGATTTGAATAATTTTTTATACCCCCTGCAACGAAGTAGTTGCAGGGGGGTATACTGGTTTCACCATGTCCGTCTGTCAGTCTGTCCGTCCGTCCGTCTGTCTGTCCGTCCGTCTGTAGACAAATCCTATGTCGTACGATAACTTGAGTTGTGTTTCTTAGAATCTTTTAAAATTTTATCAGCTGTTTACTGGTGAAGAGAGGAGGATCCTTTTCTTTTTTGATGATTTTCACTTTTGCCGTTCCAGAGTTATTGGACTTGATATGACGGAAAATAGAATTTTTACCCTATGTCGTATGATAACTTGAGTAGTGTTTCTCAGAATGTTTTGAAATTTTATTAGCAGCTTACTGGTGAAGAGAGGAGGATCCCTTTCATTTTTGATGATTTTCACTTTTGCCGTTCCAGAGTTATTGGACTTGATATGACGGAAAATAGGATTTTTACCCTATGTCGTATGATAACTTGAGTAGTGTTTCTCAGAATGTTTTGAAATTTTATCAGCAGCTTACCGGTGAAGAGAGGAGGGTCCCTTTCATTTTTGGTCGGAACAATCAGTAATGTTTTGGTTATGGGAATAGGTTGGACAGATGTAGGGAGCGGGGGGTATATTTTAGTGAGCTGTGCTCACAGTAATACTAGTTTGCATGTGGCCTGTAATTATCAATATCTTGGATGGGTTCTTACATTGATGCAAGGGTTTTGGGGGGAAATCTATATTTACATCAGAGGTTTACTCAGTGTTCAAAGTGGAGTACTTCCTGTATATTATTCAGATCATGCTGCAATATACTCCATCCTTCAATAATGTATGTTAAATGTTAAGACTGCAAGGCTGCTTTCTATAGTATAAATATATAAAACTGAATATTATGCAAGTGCGGGGGAATACGTCGTGCATTTATGCACTAGGCGGTTCTTTTATTATTGCTTGTACCAAGTCAGGAAAATATTATACGTATGTTATGGGTATCGGTTTTGACTCTTGACTCTATTTCTATGATTTTATTAGTTTTTGGAACTTTTCTCACGGTGTGTTTTTTTTTAGATTTTAATTTCAATACAATGTTATGTGCTGTCATCTTAAAAACTGGGACTTAATTGTATGGCGTATTTATTATTTCAGATGGAGATGCACAGGTCCAATGGTATGACATAGAAGGCAAAGCTCATGCTTACTTCAATGGAAAAGGAACAAATGGATGTGCTTGTGCCGAGAATAAAAACTGTGCAGGTGGAATTAGTTCTCTCTGTAACTGTGATAGAAATGATACACAAACAAGGTCAGTGAGTGAGTGGTTGTTGCTTATCGCCATGTGAGCAATTTAGTTACAGCTAAATAATGCCGAGATTTCGATATGATGATCTATGAAGTCCATTTTGTACAAGACCAACAAGCTTAGATGGATTTTTATAGAGCTATATCTAGTCATCCCAAAATGGAGCCATTTCTAAAATTAGAAAGTTTTTCATTGTTTATTTACTAATTGTAATTATAAAGTATTGAGCATGAATTATTAATAGACAGTTTAATCAGTGATGAAACCAGAGTGCCCGGGGAAAACCACCGACCAGCCACAAGTCACTGACAAACTTTATCACATAATGTTGTGTCGAGTACATTACCTCCCCATGAGAGGGATTCGAACTCACAACTTTAGTGGTCATAGGCACTAATTGCACAGGTAATTGTAAATCAAAATACCACACAATCATGACCACGAAGACCCCCTAAGTTCAGGTACACATCTCCATGTATTTTAAATAAGTGCCGATAGGAACTGATTACAAAGGTAGATGCAAATCCAAATACCATATTACCATGACAACAACCCCCTCCACAATAAATCAAGTAAGAATTTAATTTAGAGACACAATTATACTAATGACAAATATATTTTGTATTGATAGAGATGATGTTGGTAATTTAATAAATAAGGATGATCTGCCTATTGAAAGAATTAATGGTAATGGACCCTCTGTAACTGTAGGACCACTACAATGTTATGGTAAGTACATGGACCCTCTGTAACTGTAGGACAAATACAATGTTATGGTAAGTACATGGACCCTCTGTAACTGTAGGACCACTGCAATGTTATGGTAAGTTCATGGACCCTCTGTAACTGTAGGACCACTACAATGTTATGGTAAGTTCATGGACCCTCTGTAACTGTAGGACCACTACAATGTTATGATAAGTTCATGGACCCTCTGTAACTGTAGGACCAATACAATGTTATGGTAAGTACATGGACCCTCTGTAACTGTAGGACCAATACAATGTTATGGTAAGTTCATGGACCCTCTGTAACTATAGGACCACTACAATGTTATGGTAAGTACATGGACCCTCTGTAACTGTAGGACCACTACAATGTTATGGTAAGTACATGGACCCTTTGTAACTGTAGGAGCACTGTAATGTTATGGTAAGTACATGGATCCTTTGTAACTGTAGGACCACTGCAATGTTATGGTAAGTACAGTGACCCTTTGTAACTGTAGGACCACTGCAATGTTATGGTAAGTACATGGACCCTCTGTAACTGTAGGACCACTACAATGTTATGGTAAGTACATGGACCCTCTGTAACTGTAGGACCACTGCAATGTTATGGTAAGTAACGGACCATCTTTAACTGTAGGACCACTGCAATGTTATGGTAAGTAATGGACCATCTTTAACTGTAGGACCACTGCAATGTTATGGTAAGTAACGGACCATCTTTAACTGTAGGACCACTGCAATGTTATGGTAAGTAATGGATCATCTTTAACTGTAGGACCACTGCAATGTTATGGTAAGTAACGGACCATCTTTAACTGTAGGACCACTGCAATGTTATGGTAATTAACCGACCATCTTTAACTGTAGGACCACTGCAATGTTATGGTAAGTAACGGACCATCTTTAACTGTAGGACCACTGCAATGTTATGGTAAGTAACGGACCATCTTTAACTGTAGGACCACTACAATGCTATGGTAAGTATAGTTTGATCTTACCTGGGCTCGATGGTTTTAGTTTATGGTGTTTAACACCACTTTCAACAATATTTCAGCTATATCATGGAGGTCAGTTTAATTGGTGAAGGAAATTGGAGAACCCAGAGAAAACCACTGACCTGTCGCAAGTCACTGACAAATTCTATTACATAATGTTGTATCAAGTACACCTTGCCATGAACGGGGTTCGAACTCTCAACTTTGGTGGTGATATGCACTGATTGCACAGGTAGTTGTATATCCAACTACCATACGATCAGGACCCCGATGGCCCCTCATAAATAATATATATAAAACAAGTCATAGCACTATCAAATTGCAATATAAAAAGGAACGTGTAGGTATATTGTCGGTAGATATAATAATAAAATGAAAAATAAAGCAATACCACACTGTCACAACAATTCTTTAATCCAGTTTTAAAATTATAGCTACAGAGACCAGTAAAACTTTGTTTGGATCAGTCAATTTTTCAGTTTTTATTTAGATATACAGTCAAACCTGCCTCTATTAAGCAGTCACCTGTATTAAAAGGTCATCTTTTTCTTGTCCTGTCATAGAAAATTTCATATTGATTGAACCTCTTTTAAGAGGTCACCTGCCTTATAAGGCCACTTTCTCTTTGTTCCAAAGGTGACCTCTTAATACAGGTTTGACTATATATAAAATAAATTCAAGAATTTGATTCTGACCAGTAAATTAATATTTTCATTTCAAGGACTGCATACAAATAAACCTTATATTTAATGACATTAGGGACCGGCCATTTAACTTGAGGGGGGGGGGGGGTGGGGGGTCATGGTTTTTTGTTTCGTTCATAAATTTTTTTTCGGACAACACCAGAGTTAGAATATATTTTTTTTGTCGCGCTAAGCGCAAAATTTTTTGCCAGAATTTAACATTGGGTTATATGACAAAAACTCTGAATCAGATTATTTTTTTTCCTCCACCAAAATCATAATATTTTTTTCAGCAACATTGGGAATCAGAATATTTTTTTAGAAAAAAAACATAACCCCCCCCCACCCCCTTCAAGTTAAATAGTCGTTCCCTTACACCTATATTGTTTTATATTTAATGATATTTACACCTATATTGTTTTATATTTAATGACATTACACCTATATTGTTTTATATTTAATGACATTACACCTATATTGTTTTATATTTAATGACATTACACCTATATTGTTTTATATTTAATGACATTACACCTATATTGTTTTATATTTAATGATATTTACACCTATATTGTTTTATATTTAATGACATTACACCTATATTGTTTTATATTTAATGACATTACACCTATATTGTTTTATATTTAATGACATTACACCTATATTGTTTTATTGTTGTGAAGTCATTTTTATCTGTTGAATACCAATTTTCATTGTTTTTGTTGGTATCGTCAAACCATGAAATATATATAATGTATCGTCAAACCATGAAATATATATAATGTATCGTCAAACCATGAAATATATATAATGTATCGTCAAACCATGAAATATATAAAATGTATCGTCAAACCATGAAATATATATAATGTATCGTTAAACCATGAAATATATATAATGTATCGTTAAACCATGAAATATATATAATGTATCGTCAAACCATGAAATATATAAAATGTATCGTCAAACCATGAAATATATATAATGTATCGTTAAACCATGAAATATATATAATGTATCGTCAAACCATGAAATATATATAATGTATCGTCAAGGCAACAAGAAGTAAGATGAAAAGACTAAAAATGTCACACTGTCGGAACAATTCTAAAATCAAATATCAAAATCGTAGAAAGAGGCAAAATCAATAACCCTAACACACAAATACACGACCTCTAACACACAAATACACGACCTCTAACACACAAATACACGACCTCTAACACACAAATACACGACCTCTAACACACAAATACATGACCTCTAACACACAAATACACGACCTCTAACACACAAATACACGACCTCTAACACACAAATACATGACCTCTAACACACAAATACATGACCTCTAACACACAAATACAAGACCTCTAACACACAAATACATGACCTCTAACACACAAATACACGACCTCTAACACACAAATACACGACCTCTAACACACAAATACACGACCTCTAACACACAAATACAAGACCTCTAACACACAAATACAAGACCTCTAACACACAAATACACGACCTCTAACACACAAATACACGACCTCTAACACACAAATACAAGACCTCTAACACACAAATACACGACCTCTAACACACAAATACACGACCTCTAACACACAAATACAAGACCTCTAACACACAAATACACGACCTCTAACACACAAATACACGACCTCTAACACACAAATACACGACCTCTAACACACAAATACACGACCTCTAACACACAAATACACGACCTCTAACACACAAATACACGACCTCTAACACACAAATACAAGACCTCTAACACACAAATACACGACCTCTAACACACAAATACACGACCTCTAACACACAAATACACGACCTCTAACACACAAATACAAGACCTCTAACACACAAATACACGACCTCTAACACACAAATACACGACCTCTAACACACAAATACACGACCTCTAACACACAAATACAAGACCTCTAACACACAAATACACGACCTCTAACACACAAATACACGACCTCTAACACACAAATACACGACCTCTAACACACAAATACATGACCTCTAACACACAAATACACGACCTCTAACACACAAATACACGACCTCTAACACACAAATACACGACCTCTAACACACAAATACACGACCTCTAACACACAAATACACGACCTCTAACACACAAATACACGACCTCTAACACACAAATACACGACCTCTAACACACAAATACACGACCTCTAACACACAAATACACGACCTCTAACACACAAATACACGACCTCTAACACACAAATACATGGCGGCTGACTTTCCTGGCTTGGTACAGACAGTTCAATAAAAAGTGGCAGGGTTAAACTAGTTTTATTAGCCCAAAGTTACGAGTAAATATTAGAAACCACAAATTCAATGTCAACAGACCTCTCGCTATCCGTTTTTCAATGAAAAAAGATGCCATGGAAAAAAATGAGACCATGGTACGAAAAATATTTTTATATTAATTTGATTTTTTACAGATACTTATCCAACCTGTAGTGACTTATATTGGTATATGAGATATCATAAGTTACCGAGTGAGAATATGATGAAGAACGATGTGTATACTATAAATCCTGATGGACCTGGTGGCGTGGAATCATTCAAAGTCACTTGTAATTTTCCTCAAACAGTAATTCCACTCGTACCAGGTAAGTTTTAGAATACTGTTAATAAGTTTGTTTGTTTGTTTGGTTGGTGGTGTTTAATGCCACTTTCATCAATATTTCAGTTATATCTTGGCGGTCAGTTTTATTGATGGAGTCACTCACAAACTTTATCACATAATGTTATACACCTCGCCCTGAGCAGGATTTGATCTCAAAACATCAGTGGTGATAGGCACCGATTGCATAGGTAGTTGTAACTCCAACTACCATAAGATCACGACCACGATGGCCCCCTGTAAATAAGAACAAAAAACCATTTACCAATCTCGTACCAGGTAAGTTTTAGAATACTGTAAATAATCATTATCAATGCTTGTAATAACAATGTAAGTGTCTTTTGTGCCTTCACAAAAAGATTTAAGGAATATTTTCAATTTTTAAACAGGTTATACGATACAACCTGCTTTGGGGCAGTTTATGCTTAATAAACCATCACGTATAACCTGTTCAAGAATTGAAAATATTCATTGTAATTTAATTTTACAACAAAATTTAATGATTTCATGGGACTATTTAAAATAATCGTTTGCGAATGATTACATTGGCAACGTCACAATACCAACCCAGGTCATCAAGTATAACCAATGTTGTTCCAGGCAGATCAGCCAATCAGATTGCAGTATTCACATCAAATTAAATTATTTTGTGATACATTGACACACAGGTATAACATTTCAAATGCACAATGTTTTTTTCTATGATAATTGGATCCCCAACCTCAAAACAGACTAACAATAGAAATTAATCTGGACTCAAATCTTGTAGCATCTTTTTGATATGGACTATCTTTATCACATGTTAATTTATAATCTGCTTCTTTGCATTGTCCATGAAAATCAACATCTTATGTCTAACAAGGCCACATTTTGGAGAAACACACCTTTGTAAATCTTTTATATCTGATAGAAATGCATTCACACCTATATATATGTAGGCATGGGAGAGCTCATTATAAACCTTCATCTTTTGAAAACCAAGAAAGACTTAAAATCCAGATTTTTAGTGAACTATGACTATTAAAATCAAACCACCACCTTCAGGGGCGGATCCAGGATTTCAAGTTAGGGGGGAGGCATGAAAATTTTTGGGGTATTTCGTGTGAAAAATCATGATTTTACACCAAAAAATCATATTTTTTCCAATTTTAGGGGGGCGCTCATTGGGTGCGCCCCCCTTCCCCCTGTATCCGTCCCTGGCCATGAACAATTCTGGCTATGGGTCTGTCATTCAAGATGAATATTGAAGTAATTTTTATTTTTAAGGAGGAAGAACTAACCATATAGACAAGACTCCTGATCAGGGGAACCTCACAAAATGTTTTGATATAACTTATAATTATGGAATATCTTCTGAACAAGTTCAGGTAATATATCATATTGAATATCTCCCAAAGAACTACTTATATAATAGTCCAGTCATAATAAAGGTTTAGCTTTAAAAAATTGCAACAGAAATAGTTATTGTGAAATAGTTGAGATTTGATATCAATAAATAACATATAAAAAAATCAAGACAAAATCGGAAAACGGGAAAGTTATTAAATTTGGGTTTCAATTTTCGTGTTTTTGGACGTAAAGGGGAATAACCCAAACAAATGATTTTCGAATGATTTGCAAGAATACTAGCAAATGCAGCGACGTAAATGGTTAAACCTAATTATGGAATGGTGCATAAAACAAAGAAGGTAATTTTAGATGTTTTTTCGTCATCATTGTAAATTCCAATCACGAAATATTAAGTTCTAAAGTCCTGTTATAAATTTACAAGACGGAGTTTTCAATGTCAAGGTAATCGATATTTTTTGCTTTAAATTCTTAGAAAAAACTTGCATGAAAAAAAAAGTTGACAATTTCTACAGAGTACAGTGTTACCACGCAAATATAGCCATCATTATTGACATGATAATTATCAATGGCAATATAAACAATATTCAGTAAAGAAATTAAATTTTTATTACGTTAATTTACAGATTGGCGAAAGTTTGGTCACGGCCGTAGAAATTTGAATATTTCGTAAAATCATTAAAACTCCCGGCACGGAGCAAAAAATGTTCATAAAAAGTAAACTCCTGGCATGGAGTGCAAAGTCTAGAAAAACTCCTGGCATGGAGTGCAAAGTTCAAATAAATTCCTGGCATGGAGTGCAAAGTTCGTTCAAATAAACTCCTGGCATGGAGTGCAAAATGTTCATCAATCATTCAATCATATCATATAAAAGCACTAACTCCTGGCATGGAGTTCAAAAGTGAATTGTTCCATCCAACGAAAATTAAAATTGAATTAACGTCTTTCGAAAACTTGAATTATTTACAATATTTATAAAAAAACTTTAACACACTTGAATTGACCCTGGGTACAGAGGTCAACTCGATTGTACATTGCTGTTGGTGCCGCACTGTGCCAGAGGGAGTCTCATGTCAAGACTGTTGACATGATACGACCACCGCCACTATGTGGGGGAGCGGGACCAACGTTATACGGCCGGACCAAACTACAAATTTTGAAATGAAACTAGACTATGGATATACAACTGCACCGTGTAATACAATATTTTCCAAAGCATGTTGAAGAGAATTTAAGAAACGTTCATTCCCTACATTTGACAAATGAATGCCGTCAGCTGACCACAATTCTGTATTTGCTAGATAGATATTGGGGTATTTTATTTAGGCACCACCCATGCCAATAGTCCTTGTTGCCGCATAACTATTTAACCTTTTGCGAGCCTTTTCCATAGCCTCGTTATTTTTTGAGTGACGCCAATTTGTCCGTGGCAGAATTTGGGACCATATCAATTTTGTATTGGGATAATTCCTTTTGATATATCTTAATTGAGCCCTAAGAAAATATCTTAAATCTCCTATCTCATATGCCCCTAAGGCATTACCGGCAACATGTAAGACAATAACGTTGGGGGTATCTTCAAGACTTGACAGGGTTCTAAGTTTAGATTTAAGATGGTTCAGTCTCATACCACTGTAGCCTTGCCACCATAAATCTATACCATGCCTTTCAAGGGTCAAATTTGTGCCACCAGGTCGATTCCTAATCCTTGCGTGAAGCCATGCTCGTTTAATGATTGAAGACCCCAAAATCCAAACCGAAGGATTTCCTGAAATTTAAACAGGGGTATGAGGAAGCCGAATATAGGACTTAAAGACAGCAGACCTCCACCGGCCCCTGCTTTGTATTTCTTCGTCTGAATACCCTGCCAAAGACAAGGCGGTCGCACCCCCTATTCTAAAGGAGTGTGCTTTGTATTGACCGCCTTCTATTCCCGAAAATTTTAGAGATTTTGAAAGCAAGGCAGAGAACTGCTGCCTTGTTAATATAGTCCCGTTATAATGACAAAATAATGGTTTTGTTGCGGTTGATTTCGGCCTGATGGCTAGATACATTTAGAAAAGGACATATTGTACTGCCAGTTATTTTTGGAATTTCTATCGACACACCCTTTCCAGTTTGGTCAGTTTTGGAGAACCTTAAATGAATCACTAACTTATTAAGGGTGAGCTTTACATCATCTACAGCTAATATTTGACCTGCATTATTTCCTTTTGAAAGAGCTATTTCCCCGATCCTTAACAACCCCCAAAAAGACAGGGTAAATGTAGGTTTAAACATTTTGTCTTCATACTTATTATAGCAAATACCTGGCAAAACGGATACTAACTTATTTAAAATAAATGTTGTGATAGGCAAACGAGTATCTGCTTTACTTTTTAATCTAGTCAACCCTTCCAAAACTTTGCGCACTACAAAATGTTGTGTTACGTCGGGATAGTCCGAAACTTTGCATTTGTACCCTATGGCTGAAGTATACAATTAAGCTGTTCTAAACGACAAGCCTTGCAACGACAAATATGCTATGAAATGTGTAATATTATCGGTAGATGGGGGCCATTTATTTTCTAGTCCTTGAACGCTCAAAAATTTCTCGTAAGATGCTAAGCCAGTCCTATAACTATTCAATGTGTTCAGTGTCATAGAACCCTCTAAAAGTCTGTCAGCTTCATGTTGCAAATCCATGTCCGAAAATGGTCCGGGATTTCTCGGGCGTTTGCTTGTGCTTGTGGGGCTAACCTTCTGAATCTGTCCCATTGCTGTCGAGAGATTGCATCAGCAATTTCATTATTTTTACCCTCAATGTGTTGTGCCCGAAATATTATGTTGTTTTGCAATGTATATAATATAAACGGGCGCATTAGTGCCATGACACGCTTAGATTTGGAAGTTTGCGTATTTATAATATCAACCAAAGCTCGATTGTCGATGTAAAATTTAACTTTCTTATTTTGAAGACGACTGCCCCAAATTGCCATGGATAGTACAATAGGTACAAATTCAAGGAAAGTAATATCCTTTAAAATGCCCAAGTCGACCCAGTTCTGTGGCCACTGAAAAAACACCCACTCTTTTGAGAAAAAGCCAGAACCCCCATAGTCTCTGAACCCGCACTCTCTGTATAAAGCTCTAATGTCTAATTATCTGACCATTCAGATTCGGGGAAATAAGCTTTCCCATTAAAAGATTCTAAAAAGGAAAGCCAGACTTTCATATCCTCTTTAACTTCCGAGTTTAGCTTAATAAAATGATGAGGCTTCTTTGCCTTGACTGTCAGATCATAAAAACGTCTGTTAAACGCTCGGGCACTACGCACGGCCTTACTAAAAAAATTCAAAGAACCAACAAGGGACTGCAAATCCTTTAAAGTAATTTTATTTTCCTTTGAAAACTTTTTCAATTCGGCAACCAATGCATTCATTTTACTTTGAGGAATTCTAACCATCATTTCATCCGTATCAATTTCAAGTCCAAGAAAGGTAAGAACATGTATAGGACCAACTAATTTTTCGTCTGCTATAGGAACACCCAATTCATCACAAATTTTTAAAAAACAATTCATTAACATTTGGCAATTGTTTGAATTTTCTTCTCCTGCAAAAATAAAATCATCCAAATAGTGATCCAAATTCTTTGAGCCTGATTTTTTCTCAACTAGCCAGTGCAAAAAAGTGGAAAATTGATTAAACATTTTGCAGCTAATACTGCAACCCATGGGTAAACATTTATCTATCTAGTATTCCCCGTCAATTTTTATGCCTAATAGTTCAAAATCATCCGGATGTACCCTCAAAAGGCGAAACGCACTTTTGATGTCAATGACCCCAAGTTCAGCCTTTTTTCCAAGTTTGCTGATCATTTCAATGACATTGTCAAAAGAAGTGTAACGCACTGTACAAAGATCAGGGTCAATAAAATCGTTAATCCCCCTTCCTTCAGGATAAGACAGATGTGTAATCATCCTCCAAGATTTCCCGTCTGATTTGGGTACAATACCGACGGGTGAAATTTGTAAAGTATCAATTGGTAAAGTTTTGAATGGACCTACAATTCTACCTAAATCTATTTCTTTTTGTACTTTGGCTTTAAGTTCATCTTTATGTCGAGAGGCTGAAACAAGGTTTGAGCTTTCTCTGTGAAAACGTGGACCTGTATAGTGCAATTTAAAACCGTTCAAAAATCCTTCAGTTAATTCAGAAACTGTATCTTTACATGGATAATTTTTCAAATTTTTAAGTACCATATCAGTTTTTATTGGGGAATTCCCTATGGCCCAATTATCTTGTGTATCCCTGCCCCTGGCTTTGAAATCGAAAACCTTGACCTTGTGCTCTTGGTCTGAAACTACCGCGTAATCCTGGACTATTGAAACCGGTTGGGGCTCTTGCACGAAAGGGGGCACGAAAAGGGAGACGAAAGGAATGATTTTCTACATTTTCATATGTATTTCTATTCGGACATGCATAATAAGGGTGATGTCCAGAACAACTGAAACACACATGTTTGTAGTTACAGGGGACTCGGTCGCACATTCCCATTTTGTTGAAATTGTAACATTTATTAACAGATGTTTTCGATTTATCATTTTTATAGGAATCGGGCAACGAATTCCTAGTATTCCCCATATAAAGTAGCCACAGTTCCTGGTCGACTATTTCCCATGATTTTACTGGATCAATACCCATTTTCAACCTAAACTGTTCATCACAAGTTTTCCATCCCAAACCATTTATTCTTGAGGCACCTAGCCTAACAATATGCATATATTTTAACAATGCTTGGTATTTTTCAGGATGAGCAGATGTATATATGCTTATGTATACAATAAATGCATCAGTCCATTTTTCGATTGTATGTATTGTTTGCTTTGTTTTTTCTTTTGTTGACAGGACCCCGTCAATCAACACAACTTGCTTATCATTGTTTTCCTGAATTTGTGTTCTCAGATAAAATTGCTAAATCAATGTATTGACCACTTACAATTTTGGTTCTATTTGTTTGTGAAACATGAGACCCGAGAAAAGAATGCACACTTTGTACAATATGTACATCGTTGGTCTCAAACCTTAAATAATCGTTAGGATTTATACCTGCACTTGTACTTGGCTCTGTAAATGTAACACTAGGAGCCATGGGGATCTCAGCTTGCTGTCTTGTATAAATAGAAACCGGTTGACTTGGAGTTGGCCCATTTGCTGCTTGGTCTGGGGGAGTCTGCGACTGTGCACGTGTTTTTGGAGTACTGATGTTCTGGTTTGATTCCCGGACCCGCTTCTGTTGGTCATCTGCACCCCTCGCGTATGCGCTGTTGGTTTTTCTCTTGCTTCGTCTCATCTTTGTCTTTATTCTGCTTACTCCGACATACAATAAATATAAATGGAAACATAAATTAATTTGGCTTCAAATATTGACATATTAACATGATTGCCCCTCCCCTCCCCCCTCCCTCAGTGGCCCTTCGTGGTGCTAAACCCGCACGGTTCTTCGAAATGAAGAGATTAGAAATGCGATTTACTCAATTTATTCCCGGGGTAACTCTTTCAAAGTTTGAAAATAAAAATGCACCAACCCGTACTTTGATTTTAACCTTTCGTCACAAGCACACGTTTCCTGGTATTTGACTTTCCATGATAAAATTTTCATTAAGATAAAAAATTAGGGTGAAATATTAACATATTAAAATATATTTCGATAATTAAAAAATAAAAATAAATAATAATCTAGCAAACGTTTATGAAAAACATCTTCAGCAAGCTGAATGTCGAGACGACATGCCAAAATCTTTTGAAAAATTCAAGCTTAATCCGTGATAATCCAAGCATTTCTTCAAAAAAACTGTTTAAGAAATACTAAAATAACATTTATTATTCCTATTTTTATAATGTTTTTAAGTTTTCATGGCTTCTAAACTGTTTTTTTTAACAAAAATTTAAGTCAGAAATTTATGATGACCTCACCTCATGAAGGTTTAAAAATAAAAGGCTGGGATATTTCCGGTGAAGACTTTTGTACTTGAAAAAGGGAAATAACTCTTTATTTGCAGGATGCCTTGGTTTTGTGTTCAATGAAGGATAACTCTAGCAACAAAAATGAAATTACTACAATAATTCCATCTATTCTGTATGCGAATAGATGTGATTATTTACAATTCTAATTAAAAAAATCGTATGAGATATTTTCTAGGGGTCCCCCTTTTTTTGGAAAAAAACTACGGTTGTCACTATAACAGCATTTATAACAATACTGGAACAAAATAGGTAAAATAGTAGTCAACGCAGTACCTATAAATTCAGTTAGGAGGGTAGAATATTTCTCGTGAACCATCTCCATCATTAACTATGAGTCCTTTGAAGTATTTTAATTACGACAGTAAATGTCAAAAACATTTTTACGTCACATACTAAATCCTTATCTTTATACATTTTCACTATATGAAAATCCATTGTCAAAAGGTTATTATTAAAATTTCGAAATAATAATGTCTAAGGGACCGACCATTTAACTTGAAGTGGGGGGGGGTTATGGTTTTTTGTTTCGTTCAGAATTTTTTTTTTCGGACAACACAAGAGAAATTTTTTTCCAGAATTTAACATTAGGTTATATGACAAAAACTCTGAATCAGATTATTTTTTTTTTCCTCCACCAAAATCAGAATATTTTTTTCAGCAACATTGGGAATCAGAATATTTTTTTAGAAAAAAACCATAACCCCCCCTTCAAGTTAAATGGTCGTTCCCTAATATCATTGTTCAGGTGCTAATGGGTGACTGCTGTTTATGTAGAGAACCACTTTCCAATGGAAAAACCACTGTAACAATAAGAGAGAAGGGTGCCAAAAACATCAATGAATACAGCAAACTACGAAATGATTCAATATGTGTTGAGCCTGGACAGACATTGCATCAAGATTGCAGACGAGAGTATACCAATATGAAATCGTTTAAAGGAGCACAACAGCCAAAAGCAGAAAGTCGTGTTCTCAGGTCGAAAGAACAGTTCACGGGTACAAAGACAACTGCCTTTTTTGTGGACAGCAAGCCAGTCAAACTGATACTAGTAAAAGGGGTATCGATGTATTTCCAGTGAGAACTAAGGACTTCCAGATCAACATCGAAAAAATATGCAGAGAGCGAAATGACAGCTGGTCAACTAATGTTCTATCAAGGATTCAGTTTGTACAGGATCTTCATGCAGCAGACACAGTTTATCACCAGAAATGTAGCATCAACTTTCGCACCGGAAAAAGTTTACCATCCCCAACACCAAATAAGAAGAAGACCACAGGTAGACCTCCTAAACAGGATGTTCAGATTGCCTGTCAGAAGACCATGGATTATTTAATTGGACATGAAGATGAACAAATCACCGTTATAGAACTAATAGACAAGATGAGCGAATTTTGTGGAGACATGGCTTACACCTCGGTACATATGAAATCAAAACTTCAAGACTATTTTGGTGACAACGTTTTCATTACAGAACTGAACGGCAAACGGAATGTGATAACGTTACGTAAAACTGCAAGAGTTATCCTTCATGAATTTCATCAAAATCAGTCTTTGAGTGACCCTGGACAAGAAAAAAGAAACATAATAAAAACTGCTGCCAACTTAATCAAATCAGACATAAAATCTATAGAAAGTGCCAAGAATGAATATCCGTCAGTTTCAGATATTGAATCGATTAAGAAGAATCTTGTATATTTACCTGAAAGTTTGAAAATATTTCTAAGCAGCATGTGTAGTGAGCGAGAGTGTCTCGTAAAACTATCATCCATTGGGCAGGCTATAGTCCAAGCCACAAGACCCTGGTCATTGATTGTACCTTTGCAGATTGGACTTGCCATGCAGATGCATCACACATTTGGTTCAAGGTTCCTGATTGATAGCTTAAATAGTTGCAGCTTTTCTTCATCCTATTTGGAGGTAAAAAAGTACGAATTAAATGCTGCTATTACACAGAAGACCGATACCCCAGAAGCTTTAACTAGTTCTGATCTTCAATACATTGCAGACAATGTAGATTATAATATTCGAACGATAGATGGGCACGGTACCTTTCATGGCATGGGGATAGTGGCAAGTGTAACCCCTGGATTTAAGCGAAATAGTACTGTACCAAGAGTAAATGTTGACACAGAAGAATTGAAAAAGCTGGCTAATATCGACATTAAGTTTTATGGGCTTGGTTTAAATATTCAGTCGCCATTGAAATACAAAAAACTACCACCAGTCCAGGCAACGAGCTGTTCAGAAGATATAAGTTTACTATCTATTGCCACATGGCCTGTTAACAGATTGGGATGGTCTGCATTGTGTCAAATGGTTTACAAAGAACCTTTTCCAGGCAAATCTAGCATTGTCTTTTTGCCGATGATCGACATGGATCCAAGCGACATGACTTGTATATATTCCACCTTAAGCTTTGTATCAAAAGAAGCCAGACGTCACAATTCTGATCCAGTGTTGACTTTTGATCAACCGTTATACTGGAAAGGTAGGAACATTATTCAGAACGAGCCAGATGATAGTGCATTGAAATCAATAGTCTTAAGATTGTGTGGATTCCATACAGAGATGAGCTTTCTGGGATCAATAGGTAACATGAATAATACTGGACTATCAGAACTATTGGAAAGTGTTTATGCACCAGCAGCGGTGGTTCACATGCTCAG
The DNA here is from genome assembly GCA_963680875.1 of Bathymodiolus brooksi. Classification (NCBI taxonomy): domain Eukaryota; kingdom Metazoa; phylum Mollusca; class Bivalvia; order Mytilida; family Modiolidae; genus Bathymodiolus; species Bathymodiolus brooksi. The sequence continues at coordinate 98,526,635 of OY804584.1, forward strand.
TGGAAAGGCAATATCAAGAGCTATTAGAGGTCATTTTCTTGTGTATACAGCGTTGGCATTGCTAATGATAACAGAAATTTATGAAATAGATATAAACATTTTGGACAAAATTCATTGGGACGACAAAGAGAACACTGCACATGAGGTAGATGATAATGAATCAGAACATGGAGTCAATATCCCAGACGAGGTAACTGAGTTGTTACATGTAATTGATAAACTCCTAGATGGTAGTAATGGATGCCGTGAAAACTCTGAAAAAACGCATACAGGCTTTTAAAGACTCATTTGGCCAAAATCGCACTGCAAAACTTTGGATTGAATATATGAATATGATTGATTTGTTGCATCAATTCATCACCGCTGAAAGGTCGGACATTGGCTTCTTCATTTGAAAAGCCTTCAACAAATGCTTCCGTATCTGGCTGGCTCTGGACACAACTTGTATGTTAAATCTGCTCATGTATATTTACAGGATATGCTAGAATTAGAACAAACACATCCCAATTTAGATGCAGCCTTCAAATCTGGACTTAATGTTGTAAGACGAAGTGATCGATTTTGGTGTGGTTTGTCTACAGATTTGGTAATTGAACAGGCACTTATGAGAAGCATCATGTCCATAGGGGGTTTAACACGAGGCAGAGGCTTAACCGAAACTCAAAGAGCTCAGTGGTTACTGAGCATGCCACATTGTGTGGAAATGAATCAAGCTATGCAAAAACTAACAGATGTAAATTATCAAACCAGTGAACAGCATAAAGAAATGGGAAAAGCTAGAACAGAACATGACCACAAAGATACATCTACATTCTTAGAGTTCTTGAAGGAAAGGAATCCCTTTACAACAGGAACAAATTTGCGGAATATTGAAACTGGAGTAATAGCAGATGGAAAAGTAGATGTCGATAGATCAGTAGAAATTGGAAACAATATTTTATGGTCAATGGAAGGACAACAGCTTATTGTTATTATCTGGCGATGTTGAAATAAACCCTGGCCCAGGAGGCACATCCAATATTGCGAATGAAAATATATTGTCCATCTTCCATTGCAACATTAGAAGTCTCAGAAATAAACTTAATTATATAGCTGATATTATCGAAGAGTTCGATATTGTATTTTTTACTGAGACCCATCTAGATAATCAAGTATTAGACAGCGATATTATTAACGAGGGTTTTGAAACACCAAGTAGGAAAAATAGGGATTCAAGAGGGGGTGGAATTATTACGTATCATAAAAGTTGTGTAAATTTGACTAGGAGGTTGGATTTAGAACATGAACATGTTGAAAGTATGTGGTACGAGCTTAAGACAAAATTATATAATATTTTAATAAATATAAATTACAGATCTGAAAGACAATCTCATATTTATTACTGGCAATATTTTGAGCATATGCTTAAGCAGGCTCATGATGAGAATAATAATATTATCTGTTTGGGAGATATGAACAAAAAATTTCTTGGTAATCTTCCTCATAACGTTAATGACATTCTTGTCATCAACGTATTAGTTAATATAATAAATAAACCTACACATTTCGACGCACGATCAGGCAACACGTCTCTATTGGACCCAATTTTAATTACCGATTCAATACCGGTTATTGATTGTGATACAATACCTATTGACAGGGAAATAAGTGACCATGACGGCACTTATGTCAGTATAGACTGTGGCTATTGTAACAGGAAAACCTTTCAGCGTACCATCTGGGATTATAAGAGGGGGGACTATTTACTTATGAAAAACAAAATAATTGAAACAGACTGGGAAAACGTGATTGATGCAGAAATTGATATTAACTCGGCATGTTCAAACTTTACTAAAACATTTCTTAATATAGCAAAAACGTGCATTCCTACAAGGGAGGTAACTATTCGTAGTGATGATAAAGTTTGGTTCGATTCGGATTTACGGCGTGAATCGCGTAAACGCGACAGACTACGGCAAATATTTTTTAGGACGAAAACGGAAACAGCCGAAAAAAAATTTAAAACACAAAGAAACAAATTTAATACCTTAAAGAAACAGGCGAAACAACGGTTTTACGATAATATTAGCGAACATCTTGATGATCTCAAAACAGTAAATAGCAAAATGTATTGGAAAACAATTCACATGTTACTTAAAAATGACCGCTCTACGAATGAGTTACCTCCACTTCATGATCCATTCAATAATTTTAATTTGGCATATGATGCCACTCAGAAATCCAATGTTTTGAACAAATATTTTTGCTCGATTACCAAGTTGAACGACGATGATGCTGTCTTGCCAGATTTTCATGACAGATGTGAAAATATTATATCCCAAGTTATCGTTACTGAACAAGAAGTAATCGATATGTTATGTACTCTTAATGCTAATAAAGCTGTTGGTCCCGATATAATTAGTAATAGGATGTTGGTGTCTGTAAAGGAGGAGATATCGAAACCATTGTGTAGTTTATTTAATAAATCCTTACGTGAAAAAGTATTTCCATCGGACTGGAAAATCGCCCATGTAATCCCTTTGTTTAAAAATGGGGACAAATCTTTACCGTCTAACTATAGACCTATTTCTTTACTTTCTTGTGTAAGTAAGGTGCTGGAAAAAATAATTTTCAAGCATGTGTTTAATCACCTACTTGAAAATAAACTATTATACAAGTTCCAGTCGGGATTTATACCAGGTCACTCTACAAGTCATCAACTAATAGAGTTGTATCATACAATATTACTTGCATTAGAGGCAAAACAAGTGACCAGCGTTACATTTGCTGATATAAGCAAAGCATTTGATACAGTTTGGGTAAAAGCACTTTTATATAAACTTGGCAAATATGGTATTAAAGGTGATCTGCTTTGTTGGTTAAAAAGTTATTTTTCTAACCGTACTCAGAGGGTTATGATAAAAGATGCTTTATCCGGGATTGGTCATTTGCATGCGGGTGTGCCTCAGGGGTCAGTATTGGGTCCTTTAATGTTCTTGATCTTCATAAACGATATTACTGATGAGATAGTAGGTCTAGGTCGTCTTTTTGCTGATGACACGTCTATTGGACATATAGCACAAGATGAAAGCACACTAAGAAATATGATTAATACAGATCTGAATCACCTGAAAAAATGGTCAAACAGGTGGTTATTAAAGTTTAATCCCACCAAAACTGAAATTATTATTTTTAATGTCAATGGGGTTGAATGTAATTTAACATTTAATTTTGACCAAACAACTATTGATCCAGTACATACACACAAACATTTAGGGATTGTATTCAGCAGCGACTGTAAGTGGACTAAGCACATAGACAAATTAATTGAATCAGCTTCGAAACAACTTAATGTACTCAGAAAATTAAAATACCGTCTTAACAGAAATTACTTAGAAAAAATTTATTTAACATTTATTAGACCTGTATTGGAATATGCATCTGAAGTGTGGGATAATTGTGGACAAACAAATTCGGACAGATTAGAAAAAGTACAACTTGAAGCTGCGCGTATTGTTATGGGATTACCATCGTTTGCCAGTATACATTCTATTTATATCGAGACGGGGTGGGAAAAGTTGAAAACTAGAAGGGAGGTAAGAAAATTGGTGCTATTTTATAAAATCGTCAACGGTCAAGTACCTGATTATTTAACAGAATTAGTACCACCTACAGTCGCTGACACTAATAATTATAATTTAAGGAACAGACTTAATATTTCACAACCATCATACCGATTATCTACATATCAACAGTCTTATTTTCCCACTACGATTAAATTATGGAACACTCTAGATCTGAACCATCGTCAACTGCCGACACTCCCGTCTTTTAAATCCAAATTGCAACAAAAATATTTTCAACCGAAAACTGTACCTTCTTACTTTTCTTTTGGAGACCGATATCTTAGTGTATTGCATGCTAGGCTTAGAAATAAATGTAGTTCTTCTACTTCTACTTCTACTTGATTACTGCCTAGGGCTATCGCATCACAGGCAAGTGACATCAACAACATGGATAAAAGCACCAAAGTGCGTATATACAATTAAAAACAATAAAAACAGGAATCACTGTGTATGTCTAGGTTGTCAAACTCTGTAGACGAGAACCAAATTCGTCCACAGAGGTGACATGCACTAGGTGAGTTGGCAGAGCATTCCAGTCTTTGATAGTCCTAGGCAGGAAGCTGTTTTTGTACTGTTCGTAGTTGGCTCTGATTTCAATGAAAGCTTTGGAGTGAGATCTTGTTCCACTGTATGTTGACTGGGTGACATAGTCCGGGATTTCAACTGGCGAATTTTGGTTTACTGCCTTATGAAAGACGATGAGTCTCTTGTTCTTTCTTCTAATCTGAAGGGGCTGCCAGTTCAAGTCGTTGAGCATAGATGTTACGCTGTCTTGGTAAGAATATTTTCCAGTTACAAAGCGTGCCCCTTTTCGCTGGACTTTTTCAAGAGCTTGAATGTCTTGTTTATGGTATGGGTCCCATACTGTTGAAGTGTACTCGAGATGTGGTAGTACTAATGCAGTAAATGCTCTCTTCTTAACATCTGGGTTACAACCATAAAGGTGTCTTCGAAGCAGGTTGAGGATCTTCTGAGCTTTCCCAGTTATAAGTCCAATGTGGTGTTTCCATGTTAAGTCTGATGTCAATTCTACTCCTAGGTACGGATGGTGTTCTACTCGTAGGAGCGTGTGGTTGTCAATTGTATACTCTGTGTCTAAACATTTGGTCTTCCGTGTAATCTTAAGGAGGTGGCATTTGGCTGCATTAAATGTCATCAGCCAGGTATGTGACCAATCTACCAGTGTGTTGAGATCTTGTTGTAGTTGTTTATGGTCTTGTTTGGTGTCAATGGTTCTGTACAGTAGACAATCATCTGCAAAAAGCTTGATTCTGGTTTGTGGAGATATTTTATCTGCTATGTCATTTACGTAGAGCAGAAACATCAAAGGACCCAGTACCGTGCCCTGGGGGACACCTGATATGACTGAGGATTCGTCAGATGAATAGCCGTCTAGTACGACTTTCTGTTTTCGCTGGCATAACCATGAACCAATCCATTTATTTGTCAGGCCTTCTACTCCATAATGTTGGATCTTGTGAAGTAGTCTTCTGTGGGGCACGGTATCAAAAGCCTTGCTAAAATCAAGTATCAGCAGATCGATGGTCTGTCTCATATCAAGCCTTCTTGATAGTTCCTCAGCTGTATTTAGTAACTGGGTCTCACAAGAGTGATTTCTTCTAAATCCATGTTGGAAATTCCTCAGGACCTTCTTGCGATCTAGATGGTTCATAATTTGGCTGAATACTATGTGCTCCATGGTTTTACACAGTATGCATGTCAAAGACACAGGACGGTAGTTAGCTGGATTTGTCTTTTCTCCCTTTTTAAATACTGCGGTGACATTTGCAAACTGCCAATCTGATGGGACTTGACTGGTATCATACGACTGCTGGAAGATAAAAGCTAATACTGGGGCTATTTCCTTTGCTACCTCCTTGAGCATACGAGTTGGCAAGAGATCCGGGCCAGCTGCCTTGCTTGGGTTGAGATTTTGTAAAAGTTTTTCGACTCCAGGTGATGTGAATTTAATGTCCGTCATTGGAGGGATAGGTGTGCCATCAATATCGGGTAGCTGTCCAGGTGGTTCTCTGGTGAATACTGAGGTGTACTGATCGTTTAAGACGTTTGCCTTGTCCTTAGGTTCACTCAGTATTTCCGTGTTTCGTTTTAATACTGGGATGTTACTTTGACCTGACTTTTTCTGTTTGATATATGAGTAAAACTTCTTTGGATTATCAGTAATGCTGGTATTAAGAATATCATCAAAGTATTTTCGATGGGCCTCTTGAATGGCATCTTTTACCTTCTTGCTGAGAGCAAGATATCTTTTCCATGCATGGCTATTTCGATTGTGTTTTCCGGAGTCCCATGCTCTCTTCTTTTGTTGACATAATCGTCTGATGTCTGGAGTAATCCACGGCAAGTTCCATCTAGATGTAATTTTTTTAGTTGGGATATTTTTCTCCATTGACTTTAATAATGTTTTCTTGAACAGGGTCCAGTTTTCATCTATAGATTTTCCACATCGATTTTCGGACTCAAATATTGTGCAAAGATCTTCCATGTCCTTTTTTACATTCTCGATATTCCCTTTCTTATACTGATAGACATACCTATCTGGTTTCTTCTGACGCTTGACAGACAGATTTACCTGATATGTAATGGCATTGTGGTCGCTCATTCCTGGATGAGTTTCTAGATCGTAAATTATATCTGGATTTGTTGATAGTACTAGATCCAGTATATTATCGTTCCTTGTTGGTGTATTAATTAACTGTGTAAGAAAGTTTGCATTAACAAAGTCAAGCATGGTGTTATTTAGTAGCATTGAATAGTTGGGATTGTTGTTAACTGTAAGGTCTTCCCATATGATATCGGGGGTGTTAAAATCACCATTAATTATGATGTTAGGTAGTACATCGTCCTTTTTACATGTTAATTTGGATACTGATTCATGTAGCTGGTTAATGATTTCTGGGTCATCTTTTGATGGTGTTCTGTAAAATGATCCAATATACAGAGGTTTTTTATTAGCTATCTCTATTCTTGCCCAAACTATTTCACAGCCAGTGTCAAGATCGTTTACTGGTGATGCTAATATGGTATTTTTCACTGCAATTAGTACCCCTCCAGCACCAAACTTATTATCCTTTCTATTTATGATTTCATATCCTGAGTCTGATGGAAATATAGCAGAGTCACTAATGGTGTTATCTAGTTTTGACTCGCATACACATAATATATCTGGATTGTGTTCCTTTAATAAGGTGGATAAAAGTGCATGTTTATTATCTGACACTAGACTGTTGGTATTTAGGCTCATAATTTTTAAGGCTGGTATTTTAAGTTTTGGTACCTGATTTTGCCTAGTTGTATGTTCTGGATCAGTCATCTCATTTGATTCAGATAAGACTGAGAAGCTATTTGACAAATATGTGATGGAATTTGATTGATTAAGTACTGTACTTGAATATTGTACTGATCCACAGGGTGGACATACCCATGTCGCTGAGCTACCTTTCTCTGAACAGCGATTTATTTAAATCGAAGTTGGTGCCTAGTGCTTCTTGTTCATGTGGATATAAAAACGAGTGTTCCGAGCATTTTCTATTATATTGTAATAAATTCAATTTACTTATAGAATTAAATATGCTTGATATGGGGGGTCTACCGGTAGATATCGATATTTTGTTATTTGGAAATGATGACCTGTCTGTAGAAATAAACACGTTTATATTTTCATGTGTACAAAAATACATAAAAGATACACGGCGTTTCGCTTGAACTAACAAGTCAACATGTGTAACGTTATTGACAATTGTCAACATTATGTACTTCTACATATATGTATATTCTTTTCTTGGTCGCGCTGTGGGGTATTGATTGATTGGCGTGTCAAAGGTCGATGAAATATACATGTGTTAGTCAGTTCAAATTGTACTTACCTATGCAAGATCTCCATGAATTAATTAAATCCCAACATATAAACTATGTCTAATCGTAATACGATCCAAGTATGCAACACATATACACCACGTGTTTAAGAATGGTCTTTGAGGTGTGCTCGACTTGCCATATATTATACCTTAGCACACAGTATGTTTCATCGACCTTTGAAATTTGCATTTTTCGTTCTATTGTATTTTTTATTTTTATTTTATTCGTCTTCATATTCTGAACAAATATGTTATTATTATGTAATTAATGCTGTTCTGATTATATGTAAATTGATGTAACTAGCGGAGAAGACATTTCTAAGTTGTAAAACTTGTGTCTGATCCATTTGTTGTTATTATGAACAATAAAATAAGTTTAAATCAACAGATAGATGATTATGTATTCAAGAAAAATAAATAAGTGGTAACGTTAGCTAGCAAGACAAATCTGAAAGTTGATGGTGATGAAATATCTGTTGATCTGCAATTACTGTTCCAACGACTATTGTCAGCAGCAAGTGGCATGTTTCCTGATTTGTCTGAAATAATCCGGTACGAACTTTGTAATAACCCTGCTGCTTTGTTTGAACCATCGGGAATGATGAGACAAGCCCAAAAAGCTAACCTTGCAGATACTATTTGGAACTTAGGTGATTGTTCAGCAGCTGACGTCGTCATACAAGATAATACTAGACATGTCATTGACGGTGGATCTTTGATTCAACGTATTCCATGGAATAAAGGTGCAACCTTTGGACAAATTTGTCAAATGTACCTTGATTATTTGACAAAAAGATATGCACATCCAGTTGTTGTATTTGATGGTTACTCCTCGGGGCCAAGCACTAAAGATCACACACACAGTAGAAGAACCAAAGGCATAGAGGGTACAAAGATTGAATTTAGGAAAAACACACCATTCAAGAGTAAAAAAGAAAATTTCCTCTGCAATAATGAAAATAAACAAGCATTCATCAACATGCTTAGTGAATTTTTTGTCAGTAATGGTATAAGGACTGAACATGCTGAAGCAGATGCTGATGTTATAATTGCAAACACTGGTATTGCCTTGGCGGAAAATTATCCAACTATTATAATTGGTGAGGACACGGATGTCTTAGTACTTCTTCTATTTCATTCAAGTACAAATACGATGCTACACTACAAATCGGATCAAAGCAATCGCCGTGCTAATACTTTAAAGGTGTGGGACATTTCGAAAACAAAGAAGTTGTTAGGAGATCAGCTTTGTCATGTGTTACCAGTAATACACGCAATTACTGGTTGTGACACGACGTCAAGGTTATTTGGTATCGGGAAAGGTCTAGTACTGAAAAAAGTAATGGGAAATCAGGATCTGATAGAAATAGCTGGAAAGGTTTTCGATGTTGATTCATCTGATGTTGTAGCAAAGTTTGGAATCCAGCTCCTTATTCGAATGTATGGCGGCTTCGAGTTTGAAACTCTTGATATCATGTGTTACAGGAAGTTTGCAAGTAAAGTTGTATCGAATTCTGTCAGTTTCTTGCAAATTCAAACCTTACCACCAACTACAGCTGCAGCAGAACAGCACTGTAAGCGAACTTTCTACCAAGTCATTGAATGAACAAAACGTGATGAGGACTTACAATTAGATCCTCTTGACTGGGGATGGACTATGTCAAATGGTAAATTAGTTCCTGTAAAAACTTGTCTCCCTGCTGCTCCGGATGAGTTAATAAATGTCATCCGTTGCAAGTGCAAATCTAATTGTGACAATCGTCGTTGTTCCTGTCGAAAGCATGGTCTCCAATGTACTACAGCTTGTATTGTGACAATCGTCGTTGTTCCTGTCGAAAGCATGGTCTCCAATGTACTACAGCTTGTACTGACTGCAGGGGTCGTAGTTGCTCAAATGCCGAACAAGTTGAAGCTGAAGAGGACCAAAATGATTTGGAATAACTTTTAACAGGGCACATGGATATTTATTTGAAATGTCTTATATTGATTCATATGTCATAACATTTATAAGCTCAGAATGCATACTTAGAACTAATGTTGGTTCAAGTACAACAATTCTTAGTATTTAGTTGTAGCAAGGATTTTGATTAATAGATTTTGTTTACGGAATGGTTGCATGATAATATCCTGATTTTCATGTATGTTGATAATGTCAAATTATCGTGATTTCCCCTATTCTTATTAAATACTAGTATACAAATAAGATTTTGATGAAAATCGTTCTTCTTCTTTTGAAATTACAAAAGATCCTATATCTCTTTTACTTTTTATATTGACAGGCATGGACCAAAATTAAATTCCCAGTTTTTAGCGATTTTTTCACAAAAATTCCAGTTTTTGCCCAAAATTGTGGGCTTCCGCTAGTATCTACTCCCTACATTTTTTATATTGTTTCATCCTACCCACGTTTTTTCATATGATATATTTCTACTAAGCATATTTCATGAGAAATACAAATATTTGAAGTTTTCCTGTTTTCCGCGATTTTTTGTTGATAAATCGATTTTTTACCCCAAAATGACATTTTTTCCATACTCAGCTCAAAGCCGATTTTTCATATTTGTTTCTAGCGGGGTTACTGTGTTTAAAAAAGTTAAAATGATTTCTGTTGCAATTTTTTTGAGGTCCAGCTGTATATTCGATAGATTGACTGGACTATAATAAAAATCAGGTGAAAGCAGAGACTATGAAATTTGTATCCACTCAGTATGCAACATTTATCAGTAAGAGGAAAGACTGGTTGGCTCGAAACCAGGTTAATGTGGAGAAATATCTGGGTTCAGTCAGCTAGCATTATTAAAATCCAGCCCAGATTGTTGATCTAGTTAGTACAAAGAGAAAAACGGACATTATCATCATCTCATTGAAGGGTAATTTATTCTTCCCATGATATAGCTGAAAAACAATCTGATTAAAATCAGCTGTTCGTTTGGCTCCGAGTAGTAATCGGAGCCAAACAAACAGCTGATTTTAATCAGATTGGCTGAAAAATTGCTCACTTTAATAATCACTCATATTCCAAACAATTATTGAATTGCAAAATCTGTTGGGGACTTTTTCCAGGTACTCCGGTTTCCACCATCAATAAAACTGACCACCATGATATAACAAAAGAACTGAAATACTGATGGAAGTAACATTTAACACCAAAACTTGTTAATAAGATGATTCATTTTACAAATACCAGAATTTGTATAAACCAAACTTTAAATAAAGTCTTAATGTAGGAAATTGTTGTGTATTTAACTAATATAAACAAAATACCTGTCTATTCTGCACACAAAAGTTGATCCCCCAGATGTTTGGTTTAGACAGGTTTTACTGTATATTGTCATGGTAACTATAGTAACACAGTTTATTTACAGGCTTTAGTAGACAAATCTACGACATGTACCCAGCAGTTACTCTACCATTGTAACAACGCTCCATTAATAGACCATGTACATTATAAGACATGTGATGGAAAACCACAACCAGGTATAACTTAGTTTACTGTACAATAGACAGGAGCTGTCGTGGTTGTGATCGTATGATGGTTGGATTTATAACTACCTATGCAATCAGTTCCTATTACCACTAAAGTTGTGAGTTTGAACCCCGTTCATGGCGAAGTGTACTCGATACAACAATATGTGATAAAGTTTTGTCAGTGATTTGCGTCAGATGAGTGGTTTTCTCCGGGAACTCCGCTTTCCTCCACCAATAAAACTGACCGCCATGATATCTCTGAAATATTGTTGAGGGTGGCATTAAACACCATAACTCTAACCCTTGTACAATAAACAGTTAGATTAGACATAAGTTTCACAACTTAGAAACGTCTTGACTCTTCTCCAATACATACATGAATTAGTATAAAATAGATTTATATGAACTACATCGATACCTCTGCCGCTGGAAGTTACGGAAGGCATCATCTGCCCAGTAGTCAGTGTTTTTGGCTATCCTGTTTAGGCCTTTGAATTCAGTTTTCTTTCTCCCAAAGACTTTTCAATTATTTGGTGAAGGTCATTCCAGAAATGCATCATGCACACTAAATTTGAGATCTGTTTACATGTTTATTATATTATTTACATATGTTATATTCAGTGAACCAGGTAATGTTACAATAATTGTAGATATCTTTCCATACACAATCTCTACTGTCCATTGAATGCACGACTTGACAAAATCCTGCTCTTAAGCATGGTGTCATATTCAAGGACGGTGTTATTGTGAACTTACAAAACCTTCCTCCTAATCTTCACATCATAGACAAGAACAGGGGTATTTAATATATGACAATGCAAAACCCTCCTCCTAAGCTTGAGAGGGGCTTTCTTGGTCATGATTATATGGTAATTAGATTTACAACTACCTGTGCAATCAGTGCCTATCACCACTAAAGTTGTGAGTTCTAACCCCGTTCATGGCGAGGTGTAGACGATACAACATTATGTGACAAAGTTTGTCAATGACTTGCGATAGGTCAGTGGTTTTATCTAGGTACTCCGGTTTCCTCCACCAATAAAACTGACCATCATGATATAAGTGAAATATTGTTGAAAGTGGTGTTAAACACCATAAACCAAAACGAAACCTAAGCTTGACGTCATAAACAAGAACAGGGGTATTTAACATATGACCGTGCAAAACCTTCTGATGACATGAACCAATATACCCATAGGGTTCCTATGGTATGTATTATCAGAATTTGTTTGGCTTTTAGGGTAGATCAGGTTTAATGATCTGGACCCAGAAGTCTGTGGAGTTACAGGGGTATATATTATCAGGATTTGTTATATTTTAAGATTGGACCAGATTTGAGGGATTGGACCTTAAAGTCCACGTGGAGTTACAGAGGTATTAGGTTATCAGAATTTGTTTTATTTTATGGTTGGGTCATATCTAATGGCTAGACCCAGATGCCTGTGGTGTTGCAGGGGGGTATATATTATGAGGCTTTGTTATATTTTAAGATTGGACCAGATTTAATAGCTTGGACCCAGAAACCTGTGGAGTATATTATCAGGATTTATTTTATTTTAAGGTTGGGCCGGATCTAATGGAATAGACCAATGTGCATGTGGAGTTACGGGGGTATGTGACAGTAAAAACGAAGAGGTCAATGATTGTAGTTGTCAGGTACAAGATGGTAACAGTCATTCCGATGGTGGGTGGATACGTGATAAAGACCAACTTCCTGTATGTCAAGTATGTATGACACTGGATGCAGTCACCGCTGACATACCATCAAGATCTGCTTCATATGAAATTTCATCACTCTTCTGCAGTAGCACAAACATAGGTATATTAATTTGATTTAACTCTTTATTTATTTAACGAGGATTACTAACAGCCAACGGCTACAAGTAGCTCTCATAAACATATACAAAATATACATAATAATAATATTTAAACATAATGAAATAACATAAGACGTACAACAATATATACAGGACAAGACACATAAACATATATACAATATACGTACATTGTCGGTAAATATAAAATTTATTTGTACAAGCTTTAGAAACAGGCTGAATAGTGAGCCTTTGGCGAGCTTTTCAGACCTGTTTCACAGCGAGTACAAATGAATTTTATATTTAACGACAATGTACATATTTTGTGCTTATCCTGCAATGTCAAAAAAGTCGGAAAACTTGTCAGATTTAGACAAAAAGGACAGAAACAAGCGTCATTCCTCGCCTTTCATAAATGTTGTCAAGGTTGTCTTCTTCGTGGTCCGCGTTACATTAGTACCAGTTTCATACTTGTCTGCGCCCTCCGCTGTACATAGCTACAGGGTACCAGGAAAGTTTATTCGTAGGCTGAAAAGTTTATTCGTACAGTAATTTTTTTTTATTCGTATAGCATATTTATACAGCAAATGTACTGATTGCAGGATATATAAACTTTCATACACATGCTCTCACTGACACTCATCCATAATGAAATAACATAAGATGTACTTATCTATCTTACTAACTTTCAAATTACCTATCAGCTATCAGTATTTAAATAATATAGAATCACTTCCATGTTTCCTGGGGGGGGGGGGGGGGGGGGCGGGGGCAGTTGTTACAGTGATTGTATGTAGTTGGATTTTCACCTTTGAATGCCTTCGATGGAGTAATAGTTAGCTGTTCAACTCAAGTATGGTAGATTGTGGGTTTGAGCCCCAAACAAAAGACTATTAAATTTGTATTTGTGTCTTCTCTGTCAAGCTCACGGCATTAAAGAGTAATAGCACAGACTGATTGGCTCCAAAACAGGATAGTGTGTCTGAGTGGAGCGACATGTCTACCCATAGAGTCTTCTTTCAGGGAGCTAACACTATAAACATTTTACTAAGTGTGTTGGTCTGGTAGAAAGCATACTTATTATCATCTAATTGAAATGAACCTTTTTCTTGCTATGATGTAGCTTGTAAAGTATTTTCTTTTCACATTAAACAACAATATCTCCTATCCAATCAGTACCTATCACTATTAACATTGCAAGTTCGAATCCCGCTCAGGGGAGGTGTACTTGATAAAACATTGTGTGATAAAGTTTATCAGTGACTTATGCGGCAGGTCTGTGATTTTCTCAGGTTTCTTCTACCAATAAAACTGACCGTAATGATATAACTGAAATAGTGTTGAGAGTGGCATTACACACCATAACTCTAACCCTGTAACTAATCAACTTATGAGTTTGATTCCTGCCTGTGGTGTAATCAGACACAACATTGTGTGTTATAGTTTGTCATAGATTAGCATCAGGTCAGTAGTTTTCTCCATGTGCTTCTGTTTCGTACACCAATAAAACTTGGATGCTCCTGAAATACCAAATAAAAAGTAATGTATAAACCCCACCTTTGTATAAACCCTAGGATGATTTTTGGAGAGAAAAAAAGGTGTGGTCGTATTAAACCCCAAAATTAATAATTCAGTAACTAGGATGCTACATGTTATAATATATACAAAAATGAACAACAACAACAAAAAACACAAATTTACGTATCGAAGTAAAATGTAATTTTTCCTCAAACCATAAAAAGTAGTATCCACCAATTCAAAAAAATTCACAGTAGAAAAATATGCAGTCAAAAGACAAAAAATTGTCAATATACAAGTTTCCTATAGTATTTACCTTAAGAAATTGTGCATGGTGCAGCATGTACCATTCCTTCCGTTTCCAGCACCATGCTGCCCTCACAACCAAGATGTATGTAGCCCTTGTCCACTTTGTTAAATTATAACATTATTTCACCTTAAAAATACTATTATCATTATTGTAGTAAAATAGCAGTATTTGAATCAATATAGATTGTTTTAACATTGATCATATCTGACAATTAATAAAAAGTGTCTTCAGATCTTCATTAAGGTTGGCCTCTGAATTCATAAAATGATGGATATGTGACAGCTAGCTCTGATTGCACCGGGGCTGTCGTGGTCATGATCATATGGTAGTTGGATTTAAAACTACCCATGCAATAAGTACCTATCACCACTAAAGTTGTGAGTTCGAATCCCACCCAAGTGAGGTGTATTCGATACAACATAATGTGATAAAGGTAGTCAGTGACTTGCGATAGGTTGGTGGTTTTCTCCGTGTACTCCAGTTTTCTCCACCAATAACACCACTATATAACTAAAATATTTTTGAAAGTGGCATTAAGGGACGGACCATTTAACTTCCAGGGGGGGGGTTATGGTTTTTTTCTAAAAAAATATTCTGATTCCCAATGTTGCTGAAAAAAATATTCTGATTTTGGTGGAGGAAAAACAAATTATCTGATTCAGAGTTTTTGTCATATAACCTAATGTTAAATTCTGAAAAAAAATTTCGCACTTTGCGCGGCAAAAAAAAATTTTCTATCTTGTCCGAAAACAAATTTCTGAACGAAACAAAAAACCATAACCCCCCCCTGCAAGTTAAATGGTCGGTCCCTAAACACTATAACCCTAACCCCACAAATGCCGTCCCATTTGGAGTATCTTGCAAGAACACTATCCTATCTCTATATTTACAATATTTTCCACAGGAATTTTTGGTTCTTGTCAATCAAGACGTGATTCAACAACACAGAACTTACCTTCATCGACGGTATCTATTGATCCTGATGGTTTTAACACCGGTAATCCACCATTCCCCGTCTTCTGTGAGATGTTAGCTCATCCACCAGCGGGTATTACGGTATGTTGCTGTTATTATGTACATTGTACATATAGAATAACAACAGTTTTGTAGGTCGAGATGAGCACTATCACCAGTATCGCAGCGAATCGAATAGGACGAGCTATGGTACTGGTTATAATGTAAGTCGAGACCTTCAAAACTGACAGGATTGTTTTTATCGGTATTTAACATCATAATGGGACGTTACACTGACTGGTATTTTCAAGTATCAGAGTACCTTAGTTGATACTTACAATATCACTCGTTGAGATCAAAAGGAAAAATGTCCAATTTACCGATAATAATTATTTTCTAACATTAAGTATGTATTCTATAGAAATACATCTATTTTGCTAATAGATACAACCTATGTGATACAACGTTCCTATGTGATACAAAACGTTGTATCACATACATATGTGATACAAGATGTACTTTAGTCCGAGCTACTTTCGTGACGTCATAGGTTAGGAATGCGGGAAAACCCCAGTGACGTCTTTGTAAACATTGCGGAATCTCCATCGGGAAAATCTCAACGTACTCATATTTTGCTATTTTTTGAATGATGTGACGTAACAATACTTGTGACGTAAACTATAGTCCCTCTTTGTTTACTTTTCTTCAAATAATAAATTCAATGAAACTTACATGATTTATTTTATGTTTTATCATAAAAATGTTAGATAAACGTATTATATACATAAAATGTATGTACAACTGTTTGTATCATGTCTCGTCAGTTGGAAAAGCTGTATCACTACTCGCGTCTCGTAGTGATACGGCTTTTCCAACTGACAAGACATGATACAAACAGTTGTACATACACAATGTGTATATAATGTGTATTTATCAATAATTTGTCGTAAACACTTTCCGGTCCTTTCTTCATTCATGACTTATCACTGGGTTTGTAACTAGAGGATCCATATAAATTTTCTTATATGAATAGTTATTAAAAAGAATCAAACAATCTGAGAGCTTTATATTTGTGATGCATGCGATAAGATAAAAGCCTGAAAGGTACAGTTAAAATCTGACCAGCAGCGTTTTTATTGGCTGTTTATGAGTTCATCTGGGCTTGATTCTGTCAGATGTAAAGGCCGTTCTGGCCGTGATCGTATGGTAGTTGGACTTATAACTACCTATGCAATCAGTGCCTGTTGCCACTAACGTTTTGAGTTCTAACCCCGTTCATGGCAAGATATACTCAATACAACATTATGTGATAAAGTTTGTAAGTGACTTGCAATAGGTCGGTGGTTTTCTACGATTACCCAGGTTTCCTTCACAAATAAAATCGACGGCCTTGATATAACTGAAATATTGTTGAAAGTGGCGTTAAGAACCATAACCCTAACCTCCCTTCATTCAGTCAGATGTTAAGTGGAGCGTTGCACATTATAACAGCTAGCGAATTTTAATCAGATTGGATATGCATGTAGCTTTAAAATATTTTTTTTCAAATAATCATTCACTCTATCCCACCTTTATTGTAATGTATTTACATAATTTCAGCTTGTATATGCTAGCCCAGATGATAAACCAGTTCTCTATCCCACCTTTATTGTAATGTATTTACATAATTTCAGCTTGTATATGCTAGCCCAGATGATAAACCAGTTCTCTATCCCACCTTTATTGTAATGTATTTACATAATTTCAGCTTGTATATGCTAACCCAGATGATAAACCAGTTCTCTATCCCACCTTTATTGTAATGTATTTACATAATTTCAGCTTGTATATGCTAGCCCAGATGATAAACCAGTTCTCTATCCCACCTTTATTGTAATGTATTTACATAATTTCAGCTTGTTGCTAGCCCAGATGATAAACCAGTTCTCAATCCCACCTTTATTGTAATGTATTTACATAATTTCAGTTTGTATATGCTAACCCAGATGATAAACCAGTTCTATCTAATTTCAGCGTGTATATGCTAACCCAGATGATAAACCAGTTCCAAAAGAGGGAGGGAATATAACTGTTAAGTATTATGTATACGAGTTTGATTACATCAAAGTAGTCGTGAAGAGAGCCGTGTTCTGTGAGCAAGAAGTTTACATCCTATGTAATGGTATAGAACGTCCACAAAAAAGAGGAGATTATGATGACTGGGTAGTGACAGGAGATGGTAAATATCAAACATGCTGTATTTTCATTGGGCACCTGGCCGGGTACATCAGCATTAGGCTATGTATATATGGCTGTAGCTGTAGATATATTATGTGATCAAATGATTAAAAATATCTCTGGCCTGCCAGTTCTAGCATTGATTTTCTATCCAAATACAGCTTACTAAGGTCATTTCATTGTACTGGTCAGTAAATTAAGGAAGTTCTTCCATGAAAAACAGTATGGAACAGAAATGTTATCCCTATGATATAACAGATGTTGACATTTTTAACATATTATACCATACAAAAAGCCATGTCTGATAGAGAAACAAAATTTCTGTAATGTTAAAAACAACATGAAAATGTTTGAATTTTTAAAATTAAAAGCTATGCACCATAATATCGTAGTTATTCAGTTGCTGGACAGGGTATATATAATGTCACATTCCCAGCTTCCGATTTATATACCGGGATATAGATCTTAAGCCAGGAATGTGACATTATAAACCCCATCTAGAACCTAAATAACATATATTGTTTTGACAGGTTGAAAGATCTTTTGTTTCGTTCAGAATTTTTTTTTCGGACAACACAAGAGTTAGAATATTTATTTATTTTGTCGCGTGAAGCGGGAATTTTTTTTCCAGAATTTAACATTAGGTTATATGACAAAAACTCTGAATCAGATTATTTTTTTTTCCTCCACCAAAATCAGAATATTTTTTTCAGCAACATTGGGAATCAGAATATTTTTTTAGAAAAAAACCATAACCCCCCCTTCAAGTTAAATGGTCCATCCCTAATTTTGAAGGAATTATTGGCCTCTTTGAATATGTCATAATAAAGACAGAAGCTTCCTTTTTACAGGAAACTCCTATATTTATGATTGGTGTTTTAAAGCATCAGTTTAATGTACATGTTTTCAACTTCCTATAGATTGCACATAGGTTTCACAAAATATGAAGAATGTGGTGGGTGGCATGTTTTATGTCAAAAACAACCTTTAAATATTGCTGAATTACTTATAGGTATTATAATGCATATCACCCAACAGAATTCTTAAAGTCCTTTTTTTGTATCACCCCTCTTTAATACACCACTCCCGCTTATCACCATCCAATTTCAAAGTCCAAATTTCCAACAAAAAAAGTCATGTTGAGTGTGAAACAGCCACTAGCTTGCAGTTGACCAGTACTCCATAAGTAAATTTCTCCCTCGATATATTGCCTTCCTTGCTAATCACCAATATATAGCTCGGTCAACAAGGCTGCTGTGTAACAAGATTGTAATTGTATTCATTTAGGTGCTGTGGCATGTAAACCTGGTGCATGTTCGTGTGATGATGGATTAATCCATGGTGGATTTGTTAAGGAAGGACTACCAGTACAATCTATTAATTTAGATTCATCTTCTGCTGATAGAGAACTATATATAGGCCCACTAACATGCTATGGTAGGTAGAGTTTTATTTATGGAAATTTTTAAAGATATCAAAAGGGATAATCAGAAGCCATCACTCAAAGAAAGCCAGACAATACAATGGCTAAAAGAAAAAGAACAAAGGGCTAAACAATGATCTACAAAACAGTCGATTAACATGAACCCCAATAAAAACCTGGGATGAACTCAAGAAATCCGGAAGGGTTAGCATGTGACACCTATTGTGTTACTGTTAAACAACACGAGCATCCTGATGAATTGATTCTGGGGAAAAGGATACTTACCGGTATGGGTCTTGTTGACAAAAATTTAATAAAATAAATGTGTATCTATACAGGACATCTTGTCATTTATTTCCATGATTTCAGGGGAAATATGCCCCCCCACACAGTAACTCTCAACTTTAATAATATTTAAGGAGAAATCGGCTATTGATTGTGTTTTTTATATGCTCATTTTTTATAAGTATCCAAAACTCACTTATGGTACTACAGAATTATACTGTCAAATTTGCTTGTAATTGTGATGATGTTGACAGTAACTACTGTTTGAGTTCAAATATGTGGAATATTTGAGTTATCATGGAGTAATGTCACCGTATTTGCTACTGTTTCAAGTGATCAAAAAAAGTGACTTCTTTGAGTTCGATGTAACAATGTTTGACTGTAACTTACTGTCTAACATTCCAGTTTAACGATTCTTAATCTTTAGTTTTCTGTGTAGTGTCATATCGACCATTGTTCTTTAATTCTTGTTATCTTCCAAGTTCTTGTCATCTTTAATTCTTGTTATCTTCCAAGTTCTTGTCATCTTTAATTCTTGTTATCTTCCAAGTTCTTGTCATCTTTAATTCTTGTAGTCTTCCAAGTTCTTGTCATCTTTAATTCTTGTTATCTTCCAAGTTCTTGTCATCTTTAATTCTTGTTATCTTCCAAGTTCTTGTCATCTTTAATTCTTGTTATCTTCCAAGTTCTTGTCATCTTTAATTCTTGTTATCTTCCAAGTTCTTGTCATCTTTAATTCTTGTTATCTTCCAAGTTCTTGTCATCTTTAATTCTTGTTATCTTCCAAGTTCTTGTCATCTTTAATTCTTGTAGTCTTCCAAGTTCTTGTCATCTTTAATTCTTGTTATCTTCCAAGTTCTTGTCATCTTTAATTCTTGTTATCTTCCAAGTTCTTGTCATCTTTAATTCTTGTTATCTTCCAAGTTCTTGTCATCTTTAATTCTTGTTATCTTCCAAGTTCTTGTCATCTTTAATTCTTGTTATCTTCCAAGTTCTTGTCATCTTTAATTCTTGTTATCTTCCAAGTTCTTGTCATCTTTAATTCTTGTTATCTTCCAAGTTCTTGCCATCTTTAATTCTTGTTATCTTCCAAGTTCTTGCCATCTTTAATTCTTGTTATCTTCCAAGTTCTTGTCATCTTTAATTCTTGTTATCTTCCAAGTTCTTGTCTTTGTCTTACTCATAAATAAATAAGCTTTCAGTGATACTTTTAACTCATCTAAATATAGTTGTGTACCAGGCAGAATTGGTTATCGTTTTTGTAAAAGTGAGATCGTTAAGCTCTATTTTTTTCAACTTTTCACATGACATTGTTAGGGATGTTCAAATATTTGACCTGTAATATATCCAACAAATGACCACTATGAATTTCAACAAGTTATCTTTTACATACAAGAAACATGTCAGGCAAAGTCAGTCAAGGGAGGACATTTGGAAGACTTTTTTAACTGTTTATTGTTACACTTGCCTGTACTTTTCTTCACAGATTTGTATAAAGACTGTCATGATATAAAGGTACATGGAGCCAACAGAGCCTGGTTCAGAGACCATATTTATGCTATTGACCCTGACCAGGCAGGAGGTCTAGAGTATTTTGAAGTCAAGTGTGACTTTGAAACAGATAGAAACATTGGTATTACAATTGTAAGTTATAATTTTTAAGGCAGTGATTCAGCTAGGCACTGGTCTCAGGACATTTTGCCCACAGCTAGGCACTGGTCTCAGGACATTTTGCCCACAGCTAGGCACTGGTCTCAGGACATTTTGCCCACAGCTAGGCACTGGTCTCAGGACATTTTGCCCACAGCTAGGCACTGGTCTCAGGACATTTTGCCCACCTATTTCTCAAATTGTCCTGAAGAACTTTATAAAAAGTAAGTTTATTTATTAAAGAATGTTCTGAAAAAAATTTGATAGAACTGGCAATTGTCCTGAAGATTTCAAAGGCTAGCTGAAACACTGTAAAGAGTCATCATATTGGCGCTGGGGTTGTCATGTCAACCACTATATGGTATTACAGTCAAACCTGTCTAAACCTAACCTCCTTGTGACCAACTTTTGTGGTTAGAATATACAGATGTTTGGTTTATATAGATTAAATTAAACAAATATTTCCTACATTGGGACTTAATTCAAAGTTTAGTTTATACAGGATTCCAGTTTATGCAGGATTCCAGTTTATCCAGGGTTCAGTTTATACAGGCTTCACTCTAGTAAGAAAGGATATGTATAAAAATGAATGTGAGAGACTCTCCAACATTACACTTACAAAGAAATTTAAGTAAAGAAACATCACTTTTATTTCTGTTCTTCATTTCAGTCACAGTAGGGTCTTCAACAATGAACATCAAAAGCAATCAGTGCCTCACTACCAAATTGTGTTAGGTCACTTCCTGTACCATTGTGAGGTCACTTCCTGTACCATTGTGAGGTCACTTTCTGTACCATTGTGAGATGTACTTGATATATCATTATGTGGTAAAGTTTGTCAGTGACCTGTGACAAATTTTAATTTTTTTCCCTGATACTCCGGATTCCCCTATCAATAAAACTGACCACCACAACAGAATTGAAATACTAGTGATCCATATGTCACCACCATTTTTTATTGAACTGCCAGTACGAAGCCATGAAAGTGAGCGGTCATGTATTTGTGTGTTAGAGATATCGTTTTGCCTCTGTCTGCATGAACTTTCTATTAAATTTTGTAACTGTTCTGACAATGTTATTTTTTTTCCATTTTATGACTTTATAAGTTTCAGTTTTATGATACTTTGGCCTAGTTTATATTTTCTGGGAAAAAAATTCATATAATTGCATGAGGTATCCGAGACAGATCTTTGTTGATGCTTATTTTACCTATATGATTTATTGTTTGTAAGCTTATCGTTCTCATGATTATACAATAGCCTTATGTTATAGAGCTACTCCTCTTACAATACAAATTCTAGAAAGCTTGTCGTTTTCATGATTATACAATAGCCTTATGTTATAGAGCCACTCCTCTTACAATACAAATTCTAGAAAGCTTGTCCTTGTCATGATTATACAATAGCCTTATGTTATAGAGCCACTCCTCTTACAATACAAATTCTAGAAAGCTTGTCCTTGTCATGATTATACAATAGCCCTATGTTATAGAGCTACTCCTCTTACAATACAAATTCTAGAAAGCTTGTCGTTGTCATGATTATACAATAGCCCTATGTTATAGAGCTACTCCTCTTACAATACAAATTCTAGAAAGCTTGTCCTTGTCATGATTATACAATAACCTTATGTTATAGAGCTACTCCTCTTACAATACAAATTTTAGAAAGCTTGTCGTTGTCATGATTATACAATAGCCTTATGTTATAGAGCTACTCCTCTTACAATACAAATTCTAGAAAGCTTGTCCTTGTCATGATTATACAATAGCCTTATGTTATAGAGCTACTCCTCTTACAATACAAATTCTAGAAAGCTTGTCCTTGTCATGATTATACAATAGCCCTATGTTATAGAGCTACTCCTCTTACAATACAAATTCTAGAAAGCTTGTCCTTGTCATGATTATACAATAGCCTTATGTTATAGAGCTACTCCTCTTACAATACAAATTCTAGAAAGCTTGTCCTTGTCATGATTATACAATAGCCTTATGTTATAGAGCTACTCCTCTTACAATACAAATTCTAGAAAGCTTGTCCTTGTCATGATTATACAATAGCCTTATGTTATAGAGCTACTCCTCTTACAATACAAATTCTAGAAAGCTTGTCCTTGTCATGATTATACAATAACCTTATGTTATAGAGCTACTCCTCTTACAATACAAATTCTAGAAAGCTTGTCCTTGTCATGATTATACAATAACCTTATGTTATAGAGCTACTCCTCTTACAATACAAATTCTAGAAAGCTTGTCCTTGTCATGATTATACAATAGCCCTATGTTATAGAGCCACTCCTCTTACAATACAAATTCTAGAAAGCTTGTCGTTGTCATGATTATACAATAGCCTTATGTTATAGAGCTACTCCTCTTACAATACAAATTCTAGAAAGCTTGTCCTTGTCATGATTATACAATAGCCTTATGTTATAGAGCTACTCCTCTTACAATACAAATTCTAGAAAACTTGTCCTTGTCATGATTATACAATAGCCCTATGTTATAGAGCTACTCCTCTTACAATACAAATTCTAGAAAGCTTGTCGTTGTCATGATTATACAATAACCTTATGTTATAGAGCTACTCCTCTTACAATACAAATTCTAGAAAGCTTGTCCTTGTCATGATTATACAATAGCCCTATGTTATAGAGCTACTCCTCTTACAATACAAATTCTAGAAAGCTTGTCCTTGTCATGATTATACAATAACCTTATGTTATAGAGCTACTCCTCTTACAATACAAATTCTAGAAAGCTTGTCGTTGTCATGATTATACAATAACCTTATGTTATAGAGCTACTCCTCTTACAATACAAATTCTAGAAAACTTGTCCTTGTCATGATTATACAATAGCCTTATGTTATAGAGCTACTCCTCTTACAATACAAATTCTAGAAAACTTGTCCTTGTCATGATTATACAATAACCTTATGTTATAGAGCTACTCCTCTTACAATACAAATTCTAGAAAGCTTGTCCTTGTCATGATTATACAATAGCCTTATGTTATAGAGCCATTCCTCTTACAATACAAATTCTAGAAAGCTTGTCCTTGTCATGATTATACAATAACCTTATGTTATAGAGCTACTCCTCTTACAATACAAATTCTAGAAAACTTGTCCTTGTCATGATTATACAATAGCCCTATGTTATAGAGCTACTCCTCTTACAATACAAATTCTAGAAAGCTTGTCCTTGTCATGATTATACAATAGCCTTATGTTATAGAGCTACTCCTCTTACAATACAAATTCTAGAAAGCTTGTCCTTGTCATGATTATACAATAACCTTACGTTATAGAGCTACTCCTCTTACAATACAAATTCTAGAAAGCTTGTCCTTGTCATGATTATACAATAACCCTATGTTATAGAGCTACTCCTCTTACAATACAAATTCTAGAAAGCTTGTCCTTGTCATGATTATACAATAGCCCTATGTTATAGAGCTACTCCTCTTACAATACAAATTCTAGAAAGCTTGTCCTTGTCATGATTATACAATAACCTTATGTTATAGAGCTACTCCTCTTACAATGCAAATTCTAGATGCACTAAGACAGTAAAATACTACTTCACTGTGTCCCCCTTAAAAGAGGCCACCCCTCTTATAAGGAATCTTTCTCATTGCAGAAGGGGTGGCCTTATAAGAGGTGGACTACTGTGGCTGAAATATATTGCTCACTTGATGTTAATCATCAATCAACCAATCAATTTTATTACATTTACAGGTGTATGGATCACCAGACAGTATACAAGTTGAAGGACAAAAAGAACCAGGAAATCAAACAACATCGATGGTATATACTTATGCCACACCAGAACAGATTAATGTTCTTACAAAACAGTCTGGGTTCTGTTCTCAGGTAAGACCATTTAAAACCCTTTGACCTACGAAAACTGCCACTATCCATACTATTTAATGAGTGAGAAAGGATGTTGATGTGGATGTAAATGAATATGAGGGACTATCCAACATTACAGCTTAATGTAAGAAATGAACATGGGTGACCATCTAACATTACACTTGGACACAATTTAAAGTAAAGGAACAGTTTGTAGTAAGAAAGGATATGGATATAAATGAACATGAGGGACTTTCTAACACTACACTTTAGACACAATTTAAAGTAAATGAACAGCTTGTAAGACAGAATATGGATGTAAATGAACATGATAGACTATCCAACACATATCACAGTCAATAATGAACATAACTCATGGCCTAAAATGATTGTTGATCGGTACTTTTCACGTTGGAGAAGAAAATTTATGATATTGATTTCAAATATATTTTTAACAGGGTATTCAGTATGAATGTATAGAAACTGGTCTCCTAAATAACAACAACCCTGATGGGTACTATACAACATATGGTGGTGTACAGTCAACCAGTTTTGGTACTGGTTTCCAGTCTGATGTAGAAGGGTGTGCTTGTGTTATGCTTGGTACCTGTCCAGAAGGAAAATCTTGTCACTGTGATGCTAAAGGTAAAGTTATTAGGGATGGACCATTTAACCACCAGGTGGGGGTTATGGTTTTTAAACAACATTATTAAGAAAAAACTGCTGGAATGAGCTAATCTGGGTCACAGGTCACTGTAATCGGGCGGCTGTATCGAGAAACAGATACGGTGTTGAAAAAACTGTTGATACTCATAAAATATTGATAAATGCAATAAAATTTTATGTTTGTCTTCAAGAAATATGATAGACAAAACCATGTGTGAAGTTTTATGACGAAATATCTCCGATTTCTATGTAAATTTACGAGTTGAAGTGGGGAAACACCCACAGGTAATTTTAGCGATGTATTTTTATCTTGGACAAGAATAATGAGCGTCCTGATTGGATGACCGATTTAAAACACACTGACAACGCATGGTAAAAAGATGCATGTAAAAGAAATCTGTTATATTTATTCATTTGTTTGATTCTGGAATATTGTTGATCATTGATTTAAACAAGAAAAAAAGGGAAAAAGGGGGGGGGGTGAATTTTATTTGTGAATTTTACAGTTAAATAAATGTTATGTTTCGACAGTTTAAAGAGAAAAATAAAAATTTGTTGCGACTAAAGCTTAAATCAGCGTTAAAAATTGAACAAATATCAGTGGTTTTGTAAATGAGATTTATTTTAAATAGAAAATCTGAATTTATTATTTATTAATTTATTATTAATGATGCAATTTTATATCCCTTGGGAGGGGGAGGGGGGGGGGGGCTATGATGAAAATTTGAAATAAAAACACAGGACCGGACTTTAAGCAAAAATAATAATCCAGGATTAGTTTTTTATTAAAAAATCCAGGACCCCTGTGTCCACCAATTTTTTTTTTTTTTAAAGTTGATAATATGAAATATTGACATCCACACTTGCCTTTTGGACAGCACATTTCTGTGTCCACACTTGTTTTCTAAAAAAATATTCTGATTCCCAATGTTGCTGAAAAAAATAATGTGATTTAGAGTTTTTGTCATATAACCTAATGTTAAATTCTGGAAAAAAAATTTGCACTTTGTGCGACAAAAAAAATAAATATTCTAACTCTCATGTTGTCCGAAAAAAAAATTCTGAACGAAACAAAAAACCATAACCCCCCCCCTGCAAGTTAAATGGTCGGTCTCTTATGAACAAGAAAGTATTATTTTAGTCCACTTATAATGAAATCAGTTTTATTGAACAGATTATTTATCCCCAACAGTCCTCTTCAGTATAGTTCAGCTATTATATTGAACAGATTATTTATCCCCAACAGTCCTCTTCAGTATAGTTCAGGCCTGGTTTTATTGAACAGATTATTTATCCCCAACAGTCCTCTTCAGTATAGTTCAGCTGTTATATTGAACAGATTATTTATCCCCAACAGTCCTCTTCAGTATAGTTCAGCTGTTATATTGAACAGATTATTTATCCCCAACAGTCCTCTTCAGTATAGTTCAGCTGTTATATTGAACAGATTATTTATCCCCAACAGTCCTCTTCAGTATAGTTCAGCTGTTATATTGAACAGATTATTTATCCCCAACAGTCCTCTTCAGTATAGTTCAGCTGTTATATTGAACAGATTATTTATCCCCAACAGTCCTCTTCAGTATAGTTCAGCTGTTATATTGAACAGATTATTTATCCCCAACAGTCCTCTTCAGTATAGTTCAGGCCTGGTTATATTGAAGTTTTGTTATAATGAAAAAAATACCAGTAATCCACCTGTAATAACTTGTTTCAGTAATCCACCTGTAATAACTTGTTTCAGTAATCCACCTGTAATAACTTGTTTCAGTATAAAGCTAGCACTGAAAATCCAGCTAAGCAGGGTGGTCTAGTACAAAGTGGACATCTTCATTAAGTCATTGACATGTACCCTATTCTTGCCATGATATAGTTGAAAAATTGCTCAATTGGCATTTAACAACTCACTCTCTCGCTGTATTGAAAAGATTTCATGTCTCCCTAAAATTTCATTATAAATGGTCTAGACTGTAATTGGATCATATGATTACTACACTAGCGTAAAAAGGAAAACATATGTTTATGCCATGGCTGCTAATCATCGGGGACATTAAGTTTTACACATATCTATCCATCAGTCTGTCTGGCAGTCCGTACTTCCCTCATTTGGTTTAC
Organism: Bathymodiolus brooksi; assembly: GCA_963680875.1. Taxonomy (NCBI): domain Eukaryota; kingdom Metazoa; phylum Mollusca; class Bivalvia; order Mytilida; family Modiolidae; genus Bathymodiolus; species Bathymodiolus brooksi. Next base: position 98,554,398 of record OY804584.1, read on the forward strand.
GCTCAATAACTTAAGTTTCCCTTAATTAAAGTAAAAGCGGAAAAATATGTATAATCTAGAGAGAAAAAATGATTGCCGTTTGGTATCTTATAACATTTGTATATATTTTCAGGACCTATGGTATCCTTTGACTATGGTATAGTAACAGATAGGAATGTTCTACCCATCACACAATTACACCTGGGAGGTCAGACAGCTACCAATGCTGCAGCAACAGCCACGGTCGGGAATGTACGTTGTGGCCCTACACCATTTGGTAAGTAGATAACAGGAAAACCGGATTTTTATTGCTTGTTTATATCAGTATTGTTATTGAAGATCCAATATCAGAAGAGTAGGATTGGGATTACATTAAAACAGTTTAATCCTGCCACATTTTTGTACCTGTCGCAAACCAGGACCTGTTTTTCCAACTCCATATATTATTGTCTTTTTTTCGTGTTCAGTTGTTTAAGGTGACTCATCCTGATTCCATGTCAACCAGTTTTTGATCTTACTCCTTAAATCTGCATGCTTAGCGGAGAAACAGCAAACACCAATTTTATAGTCTTTTGACCGATCTGAATGCTGCTTGAACCCAAGATCTACCGTACGCGATACAGGCATGCTAACATTATACCACCGATGTGATTTGACCTTTTGACATTATAAACAAAACATTTTCATAATTTTAACATGATAGATGTAGTTTTAAGTGAAAGTGAAAATAAATCCATCCGAAGCTCTGGAAAAAATTAAATGTGAAGAAAATGGGCTGTTATTGTTGTTTTTCATTTCGTAATCACTGAAGTCTTCAATAGTCTTTGCTTTAATTTTTTTCACCTACTTGCCCGAAAGCCAAATTTAGAAAAAGAAAAAAAAATTATTCGAACAAATTCTTTCATAATTTTCACTTGTCCGAATCCAGTTTTACTTGTCCCAGGCTTCAGGCAAGTGGGTTAGCTCGAAGACTGATAGAGGTTGTAAAGGGATGATATTGTTTATGCAATCAGTGCAATCACAAATCACACCTCGATGTTTTGATCTTTCACATTTCACACTTATTCTGTATACCTAAATGGAATTAAATTTAGAATTAAATATAGCTTCTATTGTTGTTCAATTGTGATCATTTGTCTCACAATGGCTTAGGTTTAGGTTTATGGTGCTTAACGCCACTTTCAACAATATTTCAGTTATATCGTGGCGGTCAGTTTTATTGGTGGAAGAAACCGGAGAAAACCACTGACCTGTCGCAAGTCACTGACAAACTTGATCACATATTGTTGTATCGAGTTTACCTTACCTGAGCAGGGTTCGAACTCACAACGTTAGTGGTGATAGGCACTAAATGCATAGGTAGTTATAAATCCAACTACCATACGATCACGACCACGACGGCCCCTTGTCTCACAATGAAGCCACAGAGGTTTGCCTACAGGATACATAAATGGTGTGCAAATGACAGCTATGCTTGGGTTAAAAAACGATCACTATAATGTAGAAATATAATTCTTTATTACTCATGTTATGCCTGAACCAAACCACAACTGGTGTTTAATTCATCAGGAAGGATATTGTATGAATGATGTATGATCCAGTCAACCAGTTAATATGTAAGTCCGGAAATTGTGAATTGGTGTGAAAATGTATTCGAAATGTATAGGAGATTATCCTCCTGCTTATAAATGTATGGTTTTCATGCAATCGCATACAAAAAATATGTTCTTTCATGGATCACGTTGGACCCCCAAAAAATCATGTTTTCACGTCTTAAATTTCTGTTTTTAACACATCACGCGTCCGAAAAATGCCCATTCATGGATCACACATAGACTGCTTCCAAACCTATTTCAATAGACCTTTGTATCTCATTATTTGGTTTTAAAATTTACATCCACAGACAATGTGTATCACAAAAAAGATTTAATAAAAGATACAACAAACATCTAATTTTAATTAGATTGAAAATAGAATAACCTGTTGACCTTTGGCAACCTGGACCCGGTTGTTCAAAATACTGGATAAGGTTGTCCACTGGACAACTTCTTATCCAGTCAACAGCTAGCCAGTGGATAAAATTGGTTGTTCAAAAGCAAAGACAGTGGTTGGCTAGCTATCCACTGGAAAAAATGTTGTCCAATGGACAACTCCTATGATTCTTTGCACTTCCTGTCTAAAAGCAATCCAGACTAAAAATTAAAAAAAGGTCTGTTAAGTTCAGCGACATTTCAATTTATTTGTTGCGATCTGCAAATGATTTATGACCAATCATTCTGTTATCTTTGTGTTGGGGCTGGGAATTTATGTCTCCATAGAATTTTTTCAAGTCATTTGGTAATCAAATTTTTGTTAGAATAATTGTGATTAATCACACATTTGTTTTCTATTTAGTTTTACTTACACAATGTATTGGAAAACTTTTTTTAAGCGAAACTTTTCTATTTATATTTTTCAGATCCTGAAATAATAATCCAAAGTAAATTTTTATTCTAATAAATTGAAGTTAGTGACTTCATTTCTTTCCTAAAAGATTTATTGGTATTGAGGCAAGAGTAATTAAAGGGTGTGTCATTTTGTCATTCATGTCTTGTAGAATAATTTGGATTTTGTTTTGTATGTAGATAAGAATAGGGAGATATATTTATTTTACGAAAAACACAACTTTACGAAACTTTAGAAATATTTTATTATGATCCAGTTCAATAATTGTACTTAATGATGTAGTGTAATGGAATCTTACAACAATAAAATCCAAATTGTGTTCTGAAAGACATGGAATCTATTGGAGTGGGTTGGTCTGAAATAAGTGACATTTTTGGAACTATGCGATACTCCCTATATACATGTAAATATCATGGTTTACAAAATATGTTGATTGGATCTTGGGACATTTAACGTTCATATCTTGGATCGGACATTTTCATAGAAATCTACACATGTACACTGAATGACGTTTTTCATACTGTTGTCAAATCAAATTAAATAAATAATATTTAACACCAACTTTTGAGAGACAAATAAAAAACAAACAAGAATTATCAATTCAAATTGGTTCCGAATCTAAATCCAAAACAACAAACAGATCTAGTAAACAATTATCCATAACAAATGTCATCCATCATAAGCCGTTCTTCCACTTTTGAACTAAAAATAAAGGGGGGGGGGTTCCTTGTCACGATTCATCAAAGTATTTTTTACTGATCAATTGAAGGCACGGTAAATAAATTCTTCTGATCACATTTCATAAAAATATGTAACCCAATGTAATTGATAAGGTAAAATTAAATTTGACTGAAAATGATTCACGGACATTGTCCTCATCACGATTCATGCCAAATAAAAACCAACAAAAAATATTTGGGAAGAAAAATCCATGATCACGGAAAACCATAATAACCTACCAGTCCCGTCAATTACACCCCTCTTTAATTTACTTGCACTGCACAACAAATTAAATCCGAAATCAGTTCTGATGGTGTGTGTGTTTTTTTCTCCTCAATTTTTTATTTATATTGTATAAGATTTATTTATTTAAATTTGTATTTAAGATCGGTCTATTTATCTTAGTTCCTGTTATGTGTAATCTATTTCCAAAAAGGGGAAATGCTATTTTTGAATAGAATAGAGGAAAATTTCATGAGGACAAAAAAATCCAATGTAATTTCAATTAGTGATCATATTTATCCACTGGATAAAACTTTATCCATACCAAATTAGACAGGACAAAAGTAGTCCAGGATAAAGCATATTTTGTGCTGTGGACAACTTTTGAGCAACCACATTTATCCAGTGGACAGAAGTTTTCCATTGGATAGATGATTTATCCAGTGGATAACTTTATCCACTGTTTTGAACAACCGGGCCCTGGTTTGTGTTGGGCAAAATAAAATAGAATGGCCTGTTGACCATTACCAGCCTGGGTTGTATTGGAGCAAAATAAAATAGATTATTATACCTCATATATTAATTACCATAAATAGATTAATTTGATTGGACAATGGGTAAAAATCAGAACACGTAATCATGTAAGCGTACTTTCATTCCGCCGTGTGTTTATTCCGGCCTAACATTATTTACTAGGGACTATTGTATATAAATAGTGTGAAAATGTTTATGTTTATTGTACTGGTAAATTGTTTACGTAATAATGGGTAAAAATACACAGGATTTTCTGGTAACCAGTTCAATGCATCTAAATCAATCCAGCGTATTATCATATAGTATTATAGTCTGTTTCGTAGTTCGAGATGTCGATGTCAAATTATTTTATTACTTGTACCCTGACATCGACATCTCAAACTACTAAACAGACAATACAAAATACGTCATGATTTTTGATCGTGTGGGTGTAGTTCTAGAGTTCAGTAAAATGGGGGACAGTTCGAAATGAAGTTTGGATTATTTTGTCGGATATATGCTGTAAAAGGTAAGGAAATATCAATATTTTTGCAGATTTGAATTAGAAAATATGTCTATATATGAAATCTTACCTGCACTTGATCTGACACAATCCATCCATGCCAGAATATCCACCGGAATGCACCGGGGGGTGGGGGGGGTCAAATTAAAAATTTTCAAGAATACCCTGATAGGGCTTGAAACGAGATTAGGATGAAGATACAGACACAAATTTCTTTGGAATCTTAATCTCAACAAGATTTTATCTTATGTAGACTTTGAATAGTCAGGTATTTCATCGTAAATAGGATACAATTCTCTAGGACATAGAGTGAATTCTTTCCACCAGTGTATTCTTTCCTTTTGGATAAAACACACTAGTGTAGAAATTCCACGACAGAAATACACTAGTTATTTCTTCTGACGGAATAAACACACTAGTGCAAGGTAGAAATACACTAGGGTATTTACGTACCCGGACATTCTACACACCGGAAAGAAAGTACACTTACACAAAAAATTCCGTCAGTGTATACTTCATCCGGTGGATGAAATTTCCTAGTGTTCTATATGCACTAGGTTTTTTAATCCGGTAAGTGTTGGATATTCTGCTACAATCGCACAGGACAAAAATCATATTCCGTGAAATAAAAATCATATTCCACACCCTCGGAAGCCTCGCGGGTTTTCCTGCCAGAGTTATCGTTCTTTGACAGGAAAACGTCAGAGGCACCCGGAACGCATCATTTGCAGGCGACCGTTACAATGTGATTTTTAATTATCTGAGACAACGTTCCAATGGACTTAAAATATGTTTGCCAGCAGTATTTTACATATATGTGTTTTCTTGGTTTCATTCGGTATAATAAAACATTTATAGCATGCGGGTACAGGAAATATGAAAATTTATTCACCCACGAGTATCATATTCCCCTCAAGCGTTGCCCTCGGGGAATATGATACTCTTGGGTGAATAAATTTTCATATTTCCTTCACCAGCATGCAATAAATTTATAATAGCTTGTTGACATTTACCAACCTGGGTTGTATTGAAGCAAAATAAAATGGAATAGCCTGTTGACCTTTACCAACCTGGGTTGTATTGGAGCAAAATAAAATTGAATAGCCTGTTGACCTTTACCAACCTGGGTTGTATTGGAGCAAAATAAAATAAAATAGCCTGTTGAGATTTGGCAACCTGGGTTGTATTGAAGCAAAATAAAATAGAATAGCCTGTTGACCTTTGGCAACCTGGGTTGTATTGGAGCAAAATAAAATAAAATAGCCTGTTGAGATTTGGCAACCTGGGTTGTATTGAAGCAAAATAAAATAGAATAGCCTGTTGACCTTTGACAACCTGGGTTGTATAGAAGCAAAATAAAATAGAATAGCCTGTTGACCTTTGACAACCTGTGTTGTATAGAAGCAAATATATAACTTGAAACTCGCTAGTGATTAAGACTAAATAAAGCTAGAGAAATCACACCACAACAACAAGCCTTATCAATAAAGTGGTACACTTCATAAAAACTTCTTATTAAATATTACAGATTTACCAAAAGATTGTGAGGATGTTCACATCCAAGGCTATAAGAGTGGAGAGTTTATGATCTGGCCAACCACAGATGTAACACCTTATATGGTATACTGTGACATGGAACTAGTACCTGGACATGGTAGGTCATTATATAGAACTTAGTTTTAGCACTTCCCTATGACAAATGTTATGGAAGTTAAGACAATGTCATTATAGTGTATTTTTTTTTCTGTAGCAAATGTTATGGAAGTTAAGACAATGTCATAGTTTAGTTTTTTCTCTAGCAAATGTTATGGAAGTTAAGACTATGTCATTATAGTGTAGTTTTTTCTCTGTAGCAAATGTTATGGAAATTAACACAATGTCATTATAGTGTAGTTACTTCCCAGTGGCAAATGTTATGGAAATTAGCACAAGGTCATAATAGTGTAGTTACTTCTCTGTAGCAAATGTTATGGATATTAAAACATTTGATGGACTGTTACAAGCAAAATCATCTGAATCTATTCTTATCTCCCATTCTAATTATTGCAATGAAAACTCACAGCCACAATCCCTACACAATACTACCTTTCATCGATCTGTATAGATGTGATAAAAAACCATTTCAATACAAACTATGAGATTTTATGTTAAGAATACAGTTGGACCTTGTTGTGTTTAATGGTTTTTAGTTAAAGCATATTTTATTTGCCAAATATTGAACAAAATGGATTATCAGCAGACGAACTATAAATGTTGGATAAAAATCATAATTTTGTTCATTTCATTGTTAACAAAATTCAGTATTCCTTCTTTTATCATTCAAAAAGTGCAATAGTCCCCCTCTTATTTAGAAGGGTGGTGGCTTTTCTTGAGGGGAACAATTTAGTAGTATTTTACTATCTCAGTACATCTGAAATCTGACTTAATAATAGGGGTAGCCTTTGTTGAAGTGGCCTTATGAGTGAAAAACTACTCTACTGAATGTAAATAATGTCATATTATTGATGCTTTATAGATGTGACAACAATGGTATACAGTTGTCTCTCTCTTATAAGGCCACTCCCATCAGAGGTCACCTCTCTTATAAGGCCACTCCCATCAGCGGTCACCTCTCTTATAAGGCCACTCCCATCAGAGGTCACCTCTCTTATAAGGCCACTCCCATCAGAGGTTACCTCTCTTATAAGGCCACTCCCATCAGAGGTCACCTCTCTTATAAGGCCAATTTTACCTAAGGCAACCTCTTTTATAAGGCCAGATGTCAGATACTAAAATGCTACTTAATTATCCCTCTGAGAGGCCAACCCTGGTATAAAACCAGATTTCCGATGAATTGAGTGAGATACTATAATATATCCCCTTCAAGAGATGCCACCAGTCTTATAAGGCCACTTTTTCATTGCAGAATGGATTGCCTTATAAGAGGGGGACAACTGCATTTCGTCATAAAAGTAAAGAACAAAATTACGATTTTTAATCAACAATTCTAGTCCATTTTCTGACCAGTAAAAATTGTCATGTTAGAAGTCTTTTGCATCATACAATTTTTCATGGCCTTGTAAGAGGGGGAACTACTGTAATTTTTAAGAGATAGACAAAACTTTACGACAAAATTTGACCCCTATGGTTTTTGATATACCACAGGTATTACTGTGATTGGACATGATCATGAAGATCCAAAGGGTATTAAAGAACCAGGTACAGAGGAGGTGACGTATAAATCTACCACAGACAAACAGGTGGAGGGACTCACAGAGATCTCAAAATACTGCTACCAGCCTATTAAATATGGCTGTTTTAATACACATGTAAGTTATCAATTACATATGTAATACAGATGGACCGCATAGGTGATGTAATTAATGGTTGACAAGCTCACCTAAAGTGCGGAAGATTGTTGGTTCAAGCTGTGATCGGGTCAAACCAAAGACTATAAAATTAGTATTTGTTGCTTCTCCACTAAACATGCAGCTTTTAGAAGCAAAAGCAAAAGACTCTGAATGAGGATAATATTAATGTGTCAGAGTGGAGCGACATGTCTATCCACAGATCAGGATAATGTGTCAGAGTGGAGCGACATGTCTATCTGTGGATCAGGATAATGTGTCAGAGTGGAGCGACATGTCTATCCATGGATCAGGATAATGTGTCAGAGTGGAGCGACATGTCTATCTACGGATCAGGATAATGTGTCAGAGTGGAGCGACATGTCTATCCATGGATCAGGATAATGTGTCGGAGTGGAGCAACATGTCTATCCACAGACTTGTTTCAGTGAGCTAGCACTATAAAAGTACTTGCCTCCAATGTGATAGATCATGGTTCAAGCCCTGGTAATATCAAACAGTGGAGAGATATGTCTACCAGCAGACTGTTGTTTCAGTGAGCTAACTCTATAAATATCAAACTAAAATTGTTGGTCTAGTACAAAGCAGACAACATCATCATCTCATCGAAATGTAACTTGTTCTCGCTGAAAAATTAATCACTTGGCGTTAAACAACAATCACTCACTTGGTCCTGTAATACACATGTACATTATATATCAAATATGTGATACACATGTAAGCTATCAGTGAAATTAAATTCAAGCTGTGCATGTTGGTCTAGTTCAAAGCTGATATTATCATTCAATCAAAATTAAACATGGAATTGATTGATTTATAATTACAAGACAGTGGTGTTACCTCCCATATTTCAAATGTCTTTAAATGGTATGCAGAAATTCAATTCTTTTCGAAGGTACCTGTGTTTAATATCTTGGAAACAGATTGATATGAGTATTTATTATCTTGTTTCCGAATACTGTTGTCAAAACAATGTATATATTTTTATTTTCCATGACAACAGTTCTTGGGATATGGAAAGTTTTACTGGACAGGCTCAGGAGGGCTGAAAAAATACTATCTAGGAACTGGTAATAATCAACAGTGTTCATGTGCCAATGATTTTAAAACTTGTGGTGGAGACCAGACTAAAGCTGTTCTTATGACCAGGTACTACTGCCTTAGAGTAAATTGTGTTAGATATCATGTAGAATGTAGTCATGATCGTATGGTAGTTGGATTTAAGACTACCTGTGCAATCAGTACCTATCACCACTAACGTTGTGAGTTTGAATCCCACTCAGAGAGAGGTGTACTTAATACAACTATTTGATAAAGTTTGTCAGTGACTTGCGGCAGATCGGTGGTTTTCTCCAGGTACTCCAGTGTCCTCCACCAATAAAACTGACGGCCACAATATAACTGAAATATTGTTGAAAGTGGCTTTAAGTACCATAGACCGACTGATAATGATAATGTAGTGTTTATCAACAGAAGTAGGGTACCGCTCAACTGCAGGCTGCCATCAACATCTATCAAATAATAACCACCATCAACAAATTGAAAATTATGGCTAGAGACCACTTCTCACTCTTATTTCAGTGAATGAATTATGCTCATTATTGAAGACCCTACCGTGACTGAAATGTTGAACTGTAATTAAAGCTCTGTTCCTTTACTTAAAAGGGGCTGTCGTAATCATATGGTAGTTGGATTTACAACTACCTATGCAAGTTATGAGTTTGAATCCCGCTCAGACGAGGTATACTCGATACAACATCATGTGATAAAGTTTGTCAGTGACTGGCAACAGGTCAGTGGTTTTCTCCGGGTACTCCGGTTTCCTCCACCAATAATACTGACCGCCAGGATATAACTGAAATATTGTTGAAAGTGGAGTTAAGCACCATAACCCTAACACCTACCCATATACACCCCCACCCCCTTTACTTTAATTTGTGTCCAAGTGTAATGTTGGATAGTCTCTCATGTTCATTTACATCTATTTCCTTCTTACTAATCAATCAATCAACCAATATTGTTTATAGGAAATGTAGCTGTGATGCTGGAGAGTTACAGATGAGAGCTGATGCTGGTATTTTGTCTAATGCCAAAGATCTTCCTGTTTTATCCATGACATTTTTAAATGGTGGACGAACCAATGAATCAGGGATAATAACTCTTGGCAAACTTTATTGTGCACAAGTGGAATTTGGTAAATTATAAATCAGGAGAGATTATATGAAGAATAAATTACAGTCAAACCTGTATTAAGAGGTCATGACCTTTGGGACATAGAAAAAGTGACCTTATAAGACAGGTGACCTCTTAAAAGAGGTTCAATTCATTTACAATTTTATGACAGAACAAGAAAAGAGTGACTTTTTAATACATGTGACTGCTTAATAGAGGTGACCTTATGGGCAAGTTTTGCTGTATATTGAAATAGAACACTAAATAATTTAGTTATTTTCATGTCAACTAAGGGACCGACCATTTAACTTGAAGAGGGGGGGTATGGTTTTTTGTTTCATTAAGAAATTTTTTTTCGGACAACACAAGAGTTAGAATATATTTTTTTTTGTCGCGCAAAGGGCGAATTTTTTTTTCCAGAATTTAACATTAGGTTATATGACAAAAACTCTGAATCAGATTATTTTTTTTTTCTTCCACCAAAATCAGAATATTTTTTTCAGCACATTGGGAATCAGAATTTTTTTTTAGAAAAAAAACCATACCCCCCCCTTTCAAGTTAAATGGTCGTTCCCTAAATATTTCTATTTCAAAATTCTAAAAATTCAATTTAACAAATTGTGCATGTCATCTGACCTGCATCTCAAGTGCAGTAGATTGTGGGTTTGATTGGTATTTGTTGCTTTTAAGACTGATTGTCTTGGAATCATGATAGCTTGTTCGAGTGGAGTGATATTTCTATCTGTGAACTGTTGTTTCAGTAAGCTGGCACTATCAAAATCCAACAAAACTTGTTGGTTTAGTTCAAGTGATCCTCATCATCACGTCAATAAATATCAAGTAACAATCTCTCATATACTCTTCTTATCTGTTAGTGAAATTCATCCATTAACTGCACATTTAAGTATATTTCTCAGAAATCACTGACTCATTTGAAAGGAAAATTTTATGAAATGTTCTACAATTCTGATCCCTCATTTGTAAACATTCAAAATGGCCACCTGTGGATGTAATAATTTCAGTTTAGCCTATATGTTAATCATTTATCTTCTACTATAAACTAGCTATCATATTTGAATAGATGTTTTGCAGAAACGAAATGTGTATTGTATATACCAATCCTCATTTCTCTCTTGACTTCATTTCAAATAGGACTGCATTCCAGCAAAGCAGTTTGAGAGTGGTTGGAGTATGAAGAAAATGTGTTCTCCTCAGTTACAATTGGACCAATTAAATTAAAACTGTGACAAAGTGATCTAGACATTGCCTTCAAGAAAATGCCGTATTTTATAGGCTTTAGGGATTATAAGACATATCAGTCAAATTGCTTTTTTTATATTTAGTAGAAGTAGAAGATAGGTTGGGGTGTCAGATAGGTTGAAAGTACAACGGTATCGAGGTGGACAAAATTATGTTAAATATATTTTATTCGGTTTTTAATCACAGATAGGTCGAAATGCCATATAGGTCGACCAAGCAATTTTCAAGAGAAAATATATCTATCTATGGACCGTAAAATATGATATCCCAATTTCTTGTCAATCTGATGTATATGAGTGTTAGCATATTACTCGCATGTGAAAACTCTTGCATGACCACATCATTTCAATAAGAAGGAAGGTTTACACCCATTATACTAGTTTAACTCTGCCACTATTTATTGAAGTGCCTAAACTAAGACAGGAAAGTGAACGGGCATGCATGTGTGTGCTAGGGGTATCAATGTTCTGTCTGTTTCTACAATTTTCCTGTTGGATTTTTGAACTGTTCCGACAGGGTGGTATTTTTTGTTTTTCATTTTGTATTATGTATTTATTATTCTTGCATTAGTTATTTAAAGGTTATGCATATTATAGTCCTCTGCCAAATATGAATGGTAGGGGTAGGCAGTTATAAATGACATGTGACAGTTATTTTTCTACCAAAAACAATATTTACATAGGTTATATATAGATTTATTTATGACAGATCATACTTCCCCTACTGCCAAGGGGAGGTTACTCTTTTGAACTAATAATATATGAAAGGGGAGGTTACTCTTTTGGACTAATAAGATATGAAAGGGGAGGTTACTCTTTTGGACTAATAAGATATGAAAGGGGAGGTTACTCTTTTGGACTAATAAGATATGAAAGGGAGGTTACTCTTTTGGACTAATAAGATATAACACACGCCACAGTAAACTGAAATGAACTGATTGATAGACTGATATAGAACCTATTTGTCAAAATAAATGGAATATTTATTTTAATAAAAATTTGCCGTGGAGAAAAATATGGACGAACTTGCATATAAATCGAGCAACAAGAAAAGCAAACCAGTTAAGTTGGAAAATCATACATAATACAGTTTATACAGAAGCTAAATTGCCTAAAAATGGAACGATCTATGAATGGTTTGTCATTTTTTGTAATAAGGGATTGATGAGGAGAATAGCAAAGAATCATCTGTTTTAAATACAATAATAAATATGTCTAAATTCTCATTTTGGAAGTCGCGTAATATTATCCGGTATCAGCAAAAAGTGTATACATCAAAAACTTTACTTCAATTGGTGAAATCTGAAATTATAATGTTAATCGAGTCTATCCCTCGTAAGTCAATACAGACTCGTAATTTTGTGAATGAACTGAATGAAGTCGTTGAATTGATAAAATAAGTGTAAACTTACTTACATTTACAGCATCTTCTTCATATTATTATTATATCTCTTTTACTGGTAAATCCAAAATAAATACACATTTATAATTATTGATTGACCAACATGAATCACAAGTTGCACGTGGGCTATAAATCATACACTAATAGTTACTACAATGAAAAGTAGGTCAAAATAAGAGGGGGAATATTTTGTTTAATTTGTTCGGTCACATTTAAATTTGAGGGGGAAAGTATACGTATTATATAATCATATAGACAGAGGGAATTTAGAAAAATTTTATGAAAATTTATTTTATTTATATTACTTTGTTTTTTGTCTTTTCTTTGATTATATGGACGTCATCTTATGTAAATAATTTATACATCGTTAAATAGTTCATTTTTCAAAACGTGTATGTATGTTGCAAAAAATAAAGGGAGTTTTTTTTAAATATCATATGCTCATTTGTCTTTCCCTGTACAAATGAGTTTGTAAGCAATCAGGGACCCTGGGCTACTTAGGTTATTATAAATCAGGAGTTTGTACAATAAACTGTATGTATTTAAAAAAAAAAAGAAAAGAAATGAACTGATTGGATACTTTCAGATATAAATGAATGTGATACTAATTTCCACGATTGTCATGAAAAGGCAGATTGTAAAAATAAACCAGGGACATTTGAGTGCGTGTGTCAATCTGGTTGGCAAGGGAAAGGATTGTCTGGTGTATGGGCCAATGGTAGAAACTGTTATGGTAAGAAAGATTATTGCATAATGGTGAAAGGCCGCTGTGGCAGTAATCGTATGGTAGTTGGATTTACAACTACCTATGCAATCAGTGCCTATCACTGTACTGATGTTGTGAGTTCGAATCTCGATCAGGGCGAGGTGTACAACATTATGTGATAAAGTTTGTCAGTGATTTACGACAGGTCGGTGGTTTTCTCTGGGTTCTCGGTTTCCTTCACTAATAAAACAGACCGCCACGATATAACTGAAATATTGGTGAAAGTGTCTTTAAAAAGCATCTAACAATGTATAATGGTGATTTTAATATGATGTTCTTTACTGACTAGATAAACAATGCCGTGATAAAATTCCTGATATATTCTAAATTGCACATGCATATTGTTGCACAAATTATGTACGTCAGTACTAAGTGATTTAATGTAATTATACAGAACTGTTGTGGATACAAACATTAAAAATTTGTTTTGTTTCTTTACATATTAATTTTTTTCTGAAAAAAATACTAAAGATTACTGTCTATCGTCTTTGACTTTTGTAAATTGTTGTCTTCTGATGACATAGTTTCCAGGTGATAGATTCATGCACAGATACTGTATAACTAGAAGAGTTTGAAGATACCAAAGGGGTAATCAGAATCCATAAATCGAAGGACAGACAACTCAATAGCCAAAAGAAAAAGTACAAAAGAACCAACAACGATCTACAAAACATACACATAAAACTAAAGATCGAGCAACACGAACCCCACTAAAAAATGGGGATAAGCAGTCCCTGCTGCACTAGTAGCTCCACTAGATAACGAATACAGGCTTCATTCAATATTTACTAATTTTTATAGGTTTTTTTGTAAGTTATGGAATAGTTTTTGTAAGTGTGTGATTATTCTAATTATTTGTCATTTTGATACAAATTAATGACCTTGGAGCCTATGGTTTATTATACCATTGATATAAAGGCTTCTTATGTGCCTGAGTTTAACTATTTTTAAGATGAATGAAATGTGCCCATAATTCTTTGCTTTTTCAGTATTTTCTTGCATTCTACCATTTTTTTTGTAGATGACAATGAGTGTGCAATAAATTTATGCCCCTATTCAGCCACATGTGAGAACACACCAGGATCATTTATATGTCATTGTCGTGAAGGCTATACAAAGATGGGACCAACAACATGTGATGGTATGTTATGAACTACTGAGTCTCTTGTTAACTCACCTTGCTGAAGACAATGGGAGCTTTTGCCATCACCTGGTGTCTGTCATCTGTTAACTTTTCACATTTTAATCTTTGCAACACCTTAGCCAAATGAAATGAAACTTGGTAGGAAGCATCTATTGAAAGTCCTCTATAAAGAATGCACATTTTGTCTTGATGCATTGAAAAACATGGCCACCAAAGGCAATTCTTGTTTCTGATTGGTCAATTTCTAAAAATTTTCTCCTCTGAAACAGCTTAGTCAAATGAATCGAAACTTAGTCGAAAGCATCTATGGAATGTCCTCTATAAAGATTGATAATTTCGTCACGATCCGTTAACATTGCCACCATAGGGAATTCTTGTTTCTGATTGGTTGATTTCTAAAAAGTCTTCTCCTCTGAAACCACTTGGCCAAATGAACTGACATTAGGTAGGAAGCATCTATGAAAGATCCTCTATAGTGATTTTTCACTTAAAAAAAATCTCCTCTGAAACAGCATTGCCAAATGAACCAAAATTTGGTAGGAAGCACCTATGGAAAATTCTGTATAAAGTTTCAAGACAGAATGAGAGGTGAGTGACAGGCTCAGCCCACTGAACCTCTAGTTAATTAGTACAGTAGTCCTCCACTTATAAGGCCACTCTCACAAAAGGCCACTCTCACAAAAGGCCACCCCTTTTATCCGACCAGATTTCATATGCACTGAGATAGTAAAATACTACTAAATTGTCTCCCTCAATAGAGACCACCTTTCTTATAAGACCACAATACTACTAAATTGTCTCCCTCAATAGAGACCACCTTTCTTATAAGACCAAAATACTACTAAATTGTCTGCCTCAATGGAGACCACCTCTCTTATAACTACTAAATTGTCTGCCTCAATAGAGACTGCCTCTCTTATAACTACTAAATTGTCTGCCTCAATAGAGACCACCTCTCTTATAACTACTAAATTGTCTGCCTCAATAGAGACTGTCTCTCTTATAACTACTAAATTGTCTGCCTCAATAGAGACTGCCTCTCTTATAACTACTAAATTGTCTGCCTCAATAGAGACCACCTCTCTTATAACTACTAAATTGTCTGCCTCAATAGAGACCACCTCTCTTATAACTACTAAATTGTCTACCTCAATAGAGACCACCTCTCTTATAACTACTAAATTGTCTGCCTCAATGGAGACCACCTCTCTTATAACTACTAAATTGTCTGCCTCAATAGAGACCACCTCTCTTATAACTACTAAATTGTCTCCCTCAATAGAGACCACCTCTCTTATAACTACTAAATTGTCTGCCTCAATGGAGACCACCTCTCTTATAACTACTAAATTGTCTCCCTCAATAGAGACCACCTCTCTTATAACTACTAAATTGTCTCCCTCAATAGAGACCACCTCTCTTATAACTACTAAATTGTCTCCCTCAATAGAGACCACCTCTCTTATAACTACTAAATTGTCTGCCTCAATGGAGACCACCTCTCTTATAACTACTAAATTGTCTCCCTCAATAGAGACCACCTCTCTTATAACTACTAAATTGTCTCCCTCAATAGAGACTGCCTCTCTTATAACTACTAAATTGTCTGCCTAAATAGAGACCACCTCTCTTATAACTACTAAATTGTCTGCCTCAATGGAGACCACCTCTCTTATAACTACTAAATTGTCTCCCTCAATAGAGACCACCTCTCTTATAACTACTAAATTGTCTGCCTCAATAGAGACCACCTCTCTTATAACTACTAAATTGTCTCCCTCAATAGAGACCACCTCTCTTATAACTACTAAATTGTCTCCCTCAATAGAGACTGCCTCTCTTATAACTACTAAATTGTCTCCCTCAATAGAGACTGCCTCTCTTATAACTACTAAATTGTCTCCCTCAATGGAGACCACCTCTCTTATAACTACTAAATTGTCTGCCTCAATAGAGACTGCCTCTCTTATAACTACTAAATTGTCTCCCTCAATATAGACTGCCTCTCTTATAACTACTAAATTGTCTGCCTCAATAGAGACTGCCTCTCTTATAACTACTAAATTGTCTGCCTCAATAGAGACCACCTCTCTTATAACTACTAAATAGTCTCCCTCAATAGAGACTGCCTCTCTTATAACTACTAAATTGTCTCCCTCAATAGAGACCACCTCTCTTATAACTACTAAATTGTCTGCCTCCATAGAGACCACCTCTCTTATAACTACTAAATTGTCTCCCTCAATAGAGACCACCTCTCTTATAACTACTAAATTGTCTGCATCAATAGAGACCACCTCTCTTATAACTACTAAATTGTCTCCCTCAATAGAGACCACCTCTCTTATAACTACTAAATTGTCTGCCTCAATAGAGACCACCTCTCTTATAACTACTAAATTGTCTGCCTCAATAGAGACCATCTCTCTTATAACTACTAAATTGTCTCCCTCAATAGAGACCACCTCTCTTATAACTACTAAATTGTCTCCCTCAATAGAGACCACCTCTCTTATAACTACTAAATTGTCTGCCTCAATAGAGACCACCTCTCTTATAACTACTAAATTGTCTCCCTCAATGGAGACTGTCTCTCTTATAACTACTAAATTGTCTGCCTCAATAGAGACTGCCTCTCTTATAACTACTAAATTGTCTGCCTCAATAGAGACCACCTCTTTTATAACTACTAAATTGTCTCCCTCAATAGAGACCACCTCTCTTATAACTACTAAATTGTCTCCCTCAATAGAGACCACCTCTCTTATAACTACTAAATTGTCTCCCTCAATAGAGACCACCTCTCTTATAACTACTAAATTGTCTCCCTCAATAGAGACCACCTCTCTTATAACTACTAAATTGTCTCCCTCAATAGAGACCACCTCTCTTATAACTACTAAATTGTCTCCCTCAATAGAGACTGCCTCTCTTATAACTACTAAATTGTCTCCCTCAATAGAGATTGCCTCTCTTATAACTACTAAATTGTCTCCCTCAATAGAGACCACCTCTCTTATAACTACTAAATTGTCTGCCTCAATAGAGACTGCCTCTCTTATAACTACTAAATTGTCTGCCTCAATAGAGACCACCTCTCTTATAACTACTAAATTGTCTGCCTCAATAGAGACTGCCTCTCTTATAACTACTAAATTGTCTCCCTCAATAGAGACCACCTCTCTTATAACTACTAAATTGTCTCCCTCAATGGAGACCACCTTTCTTATAAGACCATTTTTTCATTGTAAAAGTGATGGCCTTATAAGAAGAGAACTATTGTCATAGCAACTCTTTGAATACAATAACTGTTGTTCTTATTCTTATGCATTACCAAAAAAGATTTTCTTTTGAACCGGAGAATGATTCTAAAAATAGAATAAAATGAGATTGTGCAATATATTATCGGTCAAATTGGTGCTTTTACATCATAGTAAAATGTTGTCATAGCAACACTTTCAGAGCATAAAGTAAACATTGAATATTTATAGCTATTAGACTTTTTTGTATTCCCCAGTTTTGAATTAATATCTCATTAAAACTGTTTTTTTAGTCAGGAAGTGTCTTTTATTTGAATCATATTGCAATAATAATACTACATGTTAGATTTTAAGAATTAAATATGACGACCCCATTAAAAATAAAACTCTTAGTTACGACATATGAATTTGACAGTAAATAGTAGCCAATAAAAACATGTATTATGCAAAAGTTGCTTTAGAATTTATGATTGATTGCAAATATGATGTTGTTTTGATCGGAAACTACTGTGTCATTTCCTAGAAACTTAGCTAGACAAGTTATGTATATACGCTCACCAAAGTAGATTATTTATTTTGTCCCAATCAGACATACAAGATGGCTGCAGCTGAGAGTAAATTTTTAATTGGCTGTTGGAATAATGCAATAAATCATTTATAACAGGTGAACAATACAGATACATTTCATTCACTGTTGATTCAAATTCATTTTCTGACGACCATATTTGGTGTACATGTAATGAAAAACGTAGATATCTAATTTTCCACCAAAAAGTTAAAGTTGGCGTTAAATACTAATCAATCAATCTAATTTTGTGTTTACGTGACTTTCACGTCTTATACACGTTTCAACATGAGAGTCCCCATCGTCAATACAAGGACAAACACGATATCTTCTTGTATCCAAGCACTTCGTTCTTTGGAAACCATTAATTAGTCAGAAAGGATTATTGATATAAATCAACATGAAAGACTATACAAACGTTCACTTGGGCACAAATTAAAGTATAGAAACGTCACTTTTATTGCTGTTCTACATTTCACAGTCACAGTAAGATCTTCAACAATGACAATAATACATACACTACAATGACAGTCAAACAACCCCTAGACTGCAGCTAAATGGTACTTTTTACTTATGTTTAAGAAATAAATTCATGATTTTTATGAGCACCTTGTTGTTTACAGACAATAATGAATGTGAATTAAAGACGGACAACTGTGATGAAAATGCCGTGTGTACCAACATTCCTGGGTCATTCCACTGTAGATGTAAGCGTGGATTCAGAGGAAACGGAACATCTTGTACACGTAAGTCTTACCGTTACACGATCCTTGACCAATCTACTTTGGATGTAATTGTGATTTCAGAGAAACTATTGGTGTGTTCCTTAATTGGTCCTCTATCAAATTAGTCTACACCGCTGGACATATTTTAACATAGGACCAAATGAGATAATGACTTATTAAAACCATTTCCTGAGAAACACAAAATTTGATTGGTCCCATTTATCACTGGATATACACCCTAATGAAGTGTACCTTTTAGACATGGATCAGATATCTAAGAAGATCGAGGGGCTGTCATGGTCAAGATCGTATGGTAGCTGGATTTACAACTACCAACGTAATCAGTGCCTATCACCACTAAAGTTGTGAGTTCATGACGGGGTGTATTCGATACAACATTATGTGATAAAGTTTGCCGGTGACTTGCTGCAGGTCGGTTGTGTTCTCCGTTTTTTGATTGGTCCCATTTATCACTGGATATACACCCTAATGAAGTGTATCTTTTAGACATGGATCAGATATCCAAGAAGATCGAGGGGCTGTCATGGTCGAGATCGTATGGTAGTTGGATTTACAACTACCAAGGCAATCAGTGCCTATCACCACTAATATTTGGTAGCTCTAGCCCCACTCATGGAGAGGTGTACTCAATACAACATTATGTAATAAAGTTTGTCAGTGACTTGTTACAGGTCGGTGGTTTTCTCTGGTTATTTTGGTTTCCTCCACCAATAAAACTGACTGCCACGATATAGTTGAAATAATGTTGAAAGTGGTGTTAAATACCATAACTCTAATCTTTCCAAGATGATCACAACCATACAACTATAAGATTAACAAACAACCATATGGGAAAATGTTTATAATATTTTCTCTGAAACCACTTAACCATTAGATACCAATGGTCACCATCATAATTGATATATGTGATATATAATATAGGCTCAACTGATTGCAGTGTGAGATATGGGGGGCCCGGGTGGCTCAATGAGTTAGGTCGTTGGATCTAGCAACTCATACAAGCCTATTACCAATACGGCGTGGGTTCGCGCCCGGCTTTGTAAATTACAAAAAAGGGTGCACTCGACTCGCAGCCGCAAGTGATAAAGGTTACCAGTTGCTTGCCCATGGTCGGTGGTTCTCTGGGTACTCCGGCTTCCTCCACCACTAAAACTGGTCGCCATGATATAGCTGAAATATTGTTGAAAGTGGCATTAAAACACCAAAAATCAATCAATCAATGTGAGATATGTTTCATAAACTGGCTCAAGGAAACATTTTTTGTTTTTATTTTAATCAGAAAACAGATTTTATTACTGTGACAGTAGAGCATATTTTATCTCCCAGAATGCAATGTCCCAGATGAGATTTGATCCCGGAACCTCTCATATTGTAAGCCAGCGCTCTACCCAACTGAGCTAAAGGAGATATCCACTAACACAGTTAGCAGAGGTGGTTATGACACTACTACTGTTCCTATAAATTTAGGTAGAGGAATGTTCCTGTTATATTACATAGGACTATATGTATACAAAAAAAAAAATTAATATCTGATTTGAAAGCAAACATGATTTTTGTCATGAGGTTCATAATCCAGAACAATAGAAGAGCATGTTATTTTTCAGCGATTGGTATTTGTACCTGTTTTGGTGATCCTCATTGTATATCCTACGATCAGAAAATCCTACATTTCCAAGGAGATTGCCAGTATGTGATGAGTCAAGATGGATGTGACGGATCACCCCAGACGTTCCAAGTCTTGACAAAACACACGAACAGAAATTTACCAGGTGTTACAGATGCCACGTGGATAGAAAAGGTCACAGTGAAATCTCCTCATTATGTAAGTAGTATAGTCAAACATGCTTTAGTGACCACCTGTATTAAGCAAACTTGTATTATGTGACCTTAATTTTAATTCCACTTCACAGTGCATTTTATATTAATTAAACCTTTATTAAGTTACCACCTGTCTTATGTGACCCAGGGCATGGGTGGCTCAATGAGTTAGGTAGTTGGATTACCTACAACTCATACAAGCCTATCACCAATACGACGTGGGATCGCGCCCGTCTTTGCAAATTACAAAAAAGGGTGCACTCGATAAAGTTTACCTTTGATGTAAGTTGTTGTATCTTGATTACTTCCCTTTGATGTAAGTTGTTGTATCTTGATTACTTCCCTTTGATGCAAGGTGTTGTATTTTGATTATTTCCCTTTGATGTAAGTTGTTGTATCTTGATTACTTCCCTTTGATGTAAGTTGTTGTATCTTGATTACTTCCCTTTGATCCAAGGTGTTGTATGTTGACTACTTTCCTTTGATGTAAGTTGTTGTATCTTGATTACTTCCCTTTGATGTAAGTTGTTGTATCTTGATTACTTCCCTTTGATGCAAGGTGTTGTATCTTGATTACTTCCCTTTGATGTAAGTTGTTGTACTATTATGTGTAGATTATTTCTATTTTATTTTAGGTTGTTATATTGGACCAAGACAATGTTGTGTTTGTTGATGGTTTGAAAAGAAACTTACCTGTATATAGTGACCATATGATGATTAGAAAAAGGGGAGGATGGATTGTAAGTTTGTACCTGTATATAGTGACCATATGATCAAAAAAAGGGGATTATGGATTGTAAGTTTGTACCTGTAAATAGTGACCATATGGTGATCAGAAAAAGGGGGAAGGATTGTAAGTTTTTACCTGTAAATAGTGACCATCTGGTGATAAAAAGGGTGAATGGATTTTAAGTTTTTACCTTTAAATAGTGACCATATGGTGATAAAAAGGGGTGGATGGATTATAAGTTTTTACCTGTAAATAATGACCATATGGTGATCAGAAAAAGGGATGAATTGATTGTATGTTATTACCTGTACAAAGTGGTCATAAAGGGAACAGAAAAATGAGGAGATGGATTGTAAGTTTTTACCTGTATATAGTGACCATATGGTGATCAAGAAAAAAGCGATAGAAAGATTGTAATTTCTTATCTATACAGATAATAATTCCTGTAAATTTGAAGTTACTTGTTGCTCAAATATTCTTTAAACTATTTTTTTTTAGCTAAAATGGTCCTTCATGGCACCATAATTTTGTTAGATTTCAAATAAGCAAATTTTTACATTTGTATAGAATATCATTATTAGAGAACATGATTTTGGTCGAGCTTACAATTATGATGTCATAAAAATGTTGTTCAAATGACATAGTTTTAGTGTTCAGCACAAAAATGTAAGCTGTAAGATTTAGCATGTATTACCTCCTCTTGCTTTAACTACTTACAAACTGAATATGTAAGGGGCCGTCGTGGCCGTGATCGTATGGTAGTTGAATTTACAACTACCTATGCAATCACCGCTGGTGTTGTGAGTTCGAATCTTGATCAGGGGGCGGTGTACAACATTATGTGATAAAGTTTGTCAGTGACTTGCGACAGGTCGGTGGTGTTCTCCGTGTCCTCCGGTTTCCTCCACCAATAAAACTGACCCACCACGATATAACTGAAATATTTTTTAAAGTGGCGTTAAACACCATAAAACAAACGTAAGATTTAACATGAATTACCTCTTCCTGCATTAACCAGCTTTATACTTATTTCTAAATACGTAAATTACATATTTGAACTTTGACTGTCAATTACATGTTGCATGGAGCCTCTTAAGCTTGTTACAGATGTCATAGACAACATTGAAGATGAATTTCATTTTTCTAGGAAATGTTCACAAGTAACCATATACAAATTAATTGGGATGGAGATGAGAATGTTGAAGTAAATGTACCACCAACCTATCAGCGCAAGTTATGTGGCCTCTGTGGCAATTATAATAATAGACCAGGAGATGACTGGAAGGTTGGCCCAGCTTGTGCAGGCGAAGGGGCAATTGTAAGTTTCTTTTATTCTATTTATTCTTTAATTAATTAATTTCTTTATTTATTTAATAAGGATTGCCGACGACCGATGGCTATGAACGATTTTCTTCAATTATTGATTAATTGTATGGGCATCAGTTCTTGTTCAATATCAATAATAATGATAAGATAATAGTAATAATTTGTATTTTAAGATAAGTACAAATAATCTTCCCTGAGGCTCTCGAATAACAAATCTAATAATAGCTGAAATATGGTTAAAATGTATGTATTGGTATCTATGGAAACCGCTTAGCAAATTTGATTGATTGATTGATTGATTATTTAATGTCCAGTGAGCACTTTTTAGCTACATTCAGGACAAGCATATGTTTGCAAACACAAAAATCTTTTAAGTAAAAAGGTAGCACTGTGGAGTATATCCAGAGTCAACACTTTACTCATGATGAGTGACTATAGGTACTATTGAGTCTCTTGATATTTAAACAATTCTGTTTTTGTTTTGCAGACTACCAATTCAAATAGGTTTGGACATTCCTACGTGGATATAACATATAGAGACGCTAATCCTCAGTGTACATTTGACTGTAATGAAAAACCTCCACCGTCAGAACCATGTACAGGTACAAATAAACTGATGGCTGAATACGAGTGTGGCAAAATCTTTAACATGAATGGGAAATTTAAGGTATTTTAACATCTTTTCCATTATTATTATAAAGATCAATTGAAAAAATATTTTGTGCTATATATAGAATATCGGAAATTTTGAATGTCCACACAGACATTATCGCTAATATCTCAGCGAGTCTGACAGAAGGAGCTGGGATATTTATGATAATGTCTGTCGAGGCCTTCAGAACTGATATTATGGTTTTTATTGGTGACATCATAATATGTTTTACGTCAGATTGACGGATAAACTTGTGCATGCGAGTTACAAACTGACCTTATATTTTTGTGGATCAAGGTTAGTTCAGTGATCCAGACATTATCAGCGACACACATCAAAGAGAAAATGTCCAAATTGATGAAAAATATCAGAGCTCCAGATAAGCTGCGTATTTGCGTTTTTTACACTATGAAAACGAGTAATAACGCATGTATTATCAGATCAGAATGTACACATTACGCATACATATTGCTGTGTAAGCAAACTTTCCAAATTCGGAGCGTTCTTGTACAGTCGTGTACATAACAATACATTTTTGTCTTTGAGAAATTCCCCGTAATTATTTCCCTTTATACTTTTCGAAGGAGAGAGCGTATACATCCGAGGGGTACCGAATGCTTGCCTTTCTAAGCATCGATGTCAAAAGAGATCTGATTGGATGTTTACGATAAATCATCCGATCGCGGTCAATATTACAAATAAATGCGGTTTATGTAATAAGTAAGAACTAAAACGAAAGTAAATTTGGGAACACGTTGTTCGTTGAAAATGAGCAAGAACATGAATAAGCGTGCTACTAAGCACAAGAGCGCTACAGAAAGTTCCTGACAGTTTCATCTGTGTCTAGTGACAGTATAGTTAAAGGAATCATTGATGACATTGTCAACACGGCTGTGAAAACTGCCGAAGTAGATGAGCAAAAAACAAAATATTTACAACATTTTATTAATAAACATGACACAATTATGTCAAATTCAACAGAGATATACATTTCACTTGCATCCTGCATTTATTGAATAACACTTGTGTCAAACATAATTTTAAAAAGTGTACATGTAAGCAATCTTTTCTGAAGTAGAGAGTACAACAGTGTAAAGGAAATATGCAAATATCCATCATTTTCAAAAGTAGGGGGTAATTACCCTCTGGAGCTCTGAATATAGAATATCAGAAGTTTTGAAGGTCATGACAGATTTTATCACTTAAATAGCAGTGAGTCTGATAGGACCAGCAGCTATACTAGTGATAATGTATGTAGCCGTGAGTCTGATAGGACCAGCAGCTATACTAGTGATAATGTATGTAGCCGTGAGTCTGATAGGACCAGCAGCTATACTAGTGATAATGTATGTAGCTGTGAGTCTGATAGGACCAGCAGCTATACTAGTGATAATGTATGTAGCCATGAGTCTGATAGGACCAGCAGCTACACTAGTGATAATGTATGTAGCAGTGAGTCTGATAGGACCAACAGCTATACTAATGATTATGTATGTAGCAGTGAGTCTGATAGGACCAGCAGCTATACTAGTGATAATGTATGTAGCAGTGAGTCTGATAGGACCAGCAGCTATACTAGTGATAATGTATGTAGCAGTGAGTCTGATAGGACCAGCAGCTATACTAGTGATAATGTATGTAGCAGTGAGTCTGATAGGACCAGCAGCTATACTAGTGATAATGTATGTAGCAGTGAGTCTGATAGGACCAACAGCTATACTAGTGATAATGTATGTAGCAGTGAGTCTGATAGGACCAGCAGCTATACTAGTGATAATGTATGTAGCAGTGAGTCTGATAGGACCAGCAGCTATACTAGTGATAATGTATGTAGCAGTGAGTCTGATAGGACCAGCAGCTATACTAGTGATAATGTATGTAGTAGTGAGTCTGATAGGACCAGCAGCTATACTAGTGATAATGTATGTAGCAGTGAGTCTGATAGGACCAGCAGCTATACTAGTGATAATGTATGTAGCAGTGAGTCTGATAGGACCAGCAGCTATACTAGTGATAATGTATGTAGCAGTGAGTCTGATAGGACCAGCATCTATACTAGTGATAATGTATGTAGCAGTGAGTCTGATAGGACCAACAGCTATACTAGTGATAATGTATATAGCAATGAGTCTGATAGGACCAGCAGCTATACTAGTGATAATGTATGTAGCAGTGAGTCTGATAGGACCAGCAGCTATACTAGTGATAATGTATGTAGCAGTGAGTCTGATAGGACCAACAGCTACACTAGTGATAATGTATGTAGCAGTGAGTGATAGGACCAGCAGCTATACTAGTGATAATGTATGTAGCAGTGAGTCTGATAGGACCAGCAGCTATACTAGTGATAATGTATGTAGCAGTGAGTCTGATAGGACCAGCAGCTATACTAGTGATAATGTATGTAGCAGTGAGTCTGATAGGACCAGCAGCTATACTAGTGATAATGTATGTAGCAGTGAGTCTGATAGGACCAACAGCTATACTAGTGATAATGTATGTAGCAGTGAGTCTGATAGGACCAGCAGCTATACTAGTGATAATGTATGTAGCAGTGAGTCTGATAGGACCAGCAGCTATACTAGTGATAATGTATATAGCAGTGAGTCTGATAGGACCAGCAGCTATACTAGTGATAATGTATGTAGCAGTGAGTCTGATAGGACCAGCAGCTATACTAGTGATAATGTATGTAGCAGTGAGTCTGATAGGACCAGCAGCTATACTAGTGATAATGTATGTAGCAGTGAGTCTGATAGGACCAGCAGCTATACTAGTGATAATGTATGTAGCCGTGAGTCTGATAGGACCAGCAGCTATACTAGTGATAATGTATGTAGCCGTGAGTCTGATAGGACCAACAGCTATACTAGTGAAAATGTATGTAGCCGTGAGTCTGATAGGACCAACAGCTATACTAGTGATAATGTATCTAGGAGTGAGTCTGATAGGACCAGCAGCTATACTAGTGATAATGTATGTAGCAGTGAGTCTGATAGGACCAGCAGCTATACTAGTGATAATGTATGTAGCAGTGAGTCTGATAGGACCAACAGCTATACTAGTAATAATGTATGTAGCAGTGAGTCTGATAGGACCAGCAGCTATACTAGTGATAATGTATGTAGCAATGAGTCTGATAGGACCAGCAGCTATACTAGTGATAATGTATGTAGCAGTGAGTCTGATAGGACCAGCAGCTATACTAGTGATAATGTATGTAGCAGTGAGTCTGATAGGACCAGCAGCTATACTAGTGATAATGTATGTAGCAGTGAGTCTGATAGGACCAGCAGCTATACTAGTGATAATGTATGTAGCAGTGAGTCTGATAGGACCAGCAGCTATACTAGTGATAATGTATGTAGCAGTGAGTCTGATAGGACCAGCAGCTATACTAGTGATAATGTATGTAGCAGTGAGTCTGATAGGACCAGCAGCTATGCTAGTGATAATGTATGTAGCAGTGAGTCTGATAGGACCAGCAGCTATACTAGTGATAATGTATGTAGCAGTGAGTCTGATAGGACCAGCAGCTATACTAGTGATAATGTATGTAGCAATGAGTCTGATAGGACCAGCACCTATACTAGTGATAATGTATGTAGCAATGAGTCTGATAGGACCAGCAGCTATGCTAGTGATAATGTATGTAGCAGTGAGTCTGATAGGACCAGCAGCTATACTAGTGATAATGTATGTAGCCATGAGTCTGATAGGACCAGCAGCTATACTAGTGATAATGTATGTAGCAGTGAGTCTGATAGGACCAGCAGCTATACTAGTGATAATGTATGTAGCAGTGAGTCTGATAGGACCAGCAGCTATACTAGTGATAATGTATGTAGCAATGAGTCTGATAGGACCAGCAGCTATACTAGTGATAATGTATGTAGCAATGAGTCTGATAGGACCAGCAGCTATGCTAGTTATAATGTATGTAGCAGTGAGTCTGATAGGACCAGCAGCTATACTAGTGATAATGTATGTAGCAGTGAGTCTGATAGGACCAGCAGCTATACTAGTGATAATGTATGTAGCAGTGAGTCTGATAGGACCAGCAGCTATACTAGTGATAATGTATGTAGCAGTGAGTCTGATAGGACCAGCAGCTATACTAGTGATAATGTATGTAGCAGTGAGTCTGATAGGACCAGCACCTATACTAGTGATAATTTATGTAGCAGTGAGTCTGATAGGACCAATAGCTATACTAGTGATAATGTATGTAGCAGTGAGTCTGATAGGACCAGCAGCTATATTAGTGATAATGTATGTAGCAGTGAGTCTGATAGGACCAGCAGCTATACTAGTGATAATGTATGTAGCAGTGAGTCTGATAGGAGCAGCAGCTATACTAGTGATAATGTATGTAGCAGTGAGTCTGATAGGACCAGCAGCTATACTAGTGATAATGTATGTAGCAGTGAGTCTGATAGGACCAGCAGCTATACTAGTGATAATGTATGTAGCCATGAGTCTGATAGGACCAACAGCTATACTAGTGATAATGTATGTAGCCGTGAGTCTGATAGGACCAATAGCTATACTAGTGATAATGTATGTAGCAGTGAGTCTGATAGGACCAGCAGCTATACTAGTGATAATGTATGTATCAGCGAGTCTGATAGGACCAGCAGCTATACTAGTGATAATGTATGTAGCGGTGAGTCTGATAGGACCAGCAGCTACACTAGTGATAATGTATGTCAAAACATTCAAACTGACATTATTGTTTTTATCTGTAATGTCATCATGTGCTTGACATCATGCTGACAGATAAATGTCAGTATCATGGTCAATTCCTTGATACTGACAATGTCACTGTAAGGTCAATTCCTTGATACTGACAATGTCACTGTGAGGTCAATTCCTTGATACTGACAATGTCACTATGAGATCAATTCCTTGATACTGACAATGTCACTGTGAGATCAATTCCTTGATACTGACAATGTCACTGTGAGATCAATTCCTTGATACTGACAATGTCACTGTGAGATCAATTCCTTGATACCGACAATGTCACTGTGAGTTCAATTCCTTGATACTGACAATGTCACTGTGAGATCAATTCCTTGATACTGACAATGTCACTGTGAGATCAATTCCTTGATACTGACAATGTCACTGTGAGATCAATTCCTTGATACTGACAATGTCACTGTGAGATCAATTCCTTGATACTGACAATGTCACTGTGAGATCAATTCCTTGATACTGACAATGTCACTGTGAGATCAATTCCTTGATACTGACAATGTCACTGTGAGATCAATTCCTTGATACTGACAATGTCACTGTGAGATCAATTCCTTGATACTGACAATGTCACTGTGAGATCAATTCCTTGATACTGACAATGTCACTGTGAGATCAATTCCTTGATACTGACAATGTCACTGTGAGATCAATTCGTTGATACTGACAATGTCACTGTGAGGTCAAAGGAAAAATGGCCAAATTAACATAAATATATAGTAAAGAATTTAGGATTACTTCAGAAATGATTGAACTGAAATTGTACATGAAACTGTATCAAAATTGTGTTTTATCAGGTTGAAAATTTGAAATGAACAGGTGAGCGACACAGGCTCAGCCCACTGAGCCTCTAGTTTAATTTTCTGACATACATGTACATATAATTGTATACAGTAAACCTGTATTATGAGGTCACTTTTGGGACAAGGAAAAAGTGGTCTTTTAAAACAGGTGTCTTCTTAATAGAGTTTCAATTCATATGAAGTGTTCTATGACAGGACAAGAAAATGTGACCTTTTAATACAGGTGACTGCTTAATAGAGGTGACTGCATGGGCAGGTTTGACTTTATATACTGTACTCCTTCTTATTTCAGACTTGCCTTGTTTTACTGGAAGTTAAAATGTATGAAAACATGTATGATTCCTGTTTATTTGATGCCTGTAAACTAAAAGACGACAAAGGAGCAATGATATGTAAAGCTGCTGAAAATCTCGTGAAGGAATGTTCAGAAAACTATGATACAGAATTTGTTGACTGGAGAACGGATGAAATGTGTAGTAAGTATGTCAGAGGTTTTAAAGTAATATCATGCCAGTTTTTCCCTGAAAATTCTATTTGGAATACGGCGGTACCTTTACTAAGCTATTCATGCATGTTTCAAGTCGAAATATGTTCCCAACAATTAGAAATCTGCAAATCCGTGTGCATGTTTAACGTCCTCGCCATTGTTGTGGAGACTGATTAACTTTCGTTTGTTTTGTTCTGATCATGACCTCGTGAAGAAAAGTTTTGGTCCGATGATTGCTGATCATGACCTCGTGAAGAAAAGATAAACAATCATGGATGCTGAGGTAAGCACGCACACATTCCTGACAATGATTATTGAGGAATCTGTCTGTTTCATGTCATGAACCAATTTTTTTTTTTGCAATTATTCTTATGTGGTACACATGGAATATATATATATTTTTTTTTTCATCAACTGAACATGAACATTGCGCATGAGCGATAATCTCCCCGAAAGAGTTCAAATCTTGTGTCACGTGCATATCATTTGCATTAATGTATGGGAAAACAGAATTATCTGCTGTCAAATATTTTGCGATTTGCTCTTAAAATCTGCTTTTGAGCGGATTTTTAATGTTATGCAGTTGATTTTAGTTAAATTTAAGTGACATTAAGTGAAAATATTTCATCCAAAAATTCCACGATATTTGCCTTTCATATTACTTTAAGTAGTAATTATTGACTGGAGAATGGAGGAAATGTGTAGTAAGTATGTCAGAGGTTTTAAGCCGTAATTATTGACTGGAGAACGGAGGAAATGTGTAGTAAGTATGTCAGAGGTTTTAAGCCGTAATTATTGACTGGAGAATGGAGGAAATGTGTAGTAAGTTTGTCAGAGGTTTTAAGCCGTAATTATTGACTGGATTACCAAAGAAATATGAAAGTAAGCAATCCTCACGATGAATACTGTCCTCCGTCCCAAGACCAGTAAAACTTTGTTTGGACCAGTAAATTTTCCAGTTTTTATTTAGAACTATATGAAAATATATTCAGGAATTTGATTTGGACCAGTAAATTCAAATTTTCATTTCGAGGACTGAGAAAGTGAACCCAAGCTGTATAGATTTGATAGTGAAATAAAAAAAACCAGATGATCTATAAGTAGATGAGGAAGGAGGCATGCATGTTAGAGTGATTAAATTTGTTTTTGTTGTTTGTTTGTTTGATGATGTTTAACGCCACTTTCAACAATATTTCAGTTATATCGTGGCAGTCAGTTTTATTGATGGAGGAAACTGGAGAACCCAGAGAAAACCACAGACCTGTCGCAAGTCACTGACAAACTTTATCACATAATGTTGTACACCTCGCCCTGATCAAGATTCGAACTCACAACATCAGTGGTGATAGGCACTGATTGCATAGGTAGTTGTAAATCCAACTACCATATGATCACGGCCACGATGGCCCCTCCCAATCTGTATAGATTTGTTAGTGAAATAAAAAACAGATGATTTATAAGTGAAGATTCCCAGGGCTCAAATCAAACCTACAGAGCTGCTCATTGCATCTCCAGGTGGCAGGTATGGCAAGCTCTCTTGAGGGAGGGAGTGACTTGTCAAGTTATAACACGGAAAGCATGTCCATGGACCATAGTGAGTCACATGTTTGGAGAGTGCCATGCTTCCTGCAGGATAAATGTCTCTTTTGTAGATTTTGAAAACGAGTAGATGCATTGTAGCTGCTACAAAAGATTAAATTTGTCTTCTCTACCCAACTCCCCATCCCTACCCTGAACTCCCCACCCCCCTACCCAACTCCCCATCCCTACCTTGAATTACCCACCCCCTACCCAACTCCCCATCCCTACCTTGAACTCCCCATCCCTACCCTGAACTCCCCATCCCTACCCTGAACTCCCCACCCCCTACCCAATTCCCAATCCCTACCCTGAAATCCCCACCCCCTACCCAACTCCCCATCCCTACCCTGAACTCCCCATCTCTACCCTGAACTCCCCATCCCTACCCTGAACTCCCCACCCCCTACCCTGAACTCCCCATCCCTACCCTGAACTCCCCATCCCTACCCTGAACTCCCCATCCCTATCCTGAACTCCCCATCCCTACCCAACTCCCCATCCCTACCCTGAACTCCCCGTCCCTACTCTGAACTCTCCATTTCTACCCTGAACTCCCCATCCCTACCCAACTCCCCATCCCTACCCTGAACTCCCCATCCCTACCCAACTCCCCATCCCTACCCTGAACTCCCCATCCCATCTCTCTGTAATATTTATACTTCCCTACCCTGAACTCCCCATTCCATCTCTCTATGTAATATTTATACTTCCCTACCCAACTCCCCACCCCATCTCTCTATGTAGTATTTATACTTCCCTACCCTGAACTCCCCATCCCATCCCTCTATGTAGTATTTATACTTCCCTACCCTGAACTCCCCATCCCATCTCTCTATGTAGTATTTATACTTCCCTACCCTGAACTCCCCATCCCATCTCTCTATGTAGTATTTATACTTCCCTACCCTGAACTCCCCATCCCATCTCTCTATGTAGTATTTATACTTCCCTACCCTGAATTCCCCATCCCATCTCTCTATGTAGTATTTATACTTCCCTACCCTGAACTCCCCATCCCATCTCTCTATGTAGTATTTATACTTCCCTACCCTGAACTCCCCATCCCATCTCTCTATGTAGTATTTATACTTCCCTACCCTGAACTCCCCATCCCATCTCTCTATGTAGTATTTATACTTCCCTACCCTGAAATCCCCATCCCATCTCTCTATGTAGTATTTATACTTCCCTACCCTGAACTCCCCATCCCATCTCTCTATGTAGTATTTATACTTCCCTACCCTGAACTCCCCATCCCATCTCTCTATGTAGTATTTATACTTCCCTACCCTGAACTCCCCATCCCATCTCTCTATGTAGTATTTATACTTCCCTACCCTGAACTCCCCATCCCATCTCTCTATGTAGTATTTATACTTCCCTACCCTGAACTCCCCATTCCATCTCTCTATGTAATATTTATACTTCCCTACCCAACTCCCCATCCCATCTCTCTATGTAGTATTTATACTTCCCTACCCTGAAATCCCCATCCCATCTCTCTATGTAGTATTTATACTTCCCTACCCTGAACTCCCCATCCCATCTCTCTATGTAGTATTTATACTTCCCTACCCTGAACTCCCCATCCAATCTCTCTATGTAGTATTTATACTTCCCTACCCTGAACTCCCCATCCCATCTCTCTATGTAGTATTTATACTTCCCTACCCTGAACTCCCCATCCCATCTCTCTATGTAGTATTTATACTTCCCTAACCTGAACTCCCCATCCCATCTCTCTATGTAGTATTTATACTTCCCTACCCTGAACTTCCCATTCCATCTCTCTATGTAATATTTATACTTCCCTACCCAACTCCCCATCCCATCTCTCTATGTAGTATTTATACTTCCCTACCCTGAAATCCCCATCCCATCTCTCTATGTAGTATTTATACTTCCCTACCCTGAACTCCCCATCCCATCTCTCTATGTAGTATTTATACTTCCCTACCCTGAACTCCCCATCCAATCTCTCTATGTAGTATTTATACTTCCCTACCCTGAACTCCCCATCCCATCTCTCTATGTAGTATTTATACTTCCCTACCCTGAACTCCCCATCCCATCTCTCTATGTAGTATTTATACTTCCCTAACCTGAACTCCCCATCCCATCTCTCTATGTAGTATTTATACTTCCCTACCCTGAACTTCCCATTCCATCTCTCTATGTAATATTTATACTTCCCTACCCAACTCCCCATCCCATCTCTCTATGTAGTATTTATACTTCCCTACCCTGAACTCCCCATCCCATCTCTCTATGTAGTATTTATACTTCCCTACCCTGAACTCCCCATCCCATCTCTCTATGTAGTATTTATACTTCCCTACCCTGAACTCCCCATCCCATCTCTCTATGTAGTATTTATACTTCCCTACCCTGAACTCCCCATTCCATCTCTCTATGTAATATTTATACTTCCCTACCCAACTCCCCATCCCATCTCTCTATGTAGTATTTATACTTCCCTACCCCGAACATCCCATCTCTCTATGTAGTATTTATATGTTATTGAACTCGTTCTCATCCTGTATATTGCTGAAATACTGCTCGCTGGACGTTAAGTATGGTAATAATCAATCAATCAACCAGACACCACTAATATGAGTCCATGCCCCAAATACCCACCTAAAAAAGGTTTTCCAATTACCTAACCATTGTCAGGGGTTCCCCCCTAGTCAGTCTGTTATTGCTTTCTTAGTTTTCCTCCTCTATTGATATGTGATCTGATAGCTAGTCACAATATGGCTGAAAATGAAGATAATAAACACCAAAACCCAGGGTAGGATTTACATCTAGTGGATGTTATGCTGAATAATACATGCTCGAGTGTACTTTGAGTGACTTAATGTTGAACAGATCTTTAGAAACTTAATAGTATCGTAATTTTATGGGGTTTTTGGGGTTTTTTTTTGCAGGTATTTCATTGGAATTTAGCATTTAACCCCTTTTTGCAAAATCCAAGATGTGACGCTGTGAGTGATACATGCTCGAGTGTGCTTCTAGTTCCTATAAAAGCTGCACAGATCTTTGGAAACTTGATTTTATGTTGGTTTTTTTTTGCAGGTCCAAATTGTGATGTAGGTAAAGAATACAAGTCATGTGGAACTGAAGAGAATACAAGATCATGTTATAACAAGACTACAGACATTACAGGAGAAGACAGTATATGTAGGCCTGGATGTTACTGTAAGTCGGGGCTCATCATGGACGGAGACAATTGTATAGAACCAGAACAGTGTGGCTGTTTGTATAATGATTTCTATTATTCAGTGAGTATAAAAAAAACTAGTAAGGAGATAACTGTATTGTATTTGGAAATTTCACGGCATCAATTGGAGATTTGATGGTCGCAAATTGAGTTTACTGTCGACGCATTAGTGGAGCCAGTAAGTGGATATTTGCGACCATTAAATCGACAATTGATAACGTATTAGAATTGTTAATATTATGCCTTCACCTATAGGCATCTGGAGCATTAGGATTTTATCCATGTCCATCCATACATCGGACCTGAATTTTGTTTACACTCAATAGCTTGAGTTCTCTTTAAGCAAATCATTTGATATTTATTCACAAGGTCACAAATATAAATGGAAGGCCCAGACTTTACCACTGTCTTCTGTTCTGGAGTTATGTGGGTTGGAGCCCCGATTGAGTCGAACCAAAAATTATAAAAATGTTGCTTGTTGCTGCTTCACTGAGCATGTAGCATTAAGAAGAAAGAGGAAAGACTGGTTGGCTCGAAATCAGGATAATGTGTCAGAGTGGGGGGGGGGGGGGGGGGGCAACATTTCTACCTGCAGATTGTTTTTTCCGTGAGCTGGCATGAATAAAATCCAACTCTGTGTGTTGGTTTAGTACAAAGCAAACATCCTCATCAAAATTTAACTTGTTCTCACCATGATATGGCTGAAATATTGCTGACTTGGCATTAAACAATCAACACTCACTCACTTACAGAATTACTATCTCTGGTGCTTTACATCCACATTTTCATTGTGAGATATACTGCTATTTTATTCAACATTACGTGATTAAAATTTATCAATGACTTGCAGCAGGTCAGTGGTATTCTCCAGATATTCCTTGATTTCGATCAATACAACTGATCACCAGGATATTACTGAAATATTTTTTAACAGTGGCATTAAGCACCAATGATAATAACATACTGATGATATCTCATTGTAAATTTTCTTTAGGTTGGACAAACTTATGTAGATGAAAATTGTACTGCTATTTACACGTGTCAATCAGATAGAACATTTAAGTCAAGACCTCTCTCGTGCAATGAAAATGCTACGTGTAGTAACAAAGAGGGTGTTTATGGCTGTCATTGTAAACATGGATTCATGGGAAATGGAGAAGAATGTGAATGTATGTATAACTGATGTTTCTAACCCTCGTCAAATTATATATTCTCCATCAATTGACCAATATTGTATATATGTGTGTAGTATTAATAGTGCTCATAATTACATGTATTAAAGGAACATACTGATGTAGTTTTTCTATACTCAAACACTTGTTACTGAATACATGTATATGCCTTGTACATGTAAAAAGGAGAGAGCTTGTATAGGCCTAGTCTGTTGGTCAATTCCATTCATATACAGTTGTGAATAAAATATGTTTAAAACAAAAGATATTCCTTAACGACAATTGTCCTGGATATAGCTGAAAAACTGCTCGCTGGATATTAGGCAATAAATAATCAGTCAATCAATCCTTAGCGACAGTATTGAAAATAACATCTTTTTAAGAGTGAAGTTGTTTTTATTTCACTAATAAATGACCGTATGACATCATTATCTGTATTAATTATAGAATTACAGCAATTAATAATTCACTAGTATCATAGAGATTTCAGCAGGAATTAAAGATGTGATATTAGTGAATAATGCATGTCAAGACCTGGCCTTAATATTGTTATCTGTAACATCATAATGCATGTCAAGACCTAGCCTTAATATTGTTATCTGTAACATCATAATGCATGTCAAGACCTAGCCTTAATATTGTTATCTGTAACATCATAATGTATGTCAAGACCTAGCCTTAATATTGTTATCTGTAACATCATAATGCATGTCAAGACCTAGCCTTAATATTGTTATCTGTAACATCATAATGTATGTCAAGACCTAGCCTTAATATTGTTATCTGTAACATCATAATGCATGTCAAGACCTAGCCTTAATATTGTTATCTGTAACATCATAATGTATGTCAAGACCTAGCCTTAATATTGTTATCTGTAACATCACAATGCATGTCAAGACCTAGCCTTAATATTGTTATCTGTAACATCTTAATGTATGTCAAGACCTAGCCTTAATATTGTTATCTGTAACATCATAATATATGTCAAGACCTAGCCTTAATATTGTTATCTGTAACATCATAATGTATGTCAAGACCTAGCCTTAATATGTTATCTGTAACATCATAATGCATTTCAAGACCTAGCCTTAATATTGTTATCTGTTACATCATAATGCATGTCAAGACCTAGCCTTAATATTGTTATCTGTAACATCATAATGCATGTCAAGACATAGCCTTAATATTGTTATCTGTAACATCATAATGCATGTCAAGACCTAGCCTTAATATTGTTATCTGTAACATCATAATGTATGTCAAGACCTAGCCTTAATATTGTTATCTGTAACATCATAATGCATGTCAAGACCTAGCCTTAATATTGTTATCTGTAACATCATAATGCATGTCAAGACCTAGCCTTAATATTGTTATCTGTAACATCATAATGTATGTCAAGACCTAGCCTTAATATGTTATCTGTAACATCATAATGCATGTCAAGACCTAGCCTTAATATTGTTATCTGTTACATCATAATGCATGTCAAGACCCAGCCTTAATATTGTTATCTGTAACATCATAATGCATGTCAAGACCTAGCCTTAATATTGTTATCTGTAACATCATAATGCATGTCAAGACCTAGCCTTAATATTGTTATCTGTAACATCATAATGTATGTCAAGACCTAGCCTTAATATTGTTATCTGTAACATCATAATGCATGTCAAGACCTAGCCTTAATATTGTTATCTGTAACATCATAATGCATGTCAAGACCTAGCCTTAATATTGTTATCTGTAACATCTTAATGTATGTCAAGACCTAGCCTTAATATTGTTATCTGTAACATCATAATGCATGTCAAGACCTAGCCTTAATATTGTTATCTGTAACATCTTAATGTATGTCAAGACCTAGCCTTAATATTGTTATCTGTAACATCTTAATGTATGTCAAGACCTAGCCTTAATATTGTTATCTGTAACATCATAATGCATGTCAAGACCTAGCCTTAATATTGTTATCTGTAACATCATAATGCATGTCAAGACCTAGCCTTAATATTGTTATCTGTAACATCATAATGTATGTCAAGACCTAGCCTTAATATTGTTATCTGTAACATCATAATGTATGTCAAGACCTAGCCTTAATATTGTTATCTAACATCATAATGCATGTCAAGACCTAGCCTTAATATTGTTATCTGTAACATCATAATGTATGTCAAGACCTAGCCTTAATATTGTTATCTGTAACATCATAATGCATGTCAAGACCTAGCCTTAATATTGTTATCTGTAACATCATAATGTATGTCAAGACCTAGCCTTAATATTGTTATCTGTAACATCATAATGCATGTCAAGACCTAGCCTTAATATGTTATCTGTAACATCATAATGCATGTCAAGACCTAGCCTTAATATTGTTATCTGTAACATCTTAATGTATGTCAAGACCTAGCCTTAATATTGTTATCTGTAACATCATAATGCATGTCAAGACCTAGCCTTAATATTGTTATCTGTAACATCATAATGTATGTCAAGACCTAGCCTTAATATTGTTATCTGTAACATCATAATGTATGTCAAGACCTAGCCTTAATATTGTTATCTAACATCATAATGCATGTCAAGACCTAGCCTTAATATTGTTATCTGTAACATCATAATGTATGTCAAGACCTAGCCTTAATATTGTTATCTGTAACATCATAATGCATGTCAAGACCTAGCCTTAATATTGTTATCTGTAACATCATAATGTATGTCAAGACCTAGCCTTAATATTGTTATCTGTAACATCATAATGTATGTCAAGACCTAGCCTTAATATTGTTATCTGTAACATCATAATGCATGTCAAGACCTAGCCTTAATATTGTTATCTGTAACTTCTTAATGTATGTCAAGACCTAGCCTTAATATTGTTATCTGTAACATCATAATGCATGTCAAGACCTAGCCTTAATATTGTTATCTGTAACATCATAATGTATGTCAAGACCTAGCCTTAATATTGTTATCTGTAACATCATAATGTATGTCAAGACCTAGCCTTAATATTGTTATCTAACATCATAATGCATGTCAAGACCTAGCCTTAATATTGTTATCTGTAACATCATAATGTATGTCAAGACCTAGCCTTAATATGTTATCTGTAACATCATAATGCATGTCAAGACCTAGCCTTAATATTGTTATCTGTTACATCATAATGCATGTCAAGACCTAGCCTTAATATTGTTATCTGTAACATCATAATGCATGTCAAGACCTAGCCTTAATATTGTTATCTGTAACATCATAATGCATGTCAAGACCTAGCCTTAATATTGTTATCTGTAACATCATAATGTATGTCAAGACCTAGCCTTAATATTGTTATCTGTAACATCATAATGCATGT
The DNA here is from genome assembly GCA_963680875.1 of Bathymodiolus brooksi. Taxonomy (NCBI): domain Eukaryota; kingdom Metazoa; phylum Mollusca; class Bivalvia; order Mytilida; family Modiolidae; genus Bathymodiolus; species Bathymodiolus brooksi. Next base: position 98,593,381 of record OY804584.1, read on the forward strand.
CAAGACCTAGCCTTAATATTGTTATCTGTAACATCATAATGCATGTCAAGACCTAGCCTTAATATTGTTATCTGTAACATCATAATGTATGTCAAGACCTAGCCTTAATATTGTTATCTGTAACATCATAATGCATGTCAAGACCTAGCCTTAATATTGTTATCTGTTACATCATAATGCATGTCAAGACCTAGCCTTAATATTGTTATCTGTAACATCATAATGCATGTCAAGACCTAGCCTTAATATTGTTATCTGTAACATCATAATGCATGTCAAGACCTAGCCTTAATATTGTTATCTGTAACATCATAATGCATGTCAAGACCTAGCCTTAATATTGTTATCTGTAACATCATAATGCATGTCAAGACCTAGCCTTAATATTGTTATCTGTAACATCTTAATGTATGTCAAGACCTAGCCTTAATATTGTTATCTAACATCATAATGCATGTCAAGACCTAGCCTTAATATTGTTATCTGTAACATCATAATGTATGTCAAGACCTAGCCTTAATATGTTATCTGTAACATCATAATGCATGTCAAGACCTAGCCTTAATATTGTTATCTGTAACATCATAATGCATGTCAAGACCTAGCCTTAATATTGTTATCTGTAACATCATAATGCATGTCAAGACCTAGCCTTAATATTGTTATCTGTAACATCATAATGCATGTCAAGACCTAGCCTTAATATTGTTATCTGTAACATCATAATGCATGTCAAGACCTAGCCTTAATATTGTTATCTGTAACATCATAATGCATGTCAAGACCTAGCCTTAATATTGTTATCTGTAACATCATAATGTATGTCAAGACCTAGCCTTAATATTGTTATCTGTAACATCATAATGCATGTCAAGACCTACCCTTAATATTGTTATCTGTAACATCATAATGCATGTCAAGACCTAGCCTTAATATTGTTATCTGTAACATCTTAATGTATGTCAAGACCTAGCCTTTATATTGTTATCTGTAACATCATAATGCATGTCAAGACCTAGCCTTAATATTGTTATCTGTAACATCATAATGTATATCAAGACCTAGCCTTAATATTGTTATCTGTAACATCATAATGTATGTCAAGACCTAGCCTTAATATTGTTATCTAACATCATAATGCATGTCAAGACCTAGCCTTAATATTGTTATCTGTAACATCATAATGTATGTCAAGACCTAGCCTTAATATTGTTATCTGTAACATCATAATGCATGTCAAGACCTAGCCTTAATATTGTTATCTGTAACATCATAATGCATGTCAAGACCTAGCCTTAATATTGTTATCTGTAACATCATAATGCATGTCAAGACCTAGCCTTAATATTGTTATCTGTAACATCATAATGCATGTCAAGACCTAGCCTTAATATTGTTATCTGTAACATCATAATGTATGTCAAGACCTAGCCTTAATATTGTTATCTGTAACATCATAATGTATGTCAAGACCTAGCCTTAATATTGTTATCTGTAACATCATAATGCATGTCAAGACCTAGCCTTAATATTGTTATCTGTAACATCATAATGCATGTCAAGACCTAGCCTTAATATTGTTATCTGTAACATCATAATGCATGTCAAGACCTAGCCTTAATATTGTTATCTGTAACATTATTATGTATGTCAAGACCCAGCCTTAATATTGTTATCTGTAACATCATAATGCATGTCAAGACCTAGCCTTAATATTGTTATCTGTAACATCATAATGCATGTCAAGACCTAGCCTTAATATTGTTATCTGTAACATCATAATGTATGTCAAGACCTAGCCTTAATATTGTTATCTGTAACATCATAATGCATGTCAAGACCTAGCCTTAATATTGTTATCTGTAACATCATAATGTATGTCAAGACCTAGCCTTAATATTGTTATCTGTAACATCATAATGTATGTCAAGACCTAGCCTTAATATTGTTATCTAACATCATAATGCATGTCAAGACCTAGCCTTAATATTGTTATCTGTAACATCATAATGTATGTCAAGACCTAGCCTTAATATTGTTATCTGTAACATCATAATGCATGTCAAGACCTAGCCTTAATATTGTTATCTGTAACATCATAATGTATGTCAAGATCTAGCCTTAATATTGTTATCTGTAACATCATAATGCATGTCAAGACCTAGCCTTAATATTGTGTTATCTGTAACATCATAATGCATTTCAAGACCTAGCCTTAATATTGTTATCTGTAGCATCTTAATGTATGTCAAGACCTAGCCTTAATATTGTTATCTGTAACATCATAATGCATGTCAAGACCTAGCCTTAATATTGTTATCTGTAACATCATAATGTATGTCAAGACCTAGCCTTAATATTGTTATCTGTAACGTCATAATGTATGTCAAGACCTAGCCTTAATATTGTTATCTAACATCATAATGCATGTCAAGACCTAGCCTTAATATTGTTATCTGTAACATCATAATGTATGTCAAGACCTAGCCTTAATATGTTATCTGTAACATCATAATGCATGTCAAGACCTAGCCTTAATATTGTTATCTGTAACATCATAATGCATGTCAAGACCTAGCCTTAATATTGTTATCTGTAACATCATAATGCATGTCAAGACCTAGCCTTAATATTGTTATCTGTAACATCATAATGCATGTCAAGACCTAGCCTTAATATTGTTATCTGTAACATCATAATGCATGTCAAGACCTAGCCTTAATATTGTTATCTGTAACATCATAATGCATGTCAAGACCTAGCCTTAATATTGTTATCTGTAACATCATAATGTATGTCAAGACCTAGCCTTAATATTGTTATCTGTAACATCATAATGCATGTCAAGACCTACCCTTAATATTGTTATCTGTAACATCATAATGCATGTCAAGACCTAGCCTTAATATTGTTATCTGTAACATCTTAATGTATGTCAAGACCTAGCCTTTATATTGTTATCTGTAACATCATAATGCATGTCAAGACCTAGCCTTAATATTGTTATCTGTAACATCATAATGTATATCAAGACCTAGCCTTAATATTGTTATCTGTAACATCATAATGTATGTCAAGACCTAGCCTTAATATTGTTATCTAACATCATAATGCATGTCAAGACCTAGCCTTAATATTGTTATCTGTAACATCATAATGTATGTCAAGACCTAGCCTTAATATTGTTATCTGTAACATCATAATGCATGTCAAGACCTAGCCTTAATATTGTTATCTGTAACATCATAATGCATGTCAAGACCTAGCCTTAATATTGTTATCTGTAACATCATAATGCATGTCAAGACCTAGCCTTAATATTGTTATCTGTAACATCATAATGCATGTCAAGACCTAGCCTTAATATTGTTATCTGTAACATCATAATGTATGTCAAGACCTAGCCTTAATATTGTTATCTGTAACATCATAATGTATGTCAAGACCTAGCCTTAATATTGTTATCTGTAACATCATAATGCATGTCAAGACCTAGCCTTAATATTGTTATCTGTAACATCATAATGCATGTCAAGACCTAGCCTTAATATTGTTATCTGTAACATCATAATGCATGTCAAGACCTAGCCTTAATATTGTTATCTGTAACATTATTATGTATGTCAAGACCCAGCCTTAATATTGTTATCTGTAACATCATAATGCATGTCAAGACCTAGCCTTAATATTGTTATCTGTAACATCATAATGCATGTCAAGACCTAGCCTTAATATTGTTATCTGTAACATCATAATGTATGTCAAGACCTAGCCTTAATATTGTTATCTGTAACATCATAATGCATGTCAAGACCTAGCCTTAATATTGTTATCTGTAACATCATAATGTATGTCAAGACCTAGCCTTAATATTGTTATCTGTAACATCATAATGTATGTCAAGACCTAGCCTTAATATTGTTATCTAACATCATAATGCATGTCAAGACCTAGCCTTAATATTGTTATCTGTAACATCATAATGTATGTCAAGACCTAGCCTTAATATTGTTATCTGTAACATCATAATGCATGTCAAGACCTAGCCTTAATATTGTTATCTGTAACATCATAATGTATGTCAAGACCTAGCCTTAATATTGTTATCTGTAACATCATAATGCATGTCAAGACCTAGCCTTAATATTGTGTTATCTGTAACATCATAATGCATTTCAAGACCTAGCCTTAATATTGTTATCTGTAACATCTTAATGTATGTCAAGACCTAGCCTTAATATTGTTATCTGTAACATCATAATGCATGTCAAGACCTAGCCTTAATATTGTTATCTGTAACATCATAATGTATGTCAAGACCTAGCCTTAATATTGTTATCTGTAACGTCATAATGTATGTCAAGACCTAGCCTTAATATTGTTATCTAACATCATAATGCATGTCAAGACATAGCCTTAATATTGTTATCTGTAACATCATAATGTATGTCAAGACCTAGCCTTAATATTGTTATCTGTAACATCATAATGCATGTCAAGACCTAGCCTTAATATTGTTATCTGTAACATCATAATGTATGTCAAGACCTAGCCTTAATATTGTTATCTGTAACATCATAATGTATGTCAAGACCTAGCCTTAATATTGTTATCTGTAACATCATAATGCATGTCAAGACCTAGCCTTAATATTGTTATCTGTAACATCATAATGCATGTCAAGACCTAGCCTTAATATTGTTATCTGTAACATCTTAATGTATGTTAAGACCTAGCCTTAATATTGTTATCTGTAACATCATAATGCATGTCAAGACCTAGCCTTAATATTGTTATCTGTAACATCATAATGTATGTCAAGACCTAGCCTTGATATTGTTATCTGTAACATCATAATGTATGTCAAGACCTAGCCTTAATATTGTTATCTAACATCATAATGCATGTCAAGACCTAGCCTTAATATTGTTATCTGTAACATCATAATGTATGTCAAGACCTAGCCTTAATATTGTTATCTGTAACATCATAATGCATGTCAAGACCTAGCCTTAATATTGTTATCTGTAACATCATAATGTATGTCAAGACCCAGCCTTAATATTGTTATCTGTAACATCATAATGTATGTCAAGACCTAGCCTTAATATTGTTATCTGTAACATCATAATGCATGTCAAGACCTAGCCTTAATATTGTTATCTGTAACATCATAATGCATGTCAAGACCTAGCCTTAATATTGTTATCTGTAACATCTTAATGTATGTCAAGACCTAGCCTTAATATTGTTATCTGTAACATCATAATGCATGTCAAGACCTAGCCTTAATATTGTTATCTAACATCATAATGCATGTCAAGACCTAGCTTTAATATTGTTATCTGTAACATCATAATGTATGTCATGACCTAGCCTTAATATGTTATCTGTAACATCATAATGCATGTCAAGACCTAGCCTTAATATTGTTATCTGTAACATCATAATGCATGTCAAGACCTAGCCTTAATATTGTTATCTATAACATCATAATGCATGTCAAGACCTAGCCTTAATATTGTTATCTGTAACATCATAATGCATGTCAAGACCTAGCCTTAATATTGTTATCTGTAACATCATAATGTATGTCAAGACCTAGCCTTAATATTGTTATCTGTAACATCATAATGTATGTCAAGACCTAGCCTTAATATTGTTATCTGTAACATCATAATGCATGTCAAGACCTAGCCTTAATATTGTTATCTGTAACATCATAATGCATGTCAAGACCTAGCCTTAATATTGTTATCTGTAACATCATAATGTATGTCAAGACCTAGCCTTAATATTGTTATCTGTAACATCATAATGCATGTCAAGACCTAGCCTTAATATTGTTATCTGTAACATCATAATGCATGTCAAGACCTAGCCTTAATATTGTTATCTGTAACATCATAATGCATGTCAAGACCTAGCCTTAATATTGTTATCTGTAACATCATAATGCATGTCAAGACCTAGCCTTAATATTGTTATCTGTAACATCATAATGCATGTCAAGACTTAGCCTTAATATTGTTATCTGTAACATCATAATGTATGTCAAGACCCAGCCTTAATATTGTTATCTGTAACATCATAATGTATGTCAAGACCTAGCCTTAATATTGTTATCTGTAACATCATAATGTATGTCAAGACCTAGCCTTAATATTGTTATCTGTAACATCATAATGCATTTCAAGACCTAGCCTTAATATTGTTATCTGTAACATCTTAATGTATGTCAAGACCTAGCCTTAATATTGTTATCTGTAACATCATAATGCATGTCAAGACCTAGCCTTAATATTGTTATCTGTAACATCATAATGTATGTCAAGACCTAGCCTTAATATTGTTATCTGTAACGTCATAATGTATGTCAAGACCTAGCCTTAATATTGTTATCTAACATCATAATGCATGTCAAGACATAGCCTTAATATTGTTATCTGTAACATCATAATGTATGTCAAGACCTAGCCTTAATATTGTTATCTGTAACATCATAATGCATGTCAAGACCTAGCCTTAATATTGTTATCTGTAACATCATAATGTATGTCAAGACCTAGCCTTAATATTGTTATCTGTAACATCATAATGTATGTCAAGACCTAGCCTTAATATTGTTATCTGTAACATCATAATGCATGTCAAGACCTAGCCTTAATATTGTTATCTGTAACATCATAATGTATGTCAAGACCTAGCCTTAATATTGTTATCTGTAACATCATAATGTATGTCAAGACCTAGCCTTAATATTGTTATCTAACATCATAATGCATGTCAAGACCTAGCCTTAATATTGTTATCTGTAACATCATAATGTATGTCAAGACCTAGCCTTAATATTGTTATCTGTAACATCATAATGCATGTCAAGACCTAGCCTTAATATTGTTATCTGTAACATCATAATGTATGTCAAGACCTAGCCTTAATATTGTTATCTGTAACATCATAATGCATGTCAAGACCTAGCCTTAATATTGTGTTATCTGTAACATCATAATGCATTTCAAGACCTAGCCTTAATATTGTTATCTGTAACATCTTAATGTATGTCAAGACCTAGCCTTAATATTGTTATCTGTAACATCATAATGCATGTCAAGACCTAGCCTTAATATTGTTATCTGTAACATCATAATGTATGTCAAGACCTAGCCTTAATATTGTTATCTGTAACGTCATAATGTATGTCAAGACCTAGCCTTAATATTGTTATCTAACATCATAATGCATGTCAAGACATAGCCTTAATATTGTTATCTGTAACATCATAATGTATGTCAAGACCTAGCCTTAATATTGTTATCTGTAACATCATAATGCATGTCAAGACCTAGCCTTAATATTGTTATCTGTAACATCATAATGTATGTCAAGACCTAGCCTTAATATTGTTATCTGTAACATCATAATGTATGTCAAGACCTAGCCTTAATATTGTTATCTGTAACATCATAATGCATGTCAAGACCTAGCCTTAATATTGTTATCTGTAACATCATAATGCATGTCAAGACCTAGCCTTAATATTGTTATCTGTAACATCTTAATGTATGTTAAGACCTAGCCTTAATATTGTTATCTGTAACATCATAATGCATGTCAAGACCTAGCCTTAATATTGTTATCTGTAACATCATAATGTATGTCAAGACCTAGCCTTGATATTGTTATCTGTAACATCATAATGTATGTCAAGACCTAGCCTTAATATTGTTATCTAACATCATAATGCATGTCAAGACCTAGCCTTAATATTGTTATCTGTAACATCATAATGTATGTCAAGACCTAGCCTTAATATTGTTATCTGTAACATCATAATGCATGTCAAGACCTAGCCTTAATATTGTTATCTGTAACATCATAATGTATGTCAAGACCCAGCCTTAATATTGTTATCTGTAACATCATAATGTATGTCAAGACCTAGCCTTAATATTGTTATCTGTAACATCATAATGCATGTCAAGACCTAGCCTTAATATTGTTATCTGTAACATCATAATGCATGTCAAGACCTAGCCTTAATATTGTTATCTGTAACATCTTAATGTATGTCAAGACCTAGCCTTAATATTGTTATCTGTAACATCATAATGCATGTCAAGACCTAGCCTTAATATTGTTATCTAACATCATAATGCATGTCAAGACCTAGCTTTAATATTGTTATCTGTAACATCATAATGTATGTCATGACCTAGCCTTAATATGTTATCTGTAACATCATAATGCATGTCAAGACCTAGCCTTAATATTGTTATCTGTAACATCATAATGCATGTCAAGACCTAGCCTTAATATTGTTATCTATAACATCATAATGCATGTCAAGACCTAGCCTTAATATTGTTATCTGTAACATCATAATGCATGTCAAGACCTAGCCTTAATATTGTTATCTGTAACATCATAATGTATGTCAAGACCTAGCCTTGATATTGTTATCTGTAACATCATAATGTATGTCAAGACCTAGCCTTAATATTGTTATCTGTAACATCATAATGCATGTCAAGACCTAGCCTTAATATTGTTATCTGTAACATCATAATGCATGTCAAGACCTAGCCTTAATATTGTTATCTGTAACATCATAATGTATGTCAAGACCTAGCCTTAATATTGTTATCTGTAACATCATAATGCATGTCAAGACCTAGCCTTAATATTGTTATCTGTAACATCATAATGCATGTCAAGACCTAGCCTTAATATTGTTATCTGTAACATCATAATGCATGTCAAGACCTAGCCTTAATATTGTTATCTGTAACATCATAATGCATGTCAAGACTTAGCCTTAATATTGTTATCTGTAACATCATAATGTATGTCAAGACCCAGCCTTAATATTGTTATCTGTAACATCATAATGTATGTCAAGACCTAGCCTTAATATTGTTATCTGTAACATCATAATGTATGTCAAGACCTAGCCTTAATATTGTTATCTGTAACATCATAATGCATGTCAAGACCTAGCCTTAATATTGTTATCTGTAACATCATAATGTATGTCAAGACCTAGCCTTAATATTGTTATCTGTAACATCATAATGCATGTCAAGACCTAGCCTTAATATTGTTATCTGTAACATCATAATGCATGTCAAGACCTAGCCTTAATATTGTTATCTGTAACATCATAATGCATGTCAAGACCTAGCCTTAATATTGTTATCTGTAACATCATAATGCATGTCAAGACCTAGCCTTAATATTGTTATCTGTAACATCATAATGCATGTCAAGACCTAGCCTTAATATTGTTATCTGTAACATCATAATGCATGTCAAGACCTAGCCTTAATATTGTTATCTGTAACATCATAATGCATGTCAAGACCTAGCCTTAATATTGTTATCTGTAACATCATTATGTATTTGATGTCACACTGACCAATAATGTTCAGTATCAGAGTCAGTTCGTTGATACTGACAGTATCAAATGATGAGATCATACGAAAAATGACCAAATTGCCGATAAAGCAAATTCTTGGTCATTTTTTACAAATTTTAAGACAAAAATTCTAATTAATATAATTTTGTCAAATCATGAAAACTAGATGTGAGTTATTTTTTTCTTCAGTTGATCCATGTGGATCTGACCCTTGCAATCCGGACGAAATCTGTGTTGTGAAGGGAGAATCTTACCTATGTGAATGTCGGATGGGTTACCAAGGAGACTGTAATAATTGTGATGGTAAGGTTTGTAATACATGGTTGAAAAATGAAAAAAAAGACTGGATGATACTGTACCGAATGCCGAGTGGAAATACCAGGGGGCTGTCATAAATATCTTTCTGATAATAACTTGAATATACCTAATTAAATGGGGCCCATCTTGGGCATGATTGTATGGTAGTTGGATTTACAGCAACCAGTGCAATCAGTGCCTGTCATCACTAAAGTTGTGAGTTCGAATTTCGTCCATGGCGATGTGTGCTCGATACAACATCATGTGATAAAGTTTGTCAGTGACTTGCGACAGATAAGTGGTTTTCTCTTAGTACTCCGGTTTCCTCCACCAATAAAACTGACTGCCATGATATAACTGAAATATATTGTTGAAATTGGCATTAAACACCATAAACAACCAGCCGCAAATATATATATATAGAAAATACATACCTTTTCTTGGTATATAAAATATTCTATGTCTGAGGCTTAGCAGGTACAAATGTGCCAAGTATTTCTAACCTGTCACATGACCTGTCACATGACAAATAGAAATAGTAATGCAAGAAATGTCAGCTCCAATAGAAAATTAGTTTTAAAATTTTGTTTTCTCTACATTTTTTTGTCTACAAAAGAAATAATTTATACATAATGTTTAGTTTTTCTTTTTTTTTCTAATGTTAAATAGTGCTGTTCCTTTATTTTAATTTATGTCTAAGTGTAATGTTATATAGTCTCTCATGTTCATTTACATCCATGTCTTTTCTTACTACAAGCTGTTTCTTTACTTTAATTTATGTCTAAGGGTAATGTTATATAGTCTCTCATGTTCATTTACATCTATATCCTTTATTACTACAAGCTGTTCCTTTACTTTAATTTATGTCTAAGTGTAACATTAGATAGTCTCTCATGTTCATTTACATCAATATCCTTTTTTTTTTAACTAATTTAATAGATATAGATGAATGCGCTACACGAACACATGACTGCCCGCCACATTCAAGATGTCACAACACGCCAGGCAGTTTTAGATGTGAATGCATTGACGGGTATACCACCCACAATAAAAGATGTGAAGGTAAGGTTCTGTGAAAGTACCCACAATAAAAGATGTGAAGGTAAGGTTCTGTGAAAGTACCCAAAATAAAAGATGTGAAGGTAAGGTTCTGTGAAAGTACTTTTATTTGTTGGCACCAATTTTCGTGGTTTCTACAAAATGCATTGATCCATGGGTTCTTGAATTCATGGTTTCAAACATTACAGGCAACAATCAATGGGAACATTGCATTTCGTTGGATTTATATTTTCGTGGTTTAAGTGAACCACGGAATCCACGATGATTAGAACCCCACGATTAATGATGATGTCACAGTATTTATGATTGAGTGACGTTTTCTATATACACTGAAGCCTTGTTATTTATATATCTGGTATATAGAGACAATATACGTATGTCAGAAAATAACAGATTTATTTGTACAAGCTTTAGAAACACGTAGAAAAGTCAGCCTTTGGCAAGATTTTCTATCCTGTTTCTCAGCGAATGCAAATGAATTTATATTTTATATTGACAATGAAGTAAATAGATATTTCTGATTGAACTGTAAAAATGAATTGCTGTCATCAATTACTCAATTGATGCCTTAAAGTAGTTTCTACATCATCAAGAAACAATATATCCATATCATTCACAGAGATTCCCCATTTACCTTTACACCATTTACCTTTACACCATTTACTTTTACACCATTTACTTTTACACCATTTACTTTTACACCATTTACCTTTACACCATTTACTTTTACACCATTTACTTTTACACCATTTACCTTTACACCATTTACGTTTACACCATTTACCTTTACACCACTTACTTTTACACCATTTACTTTTACACCATTTACATTTACACCATTTACTTTTACCCCATTTACCTTTACACCATTTACTTTTACACCATTTACCTTTACACCATTTACTTTTACACCATTTACCTTTACACCATTTACTTTTACACCATTTACTTTTACACCATTTACCTTTACACCATTTACTTTTACACCATTTACATTTACACCATTTACCTTTACACCATTTACATTTACATCATTTACCTTTACACCATTTACTTTTACACCATTTACTTTTACACCATTTACCTTTACACCATTTACTTTTACACCATTTACCTTTACACCATTTACATTTACACCATTTACCTTTACACCATTTACTTTTACACCATTTACTTTTACACCATTTACTTTTACACCATTTACCTTTACACCATTTACTTTTACACCATTTACCTTTACGCCATTTACCTTTACACCATTTACTTTTACACCATTTACCTTTACACCATTTACTTTTATACCATTTACTTTTACACCATTTACCTTTACACCATTTACCTTTACACCATTTACTTTTACACCATTTACCTTTACACCATTTACCTTTACACCATTTACCTTTACACCATTTACCTTTACACCATTTACCTTTACACCATTTACTTTTACACCATTTACCTTTACACCATTTACTTTTACACCATTTACCTTTACACCATTTACCTTTACACCATTTACTTTTACACCATTTACCTTTACACCATTTACCTTTACACCATTTACCTTTACACCATAAATGAGGATGTCATTGTTGTGATCCTATGGTAGTTAGATTTACAACAACCTATGCAATCAGTGCATATCGCCACTAATGTTGTCAATTTGAATCACTCTCATGGCGAGGTGTACTTGACACAACATTAACTGATAAAATTGTCAGTGACTTGCGGTTGGTCGGTGGTTTTCTCCGGGTACTCTGGTTTCCTCCACTAATAAAACTGCACCATGATATAACTGAAATATTGTTGACAATGACAATAATAATAATAATAATAATAAATTCTTTATTTATAGAGGATTACACAGTTAGTTAATAACTAATCTTCCCTGAGGCCCTCATTGACATATTTAGACATACATTGTAAAGTACACAATATAAAGTTACACAATACATTGTAATAAGTATACACAAAAGATTTAGTAAACATTTAATGATAAATTAAGGTACATCATCATTTAAAATGAGACTTTTAACTTTTGTTTTAAATGCATTATGAGAAGAAGCTTGCCGTATCGAAAACGGAAGTTCATTCCATAGCTTTGGTCCAGAGTATGTAAAAGTTTTCTTAAAAAGTTCAGTTTTTGCCTTTGGGATTTGTAATTTTTCACTTACAACATTTCGGAGAGAGTAAGGATTTCTATCAGACAAGTACTGGATTTTATTTTTTAAATATATAGGTGCTTCATTCTTTAGACATTTTGAAATAAGAAGATATTTATGATATTTGATTCTTATCTTCTTGTTAAGCACCATAACTATCCATGTTTACATACATTTTAATTACTGTACATTTGTTTAATATTTCTATTTTTAGATATCAATGAATGTAAGATAGGACTGGCTAAATGTTCTGATGGAACTAAATGTTTCAACACCCCAGGAAGTTATCACTGTGAACCTTGTTCAGGTATTCAATACTCTATAGTGGTCATGCCATATCTGGCGATGTGGACTCGATACAACATTATGTGATAAAGTTTGTCAGTGAATTGCAATAAGTTGGTTGTTTTTTTCGGGTTCTCCAGTTATGGTTTTTTGTTTCGTTCAGAATTTTTTTTTCGGACAACACAAGAGTTAGAATTTTTTTTTTTTGTCGCGCAAAACGCAATTTTTTTTTCCAGAATTTAACATTAGGTTATATGACAAAAACTCTGAATCAGATTATTATTTTTTCCTCCACCAAAATCAGAATATTTTTTTCAGCAGCATTTAGAAAAAAACCATAACCCCCTCCAAATTAAATGGTCGGTCCCTAATATAATTCAAATATTGTTAAAAGTGGTGTTAAACATCATAAACCATAATACCATATCAATGACGGAATACATACCATCGCATTGTAGTACATGATATCACATACTGACAACGAATTCCTGTCGCCATAGGGCATAATTTATTTTAAAGAATTTTAAAGTATACCTGGCTTTAATAAAGGTCTATGCCGTTAGAAGGGTTTGTAAAGGGCTGTTGATAGGGGTTGACAGAATAGTTAACATTGACAGAATGCATATTCCTGAGCTTGTGTTTCTATCATGATTTCCTTTATAGAGGGTTACTGCTACCAAGCAAGCTACTGAATCAAGGGCTTCTAGTGGTTAAGTTTAAGTCATTACTTCAAGAGTTTTATCTGGATCTAAAATCCATTTGTCGTCCATTATAGTTCATAGTTTAGCTAAAGCACACTGAGGAAATATATTTGAAAATATTTTTCGCTGAAATCAATAGAACTTTTTCAAAACAAGCTTTGTTGGATTGTCCTTTGTGTGGGGGTGTAAATGAAATATCATGTAAAGGGATTCACAATAATTTTTGCTCAAAATAATGATACATGTTAATAGTTGCATTAAGATAAATTTGAAGATACCAAAGGGGTAATCAGAAGTTGTGAATCGAAGAAGTACAGACAATGCAATGGCCAAAAGAAAAAGGACAAAAGCACAAACACCGATCTACAAAACATTACACAGAAAACTAAAGATCGAGCAACACGAGCCCAACCAAAAACCAGTGGTGAACTCCAGTGAAAATTTTTCTCTCAATATTATATTAATACTAGATTGAAAGAGCTGAGTATGGAGAATCAAGACAAGAATTTCAGGTTCATTAACTGTTAACAGCAGTAAGAAAAGAGAGTTTGACACGCTTTACGATAAAGGGCATTAATACATCCTCTTGTGTGGTGGCTCTCTACAAGGATTGAGCTTTTATTATTAATTTAAAGATGGACACCACAATATATACTTAGTTATGATTGGCCATTAATGGTTTAGTTTATAATTATTTTATTTGATCAATGATACAAAGAGGATCAGACACAAGTTTTACCAACTTATGGAGTCTCCTCCTATATATAATTATTATTACATTATCATTATGTTGAGAATGCACAAGAAAAGAAGAAAAATACAATTTTATCATATAACAAACAAAGCTGAAAATAATCAATGAATAAAAAGAAATGAGGAAAACATGTTTGTGTGTGTGTGTTTGTTTGGATGCTGGTCATTGTTTAGTTAATACATATAGATAATTAGAAATTGTTTAGACCTTTTTTTGAATAGAAAAAACAGAATAAGAAATAACACAATTATCTGCATAACTTAAAAGTTTCACTATTGATTCCTATGTTACAATGTCTTGTCAGAAATAAAAATAATCTATTAACTGTAAGGATAAATAACAATATATTTTTTTAGCCAACTCACCATCCAACAAATGCTGTGCTTGTCATGGAGGAAAATGTACTAAGCCAGGACAAGTAAGTTAATAGACAACTAGGAGTATACAACATGAGACTGATGTAATCTATTAAGACTTACGATTAATCTCCCTCTGGACTATTTTGGCTATCCTCATCCTGCTTTATGTTTGCTGTTTGTTTTTCTTCCTCCCAAAGACTTTTACATTATTTGTCTATCCAATCTTTTGACTTTGAGCGTACCAGATGGAAGTTGTTCCAGAAGCGCTTCGTTTTTATTGAATTGAGTAAAGAAAATTTAGTTGAGAAGAATTTATTATTAAGATAGTGCAAAGCTATGATTTTATTAGTTGGTATGTTGTATGAATTGTATTCCTTAAAATTTTGAATTATAATAGTCACCCTCTTATATTGACGGAATATAAGTTCCACCATAATGTTTGTTCCTCGGAAATTTTATTATGTATAAAAAGTTCCATTAGGTACTATCCTTATATAATATTTCATCCAATGCCATAAGGAATCTTCCATGGAACTGGATAAAATATTATATAAGGAAAGTTCCCTCCGGAACTTTTATAATTACGCAATAAAATTTCAACCAGAGGAAAAATACATCCAAAGATATTTTTTAACTTGACTGATAAACTAGAGTTTCCGAGTGGAATAAATATTATGTAGTATAGTTTCCAGGTAGAAAAATTCTTGTATAATGAATTATTATCATATGATATTTGCAAGTGGTATGTATGATTATAATAATAATAAAAATTTCCGTGTGAAATAATTATTTTACACATTTATGACAAGAATAAATATTACATAATAGAAGTTCCAGATATTAAGGGAACACAATAACTGTTTAGATGATACTAATCTTATCAAATACTGCAATGAATCCTTACTAGCAGTAATCTTAGAATGTTTGTCAATATGTTTTTTTTAGTTAAATACTGGCCATTCATTGACTGACTGTAAAGAAATTATTATGATATTCAACATTCTTTTTTAAAATATTTGAACAGAAAGATAGGAACATAATACTAATATTGGTAAATAAATAGAAAGTCCTTACCTTTTATGTAAGAGCCATCTGATAAATATGAGAAAAACTGTCCATACTCCTCTGCTTCCATGTTTTTCATGCATTAAGGTAAAGAAGTCACAGGTGGATGATTTAAAAACTGATTACATGTATCACATGACCTTATCTATACATGTACCATAATATTATTTCCATCAATAGATGGAACAAATATTATAAAGATGTATTCCAGGAAATTCTTTTATAAACGTAGAACAAATATTTGTTCTGGAGAACTTTTATTATATACAGTTTGGTTCCTGTTAGAACTTATATTATGTGGAACAAATATACAGTCACATTATAAGGTTACTATGGTTTCCTCCACCAATAAAACTGACCAACCTATTAATGTGAGTTTGAGATAACACTTTACACTGTATATATCCACGGCTTGCCTTACAAGTGGAAATTTATATTTGTAGGTATGTGGTACTAACGGGAAGACCTACCAAAGTGAGGCAGATCTAATTATAGATCGATGTGAGAGTGGTAAAAAGATCCATGTTGACTATAGCGGAACATGTCAAGGTAATATTTATTGTATATTTACACTGAAACCTGTTAAGCTGAATCCTAGATAAACCGAAATCCTGTTTAAACCAAACTTTAGATAAAGTCCCAATGTAGGAAATCTTTGTTTAGAAAAGATTGAAGATGCCAAAGGGGTAATCAGAAGCTGTAATCGAAGGACAGACAGCACAATGGCCAAATGAAAAAGGACAAAAGGACAAACAACGATCTACAAAACATTACACATAAAACTAAAGTTTGAACAACATGAACCCCACTGAAAACCGGGGGTGAACTCAGGTGCTTTGGAAGGGTAACCAGGTACTGCTCCTCTAGTGACACCTGTCGTGTTACTGTTAGCGACATGAACATCATATCATTTAAGTTCTATAAATTGATAACTGTCTATTACCAACATGTTGGTCTCACGAAGGTTTGTTTTAGACAGGTGAGGTTTGTTTTAGACAGGTGAGGTTTGTTTAGACAGGTGAGGTTTGGTTTAGACAGGTGAGGTTTGTTTTAGACAGGTGAGGTTTGTTTTTAGACAGGTGAGGTTTGTTTTAGACAGGTGAGGTTTGTTATAGACAGGTGAGGTTTGTTTTAGACAGGTGAGGTTTGGTTTAGACAGGTGAGGTTTGTTTTAGACAGGTGAGGTTTGGTTTAGACAGGTGAGGTTTGTTTTAGACAGGTGAGGTTTGTTTTAGACAGGTGAGGTTTGGTTTAGACAGGTGAGGT
Source organism: Bathymodiolus brooksi (assembly GCA_963680875.1). NCBI lineage: Eukaryota > Metazoa > Mollusca > Bivalvia > Mytilida > Modiolidae > Bathymodiolus > Bathymodiolus brooksi. Next base: position 98,610,747 of record OY804584.1, read on the forward strand.
TTGTTTTAGACAGGTGAGGTTTGTTATAGACAGGTTTCACTGTTAATACCACTGTTTCTACATTATATGATTATATGATTAGATATTAGATATTAGATATTGATGTGGTATTTTTGGTTTTTCATTTTATTACCGTAATTACTGATATATGATACACACTGAAGGAGGAATTTAACCTGCATATGTCAAACACCTGTCTATTCTGAACACAAGAGGAGGTTCAGCTTAGACAGGTTTTTACTGTGTTCTAGTATTGTACATTTTACATGAATGACCATGAATTAATTTGACTTTTAACAGACAGTTGTCCATCAGAAAAGCTATGTCCTAAGTGGCAGAATTGTGAAGTCAGTGAAGCTACTGGTGCACCTAACTGTGGATGTGAGCCTTGTACAGAAAGTGAGAGAAATTCTACAGGTTAGCTAATATAAAACTTATATATATGATAATATCTGTGTCATGAAGATTAAATATACTATGTATGTAACAGCAGAGCATGTTTTACCTCTGAAAAATGCAATGTCCCCGATGGGATTCAATCCTGGGACCTAGCACACTTTCTTTAAGGGGATAGGGTTAGTACTTCGCTAATAGTAAAAAATTATGTCTGGTAGGTTCAACTTGTATTTGATAATCTAACTTGGCAACGTTACGTAATAGATATGACGTTACACAATGGTTAACGTCAGTTACTGTTCATAAACGTAATACTTAGAATTGTGGCAAATCCATGACACGCACTCTAAGCCACCGCTCTACCAACTGAGCTAAAGGAGATCTTTACTAACGCAGTTAGCAGAGGTGGTTATGAACCTACTACGGTTCCTATAACCATGGGTAGGGGAAGTTTCCGTTACATGTATAAAGTTCAAGATTTGGAATCAGCGTTCTTCAGAACAACACTGTTTACTCAGTTATATGTGTGGGTTGGCATTCTACTCACATATAGAAAATACTTGCATGACCACATCATTACACTAAGAGGATTTTAGGCCCATAAATCTAGTTTAACTCCGCCACTTTTTATGGAAGTGCTTGTACCAAGCCAGGAAAGTGGGCAGTCATGTATTTGTGTGTTGGGGGTAATCGATTTTGCTTCTTTCTATGACTTTTGTAATTACATTTTGGAACTAAATTCCGACAGTGTGCACAACGTATTTCTGAATAAAGTCTTTATATGTTTTCAGTAAAGGTTTGCAGTAATAAGTTAGATCTGTATGAAAATATGTGTGCCTTTAAAAGAATCCAGTGTGCCTTAGATAGAGAAGATATCCCAATAGTAAATACTACATCACCTTGTACCGAGAAAAAAGGAGGTAATATATAATATACAGTTAAACCTGTAGTAAGAGGTCATGACCTTTGGGACAAATGATTCAATGAAATTTTCCATGACAGGACAAGAAAAAGATGACCTTTTAATACAGGTGACTGCTTAATAGAGGTGACCGCATAGGCAAGGTTAACTGTACATTGTTTCACAATGTCAGCTGTCAAACCTGTATTAAGAGGTCACATTTAGGATATAGAAAAAATGGGCTTATAAGACATGTGACCTGTTAAAAGAGGTTCCATGCATATGAAATTGTTCATGTTAGGACAATTAAAAGGTGACCTTTTAATACAGATGACTGCTTAATAGAGGTGACCACTTGGGCAGGTTTAGCTGTAATATAGTCAAGCTTACCTTAACAGTTAAGTATCAAATTATTGAATATGTAATTACCTATAAATCGTTGCAAAAACACTGCAGCATTACAAAGCAACTGCCATGATTTCCAATAATATAGGTTACACAGTGTGCTAGTGACCTTATATGGAATTTACTGACACTGTATATATCATATTAGGTCACTAGCACACTTTGTAACTTATATATCTTACAGAGTACCCAATCATGAGAGATTTAGAAGTGATAGATATGATATAAGTGTTGTTGAAGGGTAATACATTTGAATCACTGTTACAATAGTCATGATATTTGAATTGGTGACTTGTGGACTATTTATACAGTAGTTGAGTTGCTGTACTAACTTAAAATACAAGAGCTGTTACTGACCATGTATTGAATATCTACGGTTTCCATGTGTTTATTATAGGGTTAGGGTTATGGTGCTTAATGCCAGTTTCAACAATATTTCAGTTATATATATCGTGGCATTAAGATTTATTGTTAGAGGAAACCGGAGAAAACCACTGACCTGCCGCAAGTCACATAATGTTGTATCGAGTACACCTCGCTTGAGTGGGGTTAAAACTTCCAACGTTAGTGGTGATAGGCACTGATTGCCTAGGTAGTTGTAAATCCAACTACCATACAATAAGAGCAGTCAGTGGTCCCTTTGTATCACTTTACCTGTATTTGCCAGTCACTTGTCATTCAAGGGTGTGTTATGGTCGTGATAGTATAGAAGTTGAATTTTCAACTACCTATTCAATCAGTTCGTATCACCACTAACGTTGTGGGTTTGAATCCCTCTAATGCGAGGTGTACTTGATAAAACATTATATGATAAAGTTTGTCAGTGACTTGTGGCAGGTCGGTGGTTTTCTCCAAGTACTCCGCTTTCCTCTACCAATAAAACTGACTGCCACGATATAACTGAAATATTGTTGAAAGTGGTGTTAAACACCATAAACCTAACCACTTTACTTGTATTTACCAGTCACTTCTCATTCATCAGTAATTAACCTTCAGGGTGTTCTCAATACATAATGGTACTTTTTTTGAACCAATAGAGCTGTAAATATATAAAATTATTGAACAATTGATTAACTGCAAATCGTAATTACAAAAACAAAAGTTAAATGGTCTGTCCCTAATATGATGGTGATACAATATTTGTTTGTAGAAGACATAGTAACAGAATGGAGTCCCTGGTCACCATGTACAGTGACATGTGGTAATGGTACAATGGGAAGAACGAGAAATGCTGTGGTCGAGTTTGACGAGTATTTGGAGGAGAAATATGAATTAGAAGCAACTTCCAGTTGCTATATGCCACCATGTGCAGGCAGTAAGTACCAATACCAGTAATGTATCTCATCCCAAAGGCAATGTGAATTTTTGCCATCTCTGGTCGTCTGTCATCCGTTAACTTTTTACATTTGAATCTTCTCCTCTGAAACTGCTTGGCCAGGTGAACCGAAACTTGTTATGAAGCATCTATGGAAGGTCCTCTATAAAGATTACTCATTTCATAGCAATCCGTTAACAAACATGGCTGCCATAGGCAATTCTTTTTTTTGGTTGGTCGATTTCTAAAAATGTTGTCCTCTGAAACCGCTTGGCCAAATAAACCGACACATGGTAGGAAGCATCTATGGAAGGTCCTCTATAAAGATTGCTCATTTCATCACAATCCATTAACAAACATGGCAGCCATTGACAATTCATGCTCTGGTTTGTCGATTTCTAAAAATCCTCTAAAACCACTTGACCAAATCAAGCGAAAATTTACAGGAAGCATCTATGGAAGGTGTTCAATTCTGCTATTTCAAATAGATCCACTAAGACAATAAGATTTTCAAAATATAGTGAAACCTGTCTAAACAGAACCTCCTTTGGACCAGGTTTTGTGTTAGGAATAGACAGGTGTTCAGTTTATACAGGTTAAATTAACAAAGATATCCTACATTGGAACTTTATTTTTGGTACGATATATACAGGATTCTGTTTCATTCAGGATCTGGTTTATACAGGATTCTGTTTCATTCAGGATCCGGTTTAGACAGGTTTCACTGTACCATATTTTTCATTTGGTGACTTTGTTTTATAGGTGCCTGTGAGAGTGCTGGGTGTAACATCAGTCAAGTCTGTGTGGAAGGAGAATCAGGAGACGCACTGTGTACCTGTCCTGACTGTACTGATCATGGTGATGATCCAGTTTGTGGTAAGATAAGGAACCAGTATACAAGGACTTATGAGAATCCCTGTGAGTTATCTAAGGCAGCTTGTGAGGAAGGAGAACCATATGAACAACTGTATTTTGGGAAATGTGGCAGTAAGTACAATCATATTAAAATTATATCTTAAAAAAAGTTGGGTGTTTGCATCCTGTTTGGGATCATGTCACGTAACCTTTGACCCTTCAATCTTATTCAAGACAGGGGACCATCCTAGTTGTAATGATATGGTATTTAGATTGAACCTAAATTTTGAATTTTAAAGAGTTATGTTTAACATGCCTAGAAACTAATGATTCTTGTTTATTAATAACTTCTACAAAACATTGGGGGCATCATGGTCGTGATTGTATGGTAGTTGGATTTACAACTACCTATACAATCAGTGCCTATCACCACTAACGTTGTGAGTTCGAATACCATGCATGCATGGCAAGATATGCTCAATGCAACATTATGTTATATAATTTGTCAGTGACTTACGGTAGGGCAGTAATTTTCTCCAGGTACTCCGGTTTCCTCTTCCATTAAAACTGACCGCCACGATATAACTGAAATATTATTGAAAATGGTGTTAAACACCATAACCCTAACCCTATTGTGTGACCTTAATCTTTAAAATCCTTTCACAGTGCATTTCATATTATTAAACCTCTATATAGTGACCGCTTGTAAGGTCGCATAAAACAGGTTTGACTCTATCTCAGTGCAATTGAAATCTGGCCTGATTAGAGGGGCGGTCGTTTTTATGGGAGTGACCTTATATGAGGGGTCACCTATGATGGGATGGTCTTAAGAGGAAACTACTGTAAATATTAATGCTTTGAGATCAACAAAATTCAGCCATATTGGATTTTTTTCAGCTGAACCTGTGAATTGTACAGTAATGCCAGTATTTAAATCCCATAGAAATGACGCAGGTTGTTTTTCGTCTGGGAAGATAAATATTGGTCGATGTGCTGGTGGCTGTGGCGCCTACACCAACAAATGTTGTAAAGCAATCACATCTAGAGTAGATGTACCATTAACTTGTGGTGACCAATCAGATGCTCTTAAAAAGGTAACATTATATATTATTCAAGTTCTAGACAGGATATGTAATGTCACATTCCCGATGTTCTAGGGTATTTTGACCCCAGGTCAAATTCCAGTCATATTATGTTGAACCCTGTCATATTAAATTGAAACTCCTCTTTTTCATCAAAAGAAGAGGTTCATTATACCATAAGAAGGGGGTTCAATATACCATGGGAAGATATTAATATTTCTGCTATTTGTTTCACAAATTGATAAAGAAGTGATGTTTTCAGTAAAATGGATAGTTTCACCGTTTACCACTCCAACGTTAGATTCCGCCATGATGATATGAAAGCTGATTTCTGATTGGCTGATATAGAATGTTTGGCCAATGAAAGTTACTGTTTCTATTGTTCATTGGTAAACGATGAGAACATGGTGCTCTTAAAAACTCATTGTTCAAGAAGTTGTTTTTTAGAATTATAATTTGTTGCCAGAAAATTGCTAGAATGAAGGAGTTTAAACCATTTAGACTTTAGCTTCAGGTGGCCTTAAGCAGACTCCAGGCCATATGTCAGCATATATCTACCTTTAGCACCTGCACACTCAAATTATTGATTGGAAACAAAAAAAACATAATTTGAAATGTTTCTGTAATGAATAAAAGCCTACAAGGCCGTTTCCGTGAGATCATACACAACAATTACACATTATATTACTTTGTTTACATGTATACACAAATATGCGATGAAAATGCACTCATCTGGGGTTTTCCCAGACGGATGTTCTGGCCACCTCCCTTGTGAAATTTTATTACGAGGGCGCACTTATTAAATCTGTTTTGTGTCATTAAAGTAATTGAAATAAATATTTGAATATATTATTACTCACACAATAGGAGTTTGATTCAATATATGTGCTCAAATTGTGCTGATTCTGTCATCATATGTGTAGGGGACAGCCGTTGTGTGGCGGATTCTAAGGTCGCCTAGGGTCATAAAAATTACCGTATTTGTCATATTAGAAAAGAAATAATTCATGGCAGCCATAGATTTGTGTACATTTAACCATGGGTTGGGCATTTATATTCGTATTTTATCCCTTGCTAGCGCTCGGGAAAAAATAATCAAATATAAATGTCCAACCCATGGTTAAATAAGCACAAATCTACAGCTGCCATGAATTATTTCTTAAATATACCATTGGTAGGGGTTCAATATACCATGGGAGGAAGGTCAATATTCAATTTTAGTTTACTTATTATTTAAAACAAGAGGGAGTTTGATATTCCATGGTTACAATGAGTAGGGTTCAATATTCCATAACACTTTAAAACAAGAGATGGTTTGATATTCCATGAGTCAAAATACCATTGGTAGGAGGGTCAAAATACCATAGGTAAGGTGTTCGAAATACCATTGGAAAGGGTGGGGGCAATATTCCATTGCAGTTTTACTTGACTCACAATTTAAGATAAGAGGGAATTTGATATACCATGGGTATATGTAGGGGGTTCAGTATACTGTGGGAAAGGATAGGGTGCAATTTTCCATAACAGTTGTACTTTACTATCAATTTAAGAGAAGAGATGGTTTGATATTCCATGGGTAGGGGGTCAAAATACCATTGGTAGAGGGCTTAATATACAGTGAGAGGGGTTCAATATCTCATGGGAAAGGGTGGGGGCAATATTCCATAGCAGTTTTACTTGACTCACAATTAAAGACGAGAGGGGATTTGATATACCATGAGTAAGGGGTTCAATATACCATAGGAAAGGATGGGTGCAATATACCATAACAGTTGGGGTCGTCGTGGCAGTGATAGTATGGTAGTTGGATTTACAGCTACCTATGAAACCAGTTCCTATCACCACTGATGTTGTGAGTTCGAATCTCGATCATGGTAAGGTGTACAACATTATGTGATCAAGTTTGTAAGTGACTTGTGACAGGTCAGTGGTTTTCTCCGGGTCATTCAATTTCCTCCACCAATAAAACTAAGGATATAACTGAAATATTGTTGAAAGTGGTGTTAAACATCATCAAACAAACAAACCAGTTTACTGTGATAATGTATTAATGCAATGTTCTTGTTTCTCCACAGGTTGATGTGATTGACAGATGTGAATGTGTTCTGCTGCCAAAATAGTACTGTAGTTCAAAGATCATCAGCAGATCTACTTAATTCTAATATTTTGACATTCAAATACAAAGTTTTATGTTTCAACTTGTTTCCTTTATTATTAATAAAAATGTTAATATCAAATTTAGTGTGCACGACACGTTTCTGAAACAACCTTCATCAGGTACACTCAATATCAAAATATTGGAGAGCCAAATAATTGTTTGGGAGCAAGAAAGCCAAAGAGCTTAAACAGGATGTCTATTTTATTACTGTGCTATAGGAGGATTTTTGCAATCATCATCACTGATATGATACTGACAGTAACTGACCAATGAGAGGCCATTATATAATATTAATTGCTAAACAAGTTATCAGAGGTGAAAACAGATGGCATCCTCTAGATTTTTCGTTGAAGTCTGGTGGTTGTCGTGGTGTTATGGTAGTTGAATTTACAACTACCTATTCAATCAATGCCTATCACCACTGATGTTACGAGTTTGAATCTCGATAAGGGCGAGGTGTACAACATTATGTGATAAAGTTGTCAGCGACTTGCGACAGGTCTGTGGTTTTCTCCGGTTTCCTCTACCAATAAAACTGACTGCCACTGCACTGAAATATTGTTGACAGTGGCATAAAACACCATCAAACAAACATACAAACTGCCCAATCAGAGGCCATTATATAATATTAATTGGTAAACAAATTAACTGAGGTGAAAATAGATGGCATCCTCTAGATTTTTCATTGAAGCCTGTGGGCCGTTGTGGTCATGATTGTTTGCTAATTGGGGTTAACTGCAATAATGTAGCTCCTGTGACAAACTTGTGTCTCTGAAGAGCTACAACGCGGTCCCATTCGTCACAATGGAGCAAAAAAAAAGTTGCAGTTGAAACATAAAAACTCACTATTTACGCTTCAAACATTTCATTATAACTATTACTGATGATCCCAGTCCTTGTTAAATCGGTTTGGCTGAGAAATATATGCTTTTCAAAGGTAGCAACAACCTTGTTCAAATTTATCGATCGTTTTCCATAACCGGAAACTACGGAAGGCAGAGCTTTTCTAAATATGGTATTTCTTGCTACACGCTGATGTAAACATTCACGCCTCAAATCGCCAAATATGGTATCGACATCCAAATAGTGAGGTGGGAAATGACGAAATTTAAAATGTTCCGAGAGAAAGTAAACATGGATTTTTATTTTGTGGGAATTACATTCTAAAATACTGGTAGGTGATAAAAATTTGTTATAATAATGGACAAAAGGAAAGGTTATGTCTTGTTATTGATAAATGCAGGCGTCAGAAACTCTGTAAGCGAGCGCAAAAAATCTTGGCGGCTGCTCCATTATGTGTAATGGCATCCCGTTATAACCCTTGCGAGTAAGCGAGCATTTAGGGTTTTATTATTGGAACTAAGTTGGTGTTACCACTACAATCAATGCCTATCACCACTAATGTGAATCCTGCTCATGGTGAGGTATGTTCAATACCACATTGTGATAAAGTTTGTCAGTGACTTGCAGCAGTTCAGAGGTTTTCTCCGGGGTGGTGACAGGCATTTTTAAGATTACTTCACCTGTCTTTTTTTCTTCTTGTTGATAACCACATCTATGAAATTAAATTCTTTGCACCAAATAAAATTAAAACGACCAAGATACCTATATGTAACTTTTATTGACAGAAGTAGAGTACCATTCAACTGCCATTAACATCTACCTAATAATAACCACCATCAACAAATTGAAAATTATGGCAAGGGGCTGTTTCACTCAATTTAGGGTACGAGTTCTGGTCATTATTGAAGACCCTACTGTGACTGAAATGCAGAAAAACAATAAAAGTGTTGTTCCTTTACTAAGTGTAATGTTGATTTACATCCATATCCTTTCTTACTAAATGAATAACCAGACCAGGCAAGTCTCAAGTTGGTGCTTGCTCATCTGCAAGTAGATATGTCCCTCTACTATGAATCATTAACCAATACACCGACCCAACCAAATCTTTGCTCTTTGCATGCTAAGTTGATTCAAATTTCATAGTTTTTGGATTAATCTAATCAAGGTTTAAACCAAAGATCTCCCAAGCTAGACATGACAACACTAAAAATTTCAATACCTGGGTATATTGTGAACTTTCCATTAATATGTAGCATATGGAGTATATCTCAGTTGATACAATATTCCAGAGTTTGTGGTTCCTATCAAGATCTCCTTGATAGAGGGTTGCTGCTAACAAGGAAGTAACTGAACCAAGGGTTCCTAGTGGTTAAGTTGAATTCATCACCTAAAAAGATTTACGGTTACCATGATGACTTTGTTAACCCGGTTAAACTGTTGTCAGAATATCTGTGTCACAAATGATCATCAATATGTTCCTTTTGTCGTAAACACAATCTTGCCCTTTCCTTATTCATGACTTGCCACCAGATATGTGACAAGAGTAACATGACAGGTCCTACTAGTGGTGCAGGAACTGCTTGCCATTCAAGAGTTCACCACAGTTTTTTGTGAGGTGCATGTTGCTCAATTATTAGTTTTCTGTGAGGTATTTTGTAGATCGTTTTGTCTTTTTTTCCTTTTTTCTATTATTACTTTGACAGGCTATATTGTTGGAATAAATGTTAGAGAATACTGAAGGGGAAATAAAAAATGGACAATCCAGAGAAACTGGCAACATTAGAGTACACAAGACGAAGACTAACAAAACAAAAACACAATAAGTTGGACACCACTATGTGCAAATAAACACAAACAACATCAATAAGTCATGAGCCCTCCTACAAACAATTGGAGGTAAAAACGAACCGAGCATCGTTTATATGCATTTATTTTCTATGTAAATGAGGGTGGGATACCCAGTGTCTGTGAAACTAGTTCCTATTTCAAAACACAGGTTCCTTTAAGATGTTTGTTACAAAGATTTAACACTGTATATAATCATTGTCGCCATAACTTAAGTGTCAGCATAAAAGAAGAAGAACGTTTGATATCCATGTTTATTGTGATTATATAATGAATAAACAATTTTATTATGATTAAATATAAAATGGCACCAACTATTATTGATTTGTAAAATTAATGATTCTATCATCGATTGTGATCAATTTTAGGTTTAGAAATCTTAAGAATGACATACTGTAAATGATATGGTTTGTACATATTATAGTTGTCTCCCTTGATATATTCTAAAATTAAACTTAGTTTCTTCAAAAGAAATTAAAAAAATTTATGAGATAATTTAAATGATATAGTTATCTACAAATATAAATTGTCTCCCTTGAAATATATTTATAAAATTAAAAATTCAAGTTTCTTCAAAAGAAATTAAAAAAAATTAAGAGATATTTTTAATGATATGGTTTTCTACAAATGTAAATTATCTCCCTTGATATGTAATTGTAAAAAAAAATAAGAAATTTTGAAATTCTAAGAAAGACAGGTATTCTAAATGAAGTGGTTTCTACAAAATGTAAATTGTATCCCCTTGATATGTATGTTTAATTATAAGTTCTAATATCGCTTAAATCAGTGATGAAAAGAATAAAAATCTTTGGTTTGCTATATACAGACCCATCAAAACTAATCCTACCCAAAATATTCCATCAGGAATTACAAAGATTTTCTTTATACTATTGTTAAGTTGTTTTTGCATATATACAGTAAGCATTTTTCAGATACAGTACAGTCAAGAGACATAGTGTGATAAATCACTGTGAAAGACGTATCACTCTTCTTAGTGATACTGATATATCTTTTGGTCTGTTTAATCTATTTACTTAATTTCTTGTTCATTTTGGGTGATAGCAAGTAACACTCTAAATACAAAGATATTTTGAAGATATATTAAACAGAACAAAAGATATATCAGTATCACTAAGATGAGTGATACGTCTATCACAGTGATTTATCATGGTATGTTTCTGACTGTACTGTAAAAGAATAAAATGTTGCCTATTTTATACATTGTACATAATATTCTAACTTAAAAAAAACTTGACTTACAGCAAATCAATATAATTATTTTGTCAAGGATGACCAATTTTTCAAAAATTAAATTCATGGTAGATTGCTGATGAACACAATGATTTATGGGTTATATATAAAATTATACTATTGATGAATATATACAAATAAAAACATGTAAATTGTCAAGTAAAAAATATATATATATTTACACAACAGTCCTCAAGGTCATCTTGCCCAAGACCAGTAAAACTTGGTTCAGACCAGCAAATTTTTCTGTTTTTTTCCAAATTTCATTCGGACCAGTAAATTTAAATTTTCATTTTGAGGACTGCACAATTTATTTTAACAGGAATGTAACAATTTCTGCATGAAAACAAATTATTTGTTTCCATTTATTTATATAATATAATTTCAAGACCAAGATTTATTAAAATTTGTTGCATCCTTTTACAACTGGTGCAGAGAATAATGTAAAATATTATATCTATGTAACACATTTTTTCTAATTTTGTTTGACAAACAAACTTGAATATATAATAAGGTTAGACAAGTTATTCAACATTACTGTTTGAACTCTTTATTACGGTAATTTTTTGATTTTGGTCATGGATGTTTGCAGCAGTCAGTTTTAATGATGGAAGAAACCAGAAATCTACAGCAAGTTAACAACACTTTATCATATAAAGTTGTATTAAGAACGACTCACCAGACACAGGAATCAAACTTACATTTTTGTGGAAATAGACAACAATTGCATAGTTAAATGAAAATCAAACTACCACACGATCCCTGCCATGACGTCCACAATTTTTTTATTATCAATTGGTTAAAAATCATTTCAATTTGAAAATATCTTAATTATGTTTTGGTATATTACAGACTTATTATTTATCATATATACATTTCTCTCCAATTATTCCACCAAGTATATAAATACTAAAGTTACATGTATAAGTTTCCTAAGAACCAGACAACGGATAAATCAGGATTGGAAAAAAAAATAACAGATCAACATATCACTGATTCAAATTTTTAAACTCCAAGTGATTTTTCATTAATATTTATACATGTATGCATAAAATAAAATTAAAAAAACTTACAATGAAAATAAAAACAAGAAAAGGGAGATAATTCATATGATATGTTCACTTTACAATGTTTTGGTGAAGTTATTAATAAACAAGAATCGTTAGTTTCTAGGCATGTTAAACATAATTCTTTAAAATTCTAAATTTAGGTCTGCTGTTTTTTTTCGGACAATGTTTTACTATTAACATAAGAGCAGCCTGATTCCTAGAAAAAAATGGTGATTTTAATAATTTTTTAAATTTCCGATAATATGTAATCCAGTTTAAAATATGTTTTCTGTAAATTAATGACCAACTCGCCAAAACTGGTGCCCCGTAACACATATATTTTAATCAGGAATTTCAAAGAAAAATTAGAGTTTACTATTTTTAGCAAGGTTTTTTTGCATTAAAGTAAGACCATATTTCAGATACAGTGCCAACAAGGTGCTTATGTTGAAAATCACTCTGGCTGGTGATTCTTCACAGTGAACTACTGTGAATGTGAGTGAAACATCAGCAAATTACATATTGTATAGAATAAACTGACAGTGTCGTAGATGCAAGTGTCATATCTGAAAAACACCAGAAATCACCATGGTAACAGTGTTTCACTATGATTCACAGGTTAGACGACAGAGTTTTCAAACAGAAACACTGTGCTAGTACTGTATTTGAAAGATAATCAAATAATTTGCTTGTCAACATTTGAAATAGTTGCAATAAACTAATAGTTGTTTAAAGATGGCCTAACATAATACATGTTGACAAACTAATATTGACAATAAGAAATTACACAAGATGTAGTTGACAACCAATCACAATCCTGGTACACAAATGTCTATATCATGTGATAATATCAAATTATAACTGTTGTGTCGACAGAACCTATTATACTCCAGGTATACAAATCTGTCTGAATCATGTCAATAGTTGAATTTCATTTGGTACCATAAGACTTGTGCTATTACACAAGCCAATATAAAGATTGTACAGAAGATACCACCGGCTGCTGCTCCCTTGGCGTAGGCTCCATACTTAGAAGCTTTGATGTAATTACATCTGTTGAAGTAGTCTCTTGAGATTTCTGAAAAATAAATAGATGATTTAATCAAATTCAATGTGCATGACATGTTTCTAGACTGGAATAACCTTCATAGGGTATGCTCATAGTCCAAAGATTAGAATGTTAAATGATTTTAAAATCTTTGGGGACAAGAAAACCATGGATAGCCTTAAATATGGCTAAGGTCACCCCTAAGATCACCTATGTCTGAAGGAGATGAACCTTTGTTTTAAAAATATTTAGATTATTTGGGAATTGTAAATTTGAATAATAAAGATATGTTACTTTTTTGTTTGTTGTTTAACATCAAGTAAGTAGTATTTCAGCTATATTCATGATAAGGTCTATTAACAATATTATACAAATTAGGGTAACTATGGTATAGTTTTTTTATGAATAATTGTTTCTTACAGACAGTGTTATAGTGTTAATAAGCATTTAACTAAAAGACTGCTGCACTATAAAACTGCTCAGTTTAGAATATATCGGGACAGCTCTGCCCGTGCATACTGTCCAGTCGCTACGACATTGTCTTGTTATTTTCATACATGTCATTTCAGTATAAACACAATACATGTACACAGTCAGAAAATATAGAATTTATTTGTACACACCTACATGTAGCCTCGAAACAGGAAAGAAAAGATTTTTAAAGGTTCTATTTTCTTCCTGTTTCTAAAGCTTGTACAAATAAATTTTATATCTGCCGACAAATTGCGTACATTTTTGTGTATATTGTCTATTTGTATGCAAGGCCAAGCTTTAAAAAATATTGGTTTGATGTAACCTGACATATAATTTTTCTCTTTCAAATATATGAGAACAAAAAAGCATACTTTTCATGAAAAAACCTTCCTAAAATTAAAAAAAAAAATATCTCTGAGGTTCCAATTGAAATTTCTGGTTAGAGGCAGCTTGGTGCAGTCAGTTGACGCCGTAATATGAATATACCAAAATAAACATTGAATATATATGGCCTAATTAGAAAAGTTCTAATTATTTGACTTGACTAAAATTACAATGTTGCAATGAATATTTTTTTAATAAAAAATATTTAGATCTCAAATTTTATTTGTCAGTTAAGAAAGTAAATTTCAAATTTTCAGTCAGAATCACCTAACAAGCATACATTGTATCTAAAATAGTCATAGGTATTTTTTTCATTGTAATTAAATAAATAATAAAAATTTCATGCAGTATATCTGTTAATTTACCTGCTAATAATACAGCAATGATACCAAAAATAGGATTAATGAATATAGAAATGCAGGCCAATCCAAAATTGTCATCTGGTTTCTTCAGTTTATCTGGTCCTTGTTGTACAATGGGGAGGAATGTAGACGCGTATGAAGGTGTGTACGTAGAGTAGAAACTCCTGTGACTGTAGGCCATACTGGCCTGTGACCCAGAATAGTAGGACGGCCATTTCTTCATTTCAAAAGCACTTCCCATTTCTGAGTCCCCCATCTCAGAGCCTACTCTAGACCCATTGTAGTAATTGGTGGACATGACTGGTTTTTAGTTGCACTGCAAACAAAGCTCAAAGTCTGAAAGTAGTAACGGTATATATATATATATATATATAAATATTCTTGTCAATAAAATACAACTGTCAATTGTTTAAAAACTGCCTTGGTAGTGTAATGGTTAGCATGCTCGCCTCGAGTGTAGTAGATCGTGGGTTCGAGCCCTGGTTAGGTCAAATCAAAGACTATAAAATTGGTATTTGTTGCTTCTCCGGTAAGCATGCAGCATTAACTTAAGGAGAGGGAGCAAAGACTGGTCGGCTCGGAATCAGAATAATGTGTCAGAGTGGAGCAACATGTCTACCCGTGGACTATTTTTTTCAACGAACTAGCACTATAAAAATCCAACTCAGCGTGTTGGTCTAGTACAAAGCGGACCTCTTCATCATCTCATTGAAAATTAACTTGTTCTTGCCATGTACTGATTATAGCTGAAACATTGCTGAATTGGCATTAAACAACAATCACTCGCTCAATTGTTTAAACATGCAAGCAATAGAGATTAATCGTGATAAAGCAACAAATACTGATTACAGCTAATCCTCAAGACAAGAATTCATTACTTAAGAAGGAAACCTAAGATTGATCTTTACCTTCTCACAACAGAATGATCAAAGAGGAAGGATTATACCATATACTGGGGAATCAGATCGTCGAATGAAAATGCAAAGATAAACCTGATGAAAGAAAGTGCAAAAAGTAACAACTCTTTATCATTGGTCCAGTAATAGGATAAAATATTGGTGAACTATAACGATATATATTTTGTTTGTGGTAAAGAAACCGAAAACATTTGGAATTTGTTTTTAAACTTTCAGATGAAGACGACATCAAGACGGGCCAAGATCATGAGATATATCTGTACATTTCATCTGCTGTGTTACTGTTATTCAACAAGCTCTTAAAAAAAATTCTCTACCTATAATACTAGATTACAAAATCTGCTGGACTGACAAAAAGTATTCCATAAACTACAAGTTAATTGTTTTGTTTGAGCTTCTGTTACGTATACTCTTTGCAGAGTTTTGCTGTCCATTAATTTGTGACCGTCATCAAACATGTTTGTTGATATAGGACTTAGGGTTATGATATGTTTAACGCCACTTTCAATAGTATTTCAATTATATCGTGGCCATCAGTTTTATTGGTGGAGGAAACTGGAATACTATATATGAGAAAACCACCGACCTGTCGTGAGTTGCTGACAAACTTTATTACATAATGTTGTATCAAGTTATCTCACCATGAGCGGGATTCAACCTCACAACTTTAGTAGTGATAGTCACTGATTGCACAGGTGGTTGTAAAGCTAACTACTAGTGATGGGAATCGGTCATATTTTTTAGATTGATGATCATTATACCAACATCGACCATCGGTGATTACTACATGTAAATGTATTTACTGACTATATTTACTCAAATAGTCTTATTTCAAGAGTTTGATCAACAAAAGTACGAGAAAAAAGACATTGTATCATATAAGAACATACACTATTTTTTTTTCATTTCCTGCGGTTCCTGATGATATTAAATTATATACTTTACATTTGTCTTGTACTGACTGGAACACTACAAACCTTAGAATGTATAGTTGTTAAAACATTTCTGTTAAACAGAATATGTTATAACTTTTCATCTGCTATTCAAGAATATTGAGATTTTATTATTGATGATTTTCATCAGAATGGACTGTTATAATTTATACACATGAACAAAACACTGGTTTATTATTGATGATTTACATCTGAATGAACTTATAATTTATACACATGAACAAAACACTGGTTTATTATTGATGATTTTCATCTGAATGAACTGTTACAATTTATACACATGAACAAAACACTGGTTTATTATTGATGATTTACATCTGAATGAACTTATAATTTATACACATGAACAAAACACTGGTTTATTATTGATGATTTACATCTGAATGAACTTATAATTTATACACATGAACAAAACACTGGTTTATTATTGATGATTTACATCTGAATGAACTTATAATTTATACACATGAACAAAACACTGGTTTATTATTGATGATTTACATCTGAATGAACTTATAATTTATACACATGAACAAAACACTGGTTTATTATTGATGATTTACATCTGAATGAACTTATAATTTATACACATGAACAAAACACTGGTTTATTATTGATGATTTACATCTGAATGAACTTATAATTTATACACATGAACAAAACACTGGTTTATTATTGATGATTTACATCTGAATGAACTTATAATTTATACACATTAACAAAACACTGGTTTATTATTGATGATTTACATCTGAATGAACTTATAATTTATACACATGAACAAAACACTGGTTTATTATTGATGATTTTCATCTGAATGAACTGTTATAATTTATACACATGAACAAAACACTGGTTTATTATTGATGATTTACATCTGAATGAACTTATAATTTATACACATGAACAAAACACTGGTTTATTATTGATGATTTACATCTGAATGAACTTATAATTTATACACATGAACAAAACACTGGTTTATTATTGATGATTTACATCTGAATGAACTTATAATTTATACACATTAACAAAACACTGGTTTATTATTGATGATTTACATCTGAATGAACTTATAATTTATACACATGAACAAAACACTGGTTTATTATTGATGATTTTCATCTGAATGAACTGTTATAATTTATACACATGAACAAAACACTGGTTTATTATTGATGATTTACATCTGAATGAACTTATAATTTATACACATTAACAAAACACTGGTTTATTATTGATGATTTTCATCTGAATGAACTTATAATTTATACACATGAACAAAACACTGGTTTATTATTGATGATTTACATCTGAATGAACTTATAATTTATACACATTAACAAAACACTGGTTTATTATTGATGATTTACATCTGAATGAACTTATAATTTATACACATGAACAAAACACTGGTTTATTATTGATGATTTTCATCTGAATGAACTGTTATAATTTATACACATGAACAAAACACTGGTTTATTATTGATGATTTACATCTGAATGAACTTATAATTTATACACATTAACAAAACACTGGTTTATTATTGATGATTTTCATCTGAATGAACTTATAATTTATACACATGAACAAAACACTGGTTTATTATTGATGATTTACATCTGAATGAACTTATAATTTATACACATTAACAAAACACTGGTTTATTATTGATGATTTTCATCTGAATGAACTTATAATTTATACACATTAACAAAACACTGGTTTATTATTTATGATTTTCATCTGAATGGACTGTTACAATTTATACACATTAACAAAACACTGGTTTATTATTGATGATTTTCATCTGAATGAACTTATAATTTATACACATTAACAAAACACTGGTTTATTATTGATGATTTTCATCTGAATGAACTTATAATTTATACACATTAACAAAACACTGGTTTATTATTGATGATTTTCATCTGAATGAACTTATAATTTATACACATTAACAAAACACTGGTTTATTATTTATGATTTTCATCTGAATGGACTGTTACAATTTATACACATTAACAAAACACTGGTTTATTATTGATGATTTTCATCTGAATGGACTGTTACAATTTATACACATTAACAAAACACTGGTTTATTATTGATGATTTTCATCTGAATGAACTGTTATAATTTATACACATTAACAAAACACTGGTTTATTATTGATGATTTTCATCTGAATGAACTGTTACAATTTATACACATTAACAAAACACTGGTTTATTATTGATGATTTTCATCTGAATGGACTGTTACAATTTATACACATTAACAAAACACTGGTTTATTATTGATGATTTTCATCTGAATGGACTGTTACAATTTATACACATTAACAAAACACTGGTTTATTATTGATGATTTTCATCTGAATGGACTGTTACAATTTATATACAGTAACAAAACACTGGTTTATTATTGATGATTTTCATCTGAATGGACTGTTACAATTTATACACATTAACAAAACACTGGTTTATTATTGATGATTTTCATCTGAATGAACTGTTACAATTTATACACATTAACAAAACACTGGTTTATTATTGATGATTTTCATCTGAATGGACTGTTACAATTTATACACATTAACAAAACACTGGTTTATTATTGATGATTTTCATCTGAATGGACTGTTACAATTTATACACATTAACAAAACACTGGTTTATTATTGATGATTTTCATCTGAATGGACTGTTACAATTTATACACATTAACAAAACACTGGTTTATTATTGATGATTTTCATCTGAATGGACTGTTACAATTTATACACATTAACAAAACACTGGTTTATTATTGATGATTTTCATCTGAATGGACTGTTACAATTTATACACATTAACAAAACACTGGTTTATTATTGATGATTTTCATCTGAATGGACTGTTACAATTTATACACATTAACAAAACACTGGTTTATTATTGATGATTTTCATCTGAATGAACTGTTACAATTTATACACATTAACAAAACACTGGTTTATTATTTATGATTTTCATCTGAATGGACTGTTACAATTTATACACATTAACAAAACACTGGTTTATTATTGATGATTTTCATCTGAATGGACTGTTACAATTTATACACATTAACAAAACACTGGTTTATTATTGATGATTTTCATCTGAATGAACTGTTACAATTTATACACATTAACAAAACACTGGTTTATTATTGATGATTTTCATCTGAATGAACTGTTACAATTTATACACATTAACAAAACACTGGTTTATTATTTATGATTTTCATCTGAATGGACTGTTACAATTTATACACATTAATAAAACACTGGTTTATTATTGATGATTTTCATCTGAATGGACTGTTACAATTTATACACATTAACAAAACACTGGTTTATTATTGATGATTTTCATCTGAATGAACTGTTACAATTTATACACATTAACAAAACACTGGTTTATTATTGATGATTTTCATCTGAATGAACTGTTACAATTTATACACATTAACAAAACACTGGTTTATTATTGATGATTTTCATCTGAATGAACTGTTACAATTTATACACATTAACAAAACACTGGTTTATTATTGATGATTTTCATCTGAATGAACTGTTACAATTTATACACATTAACAAAACACTGGTTTATTATTGATGATTTTCATCTGAATGAACTGTTACAATTTATACACATTAACAAAACGCTGGTTTATTATTGATGATTTTCATCTGAATGGACTGTTACAATTTATACACATTAACAAAACACTGGTTTATTATTGATGATTTTCATCTGAATGAACTGTTACAATTTATACACATTAACAAAACACTGGTTTATTATTGATGATTTTCATCTGAATGAACTGTTACAATTTATACACATTAACAAAACACTGGTTTATTATTGATGATTTTCATCTGAATGGACTGTTACAATTTATACACATTAACAAAACACTGGTTTATTATTGATGATTTTCATCTGAATGGACTGTTACAATTTATACACATTAACAAAACACTGGTTTATTATTGATGATTTTCATCTGAATGGACTGTTACAATTTATACACATTAACAAAACACTGGTTTATTATTGATGATTTTCATCTGAATGGACTGTTACAATTTATACACATTAACAAAACACTGGTTTATTATTGATGATTTTCATCTGAATGGACTGTTACAATTTATACACATTAACAAAACACTGGTTTATTATTGATGATTTTCATCTGAATGGACTGTTACAATTTATACACATTAACAAAACACTGGTTTATTATTGATGATTTTCATCTGAATGGACTGTTACAATTTATACACATTAACAAAACACTGGTTTATTATTGATGATTTTCATCTGAATGGACTGTTACAATTTATACACATTAACAAAACACTGGTTTATTATTGATGATTTTCATCTGAATGGACTGTTACAATTTATACACATTAACAAAACACTGGTTTATTATTGATGATTTTCATCTGAATGGACTGTTACAATTTATACACATTAACAAAACACTGGTTTATTATTGATGATTTTCATCTGAATGGACTGTTACAATTTATACACATTAACAAAACACTGGTTTATTATTGATGATTTTCATCTGAATGGACTGTTACAATTTATACACATTAACAAAACACTGGTTTATTATTGATGATTTTCATCTGAATGGACTGTTACAATTTATACACATTAACAAAACACTGGTTTATTATTGATGATTTTCATCTGAATGGACTGTTACAATTTATACACATTAACAAAACACTGGTTTATTATTGATGATTTTCATCTGAATGGACTGTTACAATTTATACACATTAACAAAACACTGGTTTATTATTGATGATTTTCATCTGAATGGACTGTTACAATTTATACACATTAACAAAACACTGGTTTATTATTGATGATTTTCATCTGAATGGACTGTTACAATTTATACACATTAACAAAACACTGGTTTATTATTGATGATTTTCATCTGAATGGACTGTTACAATTTATACACATTAACAAAACACTGGTTTATTATTGATGATTTTCATCTGAATGGACTGTTACAATTTATACACATTAACAAAACACTGGTTTATTATTGATGATTTTCATCTGAATGGACTGTTACAATTTATACACATTAACAAAACACTGGTTTATTATTGATGATTTTCATCTGAATGGACTGTTACAATTTATACACATTAACAAAACACTGGTTTATTATTGATGATTTTCATCTGAATGGACTGTTACAATTTATACACATTAACAAAACACTGGTTTATTATTGATGATTTTCATCTGAATGGACTGTTACAATTTATACACATTAACAAAACACTGGTTTATTATTGATGATTTTCATCTGAATGGACTGTTACAATTTATACACATTAACAAAACACTGGTTTATTATTGATGATTTTCATCTGAATGGACTGTTACAATTTATACACATTAACAAAACACTGGTTTATTATTGATGATTTTCATCTGAATGGACTGTTACAATTTATACACATTAACAAAACACTGGTTTATTATTGATGATTTTCATCTGAATGGACTGTTACAATTTATACACATTAACAAAACACTGGTTTATTATTGATGATTTTCATCTGAATGGACTGTTACAATTTATACACATTAACAAAACACTGGTTTATTATTGATGATTTTCATCTGAATGGACTGTTACAATTTATACACATTAACAAAACACTGGTTTATTATTGATGATTTTCATCTGAATGGACTGTTACAATTTATACACATTAACAAAACACTGGTTTATTATTGATGATTTTCATCTGAATGGACTGTTACAATTTATACACATTAACAAAACACTGGTTTATTATTGATGATTTTCATCTGAATGGACTGTTACAATTTATACACATTAACAAAACACTGGTTTATTATTGATGATTTTCATCTGAATGGACTGTTACAATTTATACACATTAACAAAACACTGGTTTATTATTGATGATTTTCATCTGAATGGACTGTTACAATTTATACACATTAACAAAACACTGGTTTATTATTGATGATTTTCATCTGAATGGACTGTTACAATTTATACACATTAACAAAACACTGGTTTATTATTGATGATTTTCATCTGAATGGACTGTTACAATTTATACACATTAACAAAACACTGGTTTATTATTGATGATTTTCATCTGAATGGACTGTTACAATTTATACACATTAACAAAACACTGGTTTATTATTTATGATTTTCATCTGAATGGACTGTTACAATTTATACACATTAACAAAACACTGGTTTATTATTGATGATTTTCATCTGAATGGACTGTTACAATTTATACACATTAACAAAACACTGGTTTATTATTGATGATTTTCATCTGAATGGACTGTTACAATTTATACACATTAACAAAACACTGGTTTATTATTGATGATTTTCATCTGAATGGACTGTTACAATTTATACACATTAACAAAACACTGGTTTATTATTGATGATTTTCATCTGAATGGACTGTTACAATTTATACACATTAACAAAACACTGGTTTATTATTGATGATTTTCATCTGAATGGACTGTTACAATTTATACACATTAACAAAACACTGGTTTATTATTGATGATTTTCATCTGAATGGACTGTTACAATTTATACACATTAACAAAACACTGGTTTATTATTGATGATTTTCATCTGAATGGACTGTTACAATTTATACACATTAACAAAACACTGGTTTATTATTGATGATTTTCATCTGAATGGACTGTTACAATTTATACACATTAACAAAACACTGGTTTATTATTGATGATTTTCATCTGAATGGACTGTTACAATTTATACACATTAACAAAACACTGGTTTATTATTGATGATTTTCATCTGAATGGAACTGTTACAATTTATACACATTAACAAAACACTGGTTTATTATTGATGATTTTCATCTGAATGAACTGTTACAATTTATACACATTAACAAAACACTGGTTTATTATTGATGATTTTCATCTGAATGGACTGTTACAATTTATACACATTAACAAAACACTGGTTTATTATTGATGATTTTCATCTGAATGGACTGTTACAATTTATACACATTAACAAAACACTGGTTTATTATTGATGATTTTCATCTGAATGGACTGTTACAATTTATACACATTAACAAAACACTGGTTTATTATTGATGATTTTCATCTGAATGGACTGTTACAATTTATACACATTAACAAAACACTGGTTTATTATTGATGATTTTCATCTGAATGGACTGTTACAATTTATACACATTAACAAAACACTGGTTTATTATTGATGATTTTCATCTGAATGGACTGTTACAATTTATACACATTAACAAAACACTGGTTTATTATTGATGATTTTCATCTGAATGGACTGTTACAATTTATACACATTAACAAAACACTGGTTTATTATTGATGATTTTCATCTGAATGGACTGTTACAATTTATACACATTAACAAAACACTGGTTTATTATTGATGATTTTCATCTGAATGGACTGTTACAATTTATACACATTAACAAAACACTGGTTTATTATTGATGATTTTCATCTGAATGGACTGTTACAATTTATACACATTAACAAAACACTGGTTTATTATTGATGATTTTCATCTGAATGGACTGTTACAATTTATACACATTAACAAAACACTGGTTTATTATTGATGATTTTCATCTGAATGGACTGTTACAATTTATACACATTAACAAAACACTGGTTTATTATTGATGATTTTCATCTGAATGGACTGTTACAATTTATACACATTAACAAAACACTGGTTTATTATTGATGATTTTCATCTGAATGGACTGTTACAATTTATACACATTAACAAAACACTGGTTTATTATTGATGATTTTCATCTGAATGGACTGTTACAATTTATACACATTAACAAAACACTGGTTTATTATTGATGATTTTCATCTGAATGGACTGTTACAATTTATACACATTAACAAAACACTGGTTTATTATTGATGATTTTCATCTGAATGGACTGTTACAATTTATACACATTAACAAAACACTGGTTTATTATTGATGATTTTCATCTGAATGGACTGTTACAATTTATACACATTAACAAAACACTGGTTTATTATTGATGATTTTCATCTGAATGGACTGTTACAATTTATACACATTAACAAAACACTGGTTTATTATTGATGATTTTCATCTGAATGGACTGTTACAATTTATACACATTAACAAAACACTGGTTTATTATTGATGATTTTCATCTGAATGGACTGTTACAATTTATACACATTAACAAAACACTGGTTTATTATTGATGATTTTCATCTGAATGGACTGTTACAATTTATACACATTAACAAAACACTGGTTTATTATTGATGATTTTCATCTGAATGGACTGTTACAATTTATACACATTAACAAAACACTGGTTTATTATTGATGATTTTCATCTGAATGGACTGTTACAATTTATACACATTAACAAAACACTGGTTTATTATTGATGATTTTCATCTGAATGGACTGTTACATTTATACACATTAACAAAACACTGGTTTATTATTGATGATTTTCATCTGAATGGACTGTTACAATTTATACACATAACAAAACACTGGTTTATTATTGATGATTTTCATCTGAATGGACTGTTACAATTTATACACATTAACAAAACACTGGTTTATTATTGATGATTTTCATCTGAATGGACTGTTACAATTTATACACATTAACAAAACACTGGTTTATTATTGATGATTTTCATCTGAATGGACTGTTACAATTTATACACATTAACAAAACACTGGTTTATTATTGATGATTTTCATCTGAATGGACTGTTACAATTTATACACATTAACAAAACACTGGTTTATTATTGATGATTTTCATCTGAATGGACTGTTACAATTTATACACATTAACAAAACACTGGTTTATTATTGATGATTTTCATCTGAATGGACTGTTACAATTTATACACATTAACAAAACACTGGTTTATTATTGATGATTTTCATCTGAATGGACTGTTACAATTTATACACATTAACAAAACACTGGTTTATTATTGATGATTTTCATCTGAATGGACTGTTACAATTTATACACATTAACAAAACACTGGTTTATTATTGATGATTTTCATCTGAATGGACTGTTACAATTTATACACATTAACAAAACACTGGTTTATTATTGATGATTTTCATCTGAATGGACTGTTACAATTTATACACATTAACAAAACACTGGTTTATTATTGATGATTTTCATCTGAATGGACTGTTACAATTTATACACATTAACAAAACACTGGTTTATTATTGATGATTTTCATCTGAATGGACTGTTACAATTTATACACATTAACAAAACACTGGTTTATTATTGATGATTTTCATCTGAATGGACTGTTACAATTTATACACATTAACAAAACACTGGTTTATTATTGATGATTTTCATCTGAATGGACTGTTACAATTTATACACATTAACAAAACACTGGTTTATTATTGATGATTTTCATCTGAATGGACTGTTACAATTTATACACATTAACAAAACACTGGTTTATTATTGATGATTTTCATCTGAATGGACTGTTACAATTTATACACATTAACAAAACACTGGTTTATTATTGATGATTTTCATCTGAATGGACTGTTACAATTTATACACATTAACAAAACACTGGTTTATTATTGATGATTTTCATCTGAATGGACTGTTACAATTTATACACATTAACAAAACACTGGTTTATTATTGATGATTTTCATCTGAATGGACTGTTACAATTTATACACATTAACAAAACACTGGTTTATTATTGATGATTTTCATCTGAATGGACTGTTACAATTTATACACATTAACAAAACACTGGTTTATTATTTATGATTTTCATCTGAATGGACTGTTACAATTTATACACATTAACAAAACACTGGTTTATTATTGATGATTTTCATCTGAATGGACTGTTACAATTTATACACATTAACAAAACACTGGTTTATTATTGATGATTTTCATCTGAATGGACTGTTACAATTTATACACATTAACAAAACACTGGTTTATTATTTATGATTTTCATCTGAATGGACTGTTACAATTTATACACATTAACAAAACACTGGTTTATTATTGATGATTTTCATCTGAATGGACTGTTACAATTTATACACATTAACAAAACACTGGTTTATTATTGATGATTTTCATCTGAATGGACTGTTACAATTTATACACATTAACAAAACACTGGTTTATTATTTATGATTTTCATCTGAATGGACTGTTACAATTTATACACATTAACAAAACACTGGTTTATTATTGATGATTTTCATCTGAATGGACTGTTACAATTTATACACATTAACAAAACACTGGTTTATTATTGATGATTTTCATCTGAATGGACTGTTACAATTTATACACATTAACAAAACACTGGTTTATTATTGATGATTTTCATCTGAATGGACTGTTACAATTTATACACATTAACAAAACACTGGTTTATTATTGATGATTTTCATCTGAATGGACTGTTACAATTTATACACATTAACAAAACACTGGTTTATTATTTATGATTTTCATCTGAATGGACTGTTACAATTTATACACATTAACAAAACACTGGTTTATTATTGATGATTTTCATCTGAATGGACTGTTACAATTTATACACATTAACAAAACACTGGTTTATTATTGATGATTTTCATCTGAATGGACTGTTACAATTTATACACATTAACAAAACACTGGTTTATTATTTATGATTTTCATCTGAATGGACTGTTACAATTTATACACATTAACAAAACACTGGTTTATTATTTATGATTTTCATCTGAATGGACTGTTACAATTTATACACATTAACAAAACACTGGTTTATTATTGATGATTTTCATCTGAATGGACTGTTATAATTTATACACATTAACAAAACACTGGTTTTCGTATGTGTATTGTGTAGCAGTGACATAAAATGGACTAGTCTGGGCAGCAGATAAATATCATAGTCCAAAAATGTGTCTTGACTGGGTGTCAGAAGTATGCTGGGATAAATTGCAAGATTTTTGTCAGTATCAGTGGCATATCTAGGGTATGGCAAGTAGGGCACATGCCCTGGGAGCCACTGAGAGGTTTTAGCGCCTTAAATGTTCCCATATGGGAATGTCCTAAAAAAGATTTTTAAGTAATTTTGCAAAAACCATGTAATACACAGACATGAATACCTGGAGAAATTAATATTAAATAATAAATGTAAAACGCCTTAGTGCTTGCTGTAGGCACTATTTTCCGTAGATACGCCCCTGGTCAGTATGAAGACAAAGGATAAAGTTAAACATATATTTTTTCAACATAAGGAATCAGAAATGAGAATCGACCATAAGATTTTAGAATCGATCATCAAATCGGATCCTAATGTCGATGTTTCCAATGATCGGTGCACCACTACAGGGTCCCAGATTAACTTTTTGTACATAATAGCCAACTGGGCTACTGAAATTTTTAGACTGCTAGCCCAGATTAAAAACCAGTAGCCCAGGTGAAAATGACGAGGGCCTCTAGGGGGGTTGGGGGGTTATTTCCCCTCCCCAAGAAAATTTTGTATTTTTTAAGCCAAATCCTGCATTTTACACACATTTTTGAAAGAAAAAAATACTGTAGTTGAAAAAGTGGATTTTTCCCAATATATAAACATTTGGTACATTTTTCTTGATTTGAAAAAAAAAATCAACTACCAGAATAGTAGTATGGTCTCGTTACCTTAATTTGTGTGAGTTGCAAATAGAAAATAAATAAATAAAACACAGAAATTTAAACGAGTAATGAACTTTTTATTGTTTTCAAAGCAGAATATCAAACATTTTCATGATCAGAACTGTCAACACAATACTCAGTCTCTAGAAAAGTCAAAAGGTTTGCCAAACACTATGTCTTCTTCCAGATCACTTTCAATTTCACTATCACTAAGGTCTTTCTCATTCTCCATTTCATACTTGACCCCCCGATAGATAATTCCATATCACTAACTGCTAACTTTAATTTTCGATAGACCTACCACAGATGTTGATAAAAGATTAAAGATAAAAAAAAACAATTCCGGAATTGTCTCGATTTAATTCTGTGTTTTGGTACATTTTAATATATTAACGACATACTATAATCTAAACAATGACAATTAATTAATTACAAAATATAAAAAAAACTCGCCTTTTCTCGAATCCTTCCGTAAGCTTTACGGCCGCACTCAGGTATGTTTTGAACTTTGGAAATTTACCGAAATTTAGAGTCCTCCTTAGCCGGAGGATTATTCTATAAACTACGCATTCTGGTTCCCTGTTTGAAAAGCCATAACTGATGTTCCTTTGAGTTAGAAACAATGTATATTGTATGTTTGCTATAAACTTGGATCTTCTTTCTTTATATGTGAACTGTATGCCCCTCAAGGGCCCCAAATTGGTCAATAAAATATGTTTATGTTTATGTTATTTCAGTTGAACAGGTAAAAGAAAAACGATCACGATACAAACGGACAAACGATAGCTTAGGGATACAGGGCTACTGGAGTCTGGAATTTTTAATAGTCAGCTGGGCTATCTTTCTACGGTTTCAAGTCGCCCAGGTGACATTTTGGTTTCCATGGGCGACCGCTAATTTGGACCTCTGCACTACCATACAATCATGACAGACCCGTTTTGTATATAATTGGGTGATAAAATGATAAATGACAAGCTTATAAAACTTGGTACAAATATTAACCTGTGTGATATTCCACAAGTAATAGAAATAGCATTCCTGTGGTTCTGATTTATCTATTTGATATATTCAAAACAATAAACGCTAATCAAATAATTTTGAAATTCTGTTGAAAAGTACCATCAATAAATTTAGAAAACATTTTAAACTGGAAATACAGAGTAGACAATTTCTTCGGAAGTCTAATCTCACCGAGATTGCGATACTGGTATTTAGAACACAGTATAAAATTGGGCAAGCCCCAACAATGCAAGGTAGAACCACAGGCAGGGGCTAGGTGCGTCCGAAAAAACAAATTATATAGTATATATAATTCCAACCGGAAGAAAGAGAGTTAAAGTACATGTAGATGAAGATGACGAAGAAGAGCTGCTTATAGAGGACCAGAAGGTGCTGCGGGCAGAAACCACATAAGGTAACATAAGGTCCTTACAAGTTGTTTCGGCCTTATGGCAGATTCGGCCGTAGTTGATTCGGCCTTAGTTGATGCGGCCTTTCGCAAATCCGGCCTTATATAAAATTTATGTTCCGGCCTTATCATATATTTATGCGGCCTACGGCAAATCCAGCCTTATGTCAAATGGAAAAGAATAATTAAAAAATAAAAGTTCTATTTAAATTTAAAATATTATTTAAATATACATGGATATGATGAATAAAATATTGGAACTTGTAGTGTTTTCACAAGATTTACTCGTAACTCAATATGAAAAGCCATAATAAATCGTTATTATTTTAACAATTTTTTAATTAGTAATTTTTGGTAATAATGACGGAAATCATTTCCATTGAAGTTGATGATTAGAAAAACAATTCAGGTTGATATACCAAGCTGTCAACAAGCGAAATTCCTTAGATGTTCTCTTGCTATTAATTATCATTTGTTTAATAGTTGTATAATTGCACTGGCAGTATGATTATAAGGGCTACCAAAAAGTAAAAGGAAGCCATACTATAATAAATAAAGGTAATAACAAAATTACCGAACTCCGAACAATCTTACAAAGGGAAAGTCAAAACTCATAATTATATAAACAGACAAAATCAGTCAACAGCCGGAAAACTGTGAAAACCGTAAATTACTCAAAAAGTACCCCAATTCTTTTGATGAAACCGCACTAATATATGCATATTTTGGTGATGGTCCTACTATTTTCAAAACTATCAACTATGTCGTTTCCTTGTATTGTGTGTGAGCAGAACGTCAGTCCAAAGCAGCATGCTTTAGAGTGTGACAGTTGTTTCCAGTGGCAACACAGACTATGTAATAGTAGGACCATCATTTAATTATTTACTCAAATCATCACAATGTGTCGTTTTATTGTATGTATCATATATATCCATAGATACACATCATTCTTATCTGAGGCCGCATTAATTAACCAAGGCCGTATCAACTAAGGCCGAATCAACTAAGGCCGCATTTGTTTAAGGCCGGATTTGCATAAGGCCGAATCAACTCGAAAGCACATAAGGTAAGGTATACATTTTTTTTTTTGGACGTACCTAGCCCGTGTAGAACCACTTTGTTTACGGTTTTGCTGAAAGAGAAAGCTGAAATCATTTAAATACATCTATAAATAGTCAAACAAGCAATCTGATTCCAGCTCATATACCTTTCTATTTTATATAAAATGACAAAATGTAGAAAAGAGTTGCTTTCAAACGTCTTCACATTTTGTTTTGAGTTTCATGCGGAAGTGTTTTCATCGAGTGCGCAAGCGTATAGGTAAATTACCTGTACAGGTATTTTCGAAAAAATTAAAATAGAGGTCCGTGAAAATACGAACAAATAATCCGGATTTTATTCCACCAATTTCTTTACACAGTTCGAAAGATCTACATTTGTATAACTTTTCTACAAAATGAGCCATGGTCAAGAAATAGTAAAGGGTAATTTATTTTTCTTGCCTCAATTTAAGTGTAACTACTGACAGCCTTTGTTTGAATTAGTACTTGTTTCGAAAGAATTTGTTTCCGATTCACGATCAATGTTTTTTTGTCTTTTTATAAATATTTTAGATTTCTTAATTATTAGTAATACTATGTCTTTCTTTTTAAATTTTTAAATTTTTATGAAAATTGTCAATTTTTTAAGATGTTCAAATTTTTATTCTTTAAATGGTTTTAAATAATTTTAAATAATTTCTATGGAAATTACTAAATGTCTAAATTTCTGTATTTTAGTTGCTTTTTGCTTGTTTTTAGTCTCATGCTTGGCTGGTTTTGTACTGCGTTTATGTTGAAATGGAATGACTGTATGGTAGTCCTGAACGGGGTGACAGCGAGGCACTTGCCACATGGACCTCTGTTCGGGTTTCTTTTACAGCCCCCTTTCTGCTTTTTGCCTGCATGATATGTTTTAATTTTGTAATTGCATGCTGATTGTATTGTTTTAATGTTGATGTATTTGTGTTTTTTTTGGTGGTTTTTTTTTGGTGTTTTTATATATTCGGTAAAAATTAAGCTCTTGAGAGCTTATGTTTTTTGTTTATATTACATGCCGAATTGAAATAAAGTTTTACTTACTTACTTACTTACTTAAAGGGGAGTCAGTCATTTAGGGAACGGTCATTATATAACAGCTGGAGGCAGTGGCGGACTGGGTCTGAAAATATTGGTTGCCAGGAGTCAAAGGGGGCATTAGGATGTTCGGAATCCTAGGATGAAGATACAGACAGAAAAATTCTTCGGAATCCTAAGGGCCCACCTGCATCTACAATGCTATCATTTAATTTTTATAACGAATAAATAAAATTTTCAAAAAATACATGAGTTGAAACAAAAAGGTGCAACTATAATTTTTGGAAAAAAAAATGTTGTTTGTTAATTACAGCATACACGTATGGGTGAAGAGTGTGAGGTCGCTTATACAAATTAGAATAAAACAGTCAATAGGTCTATGAGCACTCGCTCTACATCAATTTTTAAAGACCCAAATGTTGGTAAACACCTGTCTCTCCTCCATGACAAATATGTTATTGTCTCCGTCGACAAGGCCCCTAACAATATTGTGTGTAAATCACATTACATAGACTGCTTGATAAAGGAATTAGGTATTGACAATTCACTTGGCAACCCTACATATACCCCCAACAAAACTTACGAAAGAGGAAATCCTGGTCAATCATAGGTCTTTTTTATGTTCCTTTGCAATTTCAACCAAAGATGAAGAACTGGATTTACCATCACTCTACCGGATTCCTAAATTACACAAGTGTTCTTTCAAACAGCGCTATATTGCTGGGTCTGCCAAATGCTCCACGAAACCTTTTTCCAAATTATTAACATTTGTTCTAACGGCGGTCAAAACCGGGCTTCAGAGTTACTGTGACACCAGCTACTCGAGGGATGGTGTGAATCAGATGTGGATTCTGAAGAAATCTAAAGATTTGTTAGAGTGCATACAATCTAGGTCACTCTCCTCCTGCAATAGCATTAAAACTTTTGACTTCTCTAACCTCTACACAACTATTCCTCACTCTAAGCTGAAAGACGGATTAAGGAAGTTGATCCAACTGTACGTGCTTCATAAAAAATAATGGCCAACGTAGTCAAATACCTTGTGCTAGGAAGGGACAGATCTTATTTTGTAGAAACCTAATCTGATTCTACCAAAAAGTTCTCTGAAACTGATATCATCAACATGCTCGAGTTTCTGAATGACAACACATTTGTTATGCTTGGTGGACGTGTTTTTCAACAGACAGTCGGCATACCTATGGGTACAAGCTGTGCTCCTATTCTCGCCGACTTGTTCATTTATTCGTATGAGGCAGACTTCATACAGGGGCTTCTCAAGAAAAACGAAAAGAAGCTATCCCGATCCTTTAATCAGTTTCACGTTCCGCTATATAGATGATGTCCTTTCACTAAATAATTCTAGGTATGGTGATTTCGTTGATCGCATCTATCCCATTGAGCTTGAAATAAAGGATACCACAAATACAAATACGTCTGCTTCATACCTTGACCTACACCTCGGAATTGACAGTGAGAGGCGGTTAAGAACGAAACTTTACGACAAAAGAGATAATTTCAATTTTCCCATTATGAACTTTCCATTTATATGTAGCAACATTCCAGCAGCACCTGTATATGGAGTATGTATATATCTCTCAGTTGATACGATATTCCAGAGCTTGTGGTTCCTATCAGCATATCCTTGATAGAGGGTTGCTGCTAACAAGGAAGCTATTGAACCAAGGGTTCCTCTTGGTTAAGTTGAAGTCATCACTTCGAAAGTTTTGCATGGCTAAGTTGAATGTTATGGAATATCTGTGTCACAAATGACCACGGATATGTTCTACTTGTCGTAAACACTTCTCGTTCTTTCCTGATTCGTGATTTATCACCAGGTTTGTAACTAGATTAACACGAAGGGTGCCACTAGTGGAGCAGGAACTGCTTACCCTCCAGGGGCACATGAGTTCACCCCCGGTTTTAAATGGGGTTCGTTGTACAGGGCGGCCTAGCAGTCTAGGAGACTGCATACAGGGCGGTCTAGCCGTCTAGGAGACTGGATACAGGGCGGCCTAGCCGTCTAGGAGACTGCATACAGGACGGCCTAGTCGTCTAGGAGACTACATACAGGGCGGCCTAGCCGTCTCAGAGACTGCATACAGGGCGGCCTAGCCGTGAATGAGACTGCATACAAGGCGGCCTAGCCGTCTAGGAGAGTTCATACAGGACGACCTAGCTGCGTAGGAGAATGCATACAGAGCGGCCTAGCCGTGTGGGAGGCTGCATACAGGGCGGTCTAGCCGTCTAGGAGGTTGCATGCAGGGCGGCCTAGCCGTGTAGGAGGCTACATACAGGGCGGTCTAGCCGCGTAGGAGGCTGCATACAGGTCGGCCTAGCCGTGTAGGAGGCATTATGTTTTCATGCGTATGGTTCTACTATAGAGACCTTTTCTGCTTTTTTGACTAGAAACTTTATTTTCCAGTTCCTAGAAAAAAACAGAAAAGGTCTCTATACTAGAACCATACGTATGAAGACATAATGCCTCCAGGCAGTACATGAAAATAACAAATGTCAATAGAGTGTAAGAAACAGAATCTGAAACAGATGATGATGTTAATGATATTTAATCTCATGTGTCTGACCAGGAAATGGTCTCAGTAATTGGATCTGACAATGATGAAGAACTGTCTGTGCGACATGTGGTAGTTAATCGTTTTTGGGAGGTTAGTTTTTGGGAGGTTAGTTTCACATTGGAAAAATAGACAGTTCTTTGTAGATTCTGACTCAGACAGTGACGAAGTAGTTATTCGTTTTTGGGAGGTTAGTTTCACATTGGAAGAATAGACAGTTCTTTGTAGATTCGGTCTCAGATGTTGATGAATGAATGTGATGGAAATAAGCATTTTTATTGTAAGAACATTGGATTAAAAATGAACATGTAAGTAGCATTGTTATAGTCTTATTATTATAACTCTTCATTTATTTTGATTATTTAAGAGAAAACAACTATAAATTATAAAAATTGTTTTACAAAATTTCTAATGTTGCTAATATATTAGTTATAGTTTTGAAGAGAAATTTTCCCAAAGAAATTCTTAATTTATTGTTTAATTAATTTTATTTTTACAAGAACACAATTTCTTCAACTTTAATATATTTTGCCATTTTTATTATTATTATTGTATTATTATATATTTCAGTTGTGATCATGGTGAGGAAAGGGAAACAACCCTAAAATGTTTTAATAGCAATTTACTGTACTGTAGAGACTGCTTATAGATACCATTCATTCAAAGGTTTGTAAATTTATTAACATGCTTGTTTCCGTTCTTTTATGCAATGCCCACAAATATAAAATACAATTTAAATAGATGCTGGGAGCTGAAAATCAATATTTGTTACAGATTAATTTGTTTCTGAAGATATATTTCAGTTTTTATTTTGTCACACACAGTGCTGGATTAACCGTTAGGCAAAACAAGAATGTACTTGGGGCATCAAGGGGCAAGAGGGTACCACAAAAATCTGGCCACAAGGCAATTTATTTTATCAGCCAGATATTAGGCTCAAAAACACAAAAAAAAAATTTAATGTAGGAAAAATGAAATAAAACACAATTTGACTGCTATAGGGTTTATTAATACATGTTAAAACAATTAAAAAAAAACTATGTTGAGTCTTGGCATCAAGGGATCATGTTAGTTTTTACATGATGCCAGTGGATGGTGCGGGGGGGGAGGGGGCATACATTGGCTTCAATCCGGCCTTGGTCACACATCATCGGATGCAGATCGTGAGTTCGAGCACCGGTCGGGTCAAATCAAAGACAATATTATTGGTATTTATTTCTTCTCCGCTACTCACGCAACACTAAGGAGTAAGAACGATGACTGGTTTACTAGGAATCAGATTAATGTGTCAGACTGGAGCGACATGTCTACACACGGACTGTTATTTCAGTGAGCTAGCTCTATACACATCCAACTAAGCACGTTGGTCTAGTAGAAAGCGGACATCATGATCATCTCATCCAAATGTAACTTGTTCTCGACTTGATATAGCTGAACATTTCCCATTTGGTGTTGAACAATAATCACTCACTCAAATAGCAAAAGTGGTATTTATTTTAGTATATTTATACGTGCATATTTAATGGGGTAGGGCTATGGTGTTTAACGCCACTTTCAACAATATTTCAGCTATATCATGACGGTCAGTTTTATTGATGGAGGAAACCGGAGAAAACCACCGACCTGTCGCAAGTCACTGACAAACTTGTATCGAATACACATCGCCTGAGCGGGATTCGAACTCACAACGTTAGTGGTGATCGGCACTGATCCAACTATCATACGATCACGACCTCTGTATATTTTTTGTTATTTATATACACTTTATATATACTATTAAAAAATATATTTATGACATGCATAATAAGTATACGTTGTTATAATTAAATAAGGTTATGCTATTATTTCAATGACATTTTTTTTCTTAGAGAAAGTTACAATATCACAGGACAGGTGCACTTACAAAAGATCTAGACAAAAGATCTGTCAACACAGTGAAGAAAACGAAACCCAAATATTTCTTGAAGATTGTGATCGGAGTGAGTAAGTATATCAAACATTTAAATTGTGTATTTAATATCAACTTGGAGGTACAACATATATCTGTTTATTAGCCGTTTTTATTGAAAAAATAAATATAATATAATTATTTTTACAATGAAAAGCAAAGAGACAAGACAAATAAAATTAAGTTTACAAACTTTGAAGGTTTTGATGTTTAACGCTACTTTCAATAATATTTCAGCTATATCGTGTGGCGCTCAGTTTATTGGTGGAGGAAGCCAGAGTACACAGAGAAAACCACCGACCTGCTGACAAACTTTATCACATATATCGTGTTGCTGACAAACTTTATCACATATATCGTGTCGCTGACAAACTTTATCACATATATCGTGTTGCTGACAAACTTTATCACATATATCGTGTTGCTGACAAACTTTATCACATATATCGTGTATTTCTAATTTTATTTTTGACATTTGGAGGTCTTCTCTTACTTTTATACAGCCATTTTATGACACGACCAAGGAACACTAGAATCTGGTTAGAAATCACTATGGGATTCGAGTGCGTTCATTCTGGATGTTATGAACCTGCCGTTATGCCCTTCATATTTTAACATTAGATATCCGGATTCAATCACTGATTTCAAAATTAAGAGGTTGTTAAGTCCAAGATTATTTGCTAATTGGCATAACTTTCAAGTTACGAACAAAATCACGGCTCACAGAATTATGTTGTCAGCATCTGTTCCGATATCGCTCATCAGCGCGAGACGTTTGAAACGGATCCTTAGTCAGTCTTTTTGTGCACACGTCATCATCGCACATCATGATATCGCTAATCCAATTCAGTTGACAACACCCACGGCTCAAAATGACCCCCCACTTAAAACCACCAACTTACATGGTTTCTCCATAAACAATTATCATCCTTCCCTCCCGCTATATCTACCTACTGACTCCATAAGCAAAAATCGCATAAAAGTTCGCGTGAGCTGAGCAGGACTTATCAACAGTCAGCAGGAGTTATCACCAAATTCACCCAACATTTAAACGATAATTCCTGTGAAGATGACAAAAGTAAATAAAATTCATCAGCATCATCAGCTCGGTAACATTTCATATTTTAAACATAAATCAAATTAGGAATTGTCGTGTCAGAAATATCAACAAACATCGTTCTACAAAAATGTACTTGACACAATTCTTGATAACCTCTGGGACTACTGTTTTTTTTACGTCATAATCGAGGTCGTGACGTTTGTGCTTTCTAAACCGGTGTCGTAAATATTTTAGCTACCCATGAAAATTAGCTACCTCCAACTTCCGGTAGCTAATTTTCATACGGCGGAGCTATTAAAATTAGAGGGTCGGTAGGCCTTTTTCGGGACGTCGGGATCGCGAATTTTAATGAACGGGAATTCGGGATTGGCCTATTTCAACGTCGGGAATACGGGTTGGAAATGAGGCGGGATGATTTTTTTATGTTGAATAAATCTGTCTTATCCCTAATTGTATGTAAAATGATCAACCGATTAAATAAATATGAAAAATAAGAACATTTTTTCTCATTATATCGTTTTGTTTTACTTTGGTTGAACTTTGCTAAGTATAATCCGGCTTTTCTTTCGTTGTTATCACGAAACTGTGGCCACATACAACCTTCCTCTAGACCTCGTGCCTATTTTCCCACAACCAAAGACTGTATCGATGCAAAAGGATGACGTAAAACTTCTGTATAAGAAGGCTAATACGCATGGCAAGTGTGTCCGTCAGCGCACTGTCCGACAAGAAACAACATCTTATAAATGCGGAACATTACCACTGAACATGTACGTTTCAACTTCAATTGAGGGGACCGAGGTTACATTCAACCATATAGATGAATATGACGATAGTGAGTCTGAAAATGAAACTGAAGAGACTTCATCTTCATAGTTGTCACGGGAATGATGATCATGAATCACCCGCGGAATTAAGCTGTTTAACCACTCGCAATTCTTCTCGATCAGGCAGAACACTACGCGTTTCTTCACGACTGTTGGACTACATATGATCTCAGTCTTTTTGTCATCTGACCTCAATTGCTGTATCATCAGTCATCATGGATTTGTTTTCTCATTTTGTCTTCTTCGACCACAATGTATCATTCAAGAAGCCCTAAATTTGTACTCAAATACAATAATCAGTTCTTTTTACTGATCTTTACTACATGTACTCAAATACAATAATCAGTTATTTTTACTACAAACTCTTTTTTTCATTTTCGATCATAGCAGCGATACTCTAACAAAACACCGTCATTGACTAGAAAACAGGAAATACCGCCATTGTAAAGGTAATAAAAGTCCAGAGACAATCACAAGACCAAGATAACATGGACAAGCACAACATACAACACTACAAACTGAAGGAAGAGGCACATCACATAACAAAAGGTAATGAGCACCAAAAACCGGGAGCTGGATCAGGTGCACCGGTAGGGTAAGCGTCCTCTGCCTTGATGAAACTTACACAGTTGTAGTAAAGTAATTTATACATTCACGATCCGTTGCCTGATCATTCACGATCCCGCTTACATACTTAACATCCATTACCTAATCATTCACAATCAGTTTTCTCGCGTAATCGATCAGACCCCGTGTACATGTATATATCCACATCGTATTATCAGCTCTGAACGGGAATTCGGGATAAGCTCTTTTTCCCCCGGGATTTCGGGATTTGCTATTTTTTTTCACGGGAAGTCGGGATCAGAACCCCTCCTACCCTTACTCAAATTAGCTACCTATGAAAATTAGCTACTTGTAACATAAACTTGTAGGATTTGTCTCCCTTATTATGTTTACAAAAATACAAATTGTGTATTTGCAATGGAGGGACCAAATGAAAAACTGCATGTACATAAACAGGAAAAGAGTTACTGATTGACAAAGAGAGACATATAGATCTACACAATATAAAATAAAATAAACAATAGATATTAGTGGTGTTCATAGTTCACTGCCACCTGCTGGATTTTGACAGTTACGCCTCTTGTATTGATGTCATTTTCAGCCAATCGACGCGAGGCTTTCATTTCCTTTCGGTATTGACTCGAGATTATAATATGGCTGATTTTCAAGCGAAGATTTGACGAGGCTCATACTGTTATTCAATGGTAAGCTAGTGCTTTTATTTCAAACTTACAACATTATTTTATATGTACACGCATTTTTATTTTGTTGACATTTTTCCTACAGAACATGTGCTTTTTGTAAAGCGCGTTCTGATTGGTTGCAGCTACCACTAGTTGCATTACATATAAACCGTCACCGTGTTACCTCGAAAATCCATCTAACGATGCCAAGGGTGAAAATGAGTAGAGCGGATCGTAACCCTTGGCTAGCGAAGATACGGTCAAAGCAGTACACTGAGGCCCCTATCTATGCAAACACTCACAGAAATAAAACTGTAAATGGTCGATAAAATTAAACATACATTTCTTGTATTGGTATTTCCAACAAAATCAGTGTTTAAACATTAAAAATCATGCCGTATACAACATACATAGATTAGTATGGGGTTCATTTGCTCGTGGGACCACCGCGCAACTGCCCATTGTGCCCATACATAAGACCGCACTGCGTACGGTTACTGTAGTACTGATCATCTTCATTTCGACATTTTAAAGTATGTGTATTTCGGCCAATATTATGCTAGCTCCAAGTGAACAAAATAGTTTTTGATTTTAAAAGAATGATATAGGCACCGCTTCCATCAGATATGTCTCTCCTTTCACATACACAATATTTATATATATTAAGGCAATATTCAGTATCTAAATCATACTCTTTAAAATTATCTGTGACACAATTAAACAGAGAATATATTCCTTCTTGTGTAATTATTACCTTTTAAAGTTTCAACAACAAGCTGGTTAATAATTTTATAGCATTTATTTTTAGAAAGACTGAGTTCGGTAATTTTGTTATTACCCTTATTAATCAATAATAGCAGCTATACATATACTGTAGAGTGTAGTATGAACGGCATAATAAATAGCTATATCAATAAAATTCATTGTGTCTTACTATTCTAAACCATTTTCGGCAGATGTTGGTACTATTCAAATATTTTGTAGGATCAGACTGACGAAAAATCTTTCAAAACCTTTGTACACGGAACCACTGTCATACAAATGCAATGTAAAACTAAATCGATGATGGATTTTTTTGTCATTTTGTGATGATAACCAATACTTAAGCTATGATTTTTTTCTCTCGTAGCGTTGGAAAGAAGGTGGAGATATTTTGTCCCTGAGTACCTGTGGCCTAATATTTTCTTCTCTTACTATGCAAAAAAATAAATATTCTTTTCTTTATATTTTTCACAATGTATCTATTGATATTTTGTATAATTTGTTTCCCTTCTATTGGGTAGTAAGATGAATAAATAAATGGGTACAGATAGAAATAATTAACATTCTAATATGACGTGCTGTTTTGGCTTGTAAACAAAAGGGTATCAAAATCCCCGATTTATTATGACTTACCCATATTAAAATCTCCAACAAACTTACCCCTTCCATAAATTATTTCCTAAATTTACCGTATAGGTCCTATTAAAATAGAAATCATTTTATGTCGACATTGTCATCTTTGCGTGTCAGTTGTGACCCAAATACGATTCCAATGCCGTCCTTGACTTGTTGCAACGTAAAATATGACGTGATTGAAAAATATTAACATGGCGATGAATGGTGGCATGATTCGTTTTTATTTACGCATTTATTGTAGAACTTTAGGAATATTGTGGTACAAATAATCTTGGATAATTAGACAGGAATTGTGTTTGGATTTCTTTTAAACTGGTAAGTCATATATAGCGAAATGGCAATAATCTGGAGTTCGACAGTCAAAATGCAGTTGGGCGTGACATAAAATGTCCATACGTCAAAAAATGACCAGAGTTTAAGAAATATTTGCGCAGATAATGTTACCCATATTAAAATCTCCAACAAACTTACCCCTTCCATAAATTATTTCTATTCCAATAGGACATATACGGTAAATTTAAGAAATAATTTAAGAAATCATATATGGAAGGGGATTTTAATATGGGTAAGTCCTAATAAAAATCGGGGATTTTGAAACCCTTTTGTTTACAAAGCCAAAACAGCACGTCATATTAGAATTTGATTTTTTTTTACATGGGAATGAAAATACAAGATTTTATTTCACAAAAACAAAACAAAGTAGCTATTATCTAAATCTTTCTCATGAAAGTATTTACTTTCGTATCTATGTTGGCTTTCCACATCCGGGTTTAAATGTCAGCCCCCCCACCCAACATTTTTAATCTCGCCTTTTTTTTTAGTCTCGACCGACGCGAGAAATAGTCCATCAGTATGTGGTGATTTACCTATGTGGTCTACCGTAATGAGGACTACCGTCCTCTATTACTTCATATGCAATGCTATATATATACAAAATGTATGTATATCTGGTATCATTTTATTCATAACATTTGTTGGAATGTCAAAAACATTTTATACAGTAATTTTATGATAATCTACCGGTTGTGCAAAGTACTTTCATTTACGTGAAGCATGACACTATCTAGTACCATTTGATTCTGAATATTGAAGACGTTTAGTCAACAATTGAATGATAAGCTACCCACTTGAAAATATATCTACCTTTTTTTCTACAGAAAATAAAGATACAGTAAAATATGTCTATCCTCTATGTACTTCTATCTGAGGAACCTGGTATATCATACCTTTTCACAATGTACAGAATCTACCACTCCGGCGCACATGAGTTCATCCTTTTTTATTGGCTTCGTGTTGCTTAATCTTTAGTTTTCTATGCAATATTTTGTAGATCATTGTGCCGCGTCTTTTTGTCTTCCCTTCTTTAATACAAGATTCATACTTAAACATATACGAAAAAACTAATTATTGAGTGTTATGGAAGAAACGGCCACAGTTTTATAACGAAAACAAGATCTGGCAAGAGGAAACAAACCGCCGATAATTTGAAGTTTTGGCAAGTCTGCGCTTCATTGGTAACAATGAAAGCATAAAAACCTCAATGGAAATAGAGAGCTATAGGGACACGAGTATATTAGTAAAAAGCCGTCGGACGGCAGAGGAATCTCAGACTAGTATGAATACACATCCCCATACTGAAGATCAGGCCATTTGCACGTATTATTTTCCCAAACACCTGCTGGTAACATGTAAAGGCACTCTTTACAGTTAATTACACTTAATTTTGATTTATATCTAGATAATGATTCAGCATTTAATGTCTCTTGATAGCTGTGGGACATGATTATCACTAGTACAGTTTATTGTAAAGTAATGATAAGGTGTTAATTACCACTCAATTTATAGATAACTCACTTATTCTCCACTGAAGCCATGCGTATCGACGTGATCGCTTCACCCCCTAAGATGTTAGGGGAAGTGACGTCACCCAGGAAAATGGAATTTTGAACCAGTCGTTTTCTTCTTCATTTCTGTATATATTCCTCCTACTAACGAGGAGCACATCACACGATCTTTCACTGTGTCGTCTCTGATAAGACTA
This sequence comes from Bathymodiolus brooksi, assembly GCA_963680875.1. Classification (NCBI taxonomy): domain Eukaryota; kingdom Metazoa; phylum Mollusca; class Bivalvia; order Mytilida; family Modiolidae; genus Bathymodiolus; species Bathymodiolus brooksi. The sequence continues at coordinate 98,653,479 of OY804584.1, forward strand.
TGATCAATGTTGATCCAATATCAATGCTTATATCATATTCATCTTTTTTGTTCCCCTTTTTAGATTTTGTATTCATTGCATTTTTTAAATATTGTAGTAACAGATCTACTAGATGAATAGGAGTTGACCGGAAAGAAGGGGGAAGCTTAAAGGAATAGATCGGAAAGTGGGGATATGGCAAGCTGAAGCTATCAAGCGTAGCAAACAAAACAATGTCACTTGGCTTCAAAACATACCCAAGAACTTAAACACATATTTCTAAAACTGAACATTTGTTACTTCCGTGCTACAATTTCAGCTTTTCTGATCTTTTGCCAAAAAAGTGCTTGAAGTAAGTAAAAACCGACAATCAGACGTTTGTTTTTTACCTTGAAATTCACCCTGAAATAAACAAACAACACAAGTTACGACAAATGTGATAATTTGGCTTGACTTTTCCAATAGTCAACTTCCTATTCATCGCTACACACATTCTATGTTCGTCATTTCTATTTGATTGACAGTTACGGAATCCGTTTTCTCAAATGCCAATGGATTTTTTTCCCCTTTACGTAGATTTTTCCTCTATCACAGACACAAGTTTTACCGAGGTCTTATAAGAAATAGGAACTGTTTATCCTTCTTGTACGAGGACTGTGTTCACTCCCGGTATTTTGTTTGAGTCCGTATTGCTCATCTTTTTAGTTTTCTGTGTTGTGTTTGTTTTTTTTTGTTTTTTTTGTTGTTTTTTTTGTATCTTCGTTCTCTGTTTTATGCTCAATGTTACCCATGAATGTCTCTGGATTGTCCATTCTTGCTCAATGTTACCCATGAATGTCTCTGGATTGTCCATTCTTGCTCAATGTTACCCATGAATGTCTCTGGATTGTCCATTCTTGCTCAATGTTACCCATGAATGTCTCTGGATTGTCCATTCTTGCTCAATGTTACCCATGAATGTCTCTGGATTGTCCATTCTTGCTCAATGTTACCCATGAATGTCTCTGGATTGTCCATTCTTGCTCAATGTTACCCACGAATGTCTCTGGATTGTCCATTCTTGCTCAATGTTACCCACGAATGTCTCTGGATTGTCCATTCTTGCTCAATGTTACCCATGAATGTCTCTGGATTGTCCATTCTTGCTCAATGTTACCCACGAATGTCTCTGGATTGTCCATTCTTGCTCAATGTTACCCACGAATGTCTCTGGATTGTCCATTCTTGCTCAATGTTACCCATGAATGTCTCTGGATTGTCCATTCTTGCTCAATGTTACCCATGAATGTCTCTGGATTGTCCATTCTTGCTCAATGTTACCCATGAATGTCTCTGGATTGTCCATTCTTGCTCAATGTTACCCATGAATGTCTCTGGATTGTCCATTCTTGCTCAATGTTACCCATGAATGTCTCTGGATTGTCCATTCTTGCTCAATGTTACCCATGAATGTCTCTGGATTGTCCATTCTTGCTCAATGTTACCCATGAATGTCTCTGGATTGTCCATTCTTGCTCAATGTTACCCATGAATGTCTCTGGATTGTCCATTCTTGCTCAATGTTACCCATGAATGTCTCTGGATTGTCCATTCTTGCTCAATGTTACCCATGAATGTCTCTGGATTGTCCATTCTTGCTCAATGTTACCCATGAATGTCTCTGGATTGTCCATTCTTGCTCAATGTTACCCATGAATGTCTCTGGATTGTCCATTCTTGCTCAATGTTACCCATGAATGTCTCTGGATTGTCCATTCTTGCTCAATGTTACCCATGAATGTCTCTGGATTGTCCATTCTTGCTCAATGTTACCCATGAATGTCTCTGGATTGTCCATTCTTGCTCAATGTTACCCATGAATGTCTCTGGATTGTCCATTCTTGCTCAATGTTGCCCATGAATGTCTCTGGATTGTCCATTCTTGCTCAATGTTACCCACGAATGTCTCTGGATTGTCCATTCTTGCTCAATGTTACCCACGAATGTCTCTGGATTGTCCATTCTTGCTCAATGTTACCCATGAATGTCTCTGGATTGTCCATTCTTGCTCAATGTTACCCACGAATGTCTCTGGATTGTCCATTCTTGCTCAATGTTACCCACGAATGTCTCTGGATTGTCCATTCTTGCTCAATGTTACCCACGAATGTCTCTGGATTGTCCATTCTTGCTCAATGTTACCCATGAATGTCTCTGGATTGTCCATTCTTGCTCAATGTTACCCATGAATGTCTCTGGATTGTCCATTCTTGCTCAATGTTACCCATGAATGTCTCTGGATTGTCCATTCTTGCTCAATGTTACCCATGAATGTCTCTGGATTGTCCATTCTTGCTCAATGTTACCCATGAATGTCTCTGGATTGTCCATTCTTGCTCAATGTTACCCATGAATGTCTCTGGATTGTCCATTCTTGCTCAATGTTACCCATGAATGTCTCTGGATTGTCCATTCTTGCTCAATGTTACCCATGAATGTCTCTGGATTGTCCATTCTTGCTCAATGTTACCCATGAATGTCTCTGGATTGTCCATTCTTGCTCAATGTTACCCATGAATGTCTCTGGATTGTCCATTCTTGCTCAATGTTACCCATGAATGTCTCTGGATTGTCCATTCTTGCTCAATGTTACCCATGAATGTCTCTGGATTGTCCATTCTTGCTCAATGTTGCCCATGAATGTCTCTGGATTGTCCATTCTTGCTCAATGTTACCCATGAATGTCTCTGGATTGTCCATTCTTGCTCAATGTTACCCATGAATGTCTCTGGATTGTCCATTCTTGCTCAATGTTACCCATGAATGTCTCTGGATTGTCCATTCTTGCTCAATGTTACCCATGAATGTCTCTGGATTGTCCATTCTTGCTCAATGTTACCCATGAATGTCTCTGGATTGTCCATTCTTGCTCAATGTTACCCATGAATGTCTCTGGATTGTCCATTCTTGCTCAATGTTGCCCATGAATGTCTCTGGATTGTCCATTCTTGCTCAATGTTGCCCATGAATGTCTCTGGATTGTCCATTCATGCTCAATGTTGCCCATGAATGTCTCTGGATTGTCCATTCATGCTCAATGTTACCCATGAATGTCTCTGGATTGTCCATTCTTGCTCAATGTTGCCCATGAATGTCTCTGGATTGTCCATTCTTGCTCAATGTTACCCATGAATGTCTCTGGATTGTCCATTCTTGCTCAATGTTACCCATGAATGTCTCTGGATTGTCCATTCTTGCTCAATGTTACCCATGAATGTCTCTGGATTGTCCATTCTTGCTCAATGTTACCCATGAATGTCTCTGGATTGTCCATTCTTGCTCAATGTTACCCATGAATGTCTCTGGATTGTCCACTCTTGCTCAATGTTGCCCATGAATGTCTCTGGATTGTCCACTCTTGCTCAATGTTACCCATGAATGTCTCTGGATTGTCCATTCTTGCTCAATGTTACCCATGAATGTCTCTGGATTGTCCATTCTTGCTCAATGTTACCCATGAATGTCTCTGGATTGTCCATTCTTGCTCAATGTTACCCATGAATGTCTCTGGATTGTCCATTCTTGCTCAATGTTACCCATGAATGTCTCTGGATTGTCCATTCTTGCTCAATGTTGCCCATGAATGTCTCTGGATTGTCCATTCTTGCTCAATGTTACCCATGAATGTCTCTGGATTGTCCATTCTTGCTCAATGTTACCCATGAATGTCTCTGGATTGTCCATTCTTGCTCAATGTTGCCCATGAATGTCTCTGGATTGTCCATTCTTGCTCAATGTTGCCCATGAATGTCTCTGGATTGTCCATTCTTGCTCAATGTTACCCATGAATGTCTCTGGATTGTCCATTCTTGCTCAATGTTACCCATGAATGTCTCTGGATTGTCCATTCTTGCTCAATGTTACCCATGAATGTCTCTGGATTGTCCATTCTTGCTCAATGTTACCCATGAATGTCTCTGGATTGTCCATTCTTGCTCAATGTTGCCCATGAATGTCTCTGGATTGTCCATTCTTGCTCAATGTTACCCATGAATGTCTCTGGATTGTCCATTCTTGCTCAATGTTACCCATGAATGTCTCTGGATTGTCCATTCTTGCTCAATGTTACCCATGAATGTCTCTGGATTGTCCATTCTTGCTCAATGTTGCCCATGAATGTCTCTGGATTGTCCATTCATGCTCAATGTTGCCCATGAATGTCTCTGGATTGTCCATTCATGCTCAATGTTACCCATGAATGTCTCTGGATTGTCCATTCTTGCTCAATGTTGCCCATGAATGTCTCTGGATTGTCCATTCTTGCTCAATGTTACCCATGAATGTCTCTGGATTGTCCATTCTTGCTCAGTGTTACCCATGAATGTCTCTGGATTGTCCATTCTTGCTCAATGTTACCCATGAATGTCTCTGGATTGTCCATTCTTGCTCAATGTTACCCATGAATGTCTCTGGATTGTCCATTCTTGCTCAATGTTACCCATGAATGTCTCTGGATTGTCCACTCTTGCTCAATGTTGCCCATGAATGTCTCTGGATTGTCCATTCTTGCTCAATGTTACCCATGAATGTCTCTGGATTGTCCATTCTTGCTCAATGTTGCCCATGAATGTCTCTGGATTGTCCATTCTTGCTCAATGTTACCCATGAATGTCTCTGGATTGTCCATTCTTGCTCAATGTTGCCCATGAATGTCTCTGGATTGTCCATTCATGCTCAATGTTACCCATGAATGTCTCTGGATTGTCCATTCATGCTCAATGTTACCCATGAATGTCTCTGGATTGTCCATTCTTGCTCAATGTTGCCCATGAATGTATCTGGATTGTCCATTCTTGCTCAATGTTACCCATGAATGTCTCTGGATTGTCCATTCTTGCTCAATGTTACCCATGAATGTCTCTGGATTGTCCATTCTTGCTCAATGTTGCCCATGAATGTCTCTGGATTGTCCATTCTTGCTCAATGTTACCCATGAATGTCTCTGGATTGTCCATTCTTGCTCAATGTTACCCATGAATGTCTCTGGATTGTCCATTCTTGCTCAATGTTACCCATGAATGTCTCTGGATTGTCCATTCTTGCTCAATGTTACCCATGAATGTCTCTGGATTGTCCATTCTTGCTCAATGTTACCCATGAATGTCTCTGGATTGTCCATTCTTGCTCAATGTTACCCATGAATATCTCTGGATTGTCCATTCATGCTCAATGTTACCCATGAATGTCTCTGGATTGTCCATTCTTGCTCAATGTTGCCCTTGAATGTCTCTGGATTGTCCATTCTTGCTCAATGTTGCCCATGAATGTCTCTGGATTGTCCATTCTTGCTCAATGTTGCCCATGAATGTCTCTGGATTGTCCACTCTTGCTCAATGTTACCCATGAATGTCTCTGGATTGTCCATTCTTGCTCAATGTTGCCCATGAATGTCTCTGGATTGTCCATTCTTGCTCAATGTTGCCCATGAATGTCTCTGGATTGTCCATTCTTGCTCAATGTTGCCCATGAATGTCTCTGGATTGTTCATTCTTCCTCACCCATTCTATTTTTTCTAACGTTTATTTTAGTAGAAAAAGATTAAATGAGGAATTGTTGTAGAGAACTTTGCAAACACCATTTGCTCAATGTAACAAATGGACCTGTTGTTTCGGGGGTAAATTTTAAATTTTCAGCCAATAAGAAACAAACTTAGCCCTTGGCGGCCATCTTTTTTACCGGATCAAGACGAAATTAGGAATCCCTCTCTATACAAGATATAACACAATCATTTGTATTAAGCTTAAAATCATCTGGACTTCTGAGGAGAACATTATTGAAATTTCAACAAATGAGACACCAGAATTGTCATTTGTGAATCTCTGTATAAGATATCAGAAACATTATTTGTACTAATTTAGTGATTTGAGCTTGTCTTTTCAGATAAGATTTTGGTTTTTCAATGCCATGTCATGGTCTTTGATTTGACGTGAGAGGTTGTTGATCGTTTTGTTGCATTGGTGGAATTGTTGACCATCACTTTCTTATGATTTTTGTACTCTAAGCGGTCACGTGTTTTTCCAGATCAACACATAATGGAGAGAACCTTAGTAACATCATTCCTTGTTCTAATTAGCCCAGTAGTTTTGGTTGGTTGATTTGTTTTATTGTCATTAACGCTACTTTCAACAATATTTCAGTTATATCGTGGTGGTCAGTTTTATTGATGGAGGAAACCGGAGTACCAGGAGAAAACCACCGACCTGTCGCAAGTCACTGACAAACTTTATCACATTATGTTGTACACCTCTCCCTGCGAGAGTCGTACCTGCACAAAATCAGTGGTGATAGACCTCGATTGAATAGGTAGTAGTTTTGTAGATGATCAAAATGTCACAATTTAGCAACGATGACGGACGAGCGGATTACGGACACAAAGCTATGGCAAAAATTCACATAGTCTTTGGCCAGGAGAGCTAAAGCTCTTCAACCAAATACTGACATTATATTAGCTATACCCGTGTTTTAGTAGTATTGTGATATATCTAATAAATCCTCTCTTTTTCATTAAAACAAACCCACGAAATTCACTTGTCGAACAAACTTTGGTTTCGCAGAAAAAAAACCTACATGTACCATTCCCCAACTGGTGTATCTTCAATTAAAGTACATTGTAATTATATTCAAAAGAGAAGTATTAAATTATTGAAGTATTTTCTGATCAGATAACGGTCATAGTAGCTGACTTTTTATATAAATGGTATTGTACAGTACGCGTACCTATCATACGAATTTCAAATACATTTTTGTCAAGTTCATTTTATGTATTATTTACAAAAATGTGTATAATTACAACATCTTACTGATCAAGTCAATTATGACGAAACTTTTACTTTTTAATATCCTGTTTGACAGAAAATGGAGTTACTAATGCATATATTGTTTTTACTTCTTGAAATCAAATGTAAGTGTTTTTCCTTATTTTTTTTTTCAAATTTTTCCAACGTAAAAATAGAGTTTTGTTTTTTGAAACTGAGATTCAACTTTAAGCGGGGAATGTGTGTCAGTTGTGTCCCTCAAAGTCAGAATTTTTCCAACGAAGCAAAAATCTGATCTTTTACAAGAAAAAGCGGTAAATTTTCTTTAATATTTACTAAAGTTTCTTACTGAAAACTACAGAGTCGGGTTATTTATTGTGTATGTCTTTAAAGTCAAGATATAAAATTTGACAATAGAAAATTTAATTGAACAAAAAACGCATAGCCACACTTCCTAAATGTCAAATGGTCGTTCCCTTAATATTTTTGGATGTGTTGTATATATAAGCTTGGAAGTGATATTATCTGTTTTTAACTCCATTTTCCCCGTGAGCGATTATTTTGATGTTATATATTATACAATCGCTTTAAAAGGGGAGAAACCTGTGACGAATTATTATTATACACGTGAGGAGATTTAGTAAATCATTTTGTTTACAATTTCTAATTAGTATGAACATATAATAAATTAACATAATATACTATTTAACTGTAAACATACCTACAGTTTTAAGAGAGGAAGTAAATAGACATTTGTGTGTGGGTGGTTTTGGGTTTATTTTTGTTGGTTCTTTTTTTTGTTTTTTTTTCTCAATAAAAATAAGAATTAAATAATACAAAGATCTTTGTTCACATTATTTACCGTAAAAATCAAACCGCCTCGGTGGTGTAATGTAACAGTTAGCGTGTTCACTTCGAGTGCGGTATATCGTGGATTCTAGCCCATGTTGTGTAATGTAACAGTTAGCATGTTCACTTCGAGTGTGGTATATCGTGGGTTCTAGCCCATGTAGGGTCAAGCCAAAGACTATAAAATTGGTATTAACTGCTTCTCTGCTAAACACGCAACTTTATTGAGTAAGAGTGCAGATTGGATGGTTCAGAATCGGGATAATGTGTCCAAGTGAAGCGACACATGTCTAACCATGGCCTGTTGCTTCAGTTCTAACCATGGACTGTTGCTTCAGTTCTAACCATGGACTATTGCTTCAGTTCTAAATATGAACTGTTGCTTCAGTTCTAACCATGGATTGTTGCTTCAGTTCTAACCATGGATTGTTGCTTCAGTTCTAACCATGGACTGTTGCTGCAGTTCTAGCCATGGACGGTTGCTTCAGTTCTAACCATGGACCGTTGCTTCGGTGTTATAGCACTATAACGACCCAATTAAGCGTGTTGATCTATTACAAAGTGGACATCATCATAATTCCATTGAATGTAACTTGTTCTTGTCATGATATAGCTGGACAATTGCTCATTTTGGCGTTAAACAACAATCACTCACTCCCCGTAAAATGCAACTTTAAAAGAAGAGGTTTCCATGTATGGTCATACGGAGTTACATGATCGCCTGTGATTTAAATGTCCCCACTGATATTTGTAACGTGTAGCAGCACGAAACCTCATGCTTAGAACGAAACACTATTGCTAACAGCTTTTGATCTTCATAAACAATAAATAGATATGTTTATTTGTATAACAGTGATTTTTTTAATAGGCGAGGTGTGCTCGATACAACATTATGTGATAAAGTTTGTCAGGGACTTGCGGCAAGTAGGTGGTTTTCTACGGGTACTCCGGATTCCTTCACCAATAAAACTGACCGCCACGATATAACTGAACTATTGTTGAAAGTGGCGTTAAACACCATACCCTTACTATTGTATTTTTCACAAGCTAAGTTCTAGATATCTACCTTTTAGGTATGCAATCAACACTATATTATTCTGGGGCAGATCGTAGGGGATACAGTGAATCAGTAGCTTACTGTGAGGAACAAAATGGCCGACTTCTGAGATACGGACAAATGTTTGTTGAGGTTGTTCGTGCATGTGAACAAAACACAAAGCCGATATATGTTTGGACGGGGACACCATGGTACAAGAAAATTCGTGAGTTATATATATAACAATTGAAAATTAATAGTTACACAGGAATGACTGAAAGAATAGCCAACCACAACAACATCTAATGTAGCAACCATCAAACTTCCAAACACGGAAGTAACTGCGACGAAAGTCGTGGAAATCTAGGTCTTGTCTTGGGACAAGCACACAATTGTGGCGAGGTTAAACCAATTAATGTGATGTCAAAACACACATCTTGATAATTAGATCTCCAGCGAACAAACAGAAATAAACAAACAATAAAAATGAATCCTGCACATTTTGCCTTTTATTTAAGCAAATATACGGTAGTGCACCAATACACCTACATGTATTTTAGCAAAGCAAACGAGTCTTAAAGACATTGCTACTTAAGAAATAAATCATGGAAGCCAGAATGTGTTGGGAGTTTTAACATGGATTGGCGGATATTAGTATTTTATCCCGAGCCAGAGGCGAGGGATAAAATTTACTAATATCCGCCAATCCATGTTAAAACTCAAAACACATTCTGACTTCCATGATATATTTCGATTCTGATATGTCTAAGAGTACAAATACGGTAGTATACCTTGATTGGAAGACGGTAATTTATATTTATGTTTGCGGAAAATGTCGCACACAATTTATGCTGCCAATGGAAAAGTCAGTCACATTCACCGGCGCATGTGCTAATGAGATTATACCGAATGGATAACTCGCTCGTTTGTTAGCAAAGCGAAAGAAGGAGGTCATGTTAGAATATTGATATACATGTATTACAGTCTTAGCAAACAAATTATATTGTTAAAGTATGCAACAGTGAGCTATTCACTCTATGTGAAATATCATCAAATATCTTATTTACGACAAGCGTCACAGGAAATCAATGGAGCTTTATTTTCACAAACAAGACAGTAGAGAGAGTGCGTCATATTTGAATGACGTTAAATAACGATCATTTGATGACCGCCTTGTTAATGTTAAAGTAACTAATCGAGCACGTTGTTATTGATTTGATGTTTTCATTACGCCAAAAATCTCCGAACTATATATCGGGTTGACCAGATTTAATGATTGACTAAGCGTTTAGTGATGGACGAAGTCCAATAGCCGCTCTGATCAACAGTCTATGGTCTACAGTCAGATGAAGAACAACAATGAGAGCGCTGTTCGTCACTTTCGATTTTCCCCTGAAATACAGCTGTCATTTGCATCCATGTCTTTTCACATTAATATTGAAGAGCTCAATAAAACAAGTACTAAATTAAAATTTAAGGTCAATTAACTGGAAGAAAACCTATAACTTTTGTGGTGTTTGTGAATATCTTACAGATTGTGTTAACAATTCTGAAACTTCACCTTCATCCAATAAAGCGGAACGCATGGACGTAGCAATATGTGCAGACTTTTGTGAAGATGAAACTTTTACACATTTTGGACTGCAGGTAATCGTAATGTAATGTTATAAAACGTAATTATTCATTGAAAAAGTATTTACACACATTTTATCATTAAACGAATCACATAAAAATATTAATTGGGAATGCTATAATCAAATATTTTAAATTTCAGCCGCGTTATTAACAATGTTAGTGACGTCACTCCTTCATTTCCGGTTAATTCAAGCATTAGTTATCAACACAATACACATTATCAACAAGCTAAGAAATTGTATATTGTATAAAGTTTACCAGTTACTTGCCCATGGTCGGTGGGTCTCTCCGGGTACTCCGGCTTCTTCCACCACAAAAACTGGTCGCCATGATATAGCTGAAATATTGCTGAAAGTGGCGTTAAAACACCAAAAATCAAACCAAATCAAGAAATTGTATATTTACAGGATAGTTTTAAATGATAGGGATTCAGACAATATGAGTTTAGTTCCTTGTAATTTCGATTCAGAATATACGGAAGATGAATTAACAGTATGGATACTTAATCAACATTTTATCGCTGAAACAGTAGCGCAACAACCCCCTTTTCTAGGTTTTCTGTACGACACCAACCATGTTTTTTAAACGTTAACAACCCACTTACATTATTTGTTTTGAAATATTCTTATCTTCGGAATTTTTGTATTTGTGTCGTTAAGCGAACGTTATTTGGTATAGGCTCAAGGAAACCGAACAGACGTTGTGATATAGAATATTGTAATTTTTGTTCTCTTCAACATCAAAGAGTTCCAAAAAATTACTAGGTGATGCCTTCAATTTAATTACCAATATGAACCCTTGGTTTATCAGCTTCAATGTTAGTAACAACCATTTTCTAAAAGAAATATTGATGGGATCACAAGCTCTGAATCACCGTGAGATATAATCTATTTGCTAGAATGTGGCTTAATTTGAATATAAATTTGCATTGATTTGAATTCGGATTTGTAACGGGGTTTTCCAAACATGAGTTGTACTTAACATTCATTTGTGAAAGGGGTTGTGAAAATAGTTCCTGGCGAATGTGATACATACCCAGTTGTAAAAATAGTTGGTCATTTAGTGAAATATCATGGAGTGTAGGCAACAATGCATGTGCATTGTAAGCAACAAAGGACATTTAGAATTTGGAATGACTGCATTTAATAAAAACGTAGATATCAAATTCAGTGAACACGACGCGTTTCTGGAATTACCTTCATTAGGTACGCTCAGAATAATCTTCATCAGGTACACTCAGAATAAACTTCATCAGGTATGCTCAAAATCGAAATATTGGAAACCCAAAATGTTTTGGGAGCAATAAAACCAAAGTGCTTAAATAGGATAGTCAAAATGCAACGGCAACGTTAATCTGAAATGAATCTATGACTTGTTTCTTTATTCCGTTTTAAGCGTTTTAAGCATTGCTTTACTTTCAGGCTTCAGAATGTATCTGCTTTGATGAGGTTACAGTCAGTAAACTCAGTCAGAACGTAGTATGTTCGGATATTAGATGTCCAGGGAATCAATTTGACCGTTGTGGGGAAACTGGAACAAATGAATACATACTATATGAAAAAAGTATTATTTTTGTTTATTTTTTATTACACATGACATTATCAAGTCAAGATTTATATTTCCAACACCATATGACGGGGTCTTTTATATGTTCAATGCTTTGTGTTGAGAGGTAATTGTTCATTTTGTTGACAATAGTGAATCGTTGGCCATCACTTTTTAAACGTTCTGTTCATACTTTGTTATTACTGTAATATGAAGTAAAGAAGTACACTAAATTTAAATATAGTATATAATTTAAATATATCTTATTTACGGCTTCCCTGATTGCCTCTTTGATATCTTTACTTACATGGTAAGTTTCTTAGGCAAAAAAAACCTGTTAGAATTCGAGGTAACAGAAATAACCATTCAGCAATATTTCAGTTATATCATGATTGTCGGTTTAATTGGTAGATGAAACACGAATACCCAGAGAAAACCACCGACCTGACGTTAGTCACTGGTAAACGTTAGGTGTATCAACTATACCTCAGTACGGACTGGAAGAAAATTAACAAACATTAGTTGTGATATGCACTGGTTGCATAGGTAGATTTTAATCCAACTACCATAGTTCATATTTAACAACTAAATATCGTAACTAAATACTGTTGCATTTGCTTTAGACACTCTTAACATTAAGGTTGGTCCTGGGCGTCCTTGGGACGAACTTTGTTAATAAAATCAACATGGCACTACTGTTTCTTCTCCGTCACCGACAAAGACACGAACGCATAACAAGACGAAGGTTTCCAACACACATACAACCCACTTGATCACCTTAGTAATGGGGACCGATTGTTATATTTTCCAAATAAGACAGGAAAAAAAGATATATAGCTATAGTTAACAAATGGGGTTATCCCTCTTTGTACTGGCTCTCCTATGTATTTGTTCTTAATCATTTTCAATTATATACAATCAGTGTGTATGGTAGATTGCATGTGATGTATGTTTGGATATTGTATGAACTTTGTCATGTTTGTGATTTGTATTGATTTATATGCTCTACATGGGCCCTTTAATTAGGAATAAAGAATTTATTATTATTATTATGCTATAACTGTCTAGGAAAAGTGAGTCAGTAAAAGAGTGAGTGGTTGTTATTTAAAGCCAAATGAACAATATTTCAGCTATTTCATGACGATAACAAGTTACATTTCGATGAGATGATGATATCCGCTTTGTACTAGATCACACTCGTAGTTGGAAAGCTAACTCACTAAAACAGCAGTCAGTGAATGGGTAGACATGCCGCTACACTCGGACACATTATTCAGATTCCGCGCCAACCCGTTTTTACTCGTACTGATTAATACTGCGTGTTTAGCGCAGAAGCAGCGAACACAAATTCTACAGCCACCGGTACCTCGATCTCACCGAACCGTGAGGCGAGTACTCTAACCATTACACTACCGACAAAGCGTCATATCCAAAAAACTAACGTGTTCTGAATGGATGATGTTTTATGTGCGTAAGCCCTGGTAACTTTAATTGTAAGATGCAAAATGGATCACTTCCGCTCTAAAGTAGATATCTACATGTTCGTTGTTCACTAATTATAAACTATAATGATATAATTGCAGCTGAATATTCCAGCAGAGCGTGTAGTGGACGAGGTTTTAATAATGAAAACAGTTCTGGTCAAAGTTTCACAGTGCAGGGATCTGTATCCAATGATGTATGTAGTGACTATAGCCAACATTATATATGTCAAGGTAAGTTTAAAACTATATATGTCAAGGTAAGTTTTATTATCTATATTAACAGCATAACGACGTATATAGACATTTAGTGCATTTGGTGCGTTTCTTGAATAACCTTCATCAGGTACGCTCAAAGTCAAAATACTGAAAAGCCAAATAACTTAAGGAAGTAAACCAAAAGGCTTATACAGGATAGCATACATTGGCTAAGATTAACTGTCCAATTATTTGCATCTATTGTGGTTAATTCTAACATGACCTCCTTCTTTCGCATTGTTAACAAAAGAGCATTAGCACATGCACAAGTGAATGTGACTGACTTTTCCATTGGCATCATACATTGTGTGCGACATTTACCGTCTTCCAATCAAAGTATACTACGTATTTGTACTCTTAGACATATCAGAATCGAAATAAATCATGAAAGCCAGAATGTGTTTTGAGTTTTAACATGGATTGGCAGATATTAGTAAATTTTATCCCTCGCTTCTGGCTCGGGATAAGATACTAATATCCGCCAATCCATGTTAAAACTCACAACACATTCTGACTCCCATGAATTATTTCTTAATTCTCAATTCCCAAAAGTCATAGTTTAGTATCTATCATACCAAAAGTGTGTGATTACAATGCATACGACCCACACCAATCGTTCATATATGAGCGTACCTGATGAAGGTTATTCCAGACACACATCATGGGCACTAAATTAGATATCTACGATTTTATCATTACAAGAGATTTCTACCTAATAGTAACTACGATACGGCTATTGTCCCATCCTGTTGTCACCATAGTAACTACACGACTTGCTGTTTGCTGACTTGTTCTTGTTATGAATATATCTTTCGTGACACAAAATGCCATTCAATCTGTCAAGCACATCATGGGTTAGTATCTACATATACTAATAAAAGGGAAAAAAAAATGCAACACTGTCGGAACATTTCCAAAATCTAGAAAGCAAAAAAATAACACACTGCAGTCGAAACAATTACAAAATCTAGAAAGCCAAAATATACCACACTGTTTGAACAATTACAAAATCTAGAAAATAAAAAAATACCACACTGTCTAAACAATTACAAAATCTAGGAAACAAAAAAATATCACCCTGTCTGAACAATTACAAAATCTAGAAAACCAAAAAATACCACACTGTCTGAGCAATTACAAAATCTAGAAAACCAAAATATACCACACTGTCTGAACAATTACAAAATCTAGAAAATAAAAAAATACCACACTGTCTGAACAATTACAAAATCTAGAAAACTAAAAAATACCACACTGTCTGAACAATTACAAAATCTAGAAAACCAAAAAATACCACACTGTCTGAACAATCACAAAATCTAGAAAAACAAAACATACCACACTGTCTGAACAATTACGAAATCTAGAAAAACAAAATATACCACACTGTCTGAACAATTACAAAATCTAGAAAATAAAAAAAAATACCACACTGTGTGAACAATTACAAAATCTAGAAAATAAAAAAATACCACACTGTCTGAACAATTACAAAATCTAGAAAATAAAAAAATACCACACTGTCTGAACAATTACAAAATCTAGAAAACCAAAAAATACCACACTGTCTGAACAATTACAAAATCTAGAAAACTAAAAAATACCACACTGTCTGAACAATCACAAAATCTAGAAAACCAACACATACCACACTGCCTGAGCAATTACAAAATCTAGAAGACCAAAATATATCACACTGTCTGAACAATTACAAAATCTAGAAAGCCAAAAAATACCACACTGTCTGAACAATTACAAAATCTAGAAAACTAAAAAATACCACACTGTCTGAACAATTACAAAATCTAGAAAATAAAAAAATACCACACTGTGTGAACAATTACAAAATCTAGAAAATAAAAAAATACCACACTGTCTGAACAATTACAAAATCTAGAAAATAAAAAAATACCACACTGTCTGAACAATTACAAAATCTAGAAAACCAAAAAATACCACACTGTCTGAACAATTACGAAATCTAGAAAACTAAAAAATACCACACTGTCTGAACAATTACAAAATCTAGAAAACCCAAAAATACCACACTGTCTGAACAATCACAAAATCTAGAAAACCAACACATACCACACTGCCTGAGCAATTACAAAATCTAGAAGACCAAAATATACCACACTGTCTGAACAATTACAAAATCTAGAAGGCCAAAAAATACCACACTGTCTGAACAATTACAAAATCTAGAAAACTAAAAAATACCACACTGTCTGAACAATTACAAAATCTAGAAAACCAAAAAACACCACACTGTCTGAACAATCACAAAATCTAGAAAAACAAATCATACCACACTGTCTGAACAATTACGAAATCTAGAAAACCAAAATATACCACACTGTCTGAACAATTACAAAATCTAGAAAATAAAAAAAATACCACACTGTCTGAACAATTACAAAATCTAGAAAATAAAAAAATACCGCACTGTGTGAACAATTACAAAATCTAGAAAATAAAAAAATACCACACTGTCTGAACAATTACAAAATCTAGAAAAGCAAAAAATACCACACTGTCTGAACAATTACAAAATCTAGAAAACCAAAAAATACCACACTGTCTGAACAATTACAAAATCTAGAAAACTAAAAAATACCACACTGTCTGAACAATTACAAAATCTAGAAAATAAAAAAATACCACACTGTCTGAACAATCACAAAATCTAGAAAACCAACACATACCACACTGTCTGAACAATTACAAAATCTAATAGAATAATCGTAGAAAGAGACAAAATCTATACTAAAAACAAATACATGACCGCTCACTTTCCTGGATTGACAAATGTTGGGTTAAACTAGTTTTATGGGTCCACTCTCATTGCTGTGCACATGAAGTAGCGGGATTACGCTTAAATATATCTAGATACTTTTAGTTCTCAGAGAACATAGTGTCGAATGGCAACATATATATTTGTTTTAATCGAAAACATTCGTTGCATATAACTGATTACTGAAAAACATATATATGTTTTCTAGTTGGTGATACTGTGGACATTGTATGCAGTTTTGACGAGCTAATTCCAGCTGAAGTAGTGTCAACAAATTCAGTTACCACAAGAGAAGTAGAGTCAACATATTCAGTTACCACAACAGGAGCGGAAGAACTTGATCCCAAACCAAATGATGAAACATCGAATTCTGGTAAAATAAGAAACATTTGATTTTAGCTGTGAAAAGAAATAATAACTTCTTAAAATCTAAAAATAGAAACAAACATTGCAAGACAAGTTTGAAGATAAAAAGGGGGTAATGAGAAGCCTCATTGTGAAGAACAGACAATACAGTATCAACAAGACAAAGAGGAAATGATCAAACACTACACATGATACTTCAAATTGAGGATACCAAAGGGGCAACCAGAATCTGTAGAAACGAAGGACAGACAATGCAAAGGCCAAAAGGACAGCCAATACAATGGCCAAAAGGACAAACAACTATCTACAAAGCACTATACAGAAAACTAAAGATTAAGCAATAGAAGCCCCACTAAAAACCAAGGGTGAACTCAGGTGCTCCGGAAGGGTGAGCAGTTATGTTATGTATAAAGATTAGAACCATGGCGTACTTATCAACACAGCCGCTCATCCAGTTATATGTGAGGGTAGTCATTGTACTCACATGTGGAAAACACTTGCCCAAACGCATGGTATTACTAAGATGGGAGATGTTGGTCATACAACTAGCTTAACCCTGCCACTTTTTATTGAAGTGTCATTAACAAGTCAAGAGAGTGAGTGGTTTATTTCTATGTCAGCTCATTGACAACGATTTTACCTCTTGTTGTGCGATTTTTCAATTGGATTTTAAAACTGTTCTGAGGAATTTCTTTAATTTTCATTTCATTTCTATTAGGCTTAGCTATAACTTTTTGTTTTGATTTCACATTTTTTAATTCCAGGTATTTATATAGGTGTTGGAGTCAGTATTGGAGTACTGTTACTCACTGTATGTGTTGTAGTTATATATTGGAGAATCAGGTAAGATAACAATTTAGATGACAGAAGTCCAGAATACAATTGTCAGATGGGAAGCACCCGATGCGGACAGTGTGTTTTTTGTGGATTTTCCCATATTGATTTCCCCTTCGGATTTCTCTTAAAACCACTTTTATATTTATACTTTATAGACAAAAAGCAAAAAAGGGATTCTAAGCGTGTCCACCTAGCTCCACACGACCCGACACCCCGCATCCTTTTTCAACCTTGCACACCTGTGTCTATTTTACAAGATTAAAGTCCAAATTATGTGTTATTTCGAATTGAATATTGAGTTCTTATAATACGTGTCTGATTTTCTATGCTGCATCGACCTGTGAAAATGATACATTTTTATAACATTATAATGAATTCTGCCCAATAGTAGAAAGATTAAATTTATATTACATTGGTGCAGGATATTGCTATGAGGTTTGAACGCAACTCTTTACGACGGTTACAACTGGTGGAGCAGGAATTGCCTACCTTTCCGGAGCACATGAGTTCACAACCGGTTGGTTTTTGTTGTGTTTTTGTAGTTTTATGTGTAGTGCTTTGTGGACCATTGTTGTCTTGTCGTCCATTTCTTTTAACCATTGTATTGCCTGTCCTTTAATTCATGACTTTTGATTGTGTCTTCGAAGGACAGACAATACAATGGCCACAAGAAAACAATGATGAGACCAACACTACACACAACACTAAAGGGTGAGCCACACTAGCCCCACTAAGCACCGAGGGTAAACTCATGTGCTCCAGAAGGGTCTAAGTATTTATTGTGCCTCCCGCCGTGCTACTCTTGCTACAAACCCAGTTATATGAATAAGGAGAGGACCGGATTGTGATTGCGACAAACGTAACATATATGTGGTAATTTCTGACGCAGGTAATCGGTAGCGGTCAACCAAGTCATGGTGGCGACCGTAATATATCCTGCCTTATTAATAGTACTCGGCGTCCATCAAGTTCTATTATGAAATGTCAGTAATAGACATATTAAAGACTTGTGCAAATACGACCAAGCCTCGATATGTCGAAAGAACCAACTATTTCATGTCAATTTAAAGGGGTTTCTATAGTCATTCCAAAAACAGCTATTAGCATATACTAGTAAAGAAGGAACTGCTCACCCTTCCGGAGCACCTGATTTCACTCCCAGTTTTTTCTGTGGGGTTCGTGTTACTCAATCTTTAGTTTTATGTGTAAGTCTTGAAGATCGTTGTTTGTCCTTTTGTACTTTTTCTTTTGGCCATTGTGTTGTCTGTTCTTCTTCGATTTTGGATTCTGATTACCTCCCTTTGGTATCTTCAAATCTTCTTATTACTGCTACAATAAAATGATAAACAAATAATCACTCACAGAACAACTCTGAAGTACAATAGAAAAATTGTTGAAGCGTAGTCAAAATCAAACACACAGGTGATTGTGTCATTGTATTGGCCTGCTTTTAGTTGATTGAGTGATTGATTTATTTTTGCTGAATGTACAGCGAGCAGTATTTCAGCTATATTTAGAAACGGATTGGTCAAGCGGACTTTTGACTGCCACTGAAAAGGTATGAAGAGTTGGTTTAGGGCGAAACGATTAGTCTTCTGTAGCTGCTACAATGCGTCTACACTTTTTCTAAATCTACAACAGAGGCGCAAGGACCGTGGCATTCTCCAAACACGTTACCCATTATTATCCACAGTTAGGCTTTCCGTAACCTGACAATCTCGCATCGAGAGAGCTTCTCCTATTCTCCACCCAGGTACGCATGTGGTAGTTATGTGGGTTTTAGCCATGGGAACCATCACCAGTACCCAGCTTTGGGTCGGTACATATATGCTGATGTAACCATATGCATGGATATGGGCACGAAAACGTTACACAAAGGAAGAGATGAAATAATAAAGATATTTTGAAAATAAACGTAAACAGAAAGTTCAAAAAGGGGTTCGATCCATTCCACAATCCCCTGTGTCATAACACACATATGTACACTAAATGTATGTATGTTCGTCAATATCCTGGCTTGGTTGAGGAATCGAATTTTGATATTAATTAGCAATCCTCCCCTCTCAGAGAAAATGCCTGTCATGCAAAAGGTTCCTTATTACAATAATTCACGAAAACTAAATCTGAGTTCGATATCACGATGTTGGGCAATAGTGACGGATGCAAAAAAGAACTATGATTATTTTATTTGAAGAAACTAATTTGTTTATAAATTTCAGGGCAACTTCTTCCGGTTCAAATTGCAGTAAAAATATATATACAACGACTGATTTCAACAAATACGTTTCTCCAGTATATGACAGTGTACTACCCGAAACAAATGAAACTGACAACGTTTCTCCAGTATATGACAGTGTACTACCCGAAACAAATGAAACTGACAACAAATCATTCAGAACTTCCTGTGTCATACCTAACGATACCTAGCGATATTTTCCAGTGCAGGATCCAAAGGTTCCTCTATACCGGGCTCTATTTCTTCCTCTGACATGTCGAAATCGACGTCTCTTCCTTCTAGCCTAATAGCTGCTTTGAAATCTTCATACACAAGATCCTGGTCTTCCCAATATTTGTCTAGTCTATTTTTAAAGGTGTTAAGTGTTTTTGATGTTACTATTTTCTCTGGCAGACTATTCCAATATTTGACTACTCTCATTGCAAACGAGTATTTCCTTAGCTGTGTTCTGGCTCTTTGGGGATAAAGCTTTAATGAATTTCCTCTAATGCTAGATCTTGGTGCCATATCTTTCCATGGCTTAAGCATTGTGCAGGCGTCTTGGTCGTATTTACCATTTAGAATTTTATATACCTCAATCATGTCTCCCCTTAATCTTCGGTAGCTCAACGATGGTAGTTTCAAAGCCCTAAGGGACGGACCATTTAACTTCCAGGGGAGGGGGGGTTATGTTTTTTTTTCTAAAAAAATATTCTGATTCACAATGTTGCTGAAAAAATATTCTGATTTCGGTGGAGGAGAAAAAAAAAATCTGATTCAGAGTTTTTGTCATATAACCTAATGTTAAATTCTGGAAACAAATTTTGCGCTTTGCGCGACAAAAAAAAATAATCTAACTCTCATGTTGTCTGAAAAAATATTTCTGAACGAAACAAAAAACCATAGCCCCTCCCTGCAAGTTAAATGGTCGGTCCCTAAGCCTCTCTGAGTATGTCATATCTCTAAATCCTGGAATTTGTTTGGTCGCCTTTCTCTGAACCCCTTCGATTTGCTCTATGTGTTTGGCTTTAAATGGTGCCCATACTGAACTGGCATAGTCGAGATGTGTTCGAACAAGTGATATGTATAGTTGCACGAATGTGGATTTGTCCATAAACTGAAAGGTCCTTCGAAGTGTGGCAAACATCTGATTCGCTTTATTTACCTTCTCGTTGATGTGTTTCTCAAATGTTAAATCTGAGTCAATGACAACTCCAATATCTTTTTCCTCGATAACTTTCTCTAGTGATTTCCTATGTATGCTGTAGCTATTATCGTCATTCTTTTTCCCTATATGCATGTGCTTACACTTATCCGGATGGAATTTCAATAGCCATATATCGCTCCATTCTTCTAGTTTAGTCAAGTCTTCCTGTAGTATTGTTGAGTCATCACTCGATTTGATAATTTTAAATATTTTGTGTCGTCTGCGAATAAATATGCATCAGAGTTCACTGTCTCGGGTAGATCGTTTATAAATATGACAAATAACATTGGTCCAAGCACCGAGTCTTGCGGTATTCCAGATGTTACATTGTGCCATGCAGATCTCTCACCATTTACTCCCACTTGCTGAACTCTGTTTGAGAGGAAACTGTCGATCCAGGCCATTAGTTGTTCATTTATGCCATATGATGTTAACTTGTTATGCATTCGCTTATGTGGTACTGTATGACATGTTTTCTGATAATCCATGTAAACACAATCAATAGAGTAGCCTAAATCGAGTGCATCAGTCCACTTATCAAGTGCCTCTAAAAGATGAAGGGCTGTAGATCGTCCAGATATGAATCCATACTGTTTTTTTTGTGAAGAAGTTATTTCGTTTCATAAATTCTATAATGCGCTCCCTTACTAAGCTTTCAAGTACTTTACATGCTACAGATGTGAGACTAACGGGTCTATAATTTCCTGCTTGACACTTCTTGAATATTGCACTGATTAGTGCACTTCTCCACATACTTGGTACTTTTGATTTTCTAAGTAACTGATTATAAAGTATAGTTAGAGGTTCACTCATGGAGGACAATTATTCTCTAAAACCGGATGGCGTGTATGATGTAGCAACCCACAACCAAGGAGTAACTGGGCATAAAACAAGAAACCAAATCACAGAGACAAATTACTCTGTAAAACCCGAAGGGGTGTATGACCTAGCTACGACAAATTAGGGGTTAGTAGCTATCAGAAATTTGGGTGATGTCGTAGACAATAATTATGGTTATTCTGTGAAAGCTGAGGGTGTATATGATTCAGCGAATCAAATGCAAGGATCTACAGAGGTGAAAAATATGTGTGATGACATAGACAATGCTTATGGCTATTCTGTTAAACCCTAGGATGTATATGATTCAGCCAATCAAAATCCAGGATCTACACAGACCAAGACGTTATATGATGACGTACAAAACAATTATGGTTACTCTATAACACCTGAGGGTGTATATGATACAGCCAATACAAATCAATGATCTATCTAAATTTTTTTCAGAAATAATGAAACTATCTACATGTATATATATTAAAAAACAATGCAAACTTATTCTACATTTTCTAAATAATTCACAGAGAGATATTGTGCACAAAGAACCATTATTTTTCGACTCTTTACAATAAATTAAAGTTCTACAGACAATAACAGTATATAAAGTCATACAATAAATTACAATTCTTCAAATAATATAAATTAATTCAATACAGTCTTGTTCTTTTGTTTATGAATATCAAATTATTATTTTCTTGTCATAATTGTTAATATTTAAAACAATTTGTTTTTGTTTAGTTATCTGGATCTTTGCTTTTCACTTATTTTTATGAATATCAAATTATTATTTTCTTGTCATAATTGTTAATATATCAAACAATTTAGTTCCTTTTAGTTATCTGGATCTTTGTTTTTCACTTATTTTTTATTTTATTATAACGATCCATTTATGAAATTTTCAAATAGCAAATTTTTAACACAAATGTAAATAAAAATAATACAATATGAAACAATATTATTTCTTCTTTTGTTTGAGCAATGTACATTTATCCAGCTTAAAATTACTATGCATACCTGAATAAAATTATGTTTTTCTAAATAAATCCCAGGGAGATATTGTGCACAAAAGATCCTTTATTTTCGACTGGAGACCCAGGGTGAAGTATTCGTTTTTTATATAAACTATGGTGTTTCTTTGGCAATAGCATGCTGGTCAAATATGGTCAAGAGCTACGCCTTTCCCGAATTTGTTTATTGTTATTTCTTTTAATTACTAAAATAACTTCAGTAGCTCTAATAGAAATTATGTTCCTTTTTAATAAAAAAAAAAAATTTTTTTTTTTGAATATTTTCTTTTATTATTTCTTCATGTACTCTTTCTCTCAGAACTACTTTTCTTTTCTGAAGATGACTTTCTTGACCTCTAGGTACCCTCCCCCCATATAATACCTATATACAAACAATTACCGGTAGTATAACAAGACACCATCTGACCTACGTGTGCAATATTATATACTATTTTCATTCATTACTGGTCTGTCTGGGTTCCAGCCAACTTTCTTCAACCATATACAAAGATCTCTTATCACATGTCCCTCTGACACGTCAAGCTCGTCCACGAGCTTTATAATTTTTGCGCCTAAGCGATTTCTTTTGTTATGCTAATACGTAATGGATTGTAAGTGAGTATGAGTAATGGTCCAAGCAGGTATATTAACAATCAATGACAACCCATTTCTGAGTAAAATATATAAAGGAAGCAAACATTTCTTTCTCAGCTGGACAAATGTTTACAATCCAGGTTAGAAAAATGACAGGATGTGATATGAATGTTTTAGATAATTGATTTGCCATTCTGTTATCAGATGACAATCCAATTTAAAAAAAAAATTGTATGCTGAAAAATTGGTTTCTAAATAGCAGGAGAGGGGTGGGTGGGTCAGCAGGGCCCCATGAGTTATTATTAAGGGTCCAGACAAATAAACAAGTAGAAAGCTGTTTTCTAAATCACAATTCATCAATTCATTTTTGTTGTACTGATTCCTTGCTTATGATACACCGTGGTGTACATAGTTTGAGTATCATTATTTGGAGAATTGGAGGAGGGAGGCCAAATATTCTCTTGACGGCCATTCATGTGACTGACTTTCCCGTTTTCGCTTCTGGCTCGGGATAAAATACTAATATCCGCCAACCTATGTTACAACTCAGGCTTTCATGATTTATTTCTTAATTTTTATACACAAATGTATTAAACAATTTTTTTTTCAAACATTTTGCTAAAAGCGAGTCTACGATAATTGTCTTAGACATGTGAAGCCCTTATATGTTGGACAGTATATATTATTCTTCAGTATATGTTCCCTGGTATCATAGATGGCACTTCTTTTGTCACGAAGAATAGCTCGCCACAGGACCTATAAATTGGCGAATAATAATAAATAAATGTCCACCAGGGATCGTTTTTATTTTCACAATTATGTTGACTGAATACATAGTAACATTTTTTTTATTATAGTCTTAAAGACAATTCATTATTGTTTAACAGTATTGAAAACAATTTATTATTATATATTATTATAATGTCCACTGGCGGAAAAAAATCTTTAGCATTAACTTTCCCAAATGTATTAATTTATCAATTCTTAAGTTATTACAATTTGTGCTGTTTGACAATCACTCAGCTCAGTAAAACAAAAAAGACTTACCTAGAAAGTGGCAAATAATAATAAATAAATGTCCACCAGGGATCGTTTTTATTTTCACAATTATGTTGATTGAACGCCGCTTCGAATTTTTCCTATCTATATTGTAATTTTGCGCAAAGTCCAAAAAGTCTTTTCCTTTTCCATTTTCACACAATCAGTTTTCGTAGTTCCACTTTATTTCAAAATTTTCTGAATTGGAAATCATTATAAATTGTATATGTTTCTTTATATTTCCTAACTTTAATTTTAACTTTATTATCCAAAACTATGATTTCCTGTATTGCGCTGGAACTATATTTTCTGGGGGTGAGTGTCTTGAGGCATTAGTTTCAGTACATTTGGTCAGAGATCGTGTCCGGTGTTCGTAGGTCATCACCTCTGACATTTATTTGCATCATATGTTACTCTGTTCATTCATACTATTTTATATTACGTTTATTACTGTATTACTATACCTGGGCGGCCAGCCAACACAAATACTACGATTTTCTTTGTGACATTATATTGAAATATATAAACTTTTTCTTTTACTCAAACATCATCAATTTATTTATGGAATTTTGTTTTATTCTGTATTTTATTTTGCACAACTGATTTCTAAGAAAAAGCACTCACTAATGCAGTCCAAATCAAAGCGACAGCTCGGGTATTTTGTTGGTTATAGTTGTCCCTGTGAGTTAAACAACCTCAGCGACATACTTCGCAATCAAAAACAATTATGCTTGTATATTTGCTTGGTACTGGGACTTTTGAATAAATAATGAAAGATAAAGGCCGAGCTTTATTCGTCGATAGCAGATAGTTATTTTCCTTAAACTTCTAAGAACTTTATTAGCAATTAATATAAATCATAGGAATGACAAAATGTAAAAACAAATGTACTGATGGGAATGATAATGCGTTGAATGGCATAATATGTTAATGAGAGGCGACTGGGAATCAAAGATTTTAATTGGATTTAATGTAATTTTCATTTTATTGATTGATTAATTATTGTTATTTTTTTTAAATGACAGGTTCAAGCCATATTTCGGGGTGATCGGAGATCGGACCATTGCCAATGACCGGAAGCGACCCTGATCGGAAGTGACGTCACGGAAGTATGTTATGCGCATGCCCGCATTTCCCCCGCGTTATTTTTCCTTACTATAGTAGTAGTACAAAATGTACCATTGTGCATGACTGATATGGCTACCGGATGTGACGTGACAGGTTATCGTCACCACAAGTGACGTCATAAAACCGAAGTGGGGGTTCTCGTCCGTTTTTCTGGTGTTTTCTGATATTTTCGAGATTTTTCATTATGTTGTGTAGTACTTCTAGGGTGCTTTCTATTATGTCCGCGTTCTCACTGTGGTATTTCTTTTAAATAACCTAAGAGTCAAATGAATGAAATGGTACAGGAATTATCATTGTAATTAAATCTGTAAGCTGCATTGTCTATAAAATTAAAAATTTTGTAACGATAATGTAAACATTTCAAGGAAATAAGTAATAACGTTGTATTTTCAAACGTTGCGGTTTGTGAAAGACGACTTATTTTTGAAAAAGTACGGTAAAATGATACGCCGAAAACAAGTAACGTTGCTTTTCAAACGTTGTGTTTTGAAAAAGTACGGGAAAATGATACGCGGAAAACAAATAACGTTGCATTTCAAACGTTGTATTTCAAACGTTGCGGTTTGTGAAAGAGGACTTTTTTTTTAAAAAATACGCGAAAATGAAATGTTTTTATAACGTCACCCACGCGGAAAACATCGTTTTTCATCTTTGTCATGTTCACATGACTTACAATAGGTTCTAAACAAAAAATAGGTGTTCCAAGGATATTTGTTAAATTGATTTAAAGGTTTTAACTTTTTACAAGTATTGCAAAACTTCAACACTGATTTGGTCTGCAATGGTAAAGAGTATGAAGTGTTTATTATGATATGCTCCTGTCATATTCCATGAAAATAAAATTACACCATTCCTCAAAGCTAATGATTCAAGGTGTCATTAACATAGCGTTCCAAGATAGTGTCTTTATGTTCCAAGTAAAACATGGCTAAAAAAATCCAAATTGTCTAAGCTCAAACATTTAAAGTGATCAGGAAATTCCTCTCTCAAGATACGCATAGTGAAAGGACTGTTTATCATAAAAAATAAGAACAACACATTGTGTAGAAATTGTTTTTATAAAACTCTATGATTTACATGAAATCTATAGATATAGTCTTTCAATTCTGTGGGTAAGACTTGAATCGATCCCTTAAAATAAGAAATGGTTTTGACTCTTTGCAAGTAGAAGATATGATATCTTATAAAAGTAAAATTTGGATAGTCTTTGTAGTGGAACAAAAGAGTATAGGGGAAAGTGATATATCTACAGTGAAAACAACTACAGTCCTCCATTAAATTGTACGCATCTACCAAATAATCAATATTCCTATCTGTCAAAGGCCATCAGGATACAATTTTCTTAACATGTTTATAATTAAAAGTTGAACTTGAATAGAGAAATTGCCAATCCTGTGATATAATTTCAATTCATTCATCAAGTTCTTCTTTTGTGCTGTCGGATCGGAAACAAGACTCCTATAAATTTTACACTTCAGTTCAGGCGGTAGCGTTCTAATTAACATCTAAAAATAATTAAGATCTTCTGAAGAAAATGGATTGTAAATGTGATCGAGCTTTGTTTCGCATGAACATTTCAAGAGGTCTACCTAAAAACCTCAGATGTCTTTTAGAAGTGGCAATAATTAAGCAAAGATTACATGTGCAATATTTCTTAAATCTTCCCATGAATGCAAGGTCATAATAATCCGATTTCATTTCAAAAGTGAAAAGCTCTGACTGAAAATACAACAACCCTGACTAAAAATACAACAAATCTGACTGAAAATACAACAAAACTGACTGCAAATACAACAAATCTGACGACTACAAATACAACAAATCTGACTTACAATACAACAAACCTGACTGAAAATACAACAAACCGGACAGAAAATACAACAAATCAGACTGACAATACAACAAATATGACTGAAAATACATCAAACCTGACAGAAAATATAGCAAACCTGACTGAAAATACAACAAATCTGATTGAAAATACAACAAATCTGACTTACAATACAACAAACCTGACTGAAAATACAACAAACCTGACAGAAAATACAACAAATCGGACTGACAATACAACAAATCTGACTGAAAATACATCAAACCTGACAGAAAATATAGCAAACCTGACTGAAAATACAACAAATCTGATTGAAAATACAACAAAGCTGACTGAAAATACAACAAATCTGACTTACAATACAACAATCCTGACTGAAAATACAACAACCTGACAGAAAATACAACAAATCGGACTGACAATACAACAAATCTGACTGAAAATACATCAAACCTGACAGAAAATATAGCAAACCTGACTGAAAATACAACAAATCTGATTGAAAATACAACAAACCTGATTGAAAATACAACAAATCTGACTTACAATACAACAAACCTGACTGAAAATACAACAAACTTGACAGAAAATACAACAAATCGGACTGACAATACAACAAATCTGACTGAAAATACATCAAACCTGACAGAAAATATAGCAAACCTGACTGAAAATACAACAAATCTGATTGAAAATACAACAAATCTGACTTATAATACAACAAATCTGACTGAAAATACAACAAACCTGACTGGAATACAACAATTCTGACTTACAATACAACAAACCTGACTGAAAATACAACAAACCTGACAGAAAATACAACAAATTTGACTGACAATACAACAAATCTGACTTACAATACAACCAACCTGACTGAAAATACAACACACCTGACAGAAAATACAACAAATCTGACTGAAAATACAACAAACCTTACTGAAAATACAGCAAACCTGAATGAAAATACAACAAACATGACTGAAAATACAACAAGCCTGACAGAAAATATAACAAACCTGACTGAAAATACAACAATTCTGACAATAAATACAACAACCCAGACTGACAATACAACAAATCTGACTGAAAATACAACAACCCAGATTGACAATACCACAAATCTGACTGAAAATACAATAAACCTGACTGAAAATACAGTAAATCTGACTGAAAATAGAACACACCTGACTGAAAATACAACAAATCTGACTTACAATACAACAAACCTGACTGAAAATACAACAAACCTGACTGAAAATACAACAAATCTGACTTACAATACAACAAACCTGACTGAAAATACAACAAACCTGACAGAAAATACAACAAATCTGTCTGAAAATACAACAAACTTGACTGAAAATACAACAAATTTGACAATAAATACAACAACCCAGACTAACAATACAACAAATCTGCCTGAAAATACAATAAAAATGACTGAAAATACAACAAACCTGACTGAAAATACAATAAACTTGACTAAATATACAGTAAACCTGACTGAAAATACAGTAAACCTGACTGAAAATAGAACAAATCTTACTGTAAATACAACAAACCTGACTGAAAATACAATAAACCTTACTGAAAATACCACAAACCTGACTGAAATACAACAAGTCTGACTGTCGTCAAATTCGAGGTATAAGTCCAAAAATGATGCGGACGAAGCTGTATATGTGGTCTCTTTAACTTCCAGCTCTGGAGGATATATCAATGGAAGAAATTCTGCAAATCTAGAATTATTGATAGATAAAACATCATCAATATACCTGTGTGTGAAATTAAAGGCTCTAGCCTCATGAATCTTCTTATCTTTTACAAGCTTTTGAAGAAACTCCGACTCATATGAGTATAAAAATAAATCGGCTAGAAGAGGGGCACAAATCGTACTCATTGGTGTGCCGACGACCTCCTGAAACAATGTCCCTCCAAAGGAGACAAATATGTTATCGATGAGGAACTCCAGCATACTGATCACTTGTTCCTCAGAGTAGCATGTTTTACCTTTTTGAATTTTGTTTAAAAAATATGTGGAATTGTAACCTAACACAACAAATTTTGAGCCATAGCTTTTATGACTGAAATCTTTGTGAATTGTTTCTTTTAAGCGGGTTTTTAATTTGTCATGCGGTAGGGTGGTATATAGAGTTGAAAAATCAAAAGTTTTGATGGAGGATACCTGAGAGAAAGATCTTGATTTAAGGTTATCCAAAAGATTTTTTAGAGTTTTTCAAAATCCACATGTGATTTATGCCACTACGCGAGTAAACAATTTCACAATATTTCTGTTGTCCCTCTTTTACTGCAGACAGAATCTTTGTCAGGTGAATAGACAATTCTTTCGTTGAACAAGTTGATGATCCCGCTATGTACCTTTCTTTGTATGGTGTCCTATGGAGTTTATGTATCCAATATAAATAGGGTAAATCCTCTTTACCAGAGGGAATGTTTAAAGAGGTCATGAATGATCTGTGGTTAGCTAGGATTTCATCTTTGTCGAACGAAGTTGGTTTGTATGTGGTATTACTAGAGGTGTTGCTACTTATGCCTATTTCCTTGATTAGGCATTTGAAGTAATATGATTTACATACAAACACGATATTATTGGAAGCCTTGTCCGCAGGAACGATAACATATTTGTCATGAAGAGAGGAAAGACATTTAACAGCTGCTTGGTCTTTAAATACAGACTTAGGTCGACTATTAACACAATTTTTGAGTTTGTGAATCCGACCTTGTACTAGAGACCTAATTGTTCTAACCCAGTTTGACAAGGACTCTAACTCAGGATCTTGGTCTACTTCTCTCTTTATCCACCTTCTGGCATAATCTTCAACAGCATCCATAATTATTTTGAAATTATGTTTCCAATTGATGTGTTGAGGTTCTCTGAATTTAGGACCATGAGAAATCACCTTTCGGAGACTCTCATGTTGAATGATATTCAGATCACCAGTGATTGCCTGTCCAGATGGGTTGTACTGAAAAGGAGAGTTGGAGCAGTCACAAATCAGAGGGTTATTAAGGTACTCTTTTATGTTAATATTTTGCAATGATTCTTTGTAGTTGAAAATATTACGGTCAATGCTGTTAGTGTAGCTATAGGAGACAATGGGAACAGATTAATTTTTGAAATATGGTGGAATTTCTTTTACAACCTCATTTCTATTAAGAATGTTGCTGATGTTAATAGCATCGATTCCTTTGTTAGCAAACGGAATATGGAGGAATTTTCTGCTGCTATCATGAAGAGGTTCAGATTGAACTGGTTTGAAAAGACGAAAGGACGCCACGTCACATATAATACTAGACAATCTGTACTTAGGAGAAAAAACTAGGTTTGATTTTGTTTGGATGCAAACACAGAAGTCCCCAAACGACCCCCATATCATAATTCGGGCATGTTGATGCAAGTTTCATCATTACCAACCAATTCCGTACTTCAAAATACTCCTAGATATATATTTTCATTGAAATCGGAGACCATTGACATTTTGACGATTATGTTGGCAGCCATTTTGAAAATGGTGGCCTCGTAAAAATGACCCTGAATGCAAATTTCATCATTACCAACCAATTCCGCACTTCAAAATACTCCTAGATATAGATTTTCATTGATATCGGAGACCATTATCAATTTGTCGAATTTGTTGGCGGCCATTTTGGAAACGATGGCATCGTAAAAATGACCCTAGATGCAATTTTCATCATTACCAATCAATTCCTCATTTCAAAATAACCCTAAATATCAATTTTCAATGAAATTAGAGAGCATTGAAATTTTGCCAATTTTGTCGGCGGCCATTTTGAAAATAAAAATGACCCTGAATACAATTTTCATCATTACCAATCAATTCCTCACTTCAAAATAACCCTAGATATCAATTTTCATTGAAATCAGAGAACTTTGAAATTTTGCCGATTTTGTCGGCGTCCATTTTGAAAATAAAAATGACCCTGAATGCAATTTTCATCATTACCAATCAATTGCGCACTTCAAAATAACCCTAGATATCAATTTTCATTGAAATTAGAGAACATTGAAATTTTGCCGATTTTGTCGCCGGCCATTTTGAAAATGGCGGCCATTCGCTTGCGATTTTTTTGGGTCAGAATATTCTACCAACCCTACTTAATATAAATGCCAAGTCTTGTGGAAATCCCTTCAGCTGTTTCCGATATAAGGGAGGTCAAAGATTTTGAAATATGTTCACGTTTTTCATGGCAACGGCGGCCATTTTGAAAATTCCAAGACCTGAGTGCACCTCTTGAGATGGAGATCCACCTTCCTGTGAAGTTTAGTAAAGATCGGATTATCAGTCTCTGAGAATTTGGTTGGACAAGCTCACAGCGAGAAGAAGAAAAGGAAGAAGAAGAAGAATAATAATAACTAGAATTGCCATTGCAAAGCAATAGCGGCCATCACCCCACCCCATTATTTTGGTACCTCGGTTTCCATGGTACCGCCATTTTGAATTTTATCAACACGCCAAAAGCTTCCACACACTACGGTGAATATTCCTACGATGTTTCATGAAGTTTGATGAAAGAAATCAAAATTGTTTTTAAATCACCCCTTTTTTATATACATGGCAACTGCGGCAAAGTTTGTCCTACCGATTCCGATTATTTTAGCTTATCTCGTTCCACTAGATGTGGATGTGACAGGAAACAGTATTGCAAAACTTGGTGAAGTTTGGAGTGAATTTAACATTTTTTGCTCCTTGGTTACCATGGCAACGACTGCCATTTTGAATTTGTTCAACCCCAAATGCTGCCACACACTACGGTAGATATTCCTACAAAGTTTTATGAAGTTTGATGAAAGGAATCCAAAAAATGTTTAATCCCCACTTTATTGTTTCCATGGCAACTGCGGGAAAGCTTGTCCAACCGATTCCGATTATTTTTGGCTTATCTGGTTCCACTAGATGTGGATGCTGTTCCTATCAAGTTTCATTAATTTCTGTTCGGCGAGTAACCTGCTATGCTCATTTTTGTGTTTTTCAATTTTTTAGCATTTTGGCCGTTTCGATGGCAACTGCAGCCATTTTGAGAAAATCAACCCTTAAAAGCACAACTTTACATGCGATATGATATTCCTACAAGGTTTCATAAAGTTTGATTAAGGCATCTCCGAGAAATCGAGCGGACAAAAATGTGTGGAAGAATAAGAATAAGAATAATAAGAAATGATATGATCTCAAGAATCATAATATGGCTCCCAATTCCAAAAACGATGACGGATATCAATTCGCAAGAGCAAAATCTACTTGGAAACCAAATTTGGCCCAAATCGGACGATTTTTGTATTTTGGCAGCCATTTTGGATTCAAAATGGCCGCCATAGCAAACCAACGATGGGTATCAATTCGCAACATCATAATCTACTTGGAAACCAAATTTCGTCCAAATCGTAGGATTTATGTATTTTGGCTGCCATTTTGGATTAAAAATAGCCGCCATAGCAAAACAAAATGGTCGCCATATGGTGCAGCATGCCTTACCTCCTGTAAATTTCCATTTCCATTGAAATCTCTTCATTTTTGAATTTTTAACGATTTTTTTAATTTTTATATTGGCGGCCATTTTGAAATGGCGTCCATTTTGAAAAATTTAAAAACAAGGTGCACATCTTTGAGTGATGATCTATTTTTGTGTCAAGTTTCAAAAGGATCTGCTGTACGGTTTCCGAGAAACGGTGCAGACAAAATTGATGCGGAAGAAAAAAGTGGAATAATAATAATAATAATAATAATAATAATAATAAGAAACTGCGCAAAAGCACGGCTGATTATCGGCACAAGCAGAACAGTTGGTTCTGCAAAGAAATTCGTGAGGATAACTTCCGGCTTTGGTGCAGGAGAGTTCACGAAGACGCTTCACAAGGTATGTACATATCAAAAATTGAAATTTTCTTTTTTACTGCTCGAATATTGCAAAATCAGAGAATGCTATGTTGTGGCGAATATTTTCACGATTAGAAACATGTATAGTTTATTCTTGTATATGAAGTGTAACTCTCGCAAAATCAATCGTCCCACGAAAAACATGACGAATATTGTGACACTCTTACATTTCTAAGTTGTTCTTGACAAAGATGCAAGTTAAATTTTCAATATTTTTTCATCATGGGAGTCTAAATGTAATCGGGGATAAATTCAGATTCGTCAGAAGTAAATTGAAGTGTAGATAAATCTACAAACTGTCAATTTTCTCGTTTTCCTGCTTGAGGAGATTGGTTCTGATGGAGCACATTGCGAATGCATGAGGAGATTTGCTAGTTTAGTTAATTGTTTTCTGCAAAATTGATAAATTGACACTTTTAAGCACAAAACTGATAAATACTCTAATCAAAATAAATTATTCTCTGTCCACTTTCAGGAGATGCCAGGATTCAAGGGAAAGAGGAAAAGGGGACTAACATTGACTCTTTACAAAAAACCATTTCGATATAGATTGCCTGCATCACCGCCAAGGAAACGAACAAAAACAAGTAGCAATACACCAAATTTAAAACCCCCATCAATCAGGCACACCAAGTTTATTAAAAAAGTCTCTTTCAATTTCAAAATATTTATATCCTTTCAAACGGGTTTACACATATATTCGGCGCAACCTTTTTACTAAAGATGACGGAAACTTCACCGCAGATCTACACAAGTTATAATATTACATGATTTCAGCACATACATATGTCTAACGTAAATAAACATTCACTTAGTGCTAGTAGTCATGAATAAATTAAACACAAGATGTCAATTAAACTGGACATATCCTTAAAATCTGTAAAGCGCTTTACATCTTGTAACCACTACTAACAGAGATCTTTTTTATTTACAAGTGTGTACACATAGCACACTACATAATAGAAAAATAAACCACAAATTAATATTATTCTAAACTGTATGATATTTAATTTAGAGTGTATCATTTGTATTAGAAATTATAAAGATATAATTCACATTAAGTTTGATTATAAAATTATCTTACAGTGCATTTTCAATTTTTTTCAATGTACAGATGTAAGGGAAGTTAATCTTGTGTATCCATTGCACAATGGAAGTTATCACTAACAACAAATGATCCATAATGACAAGTTTAATCATGGGAAACCGCAGTTACAATTATGAATTGATTCCTTAAATGAAATGTTTCGTTCTAGGTGGACAGCCCATGAACAATGACATATTACTTTTATACTTTTAAAAACCCGACGGGAAGAAGGGCATCAGTTCGTTAATTTATTACCAGACAGACATGCAAAATTTGTGATTATACAGGGGATTGCATGTGTCGTACCAAAACTAGCAAATCTCCTCATGCATTCGCAATGTGCTCCATCAGAACCAATCTCCTCAAGCAGGAAAACGAGAAAATTGACAGTTTGTAGATTTATCTACACTTCAATTTACTTCTGACGAATCTGAATTTATCCCCGATTACATTTAGACTCCCATGATGAAAAAATATTGAAAATTTAACTTGTATCTTTGTCAAGAACAACTTAGAAATGTAAGAGTGTCACAATTTTCGTCATGTTTTTCGTGGGACGATTGATTTTGCGAGAGTTACACTTCATATACAAGAATAAACTATACATGTTTCTAATCGTGAAAGCATTCTCCACAACATAGCATTCTCTGAATTAGCAATATTCGAGCAGTAAAAAAGAAAATTTCAATTTTTGACATGTACATACCTTGCGAAGCGTCTTCGTGAACTCTCCTCCACCAAAACCGGAAGTTATCCTCACGAATTTCTTTGCAGAACCAACTGTTCTGCTTGTGCCGATTACCAGCGTGAAAAGTAATATGTCTCACAAACTTCGTTTGGGAGCCATAATAATAATAATAAGAAACTGAGCAAAAGTAATATGTCTCACAAACTTCGTTTTGGAGCCATACTAATAGTGAAAAAGAAACGTAGAATAGCAATACATCACCCGACAGCTGTCGAGGTGATGTAATAATAATAATAATAAGAAGAAGAAACGGTGCAAAAACAATAAGTTCGTTTGGGAACTTAATAATAATGTGACGAAAACGTGCGTGCCAACAAGCCAAATTGTGTGTTGCTGGGTCTGGTTTACAGTGTGATGTTAATTTTCTGTCGTGATGCTCAACCGTATACAGACAACCAATACCAATAATGCGTGTATGACAACAGACACCAAATGGCACACTTTACAGAATCTTCCTTAAATCTAATTGGTAGCGTGATCTAGGAATATTCTGGTCACATAAATAAATGGATCCTTGTGTAGTCTGAATACTATTTCAAGGAAACACTAAGTCGATAAAAAGTTCAACTGTATTAAGAAAAGATATATGGCAATCAATTTAACAACATGAAATATGAATCAACTCAGGCTCAACAATCTTAATCTTCTATTTCTCTTCTGTTTTTCCACTCTCTCCCTGCTCTCACTTATATACTGCCTATTTGCCCTACTACATATTTGGTCATCATAAATTCCTAACCGGGCAAATATTTGCTAAGTCATCAAATTATCTGTAACTAATTCAGCATCTGGTTCATATCTTAGACAAAGGAATTCTAGAATAAATCTGATGATATACTTAATGACCTAAATATGTATGATGAAATTTGAGGAAATGCTTAATGATCTGAATATTTATAATGCAATTTGAAGACATACTTGAAATGAATATGATAAAACAAAGAAAATGCTACAATAATAATAATAATAATAATAATAATAATAAGAGAAACGGTGCAAAAACAATAAATCTCCAAACTTCGTTTGGGGACTTAATAATAATAAACGGTGCAAAAACAATAAATCTCCAAACTTCGTTTGGGGACTTAATAATAAGAAACGGTGCAAAAACAATTTGGGGACTTAATAATAATAATAATAATAAGAAACGGTGCAAAAACAATAAGTCCCCAAACTTCGCTTGGGGACTTATTAATAAGAAACGGAGCAAACACAATATGTATACAATTTAGAATGATTTCCTATTCAGAAAGTTTTTAAATAAAGTGGAACTACGAAAACTGGTCGTGGGAAAAATGGAAAAGGAGAAGTATTTGACTTTGCGGCAAAATTACAATATAAATAGAAAGAATTCGAAGCGGCGTTCAGTCAGCACAATTGTGAAAATAAAAACGATCCCTGGTGGACATTTATTTATTATTTTTCGCCAATTTATAGGTAAGTCCTTTTTTGTTTTACTGAGCTGAGTGATTGTCAAACAGCATACACAAATTGATAAATTAATACATTTGGGAAAGTTAATGCTAAAGAATTGTTTTACGCCACTGGACATTATTATAATATAAAATAATAAATTGTTTTCAATACTGTTAATCAATAATGAATTGTTTTTAAGACTATTATAAAAAAATAAATTGTTACTATGTATTCAGTCAGCATAATTGTGAAAATAAAAACGATCGCTGGTGGACATTTATTTATTATTATTCGCCAATTTATAGGTCCTGTGGCGAGCTATTCCTCGTGACAAAAGAAGTGCCATCTATGATACCAGGGAACATATACTGCAGAATTAAACAGAAAATCTTTTGTCACAATAACATATACTGTCCAACATATAAGGGCTTCACATGTCTAAGACAATTATCTTAGACTCGTTTTAGCAGAATATTTGAGACAAAAAAATTGCTTAATACATTTGTGTATAAAAATTAAGAAATAAATCATGAAAGACAGAATGTGTTTTGAGTTGTAACATGGGTTGGTGGATAATAGTATCTTATCCCGAGCCAGAAGCGAAAACGGGAAAGTCAGCCACATGAATGGCCGCCAAGAAAATATTTGGGCCCTAGGGCAAAAGGAAACTTGGACCCCCTCCTCCAATTCTCCAAATAATGATACTCAAACTATGTCCACCACGGTGTGTCATAAGCAAGGAATCAGTACAACAAATATGAATTGATGAATTGTGATTCAGAAAACAGCTTTCTACTTGTTTATTTGTATGGACCCTTAATAATAACTCATGGCCTCTGCTGACCCACCCACCTTCTCCTCAGTGGGCCTGGTCAAATGCACCGGCGCATGTGCTAATGAGATTATACCCAATCGATAAATCGCTCGTTTGTCTACAAAGCGAAAGAAGGATGTCATATTAGAATGCTATTTAGAAACCAATTTATCAGCACACAATTTTTTTTTAAATTGGATTGTCACCTGATAACAGAATGACAAATCAATTATCTAAAACATTCATATCTCATCCTGTCATTGTTTTTAACTTGGATTGTGAGATAATGTTTGTAAACATTTGTCCAGCTGAGAACGAAATTTTCGCTTCTTTTATATATTTTACTCAGAAATGGGTTGACATTGATTGTTAGTAAACTAGTACCTGATTGGGCTGTTACTCATACTCACTTACAATTCATTACGCATTAGCATAACAAAAATAAGTCGCTTAGGACGAGCTTGACGTGTCAGAGGGATATGTGATAAGAGATCTTTGTATATATTTGAAGAAAGTTTGCTGGAACCCAGACAGAACAGTAATGAATGGAAATATTATATAATATTGCACACGTAGGTCAGATGCTGTCTTGTTATACTATCGGTAATTGTTTGTGCATAGGTATTAGATTGGGGGAGAGGGGGTACCTAAAGGTCAACAAAATCATCTTCAGAAAAGAAAAGTAGTTCTGAGAGAAAGAGTTCCCGAAGAAATAATCAAATAAAAGAAAATATTAAAAGAAAAGCAAAAATTATATATTTTTTTATTAAAAATGAACATATTTTCTATTAGAGCTACTGCAGTTATTTTAGTAATTAAAAGAAATAACAATAAACAAATTTGAGAAAGGTGTAGCTTTTGACCATATCTGACCAGCATGTTATTGCCAAAGAAACACAATGGCTGATATAAGAAACGAATACTTCACCCTGGGTCTCCAGTCGAAAATAAAGGATCTTTTGTGCACAATATCTATGGGATTTATTTAGATTTTTTTTTTATTCAGGTCTGCATAGTAATCTTAAGCTGAATAAATGTACATTGTTCAAACAAAAGAAGAACAAATATTGTTTCATATTGTATTATTTTTATTTACATTTGTGTTAAAAATTTGTTATTTGAAAATTTCATAAATGGATTGTTATAATAAAATGAAAAATAAGTGAAAAGCAAAGATCCAGATAACTAAAAAAAACTAAATTGTTTTAAATATTAACAATTATGACAAGAAAATAATAATTTGATATTCATAAACAAAAGAACAAGACTGTATTGAATTAATTCATATTATTTGCAGAATTGTAATTTATTGTATGACTTTATATACTGTTATTGTCTGTAGAACTTTAATATATTGTAATGAGTCGAAAAATAATGGTTCTGTGTGCACAATATCTCCCTGTGAATTATTTAGAAAATTTAGAATAAGTTTGCATTGTTTTTTAATATATACATTTTAATAAATACATTAACATGTAGATAGTTTCATTATTTCTGAATAAAATGTAGATAGATCATTGATTTGTATTGGCTGGATGAAGCATAAACACGATTGGATTAAATAGAGAAATCATAGTTGTGTTCTACGTCATCGTCCCAATATATCATTGATTTTTATTAGCTGTATCATATACACCCTCAGGTGTTATAGAGTAACCATAATTGTTTTGTACGTCATCATATAACGTCTTGGTCTGTGTAGATCCTGGATTTTGATTGGCTGAATCATATACACCCTCAGCTTTCACAGAATAACCATAATTATTGTCTACGTCATCGCCCAAAGTTCTACTAGCTACTAACCCCTGATTTGTCGTAGCTAGGTCATACACCCCTTCGGGTTTTACAGAGTAATTTGTCTCTGTGATTTGGTTTCTTGTTTTATGCCCAGTTACTCCTTGGTTGTGGGTTGTTACATCATACACGCCATCCGGGTTTAGAGAATAATTGTCCTCCATGAGTAAACCTCTAACTATATTTTATAATCAGTCACTTAGAAAATTAAAAGTACCAAGTATGTTGAGAAGTGCACTAATCAGTGCAATATTCAAGAAGTGTCAAGCAGGAAATTATAGACCCGTTAGTCTCACATCTGTAGCATGTAAAGTACTTGAAAGATTAGTAAGGGAGCAGATTATAGAATTTATGAAACGAAATAACTTCACAAAAAAACAGTATGGCTTCATATCTGGACGATCTACAGCCCTTCAGCTTTTAGAGGTACTTGATAAGTGGACCGATGCACTCGATTTAGGCTACTCTATTGATTGTGTTTACATGGATTATCAGAAAGCATTTGATACAGTACCACATAAGCGACTACATCAAAAGTTAACATCATATGGCATAAATGAAAAACTAATAGCCTGGATTCACAGTTTCTTATCAAACAGAGTGCAGCAAGTGGGAGTAAATGGTGAGAGATCTGCATGGCACAATGTAATATCTGGAATACCGCAAGATTCGGTGCTTGGACCATTGTTATTTGTCATCATATAACGTCTTGGTCTGTGTAGATCCTGGATTTTGATTGGCTGAATCATATACACCCTCGGGTTTTACAGAATAGCCATAAGTATTGTCTATGTCATCACACATATGTTTGACCTCTGTAGATCCTTGCATTTGATTGGCTGAATCATATACACCCTCGGGTTTTACAGAATAGCCATAATTATTGTCTAGGTCATCACACACATTGCTTACCTCTGTAGATCCTTGCATTTGATTCGCTGAATCATATACACCCTCAGCTTTCACAGAATAACCATAATTATTGTCTACGTCATCACCCAAATTTCTGTTAGCTACTAACCCCTGATTTGTAGTAGCTAGGTCATACACCCCTTCGGGTTTTACAGAGTAATTTGTCTCTGTGATTTGGTTTCTTGTTTTATGCCCAGTTACTCCTTGGTTGTGGGTTGCTACATCATACACGCCATCCGGTTTTAGAGAATAATTGTCCTCCATGACACAGGAAGTTCTGGATGATTTGTTGGCAGTTTCATTTGTTTCGGGTAGTGCACTGTCATATTCTGGAGAAACGTTTTTGTTATTGAAATCAATCGTTGTATTTTTACTGCAATTTGAACCGGAAGAAGTTGCCCTGAAATTTATAAACAAATTAGTTTCTTCAAATATCATCATCATAGTTTTTTTTGGCATCCGTGACTATTGCCCAACATTGTGATATCGAACTCAGGTTTAGTTTTCGTGGATTATTGTAATAATGAACCTTTTGCATGACAGGCATTTTCTCTGAGAGAGGAGGATTGCTACTTAATATCAAAATTCGATTCCTCAACCAAGCCGGGATAGTGACGAAATACATACATTTAGCGTACATATGTGTGCTATGACACAGGGGATTGTGGAATGGATTGGTCCCCTTTTTTAACTTTCTGTGTACGTTTATTTTCAAAATGTTTTTATTATTTCATCTCTTCCTTTGTGTAACGTTTTCGTGTCCATATCCATGCATATGGTTACATCAGCATATATGTACCGACCCAAAACTGGGTACTGGTGATGGTTCCCAGGGCTAAAACCCACATAACTACCACATGAATCCCTGGGTAGAGAATAGGGGGAGCTATCTCGATGCGGGATTGTCAGATTTACGGAAAGCCTAACTGTGGACAATATTTGGACGTATTTGGAGAATGCCACGGTCCTTGCGCCTCAGTTGTAGATTTAGAAAAAGTGTAGATGCAAGGTAATCAGAATCCAAAATCGAAGAAGAACAGACAACACAATGGCCAAAAGAAAAACTACAAAAGGACAAACAACGATCTTCAAAACATACACATAAAACTAAAGATTGAGTAACACGAACCCCACAAAAAAACCGGGGATGAAATCAGGTGCTCCGGAAGGGTGAGCAGTTCTTTCATCACTAGTATATGTTAATAGCTGTTTTTGGAATGACTAGAAACCCCATCTAAACTGACATGAAATAGTTAGTTCTTTCGACATATCGAGGCTTGGTCGTATTTGCACAAGTCTCCAATATGTCTATTACTGACCTTTCATAATAAAATTTGATGGACGCCGAGTACTATTAATAAGGTAGGATATATTACGGTCGCCACCATGACTTGGTTGACCGCTACTTATTACCTGCGTCAGAAATTACCACATATATGTTACGTTTGTCGCAATCACAATCCGGTTCTCTCCTTTTTCACATAACTGGGTGTGTAACAAGAGTAGCACGACGGGTAGCACAGGAACTACTTAGACCCTTCTGGAGCACATGAGTTTACCCTCGGTGTTTAGTGGGGTTAGTGTGGCTCACCTTTTACTGTTGTGTGTAGTGTTGGTCGATCATTGTTTTCTTGTGGTCATTGTATTGTCTGTCCTTCGATATACAACTTCTAATTACACCTTTGGTATCTTCAAACTTACTAACTATTTATTTTTCAAAACAATGTTTCAATTTGATCATGGCGGTCAGTTGCTTTTTCCATGCACTCTGGTGTCCTCCACTGGTAAAAATGATTGCCATGATAG
Organism: Bathymodiolus brooksi; assembly: GCA_963680875.1. Taxonomy (NCBI): domain Eukaryota; kingdom Metazoa; phylum Mollusca; class Bivalvia; order Mytilida; family Modiolidae; genus Bathymodiolus; species Bathymodiolus brooksi. Next base: position 98,695,405 of record OY804584.1, read on the forward strand.
ATATAGCTGAAATAGTGTTAAAACATCTCTTAGCCAACGCAAACCATATCTTCACACAAGTTTCTCATAAACATTTCTTCTCAAACATGTTTTCATAATTGGGGGATATATTAAGAAAACTTCGAAGAAAAAACCGAAGACACAATCAAAAGTCATGAATTAAAGGACAGACAATACGATGGTAAAAAGAAATGGACGACAAGACAACAATGGTCCACAAAACACTACACATAAAACTACAAAAAACACAACAAAAACCAACCGGTTGTGAACTCATGTGCTCCGGAAGGGTAAACAATTCCTGCTCCACCAGTTGTACCCGTCGTAAAGAGTTGCGTTCAAACCTCATAGCAATATCCTGCATCAATGTAATATAAATTTAATCTTTCTACTATTGAATATAATATTATGAAAATGTATCATTTTCACAGGTCGATGCAGCATAGAAAATCAGACACGTATTATGAGAACTAAATATTCAATTCGAAATAACACATAATTTGGACTTTAATCTTCTAAAATTGACACAGGTGTACAAGGTTGAAAAAGGATGCGGGGTGTCGGGTCATGTGGAGCTAGGCGGACACGCTTAGAATCTCTTTTTTGCTTTTTGTCTATAAAGTATAAATATAAAAGTGGTTTTAAGAGAAATCCGAAGGGGCAATCAATATGGGAAAATCCACAAAAATACACATCGAGTGCTTCCCATCTGACAATTGTATTCTGGACTTCTGTCATCTAAATTGTTATCTTACCTGATTCTCCAACATATAACTACAATAAATACAGTGAGTAACAGTACTCCAATACTGACTCCAACACCGATATAAATACCTGGATATAAAAAATGTGAAATCAAAGCAAAAAGTTATATCTAAGCATAATAGAAATAAAATGAAAATTAAAGAAATTCCTCACGGTCAGAACAGTTTTAAAATCCAATAAAAAAATCGCAGAAAAAGAGGTAAAATCGTTGTCACTGAGATGACATAAAAATAAACCACTCACTCTCTTGACTTGTTAACGACACTTCAATAAAAAGTGGCAGGGTTAAACTAGTTTTATGACCAACATCTCCCGTCTTAGTAATACCATGCGTTCGGGCAAGTGTTTGCCACATGCGAGTACAATGACTACCCTCACATATAACTGTATTAGCGGCTTTGTTGCTCTGTACGCCATGGTTCTAATCTTTATACATAATATAACTGCTCACCCTTCCGGAGCACCTATGTTCATCCTCGGTTTATAGTGGGGTTTCAATTGCTTAATTGTTTGGCCTTTGTATTGTCTGTCCTTTTGGCCTTTGCATTGTCTGTCCTTCGTTTCTACAGATTCTGGTTGCCCCTTTGGTATCTCAATTTGAAGTATCATGTTTAGTGTTTTGTGTTTGATCATTTCCTCTTTGTCTTTTAGATATTGTATTGTCTGTTCTTCACAATGAGGCTTCTCATTACTTGTATTGCAATGTTTGTTTCTTTTCTTAGATTTTAAGAAGTTATTATTTTTTTTCACAGCTAAAATCATATGTTTCTTGTTTTACCAGAATTTGATGTTTCATCAATTTCATTGGGACCAAGTTCTTCCGCTCCTGTTGTGGTAACTGAATTTGTTGACACTACTTCTCTTGTGGTTACTGGATTTGTTGACACTATTTCTGGTTCAGTTGAAAGTAGCTCGTCAAAACGGCAAACAATGTCCACAGTATCACCAACTAGAAAACATACATATTTTTCAGTAATCAGTTATATGCAACGAATGTTTTCGGTTAAAACAAATATATATGTTGCCATTCGACACTCTATGTTCTTTGAGAACTAAAAGTATCTAGCTATATTTAAGCGTAATCCCGCCACTTGCTGTACACAGCAATGAGAGTGGACCCATGAAACTAGTTTAACCAAACATTTGCCAATCCAACAAAGTGAGCGGTAATGTATTTGTTTTTAGTATAGATTTTGTCTTTTTCTACGATTATTATCTTAGATTTTGTAATTGTTCAGACAGTGTAGTATTTTGTGTTTTCTAGATTTTGTAATTGTTCAGACAGTGTGGTATTTTTGGGTTTTCTAGATTTTGTAATTGTTCAGACAGTGTGGTATGTTTTTGGTTTTCTAGATTTTGTAATTGTTCAGACAGTGAGTGTGGTATTTTTTTTATTTTCTAGATTTTGTAATTGTTCAGACAGTGTGGTATTTCTTGGTTTTCTAGATTTTGTAATTGTTCAGACAGTGTGGTATTTTTTGGTTTTCTAGATTTTGTAATTGTTCAGACAGTGTGGTATTTTTTGGTTTTCTAGATGTTGTAATTGTTCAGACAGTGTGGTATTTTTTGGTTTTCTAGATTTTGTAATTGTTCAGATAGTGTGGTATTTTTTTATTTTCTAGATTTTGTAATTGTTCAGACAGTGTGGTATTTTTTGGTTTTCTAGATTTTGTAATTGTTCAGACAGTGTGGTATTTTTGGTTTTCTAGATTTTGTAATTGTTTAGACAGTGTGATATGTTTTGGTTTTCTAGATTTTGTAATTGTTCAGACAGTGTGGTATTGTTTGGTTTTCTAGATTTTGTAATTGTTCAGACAGTGTGGTATTTTTTTATTTTCTACATTTTGTAATTGTTTCGACAGTTTGGTATTTTTTTATTTTCTAGATTTTGTAATTGTTCAGACAGTGTGGTATTTCTTGGTTTTCTAGATTTTGTAATTGTTCAGACAGTGTGGTATTTTTTGGTTTTCTAGATTTTGTAATTGTTCAGACAGTGTGGTATTTTTTGGTTTTCTAGATGTTGTAATTGTTCAGACAGTGTGGTATTTTTTGGTTTTCTAGATTTTGTAATTGTTCAGATAGTGTGGTATTTTTTTATTTTCTAGATTTTGTAATTGTTCAGACAGTGTGGTATTTTTTGGTTTTCTAGATTTTGTAATTGTTCAGACAGTGTGGTATTTTTGGTTTTCTAGATTTTGTAATTGTTTAGACAGTGTGATATGTTTTGGTTTTCTAGATTTTGTAATTGTTCAGACAGTGTGGTATTGTTTGGTTTTCTAGATTTTGTAATTGTTCAGACAGTGTGGTATTTTTTTATTTTCTACATTTTGTAATTGTTTCGACAGTTTGGTATTTTTTTATTTTCTACATTTTGTAATTGTTCCGACAGTGTGGTATTTCTTGTTTTTCATTTTTATTAGTATATGTAGATACTAACCCATGATGTGTTTGATAGATTGAATGACATTTTCTGTAACGAAAGATATTTTCATAACAAGAATAAGTCAGCAAACAGCAAGTCGTGTAGTTACTATGGTGACAACAGGATGGGACAGTAGCCGTATCGTAGTTACTATTACAGTACACTCCAAGTGTATCAACGATCATACTCTCAGGTCTGACATATTCCTCCCAAAATGTCCGACAAATGTCCGACAAATTTGAGAGTCAACACTCCCTAAGTCCGACTATTTGGTCGGACATTTTGGTCGGGCTTGGGAGTGGATATTAAAAGATTTTTTTTTACATTTCTCGAGGTGAATATGTCAAACATTTTGTGATCGATGCGTATTTGTAAGCGTACTTTCTTTCCGGTGTGTAGAATGTGCGGGTACGTAAATACCCTAGTGTATTTTTACCTTGCACCATATTCGCGCCAGGAAAGGTAGCTTCAAGGTCAATATTTGTCACGCTCGGGCACAACAGTCGTTCGATGCATAGGAGCACCTCATAATCAAAGAATTGCACAATAATTTCGAGTTACACCGTTTGTGTTTCTTTAATCTGTTTAATTGTAATAGATCTTTCTAGTACATTTAAATTTTACGATTACAGTCGGAATGCTAGAAATATCGTAACTTTTCCGAAATCTAAACTTTAAAATTATATACGCCGAGTCCAGCCTGGCTTGGATTTCTCGAAAACAGTTTTCTTAACAAACCAAATTAAATTTGAGTAAAAACTCGACTTAAGTTTGCGTTTTGACTTTGTTTGTTTGGAGAAATCACTGACGATTTAAAAAAAAATAATCTGTTGTCACTTAAAACAGTCAGTGAGGCCGGTACGGCTGTGTACATGAATGAATAAGAAATAATTCTTTCGGAGTGTGATATCCATATAAAGGTGAAATAACGGATGCAAAAATCACCGGCGCTAAAGTTACACAATATTCCGTTTACAAATATTTCAAGTCCCTATACTTGTTCATCTGTGACGGCAATATGTGTATTGGACTAAGTATTACAGCCAGCTTGATATGAATTAATTAGCTCAGGTTACAGGTGTCAATAATGGAAGGAACATCTTGTTGACACAAATTTCCAGGTGCCAGTGGGAGAACAATTATAATTAATTCTATTTAATGTTGTTGTTTTTTATTACTATTTGTTTGTAGGTACATTTGCAATCATTGAAGTAAATTTAATTTGAGAGTCAATACTCTCTAAGTCCGACTATTTGGTCGGACGTGAGAGTGGATATTTAAAGATTTTTTTTTACATTTCTCGAGGTGAACATGTCAAACATTTTGTGATCGATGCATATTTGTAAGCGTACTTTCTTTCCGGTATGTAGAATGTCCGGTTACGTAAATACCCTAGTGTATTTTTACATTGCACCATATTCGCGCCAGGAAAGGTAGCTCAAAGGTCAATATATAACTGAAATATTGTTAAAAAGTGACGTTTAAACACCCATAGCCTCATATAAATTATTGCAATAAAATATCGATTAAGTAACGAAATTGATATAAATTATTTTCCAGTATATTTAGTATAAAAAGCTTGTTCTACACGTTCACTGTGAGATGTATTGCAACCGCCATTTTTAACTACAATCACGTGCGCATGCTCGTGTTTGATGGAAAACTATAGCTATATTTAGATATTTTGTGATAATAATTTTATATGGTAAATCGATCCACCCTGTGATTTTTTTCAACAAGATACATTTTTTATAGTATATATTTTATTATAAAATACAATATTGAACTGATTTTCGATAACACTTCAATCATTGAATATTGATTTTTTCGAATGTTGAATATTTTATCCCCAGAATTGCACCCCCCTATTAGTATACTTTTATTGCTTTATTTAAAAAAAAAATAACACCAAGAACATCGATGATACGAGTCTTCTTATTCAGAAATAAACCTACAGCAAAATAAAGGTATACATTTTTTGTACTGTGAACAAATCGTCATTTTTATCTAGATTTATCGTCCGAAAAATACGGTACTCCTCTACTATACTAATTTGGATTAGGTGATGAGAATTAGGTGCCATCATCAAAATAAAGATTAAAAAATGTATTTCATGATAATGATGGCTGATTAAAATTGTTTGTCATGCATTAGCAGTCAGTTGTAATATACAGGATGTAACCAATATACAGGAAGAGCCCCTACTGTGAAGTCATTCAATGAAAATAACAACCTGACCATAGTGTTAAATAAGAATAAGAATTAGATAAGAAATTAAAATTTATAGAAGGCAAGGATTTATATAATTAACACATTAAGTCACATTTCATTTATTTAGCTTGGGTCAGTTATCAATTAAAAAGACAAAAATGGTTTTAAGAAAAATTTGTCTAATAAGTATTTACCTAAATAACGATATCATGACGTATAATAATTTCTCACCGTAAATGTATTTATTTTATTAAGATATTTATACACATATATATACAATATTGGTCTGTTGACGGTAAATATAGAATTTATTTGACAAGGCTGAGAAACGGGATGAAAGACGAGCTTTTAGCGAGTCTTTCTCCCCGTTTCGCGCCGAGTCAAATAAATTCTATATTTACGGTCAACAAACCAATATTGTATTTATCCTGCAATCCACGATGTCCTAAAAAACAATCTTAACTCGTAAAAATGCATTTTTTAATGCAACGGAATCCTCACTATTTGGCGTAATAAAATACCAGATTATTTTTGCCGACAAAAATTCGCGACCAAATAGTTCTCAAAAGGAAGTGAAATAACTTTATTTAAGTGAAGATTTATTGATTAAGATGAAAATCTATACAGAAAATTGATAGTTTAGAACCTGAAATATATATATTTAATATGTTTTTCATAGATATGAAAACACATTAATTTATCGATCATACGTCACATGCGGTCATACTTAAATACGCCTGCAGTAGTAACCAGGTAAATATATACGCCTGTGTGAAAAGGTATACGCCTGCAACTATATGGTTCACTTTTATTTTTATTTTTTTATATCAAATAATAAACATCCGATATATTCCTTTTACTAGTTTATATTAAAAAAAATTAAATAAAAAAGAACCATATAGTTGCAGGCGTCCACCTTTGTATGACACACAGTCGTATATATTTACCTGGTTACTACTGCAGGCGTATTTAAGTATGACCCACACAGTTTGTAAACATGTGAAAGCAACACACACATACATGTAACGACGATTCGAGCATGTTTTAAGTAAACTAGGTAGAGTAGAGAAAACAGAAAGATTAATCATTTATCTCAACAAACTGAACTGATTCACGGAAATGTATTTAACAACGATGTCAAACACTCAAATGCTCAGTTATTGGGATATAAGTCATTTGTGAAAATTGTGTACACATTCACCATTTGTTATGGATGACCACGCCGTAAAACAGAACTAATTTGACTTGACATATTTGTATTGGAACTGTAAGAAGGAACATCGGGATTGCTTCGACACGAAACATCAGAAGTGCTACTGGCTGTAGAATTTGTGGAGGTTTTACGAGGTAAGTTTGCTGAAAAGCATTTCTGTTACTTTCACTTTCAGTGTTGCTGAGGATGTTTGATATTTTCTTGTGTCTTTCCTCACTCAATGTTGAGTAATTATTAATAAATGCCACATTTTTATGCCCTGATATTTGCATAATATCTATAGATCCCCTCCACATTGTTTTCTCTTAACTTCTGGACGGGATAAGATATTTTCTGGCACTGATTGATTAATGTCTAATTTGCAACTTTCCTTCATTTTTTTCATGAGACTGGAAAGTTTTCTTTCATGCACTTTTCTACCTGTTTCTAAAGCTCGTACAAATAAATTATGTATTTTGCGACAATGCAAGTATATAAAGGAGAAGAAGTTAATACCAATCTTCTGGACTTTACATAGGTTTTCAACATGCAATGGAAAATTGGAATTTATTTTTATAGAATAAAATAAAACTTTCATATATACACGGTAAATTGAAGAAAATCAAAATAGAGATCTGATTTAGTGTCAACAAGCACCAGATATGATTTTAATTACTATATTTAACTTCTGTTTGTATATCATAATCAAATGAATTAATATGCATTGAAGTCTACATGTATGTAGAATCCCCACCAACTATTTTCTTCATATCAAATTTGCTATTATTAAACCATAATCCATTAATTGGTAAATTACATAATGCGATGTCACTAAGGAACCAAGAATATTATGGACATAGGTTTATTGCATAAGTGTTGTGACCAGAAAAATATTAGAGTGAAGGATATATTTTTCTGGAATGAACAATATTTAAATGATAATGTTGGCTGTTGCAGTAATGACTAATGTGTGAATATATTTTTTGAGTCGGATCATACAAAATTGTCAAAAATGCATTATGAAAGCTTGAAGTTTCAAATATTCAAACATTGCTAATTTAGTCTGCATTTTGTTCCTTTTTTCTTGTTATTTTATTAGTAAATATATAATAACATGTATTTTAATTATAATCAATGCTATATTAATGTCTTTCAGATGAATGGCTGGATTAATGGTCTAACAGTGTACAATGTACATGTGATGTTTGAAATAAGTGCAAAGACTATATATATGAAAGAAATAATTGCATAAAAACCTATGAACGTTTTATAAAGATCTGATTAAACAAAGGACATTTTTCAAGAACTATCACTCAGTTGTTGCATACAGGCCAGGGGTATGTGAATCAGTTTCAAATGGAATTGCACAAAATAAAAAATGTACTGTAATCCTGATCAACAGTGAGTAGAATTCCAGCAGATAAAACACTAGTTTCAACTGACAAATCATACAACTTTGTTGGAATTTTGCAAAAGAAAAAAATGTTTTAAAAAAAGATGCAAAATGATTGGAGGAAATGACTGAATACAATTATTCCAAATGGTTAAAACAAATTATATAGATATTTTGTGGTGTCATAAAGAATTCAGAATATAAAAAATTATCTATAATTTTAAAGTGACTTGATGCAATAGCAGGAATATGTGTTCTTTTCACCTTGAAGAAATCTACTATCTGATATGTTGAAGTAATTGATGTGAATTAATTGAACATTTAATATGAAGAAATTTTATAATAAAATATATGTAGTAATCTTAGAGTTTGATGTTCAAACTGTACTGAGTTATTTAACCATATAAGTGTGTTTAGTAAAGATTGTGGTGTGTGACTGCCCAGAACGTTTCTGTTATAAAGGATGTTAATTTCCTCATCTGTTGGAGGGCATGCCCTCTTTGGTTTATTCCCTTTGTCCTGTAGTTTTAGTTGCTTTTGTTTTGTTTTCAAAGCTTCCCTGTCAAGTTATAAATGATTCGGATTTGTTTAAGATTTTTTTTTGGTTTTTTATTGACTTCTAGGATTTTTTTTATCGTAAAATATGTATAAAAAATATGAAATTTTAAAATTATTAGTTTCATTTTGTCGGTTTGTAAATTTACAAATAGTGAGAACGAAAACATTTATTAGAAAAAGACGACGTCGATTATTGACATTGGTTACGGTTAATATTTTAACTCCTTCATAGAAGAGCAAAAACACAAAAAAGTAGTTCCGGAATCTATATAGGCGGGGCTTATATACAATATACGTACATTGTCGGTAAATATAAAATTTATTTGTACGAGCTTTAGAAACAGGCAGAATAGCGAGCCTTCGGCGAGCTTTTCATGCCTGTTTCGCAGCGAGTACACATGAATTTTATATTTAACGACAATGTACGTATATTGTGTTTATCCTGCAATGTCAAAAAAGTCGGAAAACTTGTCAGATTTAAACAAAAAGGACAGAAACAAGCGTCATTCCTCGCCTTTCATAAATGTTGTCAAGGGTGTCTTCTTCGTGGTCCGCGTTACATTAATACCAGTTTCATACTTGTCTGCGCCCTCCGCTCTACATAGCTACAGGGTACCAGGAAAGTTTATTCGCAGGCTGAAAAGTTTATTCGTAGGCTGAAAAGTTTATTCGTCTAGTACGAATAAAGGAAAAATTTATTCGTATAGCATATATGTACAGCAAATGCACTGATTGCAGGATAAAAAAGTTTATTCGTAGATTTAAAAGTTTATTCGTAGGCTTCAAAAGTTTATTCGTAGGCTAAGAATAAAGCAAAAATTTATTCGTATGGTATATTTGTACAGCAAATGTACTGATTGCAGGATAAATAAGAAAAAAGATATACATTTATTTTTTAAGTACAAATAAATTGGAAGACGGCTTGAAAATCGAAAACGCAGAATAGTTATCTATGTTTATAAGTGTTAGTAAAAAGAGTCTTGAGCAACGTTTTTTTTCACACCTGTGATAGGTGTATTTGTATATCATGAATGCACGATGCGACAACATGCTGAGATGGGTGATGTTTTGACAGGTAATCTGTAAAAAAAACCCGTAGAATACACTAATAAAATATTATTTCACCTATATCAGGACTCTGCAGACTGCCAATTTTCAAGGGAAAAAAAACGGGATTTACGGATTTATGACCCATTCGCCATGAACAAAATAAAACTTAAATTTTACTAAATAATTTTAATCCAAATTTGCCTTTAAAGAAATAAATGTATAAATTAGAATTATTTACCCGGGTTCGTTCGCCCTACATTTGGCAAACACGTAAAAGAGCAAACGCACCCGATATCGTAAACCGGCAACTGTCTGCAGCAAGTGAAAGGGCCTTGGCATCGATTGTCGCGAGTACATAGGGACATATTAATATTCACTTCTAGTGCACTTAAAACATGGGTACTGCATGTTAATACATTTTATTCATGAATATTATTGTATGTATCACCCGTGACAGCCGTTAACATATCTATACTTTCCGTACCACTGTATATCACTCATTTACTTCAGCTTTACTATTAAGATACGCATGTTTCTTTATGCACAATTTATTGGTTAGCAGAATTTGGGGACGTTTCCTTTTTACAGTTTAACTATCTGAGAGTGGAGATTCTCACTCCGACCTGTCGGACAATTTGGTCGGACATTTGTCGGACAATTTTAAGAGTGAAGTCCGACAAAACTCTGTCCGACCTGAGTGTTTGATCGTTGATACACTTGGAGGGATCTGTAGGTGGAGATCTCTTGTAATGATAAAATCGTAGATATCTAATTTAGTGCCCATGATGTGTGTCTGGAATAACCTTCATCAGGTACGCTCATATATAAACGATTGGTGTGGGTCGTATGCATTGTAAGCACACACTTTTGGTATGATAGATACTAAACTATGACTTTTGGGAATTGAGAATTAAGAAATAAATCATGGGAGGCAGAATGTGTTGTGAGTTTTAGCATGGATTGGCGGATATTAGTATCTGATCCCGAGCCAGAAGCGAGGGATACAATTTACTAATATCCGCCAATCCATGTTCAAACGCAAAACACATTCTGGCTTCCATGAATTATTTCGATTCTGATATGTCTAAGAGTACACATACGGTAGTACACTTTGATTGGAAGACGGTAATTTATATTTACGTTTGCGTAAAATGTCACACATAATTTATGCTGCCAATGGAAAAGTCAGTCACATTCACCGGCGTATGTGTTAATGAGATTATACCGAATGGATAACTCGCTCGTTTGTTAACAATGGGAAAGAAGGAGGTCATGTTAGAATTAACCACATAGATGCAAATAATGGGACAGTTAATCTTAGCCAATGTATGCTATCCTGTATAGGCCTTTTGGTGTTTTAAGTTATTTGACTTTGAGCGTACTTGATGAAGGTTATTCAAGAAACGCACCAAGAGCACTAAATATCTGGATACGTTGTTATACTGTTAATGTAGATAATAAAGCTTACCTTGACATATGTAGTTATACTGTTAATATAGATAATAAAACTTACCTTGACATATGTTGTTTTAAACTTACCTTGACATATGTAATTTTAAACTTACCTTGACATATGTAATTTTAAACTTACCTTGACATATGTAATTGTGGTTATTGTCACTGCATACATCATCGGATGTAGTTCCCTGCAATATGAACCCTTGACCAGAACTGTTTTCATTATTATAAATTCGTCCCATACACGTTCTGCTAGTATATTCAGCTGCAATTATATCATTATAGTTTATAATTAGTTGACAACCAACATGTAGATATCTAATTTAGTGTTGAAGTGACCCGTTTTGCAACTAACAATTAAAGTTACCAGGGCTTACGCACATAAAACTTTCGAATACACTTTTCGTAATCGTTCTCCAAGCATCATCCATTCAGAACACGTTAATGCTTTGATATGACGTTTAGTCGGTAGTGTAATGGTTAGAGTACTCGCGTCGCGGTTCGGTGGGATCAAGGTACCGGTGACTGTAACATTTGTGTTCGCTGTTTCTGCGCTAAGCACGCAGTATTAATCAGTAAGAGTAAAAACGGGTTGGCGCGGAATCTGAATAATGTGTCCGAGTGTAGCTGCATGTCTACCCACTGACTGCTGTTTTAGTGAGCTAGCACTATAGAACTCCAACTACGAGTGTTGATCTAGTACAAAGAGGATATCATCATCTCATCGAAATGTAACTTGTTATCATCATGAAATACCGGTAGCTGTAATATTGTTCATTTGGCTTTAATTAACAACCACTCACTCTTTTATTGACTCACTCTTCCTAGACAGCTATAGCATAATAATAATAATACATTCTTTATTCCTAATTAAAGGGCCCATGTAGAGCATATAAATCAATACAAATCACAAACATGTCATCTCATCGAAATGTAACTTGTTATCGCCATGAAATAGCTGAAATATTGTTCATTTGGCTTTAAATAACAACCACTCACTCTTTTACTGACATACTCTTCCTAGACAGTCTGTAGTTTATGACAATCGGTCGCCATTACTAAGGTGATCAAGAGGGTTACTGGTGTGTTGGAAACCTTCGTCTTGTTATGCGTTCGTGTCTTTGTCGGTGACGGAGAAGAAACAGTAGTGCCATGTTGATTTTATTAACAAAGTTCGTCCTATGGACGCCCAGGACCAATCGTAATGTTAAGAGTGTCTAAAACAAATGCAACCGTATTTAGTTACGATAGTTAGTTGTTAAATATGGGCTATGGTAGTTGGATTAACATCTACCTATGCAACCAGTGCATATCACAACTAAAGTTTGTTAATTTAATTCCATTCCGTACTGATGTATAGTTGATACACCTAACGTTTACCATTGACTAACGTCAGGTCGGTGGTTTTCTCTGGTATTCGTGTTTCATCCACCAATTAAACCGACAATCATGATATAACTGAAATATTGCTGAATCATTATTTCTGTTACCTCGAATTCTAACAGGGTTCTTTTGCCTAAGAAACTTACCATGTAAATAAAGATATCAAAGTGGCAATCAGGGAAGCCGTAAATAATATACATTTAAATTATATAATATATATATTTAAATTTAGTGTACTTCTTTACGTCATATTGCAGTAATAACAAATTATGAACAGAACGTTTAAAAAGTGATGGCCAACGATTCACTATTGTCAACAAAACGAACAATTACCTCTCAACACAAAGCATTGAACATATAAAAGACCACGTCATATGGTGTTGGAAATATGAGTCCTGACTTGGCACAGACACAACAAATATGGCGGAGTTAAACCGGTTAATGGTATACCAACTCTCCTCTCTTTATAATTTCATGTGTAATAAAAATAAATAAAAATAATACTTTTTTCATATAGTAGGTATTCATTTGTTCCAGTCTTCCCACACTTGTCAAATTTATTCCCTGGACATTGAATAGCCGTGCATACTCCGTTCTGACTGAGTTTACTGACTGTAACGTTGTCAAAGCAGATACATTCTGAAGCCTGAAAGTAAAACAATGGTTCAAATGGAATAAAGAAATGTTTAAAATTGAACAAATAAACAAGTCTTACATTTATTTCAGATATACTGTAAAATATTAAGGTCACCTTTGAATCTGGTGTAAATTAAATGTAGTCATTCAATATTCTAAATGTCCTTTGATGCTTATGATTACACATGGCCATAGCATATACCATGATCATAGCATACATGTACATTATATAATGTACATGTATGCTATGATAATGTGTAACCATTATTATATATCGCCTACACTCCATTATGCTTCATTAAATGACCAACTATTTTTACAACTGGGTATGTATCACATTCTCCAGGAACTATTTTTACAACTGGGTATGTATCACATTCGCCAGGAACTATTTTCACAACCTCTTTCACAAATGAATGTTAAGTACAACTCATGTTTGGAAAACTCCGTTACAAATCAGAATTCAAATCAATGCAATCTTATATTCAAATAAGGCCACATTCTAGCACCACCTGAAAATAGAGTATATCTCACAGTGATACAGAGCTTGTGATCCCATCAATATTTCTTTTAGGAAATGGTTACTGCTAACATTGAAGCTGATAAACCAAGGGTTCATATTGGTAATTAAGTTGAAGGCATCACCTAGTAAATTTTTTGGAACTCTTTGATGTTGAAGAGCACAAAAATTACAATATTCTACATCACGTCTGTTCGGTTTCCTTGACCAAATAACGTTCGCTTTAACGACACAAATACAAAAATTCAGAAGATAAGAATATTTCTTGAACCGCAAATTTTTCACACATATTTTTGAAATAAAATCAAAACAAATAATTTAAGTGGGTTGTTAACGTTAAAAAAACATGGTTGATGTCGTACAGAAAACTTAGAAAAGGGATTGTTGAGCTACTGTTTCAGCGATTATATGTTGACTAAGTATCCATACTGTTAATTCATCTTCCGTATATTCTGAATCGAAATTACAAGGAACTAAACCCATATTGTCTGATTCCTTATCATTTAAATCTACTCTGTAAATATACAATTTCTTGGCTGGTTGATTGAATTGATTTGATTTGATTTTTGGTGTTTTAACGCCACTTTCAGCAATATTTCAGCTATATCATGGCGATCAGTTTTAGTGGTGGAAGAAGCCGGAGTACCCGGAGAGACCCACCGACCATGTGCAAGTAACTGGTAAGCTTTATGCAATATACAATTTCTTAGCCTTTTTGATATTTAATACTTGAATTGACCGGAAATGAAGGAGTGACGTCACTAACATTGTCAATAAGGCGGCTGAAATTAAAAATATTTGATTATAGCATTCCCAATTAATATCTTTATGTGATTCGTTTAATGATAAAATGTGTGTAAATACTTTTTCAATGAATAATTACGTTTTATAACATTACATTATGATTACCTGCAGTCCAAAATGCGTAAATGTTTCATGTTCACAAAAGTCTGCACATATTGCAACGTTCATGCGTTCCGTTTTATTGGATGGAAGTGAAGTTTCAGAATTTTTAGCACAACCTGTAAGATATTCACAAAAACCACAACAGTTATAGGTTTTCTTCCAGTTCACAGTTACGTTAATTTACCCTAAATTTTAATTTAGTACTTGTTTTATCGAGCTCTTCAATATTAATGTGAAAAGACATGGATGCAAATGCCAGCTGTATTTCAGGGGGAAATCGAAAGTGACGAACAGCGCTCTCATCGTTATTCTTCATCTTACTGTAGACCATAGACTGTTGATAAGAGCGGTAATTGGACTTCGTCCATCACTAAACGCTTAGTCAATCATTAAATCTGGTCCACCCGATATATAGTTCGCAGATTTTTGGCGTAACGAAAACATCAAATCAATGACAATGCGCTCGATTAGTTACTTTAACATTAACAAGGCGGTCATCAAATGATCGTTATTTAGCGTCATTCAAATATGAAACACTCTCTTTACTGTCTTGCTTGTGAAAATAAAGTTCCATTGATTTCCTGTGACACCTGTCGTAAATAAGAAATTTGATGGTATTTCACATAGAGTGAATAGCTCACTGTTGCATACTTTAACAATATAATTTGTCCGCTAAGACTATAGTACATGTATATCAATATTCTAACATCAGCTCCTTCTTTCGCTTTGTTAACAAACGAGCGAGTTATCCTTTCGGTATAATCTCATTAGCACATGCGCCGGTGAATGTGACTGACTTTTCCATTGGCAGCATAAATTGTGTGTGACATTTTCCGCAAACGTAAATATAAATTACCGCCGATCTTCCAATCAAAGTATACTAACGTATTTGTACTCTTAGACATATCAGAATCGAAATAAATCATGGAAGCCAGAATGTGCTTTGAGTTTTAACATGGATTGGCGGATATTAGTAAATTGTATCCCTCGCTTCTGGCTCGGGATAAAATACTAATATCCGCCAATCCATGTTAAAACTCCCAACACATTTTTGCTTTCATGATTTATTTCTTAAGTAGCAATGTCTTTAAGGCTCGTTTTCTTTGCTAAAATACATGTGGGTTTATTGGTGCACTACCGTATATTTGTTAAAGTAAAAGGCAAAATGTGCAGAATTCATTTTTATTGTTTGTTTATTTCTGTTTGTTCGCTGGAGATCTAATTATCAAGATGTGTGCTTTGACATCACATTAATTGGTTTAACCTCGCCACAATTGTGTGCTTGTCCCAAGACAAGACCTAGATTTCCACGACTATCGTCGCAGTTACTTCCGTGTTTGGAAGTTTGATGGTTACTATATTAGATGTTGTTGTGGTTGGCTATTCTTTCAGTCATTCCTGTGTAACTATTAATTTTCAATTCTTACATATAAAACTCACGAGGTTTATTGTACCATGGTGTCCTCGTCCAAACGATTATATTCTTTGTGTTTTGTCCACATGTACGAACAACCTCAACAAACATTTGTCCGTATCTCAGAAGTCGACCATTTTGTTCCTCACAGTAAGCTACTGATTCACTGTATCTCCTAAGATCTGCCCCAGAATAATATAGTGTTGATTGTGTACCTAATAAGTAGATATCTAGAACTTAGCTTGTGAAGAATACAATATTAAGGGTATGGTGTTTAACGCCACTTTCAACAATAGTTCAGTTATATCGTGGCGGTCAGTTTTATTGGTGAAGGAATCCGGAGTACCCGTAGAAAACCACCGACTTTCCGCAAGTCCCTGTCAAACTTTATCACATAATGTTGTATCGAGCACACCTCGCTTATTAAAAAAATCACTGTTATACAAATAAACATATCTATTTATTGTTTATGAAGATCAAAAGCTGTTAGCAATATTGTTTCGTTCTGAGCATGAGGTTTCGTGCTGCTACACTTACAAATATCAGTGGGGACATTTAAATCACAGGCGATCATGTAACTCCGTATGACCATACATGGAAACCTCTGCTTTTAAAGTTGCATTTTACGGGGAGTGAGTGATTGTTGTTTAACGCCAAAATGAGCAATTGTCCAGCAATATCATGACAAGAACAAGTTGCATTCAATGGAATTATGATGATGTCCACTTTGTAATAGATCAACACGCTTAATTGGGTCTTTATAGTGCTATAACACTGAAGCAACAGTCCATGGTTAGACATGTGTCGCTTCACTTGGACACATTATCCCGATTCCGAGCCATCCAGTCTCCACTCTTACTATATAAAGCTGTGTGATTAGCAGAGAAGCAGTTAATACCAATTTTATAGTCTTTGGCTTGACCCTACATGGGCTAGAACCCACGATATACCACACTCGAAGTGAACACGCTAACTGTTACATTACACCACCGAGGCGGTTTGATTTTTATGGTATAAAATGTGAACAAAGTTCTATGTATTATTTAATGTTTATTTTTATTGAGAAAAAAAAACAACCAAAAACAACCCCCCCCCCCCAAATAAAAACCACCCACACACAAATGTCTATTTACTTCCTCTCTTAAAACTGTAGGTATGATTGCAGTTAAATAATACATTATGTTAATTTATTATATGTTCATACTAATTAGAAATTGTAAACAAAATGATTGACTAAATCTCGTCACAGGTTTCTCCCTTATAATATATAACATCAAAATAATCGCTCACGGGAAAAAATGGAGTTAAAAACAGATAATATCACTTCCAAGCTTCTATATACGACACATCCAAAAATATTAAGGGAACGACCATTTGACATTTAGGAAGTGTGGCTATGCGTTTTTTTTTGTTTGATCAAATTTTCTATTGTCAAATTTCATATCTTGACCTTAAAGACATACACAATAAATAACCCGACCCTGTAGTTTTCAGTAAGAAACTTTGGTAAAATTTAAAGAAAATTTACTGCTTTTTCTTGTAAAAGATCAGATTTTTGTTTCGTTGGAAAAAACCTGACTTTGAGGGACACAACTGACACACATTCCCCGCTTAAAGTTGAATCTCAGTTTCAAAAAACAAAACTCTATTTTTACGGTGGAAAAATTTGAAAAAAAATAAGGAAAAACACTTACATTTGATTTCTAGAAGTAAAATCAATATACATGTATGCATTAGTAACTCCATTTTCTGTCAAACAGGATATTAAAAAGTAAAAGTTCGTCATAATTGACTTGATGAGTAAGATGTTGTAATTATACACATTGTTGTAAATAATACATAAAATGTACTTGACAAAAATGTATTTGAAATTCGTATGAAACTGCCTGAAGGTACGCGTACTGTACAATGCGATTTATATAAAAAGTCAGCTACTGTGACCGTTATCTGATTAGAAAATACTATTAATAATCTAATACTTCCCTTTTGAATATAATTACAATGTATTTTAATTGAAGATACACCAGTTGGGGAATGGTACATGTAGGTTTTTTTTCTGTTTGTTCGACAAGTGAATTTCATGGGGTTTTTTAATGAAAAAGAGAGGATTTATTAGATATATCACAATACTACTAAAAAACGAGTATAGCAAATCTAATGTCAGTATTTGGTAGATGAGCTTTAGCTCTCCTGGCCAAAGATTATGTGAACTTTTTCCATATCTTTGTGTCCATAATCCGCCCGTCCGTCGTCGTTGCTAATTTGTGACATTTTGATCATCTACTAAACCACTACCTATACAATCGGTGCCTATCACCACTGATGTTGTGTTGGTTCGACTCTCGCAGGGAGAGGTGTACAACATAATGTGATAAAGTTTGTCAGTGACTTGCGACAGGTCGGTGGTTTTCTCCTGGTACTCCGGTTTCCTCCATCAATAAAACTGACCACCACGATATAACTGAAATATTGTTGAAAGTAGCGTTAATGACAATAAAACAAATCAACCAACCAAATCTACTGGGCTAATTAGAACAAGGAATGATGTTACTAAGGTTCTCTCCATTATGTGTTGATCTGGAAAAACACGTGACCGCTTAGAGTACAAAAATCATAAGAAAGTGATGGTCAACAATTCTACCAATGCCACAAAACGATCAACAACCTCTCACGTCAAATCAAAGACCATGACATGGCATTGGAAAACCCAAATCTTATCTGAAAAAACAAGCTCAAATCACTAAATTAGTACAAATAATGTTTCTGATATCTTCTACAGAGATTCACAAATGACAGTTTTTGTGTCTGATTTGTTGAAATTTCAATAATGTTCTCCTCAGTTAGCTAGATCTTGTGTTAGCTAGATCTTGTATAGAGAGGGAATCCTAATTTCGTCTTGATCCGGTAAAACAAATGGCCGCCAAGGGCTAAGTTTGTTTTTTATTGGCTGAAAATTTAAAATTTACCCCGAAACAACAGGTCTATTTGCTACATTGAGCAAATGGTATTTGCAAAGTCCTCTACAACAATTCCTCATTTAATCTTTTTCTACTGAAATAAACGTTAGATAAAAAAGAATGGGTGAGCAAGAATGAACAATCCAGAGACATTGATGGGCAACATTAAGCAAGATTGAAAAATCCAGAGACATTCATGGGCAACATTGAGCAAGAATGGACAATCCAGAGACATTCATGGGCAACATTGAGCAAGAATGGACAATCCAGAGACATGCATGGGCAACATTGAGCATAAAACAGAGAACGAAAATAAAAAAAAAATACACAACACAGAAAACTAAAAAGATGAGCAATACGGACTCAAACAAAATACCGGGAGTGAACACAGTACTCGTACAAGAAGGATAAACAGTTCCTATTTCTTATAAGACTCCGGTAAAAGTTTTGTCTGTGATAGAGGAAAAATCTACGTAAAAGGGGAAAAACATCCATTGTAATTTGAGAAACGGATATTTCGTAACAGTCAATCAAATAGAGATGACGAGCATATAATGTGTGTAGCGATGAATAGGAAGTTGACTATTGGAAAAGTCAAGCCAAATTATCACGTTTGTCGTAGCTAGTGTTGTTTGTTTATTTCAGGGTGAAGTTCAAGGTAAAAAACAAACGTCTGATTGTCGGTTTTTACTTAATACTTCGAGCTCATTTGGATAGCTGATATGTAGCTATAGATATTCACCGAATCGAGAATTGTTCAGCGACAGGACATCATCTAAATAGCGGAAGCTGGAATTAAACGTTTGAATTATTTTTTTTTTATTCATGGGAAAGTCATCAAGGCAGTCTATTTCATATGCATATATAGACAAATAAGCGAGTACTGGAGCACCATTAGTACCCATTGGGAAAAAAATCGTCTGTTAAAACACTAGTCCATCATACTGGACAAATATGTTGTCGATCAAAATATTAAACGGTTGAATGATCTCGTCCTGTTTATATTGATTAGATATTGATGTTTGTTTTTGATGGTGCTTAACGCCACTTTCAACAATATTTCAGTTATATCGTGGCGGTCAGTTTTAATGGTGAAGGAAACCGGAGGACCAGGAGAAAACTACCGACCTGTCTCAAGTCACTGATAAACGTTATCACATAATGTTGTACACCTCGCCCTGCTCGAGATTCGAACTCACAACACCAGGCCCTGATTTCATAGGTAGCTGTAAATCCAACTTCCATGCGACAACGGCCACGAAGTCCCCTTATATATTGAGGGACTTTTGATAACATAAGACTTATCTCAACCAATAACAAGATACCAATACCTTAATTGTTGTCTGTTCTTTGAGAAGCAACGCTGCAATCAATTCTTAACTCTCAATTTTAGCTGTGGCTGTGGACCAGTGGTATATAAGGTAGATGAATCAAAAAATGTTTTATGATGTTACAAAAGTAATGAGATCTAGACCTTAAAGTCTCCAACAAGCCTTCCGAGTTTCTTAATATCCATGTTTGATTAACGCCATTTCCAAATAAAGCTAGTGTGATACCTCTGAATACCAATTTTGACAGCTGTAAATATATACCGGTAATAGGTTAAAGGTTTAGACAGAGACTGAGTAGAACATATGGCAGATTCCGTGACATAGCGTTGTATGTATGGACACTCGTGTGATTTTGGCTTCCAGTACAAAGAGTGAAGTTACAATAGACGATAGCATCAGAAACTGTTTATCCTTCCGGAGCACCTGAATCCATCCCTGCCGATTTTCAGCGGGGTTCGTGTTGCTCAATTTCTAATTTTCTGTCATATACAAATATACAACACAGATACAATGCAATATCACAACACAAAGTGCATATGTTAATTTGTTAAGTAGGTGCCGGGGAGAACAAAAGGGTTACAGCCACCCCCCTCCTCCCGCTACTTTTTGGCAAAAGATCATAAAAGCTGAAATTTTAGCACGGAAGTAACAAATGTTCAGTTTTATAAATATGTGTTTAAGTTCTTGGGTATGATTTGAAGCCAAATGACATTGTTTAGTTTGCTATGCTTGATAGATTCAGCTTGTCCCATCCCCACTTTCCGATTCATTCCTTTAAGCTTCCCCCTTCTTTCCGGTCAACTCCTATTCCTCTAGTAGATCTGTTACTACAATATTTAAAAAATGCAATGAATACAAATTTAAAAAGGGGAACAAAAAAGATGAATATGATATAAGCATTGATATTGGATCAACATTGATCATAGTCTTATCAGAGACGACACGTGAAGATCGTGTGATGTGCTCCTCGTTAGTAGGAGGAATATATACAGAAATGAAGAAGACGACGACTGGTTCAACAACTAGTCGCACCTAGAGAAATAAGATTTAGAATTTAGAAGATGGATAAATTGCAATCAACTTTAATTTTCTTTGTGAATGGAAAAAAGGTAATTCTGAAAAATGTGTATCTGACATGTATGTTGATATTTGTCATCTGTCGTGCAACGGTTTTATAATGTGTAAACTGTGTCGATCAACATAGTTGTGTATAATTAATACGTATCACTTTAACACTTAATGCAAATCAGGGGCGGATGCAGGGGGGGGGGGGGCGCACCCGGTGCCGGTGCGCCCCCCTAAAATTGGGAAAAATATGATTTTTTGGCGTAAAATCATGATTTTTCACACGAAATACCCCAAATATTTTCGCGCCACCCTCCGTTCGGCGCAATTTTTTTAAGTGCGCCCCCCTAACTTGAAAACCTGGATCCGCCCCTGCAAATGACCTATTATATAAATCAGTGTATTTCATATGACAGATGGTGCGGTATATTTTATTTTTTATAAACATTTAATATTTTTTAAGGCTAGACATATTCTTCAAAATATGTCTAGCCTTAAATGAATATTAAATGTTGAATTGTGTACACCCACATTGTCAGTGTGTGTGCTCCGAGTTCTGGTATATGCATACTGCTAGGACTAATATATATATTACTGGCAATATGCACAGATGCTCGAGGACACGATCCTGCATGAGTCCCGTTAGCCATGTCCACTAAATTTGCATCCATGTTTTCTAATATTTGTCATTTATTAGTGCCCTATGGCCTATGTCAATGCCTATGTTTACCGATATACCACAGGTACGTGTGGACAGGACCCTATGTTGACCCCTTTTTTTTTTTTTTTTTTTTAGATGTTGCCCCCACCCCTTTTTTCAACATCGATTTTTTTTCATATAAACAACATTTTGCAACTGTCAGAAACCCGGCATGGATAGAAACTACTGTTTGATTGTATTTATTGTATATATGTCATACAGTGATACATAGAAAGTTGCAAAATGTTGTTTATATGAAAAAAAATCGTTGTTGAAAAAAAAAGGGGGGGGCAACATCTAAAAAAAAGGGGGGGCAATATAGGGTCCTGTCCACACGTACCAGTGCGATATACCACATTCTTTCTGTCAATTTGCAAGTTTACCATGCTCAATGTCCATCTCGACTTTATTGGTATATATATATGACAAAATATTAGAAAGCATGATATTTATGCAAATTTAGTGGAGGGGGTGGGGGTTGGGGGGAAGGGGCTCATGCAGGATCCTGTCCTTTTAAAAGCACCTGTGCCCATATCCATGTCAGCTGAAGATTATTTACTGTTCCTCCCCTCCCCTGTCATATATTTTAACCAAAGAAATATTTACAGATTTGTTTCTTTACTTTCATCTGCACATCATAGTACAATGGAACTTGTTACCTACATCAGCAGTCATTTGTACAACTGTTAACAGCGTCAAAGAGCAGATTTATACATCTGCTCTTTCACAAATTTTCTAAAGCAGCATAACATGTACCGTAGAAAGGCTTGTATTGTCCGCGGAAATTTACCCTAAAAAAGGATTTTCGGGCATGGGGTGCGGATTATATATCACGATAGGTCCTGAGAAAGTTTTACATAGTTTTACCAAGAAATATACAAAGATAAGAAAAAAAATCACTCAGTGTTCCTTACTAATAAATTATTACTTATTTATTTGTATCCTTAGCATAATCAACCAGGGGTTACCAACATTGTGGTATCCATAAATATTTCTTTTTGACAATAATACTTAAATTTCATAGGAAGGAAGGAAGAACTCTAGCTAAAAGGTTAGAATTCCGTTATTACAGTTCATATTATTTCCTTAATTGTGCAGTGCAGGTTGTTGTAATACAAGGGTGTGGTCATGATCGTATGGTAGTTGGATTTACAACTACATTTTTTTGTACCTGTGCAATCAGTGCCTATCACGGTATTCACCACTACAGTTGTGAGTTCGAATCAAGTTCAGGCGAGGCATACACGATACAACATTATGTGATAAAGTTTTTTAGTGACTTGTCGCAGGTCAGTGGTTTTCTCCAGGTACTCTAACTTGAATAATACTGCGCCCTCTATCGGCACTATCGCTGGGTGAGGGCTTCAAGCTCTTGGTGGTAAAAATCCGTCAGCTGCTGGCTGGTTCAGCCGACCAATCAACTGTCAGATATTAGCGCGTATGCGCATTAGAGACTCCCTTTACTTCCGTTTGTAAATATTGAC
This sequence comes from Bathymodiolus brooksi, assembly GCA_963680875.1. Lineage (NCBI taxonomy): Eukaryota > Metazoa > Mollusca > Bivalvia > Mytilida > Modiolidae > Bathymodiolus > Bathymodiolus brooksi. Next base: position 98,718,850 of record OY804584.1, read on the forward strand.
AAAACAAACACGGAGAATGATTGTGCACGTGCCTTTGCATATTTAAAAAACAAATACACCTTTATTCTCATAATTATGATTTAAATTGTCATAGATTCACAAATCTTTAAAGATCTAAAAAAAATAAAACACCGTACGTGTGTAATCATTTTTTAAAGTTTTTATGTTTTAATCTAAATTTGCTAAAATGCGCAATACATGTATTTTTGTAATGAATGTGGGACAATAAAAGTGAATTTATTGTGGATAATAGGGTCGACACACGTAACTTGCCGTTAACATAAGATTGTATAAATATGGATATGCATGCACAAGTTAAATTAAGGAAAATGGGATGAAATAATAAAGATATTTTATTGAAAATAAATATGTAAACAGAAAGTTGATTATTTCATAAATTAAAATGTTTTTAATACAATTTATAAAGAAATACCCATCACAATATCGTTATTTAGGTAAATACTTATTAGACTGATTTTTTTTTAAACCCATTTTTGTCTTTAATTGATAACTGACCCAAGTTAGCCTAAATAAATGAAATGTGACTTAATGTGTTAATTATATAAATCTTTGCCTTCTATCAATTTTAATTTCTTATCTAATTCTTATTCTTATTATGTAACAATATGGTCAGGTTGTTATTTTCATTGAATGGCATCTCAAAATAGATGGCTTCACAGTAGGAGCTCTTCCTGTATATTGGTTACATCCTGTATATTACAACTGACAGCTAATGCATGACAAACAATTTTAATCAGCCATCAGTGTCTTAAAATACATTTTTTTTAAATCTTTATTTTAAATGATATTAAAAAATCATTATAAGAGTGAATTCAATTCAAGCTTTTATTTACTTTCCAACTTTGAAATAAAAATCATTATGTTTTAATATTTAAAAAATACTAATTATTCATTTAAGTTTTATTTCATGTTTGGTTGTATTTATCCGGATATGTGTATTGCATACAACATTATATCATCTGAACGCTCCATTGGACATTATTTACAAACAAAGCATCCAGGCGTTAATGTAGCGACCAGCGGGAGCGTAATATAACGACTGGATTATTCGGGTTACAGATACTCCGGTTTCTTCCAGGTACTCCGTTTCCGGTTTCCTCCACCAATAAAAATGACCGCAACGATATAACTGAAATATTGTTGAAAGTGGCATTAAACACCATAGCCTTTTATGCAATGCAGTTTGTTGTATTACAGTTGTTTTGAAAAGTTGAGATTAGATTATCTCCCTTTTTCATAGCTTATTTTTTTGTAATAATTATAATATTAAATAGAATGTTTTGCAAATTACAGATTGGCTTCACTTTGTATGCAATATTTAAATGTATTTACATGTATCATTTAAAACATTTGAATGTATTATTAATATGTTTTTATTGTGATTTCTTATTTTAAAGTTTATTTTCATTGATTAAAATAAAACTATAACATTTGGAAACAGATTAAGTGCTGTTCCTTTGCTTTAATTTTCTGTCCAAGTGTTAATGTTTGATAGTTTCTCATGTTCATTTACATCCATATTTATTCTTCAAGTAAAGCTCAAATTTAGGTGGGGCCGTCGTGATCGTATGGTAGTTGGATTTATAACTACCTATGGAAATCAGTGCAAGGTAGAAATATGTAAGTTGTTGTTAGCATAAGATTATAAGAATATGAACACGAACAAGTTAGATAAAGGAAAAAGAGATGAAATAATAAAGAAATTGTATTGAAAATAAATATGCAAACAGAAAGTTAACAAAAAAAAAGGGGGGGGGGGGCTCATTCCTTGCCACAAGTGCCTGTGATATATATGAAATAGTCATCATAAGTCAGGATAGTCACAGGCCTTGTCAGCGTATTTATTGGGAGTTCTTATTGTTTTATTTATGTGCGTAATTTCAAGACATTTTAAAATTGTTTACGGATGATATTCTTTTACAGGTAGAAGTTGATTCGCCAAGTCCAGAAACAACTCTATTACAGTTTTTAAGGAGCATTTGTATCTTTTTCTTTAAGACTCATGAAGAATATATTGCATGTCTGTCATATAGTATTTTAGGGGTCGTCATGGTTGTGATCGTTTGGTTGTTGGATTTACAACTACCTGTGCAATTAGTGCCTATCATCATTAATGTTGTGAGTTCGAAACCCGTTCATGGCGAGGTGTACTTGATACAACATAATGTGATAAAGTTTATCAGTGCCTGGATTTCCCCCGCGTTTTTTTTCTTACTATAGTAGTAGTACAAAATGTACCATTGTGCATGACCGACATGGCTACCGGATGTGACGTGACCGGTTAACGTCACCAGAAGTGACATCATAAAATCGTAAGTGGGGATTTGCAACGTTATTTGTTTTCCGCGTATCATTTTCCCGTACTTTTTCAAAAATAAGTCGTCTTTCACAAACCACAACGTTTGAAAATACAACGTTATTACTTATTTCCTTGAAATACTTACATTATCGTTACAAAACGTTTATATATATTTATAGACAATGCAGCTTACAGATTTAACTATACATACAACAATGAGAATTCCTGTACCATTTCATTCATTTGACTCTTAGGTTATTTGGTACAAATATCACAATGAGAACACGGACGTGATAGAAAGCACTCTAGGAGTACTACACAACATAGCGAAAAACCTCGAAAATATCAGAAAACACCAGAAAAAGGGCTGGAACCCCACTTCCGGTTTTATGACGTCACTTCTGGTGACGTTAACCGGTCACGTCACATCCGGTAGCCATGTCGGTCATGGTACATGTTGTACTACTACTATAGTAAGAATAAAAACGTAGGGAAAATCCGTGCATGCGCAGAACATACTTCCGTGACGTCACTTCCGATCAGGGCCGCTTCCGGTCACTTCCGGTCCTGCGCAATGGTCCGATCTCCGACCCCCCCCCCGAAATATGGCTTGAACCTGTCATTTAAAAAAAATAACAATAATTAATCAATCAATCAATCGAAAATTACATTAAATCCAATTAAAACCTATGATTCTCAGGCGCCTCCCATTAACATATTATGCAATACAACGCATTATCATTTCCATCAGTACATTTGTTTTTACATTGTGTCATTCCTATGATTTATATTAATTGCAAATAACGTTTTTAGAAGTTTAGAAGCTTAAGGAAAATAACTATCTGCTATCGACGAATGAAGCTCGGCCTTTATCTTTCATTATTTATTCAAAAGTCCCAGTACAAAACAAATATACAAGCATACTTGTTTTTGATTGCGAAGTATGTCGCTGAGGTTGTTTAACTCATAGGGACAACTATGACCAACAAAATACCCGAGTTGTCGCTTTGATTTGGATTGCATTAGTGGGTGCTTTTTCTTAGAAATCAGTTGTGCAAAATAAAATACAGAATAAAACAAAATTCCATAAATAAATTAATGATGTATGAGCAAAAGAAAATGTTTATACATTTCATTATAATGTCACACAAGAAAATCGTAGTATTTGTGTTGGCTGGCCGTCCAGGTATAGTAATACAGTAGTAAACGTAGTATAAAATAGTATGAATGAACAGAGTATAACATATGATGCAAATAAATGTCAAAGGTGATGACCTAAGAACACAGGACACGATCTCTGACCAAATTTACTGAAACTAATGCATCAAGACACTTACCTCCAGAAAATATAGTTTCAGCGCAATACAGGAAATCATAGTTTTGGATAATAAAGTTAAAATTAAAGTTTAGAAATATATAGAAAAATTAAGAAATAATTCATGGCAGCCGTAGATTTGTGCTCATTTATCCATGGGTTGGGGATTTATATTCGATTATTTTTCCCGTGCGGCAGCGAGGGATAAAATACGAATATAAATGCCAAACCCATGGTTAAATGTACACAAATCTACGGCTGCCATGAATTATTTCTTTTCTAATATGACAAATACGGTAATTTTTATGACCCTAGGTTACCTTAGAATCCGCCACACAACAGTTGTTCCGTATGCATACGAATATTGAATGTTTGCGTCTTCAAAATTTCACGTGGGGGGTGGCCGGAACATCCGTCGGGGAAAACCCCTGATGAGTGCGTTTTCATCGCATATTTATGTATACATGTAAACAAAGTAATATAATGTGTAGTTGTTGTGTATGACCTCACGGAAACGGCCTTGTAGGCTTTTATTCATTACAGAAACTTTTTAAATTATGTTTTTTTTTCCAAACGATAATTTGAGAGCGCAGGTGCTAAAGGTAGATATATACCGACATATACTGGTTGACGATATATAGGCCGTCATATTAGAATATACAATTTAGAATGATTTCCTATTCAGAAAGTTTTAAAATAAAGTGGAACTACGAAAACTGGTCGTGGGAAAAATGAAAAAGTATTTGACTTTGCCACAAAATTACAATATAAATAGAACAAATTCGAAGCGGCGTTCAATCAACATAATTGTGAAAATAAAAACGATCCCTTGTGGACATTTATTTATTATTATTCGCCAATTTATAGGTAAGTTCTTTTTGTTTTACTGAGTTGAGTGATTGCTAAACAGCATACAACATTATAATAACTTAAGAATTGATAAATTAATGCATTTGGGAAAGTTAATGCCAAAGAATTTTTTTCCGCCAGTGCACATTATAATAATATAGAATAATAAATTGTTTTCAATATTGTTAAACAATAATGAATTGTTTTTTAAGACTATTATGCAAAATGAATTGTTATTATGTATTCAGTCAACATAATTGTGAAAATAAAAACGATCCCTGGTGGATAGTTAGTTATTATTATTCGCCAATTTATAGGTCCTGTGGCGAGCTATTCCTCGTGACAAAAGAAGTGCCATCTATGATACCAGGGAACATATGCTGCAGAATTAAGCAGACAATCTTTTGTCACAATAACATATACTGTCCAGCATATAAGAGCTTCACATGTCTAAGACACTTATCTTAGACTCGTTTTTAGCAGAATGTTTGAAAAAAAAATTGTTTAATACATTTGTGTATAAAAATTAAGAAATACGGTAAATCATGAAAGCCAGAATGTGTTTTGAGTTGTAACATGGGTTGGCGGATATTAGTATTTTATTAGAAATGCCTGTACCAAGTCAGGGTCATTACGGTTTTCACATTTCTCCGGTTGTTGACTGATTTTGTCTGTTTATATACTTATGAGGTTTGACTTTCCCTTTGAAAGACTGTTCGGAGTTCGGTAATTTTGTTATTACCCTTATTATCCCGAGCCAGAAGCGAAAACGGGAAAGTCAGTCACATGAAGGGCCGCCAAGAGAATATTTGGGCCCCAGGGCAAAAGGAAACTTGACCTCCCTCCTCCAATTCTCCAAATAATGATACTCAAACTATGTACACCACGGTGTATCATAAGCAGGGAATCAGTACAACAAAAATGAATTGATGAATTGTGATTTAGAAAACAGCTTTCTACTTGTTTATTTATCTGGACCCTTAATAATAACTCATGGGCCCCTGCTGACCCACCCACCCCTCTCCTCAGTGGGCCTAATCATATGCACCAGCGCATGTGCTAATGAGATTATACCCAATCGATAAATCGCTCCTTTGTCTACAAAGCGAAAGAAGGATGTTATGTTAGAATGCTATTTAGAAAACAAATTTTCAGCACTCAATTTTATTTTTAAATTGGATTGTCACCTGATAGCAGAATGGCAAATCAATTATCTAAAACAGTCATATCTCATCCTGTCATTTTTTTTAACTTGGATTGTGAGATAATGTTTGTAAACATTTGTCCAGCTGAGAAAGAAATGTTTGCTTCTTTTATATATTTTACTCAGAAATGGGTTGTCATTGATTGTTAGTATACCTGCTTGAGCCGTTACTCATACTCACTTACAATCCATTACGCATTAGCATAACAAAAATAAGTCGCTTAGGCGCGAAAATTATAAAGCTTGTGGACGAGCTCTTTGTATATATTTGAAGAAAGTTGGCTGGAACCCAGACAGAGCGGTAATGAATGGAAATAGTATATAATATTGCACTCATAGGTCAGATGGTGACTTGTCATACTACCGTTAATTGTTTGTACATAGGTATTAGATGGGGGGGGGGGGGGGGGGGGGGGGGGGGGGGGGGCGGTACCTAAAGGTTAACAAAGTCTTCTTCAGAAAAGAAAAGTAGTTCTGAGAGAAAGAATTCCCGAAGAAGTAATAAAAGAAAATATCAAAAGAAAAACAAAAATTATAGTTTTTGTTTTATTAAAAAGGAACATAATTTCTATTAGAGCTACAGAAGTTATTTTAGTAATTAAAAGAAATAACAATAAACAAATTCGGGAAAGGTGTAGCTCTTGACCATATTTGACCAGCATGTTATTGCCAAAGAAACACAATGGTTGATATAAAAAACGAATACTTCACCCTGGGTCTCCAGTCGAACAAATAGGATCTTTTGTGCACAATATATAATATATCTCTCTGGGATTATTTAGAATTTTGGTTTTTTATTCAGGTATGCATAGTAATCTTAAGTGGATAAATGTACATTGTTCAAACAAAAGAAGAACAAATATTGTTTCATATTGTATTATTTTTATTCACATTTGTGTTAAAAATTTGTTATTTGAAAATTTCATAAATGGAGCGTTATAATAAAATGAAAAATAAGTGAAAAACAAAGATCCAGATAACTAAAAGAAACAAATTTGTTTTATATATTAACAATTATGACAAGAAAATAATAATTTGATATTCATAAACAAAAGAACAAGACTGTATTGAATTAATTTATATTATCTGCAAAATTGTAATTTATTGTATGACTTTATATACTGTTATTGTCTGTAGAACTTTAATTTATTGTAAAGAGTCGAAAAATAATGGTTCTTTGTGCACAATATCTCTCTGTGAATTATTTAGAAAATATAGAATAAGTTTGTATTGTTTTTTAATATATATACATGTATATAGTTTCATTATTTCTGAATAAAATGTAATGTGTTGGTGTTGGATATATTCATTATGTCAACATTATGTAAAATTGTTAAACGCATCGGTAGGGTAATGGCTAGCGTGCTCGTCTTGAATGCGGTAGATAGTGGGTTCGAGCCCCGATCTGGTCAAACCAAAGACTAAAATTGGTATTTGGTGCTTCTCCGCTAAGCACCAGAATTAAAGAGAAAGAGCAAAGACTGGCTCGGAATTAGGATAATGTATATGAGTGGGGCGACATGTCTATCCGCGGACTGTTGTTTCAGTGAGCTAGCACTATACAAATCTAACTAAGCCTGTTGGTGTAGTACAAAGCGGGCCTCATCTTCCTCTTATTGAAAATTAACTTGTTCTTTTCATGATATAGCTGAAAAATTGTTGAGTTGGCGTTAAGCAACAATCACTCGCTCACTCAACAATATTTCAGTTATATGTGATGGTCAGTTTTATTGGTGGGTGGAACCGGAGGACCCCGAGAAAACAACCGACCTGTCGTAAGTCACTGACAAACTATATCACGTAATGTTGTATCGAGTACATCTCGTCATGTGTGGGAGTCGAACTCACAACTTCAGTGGCGATAGGCAATGATTGCACAGGTAATTGTAAATCCAAATACCATATGATCACGACCACGACGGCCACACATCTTGTTTCGTTTTCTTTAATGAATTAATCGATAGTCGAATGCAATACACATTTAGATTAAGAAAAGTCTTCATCGCTGTAATTTTTTTATATTATCACACGTGAATTTGTTCATTTTATGGTTGAATTTTCTGGATGAAGCATAAACACGATTGGATTAAATAGAGAAATTATAGTTGTGTTCTACGTCATCGTCCCAATAGATCATTGATTTTTATTGGCTGTATCATATACACCCTCAGGTGTTATAGAGTAACCATAATTGTTTTGTACGTCATCACATAACGTCTTGGTATGTGTAGATTCTGGATTTTGATTGGCTGAATCATATACACCCTCGGGTTTTACAGAATAGCCATAATTATTGTTTATGTCATCACACACATTTTTGACCTCTGTAGATCCTTGCATTTGATTCGCTGAATTATATACACCCTCAGCTTTCACAGAATAACCATAATTATTGTCTACGTCATCGCCCAAAGTTCTACTAGCTACTAACCCCTGATTTGTCGTAGCTAAGTCATACACCCCTTCTGGTTGTACAGAGTAATTTGTCTCTGTGATTTGGTTTCTTGTTTTATGCCCAGTTACTCCTTGGTTGTGGCTTGCTACATCATACACGCCATCCGGTTTTAGAGAATAATTGTCCTCCATGAGTGAACCTCTAACTATACTTTATAATCAGTCACCTAGAAAATCAAAAGTACCAAGTATGTGGAGAAGTGCACTAATCAGTGCAATATTCAAGAAGTGTCAAGCAGGAAATTATAAACCCGTTAGTCTCTCATCTGTAGCATGTAAAGTACTTGAAAGCTTAGTAAGGGAGCACATTATAGAATTGATGAAACGAAATAACTTCTTCACAAAAAAACAGTATGGATTCATATCTGGACGATCTACAGCCCTTCAGCTTTTAAAGGTACTTGATAAGTGGACTGATGCACTCCATTTAGGCTACTCTATTGATTGTATTTACATGGATTATCAGAAAGCATTTGATACAGTACCACATAAGCGACTACATAACAAGTTAACATCATATGGCATAAATGAACAACTAATAGCCTGGATCGACAGTTTCCTGTCAAACAGAGTGCAGCAAGTGGGAGTAAATGGTGAGAGATCTGCATGGCACAATGTACCATCTGGAATACCGCAAGACTCGGTGCTTGGACCATTGTCATTTGTCATATTTATAAACAAACTACCCGAGACAGTGAACTCTGATGCATATTTATTCGCAGACGACACCAAAATATTTAAAATTATCAAATCGAGTGATGACTCAACAATACTACAGGAAGACTTGACTAAACTAGAAGAATGGAGCGATACATGGCTATTGAGATTCCATCCGGATAAGTGTAAGCACATGCATATAGGGAAAAAGAATGACGACAATAGCTACAGCATACATAGGAAATTATTAGAGAAAGTTATCGAGGAAAAAGATATTGGAGTTGTCATTGACTCAGATTTAACATTTGAGAAACACATCAACGAGAAGGTAAATAAAGCGAATCAGATGTTTGCCACACTTCGAAGGACCTTTCAGTTTATGGACAAATCCACATTCGTGCAACTATACATATCACTTGTTCGAACACATCTCGACTATGCCAGTTCAGTATGGGCACCATTTAAAGCCAAACACATAGAGCAAATTGAAGGGGTTCAGAGAAGGGCGACCAAGCAAATTCCAGGGTTTAGAGATATGACATACTCAGAGAGCCTTAGGGATCGACCATTTAACTTGCAGGGAGGGGTTATGGTTTTTTGTTTCGTTCAGAATTTTTTTTCTGACAACACGAGAGTTAGAATATTTTATTTTTTTTGTCGGGCAAAGCGCAATTTTTTTTTCAGTATTTAACATTAGGTTATATGACAAAAACTCTTAATCAGATTATTTTGTTTTCCTCCACCAAAATCAGAATATTTTTTCAGCAACATTGGGAATCAGAATACTTTTTTAGAACCCACCCTGGAAGTTAAATGGTCCGTCCCTTAGGGCTTTGAAACTACCATCGTTGAGTTACCGAAGATTAAGGGGAGACATGATTGAGGTATATAAAATTCTAAATGGAAAATACGACCAAGACGCCTGCACAATACTTAAGCCATGGAAAGATATGGCACCAAGATCTAGCATTAGAGGAACCTCATTAAAGCTTTATCCCCAAAGAGCCAGAACACAGCTAAGGTAATACTCGTTTGCAATGAGAGTAGGAAGAGACGTCGATTTTAACATGTCAGAGGAAGAAATAGAGTCCGGTATAGAGGAACCTTTGGATCCTGCACTGGAAAATATCGCTAGGTATCGTTAGGTATGACACAGGAAGTTCTGAATGATTTGTTGTCAGTTTCATTTGTTTCGGGTAGTACACTGTCATATACTGGAGAAACGTTGTCAGTTTCATTTGTTTCGGGTAGTACACTGTCATATACTGGAGAAACGTATTTGTTGAAATCAGTCGTTGTATATATATTTTTACTGCAATTTGAACCGGAAGAAGTTGCCCTGAAATTTATAAACAAATTAGTTTCTTCAAATAAAATAATCATAGTTTTTTTGCATCCGTGACTATTGATATCAAAATTTGATTCCTCAGCCAAGCCGGGATAGTGACGGACATACATACCTTTAGTGTACATATGTGTGTTTATGACACAGGGGATTGTGGAATGGATTGATCCCCTTTTTTTTAACTTTCTGTTTACGTTTATTTTCAAAATGTCTTTATTATTTCATCTCTTCCTTTGTGTAACGTTTTCGTGTCCATGTCCATGCATATGGTTACATCAGCATATATGTACCGACTCAAAACTGGGTACTGGTGGCAGTTCTCAGGGCTAAAACCCACATAACTACCACATGCATCCCTGGGTGGAGAATAGGGGAGCTTTCTCGATGCGGGATTATCAGGTTACGGAAAGCCTAACTGTGGACAATAGTGGGTAACGTACTTGGAGAATGCCACGGTCCTTGCGTCTCTGTTGTAGACTTAGAACAAGTGTAGACACATTGTAGCAGCTACAGAAGACTAATCGTTTCGTCCTAAACCAACTCACCATATTTTTTCAGTGGTAGTCAAAAGTCATTGATCCACTTGACCAATCTGTTTCTACATAGATTTATATACATGTACTATTGTACTTGTTCTCGTCCTGAATATAGCTGAAATACTGCTCGCTGTACATTAAGCAAAAATAAATCAATCACTCAATCAACTAAAAGCAGGGCAATGCAATGCCACAATCACCTGTGTGTTAGATTTTGTCTACGTTTCAACAATTTTCTATTGTACTTCAGAGTTGTTCTGTGAGTGATTTTTTGTTTATCATTTTATTGTAGCAGTAATAAGAAGATTTTGAAGATACCAAAAGGAGGTAATCAAAATCCGTAAATCGAAGAACAGACAACACAATGGCAAAAAAAAGCACAAAAGTACAAACAACCCTCTTCAAGACATACACATAAAACTATAGATTGAGTAACACGAACCCCACAAAACAAACGGGGGTAAAATCAGGTGCTCCGGAAGGGTTAGCAGTTCCTTCTTCACTAGTATATTTTAATAGCTGTTTTTGGAATGACTATAGAAACCCCATTTAAACTGACATGAAATAGTTGGTTCTTTCGACATATCGAGGCTTGGTCGTATTTGCACAAGTCTCCAATATGTCTATTACTGACATTTCATGATCGAACTTGATGGACACCGAGTACTATTAATAAGGTAGAATATATTACGGTCGCCACCATGACTTGGTTGACCGTTACCGATTACCTGCGTCAAAAATTACCACATATATGGTACGTTTGTCGCAATCACAATCCGGTCCTCTCCTTATTCATATAACTGGGTTTGTAACAAGAGTAGCACGACGGGTGGCACAAGAACTACTGGAGCACATGAGTTTACCCTCAGTGTTTACTGGGGTTAGCGTTGCTCACCTTTTAGTGTTGTGTGTAGTGTTGATCGATCATTGTTTTCTTGTGGCCATTGCATTGTCTGTCCTCTGATTTCAACTTCTAATTACACCTTTGGTATCTTCAAAGTTACTAAGTATTTATTTTTCAAAACAATGTTTCAATTTGATCGTGGCGGTCAGTTGCATTGTTCCATGTACTCGGGTGTCCTCCACAGGTAAAAATGACTGCCATGATAGATATAGCTGAAATATTGCTAAAACATCTCTTAGCCAACGCAAACCATATCTTCACACAAGTTTCTCATAAACATTTCTTCTCAAACATGTTTCATAATTGGGAGATATATTAAGAAACGTTTGAAGAAAAAACCGATGACACAATCAAAAGTCATGAATTAAAGGACAGACAATACAATGGTTAAAAGAAATGGACGACAAGACAACAATGGTCCACAAAACACTACAAAAACACAACAAAAACCAACCGGTTGTGAACTCATGTGCTCCGGAAGGGTAAACAATTCCTGCTCCATCAGTTGTACCCGTCGTTAAGAGTTGCGTTCAAACCTCATAACAATATCTGCATCAATGTAATATAAATTTAATCTTTCTACGATTGAACAGAATTCATTATAATGTTATAAAAATGTATCATTTTCACAGGTCGATGCAGCATAGAAAATCAGACACGTATTATGAGAACTCAATATTCAATTCGAAATAACACATAATTTGGACTTTAATCTTGTAAAATAGACACAGGTGTACAAGGTTGAAAAAGGATGCGGGGTGTCGGGTCGTGTGGAGCTAGGCGGACACGCTTAGAATCTCTTTTTTGCTTTTTGTCTATAAAGTATAAATATAAAAGTGGTCTTAAGAGAAATCCGAAGGGGCAATCAATATGGGAAAATCCACAAAAAACACACTGTCCGCATCGAGTGCTTCCCATCTGATAATTGTATTCTGGACATCTGTCATCTAAATTGTTATCTTACCTGATTCTCCAATATATAACTACAATAAATACATTGAGTAACAGTACTCCAATACTGACTCCAACACCAATATAAATACCTGGAATTATAAAATGTTAAATCAAAACAAAAAGTTATATCTAAGCCTAATAGAAATAAAATGAAAATTAAAGAAATTCCTAACGGTCAGAACAGTTTTAAAAATCCAATTGATAAATCGCAGAACAAGAGGTAAAATCGTTGTCACTGAGCTGACATAAAAATAAACCACTCACTCTCTTGACTTGTTAATGACACTTCAATAAAAAGTGGCAGGGTTAAACTAGTTGTATGACCAACATCTCCCGTCTTAGTATTACGATGTGTTCGGGCAAGTGTTTTCCACATGTGAGTACAATGACTACCCTCACACGCCATGGTTCTAATCTTTATTCATAATATAACTGCTCACCCTTCCGGAGCACCTGAGTTCACCCTCGGTTTTTAGTGGGGTTCCTATTGCTTAATCCTTAGTTTTCTGTATAGTCTTTTGTAGATAGTTGTTTGTCCTTTTGACCTATGTATTGTCTGTCCTTCGTTTCTACAGATTCTGGTTGCGCCTTTGGTATCTCAATTTGAAGTATTATGTGTAGTGTTTTGTGTTTGATCATTTCGTCTTTATCTTTTATATATTGTATTATCTGTTCTTCACAATGAGACTTCTCATTACCCCCTTTTTATCTTCAAACTTGTCTTGCAATGTTTGTTTCTATTTTTAGATTTTAAGAAGTTATTATTTCTTTTCGCAGCTAAAATCAAATGTTTCTTGTTTTACCAGAATTTGATGTTTCATCAATTGGTTTGGGACAAAGTTCTTCCGCTCCTTTCGTGGTAGCTGAATTTGTTGACACTACTTCTCTAGTGGTAACTGAATTTGTTGACACCATTTCTGGTTCAGTTGAAAGTAGCTCGTCAAAACTACATACAATGTCCACAGTATCACCAACTAGAAAACATACATATTTTTCAGTAATCAGTTATATGCAACAAATGTTTTCGGTTAAAACAAATATATATGTTGCCATTCGACACTATGTTCTTTGAGAACTAAAACTATCTATTTAAGCTTAATCCCGCCACTTCCTGTGCAAAGCAAATAGAGTGGACCCATGAAACTAGTTTAACTCAACATTTGCTAATCCAGGAAAGTGAGCGGTCATGAACTTGTTTTTAGGGGTATAGATTTTGTCTCTTTCTACGATTATTCTATTAGATTTTGTAATTGTTCAGACAGTGTGGTATTTTTTGGTTTTCTAGATTTTGTAATTGTTCAGACAGTGTGGTATTTTGTGGTTTTCTAGATTTTTTTTATTGTTCAGACAGTGTGGTATTTTTTAGTTTTCTAGATTTTGTAATTGTTCAGACAGTGTGGTATTTGTTTGCTTTCTAGATTTTGTAATTGTTCCGACAGTGTGGTATATTTTGTAATTGTTCAGACGGTGTGGTATTTTTTGGCTTTCTAGATTTTGTAATTGTTCAGACAGTGTGGTATTTTTTGTTTTCTAGATTTTGTAATTGTTCAGACAGTGTGGTATTTTTTGTTTTCTAGATTTTGTAATTGTTCACACAGTGTGGTATTTTTTGGTTTTCTAGATTTTGTAATTGTTCAGACAGTGTGGTATTTTTTAATTTTCTAGATTTTGTAATTGTTCAGACAGTGTGGTATATTTTAGTTTTCTAGATTTTGTAATTGTCCAAGACAGTGTGGTATTTTTTTATTTTCTAGATTTTGTAATTGTTCAGACAGTGTGGTATTTTTTGGTTTTCTAGATTTTGTAATTGTTCAGAGAGTGTGGTATTTTTTTTTTTTTTCTAGATTTTGTAATTGTTCAGACAGTGGTATTTTTTTGTTTTCTAGATTTGTAATTGTTCAGACAGTGTGGTATTTTTTGGTTTTCTAGATTTTGTAATTGTTCAGACAGTGTGGTATTTTTTTTTTTCTAGATTTTGTAATTGTTCAGACAGTGGTATTTTTTTGTTTTCTAGATTTGTAATTGTTCAGACAGTGTGGTATTTTTTGGTTTTCTAGATTTTGTAATTGTTCAGACAGTGTGGTATTTTTTGTTTTCTAGATTTTGTAATTGTTCAGACAGTGTGGTATTTTTTGTTTTCTAGATTTTGTAATTGTTCACACAGTGTGGTATTTTTTGGTTTTCTAGATTTTGTAATTGTTCAGACAGTGTGGTATTTTTTAATTTTCTAGATTTTGTAATTGTTCAGACAGTGTGGTATATTTTAGTTTTCTAGATTTTGTAATTGTCCAAGACAGTGTGGTATTTTTTTATTTTCTAGATTTTGTAATTGTTCAGACAGTGTGGTATTTTTTGGTTTTCTAGATTTTGTAATTGTTCAGAGAGTGTGGTATTTTTTTTTTTTTCTAGATTTTGTAATTGTTCAGACAGTGGTATTTTTTTGTTTTCTAGATTTTGTAATTGTTCAGACAGTGTGGTATTTTTTGGTTTTCTAGATTTTGTGATTGTTCAGACAGTGTGGTATTTTTTTTATTTTTTAGATTTTGTAATTGTTCCGACAGTGTGGTATTTTTTGTTTTTCATTTTATTAGTATATGTAGATACTAACCCATGATGTGTTTGATAGATTGAATGGCATTTTGTTGCACGAAAGATATATTCATAATAAGAACAAGTCAGCAAACAGCAAGTCGTGTAGTTACTATGGTGACAACAGGAAGGGACAATAGACGTATCGTAGTTACTATTAGGTGGAAATCTCTTGTAATGATAAAATCGTAGATATCTAATTTAGTGCCCATGATGCCAGTCTGGATTGGTGTGGGTCGTATGCATTGTAAGCACACACTTTTGGTATGATAGATACTAAACTATGACTTTTGGGAATTGAGAATTAAGAAATAAATCATGGGAGTCAGAATGTGTTGTGAGTTTTAACATGGATTGGCGGATATTAGTATCTTATCCCGAGCCAGAAGCAAGGGATAAAAGTTACTAATATCCGCCAATCCATGTTAAAACTCAAAGCACATTCTGTCTTCCATGATTTATTTCGATTCTGATATGTCTAAGAGTACAAATACGGTAGTATACTTTGATTGGAAGACGGTAATTTATATTTACGCTTGCGGAAAATGTCGCACACAATTTAGGCTGCCAATGGAAAAGTCAGTCACATTCACTGGCGCATGTGCTAATGAGATTATACCGAATGGATAACTCGCTTGTTTGTTAACAAAGCGAAAGAAGGAGGTCGTGTTGGAATTAACCACAATAGATGCAAATAATTGGACAGTTAACCTTAGCCAATGTATGCTATCCTGTATAGGCCTTTTGGTTTACTTGCTCTCAAAGATTTTTAAGTTATTTGGCTTTTCAGTATTTTGACTTTGAGCGTACCTGATGAAGGTTATTCAAGAAACGCACTAAGAGCACTAAATGTCTATATACGTTGTTATACTGTTAATATAGATAATAAAACTTACCTTGACATATGTTGTTTTAAACTTACCTTGACATATGTAATTTTAAACTTACCTTGACATATGTAATATTAAACTTACCTTGACATATGTAATTTTAAACTTACCTTGACATATGTAATTGTGGTTATTGTCACTGCATACATCATCGGATGTAGTTCCCTGCAATATGAACCCTTGACCAGAACTGTTTTCATTATTATAAATTCGTCCCATACACGTTCTGCTAGTATATTCAGCTGCAATTATATCATTATAGTTTATAATTAGTTGACAACCAACATGTAGATATCTAATTTAGTGTTGAAGTGACCCGTTTTGCAACTAACAATTAAAGTTACCAGGGCTTACGCACATAAAACTTTCGAATACACTTTTCGTAATCGTTCTCCAAGCATCATCCATTCAGAACACGTTAATTTTTTGATATGACGTTTAGTCGGTAGTGTAATGGTTAGAGTACTCGCGTCGCGGTTCGGTGGGATCAAGGTACCGGTGACTGTAAAATTTGTGTTCGCTGTTTCTGCGCTAAACACGCAGTATTAATCAGTAAGAGTAAAAACGGGTTGGCGCGGAATCTGAATAATGTGTCCGAGTGTAGCGGCATGTCTACCCACTGACTGCTGTTTTAGTGAGCTAGCACTATAGAACTCCAACTACGAGTGTTAGTCTAGTACAAAGAGGATATCATCATCTCATCGAAATGTAACTTGTTATCATCATGAAATACCTGTAGCTGTAATATTGTTCATTTGGCTTTAAATAACAACCACTCACTCTTTTATTGACTCACTCTTCCTAGACAGTTATAGCATAATAATAATAATACTACATTCTTTACTCCTAATTAAAGGGCCCATGTAGAGCATATAAATCAATACAAATCACAAACATATCATCTCATCGAAATGTAACTTGTTATCGCCATGAAATAGCTAAAATATTGTTCAACTGGCTTTAAATAACAACCACTCACTCTTTTACTGACATACTCTTCCTAGACAGTCTGTAGTTTATGACAATCGGTCGCCATTACTAAGGTGATCAAGAGGGTTACTTGTGTGTTGGAAACCTTCGTCTTGTTATGCGTTCGTGTCTTTGTCGGTGACGGAGACGAAACAGTAGTGCCATATTGATTTTATTAACAAAGTTCGTCCTAAGGACGACCAAGACCAATCGTAATGTTAAGAGTGTCTAAAGCAAATGCAACCGTATTTAGTTACGATAGTTAGTTGCTAAATATGATCTATGGTAGTTGGATTAGCATCTATCTATACAACCAGTGCATATCACAACTAAAGTTTGTTAATTTTCTTCCAGTCCGTACTGAGGTAGAGTTGATACACCTAACGTTAACCATTGACTAACGTCAGGTCGGTGGTTTTCTCTGGGTATTCGTGTTTCATCTACCAATTAAACCGACAATCATGATATAACTGAAATATTGCTGAATGGTTATTTCTGTTACCTCGAATTCTAACAGGGTTTTTTTGCCTACGAAACTTACCATGTAAGTAAAGTTTGAAGATATGAAAGTGGCAATCAGGGAAGCCGTAAATAATATACATTTAAATTATACACCATATTTAAATTTAGTGTGCATCTTTACGTCATAGGTTACAGTAATAACAAATTATGAACAGAACGTTTAAAAAGTGATTGCCAACGATTCACTATTGTCAACAAAATGAACAATTACCTCTCAACTCAAAGCATTGAACATATAAATGACCACGTCATAGGGTGTTGGAAATATAAGTCCTGACTTGGCACAGACACAACAAATATGGCGGAGTTAAACCTGTTAATGGCATACCAACTCTCATCTCTTGATAATGTCATGTGTAATAAAAAATAAATAAAAATAATACTTTTTTCATATAGTACGTATTCATTTGTTCCGGTATTCCCACAACGGTCAAATTGATTCCCTGGACATCTAATATCCGAACATCCTTCGTTCTGACTGAGTTCACTGTCTGTAACGTTATCAATGCAGATACATTCTGAAGCCTGAAAGTAAAGCAATGCTTAAAACGCTTAAAACGGAATAAAGAAACAAGTCATAGATTCATTTCAGATTAACGTTACCTTTGCATTTTGGCTATCCTATTTAAGAACTTTGGTTTTATTGCTCCCAAAACATTAAATTATTTGGGTTTCCAATATTTCGATTTTGAGCATACCTGATGAAGGTAATTCCAGAAACGCATCGTGCGCACTAAATTTGATATCTACGTTTTTATTAAATGCAGTCATTCCATATTCTAAATGTCCTTTGTTGCTTACAATGCACATGCATTGTTGCCAACACTCCATGATATTTCATTAAATGACCAACTATTTTTACAACTGGGTATGTATTACATTCACATGAAACCATTTTCACAACCCCTTGCACAAATGAATGTTATGTGCAACTGATGTTTTGAAAACTCCGTTATAAATTCGAATTCAAATCAATGCAAATTTATATTTACATATATCTCCATTCTAGCATCACATGCTAACAGAGAATATATCTCTCACGGTAATTCAGAGTTTGTTTCCCATCAGTATTTCCTTGAAAGATGTTTGCTGCTAACAATGAACTGCTGAACCAAGGGTTCATATTTGTAATTAAGTTGAAG
Organism: Bathymodiolus brooksi; assembly: GCA_963680875.1. Lineage (NCBI taxonomy): Eukaryota > Metazoa > Mollusca > Bivalvia > Mytilida > Modiolidae > Bathymodiolus > Bathymodiolus brooksi. The sequence continues at coordinate 98,737,500 of OY804584.1, forward strand.
GCATCACCTAGTATTCTTATTCTTATTCTTATCCTAGTAAATTTGATGGAATTCTTTGATGTTAAAGAGCAGAGAAATTGCATTATTCTACATCACACAGTCCATCGGATACCAAATAATGTTCGCTAACGAAACAAATTCTAAAATCCCGAAGATAAGCATAATTCTTGAACTGCAAAATTTTTAACCACTGTTAATTTCATCTTCCGTATATTCTGGATCGAAATTATTAGGAAAGAAACCCATATTTTCTGATTCCCTATAGTTATCATTTAAAACTCGGTAAATATACAATTTCTTGGCTGGTTCATAATGTGTATTTTGTCGATAACTAATGCTTAAATTGACCGAAATGAAGGAGTGACGTCACTAACATTATCTTAAGACACGTGCCTTACAGGCGGGAAATTTTAAATATTTGATTTTAACATACCTAAATTAATATCTTTATGTGATTCTTTTAACAATAAAATGAGTTTAAATACTTTTTCAATTAGTAATTACATTTCATAACTTGCATTATGATTTGGTTTCATTCCCCTTTAAAGTTAAATAAGCTAATTACCTGAAGTCCAAAATGCGTATATATTTCCTGTTCACAAAAGTCTGCACACATTGCAATGGTCATGCGTTCCGTTTTATTGGATGGAAGTGAAGTTTCATAATTTTTAACACAACCTGTAAGATATTCACAAACACCACAAAAGTTATAGGTTTTCTTCCAGGTCATGTTTTTAATTGAACTCAATGGTTCTTTTTTATCGTGCTCTTCAAATTTAATGTGAAAATACATTATATTGGTACTCAGATTTCGTCCATTTATATAGCCAATATGCTATATTCTAACATGACGTCCTTCTTTCGCTTTGTAAGCAAACGAGCGATCTATCGATTGGGTATAGTCCCATTAGCACATGCGCCGGTGCATGTGACTGACTTTCCCGTCGTAAATGTACATGTTGACGAATTGTCGTCTGCTTGAATTTGGCAGCAAAAATTGTGTGCGGCATTGTCCGCAAACGTAAATATAAATTACCGTCTTCCAATCAAAGTATACTACCGTATTTGTACTCTTAGACATATCAGAATCGAAATAAATCATGGAAGCTAGAATGTGTTTTGAGTTTTAACATGGGTTGGCGGGATAAAATACTAATATCCGCCAAAGCATGCTAAAGCTGAAAACACATGTTGGCTTCCATGATTTATTTCTTAAATATATCGATAGTACCAATGTCTTTAAGACTCGATTACTTTACTAAAATATAGGAAGTTTTATTGGTGTAGTAATGCATTGTCTTTTGATTTTAAGGTTACATATTCAGGATCTTTCTTAAATGATTCGTTTATGTCCGATTGTCCGGGTGATGGGGAAGGTGACATCACATTAACCAGTTTAACCTCGCCACAATTTTGTGCTTGTCTCAAGCCAAATCCTAGATTTCCACGACGTGTCGTCGTTGTTACTTCCGTGTTTGGAAGCTTAATAATTGATACAGTAGGTGTTCGTATTGTTGTGGTTGGCTAAGCTTTCAGCCATTCCTGTGTAATTATCAATTTTAAATTGTTACATATATAACTCACGAAATTTCTTGTACCATGGTGTTCCCGTCCAAACATATATCGGCTTTGTGTTTTGTTCACATGTACGAACAACCTCAACAAACATTTGTCCGTATCTCAGAAGTCGGCCATTTTGTTCCTCACAGAAAGTTACTGATTCAGTGTATTTCCTAAGATCTGTTCCACAATAATACACTGTTGACTGTGTACCTAAAACGTATTTATCTTGTGAAGAATACAATATTAAAAATATTAGTGTTATACAAATAAACATATCTATCTAATGTTAATAGAGATCAAAAGCTTCAAATAGCAATGGTGTTTCCTTCTGTGCATGAGGTTTCGTGCAATTACAAGCTACAAATATCAGTGGGGACAGTTAAATCACATGGAATCATGGAACTCCGTATAACCTACATGGAAACCTCCACTTTTAAAGTTGCATTTTACGGAGAGTGAGTGATTGTTGTTTAACGCCAAATGAGCAGTTGTATCATAACGAGAACCAGCATAATACATACAATTCAACGGAATTATGATGACACGGCCGCTTTGTACTAGATCAACACGCTTAATTGGATCTTTATATTGCTATAACACTGAAACAACAGTCCGAGGGTAGACATGTCGCTCCACTTGGACTTATTATCCCTATTCCGAACCAACCAATCTTACTCAATAAAGCTGCGTGCAGAGAAGCAGTTAATACCAATTGTATAGTCTTTGGCTTGACCCTACATGGGCTAGAACCCACGATCCGCCACACACGAAGTGAACACGCTAACTGTTACATTACACCACCGATGCGGTTTAATTTTTACAGTATATAATGTGAACAAAGATATATGTATTATTTAATTCTTATTTTTATTGAGAAAAAAAACACAAAAAAAGCACCAACAAAAAAAAACCAAAACCATCCACACACAAATGTCTATTTACTTCCTCTCTTAAAACTGTAGGTATGTTCACAGTTAAATAGTACATTATGTTAATTTATTATATGTTCATACTAATTAGAAATTGTAAACAAAATGATTTACTAAATCTCCTCACGTGTATAATAATAATTCGTCACAGGTTTCTCCCTTATAATATATAACATCAAAATAATCGCTCACGGGAAAAAATGGAGTTAAAAACAGATAATATCACTTTCAAGCTTCTATATACGACACATCCAAAAATATTAAGGGAACGACCATTTGACATTTAGGAAGTGTGGCTATGCGTTTTTTTTTTGTTTAATTAAATTTTCTATTGTCAAATTTCATATCTTGACTTTAAAGACATACACAATAAATAACCCGACCCTGTAGTTTTCAGTAAGAAACTTTGGTAAAATTTAAAGAAAATTTACTGCTTTTTCTTGTAAAAGATCAGATTTTTGTTTCGTTGGAAAAAACCTGACTTTGAGGGACACAACTGACACACATTCCCCGCTTAAAGTTGAATCTCAGTTTCAAAAAACAAAACTGTATTTTTACGTTGGAAAAATTTGAAAAAAAATAAGGAAAAACACTTACATTTGATTTCTAGAAGTAAAAACAATATATGCATTAGTAACTCCATTTTCTGTCAAACAGGATATTAAAAAGTAAAAGTTCGTCATAATTGACTTGATGAGTAAGATGTTGTAATTATACACATTTTTGTAAATAATACATAAAATGTACTTGACAAAAATGTATTTGAAATTCGTATGAAACTGCGTGAAGGTACGCGTACTGTACAATGCGATTTATATAAAAAGTCAGCTACTGTGACCGTTATCTGATTAGAAAATACTATTAATAATCTAATACTTCCCTTTTGAATATAATTACAATGTATTTTAATTGAAGATACACCAGTTGGGGAATGGTACATGTAGGTTTTTTTTCTGTTTGTTCGACAAGTGAATTTCATGGGGTTTTTTAATGAAAAAGAGAGGATTTATTAGATATATCACAATACTACTAAAAAACGGGTATAGCAAATCTAATGTCAGTATTTGGTAGATGAGCTTTAGCTCTCCTGGCCAAAGACTATGTGAACTTTTTCCATAGCTTTGTGTCCATAATCCGCCCGTCTGTCGTCGTTGCTAATTTGTGACATTTTGATCATCTACAAAACTACTACCTATTCAATCGGTGCCCATCACCACTGATGTTGTGTGGGTTCGACTCTCGCAGGGAGAGGTGTACAACATAATGTGATAAAGTTTGTCAGTGACTTGCGACAGATCGGTGGTTTTCTCCTGGTACTCCGGTTTCCTCCATCAATAAAACTGACCACCACGATATAACTGAAATATTGTTGAAAGTAGCGTTAATGACAATAAAACAAATCAACCAACCAAATCTACTGGGCTAATTAGAACAAGGAATGATGTTATAAGGTTCTCTCCATTATGTGTTGATCTGGCAAAACACGTGACCGCTTAGAGTACAAACATCATAAGAAAGTGATGGTCAACAATTCCACCAATGCCACAAAACGATCAACAACCTCTCACGTCAAATCAAAGACCATGACATGGCATTGGAAAACCCAAATCTTATCTGAAAAAACAAGCTCAAATCACTAAATTAGTACAAATAATGTTTCTGATATCTTATACAGAGATTCACAAATGACAATTTTTGTGTCTGATTTGTTGAAATTTCAATAATGTTCTCCTCAGTTAGCTAGATCTTGTGTTAGCTAGATCTTGTATAGAGAGGGAATCCTAATTTCGTCTTGATCCGGTGAAAAAGATGGCCGCCAAGGGCTAAGTTTGTTTTTTATTGGCTGAAAATTTAAAATTTACCCCCGAAACAACAGGTCTATTTGCTACATTGAGCAAATGGTATTTGCAAAGTCCTCTACAACAATTCCTCATTTAATCTTTTTCTACTGAAATAAACGTTAGATAAAAAAGAATGGGTGAGCAAGAATGAACAATCCAGAGACATTGATGGGCAACATTGAGCAAGATTGAAAAATCCAGAGACATTCATGGGCAACATTGAGCAAGAATGGACAATCCAGAGACATTCATGGGCAACATTGAGCAAGAATGGACAATCCAGAGACATTCATGGGCAACATTGAGCAAAAATGGACAATCCAGAGACATTCATGGGCAACACTGAGCACGAATGGACAATCCAGAGACATGCATGGGCAACATTGAGCAATAATGGACAATCCAGACATTCATGGGCAGCATTGAGCAAGAATGGACAATCTAGAGACATTCATGGGCAACATTGAGCAATAATAAACAATCCAGAGACATTCATGGGCAACATTGAGCAAGAATGGACAATCCAGAGACATTCATGGGCAACATTGCGCAAGAATAGACAATCCAGAGACATTCATGGGAAACATTGAGCAAGAATGGACAATCCAGAGACATCCATGGGCAACATTGAGCAAGAATGGACAATCCAGAGACATTCATGGGCAACATTGCGCAAGAATAGACAATCCAGAGACATTCATGGGCAACATTGGGCATAAAACAGAGAACGAAAATAAAAAAAAATACACAGCACAGAAAACTAAAAAGATGAGCAATACGGACTCAAACAAAATACCGGGAGTAAACACAGTCCTCGTACAAGAAGGATAAACAGTTCCTATTTCTTATAAGACTCCGGTAAAAGTTTTGTCTGTGATAGAGGAAAAATCTACGTAAAAGGGGAAAAACATCCATTGTAATTTGAGAAACGGATATTTCGTAACTGTCAATCAAATAGAGATGACGAGCATATAATGTGTGTAGCGATGAATAGGAAGTTGACTATTGGAAAAGTCAAGCCAAGTTATCACGTTTGTCGTAGCTAGTGGTGTTTGTTTATTTCAGGGTGAAGTTCAAGGTAAAAAACAAACGTCTGATTGTCGGTTTTTACTTAATACTTCGAGCTCATTTGGATAGCTGATATGTAGCAATAGATATTCACCGAATCGAGAATTGTTCAGCGACAGGACATCATCTAAATAGCGGAAGCTGGAATTAAAAGTTTGAATTATTTTTCTTTATTCATGGGAAAGTCATCAAGGCAGTCTATTTCATATGCATATATAGACAAATAAGCGAGTAGTGGAGAACCATTAGTACCAATTGGGAAAAAAATCGTCTGTTAAAACACTAGTCCATCATACTGGACAAATATGTTGTCGATCAAAATATTAAACGGTTGAATGATCTCGTCCTGTTTAAATTGATTAGATATTGATGTTTGTTTGTTTGATGGTGTTTAACGCCACTTTCAACTATATTTCAGTTATATCGTGGCGGTCAGTTTTAATGGTGTAGGAAACCGGAGGACCAGGAGAAAACTACCGACCTGTCGCAAGTCACTGATAAACGTTATCTCAAAATGTTGTACACCTCGCCCTGCTCCAGATTCGAACTAACAACACCAGGAACTGATTTCATAGGTAGTTGTAAATCCAACTTCCATGCGACAACGGCCACGAAGTCCCCTTATATATTGAGGGACCTTTGATAACATAAGACTTATCTCAACCAATAACAAGATACCAATACCTTAATTGTTCTCTGTTCTTTGAGAAGCAACGCTGCAATCAATTCTTAAGTCTCAATTTTAGCTGTGGCTGTAGACCAGCATCTTCGCTATACTCATCTTCACCCTTGGCATCGTTAGACGGATTTTCGAGGTCACACGGTGACAGTTTATATGTAATGCAGCTAATGGTAGCTGCAATCAATCAGACGGGCTTTACAAAAAGCACATGTTCTGTAGGAAATATGTCAACAAAATAAAAATGCGAAAAATCGTCAGTCCGGCACGATTTTGATAGTATAAAAAGTTTGTACGATTAGCCGCTACACTATTCGTACAAAAAGTTTGTACGAGGAGACACTGCCTATTATAATCTCGAGTCAATTTTCAGGGCATTCAAACGAAAGGAAATGAAAGCCTCGCGTCGATTGGCTGAAAATGACATCATTACAAGGGGCGTAACTGTCCAAATCCAGGAGGTGACAGTACGCGGGAATTACGAAAATCCGTCTAACGATGCCAAGGGTGAAGATGAGTAGAGCGGATCGTAACCCTTGGCTAGCGAAGATGAGTAGAGCGGATCGTAACCATTGGCAAGCGAAGATGGTGGACCAGTGGTATATAAGGTAGATGAATCAAATGTTTTATGATGTTACAAAAGTAATGAGATCTAGACCTTAAAGTCTCCAACAAGCCTTCCGAGTTTCTTAATATCCATGTTTGATTAACGCCATTTCCAAAAAAAGCTAGTGTGATACCTCTGAATACCAATTTTGACAGCTGTAAATATATACCGGTAATAGGTTAAAGGTTTAGACAGAGACCGAGTAGAACATATGGCAGATTCCATGATATATCGTTGTATGTATGGACACTCGTGTAACTTTGGCTTCCAGTACAGTGAGTGAAGTTACAATAGACGATAGCATCAGGAACTGTTTATCCTTCCGGAGCACCTGAATCCATCCCTGATTTTCAGCGGGGTTCGTGTTGCTCAATTTCTAATTTCCTGTCATATACAAACATACAACACAGATACAATGCAATATCACAACGCAAAGTAGATATGTTAATTTGTTAAGTAGGCGCCGGGGAGAGAACAAAGGGGTTACAACACCCCTCCTCCCCCCACTTTTTTGGCAAAAGATCAGAAAAGCTGAAATTTTAGCACGGAAGTAACAAATGTTCAGTTTTAGAAATATGTGTTTAAGTTCTTGGGTATGATTTGAAGCCAAGTGACATTGTTTTGCTTGCTACGCTTGATAGCTTCAGCTTGCCCCATCCCCACTTTCCGATCCATTCCTTTAAGCTTCCCCCTTCTTTCCGGTCAACTCCTACCCCTCTAGTAGATATGTTACTACAATATTTAAAAAATGTAATGAATACAAATCTAAAAAGGGGAACAAAAAAGATGAATATGATATGAGCATTGATATTGGATCAACATTGATCGTAGTCTTATTGAGACGACACATTGAAGATCGTGTGATGTGCTCCGAGTTACACAAATGACCTGAAAATTGACATGAAATTGACCTGAAAAGATATGATCGTCTACATCTTTTTTACTACTCAATAGAATCGATTCAAATTTTGGTCAGCTTGGGATATGAATATATACTTTACAAAAAATAAAAATAAAATAAAACATATTGTGTATTATTGGAGATATCCTGACCTGAAGGACTCCGAATCGCGCGATTGCATAACCTGAAAATGGAAAGAAAGACTATAGTTGGCGATATTTTTTTTATTACTGGACAGAATTGATTCAAATTTTGGTCAGTTTGAGATATGAATATATATTTTATAACTAATTAAAAATTTTGGAAAAAATAATATGTATTAGTGGAGATATCTTGACCTGAAGGACACAGAATCGCGCGATTGCGTGACCTGAAAATTAAAAGAACATGTAAATATATAGGGCTATGTCTCTTTTTTTTTTTATTTATAATGGACAGAATTGACCCAAGTTTTGGAATGCTTGAGGTATGAATTTAAACTTTTTAAAATAAAAAAATAAGTGAATCTCTATTAAGAGAGATACGTTGACAATGGTCTAGACCCAGACACATTAATACACTTGCTCAAGAGGGACCTCCATAAGCTACCAACCAAGCTTAAACTACTAACAGGCTCGTACATACTCCATAGCAACCGAATAAAAATGTTCAAGAATGAATCGAATATACTCTGCTTACTTTGCAGTAAAGACAAAGAAAATATTAAACACTTCATCCTGGATTGCGAACGATTAGAAGAGGTCAGAAAGCCAATACTCCAAGAAATAGAAGAAATATTAAATGATAAAGAAACCAATTGGAAATGCCTACCACAAGACACAAAAATCCAGCTATTACTGGACATAACATCTGTAATCAGTAAACTTAATTTAGACCCAGCCAGTGTAGCGAACATAGAATACTGTTCTCGACGTCTCATGTTCCAACACCATATGCTTCGACAAACAAGAATATTGGACATGCAAGGAACCATTAAGCAGCAGGGCTCCAGATAATAGTCCGCATATGCTATGATTAAGTTACATGCACAGTTGAGGCACAGGGGCTAGGTGCGTCCGAAAAAAAAAAAAAAAAAAATACTATATAATACTACAAGGGGGCGAACTCACTTGCTCCCATTTTTTTAAGTCGTCGTGTTAAATTGATCGTAACTTCGGAACGCCTTAATATTTTCAAAAAATGTTTCCACCAGTCGAAAGTCAAGTAATTTTCCTTTCCAAAGAGACCCCAATTGTTAGTGTAGGCCTCCGAACTGCTGAGGTATCATACACGAACCAAAACAAAACGACGTGAAAATCCGAAGTCGTACAAACGCTGGGATGACCACTTCCCATCTGTGTACAGACTTTCCCATGCGTAAACGAGTCATTTTGACTAGCTAAATACTTTCATCCATTCAAATTATGATAAAATTTCTTACCTTACGCCAATTTAAATGTCCTTTAAGTCTGTTTTTGAAAGAAATCCCATTTGCATCCTTGACAAACGCCATAGACGTGAAAATTGAGAGAGTTCAAACGGGCTTTTTGATTGGCTGAAATAGAGTGTTTCAGCCAATCAAGAGTGTTTCAGCCAATCAAAAAGCCCGTTAGAACTAAGACACACAACGTTTAACAAACGACACACAACGTTTACAAAACTTTGGTTAGAAAGAAATGCACTCATAGTCGTCTAAACGTTTTTTAATACTTGTTATTGTTGTTAATCAAATCTCAAACTTTAAAAAACTTTATATTTTTAAAGCCATAAATGAAACAAAGAATATTCTCACACTTTCAAGACTATCTGATCCAATATATTAGTCACCAATATCAGGACCTCCTTTATTGTAATAGTTCTCAATATATTTTGTCTACATATAACAGTCAGCATAATAATAATAATAATGTTGTGTTAGCAATGACTATGTCATATAGTGGTCAGGGTTGAAGACATAGAACACTCCCCTTCGGGTCGTGCACTATGTCTTCAACCCTGACCACTATATTGGCATAGTCATTGCTAACACAACATTATTATATAAATAGTGCATACATACCAGTGCTATATATTTATCATATATCACATATATCAGTGCTAACTAACTTTTTGTAGTGCTTAATTTGTTCTATTACATATAGTTACAAATTACATAATTTTTTAGACTGTAAATTCGTTTTTGGTGATGGTTTCTCTTTTTTCAATTTATTGTATATTTTCAAATTTTTTAAATTTGCATTTTTAGCATGTCTTCCTTTCCAGTTTTGATTGCTGGCCATTCCCAGGCCAAGTATTTCGGTAAGTACTTGTTTTTGCCATATACAGACGTTCTTTCTTTTTCAGTATTACTGATCATGATATCAATAAACAAATTAGCATTAAAATGTTATTTATGATATGTAATGTGTTTTTAAATATGTTCTTATCGTATTTTTAATTAACAATATTCTTGTATATTATGAGTTCTGTAACAATGTATTTTATTTGTTATAATTATTTTATTTTATTTGTTATAATTATTTTATTTTATTTGTTATAATTATTTTATTTTATTTGTTATAATTATTTTATTTTATTTGTTATAATTATTTGTCAGTTAATTGTATTGGTGTTTTTTGTATATTAGTGTCATGTTTGTTTAATAAAGTACAATGTCCTGAAATTTCTTTTATCCTCGTTAATTAGGTGTTGACAACAAATTACTAAATAAACAAAGAAACAAATTATCTTTATTAGAAATAACGTGTACATCATAACTTATTTGAAGCTCTTTAAAAAATATTTTTTAAGCAAAAAAGAAAAAATAAGAAGAAAAATTGTAAAATAAAAAAATAAAACATACTTTTGTTTTCTTTTTCGTTTTATGTCTCAGGCCAATTTCTGGTCAGGCAAGTCAGGGCTGTTAAGGTCTAGATTTATTTAGCAATGCATATTCATAGTTAATAAAAAATATATATATATTCATATCGCAAACTAACTCAAAATTCAGTGAAATTCATAAGGTAATAAAAAGTAACATTAAATTTTAGACCTTTCGTTTTAATTTTTAATTTTCAGGTCAGTCGAATCGGAGTCCTTCAGGTCAAGATATCTCCACTAATACACAATATGTTTTATTTTTTTTTATTTTTTGTAAAGTATATACTCATATCTCAAGCTACCAAAATTTGAATCGATTCTATTGAGTAGTAAAAAAGATATAGACGATCATATATTTTCAGGTCAATTTGAGGTCAATTTTCAGGTCATTAGTGTTGTGAATGTATATTTCTTCCGCATAATATTTATTCTTACCAGAACGAATATTATAATAATAAACATTCCAGTCAAAATATTATGTAATTATTCTTCCTTATCCATAATATATTTTCCTTATTAGCAGAAGATAATATTTGTCATTTATTAGTGATCATCCAGTGGATGGATAGCTGTATACCGAAAGAAGAAGAAGGACTTTCCAAGTGATCAACACATTTAAATGACCCTGCTTGACTATTGTCACATGATTTACCTGAGTGATATTTGTACATGTACCTGTATGTAAACAATGGATGGTGAGGAATATAAAAAAAAAATTTCAATACATAAATGAGGGAACGTACTCCATTGAATGTAAGAATTCGTTAAGCATTAGACGCATTCACAAATGTTACATCCTAATGAAAAAGTGTTGATAATTTTGATATTAAACATGGCCCTGATGAAATATTATGAGTAGTCGTATAATATATTTTCCGGTACTCGTTCTTATACATACATTAGACATACATATGCTATCCTTTTAAAATTTTTCCATATTAGTTTATTGAAGGACGCATATGAATTTCGTTTTAATATATATTTGAATTCTACAAATGTCATGTAGGAATTTTACATATATGAAGATTTTAACATGCATCTTTATAAATTTCTTCATTTCAACAAGGATTTAAATCCTTGATTTCAATATATAAATGATTAATTAAACAAATGCATGCAAGTTAAAATGTAGCAAATGTACATCTAATTCAGTTATATTGGCAAATAAAGTAATTACATGTATATCATTTTCGTCTGTTATAATATTATTTCCACATGCTATAATAAAATTTTCAATGGTAATAATATTATTTCCAATGGTAATATAGTTTTGGTCTAGAATATTTTTGTCATTAATGAAATATTTCTTCCGCTATAATATTTATTCCCAGGAAATTTTATTATGTATTAATTTTTCCGTATGAAATCTATTTTATTGAATATTTTTTCCGTTGTAATTGTAATTTTATTATACACATGGAAAAAATATTACATGAAATTGATTCCATATGGCAAAATGATTACATAATAAAATTTCTTTGGAATAAATATTATGCCGGAACAAATATTTCGTCACAGTGTAACCCATGTGCTCCTCGTTAGGAGGAATATATACAGAAATAAAGAAGAAAACGACTGGTTCAACAACTGGGAACAACTAGTCAAGGTCACTATACTTCCTGTCTAGGTGCACCTGGAGAAATAAGAAGATGGATAAATTGAAATCAACTTTAATTTTCTTTGTGAATGGAAAAAAGGTAATTCTGAAAAATGTGTATCTGACATGTATGTTGATATTTGTCATCTGTCGTGCAACGGTTTTAATGTGTAAACTTTGTCGATCAACATAGTTGTGTATAATTTAATGTATCACTTTAACACATAATGCAATGACCTATTATCAGTGTATTTCATATGACAGATGGCGCGGTATGGCTTACCCATGTCCACTAAATGTGCATCCATGTTTTCTAATATTTGTCATTTATTAGTGCCCTATGGCCTATGTCAATAACATACAATGATACCTGTACGTCAATGCATATGTTTACCGATATACCACAGATTATCTCCCTTTTTTATAGCTTATTTTTTTGTAATAATTATAATATTAAATAGATTTTTTTGCAAATTACAGATTGGCTTCAATTTGTATGCAATATTTAAATTTATTTACATGTATCATTTAAAACATTTGAATGTATTATTAATATGTTTTTATTGTGATTTCTTATTTTAAAGTTTATTTTATTTGATTAAAATAAAACTATAGCATTTGGAAACAGACCAAGTGCTGTTCCTTTACTTTAATTTGTGTCCAAGTGTTAATGTTTGATAGGTTCTCATATTCATTTACATCCATATTTATTCTTCAAGTAAAACTCAAATTTAGGTGGGGCCGTCGGGATCATATGGTAGTTGGATTTATAACTACCTATGAAAATCAGTGCAGGGTAGAAATATGTAAGTTGTTGTTAGCATAAGATTATATGAATATGAACACGAACAAGTTAGATAAAGGAAAAAGAGATGAAATAATAAAGAAATTGTATTGAAAATAAATATGCAAACAGATAATTAAAAAAAAAAAAAGGGGGGGGGCTCATTCCGTGCCACAAGTGCCTGTGATATATATGATATAGTCATCATAAGTCATGATAGTCATTGGCCTTGTCAGCGTATTTATTGGGAGTTCTTATTGTTTTATTTATGTGCGTAATTTTAAGACATTTTAAAATTGTTTACGGATGATATTTTTTTACAGGTAGAAGTTGATTCGCCAAGTCCAGAAACAACTCTATTACAGTTTTTAAGGAGAACTTGTATCTTTTTCTCTAAGACTCATGAAGAATATATTGCATGTCTGTCATAAAGTATTTTAGGGGCCGTCATGGTTGTGATCGTTTGGTAGTTGGATTTACAACTAACTGTACATGTGCAATTAGTGCCTATCATCATTAATGTTGTGAGTTCGAACCCCGTTCATGGCGAGGTGTACTTGATACAACATAATGTGATAAAAGTTTATCAGTGACTTGCGACAGCTCGGTACTTTTATCCGGCTACTCCGGTTTCCTCCACCAATAAAGCTGACCGCCACGATATACCGGTAACTAAAATATTGAGGAAAGTGGTGTTAAGCACCTTAAGCCTAAATTTATATAATGGTTAGTAAAATACTCACCACTGGTATGGAAGATCGTGAGTGCCATCAAATGTCTGGTCAGATATAGTACAGTAAAATGCTCACCACTGGTATGGAAGATCGTGGGTGCCATGATTGCCATCCCATGTCAGGTCAGATACAGTACAGTAAAATACTCACCACTGGTATGAAAGATCGTGGGTGCCATCCCATGTCTGGTCAGATATAGTACAGTAAAATACTCACCACTGGAATGGAAGATCGTGGGTGCCATCCCATGTCTGGTCAGATACAGTACAGTAAAATACTCACCACTGGTATGGAAGATCGTGGGTGCCATCCCATGTCTGGTCAGATACAGTACAGTAAAATACTCACCACTGGTATGGAAGATCGTGGGTGCCATCCCATGTCTGGTCAGATACAGTACAGTAAAATACTCACCACTGGTATGGAAGATCGTGGGTGCCATCCCATGTCTGGTCAGATACAGTACAGTAAAATACATGTAATCTAAAAAAATGACCGATTACAGATTACATCCGATTACATGAAAAAATGTAATCGATTACAGCTGATTACGATTACAAATTACGATTACCCCATGTCTGACCGGCGGTACGTCTGCATCTATAGACCACATTTTGTTTTTGTATTGACGAATGCGGCAAATGAACTACTTTGTTCATTGGTGGATTAAAATAGAATGTTCCTAAAAGAAATTCCATGTTCCAAAAATAGTAACACGTGAGATTTACCACGGTGAATATTAAATCTGAGGTGGCGAATACATCTTTTTATTTTAAAGAATGATTTTGATAGAAATCTATACTAAAGAATTTACTATTAATATAGAATAAGAGTTTTTATGGACATAAGAAATCAATATTGAAAGAGGTTGACAAGGCCATCAGATCAATATCGGTTTCTTTGGTCCATAAAATCTCATACTGACCGTTAAAAAAAAAGTGTGATTATTTTATTACATAGTGAGTTACAGGTAGAAGTGAATAATAGGAGTCAATATGAGTTTTATTCAATAGAAAAACAATATAGTGAAACCTGTTAAATTATCCAAAAAAATTCTGCATTTGGAATTTCTTTAAAGTTTGGTTTATACAGGATTCTGTTTTATTAAGGGTTCAGTTTGTCCTATATTTTTTAAACTGAGATAAGAAATTCTTTAAATCTCAATCAATGATACGACTCAAATGTTTGTGTTGCTGATTTTTTATGCATTGTGGACTTTAAATAAAACTTAACATGACAAGATTGATAAGTTGATGTTCCTTTAAATGCATTATTTCATATCTATTTGCTTGAAAAACTATGTTGGTCTTATCAGATCAATTTTTTTCAGATGAACTGAGATAGTAAAATACCAGAGGTGTAGGAGTGGACCGGAAAGGGGGGAGGGTGGAAAGCTGTATAGGACTTGGATGAAAAGTGTGTTTACCTCTTGCTTAAACCGGGACCAGGGGTATAAATAGCTGTGTGTGGAGCAAAAATTCAGATTGTTCATTATTTTGACCACGGTTATCTCGAGGAGGAAAAATCAATGATACATAGTTTCACAGTTACTTTTGGAGCAAAATATTTTTTTTTTTTTATTTTTTTTTTTTTTTCTCAACTGCAAAATACATCAATACAGAATAGAGTACAATAATATAATAACATATACAACATCATACAATCTATATAGTAAAGTACAATTAAATCTTCTTACAATCTTTTCCAATATATAATCATATGTATATTGCAGTGGAGGTTTTTTTTTTTTTTAGAATATAAAAGATGAGAAAAGGGGTATTTTGCAGAGTTTAAAATTGTTTACTATTGATATATGTGATAAATATTTTTTTTGTATAATTAGGAAAAAAAGTAGATAAGAATTTTAGTGTATTTTTAAAAAGAGAAAAAAAGAAAAGAAAAGACATTGAGAAGTTGAGATTGTACTTTATATTGGCATTTATATGTAAAATTTTATGGTCTGGCCTGGTGCAAACAATCAATTGGACTATAACACTGTACCAGATATACAAAAGTATTATTTGGATGGATCAAACATTCATATTGTTTTAATTATCCCGTAATGAGTATACTATAAAGTATACTATAGTATAGTAAATATAAACAAGAAAAGTATATTTAGATAGACTATATCAGTTAGTATTTAGTGGAATCTCTATGGAAAGGGAATTTACATAAGAATAAAAACTATGTCAACAATCCTCAAACAGTTTTTCAAAAGTATTCCAATGTAATTGAAATTCTGCAATTCTTTGATTTCGGACAGCAATCATTTTTTCAGTTTTATATAAATTTATCAAACAGGCTTTAAGCGAATGAATGGATAATTTTTTCTTCAGACATCTGTTTGTATATATATAGTATTTTATGTTTAGTACAATGGAATTGTATACATCATCTTTATGTACTTTATCAACATCCCCAAAAATTAGAGTCTTCTTTAAAAATGTTTGGTTAATGTCTTTGTCACCGAACCAAGAATTTACTTGCCCTAGAAGATTTTGTACATTTTCACAACCCCAAAAAATGTGTTCAATGGTTTCAATTTCCTTTTGGCAAAAATTACAATTTGCATCATCAATAATTTTAATTTTTTTCAGGAAATAATTAGTAGCCAGAATATTGTGGTTTATTCTAAATTGAAACCAATGCAATTTTGTACATGCTGTAGCTTTAAAAGGGAGTATATAAATTTGTTTCCACTCATTTGAATTAATATCGAAAACTGTATTCCATTTTCTTTGAGCTGTAGGAAAACTACTGTTTTTATTTAGAATTGTGTACATATCTTTTGAACCTTTAGAACTTCGAAGAATATTTTGTAGAGATGATGGGACAAAAGGAGTCTGTAAATTAGATGATTTGTCTCCATATGGATATAATTTTAGCATTTGTCGTAAAGAACTAATAACCCCATTATATTGCAAAAATTTACACAAAATCCAAATTTGTTTGAAAACTGATCTAAAGTCAGAAAAGAACCATCATCATTGACAAAATCGTTAACAAACTTTACACCCCTGTTGAACCACTCTGGATAAAAGATAGTTCTTTTGTCAATTTTTACTTGTTTATTTAACCAAACTGTATTGGCAAGAAAGTTTGTCCAATCTTTGTTTTCGTCTTTTTCAATAACAGATTTCCAAGCATATAATACATCCTTCCAAAATTGATTTTTTACACTTTCTATTAATTGTTCTATATATCCACTACCACCACATGATAGTTTATTTATATCAATTGATGACATAAAAATATTCTGCCATTTACCATTGTTGAAAAAGAGTCTCCTGATCCATGTGGACTTCAAAGCCAAAATAAAAGAATGTATATTAATCATCTTAAGTCCCCCCTCTTGATACTCCTTTTGCATGATATCCTTTTTCACTCTATTAACAGATGATTTCCAAATAAATGTATATAACATATCTTCAATATCTTTAATAATTTCTATACTAGGGTTTGGAAGTGCAATAAAAAGATGGTTAAGTATTGGTAGAATTAGTGATTTAACCACAGTAATCTTACCTATAGGAGTTAAATTTCTTTTGTTCCACTGTTTAAAGAGTCCTTTCATTTTTTTTTAAATATTTTTCATAATTGATTTTTGTAATTTTAGAAATATCAACATCGAAATTTATTCCCAGAACAGTAAACGTAGTTTTTCCCCAGGAGAGATTCCAGTTTTCACATAGACTATGTGGAGCAAAATATTTGACAGGCATGGTTACTAGTGTTCCTCCCTACGAAACTTTCAGTCTTATTATTAAAAATAATATTCTTCATCAGTCTAAAAACTACAAAAATCACTCCGAAAATTCAAATTTCTGAGGTATGTGACCTTTAGGTCATGTTGGTCACGTGACATACATTTTCATAAATATGCTGTTAATATCAACAGGGATTTATGATTATAAGCCCCGCCCACACATTTTGTCGGTAGGCACTACTGCAGATGCCGCTTTAACTGACTAATTGTTGTTCCTATGCTAAAAATTCAGCTTTTTCTTAATATTTGACAAAAAATTGGAAGTGATTGCAAGCTTCTATGCCCCTGAATATAACCAAATTGTCTTAGGAATTATGTAATGCAGATGGTGTGCAAAAAATGCTACATTTCATTATGGTTGAAAAAAAACCTTAACCACCGGAGCTTCAATTGTTTCTTAAATAACCTTAACTTTACTCAGTACTTTTACCAGGAACCAAGGAAGCTTGTGGACAAGGAGGATGTGGATCTTGTACAGTGATGGTGTCTCAGAAGAACAACAAAATAAAGTATCCTTTATACAGATGTCTTATGTAATTATATGATACAGTCAAACCTGTCTAATGAATGGAGAGTTATCTGCTCCTGATAATCTGAATAAAACCATTTGTTAATTTAACTGTATGCTTTTTATCAAATTGTCAGGAGAAGATAACTCCAACATATGGTTTTAATCAGATTATCAGGAGCAGATAACTCTAATGTATTGTTTTAGTGAGATTGTCAGGAGAAGATAACTCCAGCATATGGTTTTAATCAGATTGTCAGGAGAAGATAACTCTAACATATGGTTTTAATCAGATTGTCAGGAGAAGAAAAATCTAACATGATTGTAATCAGATTGTCAGGAGCAGATAACTCTAACATATGGTTTTAATCAGGTCCTCAGGAGCAGATAACTCTAACATATGGTTTTAATCAGATTGTCAGGAGAAGATAACTCTAACATATATTTTTAATCAGGTCCTCAGGAACAGATAACTCTAACATATGGTTTTAATCAGATTGTCAGGAGAAGAAAAATCTAACATATGGTTGTAATCAGATTGTCAGGAGCAGATAACTCTGACATATGGTTTTAATCAGGGCCTCAGGAGCAGATAACTCTAACATATGGTTTTAATCAGATTGTCAGGAGAAGATAACTCTAACATATGGTTGTAATCAGATTGTCGGGAGCAAATAACTCTAACATATGGTTGTAATCAGATTGTCAGGAGCTGATAACTAACATATGGTTGTAATCAGATTGCCAGGAGCAGATACCTCTAACTTAAGGTTCTAACAGATTGCAGGAGCAGACAACTCTTCCTTTATGGATAAACATGCAATGCTCCATTCACATCAGACCCGATTCAAATATAACCTTCTGTCCTACTCAATGGTAATATCCTCGTATAGATTATCCTTGACAACAAATTCAGTCATTTTTCAGCTAATGCCTGTTTAATTCCAATATGTTACTTACATGGTATGGCTGTCACTACAGTGGAGGGGGTAGGAGGTACAGAGACAGGACTACATCCAGTTCAGGTAGGGAGTGCTGGTTTATTAAATGTTATTTATTGTAGCATGAATGTATTATTTTCCTTTGATCTTTTTATGGTTTATTTACCAGAATGTAAGCAACAGCTAAAGAACTATTAAATAATACATGCAGAATACGGAATATTGCACACTTTAAATATTGGCTGTAGTTTTATTACTCTCAGAGAGCCATGCAATAATCAACGACTGAGATGTGATGTTGCATGGCTTCATGTTACAAATCATTTATATTTCCGAGCTAAACGGTTAAACAATCTCATGCTTTGCCGCTTGACCGGGAGAACCGTGGTATAAATATTACATATTATGAAAAGAAAGTGATGGTCAACAATTCCACCAATGCAACAAAGTGATCAACAACCTCTCACGTCAAATCAAAGACCATGACATGGCATTGGAAAACCAGCTCGTGGTTTGCGACAAGCAAAAAAATGTGGCAGCATTAAACCGATTAATGGGAAGCCAACATCCTCACTTGTATTTATTAATGTGTAGGTGTAAGGTTAGTTAATTATATGCAAACAAACTACTGTTAACAATATGTCAGTTATACCGTGGCACTCAGTTTTATTCTTGTAGGAAACTTGAATACTCTGTGAAAACCACCAAACTATGGAAAACCTTTGAAATCCAGGTCTAGGCTTAGGACAGGCACACAAATGTAAATGCATTCTCTTTTCAGTTAAAGGATGTTCCCAAGTCAAGTCATGTTTTATTTGGATAAGAGAGATCTTGAGAATCTGATTAATCAGTCGAAAAACAAATATAGGTCTACAGTGTTCACGGTCACATATGTTGAATTCCTCAAAACAAAAAAACATACCTTTCAAACTGTTATTACAGAAAAGTTTGGTGAAGTCCCATGGACTACAGTGTGGGTTTTGTACTCCTGGAATGGTTATGACCATGTATACATTATTCCACAATATTCCACAACCTACAGCAGACCAGATGGAAAGGGCTTTAGAAGGTAATATTGTACAGCTTAGGGGTGGAGTATTTAGGATATCAATTTGTCACTCTGTCTGACTCTCCGGACCATCTATGACCATTGTTCAAGTTTCCTAAAATAAGGTAGTCTTTGGTGGTCATTATTGTATGGTAGTTGGATTTACAACTACCTGTGCAATCAATGCTTATCACCACTAAAGTTGGGAGTTCAAATCTTGTTGATGGGGAGAGGTACTCAATACAATATTATGTGATAAAGTTTGTCAGTGATTTGTGACAGGTCGGTGGTTTCCTCCTTCACCAATAATACTGACAGCCACAATATAACTGAAATATTGTTGAAGGTGGTGTTAAACATCATAACCATTGAACTATGTACAATAACAAATCATGATGTTCAAACATTACTTTAAGAAGGATGATTCAATCCAAAAAGTTTTTGCAGAGTTATGTCCCCTTAATAATTTTGATATTTACAGTAGGGATCTTGTCATCACAACTCCTACATTGATTGCTAGAATTAAATAAAAGTTGTTTTATTGTTAGATCCTGGTGTGTAGATGTGCATGTGAGTATAAGCATCTGTTCCATGGAATGTTTCAAGAATTATTACTGTTTGAACTAGGGAAGTAGGGAGGGGTTTGAGACGGCTATGCAACCTTATCATCACAATTCCTACATTGTATATTTTTGTTAGATTTAATAGAAAGCTTGCTTATTGTTAGATCTTGTTGGGCATGAAAGACTATTCAACATTACACTTAGAGCTCTAGACATAGATTCAAGTAAAGGAATAACACTTTTTGCATAATATTATGTAATATTAGTGTATGATTTTACTTTAGTAGTACTGTGTCCATTGTGTAATGCTTTCTTACTAAAGACTATAAAATTGGTAGTTGCTACTTTTCTGCAAAAGCATGCAGCATTAATACATGCTCAAGTATATGATAACAATGCAGCATTAATACATGCTCAAGTATATGATAACAATGCAGCATTAATACATGCACAAGTATATGATAACAATGCAGCATTAATACATGCTCAAGTATATGATAACAATGCAGCATTAATACATGCTCAAGTATATGATAACAATGCAGCATTAATACATGCTCAAGTATATGATAACAATGCAGCATTAATACATGCTCAAGTATATGATAACAATGCAGCATTAATACATGCTCAAGTATATGATAACAATGCAGCATTAATACATGCTCAAGTATATGATAACAATGCAGCATTAATACATGCTCAAGTATATGATAACAATATACTGTGGTCCCTCTCTTATATCTTTTATAAGGACACTTCCACAAAAATCCTCCTCTCTTATTAGGCTAAAATTTAGATGCACTGAAAAAGTACAATACTATACTACTAAATTGTCACCCTATTGAAAGGCCACCTCTATTACAAGGCCACTTGTGTCATGGCAGACAAAGTGGCTTTATAAGAAGGAGACTACTCTGCAACAAAATCAGAAACTTTATGTATACTGAAATTATATATTTTAGGAAACTTATGCAGATGTACAGGTTATAGACCTATTGTGGATGCCTTTAAAAATGCTTCAAAGGTAAATAAACGTTAGAGAACACAGAAGGGGCAATCAGAAATAGACAATCCAGAGAAACTGTGATATATGTAAAGTTTGAAGCTGATAAGATGATTTTTTTTCTTCGTCAGATAGTTTATTGAAAAATTCCTATTTATGATAAAAATAAATGTCCCAAGGATGCACATTAAGGATCCCTGTTTACACATAAACTTCACTTGTCCAGGGGTAACAAGTGAAAATAGAAAAGACTACTTAAACATCCTTTATATTCATTTGCTTGACATTCCTCACATTATACTCAATTAAAAAATATGATTACAACAGATCGGTAGTTTTCTCTAGGTACTCCGATTTCCTCCACTAGTAAAACTGACCACCACAAAATAACTGAAATATTGTTTTTAAAGTAGCATTAAACACCATGATAACCATAAACAATATAATGATTACCATACAAAATAAGATAAAATGTTTGACTGTGTAGACACATGTTTCCCACATCATTTCACTAAAAGAGGAGGTTTGGGCTTACAAAGCTAGTTTAATCCCACCACTATTTATTGAAGTACCTGTACCAAGCCAGGAAAGTGATCTGTCATGTATTTGTGAGTTATGACAGTCATCATGATGAGCACATGTCATTCTGGCCTAAGAACAGTAAAATTTGGTTCGGACCAGTAAAATTTCAATTTTTATTTTGAACTAAAAAATATACTGTATATAAAAAACAATTCAAGAATTTGATTTGAACCAGTAAATTCAAATGTTTATTTCGAGGACTGGTTAGGAGTATCAATTTTGCCTCTTTCTACGATTTATCTATTTGATTTTGGGACTTGTCTGACAGTGTGGTGTATTTAGATTTTCATTTTATTACCTATTCTAACATGATGTCCTTCTTTTGCTTTGTAACCAAATGAGCAATTTATTGATTTGGTATAATCTCATTAGCACATGTGCCAATGCATGTGACTGACTTTCCCGTCGTAAATGTACATGTTGATGAATTATCGTCTGCTTGAATTTGGCAGCTTAAATTGTGTGCGACATTGTCCGCAAGCGTAAATATAAATTACCGTCTTCCAATCAAAGCATGCTACCGTATTTGTACTCTTAGACATATCAGAGCCTCTGGCTCGGGATAAAATACTAATATCCACCAACCCGTGTTAAAACTCAAAAAAAATTCTGGCTTCCATGATTTATTTCTTTAGTAATCATTATCACTCACTTAGTACTCCAGCTTCCCATACATACAAGTGCAATATCTTGAATATACATTAAAAAATAAAGTTTTTCTTTCGAAAGAATGTGAGATAACCTTTAAAAACAAACTAATTTGCGTAAATATTTTTCTGTTACCATGGTTACAAATTGAGCAAGACCAGGAGGTAGAAATTAGCATCAGTTTTTTTAAATACAAAGTGTATAAAACTGTTATCTTTGTTGTAGATGCAATAATTAAGAAGCTAAGCAGAAAATTAATAAAGAAAACAAATTATGTGCACCTTCATTCTTGTTGATATGGTAACAGTGTTTTTTTTTAACATCTTTAGTGAAAAGTACTTAATGAAGGTATTGTCATTTTAAATTACACTGGGATAATTAGTACTGTATGCTGTGTATTTCCTTCCAGGATCACTGACTACAGTAACATTATTATTTCTTTATTTATTAATTGTAGGATTGTCCATGTGGTCTTGGATTTTGTCTACAGTCCGAGTCAACAGAAAAGGCTAATAACCAGTCACCTCCATCTGTCACAGAGCAGAGTAAAGACCCTACACAACATTTTATATTCCCACCTGAATTACAGGTATTTGAATATTTTTTTTTATATAAAGGTACAAAGAAATGAGAAATTGAAATGGTTTGAAAAAAACTGGTGAAACCCTCTGCAATTAGTAGGGTGTCTGGAAACCTTGATGATGGTATAGGGGAAAGGGCAATGGCATAGATTTGGTCAGCAATGTATATATGAGCATTTGTATATCCTTATTATTTTACCGTCAATGTTTATGCTTTAGGTATCTGATCTGTTGAGTTGATTTGAATCTGCACAACATTTTTGTTGTTTTTGTATCATTGTTATTAGCGTGTGTATCATATATACCAGTTTAACACTGCCACATATTTGTGTCAAGACAGATCCTAGTGTAGAGGCGTAACTGCATATACGCTGTCACGCCATGGCGTGCACATCGACAGGTTAAATATAATTGGGAAATAAAATTAAAAAAAAATATTTTTATTGCTACTTTTAACAGTCTAATTAAATCAGTATAATTAATATATCGCTTATAAGACGTACTAGTAACTATGTATGATAATATATAGACTAGCAAACGTTACGTTAAATCGGGAAACCGCTTCCATGCACAGCATCTACTGCCCTGTGCTGTAAACAAAATAACTGATGATCATGTCTCTACAATATACGAGGCATACCAGGCTGACATTGATTTGTCATTAGAGGGTTTCAGGAGAGAAGTTGATAGATGGCGAACCCGCTGGCCATTACAAAATGGAATGATGTGCCAACATCACTTTGTACCATACTGTAAATCCAGTTCTCTATCCTTCTACAGATACAATTTCATGTGTTTTGTTAATCATGCCATTAGAAAACGCTACTGCTGAAAGGTCATTTAGTGTACTGAGACATTTGAAAACTTATGTTAGGTCGGCTATTAAGAATGACAAGCTATCTTCCCTTGGATTGATGCATATTCACCGAGATTTTGAAGTGGACTTGTACAAAGTAATGAAGGTGTTAGTATCAGCTAAGACACGAAGGGCAGATTTTGAACAATTTTAAGAAATGCTTGTCTATCAAAGTCATAAAAATTGTGCTTGATTCTATGTTATATGAAACCCTGAAATGGCCCCAGATCACACCATTTTGCATCTCGTCGAAAAAAACAAATCAGGGGTGGGGAGGGACAGACCCAGACCCACTCCCTTTCAAAAATTATGGCTTGCACACTATTAAGCCTCAGCTACACCCCTGTAGTGTGCAATGTTTTGGTCAAATAATTTCCAAATTTTTGAGTGACTAATCAGGCTTATAAAATAGAGTGTGGATGGTTGGAAGTCATTGCCGAACTACAATGAAGTAAAAATCCAGCATCACCATTTTACCTACAAGAATTTATGTTAGTTAACTTGTTCTTATCATATATAAAGCAGAAAAAATATTGCTTACTTGATGTTTAAGAAATAAGTTATGGAAGCCAGAATGTGTTTTGAGTTTTAACATGGGATGGTGGATAAAATTTGTTAATATCCGCCAACCCATGTTAAAACTCAAAACACATTCTGGCTTCCATGAATTATTTCGATTCTGATATGTCGTAAGAGTACAAATACTGTAGTATACTTTGATTGGAAGACGGTAATTTATATTTATGTTTGTGGACAATGTAGCACAGAATTTATGCTGCCAAATTCGAGCATACGATAATTCATCAACATGTACATTTACGACGGGAAAGTCAGTTACATGCACCAGTGCATGTGCTAATGAGATTATATCCAATCGATAAATCGCTCGTTTATTTACAAAGCGAAAGAAGGACGTCATGTTAGAATAAACAACAATCAATCTATCACTGAATCATTTTAATCTTCTCCTGCTAAATTGCTCAGTCAATTGGAGCCAAACCTGGCATAGATGATCATGGGAGAGATGAGGTTCTGATTAGTGCAAATAAATTTTATATTTGTTATTGTTAAATGTTTACAAATTGTCACTGTAGACAAAGGAAGAATACAGAAAGTCTACAGTGATGTTTAAAAAGGGAGATTACTCATGGTATCGACCTGGTTCCCTGGCAGATTTGTTAAAGATCAAGCAACAGAACCCAAATGCCTGTCTGCTAATGGGTTGTACTTCTGTAGGTAAGGATTGCTATAAATAGACACAAGATATTTTATTTATTTTAATCAATTACAGTAACACCTGTATAAACTGAACCCTGAATAACACAAAATCTTGTATAAACCGAAATCAAAATACAGTCCCATTGTAGGAAATAGTTGTTAATTTAGCTTGTATTAACCAAACACCTGTCTATTCTGAACAGAAAATCTGGTCCGAAGTAGGTTCCATTTAGACAGACTTGACTGTATATTGATTAAGAGTTCTTTGTTTTTCCATTTTAATAAAAGAAAATTGTCTTTAAAAATCAACCTTATATAAACAAAGTTTTAAGGTGGGACAATACCAAATGGCATATATCCAGATTTGTTTGAATTTTTGCATAGTTGTAGTCCTAAGTGATATACATCGAAACTTAATATTAAAAATGGGGATCACTGATTTCGTTTTTTCACTATATGCGTTTAAAAAATGCAATTTTGGTGGGAAATTAACATAGACAAATAGGGAAAATACCGACTTTTGAAGTCTTTTTATTTTAAATATGTTTAAATTGGACAAACACATGATATTCAGATCATGACCAAAAACTAACATATCATTGTGAAGAAGATTCCGAATTCATTGATATAAACAAATATATATGTCACCAATTTCGTTTTCAAGATATAAAACCGTAAACTTCCCCTAATCTATAGAAATATGCCAAATTTGACGTTGTGGATTTTGACGTTACTCTTTACACGACGGTGTCTAAAACAGTGAAAATATTACGTTCTGCTGAAACAAAAGTTCAAGCGTAACATAGGCAGATATCAAATTCATATTCGGGGTCGCTGTCAATCATGTCGAATACAAATAAGATAAAATAGTATAACTTTAGATAATTTTCATTCAATTAATCACGCTGTTATTTACAGTCTAGAAAAGTAATTGCTAATTCTCTCAATAATTTTTTTTCTGCTTGGTAACTCTTGGCTTTTTATCTACCTCCTTGCTCATAATAGAATACAGTCCATCATATCCATTTCTGGCAAACGCACATTCCAGATGGTTAAATGTGAGACCGCTTGCGGCAGCTTTCTCGCACATTGTTTTCGTCATTATTTTGTCTCTTACCATCCTGTTGAACGTGATTACATTCACCTTTTTCATTTCGGAATGTTCCAACTACTCTTGCACATATTTCACGGAAAAACTGAAACGTAAGATATCATCGGTGGTTTGGTTTATGGATGTAATCAGCTGTTGCAGAAGTCTTTTGCATTATGAGCATCGTAAGTTTGTCGAAGAATTTCAGTAGCAAGTGAAGTTTGTGAGTAAGAACGAAGATTCAGAATTTTTTGTTGAAACAAAGGAAGGATATCTGAGAACCCAGGGACTTTTTCTTTCAATTTGTTAATTAAATCGTGATTCTGATAGTGTGAAACTATAATGTTAGCATCAAACTTTTTACAGTTGTGTGCGACGAGAAGTGCATCATTAGGCAGCCAATCAATAAAACTATTCAGTACATCTTTGACTGGCTCAGTTTTCATAGGCTTTCCTTTGTAAAACAATTTACAACCGGTGCTATATAGTTGTGTGATTTCAACAGCTTTCGGATGTATCGGTTTCCCGTGTAAAATAAATGTTCTCTTTCTCCCTCTCTTTCCATTTTCTCTCAAAAACTTGTGTTTCATTTTCAGATATTTGTGTTTTTATTTCTAAAGACAACCTAGGCAATTCGACGAAAACAGAACATTATGAGATACTGATTCATCGTTAATACAATTATTTTCAATTATTATCATAATGGTGTAATAATTCCATTTTCCCTTAAATTTATTGAGTATTCTGCGAGAAAAATCAACATTTTGTACGAAAGTTTAGTTAGACGTGTTTGAAAGAAAAATCTCTTCACAGATTATCAGAACCTAATAATTAGTCATTCTTTTGAAATTTATTATGTATTCTATGCTTTGTTCTGTACTTTTTTTTATAGTCTAGCGTGTGCATATAATAACACTCTCAGAACAGATATTCCATTAACACAACGTTATTTT
The DNA here is from genome assembly GCA_963680875.1 of Bathymodiolus brooksi. Taxonomy (NCBI): domain Eukaryota; kingdom Metazoa; phylum Mollusca; class Bivalvia; order Mytilida; family Modiolidae; genus Bathymodiolus; species Bathymodiolus brooksi. Next base: position 98,764,804 of record OY804584.1, read on the forward strand.
TGCATACTGTCCCGATAACGGCAAGAACGGTAACTCCTGCCATAACGTCATTTGGTAACGTCCCACCTTAACAGTAATGGTCAAGGAAACCACAAATATCAACAAAACTTTCAATCACCTCTCACCATAACTCATTGAACATTATCTGTGTAATATGATCAGAATTTAGATAATACACAACCCTTTCTCAGATTTTTTGTCGAGGGTATATTTGTGCGTACAATGTACAACTAAATACAGTAATAATTTTAATTGACAGGTTTCTTGTTGAGAACAGGACGGATGAAGTCAAAGGTTATTATCTGTGGAACCAACGTCACAGAACTTTCTGCTGTAGAGGTCACAGAAACAGAACTTGTTATTGGTTCAGCTGTCACTATGGCAACACTGGAGCAAGTTTTAAATGAAAAGATCAAAGATGTCAATGGTATGAATGTAATAAAAAACATGAAGGGGAGATAATCCAAATATTTCCAATATTCTTTTCATAATAAAAAGTAACATATAGTTTATAGTTGACAATATAACCAACCACAACAATATGAAATACTTCTTTATCATACCTCAAACATCTAAGCACAACAATGACAATGAAAGATGCCAATGACAATCTATGTCCTGACTTGGACAGGCACAAAAATGTGGGAGGGTTAAACCAGGTAAACCCTGTGCTCTTTATATCTAAATCTCCAGAAAACAAGCAAAAATAAACAATTACCCGGTAATAAAAAAAAGCCTATGCAAATTCCCTGGAACTCCATGTAACAGTATTGTGTAGCATGAACTAAAAGCTATTTTTAAAAATCATTTGAAATTTAAAATCATCTGTAATATACAGTTAAACTTCATTTCCAAACATATTGTGCTGTGTTTTGGTTGTGTTTTTCTTCGTCTTGTGTACACTATGTTGTCAGTTTCTCTAGATTGTTTTTGTTGTGTTTTTCTTCGTCTTGTGTACACTATGTTGCCAGTTTCTCTGGATTGTTTTTGTTGTTTTTCTTCGTCTTGTGTACACTATGTTGTCAGTTTCTCTAGATTGTTTTTGTTGTGTTTTTCTTCGTCTTGTGTACACTATGTTGCCAGTTTCTCTAGATTGTTTTTGTTGTTTTTCTTCGTCTTGTGTACACTATGTTGCCAGTTTCTCTAGATTGTTTTTATTGTGTTTTTCTTCGTCTTGTGTACACTATGTTGCCAGTTTCTCTAGATTGTTTTTGTTGTTTTTCTTCGTCTTGTGTACACTATGTTGCCAGTTTCTCTAGATTGTTTTTGTTGTTTTTCTTCGTCTTGTGTACACTATGTTGCCAGTTTCTCTAGATTGTTTTTGTTGTGTTTTTCTTCGTCTTGTGTACACTATGTTGCCAGTTTCTCTAGATTGTTTTTGTTGTTTTTCTTCGTCTTGTGTACACTATGTTGCCAGTTTCTCTAGATTGTTTTTATTGTGTTTTTCTTCGTCTTGTGTACACTATGTTGCCAGTTTCTCTAGATTGTTTTTGTTGTTTTTCTTCGTCTTGTGTACACTATGTTGCCAGTTTCTCTAGATTGTTTTTATTGTGTTTTTCTTCGTCTTGTGTACACTATGTTGCCAGTTTCTCTAGATTGTTTTTGTTGTTTTTCTTCGTCTTGTGTACACTATGTTGCCAGTTTCTCTAGATTGTTTTTGTTGTGTTTTTCTTCGTCTTGTGTACACTATGTTGCCAGTTTCTCTAGATTGTTTTTGTTTTGTTTTTCTTCGTCTTGTGTACACTATGTTGTCAGTTTCTCTAGATTGTTTTTGTTTTGTTTTTCTTCGTCTTGTGTACCCTATGTTGCCAGTTTCTCTTGATTGTTTTTGTTTTGTTTTTCTTCGTCTTGTGTACCCTATGTTGTCAGTTTCTCTAGATTGTTTTTGTTGTTTTTCTTCGTCTTGTGTACACTATGTTGTCAGTTTCTCTAGATTGTTTTTGTTGTGTTTTTCTTCGTCTTGTGTACACTATGTTGCCAGTTTCTCTAGATTGTTTTTGTTGTGTTTTTCTTCGTCTTGTGTACACTATGTTGTCAGTTTCTCTAGATTGTTTTTGTTGTGTTTTTCTTCGTCTTGTGTACACTATGTTGCCAGTTTCTCTAGATTGTTTTTGTTGTGTTTTTCTTCGTCTTGTGTACACTATGTTGCCAGTTTCTCTAGATTGTTTTTGTTGTTTTTCTTCGTCTTGTGTACACTATGTTGCCAGTTTCTCTAGATTGTTTTTGTTGTGTTTTTCTTCGTCTTGTGTACACTATGTTGCCAGTTTCTCTAGATTGTTTTTGTTGTTTTTCTTCGTCTTGTGTACACTATGTTGCCAGTTTCTCTAGATTGTTTTTGTTGTTTTTCTTCGTCTTGTGTACACTATGTTGCCAGTTTCTCTAGATTGTTTTTGTTGTGTTTTTCTTCGTCTTGTGTACACTATGTTGCCAGTTTCTCTAGATTGTTTTTGTTTTGTTTTTCTTCGTCTTGTGTACACTATGTTGCCAGTTTCTCTGGATTGTTTTTGTTTTGTTTTTCTTCGTCTTGTGTACACTATGTTGCCAGTTTCTCTAGATTGTTTTTGTTGTGTTTTTCTTCGTCTTGTGTACACTATGTTGCCAGTTTCTCTAGATTGTTATTGTTGTGTTTTTCTTCGTCTTGTGTACCCTATGTTGCCAGTTTCTCTAGATTGTTTTTGTTTTGTTTTTCTTCGTCTTGTGTACACTATGTTGTCAGTTTCTCTGGATTGTTTTTGTTGCGTTTTTCTTCGTCTTGTGTACCCTATGTTGTCAGTTTCTCTGGATTGTTATTGTTTTGTTTTTCTTCGTCTTGTGTACACTATGTTGTCAGTTTCTCTTGTTTTTGTTGTGTTTTTCTTCGTCTTGTGTACCCTATGTTGTCAGTTTCTCTGGATTGTTTTTGTTGTGTTTTTCTTCGTCTTGTGTACCCTATGTTGCCAGTTTCTCTAGATTGTTTTTGTTTTGTTTTTCTTCGTCTTGTGTACCCTATGTTGCCAGTTTCTCTGGATTGTTTTTGTTGTGTTTTTCTTCGTCTTGTGTACACTATGTTGCCAGTTTCTCTAGATTGTTTTTGTTGTGTTTTTCTTCGTCTTGTGTACCCTATGTTGCCAGTTTCTCTAGATTGTTTTTGTTTTGTTTTTCTTCGTCTTGTGTACCCTATGTTGCCAGTTTCTCTGGATTGTTTTTGTTGTGTTTTTCTTCGTCTTGTGTACCCTATGTTGCCAGTTTCTCTGGATTGTTTTTGTTGTGTTTTTCTTCGTCTTGTGTACACTATGTTGCCAGTTTCTCTGGATTGTTTTTGTTGTGTGTTTCTTTGTCTTGTGTACCCTATGTTGCCAGTTTCTCTTGTTTTTATTTGTTTGTCTTCGTCTTGTGTACACTATGTTGCCAGTTTCTCTAGATTGTTTTTGTTGTGTTTTTCTTCGTCTTGTGTACCCTATGTTGCCAGTTTCTCTAGATTGTTTTTTTTGTGTGTTTCTTCGTCTTGTGTACCCTATGTTGCCAGTTTCTCTGGATTGTTTTTGTTGAGTTTTTCTTCGTCTTGTGTACACTATGTTGCCAGTTTCTCTGGATTGTTTTTGTTGTGTTTTTCTTCGTCTTGTGTACCCTATGTTGCCAGTTTCTCTAGATTGTTTTTGTTGTGTTTTTCTTCGTCTTGTGTACCCTATGTTGCCAGTTTCTCTAGATTGTTTTTGTTGTGTTTTTCTTCGTCTTGTGTACCCTATGTTGCCAGTTTCTCTAGATTGTTTTTGTTGTGTTTTTCTTCGTCTTGTGTACACTATGTTGCCAGTTTCTCTGGATTGTTTTTGTTGTGTTTTTCTTCGTCTTGTGTACCCTATGTTGCCAGTTTCTCTAGATTGTTTTTGTTGTGTTTTTCTTCGTCTTGTGTACCCTATGTTGCCAGTTTCTCTAGATTGTTTTTGTTGTGTTTTTCTTCGTCTTGTGTACACTATGTTGCCAGTTTCTCTTGTTTTTGTTGTGTTTTTCTTCGTCTTGTGTACCCTATGTTGTCAGTTTCTCTAGATTGTTTATGTTTTGTTTTTCTTCGTCTTGTGTACCCTATGTTGCCAGTTTCTCTAGATTGTTTTTGTTGTGTTTTACTTCGTCTTGTGTACCCTATGTTGCCAGTTTCTCTAGATTGTTTTTGTTGTGTTTTTCTTCGTCTTGTGTACCCTCTGTTGCCAGTTTCTCTAGATTGTTTTTGTTGTGTTTTTCTTCGTCTTGTGTACACTATGTTGCCAGTTTCTCTAGATTGTTTTTGTTGTGTTTTTCTTCGTCTTGTGTACCCTATGTTGCCAGTTTCTCTAGATTGTTTTTGTTGTGTGTTTCTTCGTCTTGTGTACCCTATGTTGTCAGTTTCTCTAGATTGTTTTTGTTGTGTTTTTCTTCGTCTTGTGTACACTATGTTGCCAGTTTCTCTAGGTTGTTTTTGTTTTGTTTTTCTTCGTCTTGTGTACCCTATGTTGCCAGTTTCTCTAGATTGTTTTTGTTTTGTTTTTCTTCGTCTTGTGTACCCTATGTTGTCAGTTTCTCTAGATTGTTTTTGTTGTGTTTTTCTTCGTCTTGTGTACACTATGTTGTCAGTTTCTCTAGGTTGTTTATGTTTTGTTTTTCTTCGTCTTGTGTACCCTATGTTGCCAGTTTCTCTAGATTGTTTTTTTTGTGTGTTTCTTCGTCTTGTGTACCCTATGTTGCCAGTTTCTCTGGATTGTTTTTGTTGTGTTTTTCTTCGTCTTGTGTACACTATGTTGCCAGTTTCTCTGGATTGTTTTTGTTGTGTTTTTCTTCGTCTTGTGTACCCTATGTTGCCAGTTTCTCTGGATTGTTTTTGTTGTGTTTTTCTTCGTCTTGTGTACACTATGTTGCCAGTTTCTCTGGATTGTTTTTGTTGTGTTTTTCTTCGTCTTGTGTACCCTATGTTGCCAGTTTCTCTAGATTGTTTTTGTTTTGTTTTTCTTCGTCTTGTGTACACTATGTTGTCAGTTTCTCTGGATTGTTTTTGTTGCGTTTTTCTTCGTCTTGTGTACCCTATGTTGTCAGTTTCTCTGGATTGTTATTGTTTTGTTTTTCTTCGTCTTGTGTACACTATGTTGTCAGTTTCTCTTGTTTTTGTTGTGTTTTTCTTCGTCTTGTGTACCCTATGTTGTCAGTTTCTCTGGATTGTTTTTGTTGTGTTTTTCTTCGTCTTGTGTACCCTATGTTGCCAGTTTCTCTAGATTGTTTTTGTTTTGTTTTTCTTCGTCTTGTGTACCCTATGTTGCCAGTTTCTCTGGATTGTTTTTGTTGTGTTTTTCTTCGTCTTGTGTACACTATGTTGCCAGTTTCTCTAGATTGTTTTTGTTGTGTTTTTCTTCGTCTTGTGTACCCTATGTTGCCAGTTTCTCTAGATTGTTTTTGTTTTGTTTTTCTTCGTCTTGTGTACCCTATGTTGCCAGTTTCTCTGGATTGTTTTTGTTGTGTTTTTCTTCGTCTTGTGTACCCTATGTTGCCAGTTTCTCTGGATTGTTTTTGTTGTGTTTTTCTTCGTCTTGTGTACACTATGTTGCCAGTTTCTCTGGATTGTTTTTGTTGTGTGTTTCTTTGTCTTGTGTACCCTATGTTGCCAGTTTCTCTTGTTTTTATTTGTTTGTCTTCGTCTTGTGTACACTATGTTGCCAGTTTCTCTAGATTGTTTTTGTTGTGTTTTTCTTCGTCTTGTGTACCCTATGTTGCCAGTTTCTCTAGATTGTTTTTGTTGTGTTTTTCTTCGTCTTGTGTACCCTATGTTGCCAGTTTCTCTAGATTGTTTTTTTTGTGTGTTTCTTCGTCTTGTGTACCCTATGTTGCCAGTTTCTCTGGATTGTTTTTGTTGAGTTTTTCTTCGTCTTGTGTACACTATGTTGCCAGTTTCTCTGGATTGTTTTTGTTGTGTTTTTCTTCGTCTTGTGTACCCTATGTTGCCAGTTTCTCTAGATTGTTTTTGTTGTGTTTTTCTTCGTCTTGTGTACCCTATGTTGCCAGTTTCTCTAGATTGTTTTTGTTTTGTTTTTCTTCGTCTTGTGTACCCTATGTTGCCAGTTTCTCTAGATTGTTTTTGTTGTGTTTTTCTTCGTCTTGTGTACACTATGTTGCCAGTTTCTCTGGATTGTTTTTGTTGTGTTTTTCTTCGTCTTGTGTACCCTATGTTGCCAGTTTCTCTAGATTGTTTTTGTTGTGTTTTTCTTCGTCTTGTGTACCCTATGTTGCCAGTTTCTCTAGATTGTTTTTGTTGTGTTTTTCTTCGTCTTGTGTACACTATGTTGCCAGTTTCTCTTGTTTTTGTTGTGTTTTTCTTCGTCTTGTGTACCCTATGTTGTCAGTTTCTCTAGATTGTTTATGTTTTGTTTTTCTTCGTCTTGTGTACCCTATGTTGCCAGTTTCTCTAGATTGTTTTTGTTGTGTTTTTCTTCGTCTTGTGTACCCTATGTTGCCAGTTTCTCTAGATTGTTTTTGTTGTGTTTTTCTTCGTCTTGTGTACCCTCTGTTGCCAGTTTCTCTAGATTGTTTTTGTTGTGTTTTTCTTCGTCTTGTGTACACTATGTTGCCAGTTTCTCTAGATTGTTTTTGTTGTGTTTTTCTTCGTCTTGTGTACCCTATGTTGCCAGTTTCTCTAGATTGTTTTTGTTGTGTGTTTCTTCGTCTTGTGTACCCTATGTTGTCAGTTTCTCTAGATTGTTTTTGTTGTGTTTTTCTTCGTCTTGTGTACACTATGTTGCCAGTTTCTCTAGGTTGTTTTTGTTTTGTTTTTCTTCGTCTTGTGTACCCTATGTTGCCAGTTTCTCTAGATTGTTTTTGTTTTGTTTTTCTTCGTCTTGTGTACCCTATGTTGTCAGTTTCTCTAGATTGTTTTTGTTGTGTTTTTCTTCGTCTTGTGTACACTATGTTGTCAGTTTCTCTAGGTTGTTTATGTTTTGTTTTTCTTCGTCTTGTGTACCCTATGTTGCCAGTTTCTCTAGATTGTTTTTTTTGTGTGTTTCTTCGTCTTGTGTACCCTATGTTGCCAGTTTCTCTGGATTGTTTTTGTTGTGTTTTTCTTCGTCTTGTGTACACTATGTTGCCAGTTTCTCTGGATTGTTTTTGTTGTGTTTTTCTTCGTCTTGTGTACCCTATGTTGCCAGTTTCTCTAGATTGTTTTTGTTTTGTTTTTCTTCGTCTTGTGTACACTATGTTGTCAGTTTCTCTGGATTGTTTTTGTTGCGTTTTTCTTCGTCTTGTGTACCCTATGTTGTCAGTTTCTCTGGATTGTTATTGTTTTGTTTTTCTTCGTCTTGTGTACACTATGTTGTCAGTTTCTCTTGTTTTTGTTGTGTTTTTCTTCGTCTTGTGTACCCTATGTTGTCAGTTTCTCTGGATTGTTTTTGTTGTGTTTTTCTTCGTCTTGTGTACCCTATGTTGCCAGTTTCTCTAGATTGTTTTTGTTTTGTTTTTCTTCGTCTTGTGTACCCTATGTTGCCAGTTTCTCTGGATTGTTTTTGTTGTGTTTTTCTTCGTCTTGTGTACACTATGTTGCCAGTTTCTCTAGATTGTTTTTGTTGTGTTTTTCTTCGTCTTGTGTACCCTATGTTGCCAGTTTCTCTAGATTGTTTTTGTTTTGTTTTTCTTCGTCTTGTGTACCCTATGTTGCCAGTTTCTCTGGATTGTTTTTGTTGTGTTTTTCTTCGTCTTGTGTACCCTATGTTGCCAGTTTCTCTAGATTGTTTTTGTTGTGTTTTTCTTCGTCTTGTGTACCCTATGTTGCCAGTTTCTCTGGATTGTTTTTGTTGTGTTTTTCTTCGTCTTGTGTACCCTATGTTGCCAGTTTCTCTTGTTTTTATTTGTTTGTCTTCGTCTTGTGTACACTATGTTGCCAGTTTCTCTAGATTGTTTTTGTTGTGTTTTTCTTCGTCTTGTGTACACTATGTTGCCAGTTTCTCTAGATTGTTTTTGTTGTGTTTTTCTTCGTCTTGTGTACCCTATGTTGCCAGTTTCTCTAGATTGTTTTTGTTGTGTGTTTCTTCGTCTTGTGTACCCTATGTTGTCAGTTTCTCTAGATTGTTTTTGTTGTGTTTTTCTTCGTCTTGTGTACACTATGTTGCCAGTTTCTCTAGGTTGTTTTTGTTTTGTTTTTCTTCGTCTTGTGTACCCTATGTTGCCAGTTTCTCTAGATTGTTTTTGTTTTGTTTTTCTTCGTCTTGTGTACCCTATGTTGTCAGTTTCTCTAGATTGTTTTTGTTGTGTTTTTCTTCGTCTTGTGTACACTATGTTGTCAGTTTCTCTAGGTTGTTTATGTTTTGTTTTTCTTCGTCTTGTGTACCCTATGTTGCCAGTTTCTCTAGATTGTTTTTTTTGTGTGTTTCTTCGTCTTGTGTACCCTATGTTGCCAGTTTCTCTGGATTGTTTTTGTTGTGTTTTTCTTCGTCTTGTGTACACTATGTTGCCAGTTTCTCTGGATTGTTTTTGTTGTGTTTTTCTTCGTCTTGTGTACCCTATGTTGCCAGTTTCTCTAGATTGTTTTTGTTTTGTTTTTCTTCGTCTTGTGTACACTATGTTGTCAGTTTCTCTGGATTGTTTTTGTTGCGTTTTTCTTCGTCTTGTGTACCCTATGTTGTCAGTTTCTCTGGATTGTTATTGTTTTGTTTTTCTTCGTCTTGTGTACACTATGTTGTCAGTTTCTCTTGTTTTTGTTGTGTTTTTCTTCGTCTTGTGTACCCTATGTTGTCAGTTTCTCTGGATTGTTTTTGTTGTGTTTTTCTTCGTCTTGTGTACCCTATGTTGCCAGTTTCTCTAGATTGTTTTTGTTTTGTTTTTCTTCGTCTTGTGTACCCTATGTTGCCAGTTTCTCTGGATTGTTTTTGTTGTGTTTTTCTTCGTCTTGTGTACACTATGTTGCCAGTTTCTCTAGATTGTTTTTGTTGTGTTTTTCTTCGTCTTGTGTACCCTATGTTGCCAGTTTCTCTAGATTGTTTTTGTTTTGTTTTTCTTCGTCTTGTGTACCCTATGTTGCCAGTTTCTCTGGATTGTTTTTGTTGTGTTTTTCTTCGTCTTGTGTACCCTATGTTGCCAGTTTCTCTAGATTGTTTTTGTTGTGTTTTTCTTCGTCTTGTGTACCCTATGTTGCCAGTTTCTCTGGATTGTTTTTGTTGTGTTTTTCTTCGTCTTGTGTACCCTATGTTGCCAGTTTCTCTTGTTTTTATTTGTTTGTCTTCGTCTTGTGTACACTATGTTGCCAGTTTCTCTAGATTGTTTTTGTTGTGTTTTTCTTCGTCTTGTGTACCCTATGTTGCCAGTTTCTCTAGATTGTTTTTGTTGTGTTTTTCTTCGTCTTGTGTACCCTATGTTGCCAGTTTCTCTGGATTGTTTTTGTTGAGTTTTTCTTCGTCTTGTGTACACTATGTTGCCAGTTTCTCTGGATTGTTTTTGTTGTGTTTTTCTTCGTCTTGTGTACCCTATGTTGCCAGTTTCTCTAGATTGTTTTTGTTGTGTTTTTCTTCGTCTTGTGTACCCTATGTTGCCAGTTTCTCTAGATTGTTTTTGTTGTGTTTTTCTTCGTCTTGTGTACCCTATGTTGCCAGTTTCTCTAGATTGTTTTTGTTGTGTTTTTCTTCGTCTTGTGTACACTATGTTGCCAGTTTCTCTGGATTGTTTTTGTTGTGTTTTTCTTCGTCTTGTGTACCCTATGTTGCCAGTTTCTCTAGATTGTTTTTGTTGTGTTTTTCTTCGTCTTGTGTACCCTATGTTGCCAGTTTATCTAGATTGTTTTTGTTGTGTTTTTCTTCGTCTTGTGTACACTATGTTGCCAGTTTCTCTTGTTTTTGTTGTGTTTTTCTTCGTCTTGTGTACCCTATGTTGTCAGTTTCTCTAGATTGTTTATGTTTTGTTTTTCTTCGTCTTGTGTACCCTATGTTGCCAGTTTCTCTAGATTGTTTTTGTTGTGTTTTTCTTCGTCTTGTGTACCCTATGTTGCCAGTTTCTCTAGATTGTTTTTGTTGTGTTTTTCTTCGTCTTGTGTACCCTCTGTTGCCAGTTTCTCTAGATTGTTTTTGTTGTGTTTTTCTTCGTCTTGTGTACACTATGTTGCCAGTTTCTCTAGATTGTTTTTGTTGTGTTTTTCTTCGTCTTGTGTACCCTATGTTGCCAGTTTCTCTAGATTGTTTTTGTTGTGTGTTTCTTCGTCTTGTGTACCCTATGTTGTCAGTTTCTCTAGATTGTTTTTGTTGTGTTTTTCTTCGTCTTGTGTACACTATGTTGCCAGTTTCTCTAGGTTGTTTTTGTTTTGTTTTTCTTCGTCTTGTGTACCCTATGTTGCCAGTTTCTCTAGATTGTTTTTGTTTTGTTTTTCTTCGTCTTGTGTACCCTATGTTGTCAGTTTCTCTAGATTGTTTTTGTTGTGTTTTTCTTCGTCTTGTGTACACTATGTTGTCAGTTTCTCTAGGTTGTTTATGTTTTGTTTTTCTTCATCTTGTGTACCCTATGTTGCCAGTTTCTCTAGATTGTTTTTTTTGTGTGTTTCTTCGTCTTGTGTACCCTATGTTGCCAGTTTCTCTGGATTGTTTTTGTTGTGTTTTTCTTCGTCTTGTGTACACTATGTTGCCAGTTTCTCTGGATTGTTTTTGTTGTGTTTTTCTTCGTCTTGTGTACCCTATGTTGCCAGTTTCTCTGGATTGTTTTTGTTGTGTTTTTCTTCGTCTTGTGTACACTATGTTGCCAGTTTCTCTGGATTGTTTTTGTTGTGTTTTTCTTCGTCTTGTGTACCCTATGTTGCCAGTTTCTCTAGATTGTTTTTGTTGTTTTTCTTCGTCTTGTGTACACTATGTTGCCAGTTTCTCTAGATTGTTTTTGTTGTGTTTTTCTTCGTCTTGTGTACCCTATGTTGCCAGTTTCTCTAGATTGTTTTTGTTGTGTTTTTCTTCGTCTTGTGTACCCTATGTTGCCAGTTTCTCTAGATTGTTTTTGTTGTGTTTTTCTTCGTCTTGTGTACACTATGTTGCCAGTTTCTCTGGATTGTTTTTGTTGTGTTTTTCTTCGTCTTGTGTACCCTATGTTGCCAGTTTCTCTAGATTGTTTTTGTTGTGTGTTTCTTCGTCTTGTGTACCCTATGTTGTCAGTTTCTCTTGTTTTTGTTGTGTTTTTCTTCGTCTTGTGTACCCTATGTTGCCAGTTTCTCTAGATTGTTTTTGTTGTGTGTTTCTTCGTCTTGTGTACACTATGTTGCCAGTTTCTCTTGTTTTTGTTGTGTTTTTCTTCGTCTTGTGTACCCTATGTTGCCAGTTTCTCTGGATTGTTTTTGTTGTGTTTTTCTTCGTCTTGTGTACACTATGTTGCCAGTTTCTCTGGATTGTTTTTGTTGTGTTTTTCTTCGTCTTGTGTACACTATGTTGCCAGTTTCTCTAGATTGTTTTTGTTTTGTTTTTCTTCGTCTTGTGTACCCTATGTTGCCAGTTTCTCTAGATTGTTTTTGTTGTGTTTTTCTTCGTCTTGTGTACCCTATGTTGCCAGTTTCTCTAGATTGTTTTTGTTGTTTTTCTTCGTCTTGTGTACACTATGTTGCCAGTTTCTCTAGATTGTTTTTGTTGTGTGTTTCTTTGTCTTGTGTACACTATGTTGGCAGTTTCTCCAGATTGCTTTTGTTGTGTTTTTCTTCGTCTTGTGTACACTATGTTGCCAGTTTCTCCAGATTGTTTTTGTTGTGTTTTTCTTCGTCTTGTGTACACTATGTTGCCAGTTTCTCTTGTTTTTGTCGTGTGTTTCTTCGTCTTGTGTACACTATGTTGCCAGTTTCTCTTGTTTTTGTTGTGTTTTTCTTCGTCTTGTGTACACTATGTTGCCAGTTTCTCTTGTTTTTGTTGTGTTTTTCTTTGTCTTGTGTACACTATGTTGCCAGTTTCTCTAGATTGTTTTTGTTGTGTGTTTCTTTGTCTTGTGTACACTATGTTGGCAGTTTCTCCAGATTGCTTTTGTTGTGTTTTTCTTCGTCTTGTGTACACTATGTTGCCAGTTTCTCCAGATTGTTTTTGTTGTGTTTTTCTTCGTCTTGTGTACACTATGTTGCCAGTTTCTCTTGTTTTTGTCGTGTGTTTCTTCGTCTTGTGTACACTATGTTGCCAGTTTCTCTTGTTTTTGTTGTGTTTTTCTTCGTCTTGTGTACACTATGTTGCCAGTTTCTCTTGTTTTTGTTGTGTTTTTCTTTGTCTTGTGTACACTATGTTGCCAGTTTCTCTAGATTGTTTTTGTTGTGTGTTTCTTTGTCTTGTGTACACTATGTTGCCAGTTTCTCCAGATTGTTTTTGTTGTGTTTTTCTTCGTCTTGTGTACACTATGTTGCCAGTTTCTCTTGTTTTTGTTGTGTTTTTCTTCGTCTTGTGTACACTATGTTGCCAGTTTCTCTAGATTGTTTTTGTTGTGTTTTTCTTCGTCTTGTGTACCCTATGTTGCCAGTTTCTCTAGATTGTTTTTGTTTTGTTTTTCTTCGTCTTGTGTACCCTATGTTGTCAGTTTCTCTGGATTGTTTTTGTTTTGTTTTTCTTCGTCTTGTGTACCCTATGTTGTCAGTTTCTCTGGATTGTTTTTGTTGTGTTTTTCTTCGTCTTGTGTACCCTATGTTGTCAGTTTCTCTATGTTGTTTATGTTTTGTTTTTCTTCGTCTTGTGTACCCTATGTTGCCAGTTTCTCTAGATTGTTTTTGTTTTGTTTTTCTTCGTCTTGTGTACCCTATGTTGCCAGTTTCTCTAGATTGTTTTTTTTGTGTGTTTCTTCGTCTTGTGTACCCTATGTTGCCAGTTTCTGTGGATTGTTTTTGTTGTGTTTTTCTTCGTCTTGTGTACACTATGTTGTCAGTTTCTCTGGATTGTTTTTGTTGTGTGTTTCTTTGTCTTGTGTACCGTATGTTGTCAGTTTCTCTAGGTTGTTTATGTTTTGTTTTTCCTCGTCTTGTGTACCCTATGTTGCCAGTTTCTCTAGATTGTTTTTGTTGTGTTTTTCTTCGTCTTGTGTACCCTATGTTGCCAGTTTCTCTAGATTGTTTTTGTTGTTTTTCTTCGTCTTGTGTACACTATGTTGCCAGTTTCTCTAGATTGTTTTTGTTGTGTGTTTCTTTGTCTTGTGTACACTATGTTGCCAGTTTCTCCAGATTGTTTTTGTTGTGTTTTTCTTCGTCTTGTGTACACTATGTTGCCAGTTTCTCCAGATTGTTTTTGTTGTGTTTTTCTTCGTCTTGTGTACACTATGTTGCCAGTTTCTCTTGTTTTTGTCGTGTGTTTCTTCGTCTTGTGTACACTATGTTGCCAGTTTCTCTTGTTTTTGTTGTGTTTTTCTTCGTCTTGTGTACACTATGTTGCCAGTTTCTCTTGTTTTTGTTGTGTTTTTCTTTGTCTTGTGTACACTATGTTGCCAGTTTCTCTAGATTGTTTTTGTTGTGTGTTTCTTTGTCTTGTGTACACTATGTTGCCAGTTTCTCCAGATTGTTTTTGTTGTGTTTTTCTTCGTCTTGTGTACACTATGTTGCCAGTTTCTCTTGTTTTTGTTGTGTTTTTCTTCGTCTTGTGTACACTATGTTGCCAGTTTCTCTAGATTGTTTTTGTTGTGTTTTTCTTCGTCTTGTGTACCCTATGTTGCCAGTTTCTCTAGATTGTTTTTGTTTTGTTTTTCTTCGTCTTGTGTACCCTATGTTGTCAGTTTCTCTGGATTGTTTTTGTTTTGTTTTTCTTCGTCTTGTGTACCCTATGTTGTCAGTTTCTCTGGATTGTTTTTGTTGTGTTTTTCTTTGTCTTGTGTACCCTATGTTGTCAGTTTCTCTGGATTGTTTTTGTTGTGTTTTTCTTCGTCTTGTGTACCCTATGTTGTCAGTTTCTCTGGATTGTTATTGTTTTGTTTTTCTTCGTCTTGTGTACACTATGTTGTCAGTTTCTCTTGTTTTTGTTGTGTTTTTCTTCGTCTTGTGTACCCTATGTTGTCAGTTTCTCTGGATTGTTTTTGTTGTGTTTTTCTTCGTCTTGTGTACCCTATGTTGCCAGTTTCTCTAGATTGTTTTTGTTTTGTTTTTCTTCGTCTTGTGTACACTATGTTGCCAGTTTCTCTAGATTGTTTTTATTGTGTTTTTCTTCGTCTTGTGTACACTATGTTGCCAGTTTCTCTAGAATGCTTTTGTTGTTTTTCTTCGTCTTGTGTACACTATGTTGCCAGTTTCTCTAGATTGTTTTTGTTGTTTTTCTTCGTCTTGTGTACACTATGTTGCCAGTTTCTCTAGATTGTTTTTATTGTGTTTTTCTTCGTCTTGTGTACACTATGTTGCCAGTTTTTCTAGATTGCTTTTGTTGTTTTTCTTCGTCTTGTGTACACTATGTTGCCAGTTTCTCTAGATTGTTTTTGTTGTTTTTCTTCGTCTTGTGTACACTATGTTGCCAGTTTCTCTAGATTGTTTTTGTTGTTTTTCTTCGTCTTGTGTACACTATGTTGCCAGTTTCTCTAGATTGTTTTTGTTGTTTTTCTTCGTCTTGTGTACACTATGTTGCCAGTTTCTCTTGTTTTTGTTGTGTTTTTCTTCGTCTTGTGTACACTATGTTGCCAGTTTCTCTAGATTGTTTTTGTTGTGTGTTTCTTCGTCTTGTGTACACTATGTTGCCAGTTTCTCTAGATTGTTTTTGTTGTGTGTTTCTTTGTCTTGTGTACACTATGTTGCCAGTTTCTCCAGATTGTTTTTGTTGTGTTTTTCTTCGTCTTGTGTACACTATGTTGCCAGTTTCTCTTGTTTTTGTTGTGTTTTTCTTCGTCTTGTGTACACTATGTTGCCAGTTTCTCTAGATTTTTTTAGTTGTGTTTTTCTTCGTCTTGTGTACCCTATGTTGCCAGTTTCTCTAGATTGTTTTTGTTTTGTTTTTCTTCGTCTTGTGTACCCTATGTTGTCAGTTTCTCTGGATTGTTTTTGTTTTGTTTTTCTTCGTCTTGTGTACCCTATGTTGTCAGTTTCTCTGGATTGTTTTTGTTGTGTTTTTCTTCGTCTTGTGTACCCTATGTTGCCAGTTTCTCTGGATTGTTTTTGTTGTGTTTTTCTTCGTCTTGTGTACACTATGTTGCCAGTTTCTCCAGATTGTTTTTGTTGTGTTTTTCTTCGTCTTGTGTACACTATGTTGCCAGTTTCTCTTGTTTTTGTTGTGTTTTTCTTCGTCTTGTGTACACTATGTTGCCAGTTTCTCTAGATTGTTTTTGTTGTGTTTTTCTTCGTCTTGTGTACACTATGTTGCCAGTTTCTCTAGATTGTTTTTGTTGTGTTTTTCTTCGTCTTGTGTACACTGTTGCCAGTTTCTCTAGATTGTTTTTATTGTGTTTTTCTTCGTCTTGTGTACACTATGTTGCCAGTTTCTCTAGATTGTTTTTGTTGTGTTTTTCTTCGTCTTGTGTACACTATGTTGCCAGTTTCTCTAGATTGTTTTTGTTGTGTTTTTCTTCGTCTTGTGT
This sequence comes from Bathymodiolus brooksi, assembly GCA_963680875.1. Taxonomy (NCBI): domain Eukaryota; kingdom Metazoa; phylum Mollusca; class Bivalvia; order Mytilida; family Modiolidae; genus Bathymodiolus; species Bathymodiolus brooksi. The sequence goes on from OY804584.1 coordinate 98,780,251, forward strand.
ACACTATGTTGCCAGTTTCTCTAGATTGTTTTTGTTTTGTTTTTCTTCGTCTTGTGTACACTATGTTGCCAGTTTCTCTAGATTGTTTTTGTTGTGTTTTTCTTCGTCTTGTGTACACTATGTTGCCAGTTTCTCTAGATTGTTTTTGTTTTGTTTTTCTTCGTCTTGTGTACACTATGTTGCCAGTTTCTCTAGATTGTTTTTGTTGTGTTTTTCTTCGTCTTGTGTACACTATGTTGCCAGTTTCTCTAGATTGTTTTTATTGTGTTTTTCTTCGTCTTGTGTACACTATGTTGCCAGTTTCTCTAGATTGTTTTTGTTGTGTTTTTCTTCGTCTTGTGTACACTATGTTGCCAGTTTCTCTAGATTGTTTTTGTTGTGTTTTTCTTCGTCTTGTGTACACTATGTTGCCAGTTTCTCTAGATTGTTTTTGTTTTGTTTTTCTTCGTCTTGTGTACACTATGTTGCCAGTTTCTCTAGATTGTTTTTATTGTGTTTTTCTTCGTCTTGTGTACACTATGTTGCCAGTTTCTCTAGATTGTTTTTATTGTGTTTTTCTTCGTCTTGTGTACACTATGTTGCCAGTTTCTCTAGATTGTTTTTGTTTTGTTTTTCTTCGTCTTGTGTACACTATGTTGCCAGTTTCTCTGGATTGTTTTTGTTGTTTTTCTTCATCTTGTGTACACTATGTTGCCAGTTTCTCTAGATTGTTTTTATTGTGTTTTTCTTCGTCTTGTGTACACTATGTTGCCAGTTTCTCTGGATTGTTTTTGTTGTTTTTCTTCGTCTTGTGTACACTATGTTGCCAGTTTCTCTGGATTGTTTTTGTTGTTTTTCTTCGTCTTGTGTACACTATGTTGCCAGTTTCTCTAGATTGTTTTTGTTGTGTTTTTCTTCGTCTTGTGTACACTATGTTGCCAGTTTCTCTAGATTGTTTTTGTTTTGTTTTTCTTCGTCTTGTGTACACTATGTTGCCAGTTTCTCTAGATTGTTTTTGTTGTGTTTTTCTTCGTCTTGTGTACACTATGTTGCCAGTTTCTCTAGATTGTTTTTATTGTGTTTTTCTTCGTCTTGTGTACACTATGTTGCCAGTTTCTCTAGATTGTTTTTGTTGTGTTTTTCTTCGTCTTGTGTACACTATGTTGCCAGTTTCTCTAGATTGTTTTTGTTGTGTTTTTCTTCGTCTTGTGTACACTATGTTGCCAGTTTCTCTAGATTGTTTTTGTTTTGTTTTTCTTCGTCTTGTGTACACTATGTTGCCAGTTTCTCTAGATTGTTTTTATTGTGTTTTTCTTCGTCTTGTGTACACTATGTTGCCAGTTTCTCTAGATTGTTTTTATTGTGTTTTTCTTCGTCTTGTGTACACTATGTTGCCAGTTTCTCTAGATTGTTTTTGTTTTGTTTTTCTTCGTCTTGTGTACACTATGTTGCCAGTTTCTCTGGATTGTTTTTGTTGTTTTTCTTCATCTTGTGTACACTATGTTGCCAGTTTCTCTAGATTGTTTTTATTGTGTTTTTCTTCGTCTTGTGTACACTATGTTGCCAGTTTCTCTGGATTGTTTTTGTTGTTTTTCTTCGTCTTGTGTACACTATGTTGCCAGTTTCTCTGGATTGTTTTTGTTGTTTTTCTTCGTCTTGTGTACACTATGTTGCCAGTTTCTCTGGATTGTTTTTGTTGTGTTTTTCTTCGTCTTGTGTACCCTATGTTGCCAGTTTCTCCAGATTGTTTTTGTTGTGTTTTTCTTCGTCTTGTGTACACTATGTTGCCAGTTTCTCTTGTTTTTGTTGTGTTTTTCTTCGTCTTGTGTACACTATGTTGCCAGTTTCTCTAGATTGTTTTTATTGTGTTTTTCTTCGTCTTGTGTACACTATGTTGCCAGTTTCTCTGGATTGTTTTTGTTGTTTTTCTTCGTCTTGTGTGCACTATGTTGCCAGTTTCTCTGGATTGTTTTTGTTGTGTTTTTCTTCGTCTTGTGTACACTATGTTGCCAGTTTCTCTAGATTGTTTTTGTTGTGTTTTTCTTCGTCTTGTGTACCCTATGTTGCCAGTTTCTCTAGATTGTTTTTGTTGTTTTTCTTCGTCTTGTGTACACTATGTTGCCAGTTTCTCTAGATTGTTTTTGTTGTGTGTTTCTTTGTCTTGTGTACACTATGTTACCAGTTTCTCTAGATTGTTTTTGTTGTGTGTTTCTTTGTCTTGTGTACACTATGTTGCCAGTTTCTCCAGATTGTTTTTGTTGTGTTTTTCTTCGTCTTGTGTACACTATGTTGCCAGTTTCTCTTGTTTTTGTTGTGTTTTTCTTCGTCTTGTGTACACTATGTTGCCAGTTTCTCTGGATTGTTTTTGTTGTGTGTTTCTTCGTCTTGTGTACACTATGTTGCCAGTTTCTCTAGATTGTTTTTGTTGTGTTTTTCTTCATCTTGTGTACCCTATGTTGCCAGTTTCTCTAGATTGTTTTTGTTGTGTTTTTCTTCGTCTTGTGTACCCTATGTTGCCAGTTTCTCTAGATTGTTTTTGTTTTGTTTTTCTTCGTCTTGTGTACCCTATGTTGTCAGTTTCTCTGGATTGTTTTTGTTTTGTTTTTCTTTGTCTTGTGTACCCTATGTTGTCAGTTTCTCTGGATTGTTTTTTTTTTGTTTTTCATCGTCTTGTGTACCCTATGTTGCCAGTTTCTCTAGATTGTTTTTGTTGTGTTTTTCTTCGTCTTGTGTACACTATGTTGTCAGTTTCTCTGGATTGTTTTTGTTGTGTTTTTCTTCGTCTTGTGTACACTATGTTGTCAGTTTCTCTGGATTGTTTTTATTGTGTTTTTCTTCGTCTTGTGTACACTATGTTGCCAGTTTCTCTAGATTGCTTTTGTTGTTTTTCTTCGTCTTGTGTACACTATGTTGCCAGTTTCTCTAGATTGTTTTTGTTGTTTTTCTTCGTCTTGTGTACACTATGTTGCCAGTTTCTCTAGATTGTTTTTGTTGTTTTTCTTCGTCTTGTGTACAGTATGTTGCCAGTTTCTCTAGATTGTTTTTGTTGTTTTTCTTCGTCTTGTGTACACTATGTTGCCAGTTTCTCTTGTTTTTGTTGTGTTTTTCTTCGTCTTGTGTACACTATGTTGCCAGTTTCTCTAGATTGTTTTTGTTGTGTGTTTCTTCGTCTTGTGTACACTATGTTGCCAGTTTCTCTAGATTGTTTTTGTTGTGTGTTTCTTTGTCTTGTGTACACTATGTTGCCAGTTTCTCCAGATTGTTTTTGTTGTGTTTTTCTTCGTCTTGTGTACACTATGTTGCCAGTTTCTCTTGTTTTTGTTGTGTTTTTCTTCGTCTTGTGTACACTATGTTTTCAGTTTCTCTAGATTGTTTTTGTTGTGTTTTTCTTCGTCTTGTGTACCCTATGTTGCCAGTTTCTCTAGATTGTTTTTGTTTTGTTTTTCTTCGTCTTGTGTACCCTATGTTGTCAGTTTCTCTGGATTGTTTTTGTTTGTTTTTCTTCGTCTTGTGTACCCTATGTTGTCAGTTTCTCTGGATTGTTTTTGTTGTGTTTTTCTTCGTCTTGTGTACCCTATGTTGCCAGTTTCTCTGGATTGTTTTTGTTGTGTTTTTCTTCGTCTTGTGTACACTATGTTGCCAGTTTCTCCAGATTGTTTTTGTTGTGTTTTTCTTCGTCTTGTGTACACTATGTTGCCAGTTTCTCTTGTTTTTGTTTTGTTTTTCTTCGTCTTGTGTACACTATGTTGCCAGTTTCTCTAGATTGTTTTTGTTGTTTTTCTTCGTCTTGTGTACACTATGTTGCCAGTTTCTCTAGATTGTTTTTGTTGTGTTTTTCTTCGTCTTGTGTACACTATGTTGCCAGTTTCTCTAGATTGTTTTTATTGTGTTTTTCTTCGTCTTGTGTACACTATGTTGCCAGTTTCTCTAGATTGTTTTTGTTGTGTTTTTCTTCGTCTTGTGTACACTATGTTGCCAGTTTCTCTAGATTGTTTTTGTTGTGTTTTTCTTCGTCTTGTGTACACTATGTTGCCAGTTTCTCTAGATTGTTTTTGTTTTGTTTTTCTTCGTCTTGTGTACACTATGTTGCCAGTTTCTCTAGATTGTTTTTGTTGTGTTTTTCTTCGTCTTGTGTACACTATGTTGCCAGTTTCTCTAGATTGTTTTTGTTTTGTTTTTCTTCGTCTTGTGTACACAATGTTGCCAGTTTCTCTAGATTGTTTTTGTTGTTTTTCTTCGTCTTGTGTACACTATGTTGCCAGTTTCTCTAGATTGTTTTTATTGTGTTTTTCTTCGTCTTGTGTACACTATGTTGCCAGTTTCTCTAGATTGTTTTTGTTGTGTTTTTCTTCGTCTTGTGTACACTATGTTGCCAGTTTCTCTAGATTGTTTTTGTTGTGTTTTTCTTCGTCTTGTGTACACTATGTTGCCAGTTTCTCTAGATTGTTTTTGTTTTGTTTTTCTTCGTCTTGTGTACACTATGTTGCCAGTTTCTCTAGATTGTTTTTATTGTGTTTTTCTTCGTCTTGTGTACACTATGTTGCCAGTTTCTCTAGATTGTTTTTATTGTGTTTTTCTTCATCTTGTGTACACTATGTTGCCAGTTTCTCTAGATTGTTTTTGTTTTGTTTTTCTTCGTCTTGTGTACACTATGTTGCCAGTTTCTCTGGATTGTTTTTGTTGTTTTTCTTCATCTTGTGTACACTATGTTGCCAGTTTCTCTAGATTGTTTTTATTGTGTTTTTCTTCGTCTTGTGTACACTATGTTGCCAGTTTCTCTGGATTGTTTTTGTTGTTTTTCTTCGTCTTGTGTACACTATGTTGCCAGTTTCTCTGGATTGTTTTTGTTGTTTTTCTTCGTCTTGTGTACACTATGTTGCCAGTTTCTCTGGATTGTTTTTGTTGTTTTTCTTCGTCTTGTGTACACTATGTTGCCAGTTTCTCTGGATTGTTTTTGTTGTGTGTTTCTTTGTCTTGTGTACACTATGTTGCCAGTTTCTCTAGATTGTTTTTGTTGTGTTTTTCTTCGTCTTGTGTACCCTATGTTGCCAGTTTCTCCAGATTGTTTTTGTTGTGTTTTTCTTCGTCTTGTGTACACTATGTTGCCAGTTTCTCTTGTTTTTGTTGTGTTTTTCTTCGTCTTGTGTACACTATGTTGCCAGTTTCTCTAGATTGTTTTTGTTGTGTTTTTCTTCGTCTTGTGTACCCTATGTTGCCAGTTTCTCTAGATTGTTTTTGTTGTTTTTCTTCGTCTTGTGTACACTATGTTGCCAGTTTCTCTAGATTGTTTTTGTTGTGTGTTTCTTTGTCTTGTGTACACTATGTTACCAGTTTCTCTAGATTGTTTTTGTTGTGTGTTTCTTTGTCTTGTGTACACTATGTTGCCAGTTTCTCCAGATTGTTTTTGTTGTGTTTTTCTTCGTCTTGTGTACACTATGTTGCCAGTTTCTCTTGTTTTTGTTGTGTTTTTCTTCGTCTTGTGTACACTATGTTGCCAGTTTCTCTGGATTGTTTTTGTTGTGTGTTTCTTCGTCTTGTGTACACTATGTTGCCAGTTTCTCTAGATTGTTTTTGTTGTGTTTTTCTTCATCTTGTGTACCCTATGTTGCCAGTTTCTCTAGATTGTTTTTGTTGTGTTTTTCTTCGTCTTGTGTACCCTATGTTGCCAGTTTCTCTAGATTGTTTTTGTTGTGTTTTTCTTCGTCTTGTGTACCCTATGTTGCCAGTTTCTCTAGATTGTTTTTGTTTTGTTTTTCTTCGTCTTGTGTACCCTATGTTGTCAGTTTCTCTGGATTGTTTTTGTTTTGTTTTTCTTTGTCTTGTGTACCCTATGTTGTCAGTTTCTCTGGATTGTTTTTTTTTTGTTTTTCATCGTCTTGTGTACCCTATGTTGCCAGTTTCTCTAGATTGTTTTTGTTGTGTTTTTCTTCGTCTTGTGTACACTATGTTGTCAGTTTCTCTGGATTGTTTTTGTTGTGTTTTTCTTCGTCTTGTGTACACTATGTTGTCAGTTTCTCTGGATTGTTTTTATTGTGTTTTTCTTCGTCTTGTGTACACTATGTTGCCAGTTTCTCTAGATTGCTTTTGTTGTTTTTCTTCGTCTTGTGTACACTATGTTGCCAGTTTCTCTAGATTGTTTTTGTTGTTTTTCTTCGTCTTGTGTACACTATGTTGCCAGTTTCTCTAGATTGTTTTTGTTGTTTTTCTTCGTCTTGTGTACAGTATGTTGCCAGTTTCTCTAGATTGTTTTTGTTGTTTTTCTTCGTCTTGTGTACACTATGTTGCCAGTTTCTCTTGTTTTTGTTGTGTTTTTCTTCGTCTTGTGTACACTATGTTGCCAGTTTCTCTAGATTGTTTTTGTTGTGTGTTTCTTCGTCTTGTGTACACTATGTTGCCAGTTTCTCTAGATTGTTTTTGTTGTGTGTTTCTTTGTCTTGTGTACACTATGTTGCCAGTTTCTCCAGATTGTTTTTGTTGTGTTTTTCTTCGTCTTGTGTACACTATGTTGCCAGTTTCTCTTGTTTTTGTTGTGTTTTTCTTCGTCTTGTGTACACTATGTTTTCAGTTTCTCTAGATTGTTTTTGTTGTGTTTTTCTTCGTCTTGTGTACCCTATGTTGCCAGTTTCTCTAGATTGTTTTTGTTTTGTTTTTCTTCGTCTTGTGTACCCTATGTTGTCAGTTTCTCTGGATTGTTTTTGTTTGTTTTTCTTCGTCTTGTGTACCCTATGTTGTCAGTTTCTCTGGATTGTTTTTGTTGTGTTTTTCTTCGTCTTGTGTACCCTATGTTGCCAGTTTCTCTGGATTGTTTTTGTTGTGTTTTTCTTCGTCTTGTGTACACTATGTTGCCAGTTTCTCCAGATTGTTTTTGTTGTGTTTTTCTTCGTCTTGTGTACACTATGTTGCCAGTTTCTCTTGTTTTTGTTTTGTTTTTCTTCGTCTTGTGTACACTATGTTGCCAGTTTCTCTAGATTGTTTTTGTTGTTTTTCTTCGTCTTGTGTACACTATGTTGCCAGTTTCTCTAGATTGTTTTTGTTGTGTTTTTCTTCGTCTTGTGTACACTATGTTGCCAGTTTCTCTAGATTGTTTTTATTGTGTTTTTCTTCGTCTTGTGTACACTATGTTGCCAGTTTCTCTAGATTGTTTTTGTTGTGTTTTTCTTCGTCTTGTGTACACTATGTTGCCAGTTTCTCTAGATTGTTTTTGTTGTGTTTTTCTTCGTCTTGTGTACACTATGTTGCCAGTTTCTCTAGATTGTTTTTGTTTTGTTTTTCTTCGTCTTGTGTACACTATGTTGCCAGTTTCTCTAGATTGTTTTTGTTGTTTTTCTTCGTCTTGTGTACACTATGTTGCCAGTTTCTCTAGATTGTTTTTATTGTGTTTTTCTTCGTCTTGTGTACACTATGTTGCCAGTTTCTCTAGATTGTTTTTGTTGTGTTTTTCTTCGTCTTGTGTACACTATGTTGCCAGTTTCTCTAGATTGTTTTTGTTGTGTTTTTCTTCGTCTTGTGTACACTATGTTGCCAGTTTCTCTAGATTGTTTTTGTTTTGTTTTTCTTCGTCTTGTGTACACTATGTTGCCAGTTTCTCTAGATTGTTTTTATTGTGTTTTTCTTCGTCTTGTGTACACTATGTTGCCAGTTTCTCTAGATTGTTTTTATTGTGTTTTTCTTCATCTTGTGTACACTATGTTGCCAGTTTCTCTAGATTGTTTTTGTTTTGTTTTTCTTCGTCTTGTGTACACTATGTTGCCAGTTTCTCTGGATTGTTTTTGTTGTTTTTCTTCATCTTGTGTACACTATGTTGCCAGTTTCTCTAGATTGTTTTTATTGTGTTTTTCTTCGTCTTGTGTACACTATGTTGCCAGTTTCTCTGGATTGTTTTTGTTGTTTTTCTTCGTCTTGTGTACACTATGTTGCCAGTTTCTCTGGATTGTTTTTGTTGTTTTTCTTCGTCTTGTGTACACTATGTTGCCAGTTTCTCTGGATTGTTTTTGTTGTTTTTCTTCGTCTTGTGTACACTATGTTGCCAGTTTCTCTGGATTGTTTTTGTTGTGTGTTTCTTTGTCTTGTGTACACTATGTTGCCAGTTTCTCTAGATTGTTTTTGTTGTGTTTTTCTTCGTCTTGTGTACCCTATGTTGCCAGTTTCTCCAGATTGTTTTTGTTGTGTTTTTCTTCGTCTTGTGTACACTATGTTGCCAGTTTCTCTTGTTTTTGTTGTGTTTTTCTTCGTCTTGTGTACACTATGTTGCCAGTTTCTCTAGATTGTTTTTGTTGTGTTTTTCTTCGTCTTGTGTACCCTATGTTGCCAGTTTCTCTAGATTGTTTTTGTTGTTTTTCTTCGTCTTGTGTACACTATGTTGCCAGTTTCTCTAGATTGTTTTTGTTGTGTGTTTCTTTGTCTTGTGTACACTATGTTACCAGTTTCTCTAGATTGTTTTTGTTGTGTGTTTCTTTGTCTTGTGTACACTATGTTGCCAGTTTCTCCAGATTGTTTTTGTTGTGTTTTTCTTCGTCTTGTGTACACTATGTTGCCAGTTTCTCTTGTTTTTGTTGTGTTTTTCTTCGTCTTGTGTACACTATGTTGCCAGTTTCTCTGGATTGTTTTTGTTGTGTGTTTCTTCGTCTTGTGTACACTATGTTGCCAGTTTCTCTAGATTGTTTTTGTTGTGTTTTTCTTCATCTTGTGTACCCTATGTTGCCAGTTTCTCTAGATTGTTTTTGTTGTGTTTTTCTTCGTCTTGTGTACCCTATGTTGCCAGTTTCTCTAGATTGTTTTTGTTTTGTTTTTCTTCGTCTTGTGTACCCTATGTTGTCAGTTTCTCTGGATTGTTTTTGTTTTGTTTTTCTTTGTCTTGTGTACCCTATGTTGTCAGTTTCTCTGGATTGTTTTTTTTTTGTTTTTCATCGTCTTGTGTACCCTATGTTGCCAGTTTCTCTAGATTGTTTTTGTTGTGTTTTTCTTCGTCTTGTGTACACTATGTTGTCAGTTTCTCTGGATTGTTTTTGTTGTGTTTTTCTTCGTCTTGTGTACACTATGTTGTCAGTTTCTCTGGATTGTTTTTATTGTGTTTTTCTTCGTCTTGTGTACACTATGTTGCCAGTTTCTCTAGATTGCTTTTGTTGTTTTTCTTCGTCTTGTGTACACTATGTTGCCAGTTTCTCTAGATTGTTTTTGTTGTTTTTCTTCGTCTTGTGTACACTATGTTGCCAGTTTCTCTAGATTGTTTTTGTTGTTTTTCTTCGTCTTGTGTACAGTATGTTGCCAGTTTCTCTAGATTGTTTTTGTTGTTTTTCTTCGTCTTGTGTACACTATGTTGCCAGTTTCTCTTGTTTTTGTTGTGTTTTTCTTCGTCTTGTGTACACTATGTTGCCAGTTTCTCTAGATTGTTTTTGTTGTGTGTTTCTTCGTCTTGTGTACACTATGTTGCCAGTTTCTCTAGATTGTTTTTGTTGTGTGTTTCTTTGTCTTGTGTACACTATGTTGCCAGTTTCTCCAGATTGTTTTTGTTGTGTTTTTCTTTGTCTTGTGTACACTATGTTGCCAGTTTCTCTTGTTTTTGTTGTGTTTTTCTTCGTCTTGTGTACACTATGTTTTCAGTTTCTCTAGATTGTTTTTGTTGTGTTTTTCTTCGTCTTGTGTACCCTATGTTGCCAGTTTCTCTAGATTGTTTTTGTTTTGTTTTTCTTCGTCTTGTGTACCCTATGTTGTCAGTTTCTCTGGATTGTTTTTGTTTGTTTTTCTTCGTCTTGTGTACCCTATGTTGTCAGTTTCTCTGGATTGTTTTTGTTGTGTTTTTCTTCGTCTTGTGTACCCTATGTTGCCAGTTTCTCTGGATTGTTTTTGTTGTGTTTTTCTTCGTCTTGTGTACACTATGTTGCCAGTTTCTCCAGATTGTTTTTGTTGTGTTTTTCTTCGTCTTGTGTACACTATGTTGCCAGTTTCTCTTGTTTTTGTTTTGTTTTTCTTCGTCTTGTGTACACTATGTTGCCAGTTTCTCTAGATTGTTTTTGTTGTTTTTCTTCGTCTTGTGTACACTATGTTGCCAGTTTCTCTAGATTGTTTTTGTTGTGTTTTTCTTCGTCTTGTGTACACTATGTTGCCAGTTTCTCTAGATTGTTTTTATTGTGTTTTTCTTCGTCTTGTGTACACTATGTTGCCAGTTTCTCTAGATTGTTTTTGTTGTGTTTTTCTTCGTCTTGTGTACACTATGTTGCCAGTTTCTCTAGATTGTTTTTGTTGTGTTTTTCTTCGTCTTGTGTACACTATGTTGCCAGTTTCTCTAGATTGTTTTTGTTTTGTTTTTCTTCGTCTTGTGTACACTATGTTGCCAGTTTCTCTAGATTGTTTTTGTTGTGTTTTTCTTCGTCTTGTGTACACTATGTTGCCAGTTTCTCTAGATTGTTTTTGTTTTGTTTTTCTTCGTCTTGTGTACACAATGTTGCCAGTTTCTCTAGATTGTTTTTGTTGTTTTTCTTCGTCTTGTGTACACTATGTTGCCAGTTTCTCTAGATTGTTTTTATTGTGTTTTTCTTCGTCTTGTGTACACTATGTTGCCAGTTTCTCTAGATTGTTTTTGTTGTGTTTTTCTTCGTCTTGTGTACACTATGTTGCCAGTTTCTCTAGATTGTTTTTGTTGTGTTTTTCTTCGTCTTGTGTACACTATGTTGCCAGTTTCTCTAGATTGTTTTTGTTTTGTTTTTCTTCGTCTTGTGTACACTATGTTGCCAGTTTCTCTAGATTGTTTTTATTGTGTTTTTCTTCGTCTTGTGTACACTATGTTGCCAGTTTCTCTAGATTGTTTTTATTGTGTTTTTCTTCATCTTGTGTACACTATGTTGCCAGTTTCTCTAGATTGTTTTTGTTTTGTTTTTCTTCGTCTTGTGTACACTATGTTGCCAGTTTCTCTGGATTGTTTTTGTTGTTTTTCTTCATCTTGTGTACACTATGTTACCAGTTTCTCTAGATTGTTTTTATTGTGTTTTTCTTCGTCTTGTGTACACTATGTTGCCAGTTTCTCTAGATTGTTTTTGTTGTGTTTTTCTTCGTCTTGTGTACCCTATGTTGCCAGTTTCTCTAGATTGTTTTTGTTTTGTTTTTCTTCGTCTTGTGTACCCTATGTTGTCAGTTTCTATGGATTGTTTTTGTTTTGTTTTTCTTTGTCTTGTGTACCCTATGTTGTCAGTTTCTCTGGATTGTTTTTGTTTTGTTTTTCTTCGTCTTGTGTACCCTATGTTGCCAGTTTCTCTAGATTGTTTTTGTTGTGTTTTTCTTCGTCTTGTGTACACTATGTTGTCAGTTTCTCTGGATTGTTTTTGTTGTGTTTTTCTTCGTCTTGTGTACCCTATGTTGCCAGTTTCTCTAGATTGTTTTTGTTGTTTTTCTTCGTCTTGTGTACACTATGTTGCCAGTTTCTCTAGATTGTTTTTGTTGTGTTTTTCTTCGTCTTGTGTACACTATGTTGTCAGTTTCTCTGGATTGTTTTTGTTGTGTTTTTCTTCGTCTTGTGTACACTATGTTGCCAGTTTCTCTAGATTGTTTTTGTTTTGTTTTTCTTCGTCTTGTGTACCCTAAGTTGCCAGTTTCTCTAGATTGTTTTTGTTGTTTTTCTTCGTCTTGTGTACACTATGTTGCCAGTTTCTCTAGATTGTTTTTGTTGTGTTTTTCTTCGTATTGTGTACACTATGTTGTCAGTTTCTCTGGATTGTTTTTGTTGTGTTTTTCTTCGTCTTGTGTACCCTATATTGCCAGTTTCTCTAGATTGTTTTTGTTGTTTTTCTTCGTCTTGTGTACACTATGTTGCCAGTTTCTCTAGATTGTTTTTGTTGTGTTTTTCTTCGTCTTGTGTACACTATGTTGTCAGTTTCTCTGGATTGTTTTTGTTGTGTTTTTCTTCGTCTTGTGTACACTATGTTGCCAGTTTCTCTAGATTGTTTTTGTTTTGTTTTTCTTCGTCTTGTGTACCCTATGTTGCCAGTTTCTCTAGATTGTTTTTGTTGTGTTTTTCTTCGTCTTGTGTACCCTATGTTGTCAGTTTCTCTTGTTTTTGTTGTGTTTTTCTTCGTCTTGTGTACACTATGTTGCCAGTTTCTCTTGTTTTTGTTGTGTTTTTCTTCGTCTTGTGTACACTATGTTGCCAGTTTCTCTAGATTGTTTTTGTTGTGTTTTTCTTCGTCTTGTGTACCCTATGTTGTCAGTTTCTCTGGATTGTTTTTGTTTTGTTTTTCTTCATCTTGTGTACCCTATGTTGCCAGTTTCTCTAGATTGTTTTTGTTTTGTTTTTCTTCGTCTTGTGTACCCTATGTTGTCAGTTTCTCTGGATTGTTTTTGTTGTGTTTTTCTTCGTCTTGTGTACCCTATGTTGTCAGTTTCTCTGGATTGTTATTGTTTTGTTTTTCTTCGTCTTGTGTACACTATGTTGTCAGTTTCTCTTGTTTTTGTTGTGTTTTTCTTCGTCTTGTGTACCCTATGTTGTTAGTTTCTCTAGATTGTTTTTGTTTTGTTTTTCTTCGTCTTGTGTACACTATGTTGTCAGTTTCTCTGGATTGTTTTTGTTGTGTTTTTCTTCGTCTTGTGTACCCTATGTTGCCAGTTTCTCTAGATTGTTTTTGTTTTGTTTTTCTTCGTCTTGTGTACCCTATGTTGCCAGTTTCTCTGGATTGTTTTTGTTGTGTTTTTCTTCGTCTTGTGTACACTATGTTGCCAGTTTCTCTAGATTGTTTTTTTTGTGTGTTTCTTCGTCTTGTGTACACTATGTTGCCAGTTTCTCTAGATTGTTTTTGTTGTTTTTCTTCGTCTTGTGTACACTATGTTGCCAATTTCTCTAGATTGTTTTTGTTGTGTTTTTCTTCGTCTTGTGTACACTATGTTGCCAGTTTCTCTGGATTGTTTTTGTTGTTTTTCTTCATCTTGTGTACACTATGTTGCCAGTTTCTCTGGATTGTTTTTGTTGTTTTTCTTTGTCTTGTGTACACTATGTTGCCAGTTTCTCTAGATTGTTTTTGTTGTTTTTCTTCGTCTTGTGTACACTATGTTGCCAGTTTCTCTAGATTGTTTTTGTTGTTTTTCTTCGTCTTGTGTACACTATGTTGCCAGTTTCTCTAGATTGTTTTTGTTGTGTTTTTCTTCGTCTTGTGTACACTATGTTGCCAGTTTCTCTGGATTGTTTTTGTTGTTTTTCTTCGTCTTGTGTACACTATGTTGTCAGTTTCTCTGGATTGTTTTTGTTGTTTTTCTTCGTCTTGTGTACCCTATGTTGCCAGTTTCTCTAGATTGTTTTTGTTGTGTTTTTCTTCGTCTTGTGTACACTATGTTGCCAGTTTCTCTAGATTGTTTTTGTTGTGTTTTTCTTCGTCTTGTGTACACTATGTTGCCAGTTTCTCTAGATTGTTTTTGTTTTGTTTTTCTTCGTCTTGTGTACACTATGTTGCCAGTTTCTCTAGATTGTTTTTATTGTGTTTTTCTTCGTCTTGTGTACACTATGTTGCCAGTTTCTCTAGATTGTTTTTATTGTGTTTTTCTTCGTCTTGTGTACACTATGTTGCCAGTTTCTCTAGATTGTTTTTGTTTTGTTTTTCTTCGTCTTGTGTACACTATGTTGCCAGTTTCTCTGGATTGTTTTTGTTGTTTTTCTTCATCTTGTGTACACTATGTTGCCAGTTTCTCTAGGTTGTTTTTATTGTGTTTTTCTTCGTCTTGTGTACACTATGTTGCCAGTTTCTCTGGATTGTTTTTGTTGTTTTTCTTTGTCTTGTGTACACTATGTTGCCAGTTTCTCTGGATTGTTTTTGTTGGTTTTCTTCGTCTTGTGTACACTATGTTGCCAGTTTCTCTGGATTGTTTTTGTTGTTTTTCTTCGTCTTGTGTACACTATGTTGCCAGTTTCTCTGGATTGTTTTTGTTGTGTGTTTCTTTGTCTTGTGTACACTATGTTGCCAGTTTCTCTAGATTGTTTTTGTTGTGTTTTTCTTCGTCTTGTGTACCCTATGTTGCCAGTTTCTCCAGATTGTTTTTGTTGTGTTTTTCTTCGTCTTGTGTACACTATGTTGCCAGTTTCTCTTGTTTTTGTTGTGTTTTTCTTCGTCTTGTGTACACTATGTTGCCAGTTTCTCTAGATTGTTTTTATTGTGTTTTTCTTCGTCTTGTGTACACTATGTTGCCAGTTTCTCTGGATTGTTTTTGTTGTTTTTCTTCGTCTTGTGTACACTATGTTGCCAGTTTCTCTGGATTGTTTTTGTTGTGTTTTTCTTCGTCTTGTGTACACTATGTTGCCAGTTTCTCTAGATTGTTTTTGTTGTGTTTTTCTTCGTCTTGTGTACCCTATGTTGCCAGTTTCTCTAGATTGTTTTTGTTGTTTTTCTTCGTCTTGTGTACACTATGTTGCCAGTTTCTCTAGATTGGTTTTGTTGTGTGTTTCTTTGTCTTGTGTACACTAGTTGCCAGTTTCTCTAGATTGTTTTTGTTGTGTGTTTCTTTGTCTTGTGTACACTATGTTGCCAGTTTCTCCAGATTGTTTTTGTTGTGTTTTTCTTCGTCTTGTGTACACTATGTTGCCAGTTTCTCTTGTTTTTGTTGTGTTTTTCTTCGTCTTGTGTACACTATGTTGCCAGTTTCTCTGGATTGTTTTTGTTGTGTGTTTCTTCGTCTTGTGTACACTATGTTGCCAGTTTCTCTAGATTGTTTTTGTTGTGTTTTTCTTCATCTTGTGTACGCTATGTTGCCAGTTTCTCTAGATTGTTTTTGTTGTGTTTTTCTTCGTCTTGTGTACCCTATGTTGCCAGTTTCTCTAGATTGTTTTTGTTTTGTTTTTCTTCGTCTTGTGTACCCTATGTTGTCAGTTTCTCTGGATTGTTTTTGTTTTGTTTTTCTTTGTCTTGTGTACCCTATGTTGTCAGTTTCTCTGGATTGTTTTTGTTTTGTTTTTCTTCGTCTTGTGTACCCTATGTTGCCAGTTTCTCTAGATTGTTTTTGTTGTGTTTTTCTTCGTCTTGTGTACACTATGTTGTCAGTTTCTCTGGATTGTTTTTGTTGTGTTTTTCTTCGTCTTGTGTACCCTATGTTGCCAGTTTCTCTAGATTGTTTTTGTTGTTTTTCTTCGTCTTGTGTACACTATGTTGCCAGTTTCTCTAGATTGTTTTTGTTGTGTTTTTCTTCGTCTTGTGTACACTATGTTGTCAGTTTCTCTGGATTGTTTTTGTTGTGTTTTTCTTCGTCTTGTGTACACTATGTTGCCAGTTTCTCTAGATTGTTTTTGTTTTGTTTTTCTTCGTCTTGTGTACCCTAAGTTGCCAGTTTCTCTAGATTGTTTTTGATGTTTTTCTTCGTCTTGTGTACACTATGTTGCCAGTTTCTCTAGATTGTTTTTGTTGTGTTTTTCTTCGTCTTGTGTACACTATGTTGTCAGTTTCTCTGGATTGTTTTTGTTGTGTTTTTCTTCGTCTTGTGTACCCTATGTTGCCAGTTTCTCTAGATTGTTTTTGTTGTTTTTCTTCGTCTTGTGTACACTATGTTGCCAGTTTCTCTAGATTGTTTTTGTTGTGTTTTTCTTCGTCTTGTGTACACTATGTTGTCAGTTTCTCTGGATTGTTTTTGTTGTGTTTTTCTTCGTCTTGTGTACACTATGTTGCCAGTTTCTCTAGATTGTTTTTGTTTTGTTTTTCTTCGTCTTGTGTACCCTATGTTGCCAGTTTCTCTAGATTGTTTTTGTTGTGTTTTTCTTCGTCTTGTGTACCCTATGTTGTCAGTTTCTCTTTTTTTTGTTGTGTTTTTCTTCGTCTTGTGTACACTATGTTGCCAGTTTCTCTTGTTTTTGTTGTGTTTTTCTTCGTCTTGTGTACACTATGTTGCCAGTTTCTCTAGATTGTTTTTGTTGTGTTTTTCTTCGTCTTGTGTACCCTATGTTGTCAGTTTCTCTGGATTGTTTTTGTTTTGTTTTTCTTCATCTTGTGTACCCTATGTTGCCAGTTTCTCTAGATTGTTTTTGTTTTGTTTTTCTTCGTCTTGTGTACCCTATGTTGTCAGTTTCTCTGGATTGTTTTTGTTGTGTTTTTCTTCGTCTTGTGTACCCTATGTTGTCAGTTTCTCTGGATTGTTATTGTTTTGTTTTTCTTCGTCTTGTGTACACTATGTTGTCAGTTTCTCTTGTTTTTGTTGTGTTTTTCTTCGTCTTGTGTACCCTATGTTGTTAGTTTCTCTAGATTGTTTTTGTTGTGTTTTTCTTCGTCTTGTGTACACTATGTTGTCAGTTTCTCTGGATTGTTTTTGTTGTGTTTTTCTTCGTCTTGTGTACCCTATGTTGCCAGTTTCTCTAGATTGTTTTTGTTGTTTTTCTTCGTCTTGTGTACACTATGTTGCCAGTTTCTCTAGATTGTTTTTGTTGTGTTTTTCTTCGTCTTGTGTACACTATGTTGTCAGTTTCTCTGGATTGTTTTTGTTGTGTTTTTCTTCGTCTTGTGTACACTATGTTGCCAGTTTCTCTAGATTGTTTTTGTTTTGTTTTTCTTCGTCTTGTGTACCCTATGTTGCCAGTTTCTCTAGATTGTTTTTGTTGTGTTTTTCTTCGTCTTGTGTACCCTATGTTGTCAGTTTCTCTTTTTTTTGTTGTGTTTTTCTTCGTCTTGTGTACACTATGTTGCCAGTTTCTCTTGTTTTTGTTGTGTTTTTCTTCGTCTTGTGTACACTATGTTGCCAGTTTCTCTAGATTGTTTTTGTTGTGTTTTTCTTCGTCTTGTGTACCCTATGTTGTCAGTTTCTCTGGATTGTTTTTGTTTTGTTTTTCTTCATCTTGTGTACCCTATGTTGCCAGTTTCTCTAGATTGTTTTTGTTTTGTTTTTCTTCGTCTTGTGTACCCTATGTTGTCAGTTTCTCTGGATTGTTTTTGTTGTGTTTTTCTTCGTCTTGTGTACCCTATGTTGTCAGTTTCTCTGGATTGTTATTGTTTTGTTTTTCTTCGTCTTGTGTACACTATGTTGTCAGTTTCTCTTGTTTTTGTTGTGTTTTTCTTCGTCTTGTGTACCCTATGTTGTTAGTTTCTCTAGATTGTTTTTGTTGTGTTTTTCTTCGTCTTGTGTACACTATGTTGTCAGTTTCTCTGGATTGTTTTTGTTGTGTTTTTCTTCGTCTTGTGTACCCTATGTTGCCAGTTTCTCTAGATTGTTTTTGTTGTTTTTCTTCGTCTTGTGTACACTATGTTGCCAGTTTCTCTAGATTGTTTTTGTTGTGTTTTTCTTCGTCTTGTGTACACTATGTTGTCAGTTTCTCTGGATTGTTTTTGTTGTGTTTTTCTTCGTCTTGTGTACACTATGTTGCCAGTTTCTCTGGATTGTTTTTGTTTTGTTTTTCTTCGTCTTGTGTACCCTATGTTGCCAGTTTCTCTAGATTGTTTTTGTTGTGTTTTTCTTCGTCTTGTGTACCCTATGTTGTCAGTTTCTCTTTTTTTTGTTGTGTTTTTCTTCGTCTTGTGTACACTATGTTGCCAGTTTCTCTTGTTTTTGTTGTGTTTTTCTTCGTCTTGTGTACACTATGTTGCCAGTTTCTCTAGATTGTTTTTGTTGTGTTTTTCTTCGTCTTGTGTACCCTATGTTGTCAGTTTCTCTGGATTGTTTTTGTTTTGTTTTTCTTCATCTTGTGTACCCTATGTTGCCAGTTTCTCTAGATTGTTTTTGTTTTGTTTTTCTTCGTCTTGTGTACACTATGTTGCCAGTTTCTCTAGATTGTTTTTGTTGTGTTTTTCTTCGTCTTGTGTACACTATGTTGTCAGTTTCTCTGGATTGTTTTTGTTGTGTTTTTCTTCGTCTTGTGTACACTATGTTGCCAGTTTCTCTAGATTGTTTTTGTTTTGTTTTTCTTCGTCTTGTGTACCCTAAGTTGCCAGTTTCTCTAGATTGTTTTTGTTGTTTTTCTTCGTCTTGTGTACACTATGTTGCCAGTTTCTCTAGATTGTTTTTGTTGTGTTTTTCTTCGTATTGTGTACACTATGTTGTCAGTTTCTCTGGATTGTTTTTGTTGTGTTTTTCTTCGTCTTGTGTACCCTATATTGCCAGTTTCTCTAGATTGTTTTTGTTGTTTTTCTTCGTCTTGTGTACACTATGTTGCCAGTTTCTCTAGATTGTTTTTGTTTTGTTTTTCTTCGTCTTGTGTACACTATGTTGTCAGTTTCTCTGGATTGTTTTTGTTGTGTTTTTCTTCGTCTTGTGTACACTATGTTGCCAGTTTCTCTAGATTGTTTTTGTTTTGTTTTTCTTCGTCTTGTGTACCCTATGTTGCCAGTTTCTCTAGATTGTTTTTGTTGTGTTTTTCTTCGTCTTGTGTACCCTATGTTGTCAGTTTCTCTTGTTTTTGTTGTGTTTTTCTTCGTCTTGTGTACACTATGTTGCCAGTTTCTCTTGTTTTTGTTGTGTTTTTCTTCGTCTTGTGTACACTATGTTGCCAGTTTCTCTAGATTGTTTTTGTTTTGTTTTTCTTCGTCTTGTGTACACTATGTTGTCAGTTTCTCTGGATTGTTTTTGTTGTGTTTTTCTTCGTCTTGTGTACCCTATGTTGCCAGTTTCTCTAGATTGTTTTTGTTGTTTTTCTTCGTCTTGTGTACACTATGTTGCCAGTTTCTCTAGATTGTTTTTGTTGTGTTTTTCTTCGTCTTGTGTACACTATGTTGTCAGTTTCTCTGGATTGTTTTTGTTGTGTTTTTCTTCGTCTTGTGTACACTATGTTGCCAGTTTCTCTAGATTGTTTTTGTTTTGTTTTTCTTCGTCTTGTGTACCCTAAGTTGCCAGTTTCTCTAGATTGTTTTTGATGTTTTTCTTCGTCTTGTGTACACTATGTTGCCAGTTTCTCTAGATTGTTTTTGTTGTGTTTTTCTTCGTCTTGTGTACACTATGTTGTCAGTTTCTCTGGATTGTTTTTGTTGTGTTTTTCTTCGTCTTGTGTACACTATGTTGCCAGTTTCTCTAGATTGTTTTTGTTGTTTTTCTTCGTCTTGTGTACACTATGTTGCCAGTTTCTCTAGATTGTTTTTGTTGTGTTTTTCTTCGTCTTGTGTACACTATGTTGTCAGTTTCTCTGGATTGTTTTTGTTGTGTTTTTCTTCGTCTTGTGTACCCTATGTTGCCAGTTTCTCTAGATTGTTTTTGTTGTGTTTTTCTTCGTCTTGTGTACCCTATGTTGTCAGTTTCTCTTTTTTTTGTTGTGTTTTTCTTCGTCTTGTGTACACTATGTTGCCAGTTTCTCTTGTTTATGTTGTGTTTTTCTTCGTCTTGTGTACACTATGTTGCCAGTTTCTCTAGATTGTTTTTGTTGTGTTTTTCTTCGTCTTGTGTACCCTATGTTGTCAGATTCTCTGGATTGTTTTTGTTTTGTTTTTCTTCATCTTGTGTACCCTATGTTGCCAGTTTCTCTAGATTGTTTTTGTTTTGTTTTTCTTCGTCTTGTGTACACTATGTTGCCAGTTTCTCTAGATTGTTTTTGTTGTGTTTTTCTTCGTCTTGTGTACACTATGTTGTCAGTTTCTCTGGATTGTTTTTGTTGTGTTTTTCTTCGTCTTGTGTACACTATGTTGCCAGTTTCTCTAGATTGTTTTTGTTTTGTTTTTCTTCGTCTTGTGTACCCTAAGTTGCCAGTTTCTCTAGATTGTTTTTGTTGTTTTTCTTCGTCTTGTGTACACTATGTTGCCAGTTTCTCTAGATTGTTTTTGTTGTGTTTTTCTTCGTATTGTGTACACTATGTTGTCAGTTTCTCTGGATTGTTTTTGTTGTGTTTTTCTTCGTCTTGTGTACCCTATATTGCCAGTTTCTCTAGATTGTTTTTGTTGTTTTTCTTCGTCTTGTGTACACTATGTTGCCAGTTTCTCTAGATTGTTTTTGTTGTGTTTTTCTTCGTCTTGTGTACACTATGTTGTCAGTTTCTCTGGATTGTTTTTGTTGTGTTTTTCTTCGTCTTGTGTACACTATGTTGCCAGTTTCTCTAGATTGTTTTTGTTTTGTTTTTCTTCGTCTTGTGTACCCTATGTTGCCAGTTTCTCTAGATTGTTTTTGTTGTGTTTTTCTTCGTCTTGTGTACCCTATGTTGTCAGTTTCTCTTGTTTTTGTTGTGTTTTTCTTCGTCTTGTGTACACTATGTTGCCAGTTTCTCTTGTTTTTGTTGTGTTTTTCTTCGTCTTGTGTACACTATGTTGCCAGTTTCTCTAGATTGTTTTTGTTTTGTTTTTCTTCGTCTTGTGTACCCTATGTTGTCAGTTTCTCTGGATTGTTTTTGTTGTGTTTTTCTTCGTCTTGTGTACCCTATGTTGTCAGTTTCTCTGGATTGTTATTGTTTTGTTTTTCTTCGTCTTGTGTACACTATGTTGTCAGTTTCTCTTGTTTTTGTTGTGTTTTTCTTCGTCTTGTGTACCCTATGTTGTTAGTTTCTCTAGATTGTTTTTGTTTTGTTTTTCTTCGTCTTGTGTACACTATGTTGTCAGTTTCTCTGGATTGTTTTTGTTGTGTTTTTCTTCGTCTTGTGTACCCTATGTTGCCAGTTTCTCTAGATTGTTTTTGTTTTGTTTTTCTTCGTCTTGTGTACCCTATGTTGCCAGTTTCTCTGGATTGTTTTTGTTGTGTTTTTCTTCGTCTTGTGTACACTATGTTGCCAGTTTCTCTAGATTGTTTTTTTTGTGTGTTTCTTCGTCTTGTGTACACTATGTTGCCAGTTTCTCTAGATTGTTTTTGTTGTTTTTCTTCGTCTTGTGTACACTATGTTGCCAATTTCTCTAGATTGTTTTTGTTGTGTTTTTCTTCGTCTTGTGTACACTATGTTGCCAGTTTCTCTGGATTGTTTTTGTTGTTTTTCTTCATCTTGTGTACACTATGTTGCCAGTTTCTCTGGATTGTTTTTGTTGTTTTTCTTTGTCTTGTGTACACTATGTTGCCAGTTTCTCTAGATTGTTTTTGTTGTTTTTCTTCGTCTTGTGTACACTATGTTGCCAGTTTCTCTAGATTGTTTTTGTTGTGTTTTTCTTCGTCTTGTGTACACTATGTTGCCAGTTTCTCTAGATTGTTTTTGTTGTTTTTCTTCGTCTTGTGTACACTATGTTGCCAGTTTCTCTGGATTGTTTTTGTTGTTTTTCTTCGTCTTGTGTACACTATGTTGTCAGTTTCTCTGGATTGTTTTTGTTGTTTTTCTTCGTCTTGTGTACCCTATGTTGCCAGTTTCTCTAGATTGTTTTTGTTGTGTTTTTCTTCGTCTTGTGTACACTATGTTGCCAGTTTCTTCTAGATTGTCCATTTTTGATTTCCCATTCGGTATTCTCTAACGTTTATTATGTATAATTATTTATGATCTTCACATGTTTCTCTTTTATTTTAAGCAAAACTGGGTTAATGGGAGATATATTTATATTTTAGATTATAAGTTAAGAAGTTTGGATGCTATACAAGAAGGACTCAGATGGATTGGTGCAGATCAGATTAGAAATGTGGCTGTAAGTAAAATAATCTACCGGTAGTCAGAGAAATAATAATGTGTCTCTTATGGTATTATGTCTAACCCTATCATTGCTTTGGTCCTGTTCATCTGTATTACACTGTGTTTCTCTGTCTGTTATTGCACTTCTTTATTTATCAGAATGTTGGTGTAGTACAAAACAGGAATCATTAGAGAGGTTGAGCATTCAAATTTGTACGGGTACGTGTACACGTACTCTACATGATTGGAAAATTTTTACTTTTTGCGAAGTACAGTCAAACCTGTCGTAATGGTCACCTGCTCATAACGGTCACTTTCGTGCTCTCCCGGTGCATTTTACTATATATTTTAATTCTATATAGCGGTCACCTGTTCAATGTGGTCAGCGGTCACCATTGATAAGTAATTTTCAGCGTAAAACCTTTGTATAACGATAAATTTATCCTCGGGCGTTATTGGTAGGTATTGGTAGGAAAAGGTTTTTTTTAAATACTCTATATTGAATTAATGGGGAAGCAATATGAACTTAAATGGTGCTTAAAATTAAGTCAAAACGGCCATAAAATTTGTTACCTGTCCAGTAGACATTTTGGAGATGGAGTGCATAATAGTAAGGGTACCGTCGGTAGGGAGGCAGGAAAGACATACATTTTTTTGTCTGTAATAATTAATCTAACACATTGTCAAATGAGCCACCATACTCCTTTCTTATCTAAAAAAAACAATTCAAGTCCCTTTACTATGTTAGCATATATCCTTCAAAAGTCCATGTTTGTGGTGGTGCCACCTCCCTTTTTCCCATTTTGTGTAATGAACTTATATATATAGTCGTATAGAATATGTATTTTCTTTGTAATATGCCTATGACTCGCTGTGAGGTTCTAAAACAATATACACATATTCATATTATTTTTTTTTAATGAAGAATCTATATTGATTATGAATGATGAAATATGGTAGAAACTTAAATCATTGTAAAAATATGTGGCATTTGTAGATGCCGCCATTTTCATTCTTACAACAAAAACAATGCAATCTTTGCACAATTTTTACTTTCATTTACAGGATAGAACACAATTTTTTTTCACATGTACAAGAAAATACATATTCTATATAGTTCATCATGATATACTTAATCAAAATGTAAAATCTTCAAATATATGTCAAAATACCACACGTAAGTACTTACTTGTAAACGTCACTCTACACGTATGATGCAACTTGTACAATTGACATAAACCATGTGACCATTCAGTAGTGATGACGTAATACACGGGAAATTTAACGTACATGTAGACGTTCACATACAAGTTGTGCGGCTCAACCTCTCTATTGTCATGTCACCAAAATGTAACTTGTACTCAGATTTCCAAGAAATATTTATGATGGTTGCAATCTTTGCATTTTGGATTGGTTTGCACAAACCTCAAATAAATCTTAAATGTAAATTAATTCATACATATTTCAAGTAAATTTAAGTGTTAGTTAAGTTTTTTTAACGGTCACTTAAAATGAAAAAAGATTTTTGCAACTCTGCCCAGGTTATTAATATTTTGAAGAAAAGTTTACATTTAAGTCTTAAAAGAAACACAAATTTTAGTTTTCAAATAATATTATTTATTATAGAGTGTAATATATTTTAGACAATAGGAGGACATATAATGAGTCAAGCTCCAAACCATGATTTACAAACATTGTTGATGGCCATGGGTGCACAGCTGAACTTCCTGTGGCTTGGTGAGCTCAGAGTTATATATTTTCTTGGCACAACTGAACAGTAACATGAGTCTGGTACTAATGTCAAAAGTGATTGTAAATTGATTGGTTCCCGAAACAGTAAATAGGATGGGAATACCCTAAAAATTATTGGAATGACATTTGCTTCTGCTCTTTTTAAAAATTTCGAAGTTGTTTTGAACTTTTGACATTGCTGGATAAACTCAATATATGTACTTTTCAGTAAGAATACTATTTATTTGACCTTGCTGCGAAATAGGTCTGAAAAGCTTGTTATTGTACAAGTTTCTAAATTTGATATCTACATTTTTATTCTAAAAAACGTACATATAAATTTCATATTTTCTTACAATGTACATAGTTTATTTATCATGTTCAACATCAGTTACGATCAAGTAATAATATAAAGATGGGATCAATATAGATTAAGTTTACAATCCCTACAATTTTTGAATAAGAGGCAAAATTTCACTGATGTTGAAATCATAATTATTTAATTAAGAACCAACTATTAAAAAAATAAAATGTACAAATAAATCAATAACATGAAGGGGTGACATAAATTCTGTTTTTCAACTCTAAAAATAACATCATAACAGAAGAAAAATTGTAAATTCCCTCTAAAACAACAGTTTGTTGTTGTAAATTTATGTGGATCATTGCAAGCTAAGCAATCTTGAATGAGATGGATCTATAAAAAGTCACTTTGACTAATATATCTGTGATTTGTTTTATGACAAAAATATTTTCTGACATGGAATAAGAATGAAAATAAAAGGCCTTACTGGACGGCAAGTGTAATGGACGATTTTGATAATAACCAATTTATTTGTAAGCAAAAATGTCTAACCAAAATGTTTAAAGAAATTAATGGAATAATTTTTTTTTAATTTATGGGAAAGAAGAACTTATTTTGAGAAATTAATTGAGATAAGATAAGATAAGTTTTATTTAAAGTCGGTATGTTAAAAAAACAAATACAACACAAGTTCTAGAGAACTTTTGACCGACATGAATTATAATATTTTTCTCTGTATTTCAGATAAATCTGGTGTGGAGAAGAAGCTGAGCTGTAAACTAGATGATGCTTTCTTTCAAAATGGACCAGGTAGATTTGGTGCATCAGAGATTTTAACAACTATAAATATTCCTTTGACATCTAAAGTAAGTAAGAAAATATGGTTATCTATCCAAAGTTATAAGCTTAAAATCAGTACTGGAACATTGTAAAAATTACCGTGTAATACAAATGACCGTTTACCTTTTCAATCCAGACCCTTAAATTGACCAAGAATTACAGAATATTAAACTGCTACCCTTTTCAAAAATATGAAAAGTGACCAAAGATTACAGTGACTAATAAATAAGAAGAACGTGGTCAGATTGTTAGCTCTTCCCCGTAATGATTCAAGTATAACAGCTCTTCCACATAATGATTCAAGTATAACAGCTCTTCCCTGTAATGATTCAAGTATAACAGCTCTTCCCTGTAATGATGCAAGTATAACAACTCTTCCCCGTATTGATTCAAGTATAACAGCTCTTCCCCGTAATGATTCAAGTATAACAGCTCTTCCCCGTAATAATTCAAGTATAACAGCTCTTCCCCGTAATGATTCAAGTATAACAGCTCTTCCACGTAATGATTCAAGTATAACAGCTCTTCCCCGTAATGATTCAAGTATAACAGCTCTTTCCCATAATGATTCAAGTATAACAGCTCTTCCACGTAATGATTCAAGTATAACAGCTCTTCCCCGTAATGATTCAAGTATAACAGCTCTTCCACGTAATGATTCAAGTATGACAGCTCTTCCCCGTAATGATTCAAGTATAACAGCTCTTCCCCGTAATGATACAAGTATAACAGCTCTTCCCCGTATTGATTCAAGTATAACAGCTCTTCCCCGTATTGATTCAAGTATAACAGCTCTTCCCTGTAATGATTCAAGTATAACAGCTCTTCCCCGTATTGATTCAAGTATAACAGCTCTTCCCCGTAATGATTCAAGTATAACAGCTCTTCCCCGTAATAATTCAAGTATAACAGCTCTTCCCCGTAATGATTTAAGTATAACCGCTCTTCCACATAATGATTCAAGTATAACAGCTCTTCCCTGTAATGATTCAAGTATAACAGCTCTTCCCCATAATGATTCAAGTATAACAGCTCTTCCACATAATGATTCAAGTATAACAGCTCTTCCCCGTATTGATTCAAGTATAACAGCTCTTCCCCGTAATGATTCAAGTATAACAGCTCTTCCCCGTAATGATTCAAGTATAACAGCTCTTCCCCGTATTGATTCAAGTATAACAGCTCTTCCCCGTAATGATTCAAGTATAACAGCTCTTCCCCGTAATGATACAAGTATAACAGCTCTTCCCCGTAATGATACAAGTATAACAGCTCTTCCCCGTAATGATTCAAGTATAACAGCTCTTCCCCGTATTGATTCAAGTATAACAGCTCTTCCCCATATTGATTCAAGTATAACAGCTCTTCCCTGTAATGATTCAAGTATAACAGCTCTTCCCCGTAATGATTCAAGTATAACAGCTCTTCCACATAATGATTCAAGTATAACAGCTCTTCCCCGTAATGATTCAAGTATTACAGCTCTTCCCCGTATTGATTCAAGTATAACAGCTCTTCCCCGTAATGATACAAGTATAACAGCTCTTCCCGTAATGATTCAAGTATAACAGCTCTTCCCTGTAATGATTCAAGTATAACAGCTCTTCCCCGTATTGATTCAAGTATAACAGCTCTTCCACGTAATGATTCAAGTATAACAGCTCTTCCCCGTAATGATTCAAGTATAACAGCTCTTCCCCGTAATGATTCAAGTATAACAGCTCTTCCCCGTATTGATTCAAGTATAACAGCTCTTCCCCGTAATGATTCAAGTATAACAGCTCTTCCCCGTAATAATTCAAGTATAACAGCTCTTCCCCGTAATGATTTAAGTATAACCGCTCTTCCACATAATGATTCAAGTATAACAGCTCTTCCCTGTAATGATTCAAGTATAACAGCTCTTCCCCATAATGATTCAAGTATAACAGCTCTTCCACGTAATGATTCAAGTATAACAGCTCTTCCCCGTATTGATTCAAGTATAACAGCTCTTCCCCGTAATGATTCAAGTATAACAGCTCTTCCCCGTAATGATTCAAGTATAACAGCTCTTCCCCGTATTGATTCAAGTATAACAGCTCTTCCCCGTAATGATTCAAGTATAACAGCTCTTCCCCGTAATGATACAAGTATAACAGCTCTTCCACGTAATGATTCAAGTATAACAGCTCTTCCCCGTATTGATTCAAGTATAACAGCTCTTCCCCGTAATGATTCAAGTATAACAGCTCTTCCCCGTAATGATACAAGTATAACAGCTCTTCCCCGTAATGATACAAGTATAACAGCTCTTCCCCGTAATGATACAAGTATAACAGCTCTTCCCCGTAATGATTCAAGTATAACAGCTCTTCCCCGTATTGATTCAAGTATAACAGCTCTTCCCCATATTGATTCAAGTATAACAGCTCTTCCCTGTAATGATTCAAGTATAACAGCTCTTCCCCGTAATGATTCAAGTATAACAGCTCTTCCACATAATGATTCAAGTATAACAGCTCTTCCCCGTAATGATTCAAGTATTACAGCTCTTCCCCGTATTGATTCAAGTATAACAGCTCTTCCCCGTAATGATACAAGTATAACAGCTCTTCCCGTAATGATTCAAGTATAACAGCTCTTCCCTGTAATGATTCAAGTATAACAGCTCTTCCCCGTATTGATTCAAGTATAACAGCTCTTCCACGTAATGATTCAAGTATAACAGCTCTTCCCCGTAATGATTCAAGTGTAACAGCTCTTCCCCGTAATAATTCAAGTATAACAGCTCTTCCCCGTAATGATACAAGTATAACAGCTCTTCCACGTAATGATTCAAGTATAACAGCTCTTCCCCGTATTGATTCAAGTATAACAGCTCTTCCCCGTATTGATTCAAGTATAACAGCTCTTCCCTGTAATGATTCAAGTATAACAGCTCTTCCCCGTATTGATTCAAGTATAACAGCTCTTCCCCGTATTGATTCAAGTATAACAGCTCTTCCCCGTAATGATTCAAGTATAACAGCTCTTCCCCGTAATGATTCAAGTATAACAGCTCTTCCACGTAATGATTCAAGTATAACAGCTCTTCCCCGTAATGATTCAAGTATAACAGCTCTTCCCCGTAATGATTCAAGTATAACAGCTCTTCCCCGTAATGATTCAAGTATAACAGCTCTTCCCCGTAATTATTCAAGTATAACAGCTCTTCCCCGTAATGATTCAAGTATAACAGCTCTTCCCTGTAATGATGCAAGTATAACAACTCTTCCCCGTATTGATTCAAGTATAACAGCTCTTCCCTGTAATGATTCAAGTATAACAGCTCTTCCACGTAATGATTCAAGTATAACAGCTCTACCCCGTAATGATTCAAGTATAACAGCTCTTCCCCATATTGATTCAAGTATAACAGCTCTTCCCCATAATGATTTAAGTATAACAGCTCTTCCCCGTAATAATTCAAGTATAACAGCTCTTCCCCGTAATGATACAAGTATAACAGCTCTTCCCCGTAATGATTCAAGTATAACAGCTCTTCCCCGTAATGATTCAAGTATAACAGCTCTTCCCCGTAATAATTCAAGTATAACAGCTCTTCCCTGTAATGATTCAAGTATAACAGCTCTTCCATGTAATGATTCAAGTATAACAGCTCTTCCCCGTAATGATTCAAGTATAACAGCTCTTCCCCGTATTGATTCAAGTATAACAGCTCTTCCCCATAATGATTTAAGTATAACAGCTCTTTCCCGTAATAATTCAAGTATAACAGCTCTTCCCCGTAATGATACAAGTATAACAGCTCTTCCACGTAATGATTCAAGTATAACAGCTCTTCCCCGTATTGATTCAAGTATAACAGCTCTTCCCCGTATTGATTCAAGTATAACAGCTCTTCCCAGTAATGATTCAAGTATAACAGCTCTTCCCCGTATTGATTCAAGTATAACAGCTCTTCCCCGTAATGATTCAAGTATAACAGCTCTTCCCCGTAATGATTCAAGTATAACAGCTCTTCCACGTAATGATTCAAGTATAACAGCTCTTCCCCGTAATGATTCAAGTATAACAGCTCTTCCCCGTAATGATTCAAGTATAACAGCTCTTCCACGTAATGATTCAAGTATAACAGCTCTTCCCCGTATTGATTCAAGTATAACAGCTCTTCCACGTAATGATTCAAGTATAACAGCTCTTCCCCGTAATGATTCAAGTATAACAGCTCTTCCCCGTAATGATTCAAGTATAACAGCTCTTCCCCGTATTGATTCAAGTATAACAGCTCTTCCCCATAATGATTCAAGTATAACAGCTCTTCCCTGTAATGATTCAAGTATAACAGCTCTTTCCTGTAATGATTCAAGTATAACAGCTCTTCCCCGTATTGATTCAAGTATAACAGCTCTTCCACGTAATGATTCAAGTATAACAGCTCTTCCCCGTAATGATTCAAGTATAACAGCTCTTCCCCGTAATAATTCAAGTATAACAGCTCTTCCACGTAATGATACAAGTATAACTGCAACTGGGAAGTAATTAATTGGAAAACATGGTGATTGCTTTGTAAATCCAAAAGTTTTAATTTTCATACATGTATTAATATCGAAAAAAAAATACAAACTATTCAAGCTGATTTAAATTGGTACTAATAAGTCTGCTTGATTTGTTAGGATGTATATGTAAGGTTCTACAAACAGCCAGGGAGACGAGGATTTGATTATGCTGTGTTGAATGCAGCCATGTTTGTTCAGATGAATCCTGACAGTCATGTTGTCAAGGACGCCAGGATATGTATTGGAAATATTGATAAGAAACCCTTGTTGGCAAAGGCAACAGCTGCAAAACTATCTGGAAAGTAGGTTGTTTTTGTATATTATATAAAGAAAGTTATAAGGTTTATATACCATAAAATATTCTGATATGATGTTCTTTGTCTTTCATACCAGTATAGATCTCCATTGATGAAAATTTAATATTTCGACTTATTATTTCTTTAACAGGATATACAAGTAAATATTTGATTACTAAAAGCTGGTCTTAAGGAAGTTACAATAATGTCGTCAGCATCATTTGTAAACTTTTCCAAACAGCTTCCATTCACAATTCATATGTATATATGCTGTTAAGGTAAATATTCATGCTTCATTAACTTGATTTAAAAAAAAAAAACAACTTGATTTAAAGCATTTGTCATAGATGTTTTTTGAGTTCATCATAATTTTTAAAGAGGATAAACCAATGACCCTTTTGGCTCATCGTGCAATGAAAGTTCCTTGGAACATCTAGTTTTAATAAAGCATTGTCTTGTTTGTTTCCATTTCATCTCCTAAAGAAAATTTTAAATAATTTTGTGAATATTTTTATTTTATAGAAAATGGGAAGATATAGTGTTGAGTGAAGTGGCTGATGAGTTGATCAGTGAGTTAGCTGGTATAGAGACATGTGATGATTTACAGTTTAAAACAACACTGGCTGCTAGTTTTATATACAAGTTCTATCTTCAAATGAACAAAAACCTTGGGGTATGTATATATATAATTTTACAAAATCAGACCTTATTTTTTAATTCCTAACTGCTTATGTTAAAATATGTCGAAAATATATAAATAAATTCATTAGATTATATGCACTGACAGTCACAATGTATAATTGAAAAAAATTTGATTTGATGTGAATATTGCAATCTGATTGGCTGATCCGCCTGGAGCAACATTGGTTATACTTGATAACCTGGGTTGGTATTTTGACGTCGCCAACATATTCATTTGCCCTCGATAAATTAAAATAGTCCCATGAAATAATCGTAATTAAGATTGAAGAATCATTACATTTTGTTGTAAAAATTAAATTATAAGGAATATTTTCAATTTTTGGATAGGTTATACTTGGTTTGGAACAGTTTAGGCTTTTCATGAACCGCTTTGCAGTTTATTATGCACATACTGTCCCAAGCCAGGTTTTACTGTATAACCTGTTCAAAAATTGAACATATTTCTTAAGTAAGTATATTGAACTTGAATAGGCTGTTTCCTTCAATGGCTTGAATAAAAAAATTGTCTTCTCATCTAACATTTTATCTATACAAGATATGTGGTTTTTTCTGTTGATCAGAAATCCAAGATGGCCACCATGGTTTTAACATAGGACAATATTGGAAAATGAAATTTTTTTTTTCTCAGAAACTAGAAATTCGATTGAATTCAAAACTGTCGATGAATAAACCTTGATTGGTCCCTTACAACATTTTTTATTTTTGTGTCAATTGCAAATCCAAGATGGCCACCATAATAGATCAAATTTAACATAGGACCCTATGAGACAAAGCTTTCACAATTATTCCTATATGAAACTAATGAACCTTTTGAAAGCAAATTGGACTTGAATGAACCTTGGATGGTTAGGTTGAAAATATGTGACCATGTTGGTTGAAATACTATCGTTTTTGCTATTCTGTATATGTCATACCAATGAGCTTCTGGTTTACAATACAGATACCAGATACAGATCCACAGGTAACTAGTGCTACAGATAATCTACCACTGGATCCATCTACTGGTATCCAGGTGTACGACATGCCTGATGATGATGGGGTCCATGCTGTGTGGCAACCAGTACCTAATGTAGGATCAGAATACATTGTCTCTGGAGAAGCAGTATTTATTGATGATATGCCACGATTACAGAGTAAGTATTTGTAATTATGCCACAAATGCTAGTCACCTGGTGCAATAAGTTTTACCCATGTCTATAGGGGCCGTCGTGATCGTGATCGTATGGTAGTTGGATTTACAACTACCAGTGTAATCAGTGCATATCACCACTAAAGTTGTGAGTTCGAACCCCGTTCATGGAAATATGTACTATGTGATAAAGTTTGTCAGTTACTTGCAACAGGTCGATGGTTTTCTCTTGGTACTCTGGTTTCCTCCACCAGTCTCAGGACATTTTCTCACCTATTCCTCCAATTGTTCTGAAGAACTTTATAAAAAATTTGATTAATTATTAAAGAATTTCAAGCTCTAGCTGAAACACTTCTAGTTCTTTCAGCAGATTGTCTATATTTTTAACAAAGAAAACCTACTTCAAAGAGTCAACAATAGTTGCTAAAATATATGGCCTTTATGATTTAGATTTTTTGACAGATTAGTTTAGGTATGTCAGACTTTAGCTTTTAAGCTTTGTTGATGATTTCATCATGCACTTGCGAGTGAGTGATATGTAGTTTAACACCAACTGAACAATTCTTTTTAGCTATATCATGGCAAGAACAAGTTAATTATCCCCTTGCCAACGAAGTTGCGAAGGGATATAGTAACGCTGCCGTCCGTCCGTCCGTCCTTCCGTAACATTCTTGTGAACACTCTAGAAACAACATCCTTCAATGGATTTTGACCAAACTTGGTACATACTTAGTCCTTCAGAAAATCTGGAACCCTATTGATTTTCAAGGTCATAGGTCAAAGGTCAAGGTCACCGGGTGAAATATTTACTGCGTAACATCCTTGTGAACACTCTAGAATCAACATCCTTCAATGGATTTTGACCAAACATGGTACATACTTAGTCCTTAAGATAATCTGGAATCCTGTTGATTTTCAAGGTCATAGGTCAAAGGTCAAGGTCACTGGGTCAAATTTATAGGCATTGCCCTTGTTTTCAATGAAATGATGATGAGGTTCACTTTGTACTAGACCAACATGCTTAGTTGGATTTTTATATCGCTAGCTCACAGAAACAACAGTCCGCAGATAGACATGACACTCCACTAGTAACTGATTCCAAGCCAACTAGTCTTTGCTCTTTCTCCTTAATGCTGTACACGCTTAGCATAGAAACAACAAATACTAATTTTCTAGTTTTTAGTTTGACCAGATCGGGACTCGAACCCAAGATCTACTGCACTTGAGGAAAGCATGCTAACCATTACAACACCGATGCAGTTCCATGCATTTGTATGTTTAAAAATTCTCAAGCTATTTTTATCTTCACGACATAAGTATGCATTCTTGTATCAGAATATGATCATTGTCATAACAGAGAGTTGGTTAATAGCCTTATTGGTGTTTATTGTCACATTCAGCTATTTTTTCAAATATACCATGACAACCAGACTTATTGGGGGGAGAAAATCCAGGACAAAGCAAGATGAATGGTGTCATTTATCACTGCATTTAGAGTTGTAGATACTCCCAAAAATTACAAAAATTATCGTGACACTATAAAGAGGGTTAGGGTTATGGTGTTTAATGCCACTTCCACTAATATTTCAGTTATAGCGTGGTGGTCAGTCCCACTGGTGGAGGAAACCGGAGCACTCGCAGGAAGCCAAACACTATAAAGAAGTTATCTGTTTAATTATATAACTGTCTTGATAGTATCAGGTTAGATAAGTTTTAAAGTACTTGATTTTCTCATTACAGATGAACTGTTTGCCAGTTTGGTTACCAGTACAAGAGCTCATGCTAATATTGTAAAGATTGATACGTCTGAGGCTTTGGCAGTACCAGGGGTGGTAGATTTTGTGTGTCACACTGACATCCCTGGAAATCAGGAATTTGGAGTTACACTACCAGACAGCACTGTATTTGCCACAGATAAGGTTAGTAACAGGAGCTGTAGATTTGTTAGATGATTGCTCTAATGTCAAAAATATTTTTTTTTTATCAATGTGTGACGTAAAAGTGTTTTTGACATTTGGCACTGATTTGACAACTGTTTTACCTGTTTTGTTCAAGTATTGTTGTAAATACTGTTATAGTGACAGCCGGAAACTTTGAGCTGTAATGAAAGGGGGAGGTTTGGCACTTTAAAATCTGATTCAACCCACCATTTCTTTAGAAATGCCTGTACCAAGTCAGGGTCATTACGGTTTTCACAGTTTTCCGGTTGTTGACTGATTTTGTCTGTTTATATAATTATGAGTTTTGACTTTCCCTTTGTTAGATTGTTCGGAGTTCGGTAATTTTGTTATTACCCTTATTTACACAACACTATCCATAGTGTATGTACAAACCCAAATAGAAGGCAATGTGAAAATGGGCTGAAAAGGCACGGTACTGAGAAAAATCTTGAATTAGAGTAATGCATTTCTTTTAAAATTTGACAATAGGAAGCTGTAGAATTATACTTGGGTTGTTAGTTGATAGTTGGTGCCTCTACACATCCAACTAACTTCTGATTCACCAGAAAAAGTAGTACATTAATACATTGTATAATTACAGTAAATTAAAATAGTTTTAGGTTTTGTTTATGGTGCTTAACGCCACTTTTAACAATATTTCAGTCATATCGTGGCGATCAGCATATAACTCAACAGGTTTCTGAAGAATGTATGATGTCCCTCTATTGAAAGCATTAATCATCAATCAATCAATTTTTTTCTCTTGGTATTCCAGTTTCATCAATCAATAAAACTGACCACCACAATATTACTGAAATATT
Organism: Bathymodiolus brooksi; assembly: GCA_963680875.1. Lineage (NCBI taxonomy): Eukaryota > Metazoa > Mollusca > Bivalvia > Mytilida > Modiolidae > Bathymodiolus > Bathymodiolus brooksi. Next base: position 98,813,970 of record OY804584.1, read on the forward strand.
GTTGAAGGTGGTATTAAACACCAAAACCCTAACCAATCAATCAATCATCGATTAATCAATCAATTAGTCCATCAATCATCAATCCAGCAACCAATCAAGCATTGATCAATCATTGATCAATCAATCAATCAATCAATCAATCAATCAATCAATCAATCAATCAATCAATCAATCAATCAATCAATCAATCAATCAATCAATCAATCAATCAATCTATTTTCAGGTTCTATTCTATGGACAGATTATTGGTTGTATTGTAGCAGATACGAGAGAGATAGCTAGTTCTGCTGTACAACTAGTCAGGATTACGTATGAAGATCTAGAGGCTGTTTATACCATTGATGTAATACACATACTGGTTTTTTTTTATCTTTGCTTTCAATATCTAATCCAATTGTATTATAGATTATAATTATTAGTCCCTATTGTAACGAGCCACTCCCACCAAACATCACCTATAGGTGATGATATCAGTATTACTGGTAACTTACGCACCTATAGGTGATGATATCAGTATTACTGGTAACTTACACACCTATAGGTGATGATATCAGTATTACTGGTAACTTACACACCTATAGGTGATGATATCAGTATTACTGGTAACTTACACACCTATAGGTGATGATATCAGTATTACTGGTAACTTACTCACCTATAGGTGATGATATCAGTATTACTGGTAACTTACACACCTATAGGTGATGATATCAGTATTACTGGTAACTTACACACCTATAGGTGATGATATCAGTATTACTGGTAACTTACACACCTATAGGTGATGATATCAGTATTACTGGTAACTTACACACCTATAGGTGATGATATCAGTATTACTGGTAACTTACACACCTATAGGTGATGATATCAGTATTACTGGTAACTTACTCACCTATAGGTGATGATATCAGTATTACTGGTAACTTACACACCTATAGGTGATGATATCAGTATTACTGGTAACTTACACACCTATAGGTGATGATATCAGTATTACTGGTAACTTACACACCTATAGGTGATGATATCAGTATTACTGGTAACTTACACACCTATAGGTGATGATATCAGTATTACTGGTAACTTACACACCTATAGGTGATGATATCAGTATTACTGGTAACTTACTCACCTATAGGTGATGATATCAGTATTACTGGTAACTTACACATGTTTCCTTTGATCTCTCTGAGTGATATTGTCAGTTTCAAGGGACTGACTCAATGAGTTTTCTGGCATAAATTAAACTAAAATTTCCTATAAACGTACCAAATTTATACTTCAAGTTAACTAATGATATGACTTATCCAAGTTCCTGATAACCAGGTTTAACTAATTTGTTGAAGATATGTTTTCTAATATATCTATTATTTATTGTTTAAATTTACTGTTTATTGTGGCGTGGGGGACATTTTTTAACTTTATTAAATAATCGTTAGAGCCCCCTCAAAAAACATTCATAGATTTCAGTTTTTTAAGAATTTTTTTTCAACTCATTACAATTGTAATTTCAGGAAGCCATTGAGAAGAACTCGTTGTATGAAAATAATATCTCTTTTGATGAGGGAGACATAGATAAAGCTATGAGTGAGGCTGACGTTATTGTGAGTGGGAAGGTAGAGACTCATGCACAAGAACACCTCTATCTAGAACCACATACAGCCTTAGCTGTACCTAAGATAGAACAGAGGGAGATGGATATATATGCATCCACACAAGCTAACAATGACGTGCAGGTAAAAATACATTATTATTTCATGTTCCGAGTATTGGGGTTAGAATTTTTTTTTTTATGGTGTTTGACTCCACTTTCAACAATATTTCAGTTATATTGTGGCAGTCAGTTTTATTGGTGGAGGAAACCGGAGTACCAGGAGAAAACCACTGACATGTCACAAATCACTGACGAACTCTATCACATAATGTTGTATCGAGTACATCTCGCCTGAGGGGGATTCAAACTCTAAACGTTAGTGGTGATAGGCATTGATTGCATAGGTAGTTATAAATCCAACTACCATGCGATCATGGCCACGAAGGCCCCTTGGACTATTTAGATTACTGTATCATTGTTTGTGTAATAACATAGCAGAGATATTCCTTAGATTTAATGTATGTCACATATTTGTCACGTGATGTCAGAGACTGACTTTGATTGATTTATTGTTGTTTAATGTCTAGTGAGCAGGCCTTGCAGTTATAAAGCTTTTCTCAATACTTTAGATAATGATTTTTGTTATCAGAGTATGTGAAAAATCAAAATCTAGCATTTTAATTGGTTCAATTTCCTATCTCAGACTCAAAATATGTTATGACCACAAACCCAGTATATCAGCTATGTGAACAAAAGTGCAAACAAAAATATGTCAGGAAAAAATGGTGGCACTGAGGTGGGACAATGGATTGATGTTCTGATTGCCACAGGTTAAATAGAAAACCTATGTAGGTAGGGTTGTATAATGTAGCAGTTGTCCCTCTCAAACAGCTTGTACTCTACACAAGAGAAATTAGGTCCCATTTCTTGACCCCAGGGTTGCAAATATAAAGTGTATGGTGCTCATATAATATTAAATTTCTCAAATTTGACAATATCATATGAAAAAAGAGAATACAATTTTTGTTAGCCAGCTAATTACTTTCAGATTAGATTATATTATAGCATATATCGACTGATAGAGCCACTCCCACCAAAGCACACTACTCTAATTATCAGGCCAGATTTCAGATGCACTGAGATAGTAAACTTCTACTAAATTGTCCCCCTCAAGAGAAGCTACCCCTTTTACACAGCCACTCCCTCCAAAGGCCATCCTTCTTATTTGGCCAGATTTCAGATTCACTGAGATAGTAAAATACTACTAAATTGTCCCCTTCAAGACAAGCCCCTTCTTATAAAGCCCACTTTTTCATTGCAGAAGGGGTGGTCTTATAAGAGAGGTACTAATATACTTTGAATTCAATTCATTACAGAAGAGGTGGTCTTATAAGAGAGGTACTAATGTACTTTAAATTCAATTCATTACAGAAGGGGTGGTCTTATAAGAGAGGTACTAATGTACTTTTAATTCAATTCATTACAGAAGGGGTGGTCTTATAAGACAGGTACTAATGTACTTTTAATTCAATTCATTACAGAAGAGGTGGTCTTATAAGAGAGGTACTAATGTACTTTTAATTCAATTCATTACAGAAGGGGTGGTCTTATAAGACAGGTACTAATGTACTTTTAATTCAATTCATTACAGAAGAGGTGGTCTTATAAGAGAGGTACTAATGTACTTTTAATTCAATTCATTACAGAAGGGGTGGTCTTATAAGACAGGTACTAATGTACTTTTAATTCAATTCATTACAGAAGGGGTGGTCTTATAAGAGAGGTACTAATGTACTTTTAATTCAATTCATTACAGAAGAGGTGGTCTTATAAGACAGGTACTAATGTACTTTTAATTCAATTCATTACAGAAGGGGTGGTCTTATAAGACAGGTACTAATGTACTTTTAATTCAATTCATTACAGAAGGGGTGGTCTTATAAGAGAGGTACTAATGTACTTTCAATCATTTATTTACCGTGATAGAGTGGCTCCAAAATAAAGTCAAACTTTATTTAATTTTTAGGTTGAGGTTTCTAAAATTCTGAACATTCCACGAAACAGAATTAATGTAAGAGTGAGAAGATTGGGTAAGGATCTGTTAAATACATAGAAGATTTAGATTTTATATTGTTAAGGAGAATTTGAATATACCAAAGGGGTTATCAGAATCCGTATATCGAAGAAGAACAGACAACACAATGGCCAAAAGAAAAAGTACAAAATGACAAACAACGATCTACAAAACATACATATAACACTAAAGATCGAGCAACACAAGGGTTAAGGTTTTGGTGTTTAACACCACTTGTAACAATATTTCAGTTACATCGTGACTGTCAGTTTTATTGTTGGAGGAAACTGGAGAAAACCACTGACCTAACAAACTTCATCACATAATGTTATATCGAGTACACCTCACTATGAGCTGAATGCTAACACAACGTTAGTAGTTACAGGCACAGATTACATAGCTAATTCATCTGTAATAATTTTTTTATGCATTTCATATAAAAACAATTACATATACATGTATATAGTTATTTTCCAAAAGTCGTTTCTTAGTAGATTTTATGGACATTTTTCCATTTTGAATTAGAATTAATTTAAAGATTTCATATGATTGTGTGTTATTTTATTTATTAGAGTTTATAATTAAGCACAAATATGAATTTTCGATTTTACAATTTACTATGATGATATAGTTATATTTGTTCAATATAAATTAAATTTGGTGTTAAATTATATTTAAAAAAATTAGAAATACGATTATATAAAAATTATACGAAGAATATCAATTAATTTTGTTTTTGTTTTTAAAGATAAAAATTGCATATTTATAGGTGGCGCATTTGGAGGTAAAGGTGCAGACTCATCAATATTTCCAACTGGAATAGCAGCCATTGCAGCATGGAAGTAGGTCAAGTATGGAAGAGTTGTCTTTCCTTGTATTTGTAAAAAAATGTTGTTGTATCACCATTTAATTCCTCTGCCACTGAGCCTTAGAAAGCAAAACACAGTTTTGTACAAAATTATAGAAAAAGAGGGGGGAGTAAGGCATTACCTAACAACTCATACAAGCCTATCACGAATACAGTGTGGGTTCGCACCCAGCTTTGTTAATTACAAAAAGGGTGCACTCGACTCGCAGCCACAAGTGATAAAGTTTACCAGTTGCTTGCCCATGGTCGGTGCTCTGGGTACCCCAGCCTCTTCCACCACTAAAACTGGTCACCATGATATAGCTGAAATATTGCTGAAAGTGGCGTTAAAACACCAAAATTCAAAAATCAATCAGCCATTGTGGAGTAGAATATATTATTGGATTTGATGTTTGTGATTTGGCCTCTGTTTCTATTAGTTTTCCATTAGATTTTGGACCAAATTTGAAATGAATTTACATGATAAAAAATGATTATCAGTCAACTTTAAATGTTGCTGTTAAAGAGCCTCCCTAGGAACCTCTGGATTGAATAGCTTGTACAAAATTTTAAATTCTGACATCATTTAATAATGTATGTTACTATTTATAGAACCAAACGACCAGTAAGATGTGTTTTTGACAGAGCTACAGACATGAGAACAACAGGGAAGAGACACCCCATCAAGGCATTGTATAAGGTGAGAGGTCATTCTGGGTGTGTTTGTATGATAGTTGGAGTAATATCAACATGTACATGTACTTATACAATAAATGCTTATTACCACAAAAGCTTTGGGGCCGTCATGGTCGTGATCATATGGTAGTTGGATTTAAGACTACCTATGCAAGCGGTGCCTATCACCACTAACGTTGTGAGTTCGAATCCCGCTCAGGCGAGGTGTACTTGATAAAACATTATATGATAAAGTTTGTCAGTGACTTGCTACAGGTCGGTGGTTTTCTCTGTGTACTCTGCTTTCCTCCACCAATAAATCTGACCGCCACGATATAGCTGAATTGTTAATCACCATATACCACCTAAGCCACCACAAAAGCTGTGAGTTCATTCCAGCTCATTGCTATGTGTACTAAGTAAAATTTTATGTGATGGAGATTGTTAGAGATTTCTGTCGTGTCAGTGGTATTCTCTTGGAAACTTCTGTTTCATCCACCAATACATCTGACGACCATGATAAAGATGAAATGTTGTTGAAAAAAAACCAAACAAACATATTAGTATATATTTATTGTCACAATAAATATATACTAATATGTTTGTTTGTTTTTTTTTAGTGAATTGATATTTTAGAGCAAAATTGCATTGAAGGCGAAGTCTGAGATGTGAGATGCAATGAGAATTTCATTGCGAGCAAAAGATATCAATGATAGTATGTTTATCAAGGATTTGTCAAAAAGAACTCGGTGACCTGATTTACGTCTTATCGAATAAACTGTCACCTCAATAATGCAGGCAGCGGTCACTCAAAGTTTATTCCATCATATCAGTTTACCAGCATTTACTGGTCAGATGTCATTCTAAACTTTAAAACATCATCCATTATTATATATTTAGATCTTATCAATACACGATTGTACTAAATAAGCAATCACATTATTGAATGGTTCTCTTAATTATCTGTAAATTTAGTATTATTTTACTGTCTCAAATCTGAAACCTGGTTGAAGTAGACTTATAAAAGGGAGACTACTGAACTTGTAACTGTTCTTTTTGTTTGAAGGCTGATGTTACAAAAGAAGGGAAATAACTTGTATATGTTATTTTTGTTTGTAGGCTGGTGTTACAAAAGAAGGGAAGTAACTTGTATATGTTATTTTTGTTGTAGACTGATGTTACAAAAGAAGGGAAGTAACTTGTATATGTTCTTTTTGTTTGTAGGCTGATGTTACAAAAGATGGGAAGTACCTTGTATATGTTATTTTTGTTTGTAGGCTGGTGTTACAAAGGAAGGGAAGTAACTTGTATATGTTATTTTTGTTTGTAGGCTGGTGTTACAAAAGAAGGGAAGTAACTTGTATATGTTATTTTTGTTTGTAGGCTGGTGTTACAAAAGAAGGGAAGTAACTTGTATATGTTATTTTTGTTTGTAGGCTGGTGTTACAAAAGAAGGGAAGTAACTTGTATATGTTATTTTTGTTGTAGGCTGGTGTTACAAAAGAAGGGAAGTTACTTGGACTAGAATATACAATGTACTTGAATGCAGGTTGGAGCATGGGAGTTAGCTACTGGGTAATGTTTATAGTGTAAACAAATGTTTTGTCAGTCAAATATATTTGCTATTGGGGCCATTACTTTGTTATTGAGGCCATTACTTTGCAGTAAGTTCATTGGCGAAATTATAATGATCATTATAGGGGATAGACTACCTTAACGACATTAAGAAAAATTCTGAAGACATCCAACCCCAGGTTACACTTCCTATATAAACAATGGCTGAAAAGTCCATTTTATATCTTCTATCATATGAGAATTAATATGTACATTCAAAACAATATAAATTAAAGATATGTCATTGTGGTATTTAAGTTTCGCAAATATTAATCTTTCAGATGCACTTTAATTTGATGCAAAGTGGTAAACAGTTTTGATATCCGACCGTTTCATATGCCTTGCAACTGGATAACCCATAGTAGGCATTCTATCGTAATCTGAAACAGAAGATAATACAAGAATACCCCATCCCATATAGCAATCTGCAGCAGAAGATGATACTAAATGACCTTGCTCCCCCAAATGCTGTTTTCAGCAGAAAATAATTAGGATAAACAACAAGTCAGAAAATGCATATTCATGTACAGTGCTGTATTATAAGTCTGTGCACCTAACGATTCCGAGGATGACAACATTGTAAAGAAAAGTTTCTCTAAGTAAATTTGCTATTAAAAGAAACATAGATCATTCTTCTATTCATCTATGTAAAAATAAAAAAAATAAAGAACAATAACTAATAAAACGATTGGAAAAAATTTACATACATACCCTATGATTTTTGTTGATGTTATTTGACATGTTTTATAAGTCTGTGCATCACTGCCTTTATCAGATATGTATGGCTTGGAATTAAAAAATGGGTGCGAAATGTCAGTGACATACAATATTTGGTAGGTGGAAGCTTGCTGGAGCAGACGATGTTTACATTAGAAACAGGAGCGGAACCAATATTGGTGCACACTTACAATACTTATCAGTAGTGTATAACAAAATACACCTATATTAGGACATCCATGTAAAATTAATGCTTGACTCTGACCTGACTTATGGGTTTAAACGTTCGTAGCAAGATTTGAGAAATTATTATTTGCTCTCAAATATCTGAAAAAGCTTGCTTATTTAAAAATAAAACCTGCTCAAATTTGTTGTGACCCAACATAAAAGTTTAGGAAGCTGGTAGCTAGATTAGCAATTTTTTTCCTATCAAATACAGTCAAACCTGTATTAAGAGGTCACCTGGGGGACAAAGAAAATGTGGCCTTATAAGACAAGTGACCTCTTAAAAAAGGTTCAATTCATGAAATTTTCTGTGACAGGATAAGATAGAAGTGACCTTTTAATACAGGTGACCACATGGGCAGGTTTGACTGTATCTGAAAAACTTACTTTTATTTGAAAAAAAAAGTTGGTCCCAAGCAGGTTCAGTTTAGACATGTTGCACTGTACATGCACATGTACGAGGGTTGTGCGTAAAGTTCGTGGACTATCTCAATAAAATCTGACTGACATGTCCGAAATAATTGAAACTAGGATATAATTAATTACATGATTTACTGATTAATTGTACAAAATTTTATCACAGTACATGCTTAAATAATTGTATTCCGTCAATTTAAAAATCAATAGTAACTCGCACCCAGAGCAAGGAAAAAATTCCTGACGTTCAACGATGTCAACAGTAGTAAAAGTTTACTTTTCTCGACACATTTCTTACATCTCTTTAACCAGTCATCAAATATTTTCTCAAATTGTTCCGTTTTCATATTTAGAATTATATTCATCACTTCCTGTCTTAGTTCCGGTAAATCATCGGAGAAATGATTTAATGTACGGAAATACTACAAAATCCATTGGCGCTAAGTCAGGGCTGTATGGAGGATGCTTCAGACACTCGAATCCAAGTAAATCTAATTCTAGTTGAGTTGTGTGGGAAGTATGTGCCAGTGCATTATCTTGGTGTAGTATCACTTGGTCTAGATTGGCAGCTAAATAAGGACGTTTCTTTCTCAGAGCTTGTACCAAATCTCGCCTCGGTACCTAACAAGATAAACAGACTTTTTACCGTATTGCATCTATAAAGTAAAATCGAATTGATAATATAAAATTAAATCTTTCAGATGAACACATTTTTGAAATGTTTATTATATTAGTTTAAATTTACAGGGAAAATAATTAATTCATTAATTTCAAAAGTAATTATTATATTTATTACCTTGGAGTAGTATTCAGAATTGACAGTCTGGCCACGGGGAACAGCGTGTGTCAGTAGCATTCCTTTCCTGTCCATAAAGAGAATAAACATATTCATTCCTAGTGATTTGGTTATTTTTGCCTTTTTTGGTGGAGGAGAGTTACAGTTTTTCCACTGACTTGACTGTTGTTTAGTTTCCGGATCATAGTAGTGGAACCAGCTTTCGTCGGTTGTAATTATTCGGTCTAGAAATCTTATGCCACCATGATTAACTTTTTTGATAAATTGTTTTGACAATTCCACTCTTTTTGTTAAATGTTCAGCTGTAAGAATTCGCGGTACCCATCTAACACATACTCGGTTCATATTTAAATCATTTCCTAAAATTTGGTGTGCTGTAGTCTTAGAAATTCCACATTTGTCTGCAACTTCACGGACTGTTAGCCGCCGATCACCGTTAATAACGTCCCGAACTTCATTTTTTACAGCATCGGATTCTCTAAAAGATGGTCTGCCTTCCCGCTCATCGTCTGCTAAACTGTCTCTTCCGTCAGCAAACCTTTTGTGCCACTTGAATATCAATGAACGGCTTACTTTACTATGTTTCGCTGACTGTTTTAAGAACTTGTGCGTATCTGTTGGCGTTTTTCCGATGTCCACGCAAAACTTTATCACCGCCCGCTGCTCCACCTTTTCCGCAAACGTCCCTTTTTTTAGTAATGCCGATCCTGTCTTCAGCGTTTCAAATCCAGATTTCTCAGCCATTTCGAAACTTTGACTTCAAATTTAGCAAGTGTAATGTCAAGAGTATTGTCGACGTCATGGTGTAAGTTACAGGTGAATTTTCGCAGAGTTTGATACTTAGAAAAACAAAAATTAAAAACAGCGACTCGCATGTTATGTGGTATTTTTGCCGTGCTCCGGGTGTGAGTTACTATTGATTTTTAAATTGACGGAATACAATTATTTAAGCATGTACTGTGATAAAATTTTGTACAATTAATCAGTAAATCATGTAATTAATTATATCCTAGTTTCAATTATTTCGGACATGTCAGTCAGATTTTATTGAGATAGTCCACGAACTTTACAGACAACCCTCGTATATTGTTTATTTTTGTTTGAAAGTCGTGATACATATCTTTTTTTTTTGTCGATCAAATTGAATAATATCTGTATAGTAGACAGAATTGATGCGACAATCAGAACATCGATACCTGACCCCTGACCTTACAGTAATGAATGATGAAGTTTTCTACTGATACTCCAAAATCATCCAATGAAATCACTGTATAGTCCGTTCCTATGGTACCACAGGTTCTATAGTTCTGTGTATTATCAGTTATCTATGTGTCTACCCGTGGGCTTTGAGATTGTACCACCCTGAAGCACTTCTGTATAGCCTGAGGCGAAGCCGAAGGTCATACAGTAGTGCTGAAGGGTGGTACAATCTCAATGCCCACAGGTAGACACGTAGATTACGATTTGATCCCCAGTTTGAAAACAAAAACCGATTTTTAGTGGATTTTTGGACTTGCGGACTAAAATAGAATAGCTCAGGTGAAACTTTGGGTGCATTTTGACTAAGTGTAGGGAATTATCTTTGGTATCACCCTACAGTTAACTAATTTTTAACGTTTTTTAGTCTTGTTTTGTTGTGATTTAGTTGTTTTGTATTTGCCACGTTTTGTCACGTGAATAATGTTACAATATTAATGATGTCGCCAGAAATTGGTTCAAAAATTATATTGATAAAATACAAATGTGTCGTACACTTATAATACGATAAAGCAAATGAAGAATTCACATGATAACAATAATGCGAAATAATTTTAAAATGTTTGTATTCAAACTTGATCATTTCTATGAAGACACAAATTTCAAATTACATCAAAATCAATGTTTCATATGCGTGCGAATCAACAAATGTTACGGTAAACATGGCCGTAGGAATATTAAATTTCTCAATATAATTTGCTGCAATGTTTTTTATTTTTTGTATTTATAAAGACGTTTTTCATTTTTTTTTCTCAAGAATTTCGTCCTCCCTTCTCCTTGTGGGATGCAAAGCGCTTTGATATTTTTGAGTTTGACATGCATAGCAATGTAAAGACCCTCCGTGACGTTACGTGACTACAAGCCAGGTGCATGGGTTTTGTACGCACAGGTCCTTGACCAATCAAAAGCCGACATTTTTATCAAGCCGGGGATAACCACCTTTATCATGCTATTTTTAATTTGACAACAACAGTACTATTGGACACGGATATATAGAGTCAAATCGACCTTAAACGACACCTCTATATAACAAATCAATGTTTATAAAGGGCACATTTTCAGGTTCTATTGAATCTCCTTGATATACAGGTTTGACTGTATATATATATATAAACATCTGAGAAAGTAGCCAACGTATGAACCTAAGGGATGTCGGATCAGAAGCAAGTGTTAACGATTTTGTGCAAACAAACAAAATGATAAATTAAATAAACGTCTAAAATGTAGCACAACAACACCAAAAAAAAATGTTAAAATATAGCAAAAATAATTATAAGTCTACAAAAGACTATAATTATAATCAAGTTGATGGATATTTCGCTTGACCGACAAGCTTCATCGGCGTCTGTAATCTGATTTGAAAAATAGTCACCCCCCCCCCACACCATGACGTAAATCATAATCTTGAACTTTATACTTTATATTATTCAAATATATATGTCACTAATTTATAAACAATGTGAAAAGAATGAGAAAATGTAATGATGAAATTTACCAACTAGCTAAGGACCAGGCACTGGTTAAAAAGTTAAAAAACAAAAGATTTAGGGCTTTTTGTTTATGCCCTCCGGATGTAATGTTTGTAACTCGGGGGATCCAAAAACTCTCTCTTTTATGTCTGATTCTCTTTCAAACTTGGATTGTGGTCAATGATATAAATTTTGGAGCTGACAAAGTCATCCAATGAGTGCCCCGGCGACACAAGTGTTGACTCACGGGCAAGAGCGTCTTTTTTGTAAGGTCACTTCTGTGTCCATTCATTCTTTTGTTGAATGGTTGGACACTTTCTCCTACGTATTGCGACCCGCAGACGTGACAGTCAAGGAGGTAAACCACATTAGGCGTTTTGCAATTGATATTGCAAAATATCTTATACTCCTTTCCTGTCATCTTGCTATGGAACACTTGTGCGTGTTGCAATTGGAGACAGCACTTAGGTCTAGATACTGCAGCTCTGACCAGTGTATCCTTAATGCATTTTAGACGTTTATATATATATATATATATATATATATATATAAACGTCTAAAATGTAGCACAACAACACCAAAAAAAGATAATAAAATATAACAAAAATAACTATAAGTCTACAAAAAGACTATAAGTATAATCAAGTTGATGGATATTTCGCTTGACCGACAAGCTTCATCAGCGTCTGTAATCTATATATACAACGTCTGAAAAAGCAGTCGATGATCAATCTTACGGGGTGTTGGATCGTTACGGTATAACAATACTATACAAGTAAAATAAATTATAAACGTCTAAAATGGTTTGTAAAGCAACACTAAGTACACAAAACACGAAAAAAAAACCGCGACGTTTGGGAGACTTTCGGTAACAGCATCCTGTTACTGTCATATCTTGTTCTTTATCACTTTGTTTTGTGTACTTGGCGTTGTTATATAAACCATTTTAGACGTTTATATATATATATATATATATATATGTACTGATTGACCTTTTTTATGAGAACAAGTACAAAAATGATACTAGAAGTTTGATGATCGCAAGGTCAGGAGGACTTTTATTAATTTGATTTATACAGGTTTTAATGCATACCTTGCCATACAACTCTCCATACAAGATACCCAATGCCAAGGTTAGAGGTCTGTTATGTCATACTAATACACCATCCAATACGGCCTTCAGAGGATTTGGTCAACCACAAAATCTGTTCACTATGGAAAAGATAATGAAAGCAATAAGTGTCAGAGTTGGACAACCGATTAATAAGGTAATGTAGTGTCATTGACTGTGAAAAACTGTGACCAATTGTTAAATATATACTATCAATAATTGGTTTTTCGAGAATGGATTTCTCAGAGCAATCTTGCTTCGAAGGCAAAATCTGAATTGAGCAATGTGATGAAAAGTCCATTGTGAGCAGAGCATATCAAAGATAGAATATATTTGAGAATTTATGAAAGCAACAGCAGTGATTTCAATAACGCCATGTTAGAAATTAACAATATTATGTTTTTATCACACTTGTTGATTGATAATACAAATGTAGTTATTATCGTTTGTAAAGATCAGGGAGAAAATTTACAAATCATCACTAGTAATTGTTACTTCAAGGATAAACGGTCCTTGGTTACTTGAGCTGTCATGGTCCTGATTGTATGGTAGTTGGCTTTCCAGCTACCTGTGCAATCAGTGCCTATTAGGTGAGGTGTACTCGATACAACATTTTATGATAAAGTTTGTCAGTGACTTGCGATAAGTCAGTGGTTTTCTCTGCGTTCTCTGGTTTCCTCCACCAATAAAACTGACCGCCACGATATAACTGAAGTATTGGTGAAAATGGCGTTAAACAGCATAAACCACCTACTTGAAGATCATATGAAAAATGAAAATTAAAGGAATTTTAAATAATAAAAAAACATGTTTAGATTATATAAAAAATAATTATGTATTGGTTCTTTATATTAGTGACAATTTCTTCTTTACATACATTTGAAATAAATTTGTGGTTATATAGTAGTCCCCCTCTTATTGTCCCTCCCTCAAGAGAAACCCCCCTCTTATTGTCCCTCCCTCATATAGTAGTCCCCCTCTTATTGTTCCTCCCTCATATAGTAGTCCCCCTCTTATTGTCCCTCCCTCAAGAGAAACCCCCCTCTTATTGCCTCTCCCTCATATAGTAGTCCCCCTCTTATTGTCCCTCCCTCAAGAGAAACCCCCCTCTTATTGTCCCTCCCTCATATAGTAGTCCCCCTCTTATTGTCCCTCCCTCAAGAGAAGCACCCCTCTTATTGTCCCCCCTCATATAGTAGTCCTCTTATTGTCCCTCCCTCAAGAGAAGCCCCCTCTTATTGTCCCTCCCTCATATAGTAGTCCCCCTCTTATTGTCCCTCCCTCAAGAGAAGCACCCCTCGTATTGTCCCCCCTCATATAGTAGTCCCCCTCTTATTGTCCTTCCCTCAAGAGAAGCCCCCCTCTCATTGTCCCTCCCTCATATAGTAGTCCCCCTCTTAGTGTCCATCCCTCAAGAGAAACCCCCTCTTATTGTCCCTCCCTCATATAGTAGTCCCCCTCTTATTGTCCCTCCCTCAAGAGAAGCCCCCCTCTTATTGTCCCTCCCTCATATAGTAGTCCCCCTCTTATTGTCCCTCCCTCAAGAGAAGCACCCCTCTTATTGCCCCCCCCTCATATAGTAGTCCTCTTATTGTCCCTCTCTCAAGAGAAGCCCCCCTCTTATTGTCCCTCCCTCATATATTAGTCCCCCTCTTATTGTCCCTCCCTCATATAGTAGTCCCCCTCTTATTGTCCCTCCCTCAAGAGAAGCACCCCTCTTATTGTCCCCCCTCATATAGTAGTCCTGTTATTGTCCCTCCCTCAAGAGAAGCCCCCCTGTTATTGTCCCTCCCTCATATAGTAGTTCCCCTCTTATTGTCCCTCCCTCAAGAGAAGCACCCCTCTTATTGTCCCCCCTCATATAGTAGTACCCTTCTTTTTGTCCCTCCCTCAAGAGAAGCCCCTTCTTATTGTCCCTACCTCGTTTGTAGTCCCTCTCTTATTGTCCCTCCCTCATATAGTAGCCCCCCTCTTATTGTCCCTCCCTCAAGAGAAGCACCCTTCTTATTGCCCCCCGCATATAGTAGTCCCCCTCTTATTGTCCCTCCCTCAAGAGAAGCCCCCCTCTTATTGTCCCTCCCTCATATAGTAGTCCCCCTCTTATTGTTCCTCCCTCAAGAGAAGCCCCCTCTTATTGTCCCTCCCTCATATAGTAGTCCCCCTCTTATTGTCCCTCCCTCATTTAGTAGTCCCTCTCTTATTGTTTCTCCCTCATATAGTAGTCTCCATCTTATTGTCCCTCCCTCAAGAGAAGCACCCCTCTTATTGTCCCCCCCTCATATAGTAGTCCCCCTCTTATTGTCCCTCCCTCAAGAGAAGACCCCCTCTTATTGTCCCTCCCTCATATAGTAGTCCCCCTCTTATTGTTCCTCCCTCAAGAGAAGCCCCCCTCTTATTGTCCCTCCCTCATATAGTAGTCCCCCTCTTATTGTCCCTGCCTCAAGAGAAGCCCCCCTCTTATTGTCCCTCCATCATATAATAGTCCCCTTCTTATTGTCCCTCCCTCATATAATAGTCCCCCTCTTATTGTTCCTCCCTCATATACATGTAGTAGTCCCACTCTTATTGTCCCTCCCTCATATAGTAGTCCCCCTCTTATTGTTCCTCCCTCATATAGTAGTCCCCCTCTTATTGTCCCTCCCTCATATAGTAGTCCCCCTCTTATTGTCCCTCCCTCATATAGTAGTCCCCCTCTTATTGTCCCTCCATCATATAATAGTCCCCCTCTTATTGTCCCTCCATCATATAGTAACCCCCCTCTTATTGTTCCTCCCTCATATAGTAGTCCCCCTCTTATTGTCCCTCCCTCATATAGTAGTCCCTCTCTTATTGTTCCTCCCTCATATAGTAGTCCCCCTCTTATTGTCCCTCCCTCATATAGTAGTCTGCCTCTTATTGTTCCTCCCTCATATAGTAGTCCCTCTCTTATTGTTCCTCCCTCATATAGTAGTCCCCCTCTTATTGTCCCTCCATCATATAGTAGTCCCCCCTTATTGTTCCTCCCTCACATAGTAGTCCCCCTCTTATTGTCCCTCCCTCATATAGTAGTCTCCCTCTTATTGCCCCTCCCTCAAGAGAAGCCCCCCTCTTATTGTCCCTCCATCATATAATAGTCCCCCTCTTATTGTTCCTCCCTCATATAATAGTCCCCCTCTTATTGTTCCTCCCTCATATACATGTAGTAGTCCCCCTCTTATTGTCCCTCCCTCATATAGTAGTCCCCCTCTTATTGTTCCTCCCTCATATAGTAGTCCCCCTCTTATTGTCCCTCCCTCATATAGTAGTCCCTCTCTTATTGTCCCTCCCTCATATAGTAGTCCCCCTCTTATTGTCCCTCCATCATATAGTAGTCCCCCTCTTATTGTTCCTCCCTCATATAGTAGTCCCCCTCTTATTGTCCCTCCCTCATATAGTAGTCCCTCTCTTATTGTTCCTCCCTCATATAGTAGTCCCCCTCTTATTGTCCCTCCCTCATATAGTAGTCCCCCTCTTATTGTTCCTCCCTAATATAGTAGTCCCTCTCTTATTGTTCCTCCCTCATATAGTAGTCCCCCTCTTATTGTTCCTCCCTCACATAGTAGTCTCCCTCATGTAGTAGTCTCCCTCTTATTGTCCCTCCCTCAAGAGAAGCGCCCCTCTTAATGTCCCTCCATCATATAATAGTCCCCCTCTTATTGTTCCTTCATCATATAATAGTCCCCCTCTTATTGTCCCTCCCTCATATAGTAGTCCCTCTCTTATTGTCCCTCCATCATATAATAGTCCCCCTCTTATTGTCCCTCCATCATATAGTAGTCCCCCTCTTATTGTCCCTCTCTCAAGAGAAGCCCCCCTCTTATTGTCCCTCCATCATATAATAGTCCCTCTCTTATTGTCCCTCCATCATATAGTAGTCCCCCTCTTATTGTTCCTCCCTCATATAGTAGTCCCCCTCTTATTGTCCCTCCCTCATATAGTAGTCCCTCTCTTATTGTCCCTCCATCATATAATAGTCCCCCTCTTATTGTCCCTCCCTCATATAGTAGTCCCCCTCTTATTGTCCCTCCCTCATATAGTAGTTCCTCTCTTATTGTCCCTCCATCATATAATAGTCCCCCTCTTATTGTCCCTCCATCATATAGTAGTCCCTCTCTTATTGTTCCTCCCTCATATAGTAGTCCCCCTCTTATTGTCCCTCCCTCATATAGTAGTCCCCCTCTTATTGTCCCTCCCTCATATAGTAGTCCCTCTCTTATTGTTCCTCCATCATATAATAGTACCCCTCTTATTGTCCCTCCCTCATATAGTAGTCCCCCTCTTATTGTTCCTCCATCATATAATAGTCCCCCTCTTATTGTCCCTCCATCATATAGTAGTCCCCCTCTTATTGTTCCTCCCTCATATAATAGTCCCCCTTTTATTGTCCCTCCCTCATATAGTAGTCCCTCTCTTATTGTCCCTCCATCATATAATAGTCCCCCTCTTATTGTCCCTCCCTCATATAGTAGTCCCACTCTTATTGTCCCTCCATCATATAGTAGTCCCCCTCTTATTGTCCCTCCCTCAAGAGAAGCCCCCTTGTATTGTCCCTCCATCATATAATAGTCCCTCTCTTATTGTCCCCCCTCATATAGTAGTCCTGTTATTGTCCCTCCCTCAAGAGAAGCCCCCCTGTTATTGTCCCTCCCTCATATAGTAGTTCCCCTCTTATTGTCCCTCCCTCAAGAGAAGCACCCCTCTTATTGTCCCCCCTCATATAGTAGTACCCTTCTTTTTGTCCCTCCCTCAAGAGAAGCCCCTTCTTATTGTCCCTACCTCGTTTGTAGTCCCTCTCTTATTGTCCCTCCCTCATATAGTAGCCCCCCTCTTATTGTCCCTCCCTCAAGAGAAGCACCCTTCTTAATGCCCCCCGCATATAGTAGTCCCCCTCTTATTGTCCCTCCCTCAAGAGAAGCCCCCCTCTTATTGTCCCTCCCTCATATAGTAGTCCCCCTCTTATTGTTCCTCCCTCAAGAGAAGCCCCCTCTTATTGTCCCTCCCTCATATAGTAGTCCCCCTCTTATTGTCCCTCCCTCATTTAGTAGTCCCTCTCTTATTGTTTCTCCCTCATATAGTAGTCTCCATCTTATTGTCCCTCCCTCAAGAGAAGCACCCCTCTTATTGTCCCCCCCTCATATAGTAGTCCCCCTCTTATTGTCCCTCCCTCAAGAGAAGACCCCCTCTTATTGTCCCTCCCTCATATAGTAGTCCCCCTCTTATTGTTCCTCCCTCAAGAGAAGCCCCCCTCTTATTGTCCCTCCCTCATATAGTAGTCCCCCTCTTATTGTCCCTGCCTCAAGAGAAGCCCCCCTCTTATTGTCCCTCCATCATATAATAGTCCCCTTCTTATTGTCCCTCCCTCATATAATAGTCCCCCTCTTATTGTTCCTCCCTCATATACATGTAGTAGTCCCACTCTTATTGTCCCTCCCTCATATAGTAGTCCCCCTCTTATTGTTCCTCCCTCATATAGTAGTCCCCCTCTTATTGTCCCTCCCTCATATAGTAGTCCCCCTCTTATTGTCCCTCCCTCATATAGTAGTCCCCCTCTTATTGTCCCTCCATCATATAATAGTCCCCCTCTTATTGTCCCTCCATCATATAGTAACCCCCCTCTTATTGTTCCTCCCTCATATAGTAGTCCCCCTCTTATTGTCCCTCCCTCATATAGTAGTCCCTCTCTTATTGTTCCTCCCTCATATAGTAGTCCCCCTCTTATTGTCCCTCCCTCATATAGTAGTCTGCCTCTTATTGTTCCTCCCTCATATAGTAGTCCCTCTCTTATTGTTCCTCCCTCATATAGTAGTCCCCCTCTTATTGTCCCTCCATCATATAGTAGTCCCCCCTTATTGTTCCTCCCTCACATAGTAGTCCCCCTCTTATTGTCCCTCCCTCATATAGTAGTCTCCCTCTTATTGCCCCTCCCTCAAGAGAAGCCCCCCTCTTATTGTCCCTCCATCATATAATAGTCCCCCTCTTATTGTTCCTCCCTCATATAATAGTCCCCCTCTTATTGTTCCTCCCTCATATACATGTAGTAGTCCCCCTCTTATTGTCCCTCCCTCATATAGTAGTCCCCCTCTTATTGTTCCTCCCTCATATAGTAGTCCCCCTCTTATTGTCCCTCCCTCATATAGTAGTCCCTCTCTTATTGTCCCTCCCTCATATAGTAGTCCCCCTCTTATTGTCCCTCCATCATATAGTAGTCCCCCTCTTATTGTTCCTCCCTCATATAGTAGTCCCCCTCTTATTGTCCCTCCCTCATATAGTAGTCCCTCTCTTATTGTTCCTCCCTCATATAGTAGTCCCCCTCTTATTGTCCCTCCCTCATATAGTAGTCCCCCTCTTATTGTTCCTCCCTAATATAGTAGTCCCTCTCTTATTGTTCCTCCCTCATATAGTAGTCCCCCTCTTATTGTTCCTCCCTCACATAGTAGTCTCCCTCATGTAGTAGTCTCCCTCTTATTGTCCCTCCCTCAAGAGAAGCGCCCCTCTTAATGTCCCTCCATCATATAATAGTCCCCCTCTTATTGTTCCTTCATCATATAATAGTCCCCCTCTTATTGTCCCTCCCTCATATAGTAGTCCCTCTCTTATTGTCCCTCCATCATATAATAGTCCCCCTCTTATTGTCCCTCCATCATATAGTAGTCCCCCTCTTATTGTCCCTCTCTCAAGAGAAGCCCCCCTCTTATTGTCCCTCCATCATATAATAGTCCCTCTCTTATTGTCCCTCCATCATATAGTAGTCCCCCTCTTATTGTTCCTCCCTCATATAGTAGTCCCCCTCTTATTGTCCCTCCCTCATATAGTAGTCCCTCTCTTATTGTCCCTCCATCATATAATAGTCCCCCTCTTATTGTCCCTCCCTCATATAGTAGTCCCCCTCTTATTGTCCCTCCCTCATATAGTAGTTCCTCTCTTATTGTCCCTCCATCATATAATAGTCCCCCTCTTATTGTCCCTCCATCATATAGTAGTCCCTCTCTTATTGTTCCTCCCTCATATAGTAGTCCCCCTCTTATTGTCCCTCCCTCATATAGTAGTCCCCCTCTTATTGTCCCTCCCTCATATAGTAGTCCCTCTCTTATTGTTCCTCCATCATATAATAGTACCCCTCTTATTGTCCCTCCCTCATATAGTAGTCCCCCTCTTATTGTTCCTCCATCATATAATAGTCCCCCTCTTATTGTCCCTCCATCATATAGTAGTCCCCCTCTTATTGTTCCTCCCTCATATAATAGTCCCCCTTTTATTGTCCCTCCCTCATATAGTAGTCCCTCTCTTATTGTCCCTCCATCATATAATAGTCCCCCTCTTATTGTCCCTCCCTCATATAGTAGTCCCACTCTTATTGTCCCTCCATCATATAGTAGTCCCCCTCTTATTGTCCCTCCCTCAAGAGAAGCCCCCTTGTATTGTCCCTCCATCATATAATAGTCCCTCTCTTATTGTCCCTCCATCATATAGTAGTCCCCCTCTTATTGTTCCTCCCTCATATAGTAGTCCCCCTCTTATTGTCCCTCCCTCATATAGTAGTCCCTCTCTTATTGTCCCTCCATCATATAATAGTCCCCCTCTTATTGTCCCTCCCTCATATAGTAGTCCCACTCTTATTGTCCCTCCCTCATATAGTAGTTCCTCTCTTATTGTACCTCCATCATATAATAGTCCCCCTCTTATTGTCCCTCCATCATATAGTAGTCCCCCTCTTATTGTTCCTCCCTCATAGTATTCCCCCTCTTATTGTCCCTCCCTCATATAGTAGTCCCTCTCTTATTGTCCCTCCCTCATATAGTAGTCCCCATCTTATTGTCCCTCCATCATATAGTAGTCCCCCTCTTATTGTCCCTCCCTCATATTGTAGTCCCCCTCTTATTGTCCCTCCCTCATATAGTAGTCCCCCTCTTATTGTTCCTCCCTCATATAGTAGTCCCCCTCTTATTGTTCCTCACTCATATAGTAGTCCCCCTCTTATTGTCCCTCCCTCATATAGTAGTCCCCGTCTTATTGTCCCTCCCTCATATAGTAGTCCACCTCTTATTGTCCCTCCCTCATATAGTAGTCTCCATCTTATTGTCCCTCCCTCAAGAGAATCCACCCCTATTAAAAGTCCTCTTTCATTGCAGAATGTTGGCCGATAAGAAGAGAACTACCGTACTATAAGTTTTACCTATATATATATAGTAGGGAGTGTGTATGGGAAACCTTTGTAACAGTTCAGTCTTTTGAAAGTTAAAAAAAAACTTCATTTTGCCATTCTTTAGGTAAAAGAGATAAATTTTGTACATGAAGGTGATACTATTCTGGCTGGGATGAAGTTAGAAGGAATAAATCTACAACAGACTTGGTCTCAATGTAAACAACAGGCAGATTATGACAATAGGTTGAAGGAGATTGAGAAATTCAACAGGTATAAAATTTTTATTGATTCTAGTCTCTCATAAAGACCATTGATTTAGCAATAGGTTGAAGGAGATTGAGAAATTCAACAGGTATATAATTTGTATTGAATCTAGTCTCCCGCAAAGACTATTAATTTAACAATAGGTTGAAGGAGATTGAGAAATTTAAAAAGGATATTTTTAGTATTAAATCTAGTCTCTCACAAAAACTATTGATTTTTATGCCCCCGCCACTTCTAGTGCTAAGTGGCCGGGACATATAGTGTTACCCATGTCTGTCATTCCATAATTCTGAAATATGGTATACTTTGAGATATTGACTTGATATTTGGTATGTGGGTGTATAATGATAAGTTACAGATCAAGTTTATGTTTCGTTCCGGTCCAATGATTTTTGGCCGAGTTATGGCCCTTGGACTTTGAAATTTGGCCAAATATATTAATTGTCACCCCTTTTTTTTCACTATGATTTGAGATATTGACTGATTTTTGGTATGTGAATGTATAGTGATGAGTTACCGATCAAGTTTGAATTTCATTCCGATTTAATGATTTTGGGCTAATTTACGCACCTTGAACTTTTAACTTTGGCCAAATATTTAGTTGTCACCACTTTATTTCACTATGTTTTGAGATATTGACTTGATTTTTGGTATTTGGAATTACAATGATGAGTTACAGATCAAGTTTAGCTTTTGTTCCCACTGAATAATTTTGGCCTAATTACTGTCCTTGGATTTTAGAATTTTACATAGTATTCAAATTGTTGTTCCCACTTAATACAGAATTTTACATAGTATTCAAATTGTTGTTCCCACTTAATACAGAATTTTACATAGTATTCAAATTGTTGTTCCCACTTAATACAGAATTTTACATAGTATTCAAATTGTTGTTCCCACTTAATACAACTGTGCATTTATATATTTGATTTGATTTTTGAAATGTTAGTGTATTATTAAGTAGAGGTTGAGTTTACGGTTTATTTCGGGTTGAGTGATCTTTGGCAGAAAAACATTTGTAGCTTGGTAAGTTGAAAGTTACTAACTTTTCAATTTCTTTCAAAATAATATTTAGATTTGATAAGTATTTTCTTTTCATTATCTGATAGCTTGCAAAAGGACAAAAGATATGGCCAACATTTTGTCAACACTGAGTTTTGACAGTTTGTTGTAACTGTTTTCTATTTGACATCTGTTTTTGTTTATTTTAGTTATCTGTTTATACATGTTATATGGCACTCAGGACCCAACCTCCAACCTTCATTTCATGACTGACAACCTCCAACCTTCATTTCATGACTGAATACATTGTATCTTTTGGAATATGACTACCATTGATTAATTGCATTAAAATTACGAAAGCTTCTTTTTAGATAAATATTTTATAATACTCAACATTGGACCTTGTTTTCAATGGAGGACATTTGCCATCAATAATTTACAATGGTTGTTATTACTCAGACCACATGACACTTTTAATTCAGAAAAAAATTCAATGACTATTAAAAGGTAATGTTTTATAGGTATAGGACTTCTTATTCATATGCAAGTGTTGTAGATTCCTGATCATATCAAGATTTGTTCAGGTAATATTGTTTCCTTGAATAAATCTTGTGAATTTAAGGAGGCTTGAGGATACAGATCTTAAACATTAGTTTGTTATTCTTTGCCTATTACTGAGATATAAATGATTTTACAGAGAAAACAGATGGAAGAAGAGAGGTATTGCAATGACTCCTATGGTATTTAATCTGGGTTATCCTTTACCATTTCTGAATCAGGTATAATATACTTTATATACACTTCAGCCTCAGTCTGCATTAAAGATTGCCTCCATTTGCGAGTGCAAATTAATTTTAAATTTAACGACAATGTACATATATTGTGTTTATCCTGCAATATCAACAAGTCCAAAACTACTGAAAATATCTGAAACAAGCTTCTTTCTAATTGTTTTGATTCAGCATCATCTGTGACATCAGCACTTATACTGTTCCCTTTTTTCTGTCACTCTACATGAATTAGATACCAGAAAAGCTTTATTAGGTCCATAATTAAATAACACTGAAGTTTATTTGACACCCTTTATTAGTACTCAAAATCACACAATTGCAGGATAAATTTAATTAAGAAAATTAGCATTAGTTTTACAAACAAAATAAACCACTGATATAATAGTTGTATTACATGATAGTACATATTTAACATGCATTAAATAATATTCTTCATAGCCATGATAATGAATGACAGTACATATTTAACATACATTAAATAATATTCTTCATAGCCATGATAATGAATGACAGTACATATTTAACATACATTAAATAACATTCTTCATAGCCATGATAATGAATGACAGTACATATTTAACATACATTAAATAATATTCTTCATAGCCATGATAATGAATGACAGTACATATTTAACATACATTAAATAATATTCTTCATAGCCATGATAATGAATGACAGTACATATTTAACATGCATTAAATAATATTCTTCATAGCCATGATAATGAATGACAGTACATATTTAACATGCATTAAATAATATTCTTCATAGCCATGATAATGAATGACAGTACATATTTAACATACATTAAATAATATTCTTCATAGCCATGATAATGAATGACAGTACATATTTAACATACATTAAATAACATTCTTCATAGCCATGATAATGAATGACAGTACATATTTAACATACATTAAATAACATTCTTCATAGCCATGATAATGAATGACAGTACATATTTAACATACATTAAATAATATTCTTCATAGCCATGATAATGAATGACAGTACATATTTAACATGCATTAAATAACATTCTTCATAGCCATGATAATGAATGACAGTACATATTTAACATACATTAAATAATATTCTTCATAGCCATGATAATGAATGACAGTACATATTTAACATACATTAAATAATATTCTTCATAGCCATGATAATGAATGACAGTACATATTTAACATACATTAAATAATATTCTTCATAGCCATGATAATGAATGACAGTACATATTTAACATACATTAAATAATATTCTTCATAGCCATGATAATGAATGACAGTACATATTTAACATACATTAAATAACATTCTTCATAGCCATGATAATGAATGACAGTACATATTTAACATACATTAAATAATATTCTTCATAGCCATGATAATGAATGACAGTACATATTTAACATACATTAAATAATATTCTTCATAGCCATGATAATGAATGACAGTACATATTTAACATGCATTAAATAACATTCTTCATAGCCATGATAATGAATGACAGTACATATTTAACATACATTAAATAACATTCTTCATAGCCATGATAATGAATGACAGTACATATTTAACATACATTAAATAATATTCTTCATAGCCATGATAATGAATGACAGTACATATTTAACATACATTAAAGAATATTCTTCATAGCCATGATAATGAATGACAGTACATATTTAACATACATTAAATAATATTCTTCATAGCCATGATAATGAATGACAGTACATATTTAACATACATTAAATAATATTCTTCATAGCCATGATAATGAATGACAGTACATATTTAACATACATTAAAGAATATTCTTCATAGCCATGATAATGAATGACAGTACATATTTAACATACATTAAAGAATATTCTTCATAGCCATGATAATGAATGACAGTACATATTTAACATACATTAAATAATATTCTTCATAGCCATGATAATGAATGACAGTACATATTTAACATACATTAAAGAATATTCTTCATAGCCATGATAATGAATGACAGTACATATTTAACATACATTAAATAATATTCTTCATAGCCATGATAATGAATGACAGTACATATTTAACATACATTAAATAATATTCTTCATAGCCATGATAATGAATGACAGTACATATTTAACATACATTAAATAATATTCTTCATAGCCATGATAATGAATGACAGTACATATTTAGCATACATTAAATAACATTCTTCATAGCCATGATAATGAATGACAGTACATATTTAACATACATTAAATAATATTCTTCATAGCCATGATAATGAATGACAGTACATATTTAACATACATTAAATAATATTCTTCATAGCCATGATAATGAATGACAGTACATATTTAACATACATTAAATAATATTCTTCATAGCCATGATAATGAATGACAGTACATATTTAACATACATTAAATAATATTCTTCATAGCCATGATAATGAATGACAGTACATATTTAACATACATTAAATAATATTCTTCATAGCCATGATAATGAATGACAGTACATATTTAACATACATTAAATAACATTCTTCATAGCCATGATAATGAATGACAGTACATATTTAACATACATTAAATAATATTCTTCATAGCCATGATAATGAATGACAGTACATATTTAACATACATTAAATAATATTCTTCATAGCCATGATAATGAATGACAGTACATATTTAACATACATTAAATAATATTCTTCATAGCCATGATAATGAATGACAGTACATATTTAACATACATTAAATAATATTCTTCATAGCCATGATAATGAATGACAGTACATATTTAACATACATTAAATAATATTCTTCATAGCCATGATAATGAATGACAGTACATATTTAACATACATTAAATAACATTCTTCATAGCCATGATAATGAATGACAGTACATATTTAACATACATTAAATAACATTCTTCATAGCCATGATAATGAATGACAGTACATATTTAACATACATTAAATAACATTCTTCATAGCCATGATAATGAATGACAGTACATATTTAACATACATTAAATAATATTCTTCATAGCCATGATAATGAATGACAGTACATATTTAACATACATTAAATAATATTCTTCATAGCCATGATAATGAATGACAGTACATATTTAACATACATTAAATAATATTCTTCATAGCCATGATAATGAATGACAGTACATATTTAACATACATTAAATAATATTCTTCATAGCCATGATAATGAATGACAGTACATATTTAACATACATTAAATAATATTCTTCATAGCCATGATAATGAATGACAGTACATATTTAACATACATTAAAGAATATTCTTCATAGCCATGATAATGAATGACAGTACATATTTAACATACATTAAATAATATTCTTCATAGCCATGATAATGAATGACAGTACATATTTAACATACATTAAAGAATATTCTTCATAGCCATGATAATGAATGACAGTACATATTTAACATACATTAAATAATATTCTTCATAGCCATGATAATGAATGACAGTACATATTTAACATACATTAAATAATATTCTTCATAGCCATGATAATGAATGACAGTACATATTTAACATACATTAAATAATATTCTTCATAGCCATTATAATGAATGACAGTACATATTTAGCATACATTAAATAACATTCTTCATAGCCATGATAATGAATGACAGTACATATTTAACATACATTAAATAATATTCTTCATAGCCATGATAATGAATGACAGTACATATTTAACATACATTAAATAATATTCTTCATAGCCATGATAATGAATGACAGTACATATTTAACATACATTAAATAATATTCTTCATAGCCATGATAATGAATGACAGTACATATTTAACATACATTAAATAATATTCTTCATAGCCATGATAATGAATGACAGTACATATTTAACATACATTAAATAATATTCTTCATAGCCATGATAATGAATGACAGTACATATTTAACATACATTAAATAATATTCTTCATAGCCATGATAATGAATGACAGTACATATTTAACATACATTAAATAATATTCTTCATAGCCATGATAATGAATGACAGTACATATTTAACATACATTAAATAACATTCTTCATAGCCATGATAATGAATGACAGTACATATTTAACATACATTAAATAACATTCTTCATAGCCATGATAATGAATGACAGTACATATTTAACATACATTAAATAATATTCTTCATAGCCATGATAATGAATGACAGTACATATTTAACATACATTAAATAATATTCTTCATAGCCATGATAATGAATGACAGTACATATTTAACATACATTAAATAATATTCTTCATAGCCATGATAATGAATGACAGTACATATTTAACATACATTAAATAATATTCTTCATAGCCATGATAATGAATGACAGTACATATTTAACATACATTAAATAATATTCTTCATAGCCATGATAATGAATGACAGTACATATTTAACATACATTAAATAACATTCTTCATAGCCATGATAATGAATGACAGTACATATTTAACATACATTAAATAATATTTCTTCATAGCCATGATAATGAATGACAGTACATATTTAACATACATTAAATAATATTCTTCATAGCCATGATAATGAATGACAGTACATATTTAACATACATTAAATAACATTCTTCATAGCCATGATAATGAATGACAGTACATATTTAACATACATTAAATAATATTCTTCATAGCCATGATAATGAATGACAGTACATATTTAACATACATTAAATAACATTCTTCATAGCCATGATAATGAATGACAGTACATATTTAACATACATTAAATAATATTCTTCATAGCCATGATAATGAATGACAGTACATATTTAACATACATTAAAGAATATTCTTCATAGCCATGATAATGAATGGACAGTACATATTTAACATACATTAAATAATATTCTTCATAGCCCATGATAATGAATGACAGTACATATTTTAACATACATTAAAATAATATTCTTCATAGCCATGATAATGAATGACAGTACATATTTAACATACATTAAATAATATTCTTCATAGCCATTATAATGAATGACAGTACATATTTAGCATACATTAAATAACATTCTTCATAGCCATGATAATGAATGACAGTACATATTTAACATACATTAAATAATATTCTTCATAGCCATGATAATGAATGACAGTACATATTTAAACATACATTAAATAATATTCTTCATAGCCATGATAATGAATGACAGTACATATTTAACATACATTAAATAATATTCTTCATAGCCATGATAATGAATGACAGTACATATTTAACATACATTAAATAATATTCTTTCATAGCCATGATAATGAATGGACAGTACATATTTAACATACATTAAATAATATTCTTCATAGCCATGATAATGAATGACAGTACATATTTTAACATACATTAAATAATATTCTTCATAGCCATGATAATGAATGACAGTACATATTTAACATACATTAAATAATATTCTTCATAGCCATGATAATGAATGGACAGTACATATTTAACATACATTAAATAATATTCTTCATAGCCATGATAATGAATGACAGTACATATTTAACATACATTAAATAATATTCTTCATAGCCATGATAATGAATGGACAGTACATATTTAACATACATTAAAATAATATTCTTCATAGCCATGATAATGAATGACAGTACATATTTAAACATACATTAAATAATATTCTTCATAGCCATGATAATGAATGGACAGTACATATTTAACATACATTAAATAATATTCTTCATAGCCATGATAATGAATGACAGTACATATTTAACATACATTAAATAATATTCTTCATAGCCATGATAATGAATGACACAGTACATATTTTAACATACATTAAATAATATTCTTCATAGCCATGATAAATGAATGACAGTACATATTTAAACATACATTAAATAACATTCTTCATAGCCATGATAATGAATGACAGTACATATTTAACATACATTAAAAATAATATTCTTCATAGCCATGATAATGAATGACAGTACATATTTTAAACATACATTAAATAATATTCTTCATAGCCCATGATAATGAATGACAGTACATATTTAACATACATTAAATAACATTCTTCATAGCCATGATAATGAATGACAGTACATATTTAACATACATTAAATAATATTCTTCATAGCCATGATAATGAATGACAGTACATATTTAACATACATTAAATAACATTCTTCATAGCCATGATAATGAATGACAGTAACATATTTAACATACATTAAATAATATTCTTCATAGCCATGATAATGAATGACAGTACATATTTAACATACATTAAATAATATTCTTCATAGCCATGATAATGAATGACAGTACATATTTAACATACATTAAATAATATTCTTCATAGCCATGATAATGAATGACAGTACATATTTAACATACATTAAATAACATTCTTCATAGCCCATGATAATGAATGACAGTAACATATTTAACATACATTAAATAACATTCTTCATAGCCATGATAATGAATGACAGTACATATTTAACATACATTAAATAATATTCTTCATAGCCATGATAATGAATGACAGTACATATTTAACATGCATTAAATAATATTCTTCATAGCCATGATAATGAATGACAGTACATATTTAACATACATTAAATAACATTCTTCATAGCCATGATAATGAATGACAGTACATATTTAACATACATTAAATAATATTCTTCATAGCCATGATAATGAATGACAGTACATATTTAACATACATTAAATAACATTCTTCATAGCCATGATAATGAATGACAGTACATATTTAGCATACATTAAATAATATTCTTCATAGCCATGATAATGAATGACAGTACATATTTAACATACATTAAATAATATTCTTCATAGCCATGATAATGAATGACAGTACATATTTAACATACATTAAATAATATTCTTCATAGCCATGATAATGAATGACAGTACATATTTAACATGCATTAAATAATATTCTTCATAGCCATGATAATGAATGACAGTACATATTTAACATACATTAAATAATATTCTTCATAGCCATGATAATGAATGACAGTACATATTTAACATACATTAAATAATATTCTTCATAGCCATGATAATGAATGACAGTACATATTTAGCATACATTAAATAACATTCTTCATAGCCATGATAATGAATGACAGTACATATTTAACATACATTAAATAACATTCTTCATAGCCATGATAATGAATGACAGTACATATTTAACATACATTAAATAACATTCTTCATAGCCATGATAATGAATGACAGTACATATTTAACATACATTAAATAATATTCTTCATAGCCATGATAATGAATGACAGTACATATTTAACATACATTAAATAACATTCTTCATAGCCATGATAATGAATGACAGTACATATTTAACATACATTAAATAATATTCTTCATAGCCATGATAATGAATGACAGTACATATTTAACATACATTAAATAATATTCTTCATAGCCATGATAATGAATGACAGTACATATTTAACATACATTAAATAATATTCTTCATAGCCATGATAATGAATGACAGTACATATTTAGCATACATTAAATAACATTCTTCATAGCCATGATAATGAATGACAGTACATATTTAACATACATTAAATAACATTCTTCATAGCCATGATAATGAATGACAGTACATATTTAACATACATTAAATAACATTCTTCATAGCCATGATAATGAATGACAGTACATATTTAACATGCATTAAATAACATTCTTCATAGCCATGATAATGAATGACAGTACATATTTAACATACATTAAATAATATTCTTCATAGCCATGATAATGAATGACAGTACATATTTAACATACATTAAATAACATTCTTCATAGCCATGATAATGAATGACAGTACATATTTAACATACATTAAATAATATTCTTCATAGCCATGATAATGAATGACAGTACATATTTAACATACATTAAATAACATTCTTCATAGCCATGATAATGAATGACAGTACATATTTAACATACATTAAATAATATTCTTCATAGCCATGATAATGAATGACAGTACATATTTAACATACATTAAATAATATTCTTCATAGCCATGATAATGAATGACAGTACATATTTAACATACATTAAATAACATTCTTCATAGCCATGATAATGAATGACAGTACATATTTAACATACATTAAATAACATTCTTCATAGCCATGATAATGAATGACAGTACATATTTAACATACATTAAATAACATTCTTCATAGCCATGATAATGAATGACAGTACATATTTAACATACATTAAATAATATTCTTCATAGCCATGATAATGAATGACAGTACATATTTAACATACATTAAATAATATTCTTCATAGCCATGATAATGAATGACAGTACATATTTAACATACATTAAATAATATTCTTCATAGCCATGATAATGAATGACAGTACATATTTAACATACATTAAATAATATTCTTCATAGCCATGATAATGAATGACAGTACATATTTAACATACATTAAATAACATTCTTCATAGCCATGATAATGAATGACAGTACATATTTAACATACATTAAATAACATTCTTCATAGCCATGATAATGAATGACAGTACATATTTAACATACATTAAATAACATTCTTCATAGCCATGATAATGAATGACAGTACATATTTAACATACATTAAATAATATTCTTCATAGCCATGATAATGAATGACAGTACATATTTAACATACATTAAATAATATTCTTCATAGCCATGATAATGAATGACAGTACATATTTAACATACATTAAATAACATTCTTCATAGCCATGATAATGAATGACAGTACATATTTAACATACATTAAATAATATTCTTCATAGCCATGATAATGAATGACAGTACATATTTAACATACATTAAATAATATTCTTCATAGCCATGATAATGAATGACAGTACATATTTAACATACATTAAATAATATTCTTCATAGCCATGATAATGAATGACAGTACATATTTAACATACATTAAATAATATTCTTCATAGCCATGATAATGAATGACAGTACATATTTAACATACATTAAATAATATTCTTCATAGCCATGATAATGAATGACAGTACATATTTAACATACATTAAATAACATTCTTCATAGCCATGATAATGAATGACAGTACATATTTAACATGCATTAAATAATATTCTTCATAGCCATGATAATGAATGACAGTACATATTTAACATACATTAAATAATATTCTTCATAGCCATGATAATGAATGACAGTACATATTTAACATGCATTAAATAACATTCTTCATAGCCATGATAATGAATGACAGTACATATTTAACATGCATTAAATAATATTCTTCATAGCCATGATAATGAATGACAGTACATATTTAACATACATTAAATAATATTCTTCATAGCCATGATAATGAATGACAGTACATATTTAACATACATTAAATAATATTCTTCATAGCCATGATAATGAATGACAGTACATATTTAACATACATTAAATAATATTCTTCATAGCCATGATAATGAATGACAGTACATATTTAACATACATTAAATAACATTCTTCATAGCCATGATAATGAATGACAGTACATATTTAGCATACATTAAATAATATTCTTCATAGCCATGATAATGAATGACAGTACATATTTAACATACATTAAATAACATTCTTCATAGCCATGATAATGAATGACAGTACATATTTAACATACATTAAATAATATTCTTCATAGCCATGATAATGAATGACAGTACATATTTAACATACATTAAATAACATTCTTCATAGCCATGATAATGAATGACAGTACATATTTAACATACATTAAATAACATTCTTCATAGCCATGATAATGATTGACAGTACATATTTAACATGCATTAAATAACATTCTTCATAGCCATGATAATGAATGACAGTACATATTTAACATACATTAAATAACATTCTTCATAGCCATGATAATGAATGACAGTACATATTTAACATACATTAAATAATATTCTTCATAGCCATGATAATGAATGACAGTACATATTTAACATACATTAAATAATATTCTTCATAGCCATGATAATGAATGACAGTACATATTTAACATGCATTAAATAACATTCTTCATAGCCATGATAATGAATGACAGTACATATTTAACATACATTAAATAACATTCTTCATAGCCATGATAATGAATGACAGTACATATTTAACATACATTAAATAATATTCTTCATAGCCATGATAATGAATGACAGTACATATTTAACATACATTAAATAACATTCTTCATAGCCATGATAATGAATGACAGTACATATTTAACATGCATTAAATAATATTCTTCATAGCCATGATAATGAATGACAGTACATATTTAACATACATTAAATAATATTCTTCATAGCCATGATAATGAATGACAGTACATATTTAACATACATTAAATAATATTCTTCATAGCCATGATAATGAATGACCGTACATATTTAACATACATTAAATAATATTCTTCATAGCCATGATAATGAATGACAGTACATATTTAACATACATTAAATAATATTCTTCATAGCCATGATAATGAATGACAGTACATATTTAACATACATTAAATAACATTCTTCATAGCCATGCTAATGAATGACAGTACATATTTAACATGCATTAAATAATATTCTTCATAGCCATGATAATGAATGACAGTACATATTTAACATACATTAAATAATATTCTTCATAGCCATGATAATGAATGACAGTACATATTTAACATACATTAAATAATATTCTTCATAGCCATGATAATGAATGACAGTACATATTTAACATACATTAAATAATATTCTTCATAGCCATGATAATGAATGACAGTACATATTTAACATACATTAAATAATATTCTTCATAGCCATGATAATGAATGACAGTACATATTTAACATACATTAAATAATATTCTTCATAGCCATGATAATGAATGACAGTACATATTTAACATACATTAAATAATATTCTTCATAGCCATGATAATGAATGGCCTGGGCAGCTCTAGGTTTGAACCCTAGGTACAATCACCAGAGCATAGTTGATGACTCATTACTTATTTACCTTGGTGAGCAGTCACACAACCCAGGGGATGGCCTGGGCAGCTCTAGGTTTGAACCCTAGGTACAATCACCAGAGCATAGTTGATGACTCATTACTTATTTACCTTGGTGAGCAGTCACACAACCCAGAGGATGGCCTGGGCAGCTCTAGGTTTGAACCCTAGGTACAATCACCAGAGCATAGTTGATGACTCATTACTTTTTTTTTACCTTGGTGAGCAGTCACACAACCCATGGGATGGCCTGGGCAGCTCTAGGTTTGAGCCTTAGGTGCAATCACCAGAACATAGTTGATGACTCATTACTTATTTACCTTGGTGAGCAGTCACACAACCTGGGGGATGGCCTGGGCAGCTCTAGGTTTGAACCCTAGGTACAATCACCAGAGCATAGTTGATGACTCGTTACTTATTTACTTTGGTGAGTGGTTACACAACCCAGGGGATGGCCTGGGCAGCTCTAGGGTTGAACACTAGGTACAATCACCAGAGCATAGTTGATGACTCATTACTTATTTACTTTGGTGAGCGGTTACACAACCCAGGGGATGGCCTGGGCAGCTCTAGGTTTGAACACTAGGTACCATCACCAGAACATAGTTGATGACTCATTACTTATTTACCTTGGTAAATGGTTACACCACTAGGGGAGAATCTGAGCAGCTCTCAGGGCATTCCACTATTTTCAAGTAGGAGGTGATAATCCTAAAGTAGAAGGGGATACAGGGTGCTTAAGTCCATACGAAATGCGATCCCGCTAAACCAGTGTGCAAAGCAAACCCGTATTTTACTTTCATTTTGACATTTTCATTTTTGAAAACAAAGTAGCTGGGGAAAAATGCAATTGACCAGGCAATTTACCCAGTGCCCAGCTGCTGTTGAAATGCCCTGTGTTTGAGTCCTAGGTACTATCACCAGTACCCAGTTAATGACTTGTTACTTATTACACATACAATATTGATTTGTTCTAGGTCTATGCCTTGGTGAATTGTTACACCTCCTAGGGACTCGACATCACTAGTACCCAGTTTATGACTCTTTGACTTACTACCCATACAGTATTGTTTTTTTACAGGCCTATGCCTTGGTGAATTGTTACTGTGATGGCTCAGTATTGATTACACATGGGGGTATAGAAATGGGACAAGGTGTGAATACAAAAGTACAACAAGTAGCTGCCACAGTATTACAGATACCAATAACAGACATTCTAACTGGAGAAACATCCTCTTCTGTAATATCTAATACCACAGAATCAGGAGGGAGTTTTGTAGCAGATATCAATGGACAAGCTGTCAAGGTGAGAAATGTATTTATGAGGAGGGGAGACATACTGTCAAACCTG
The DNA here is from genome assembly GCA_963680875.1 of Bathymodiolus brooksi. Taxonomy (NCBI): domain Eukaryota; kingdom Metazoa; phylum Mollusca; class Bivalvia; order Mytilida; family Modiolidae; genus Bathymodiolus; species Bathymodiolus brooksi. The sequence continues at coordinate 98,849,578 of OY804584.1, forward strand.
TATTAAGAGGTCACCTTTGTCAGAAAGAAAAAGTGGCCTTATAAGACTGGTGATGTCTTGAAAGAGGTTTAATTCATATGAAATTCTCTATGATAGGACAAGGAAAGCGTGACCTTTTAATACAGGTGACTACTTAATAGAGGTGACTTTATAGGCAGGTTTGACTGTATTGTTTTTGTCATGACCATTCATCACAAAATTTTGTACGTCTTTCTCCTCCTACAGTTTAAATGTTAATTCTTCAAAACTTTGCATGCTTTCTTAATGCCATATGAAGATTCACATATCATTACAGAATTTTGAGGGGGCAGTCGTGATCGTGATCTTATTTACAACTACCTGTGCAATCTGTGGCTATCACCACTGAAAATGATTTTATAGCAAAAAGTGAAAACAACATCTAAATTTTCTGTAGATTATGGGAAAAAATATGTTTATTTCATTGAACTTTGCAAGAGGGAACCCTTATGCCTGCATTAAAGGGAAATAGTTGATTAAGTTATATGTCTAGCCCTTTTTGACTTAAAATATTTCATCAAAACATTTTTTCGTGTCACTCCTCCTACAATTTAATTGGAATTCATTAAAATCTATACAGGGGGCCGTCATGGTCGTGATTGTATAGTAGTTGGATTTACAACTACCTGTGCAATTAGCACCTATCACCACTAAAGTTGTGAGTTTGAATCCCACTCAGGCGAGGTGTACTTGATTCAACATTATGTAATAAAGTGTCTTGCGGTAGGTCTGGTTTTCTCCGGGTCCTCCGGTTTCCTGCACCAATAAAACTGTCCGCTACGATATAGCTGAAATATTGTTGAAAGTGGCATTAAACACCATAACACTAAAATCTATATATTCTTGCCTATTACCATATAAAAATTCAAACGTTGTTATGGCAATTTGTTCTGACCCATTGTTTATTAGAACATTTCATCAAAAAGTTTGTATATGGGAATTCCTCAAAGCTTTGCATGCTTGCATATGCAGACTCATATATCATTTTGACAGTTTGGTTGTTACAATTTTGGAAGTAGTTATTGCCCTTTTTGAAAATCCTCATACATTTTAAATGGGATTACAAGGTATCTTCTAAAAAAAATGACCGCATCGGTGGAGTATTGGTTAACGTGCTCGCCTCAAGTGCGGTAGATCGTGGGTTCGAGCCCCGAGTCGGATTAATCCAAAGACTATAGAATTGGTATTTGTTGCTTCTCCGCTGAGCACGCAGTATTAAGGAGTAAGAGCAAAGACTGGTTGGCTCGGAATCAGAATAATGTGTCAGAGTGGAGCGACATGTCTATCCGCAGACTGTTGTTTCGGTGAGCTAACACTATAAAAATCTAACTCAGCATGTTGGTCTCAGTACAAAGCAGACTTCATCATCATCCCATTGAAAATTAACTTGTTCTCGTCATGATATAGCTGAAAAATTGCTGAGTTGGAATTAAACAACAATCACTTACTCACTCACTCTCAAACGATGAAGAATGTGGGAGGTAATTTAGACATTTGTTGTGTCAAAAATAACTTTTATTCTCTTTATTTTAGAAATTATTGGTTTCTTTAAGTAAATAATGCCTTACTTTTACATGTAATGTTTTTCTAGGTAGCCTGTGAGATCTTATTAGAGAGACTTAAACCTATCAAGGAAGCTAACCCTGGCGGTACTTTTAAGGATTGGGTATGTATTCTATACAGTCAATCCTCGTTATCTTGTACTTTGATAAGTCGTTTCCATGGTTATCTTGAAGTAAATATTTGGTCTGTTTCATTTTAAGTAACTTTAAGCTTAATGTATCCAGTATACCGGTAACTTGATAATTTTCAAGGATATTTAAATATTTTATCTAAATAAATTTCAAGGATATTTAAATATTTTATCTTAATAATTTTCAAAAATATTTAAATATTTTTATCTAGATATTTTTTAAGGATATTTAAATATTTTATCTTAATAATTTCCAAATATATTTAAATATTTTTATCTCAATAATTTTTAAGGATATTTATCTATGTTATTTTGATAACAATTTAAAAACTTGTTTTAATCAGGAAGAATACATTGTTTTTAAGGTATCTGATGCCTACATGAAGAGTGTGAGTTTATCAGCAATCGGCTTCTACAAGTATGTATTGATGATATGTAGATTTATATATGTAGTAGTCCCCACTCTTGTAAGAAGGTTCTGTCCTGGTCATGATCGTATGTTAGTTGAATTTACAACTACCTGTGCAGTCAGTGCCTGAGTTCGAACCCCGTTCATGGCGAGGTGTACTTGATACACATTTTGTGATAAAATTTGTCAGTGACTTGCGGCAGGTCGGTGATTTTCTCTGGGTACTCCGGTTTCCTCCACCAATAAAACTGACCACCACGATATAACTGAAATATTGTTGAAAGTGGCATTAAACACCATAAATCAGACCTAAGCCAAACCCCCTCTTGTAAGACCACCTCTTCTGCAATGAAAAAGTAGTCTTATAAGAGGGGTGACCTCTCTTGAGTGGGGACAGTTTAACAATACTCCACTATCTCAGTGCATCTGAAAGCTGGCCTGATAAGAAGTTTGGCATTTGGTGGGAGAGCAAGGATGGATTACGAATTTTTGGGGCTCCAAGGCTAATGAAATTATGGAGCTCCCCCTCAGAAAGAGCCAACCTCTAATTCACCTGCATCCGTGTTGAATATTTGTTACTCGTGATATATTTTAATGACATTTACATAGCTAAATAAATTATACTTGGATAGTTTTAGCAGGGTTGAAGCTTGAAGCACCCTAGGCTGCAACCTATACTAGCCTATAGGATGATCTGGCACTGTTGGAGGGGCATTATGAGAAGGGGATAATTTGGCACTTTTGGAGGGGCATTATAAGAAGGCGATAATCTGGCACTGTTGGAGGAGCATTATGAGAAGCAGGGGTTACAAAATGCACTAGCCCGACGCCCGGGGCTAGTAATTTCCACATTTGGGATAGCTGAATCAATCAGCTGTATGCCCGACGGACTAGCAAAAAAATATATCAGATATTGACAAACTTGTCAATATTCGCGTATCTACTTATATTCATATATTTACACAGAATTCTGATAACCATTTTTGTTGTTTAATCAGCAGCGATGTTTTATTTATTCAACCGCTAGCTTTTTGTCGAAATTGAGAGCAAAGAAGGTAGAAAAACTGCGTAACTCGTCATAACACAGCTTCAACAAATGACGGCTTACCGGAAATTTCGAAAATGAAATATCAGATTCCGGAACCGGGAACGACTGTTTCCGGTTTTGCCGATAGTAAAAGAAAAAAAAAAAATTAATGCCAACCGACCCTAGATTTTTTTGACATGTGACCGTAAACACACATATTTTTTTTATTTTGGCCTTACAGTGACCTGGACTGTGGAAAATAAGTGAAAATAAAACGCAATACCAGATCTGAAAAGAAAGATAGTTAAACTAATATACACTGTACGTGTTGTACAAGGGTTCAAGTCTGCAAGTCGGATTCATGGAATCACGGTATTGACCAGGACTAGTGATTCATAGATTCGGGCTAGTAATATTTAGGAGTATGCTAGCCCTGGGCTAGTGAGGTAGTCAAAGATTGTTTAACCCCTGGAGAAGGGGATAATCTGGCACTGTTGGAAGGGCATTATGAGAAGGGGATAATCTGGCACTGTTGGAGGGGCATTATGAGAAGGGGATAATCTGGCACTGTTGGAGGGGCATTATGAGAAGGGGATAATCTGGCATTATGAGAAGGGGATAACCTGGCACTGTTGGAGGGGCACTATGAGAAGGGGATAATGCCCCTCCAACAGTGGTCAACAATTACACTAATATAAACAAAGGGGATAACCTGGCACTGTTGGAGGGGCACTATGAGAAGGGGATAATGCCCCTCCAACAGTGGTCAACAATTACACTAATATAAACAAAGGGGATAACCTGGCACTGTTGGAGGGGCACTATGAGAAGGGGGTAATGCCCCTCCAACAGTGCCACTGTTGGAAGGGCATTATGAGAAGGGGATAATCTGGCACTGTTGGAGGGGCATTATGAGAAGGGGATAATCTGGCACTGTTGGAGGGCCATTATGAGAAGGGGATAATCTGGCATTATGAGAAAGGGATAATCTGGCACTGTTGGAGGGGCATTATAAGAAGGGGATATTCTGGCACTGTTGGAGGAGCATTATGAGAAAGGGATAATCTGGCACTGTTGGAGGGGCAATATGAGAAGGGGATAATCTGGCACTGTTGGAGGGGCATTATGAGAAGGGGATAATCTGGCACTGTTGGAGGGGCATTATGAGAAGGGGATAATCTGGCACTGTTGGAGGAGCATTATAAGAAGGGGATAATCTGGCACTGTTGGAGGGGCAATATGAGAAAAGGATAATCTGGCACTGTTGGAGGGGCATTATGAGAAAGGAATAATCTGGCACTGTTGGAGGGGCATTATAAGAAGGGGATAATCTGGCACTGTTGGAGGGGCATTATGAGAAAGGGATAATCTGGCACTGTTGGAGGGGCAATATGAGCAGGGGATAATCTGGCATTGTTGGAGGGGCAATATGAGAAAGGGATAATCTGGCAGTGTTGGAGGAGCATTATAAGAAGGGGATAATCTGGCACTGTTGGAGGGGCATTATGATAAGGGGATAATCTGGCACTGTTGGAGGGGCAATATGAGAAGGGAATAATCTGGCACTGTTGGAGGGGCATTATGAGAAAGGGATAATCTGGCAGTGTTGGAGGAGCATTATAAGAAGGGGATAATCTGGCACTGTTGGAGGGGCATTATGAGAAAGGGATAATCTGGCAGTGTTGGAGGGGCAATATGAGAAGGGGATAATCTGGCACTGTTGGAGGGGCATTATGAGAAGGGGATAATCTGGCACTGTTGGAGGGGCATTATGAGAAAGGGATAATCTGGCATTGTTGGAGGGGCATTATGAGAAAGGGATAATCTGGCACTGTTGAAGGGGCATTATGAGAAGGGGATAATCTGGCACTGTTGGAGGGGCAATATGAGAAGGGGATAATCTGGCACTGTTGGAGGAGCATTATAAGAAGGGGATAATCTGGCACTGTTGGAGGGGCATTATGAGAAGGAGATAATCTGGCACTGTTGGAGGGGCATTATGAGAAGGGGATAACCTGGCACTGTTGGAGGGGCATTATGAGAAGGGGATAAACTGGCACTGTTGGAGGGGCATTATGAGATGGGGATAATCTGGCATTATGAGAAGGGGATAACCTGGCACTGTTGGAGGGGCACTATGAGAAGGGGATAAACTGGCACTGTTGGAGGGGCATTATGAGAAGGGGATAATCTGGCACTGTTGGAGGGGCATTATGAGAAAGGGATAATCTGTCACTGTTGGAGGAGCATTATGAGAAGGGAATAATCTGGCAGTGTTGGAGGGGCAATATGAGAAGGGGATAATCTGGCACTGTTGGAGGGGCATTATGAGAAGGGGATAATATGGCACTGTTGGAGGGGCATTATGAGAAAGGGATAATCTGGCACTGTTGGAGGGGCATTATAAGAAGGGGATATTCTGGCACTGTTGGAGGGGCATTATGAGAAAGGGATAATCTGGCACTGTTGGAGGGGCAATATGAGAAGGGGATAATCTGGCACTGTTGGAGGGGCATTATGAGAAGGGGATAATCTGGCACTGTTGGAGGGGCATTATGAGAAAGGAATAATCTGGCACTGTTGGAAGGGCATTATAAGAAGGGGATAATCTGGCACTGTTGGAGGGGCAATATGAGAAAAGGATAATCTGGCACTGTTGGAGGGGCATTATGAGAAGGGAATAATCTGGCACTGTTGGAGGGGCATTATAAGAAGGGGATAATCTGGCACTGTTGGAGGGGCATTATGAGAAAGGGATAATCTGGCACTGTTGGAGGGGCAATATGAAAAGGGGATAATCTGGCATTGTTGGAGGGGCATTATGAGAAAGGGATAATCTGGCAGTGTTGGAGGAGCATTATAAGAAGGGGATAATCTGGCACTGTTGGAGGGGCATTATGAGAAGGGGATAATCTGGCACTGTTGGAGGGGCAATATGAGAAGGGAATAATCTGGCACTGTTGGAGGGGCATTATGAGAAAGGGATAATCTGGCAGTGTTGGAGGAGCATTATAAGAAGGGGATAATCTGGCACTGTTGGAGGGGCATTATGAGAAAGGGATAATCTGGCAGTGTTGGAGGGGCAATATGAGAAAGGGATAATCTGGCACTGTTGGAGGGGCATTATGAGAAAGGGATAATCTGGCACTGTTGGAGGGGCATTATGAGAAAGGGATAATCTGGCACTGTTGGAGGGGCATTATGAGAAGGGGATAATCTGGCACTGTTGGAGGGGCAATATGAGAAAGGGATAATCTGGCACTGTTGGAGGGGCATTATGAGAAGGGGATAATCTGGCACTGTTGGAGGGGCAATATGAGAAGGGGATAATCTGGCACTGTTGGAGGAGCATTATAAGAAGGGGATAATCTGGCACTGTTGGAGGGGCATTATGAAAAGGGGATAATCTGGCACTGTTGGAGGGGCATTATGAGAAGGGGATAATCTGGCACTGTTGGAGGGGCAATATGAGAAGGGGATAATCTGGCACTGTTGGAGGAGCATTATAAGAAGGGGATAATCTGGCACTGTTGGAGGGGCATTATGAGAAGGGGATATTCTGGTACTGTTGGAGGGGCATTATGAGAAGGGGATAATCTGGCACTGTTGGAGGGGCAATATGAGAAGGGGATAATCTGGCACTGTTGGAGGAGCATTATAAGAAGGGGATAATCTGGCACTGTTGGAGGGGCATTATGAGAAGGGGATAATCTGGCACTGTTGGAGGGGCATTATGAGATGGGGATAATCTGGCACTGTTGGAGGGGCATTATGAGAAAGGGATAAACTGGCACTGTTGGAGGGGCATTATAAGAAGGGGATAATCTGGCACTGTTGGAGGGGCATTATGAGAAGGGGATAATCTGGCACTGTTGGAGGGGCATTGTGAGAAGGGGACTACTGTAATAGATCATGTAGAAGTAAAAGATAAAATTTATTTAAGATAATGTCAACATTTTATATACAATATGATAAAAATATGAGTTCTGTTAAAATTAAGAAAAGTTTGAAAATGCTAAAGGGATAATCAGAAACTGTAAATCAAAAAAGAACAGACAACACAATGGCCAAAAGAAAAAGGGCAAAAAGACAAACAATGATCTACAAAACACTACATTGAAAACTATAGATCATGCAACATGAATCCCACCAAAGTGGAGGTGAACTCAGGTGCTCCGGAAGGGTAGGCAGTTCCTTCTTGACTAGAATCCCACCAAAGTGGAGGTGAACTCAGGTGCTCCTGAAGGGCAGGCAGTTCCTTCTTGACTAGTGTTGCTCTTGTTACAAAATATGAAATATGTCTAAAACATTGATTCACTTTTAAATATCAGTATATTGGTGATATCAGCCAAGGGTAGCCAGTAAAAACCCCAAGGCTTATTTCAAAACAAGTCTTTTTTAGTGTTTTTAGCCATATACCAACAATTGTGAAACTGCCACGATATAACTGAAATATTGTTGAAAGTGGCATTAAACACCATAATACAAACTAACACACAAACCAAGTTGTTCAATGTTTTGAAGAAATATTTGATTAAGAAAAACTTGAAAGGAAAATGTATATCTAATCCACATCGACTTTTGATGATGACAAATGTGTGAATAGAGCTACCAATTCTACAGAAAAATGAATAATGCAATGAAAAACGAGTTTAGTTATCTGTAATTATTTTAATACTTTGTGCTTTTAAAACATTAATATTTTTTTTTTTTAAAGCTCAACTAATAGATGATTTTTTTGGACTATATTTATTGTGAAGTTATATTATTGATATTGTACATGAATATTTAACTAGTTTGATGTATGATTGATTTATTAATTAATGGACAGTTTTAAAATTATTACAAAATTGTTAAAATGGTGCCCACTAATCGTAATGTAAATTAATTATTTATACTTGATGTCTTTATTTATTGAGGGAGAGCATTTACATAGGTTATATAATAATGTTGTGTTAGAAATGACTATGCCAATATAGTGGTCAGGGTTGAAGACATAGTGCACAACCCAAAGGGAAGTTGACTATGTCTTCAACCCTGACCACTATATGGCATAGTCATTGCTAACACAACATTATTATTATTATTATGCTGACTGTTATATGTAGACAAAATATATTGAGAACTATTACAATAAAGGAAGTCCTGATATTGGTGACTAATATATTGGATCAGATAGTCTTGAAAGTGTGAGAATATTCTTTGTATCATTTAAGTCTTTAACAATATAAAGATTTTTGAAGTTTGAAATTTAATTAACAACAATAACAAGTATTAAAAAACAGTAGCATGAATAATAGACGACTATGATAGATTGACAGATTGGATCCACCCCCTTGCACATGGACTAGCTATATATAGCTTGACAGACAGCTGAAAACCCAACCTTCCCCGCGGGAAACTGGCATAGTAGATGTACTATTTTCGCATAGTATATCAACGTTATATAATTCTTTGTGATATATGCCAAAATATCGTATGAACTTATATTACAGAGGAAATTTACAGAAAGCATAATAATGTATAATTGAAATATGGACTTTATTCAATAAAATATTTGAACTGAAAAAAAATTGAATTGAAATTGAATTGATTGATTCATAGGTGTTTAATGCCAACTTGAGCTATTTTGATATAAAATCATTGGTCCCTTTAACTTTGACATAGCAAAAAAAATTCTGAACAGAATTCAAGGATCATCGGTACATAGACACAGGCATTGAAAAATGATACAGTAAAACATGTCTTATGTGACCTTCCAAGGGAATATTTAAATAGGGTCACAAAAAACAGGTTGTCACCAAATACAGGTTTAATTAATATAAAATGCACAGTGAAGGGAAATTAGAATTAAGGTCACAGAATACAAGTTATTGCTTAATAGAGGTGGTCACTAAAGCAGGTTTGACTGTAACTTAATAGAGGTGGTCACTAAAGCAGGTTTGACTGTAACTTAATAGAGGTGGTCACTAAAGCAGGTTATTACTTAATAGAGGTGGTCACTAAAGCAGGTTTGACTGTAACTTAATAGAGGTGGTCACTAAAGCAGGTTATTACTTAATAGAGGTGGTCACTAAAGCAGGTTATTACGTAATAGAGGTGGTCACTAAAGCAGGTTATTACGTAATAGAGGTGGTCACTAAAGCAGGTTATTACGTAATAGAGGTGGTCACTAAAGCCAGTCTGACTTTATATTGCACAGTAAATATTATAAAATATCTAATATATGTATAAAAACATCACAAGAGTAAAAACAAAAAAGTATAATAGAAATATACACTTACAGATAAAAAGTACAATGTATAATGCTTTTTCATTATTATAATGCCTGTATCAATTTGATATCATTTTACAATGCTCTATATATGCTTCTAAATTTTTCACATTTATATAATTTTAGAGTTCCTGGTATGGAAAAATCATTTGACCCAATTACAAGAACAGGGAATTATACATACTATTTTGTCCACAATGCTTCCTGCTCTGAGGTGGAGATAGACTGTCTAACTGGTGAACATCAGGTAAACCATGGTAACATTAATTGTAAGCTATTTGAGACTGGATGACTTGAGGGTCAGGATAATGTGTCTGACTTGTCATGCTTACCTTTGAACTGTTTTTTCCATTACAGTAAAACTCATTTTTTCCGATTTTGTCAATTTATTTTCAGTAAAATAAGATTTTTGACATCAAGTGTCACCCTACAACTGTTATTCTTCATACTTAGATTTTCTTTGTTTTAATATTTACTGAAATCATTTGAAAAAATTTAATTCAAAACTTGGCTTGTTTAATTAAATAAAATATGGTCCATATGCCATTCACCATCAGAAATTATATCTTAATAATTTAAAAACAATGTCATGTTGAATATTTTAATGCTAAAAAATGTAAGTTGTCCAATTGAGAAAATACATGATAAAAGATTGCAGAAATGCTCATTGGGGCCTCTGGTTTTCAAAATACACTTCAAAATATGCATTATCTCTGACAAAACAATTTAAAATAGCACCTTTCGATTGAGACATGTTTACTCATATTGATCACTTCAGCTGATAAAGACAGATATAGTGATGGATGTTGGAAAAAGTTTGAATCCAGCAATAGATGTTGGACAGATTGAAGGAGGGTTTGTACAGGTAAGTGATTGATTGATTGATTGGTGTTTAACGTCAACTTTAGCAGTATTTCAGCTATATCGTGGGGTTACAGGTAGGTGTGAATTTGGTGAGATGACTTCTAACATAAAACATGAAAATGTTTACCAGTAAAATAGAATTGACACAGGAATGGAGTCTTATTTTTATGAGAATGAAAGTAAAGAATTATTCCAACATTACAAGAAAAAATACAAAAAGAGAAACTTTTTAATCAAAATTTTCAAAACGATAATATAGTGTAGAATCATTATTTATTTCTTAACCCTCTTGATGCCAGATTTAAATAGTATGACGTTATAATGTCGACTTTGTATCATCTTATTTGAACGTCACCAGTGCCAGATACTTTTGACGTCTTATGGATTCGTCTGTTTTGTACAGTGACGTTAGCGTGCTCTGTTAGACTCTTGTCCATTGGTTTTTAATGCTCAATTTTTATATAAATGCATAGATCTTTTTCGTTTTAAAAATATTATCATGTCAAACAAAATGTAATGTATTTCCACGGGGAAATACATTTAATAATCAGATTTCCAAATAAAAAAAGAGCGATTCCCGAATTTGTGCGAAAGAAAGAAAGAGCAAATTTTCTGTGTCCTACCATCCCTGATGAATATGTTGTGTTGCAATATTATTCTAAATCTAAGCAAAATGAAACTAAAACAATTTTCAAAAAGCGTCATTTCTTTTATTATTATTGTATTCAGCTCAAATCTACTTTTGCTAACAAATGTATTAGATATTTCTTTTTCCATTTTATTTTCCTCCATGAAATAAACCTTATCTCGATATTTCAATCGTAGTTTTTAATATAAAAACTGTAGCTATTCCTCATACATAAGCGTGGTGTGATACTTTCTAAAGCATTGTCCTATACATAGTCCTACACCACAATCAGCACACCAAGTTCTGACCCTTGAACCAGAAAACCTGCTTTTCATTCCAGTACATACGGAACACATTAGCCTTTTCTTTTCTGGAATATATTCTATGAAATGTCTTGCAGTGAGTCTTACTGTACGTAGCAATGATCTACGACCCGGTTGTGCAGGTCCCTCTCTAAATTAACCAAGTAGCCCCTTGACTATTTCTTGCTGGAATTTGAAATGGTCCATCTTCTTTTGAATTACAAATGTGTTTTTGTAACAAATGTAAGCATTCTCTGAAATGAAATTAATATGAAGTTACCAAAATTTCCCGTTACCGTACTTTACTTTATGGTAATATATATGCTTCCGTCAACGCTTTTGTAACTCTTTAAAACCATAAAATATTACCTTGGAATTGTATTAAGTCATTTTTTCTATGTAATTTATCGTATCTAAGAAATATATTTTTGTGTACAAAATTTCAAATCCATGCATGACGAGAATTTTTCATGGAATAAAATGTTTTCGTATTAACTCGGTTTTGAAGAATTCAAATGACGACTTAGTTTCTAAAGAAAAAAATAAGTGATGTAATTATTATCAAATATGAATTGAATATCTTTTTCGTATGTTTTCAAAGTATGGGTTTGCAAAACAATTAACGTTTAGCACATCATAATAAAAGCAGATTTAAATTTTTGAACCGTCTTTTGATAAATCGATCACCATTACCCAACCAATATGACCAAAAATTCAAGTTAACAATGTACATAATATCGATCCATTTTCTTACACTCTGTCATGTCTGTAGTTAGTTATTCAATTAAGAAAAATACTGCCGTAACCATTGTTGTACTTTGGTTCTCTATACTCAGCGAAATAACAATAAAGATATGTACGGGATTCTTTTTCTTTTCGGTTCTACATTCTTTTTTTCAATTTTACCTTTTTATTCATTAAACACTATTTTACAGTCCCATATTTAACCAGGCTCAAGCTAGCGACCAATAAGGCGATATGTCTCAAAACGAAAAAAAAAAAATAAGAGTAAAATGAACTTTTAAAGTTTACTAGCGACCAATAAAAAATATATTACTGTAAATGCATATTCAACACAATGAATCGACATCGGGGCATACAGGAAATATTTCTATAGCCCCTCCATCCCCCCTCCGCCCACACAATACAAAGTTAACATTTGACACCCGACTGTGGACCTGATGTGCAGAATCCCACACAGGCACTCAGGTGAGTGAAAGACCCGTGGGATACATTTTACGTTTTATTTCACATGTTCTCCCGAACATAAAATATTTCTTTTCTTTACTGGACTAAATAACAAAGACATAAATATTTTTCGAATGCCGAGTTTACAAAAACACTTTAAATAAACAAAGATTAAAAAATTATTTGCTTTCATGTAAACCGGTAAATAATTTGGACAGCGTTTTGTCAAACAATATAAAGTCATAAAATTCCGGTTGACATGAAGACATTTCATCAATCTAAAAATAGTGTAATTATAGAACATTAGAAAAATATAACAGTAAGTTTTATGAAAAAATAAACAAAATCTAAATCCTGCATGTGCATGTCACATTTATTTAATAAATAATATTATTATGTTTTATCTACATGTATTTATTTTTAAATTGTGTATTTAAAGGTGTCAAATCACCAGTTTAATTCACCAATCAGAGCCTAGAACATACACAAAAGTAGTCCTTTTTAAAGAAAAAAGTTCCTTTCGCTTTGTTGTATTTTGAAAAAAAAATTAAATGGAAAGGTATTAAAGTAATATGAAACGAGTTTTTGGTGAAATAAACATCTTCAAAAATATTCTTGATATGTTTACATTCCCTAAGAACTAAACCATTCGTGCATGTTTGAGGACGAAAATCACGTTCATCTATGATTAAGAACAGAAAATCATTCCATCTCGTACGTGTTTTTTCAAGACAATGGTGGCTAATGAAGTTTCGGATGTACCGTTCCGATGATTGCCGATCATGAAATTTCATCACCAACGTAAACAGGTGAGCACATGTATCATTCTGGTTTTGAAAGAAGTTAAATTTCTTGCATTTCTTGCCTTGCAAAGAAATGATTTCATGTATGTTTTACCTTGAGATTATCAATTGCAATGAATTTCATTCTGACTTAATCAGTTTATTGGAAAAACTGGACAAAAACATTGAAATCGGTAATAATGAATGGCCCCATTTGGGGAAATCGAAACAGAACCAAGAAATCTCAGAATGTACATTTCAAAACCATTATGATGAAAACATTTGGAGTTGTCAGAGAAGAAAATAAAAAATCAACAAGGAAAAAAATGCCAAAAATACGATTATTTTGTCCATAATATGTCACCGTTATGTTGACACCTACCATTTCATAGCTTGGTTCATTTATTTCCTGGTTTATTTTGGGGACAACCAATTGATTCCGTCTGGCAGTTTTTGTAAATAAATAATCTGGCCACCCAAAGTTGGGGAAAAAATCTGGCCTTTGCTCCATAGAAAATAAAAAAAATAATCTGGCCTGAACTGGGTAAACAATGTTATAACCTGTCCTGCACTTTGTGCCGAATGAATTTTCTGTCAAATATTCTAACCTGACTAATCTTGCCAGGCCCCCTCAGAATCAAATTATTTCTGAAAATTATTTGCCTATATATTATTATGAGATAAAAAAAATGTCTTTCTTTCACATTCTTGTCTCTTAGGCCAAATCAATTTTATATTTGAATTCTCATCCCCTCCCTCCCCATTGTTTTTTGCTTCAATTTCATAATTTATTTTACATTCTCAGATATTTCTTTAAAATTCCTAGTGATTTTTATGAAAATGGTCAAAAAATAAATTATATATGCCTCCCTCCCTCCCCATATTTTTACTGACAGGAGGATGAGAATCTAAAAATTAATTTTGTGGCCTTATGAAATTAACTAAAAAAAACACCACTACCACATAGAACAAAACTTTAGCCTGGGAAATATTTCAGAGAAAAAAATCTTCCTCACATATTAATAGAAAAAAATCTGTAGATTGACAAACAAAATGTATTTACAATGCAAGAAAAAACCTGTGAAGGAAAAAAAATCTGGCCCTGATGAGAAGCCCAGCCCCTCCTTTCCTTTGAAAGTAAAATAATGGTTCGTTCATGCCTTAGTGAACAACTCCTTGAATTGATAGAAAACAACATAATATTCCCTTTTCTCTTGTCATTAAAAACATTCCAAAATTTATAAGAAGCAAAATGTCATACTACAAAGATATGAACTTTTATATATAGATCAAAGCGTACATACAGTTGCAACTTTTTCAGGAGTTTTGATTGGCAATGATATTGAACATGCTGCAGTTTCTGCATACCTGTAAACCAAATATGGGATTAATTAAATTGTATATTACCTGAAGGAGAATCTATACATATCATGCTACCACCACCACCCCCTTTTCCAGGAAAGGCAAATGGTCCGTGTCTAAATAGGAAATTACTTTTAACTGTATAATTTGAAGGATTTGAAACAAAGTAGTATTCATTTTTAATAAAAAAAAACAATGTTTTAACATAATTACAAGTTGCGTATGCAGTGCCCCCTTACTGGGCCCCGCGAACTTTGCTGAATTATACACATAATGCCGTTAAAAGACATTTACGGAGGTTTAGATCATAGATGGTGATATATATTTATTTTCCATGTAAAGAGATCCTTGTTTAACGATTCGCTAAGGGAAAATTATTTTTAATCGTGGATTGAATGGAAAATAATGAAATGTAAATCGAAACGAAAAAGATGTTTACCATGTTACCTGTCAAGAAGAATCTTGGCCACTTCAGAGTTCGTTTCCAGACGAAGAGCAGTCTTTATTTCCATCCAACGATCGTATTCATCTCCAATATATAATCTGTTTTTGCTTAACTTAGCATTCGCTGCTTTTTTGTTTCTTTTTCTGGCAGAATTGCTCAATTTACGCTTCGGACCTGATCTCTACCGAATGAGTTCAAATCTGAGGTCAATAGCATATGATTTGCATTATTGTCCGGGTAGCAAGAATTATCGAAGACAGAATAAAATGACGTTTTCTCCTGAATTATACATCGTAGCTTTCAAAAAGTGAATGGTTTACGTTCTTTATATATTTAATCTTTACATATCAGAAATTTTTAGAAAAGTGAAAATAATGATTTTGACATTTCATATTACTTTAACAATGGTAGTTGCAGGTAAATATGTAAGGATTATTTTGAACCCAAATTTGGTTACATTTAGTTGTATTGGAATCCTTTATGGAGGTCTTGATGAATGACCCATAAATACGTAAATTCCGGGAATGACGTTGCTATTTGTAGAGTAGGGAATATCCCAGAGCATGGTACTTCGCTGCATATCAAAGTTGATATTTGACACCCTGCTGTGGGCTTGAGGTGCAGAAACCCACCCAGGCACTTAAGTCAGTTAAAGGCCTGGGCAATACCTTTGATTTAAACCCCAAGTGGTCAAGAACTATGCCGTCCTTAATATATTTTTCATGTGATATTTATAGAGACCCCCCCTCCACAAAATTGTTTTTCATATATCAAAGTTGATATTTGACACCCTGCTGTGGACTTGAGGTGCAGAAACACACCCAGGCACTTAAGTCAGTTAAAGGCCAGGGCAATACTTTGATATTTGAAAAAAAATTTGTGGAGGGAGGGGGGGGATCTCTTAAATATCACATGAAAAATATATTAAGGACGGCAGAGTTCTTGCCCACTTGGGGATTAAATCAAGACATTTCATAGAATATATTCCAAAAAAGAGAAGGCTAAGGTGTTCCTTATGTACTGGAAAGAAAAGCTTTAGCCTGGTCCATATTTGTTTACTATATATTACCTGCTGCTGTCATGAAAAAGTTGAATAAAATCTTCTTCCATAGTTTAACACTCCTAAACTGGTGGTCGTACTGAAAGATAAGTTGGTCACCTAGATCGACTCCACCCATAGTTTGATTGTATTTGTGAACTACTAGAGGTACCTTTACAACTTTTCCTTTACTGTTTGCCTGCCTTGTCATTCTGAAACGTATATAACTTATGCCAAAATCTGAATGGAAAAGACTTAACAGTGCTTCATGCATTTGTATTTTTTTTTTTTTTTACCAATGAAGTCAGTAATATTCGAATTTTAACCTTTGACCTTAAGGATACCCAGCAGTATGGAGCCCAATTCTTAGGGCCACATTTCAATTTTCCGATTGGACAAAAATGATGTGTAATGAGGCATGCTGGCATTTTAGACCTTGGAAGCTGTCTATCTCCCCTGTATAACTAAATGTTTTTAGCACTATAGTTGCTATGGCAGCATATATTTTATCATTTTATTTTCATTGCAGAGGTATGGTATGATGACCTCTGAAGCTGTCTATCTCCTCTGTATAACTAAATGTTTTTACCACTATAGTTGCTATGGCAACATTTATTTTATAATTTTATTTTCATTACAGGGGTATGGTATGATGACCTCTGAAGCTGTCTATCTGAAGCCTAATGGTCAAGTAAAGAACTCTGGTCCTTTAGACTACAAGATTCCAGGTGTCAGAAATATCCCACGTAAATTCAATGTTACGTTACTTAAAGACTGTAAAGGAACCAAATCTCTGTATTCAGCAAAGGTAGATAATCTGTGTACTTGTATTGATTTACGATTTTGGTATTGAATACTTGAATATTCTATTAATATTTTATCACTGATATTTACTTTGCCATGCTGCATTCCATTTTTGACTTTTATTATTCCGATATTTAACAAATAAATTACTTTGGTAATCTGGAATGATCATTGAAAAGAAAAACATGAATATTCATGCTGGCATTAATACGACATTGTTATCAAATTTCCTCAATTTTCCTTAATGGTAGGTGATGTTTCTGATAATGAAAAATAAGCATTAGAGAAAACCGAAAGGGCAATCAAGAATGAACAATCCAGAGACACAGAAAACATTGGGCGCAAGACACAGGGCAAACACTAATAATACAAAATATGCAACACGGAAAACTATAAAGATGAGCAACACTGACCCCATCAAAAAATCTAAACAGAATAATTTGTTTTGCAGGGTGTTGGTGAACCACCATTGTTGCTAGCTGTTTCAGTCCACAATGCATTACAGGAAGCAGTTATGGCATTCAGAAAGGATTGTGGGATTGATGATCTTTACCAGCTGCCATGTCCTGCAACAGTGGAGAAAATAAGAATGGCTTGCAATGATAAAATTTTCCATAAGGTTAGAAATTGTCAAACAGTTGTCTCCCTTTGTTCCTTATCTCTTTGAGATAAATGTTTAGTGAGAGAATGATTGTTCTTTAATGCCAAGCAAGTAATTATTCATCTATATCAGGCTACTTTTTTATGAGATGACGATTATGACAAAGATAAATGAGGAAGAAAGTGAGATAATTTTAATTAGATTATATAATATAAGGCTACGCATCTTGTTGATATCTGATGCTTGTACTTTTCTTTACGACTACAACTCTTATTGCATTGTGGGTCTGTCATCGTTGTCTATAAACACCATTGTTTCACATGCAATAACTTTTATTTTTGTTGAACAATCTTTCTGAATGTTTATACAATTATTCTTTGGCACAAGCTAAATATATTGATTTGGGGAATTCTTGTCCTACCTGTTTCCAAACAAGAGGCCCTATGGTGCAAAAAAGGAAGGGTTTTTGTACGTGGAGCGTTTATTATCCCCTCGCCAACGAAGTTGTGAAGGGATATAGTAACGTTACCGTCCGTCCGTCCTTCCGTAACATCCTTGTGAACACTCTAGAATCAACATCCTTCAATGGATTTTTACCAAACTTGGTACATACTTAGTCCTTAAGATAATCTGGAACCCTGTTGATTGTCAAGGTCATAGATCAAAGGTCAAGGTCACCAGGTCAAATTTGTAGATGAGGGGATATGCCACACTTGCATTGCACTTGTTTTCAACCAATTTTGATCACCCTATTTTTAGCTCACCTGGCCTTTTGTCATGGGTAAGCGTCCGTCGTCCGTTCGTCCGTCCGTCCGTCCGTCCGTTAGCTTTTCACATTTAAATCTTCTTCTCTGAAACTGCTGAACAGAAATCAGCCAAACTTGCCAGAAATGTTCACTGGATGGTCCTCTACCAGATTTGTGTTTTTGGTGCTGATTTGAAATCCAACATGGCTGCCAGGGTCCATAATGTGTTCTCATTGGCTGAAATTTTAAAAATCTTCTTGTCAGAAACCACTAAGTCAATTGAATTGTGACTTTGCAGGAATGATCATTGGGTGGTCCTGTACTAAACTTGTGAATCGTTTGCCAATCGGAAATTCAAGATGGCCACCATGACTCGACTTAGTTTAACATTGGACCCTATGGGAATTTGACATTTTCATCTTTTTTTCTGAAACCACAAAACAGATTTGAACCAAACTTGGCAGAAATGTTCATTGGATGGTCATATACAAGATTTTTGTTTTTGGCGCTGATCGGAAATCCAACATGGCTGCCAGGGCCCATAATGTGTTCTGATTGGTCGAAATTTTTAAAATCTTCTTGTTAGAAACCACTAAGCCAATTGAATTGTGACTTTGCAGGAATGATCATTGGGTGGTCCTGTACTAAACTTGTGAATCATTTGCCGATCGGAAATTCAAGATGGCCGCCATGACTCGACTTAGTTTAACATAGGACCCTATGGGAATTTCACATTTTCATCTTTTTTTTCGGAAACCACAAAACAGATTTGAATCAAACTTGGCAGAAATTCATTGGATGGTCATATACAAGATTTTTGTTTTTGGCACTGATCGGAAATCCAACATGGCTGCCAGGGCCCATAATGTGTTCTGATTGGTTGAAATTTTAAAAATCTTCTTGTTAGAAACCACTAAGCCAATTGAATTGTGACTTTGCAGGAATGATCATTGGGTGGTCCTGTACTAAACTTGTGAATCGTTTGCCGATCGGAAATTCAAGATGGCCGCCATGACTCGACTTAGTTTAACATTGGACCCTATGGGAATTTGACATTTTCATCTTTTTTTCTGAAACCACTAAACAGATTTGAATCAAACTTGGCAGAAATGTTCATTGGATGGTCATATACACGATTTGTGTTTTTGGTGCTGATCGGAAATCCAACATGGCTGCCAGGGCCCATAATGTGTTCTGATTGGTCGAAATTTTTAAAATCTCCTTGTTAGAAACCACTAAGCCAATTGAATTGTGACTTTGCAGGAATGATCATTGGGTGGTCCTGTACTAAACTTGTGAATCATTTGCCGATCGGAAATTCAAGATGGCCGCCATGACTCGACTTAGTTTAACATAGGACCCTATGGGAATTTCACATTTTCATCTTTTTTTCGGAAACCACAAAACAGATTTGAATCAAACTTGGCCGAAATTCATTGGATGGTCATATACAAGATTTTTGTTTTTGGCGCTGATCGGAAATCCAACATGGCTGCCAGGGCCCATAATGTGTTCTGATTGGTCGAAATTTTTAAAATCTTCTTGTTAGAAACCACTAAGCCAATTGAATTGTGACTTTGCAGGAATGATCATTGGGTGGTCCTGTACTAAACTTGTGAATCGTTTGCCGATCGGAAATTCAAGATGGCCGCCATGACTCGACTTAGTTTAACATTGGACCCTATGGGAATTTGACATTTTCATCTTTTTTTCTGAAACCACTAAACAGATTTGAATCAAACTTGGCAGAAATGTTCATTGGATGGTCATATACACGATTTGTGTTTTTGGTGCTGATCGGAAATCCAACATGGCTGCCAGGGCCCATAATGTGTTCTGATTGGTCGAAATTTTTAAAATCTTCTTGTTAGAAACCACTAAGCCAATTGAATTGTGACTTTGCAGGAATGATCATTGGGTGGTCCTGTACTAAACTTGTGAATCATTTGCCGATCGGAAATTCAAGATGGCCGCCATGACTCGACTTAGTTTAACATAGGACCCTATGGGAATTTCACATTTTCATCTTTTTTTCGGAAACCACAAAACAGATTTGAATCAAACTTGGCAGAAATTCATTGGATGGTCATATACAAGATTTTTGTTTTTGGCGCTGATCGGAAATCCAACATGGCTGCCAGGGCCCATAATGTGTTCTGATTGGTCGAAATTTTTAAAATCTTCTTGTTAGAAACCACTAAGCCAATTGAATTGTGACTTTGCAGGAATGATCATTGGGTGGTCCTGTACTAAACTTGTGAATCATTTGCCGATCGGAAATTCAAGATGGCCGCCATGACTCGACTTAGTTTAACATAGGACCCTATGGGAATTTCACATTTTCATCTTTTTTTCGGAAACCACAAAACAGATTTGAATCAAACTTGGCAGAAGTTCATTGGATGGTCATATACAAGATTTTTGTTTTTGGCACTGATCGGAAATCCAACATGGCTGCCAGAGCCCATAATGTGTTCTGATTGGTTGAAATTTTAAAAATCTTCTCGTTAGAAACCACTAAGCCAATTGAATTGTGACTTTGCAGGAATGATCATTGGGTGGTCCTGTACTAAACTTGTGAATCGTTTGCCGATCGGAAATTCAAGATGGCCGCCATGACTCGACTTAGTTTAACATTGGACCCTATGGGAATTTGACATTTTCATCTTTTTTTCTGAAACCACTAAACAGATTTGAATCAAACTTGGCAGAAATGTTCATTGGATGGTCATATACACGATTTTTGTTTTTGGCGCTGATCGGAAATCCAACATGGCTGCCAGGGCCCATAATGTGTTCTGATTGGTCGAAATTTAAAAAATCTTCTTGTTAGAAACCACTAAGCCAATTGAATTGTGACTTTGCAGTAATGATCATTGGGTGGTCCTGTACTAAATTTGTGAATCGTTTGCCAATCGGAAATTCAAGATGGCCGCCATGACTCGACTTAGTTTAACATTGGACCCTATGGGAATTTGACATTTTCATCTTTTTTTCTGAAACCACAAAACAGATTTGAACCAAACTTGGCAGAAATGTTCATTGGATGGTCATATACAAGATTTGTGTTTTTGGTGCTGATCGGAAATCCAACATGGCTGCCAGGGCCCATAATGTGTTCTGATTGGTCGAAATTTTTAAAATCTTCTTGTTAGAAACCACTAAGCCAATTGAATTGTGACTTTGCAGGAATGATCATTGGGTGGTCCTGTACTAAACTTGTGAATCATTTGCCGATCGGAAATTCAAGATGGCCGCCATGACTCGACTTAGTTTAACATAGGACCCTATGGGAATTTCACATTTTCATCTTTTTTTCGGAAACCACAAAACAGATTTGAATCAAACTTCAGAAATTCATTGGATGGTCATATACAAGATTTTTGTTTTTGGTGCTGATCGGAAATCCAACATGGCTGCCAGGGCCCATAATGTGTTCTGATTGGTCGAAATTTTTAAAATCTTCTTGTTAGAAACCACTAAGCCAATTGAATTGTGACTTTGCAGGAATGATCATTGGGTGGTCCTGTACTAAACTTGTGAATCATTTGCCGATCGGAAATTCAAGATGGCCGCCATGACTCGACTTAGTTCGACATAGGACCCTATGGGAATTTCACATTTTCATCTTTTTTTCGGAAACCACAAAACAGATTTGAATCAAACTTGGCAGAAATTCATTGGATGGTCATATACAAGATTTTTGTTTTTGGCACTGATCGGAAATCCAACATGGCTGCCAGGGCCCATAATGTGTTCTGATTGGTTGAAATTTTAAAAATCTTCTTGTTAAAAACCACTAAGCCAATTGAATTGTGACTTTGCAGGAATGATCATTGGGTGGTCCTGTACTAAACTTGTGAATCGTTTGCCGATCGGAAATTCAAGATGGCCGCCATGACTCGACTTAGTTTAACATTGGACCCTATGGGAATTTGACATTTTCATCTTTTTTTCTGAAACCACTAAACAGATTTGAATCAAACTTGGCAGAAATGTTCATTGGATGGTCATATACAAGATTTTTGTTTTTGGCGCTGATCGGAAATCCAACATGGCTGCCAGGGCCCATAATGTGTTCTGATTGGTCGAAATTTAAAAAATCTTCTTGTTAGAAACCACTAAGCCAATTGAATTGTGACTTTGCAGTAATGATCATTGGGTGGTCCTGTACTAAATTTGTGAATCGTTTGCCAATCGGAAATTCAAGATGGCCGCCATGACTCGACTTAGTTTAACATTGGACCCTATGGGAATTTCACATTTTCATCTTTTTTTCTGAAACCACAAAACAGATTTGAACCAAACTTGGCAGAAATGTTCATTGGATGGTCATATACAAGATTTGTGTTTTTGGCGCTGATCGGAAATCCAACATGGCTGCCAGGGCCTATAATGTGTTCTGATTGGTCGAAATTTAAAAAATCTTCTTGTTAGAAACCACTAAGCCAATTGAATTGTGGCTTTGCAGGAATGATCATTGGGTGGTCCTGTACTAAACTTGTGAATCGTTTGCTGATCGGAAATTCAAGATGGCCGCCATGACTCGACTTAATTTTAACATAGGACCCTATGGAAAAAATGTTTAAAAGTCTTCTCCTCTGAAACCAGTAAGTCAGTTTAAAGCAAACATGGGATGAATGGTCCTTAGGTGGTCAACTTTCAAAATTATGTCCTGTGACCCCGACCTCCATCCAAGATGGCAACCATCAGCGAACATAGTTTTAACATAGGACCCTATGGGAAATATATTTAAAAATCTTCTTCTCTGAAACCAGTAAGCCAATTTAAAGCAAACATGGCATGGATGGTCCTTAAGTGGTCAATTTTCAAAATTGTGTCCAGTGACCCTGACCTCCATCCAAGATGGCCACCTTCAGCAGACATACTGTAGTTTTAACATAGGACCCTATGGGAAAAAATGTTTTAAAATCTTCTCCTCTGAAACTAGTAAGCCAATATAGCAAACATGTCATCGATGGTCCTTAGGTGGTCAACTTCCAAAATTGTGTTCAGTGATCCCGATCTCGGTTCAAAATGGCCGCCGTCAGCAGACATAGTTTTAACATAGGACCCTACGGGAAAATTGTTTAAAAGTCTTCTCTTCTGAAACCAGTCAGCCAATTTAAAGCAAACATGGCATGGATGGTCCTTGGGTAGTATACTTTCAAAATTGTGTCCGGTGACCACGACCTCCATCCGAGATGGCTGCCATGAGCAGACATAGTTTTAACATAGAACCCTATGGCAGTATGGGATTTGAATAGTAACTTAGATGTATTCAGCATGCAGACATTCTTAAGAGGACTTATTTATGTCAGGTGAGCGATACAGGCTCACCTGAGCCTCTAGTTTGTTTTTATTTTCCTAATGAAATTCTCTTTGTGTAGTAGGCCAACATCAATTTATATGCCCCCTATCATTTTCAAGATATAAGGGGTTGAAAATAGGGCGAACACCAACAATTTTGAAATTTAATTTTTAGTCCAATTATGGCGGTTTTTTTTATTACCCCCCCAACAAAGTTGTAAAGGGGTATACTGATTTCACCATGTCCGTCCATCTGTTCGTCCGTCTGTAGACAAATCCTATGTCGTACGATAACTTGAGTTGTGTTTCTCAGAATGTTTGGAAATATTATCAGCAGCTTACCGGTGAAGAGAGGAGGATCCCTTTAATTTTTGACGATTTTCGCTTTTGCCGTTCCAGAGTTATTGGACTTGATATGACGGAAAATATGATTTTTACCCTATGTCGTATGATAACTTGAGTAGTGTTTCTCAGAATATTTTGAAATTTGAGCAGTAGTTTACTCATGAAGGGTCTCTTTCATTTTTGATGATATTCACTTTTATTGTTCCAGAGTTAGGGGCCTTATATTTTATACAATGTCATAGGAACATTTTAGTAATGTATGATGGAATCTGGTAAAACTTTACTAAATAATCATTGGCTGGGTAATAGAGGAGGGTCTCTTTCATTTTTGGTCAGAACAATCAGTAATGTTTTGGTTATGGAAATAGGTTGGACAGATGTGGGGAGCCGGGGGTATATCTTAGTGAGCTGTGCTCACAGTAATACTAGTTTGTCTTTAGATTCCTTGTGACATTTACAGTTGTCATTTTCAAGCATAATTGACTTAGATCTTATGGTTTCAAAGATGAAATGGGTCAAGGGAGCCAAAAGGGACCAATACCCAAAATGGTAGCTTTTTAACTCACCTTGCCAAAGGCAATGTGAGCTTTTGCCATCACTTGGTGTCCGTCGTCTGTTAACTTTTCACATTTTAATCTCCTCTGAAACCTTTCAGCCAAATGAACTGAAACTTCGTAGGAAGTATCTATGGAAGGTCCACTATAAAGATTGCTCATTTTATCTCGATCGGTTAACAAACATGTCCACCACAGACAATTCTTGTTTCTGATTGGTTGATTTCTAAAAATTTTTCTCCTCTGTTGAAAGAAAGATAACTCTTGCCTAAACTATTAAAAAGAAAGATAACTCTTGCCATTATCTCCCTTAGAAATTAACTAATGCTGATATAGTGCAACATGTTTATTCTATACATTACAAGTAGGTTTTAACATTTTAATATTCTTTTTAGCAAACCTTGCCAAAGGCAATATGAGCTTTTGCCATCACTTGGTGTCCGTTGTCTGTCATCCATTTACTTTTCACATTTTAATCTTCTCCTCTGAAAACCCTCAGCCAAATGAACTGAAACTTGGTAGGAAGCATCTATGGAAAGTCTTCTCTAAAGAGTGCACATGTTGTTATGATCCATTACCAAACATGGCCGCCATAAGCAATTCTTGTTTCTGATTGGGCGATTTTTTAAAATCTTCTCCTCTGAAACCGTTTGGCCAAATGAAACGAAACTTGGTAGGAAGCATCTATGGAATGTCCTCTATGAAGATTGCTCATT
This sequence comes from Bathymodiolus brooksi, assembly GCA_963680875.1. Lineage (NCBI taxonomy): Eukaryota > Metazoa > Mollusca > Bivalvia > Mytilida > Modiolidae > Bathymodiolus > Bathymodiolus brooksi. The sequence continues at coordinate 98,874,685 of OY804584.1, forward strand.
TCGTCTCGATCGGTTATCAAACATGGCTACCACCGAAACTTGGTAGGAATCATCTATGGAATGTCCTCTATAAAGATTGCTCATTTCGTCCCGATCGGTTAGCAAACATGGCTACCACCGAAACTTGGTAGGAAGCATATATGGAATGTTGTCTATGAAAATTGCTCATTTCGTCCCGATTGGTTTGCAAACATGGCCACCACTTGCAATTCTTGTTTCTGATAAGTGGATTTCTAAAAAATCTTCTCCTTTGAAACTGCTTAGCCATATGAACCGAAACTTGGTAGGAAGCATCTACATGTATGGAAGGTTCTGTATTAAGTTTCCTGAAAGCAGAATGAAATGTGAGCGACACAGGCTCAGCCCACTGAGCCTCTAGTTAATATTTAATCTGAACTGTATCTCATTTTTTCTATCAAATCTCACACAAAATTTCCTGTCTGGAGTCATTCACCAGATTTATTGTAGCTCATAATATTTCTGATATAAGAAGGGGGTGGGATGGGGAGGTTCAAAAGGAAGTAACTCTTAACATTATTGTTTTCATTTAAGGGTGTAGACTTGGGTTACCCTAAATATTTTCCCATCGTTAATTTTTTTTTAAATTTGCATCATGGAATAGTTATGTCTAAATACATTATCTGCCAAAGTTTCAAAAAATTTCACTGTGCCATTTTCTCCATAGCACATCCTAAATATAGCAATTTTAGGGGTATTCTTGACGCCAGATGGTAATACTAGTTTCGGAAGATTCTAATAGATACCGTATGACATTTATTTCTGATTGAAAGGGAATATTTTGGCTTTAATACACTTGAGAGTGTTGTTGTTGAATAAATATGAAATATCTAGCATATCTGAATATCCTGTTTGGAGATAATCACATGCAAAACATTGGAAACTCCAAAAAATGGGGGATGCCCTGAGGACCACCTTGGTATTAAGAATCGGATTAAAAAAATTCCTGTCGATTAATTTCCACCAAAAAATGTCACACTGAAGAATAGACATATAGACATCATTGCACCAAATTTTACCGTCAGATTTTTAAAATATTTAAATTTAGGTTTTTCATGGATGGCACTTGAAATTGTTGAGGAAAGTTATCACACACCCATCCTTTGCTAGTTTCTTTGTTTGTGAGATAAAAAAATAACTAGTTGCCAATAACAAAAAGCTTTTGAATTCTTATAATTGACACAGTGGATGTCCAAATTACCAAATGACTGCATTTGTCTTTTTTATTTTCAAGTCGGCTAGGGAGGGGGAGGGGTGGTTTGAGGGTGACTCTACTTGATTAATTCATTACAAATAAAAACACCAAAAAACACAGACAGCCTCCCAGCTGTATTGTTAAATTCCTTCAAATTCTGTGCTCCAGTTGTATTCGTTTGATTCTGGTTATTCTTTAGTTGTCTTCGGAGAAAAGGGACGGCGGTATAATAGAGGATCAGATATTACAAATTTTTTCCCAAACAGCTTTCTATTTTTTTACTACCATGAAATGAATTTGCTCTATAGTTTCATAATATCTAAGATTCTGGTGTATATATTTAATAAATTTTATGACAAACCCTTGAAATTCAATAGAAAAAGGTTGTCACACAAATTGTGTTACATTTCTGGGATTTTTGACAACATATTTTGATGAACATTTTTCTGGAAAGAGATATTTCAATGATATTTTGTGGGCACCGGCATATAATAATAACACACTGCCTGACATTGGCATAAGCAGCAATAAGATATAAAAATACAAGGAGCACAGCTATGGAAAGGTAAAAGGAAAAGGAGTATTTTTTTTAACTGGCCATATCCAATGTAAACAATCTTTGTCACCAAGAAGCTTGGAATTGAGGGGGAATTTTCAAACACACAGATGATCATATATTTGAGAAGACACTGAAAATAGAGTTATCTCACATACTCCAGGCCTACACCCTTAATGTCCGATTTTAATGGTTTATTTCTCTAATTCTCTTGTGAAATGTCTTCCTTCACTTTTCAAACAGGTGCTCTCATGCTCGTAATTATGGTAGTTAGATTTACAACTACCTATTCTATCAGTGCCTATCACCTATAAAGTTGTGAGTTCGAATCCACCTCAGGGGGAGGTGTTTTCGATATAGCATTATGTGATAAAGATTGACAGTGACTTATGACTTACTTGTGGTTTTCTCTGGATACTCCAGTTTCCTTCACCAATAAAAACTGGTTCCCTCTGTATAGCTGAAATATTGTTGAAAGTGGCATTAAACACCATAACCCTAACCCTTTACCCACTGAATCTATCTAGTGATGACTTGCTGGACAATAATCATTTTCAGTCAAAGTGAGCGACTTTGGACTTACTGCATTTGTATCATACAACTCCCGGCGTAGCCCTTTATTTTGTTTTATTGCTATCAATAATATATTGTATCGTTAATCGTCTTCATTTTATTTCTTTTTCTAATAGTGTGAACAGAAGCTGAAGGGAAAAGGTCAAGTACCAGTTATGTTGTAAGGAGTCAAAGATAAAGAGAAGAAAAAGACTATTTAAAAATAATTTAATCAGAAAGTTGTAATGTATTATGACATTATTTTTGGAAGATTTTAGATTAAACAGTAAAACCTGTATTAAGAGGTCACCTGTGGGATGAAGAAAAAGTGGTCTTTTAAGACAGGTGACATCTTATAAGAGGTTCAATGCATATGAAATTTTCTATGACAGGACAAGAAAAATGTGACCTTTTAATACAGGTAACTGCTTAGTAGAGATGGCAGTAAAATTATATTTTTTCACTGATTTTACATAATATACTTGTCTATACCTGGTACTTTAGTAGTTTTATATCAGTTAAAGTTTTAGTCATATTAAGTATATACAACCCAACCTTATTGTGAAGTTATAAATTATACAGCTCCTGACAAGTTAAAGATTCTTATTTTTCATTCGTATACATTTTTATTGTCTTTTATTTGTTAGTACAGTCAAACCTGTCTTATGTGACCTACAAGGGAACAGTGAAATATGGTCACATAAGACAGATGGTCACTTAATACAGGTTTAATTGATATGAAATGCACTGTGAATGGAAATTAAAATTAAGGTCACATACTACAAGTTATTGTTTAATACAGGTGATCACTAAAGCAGGTTTGACAGTATATTTTTTTCTCATTTTACACAAACTGTTATAACTTAGTCAATGTTCCCCATGTTATACAGATTATTATAACTTAGTCAATGTTCCCCATGTTATACAGATTATTATAACTTAGTCAATGTTCTCCATGTTATACAGATTATTATAACTTAGTCAATAATGTTCCCCATGTTATACAGATTATTATAACTTAGTCAATGTTCCCCATGTTATACAGATTATTATAACTTAGTCAATGTTCCCCATGTTATACAGATTATTATAACTTAGTCATTGTTCCCCATGTTATACAGATTATTATAACTTAGTCAACTTAGATTCGAACTCACATCAGTGATGATAGGCACTGATTGCATAGGTAGTTGTAAATCCATACGATCACAGCCACAATGGCCCCTCTCTACATTTGGACTTTATTATACCCCCACTCCACCGGAGGGGGGTATACTGATTTACCTCTGTCCGTCCTTTCGTCTGTCCGTCCTTCCGTCCGTCCAAGATATTTTTCATCGCATTTTTCTCAACAACTATTGATTGCAGAAATCTGATATTTGGTCACAAGCTTCATATAGGTACCCCATATCATGGGAAGCGTTTTTGGATCCTTCAGATTCCTACTTCCTGTTTGTTTAAAGTTTGATATACAGGTTAAATTAACAACGAGTTTCTACATTAGGACTTTATTTAAAGTTTGGTTTATACAGGAATCTGTTTTATTCAGCATTTGGTTTAGATTCATTGTCAGTTTCACTGTAGTGTACTGTAAAAACATGTACATGTATCATCATCTGATTTCACAAAGGACTTATTGATATAGCTCATTTGTTGATTTAACTGTTCATGAAAGATTCTCCTAAGAAAGCAATAATTGTATATACATGTACATTTTTATTTTATATTGGGATATTGGTGTTTAATGGCACCTTCAACAGTATTTCTGATTGCAGAAATGATATTGTCTAAAAGGGTCATGTGAGCTTATTGCCATCACACTGCATTCGTTGTCTGTCGTCCGTTCATGAACTTTAATACTTTCAACATCTCCTCTAAAACCATTCGGCCGAGTTTAGCACAAAATTGGATCAAAGGGATCTTGGTTGGTACTTTTTAAGAATATGTCCGACAGGTCTGGCCACCCTCAAATATGGCAGTTGTTACTAAAAATAGAAATTTCTACTTTTGGCTTACTCTTCTGAAAACAATAGGCAAATTTTGACCACACTTGGCTTGAAGAGTTCTTTGTTAATACTTTATACAGGCCATTAATTTTGTGTAAATTGAATGTTTTGTTGGTTTCTTTGTTATGTATCTAGTTATAACTACATCAATTATTTAGACTTATTTAAATTAGTTCTATATTGATCAAGTTTGTCAGTGACTTGCAACAGGTCGGTGGTTTTCTCTGGGTACTTCAGTTTCTGCCACCATTAAAACTGACTGTCACGATATAACTGAAATTGTTGAAAGTGGTGTTAAACACCATAAAACCCCCTCTAAATTGATAATGTACAGATCAAGTTTGTACTGCTGTCAAACAAATGATATGTTAATTTTTCTGGTGAGCGACTACAGATACTCTGAGGCCAATTTTTGTAAGTGTGGTATTAACTAAGTTTAACATAGGACTCTTATGTAGAAATGGATACAATGATGTTTCCCAAAAACTAGACTTTATTGAATACACTGACATGGTTTATCAGATATATGTATTGAAATTTACATAAATAATGTAAGTATGATCAAAATTAGGAATCTCCTCCCTCAGGCATAGATGACCTTAGCCGATACTGACTGTCCTGTTTAGGCCCTTTGGTTTACTTCACAAAGACTTTAAATTATTTGGCTTTCCAATCTTTGGATTTTGACCATACTTGATGTCCAATCTTTTGATTTTGAACATACTTGATGTCCAATCTTTTGATTTTGAACATATTTGATGTCCAATCTTTTGATTTTGAACATATTTGATGTCCAATCTTTTGATTTTGAACATATTTGATGTCCAATCTTTTGATTTTGAACATATTTGATGTCCAATCTTTTGATTTTGAACATACTTGATGTCCAATCTTTTGATTTTGAACATACTTGATGTCCAATCTTTTGATTTTGAACATATTTGATGTCCAATCTTTTGATTTTGACCATATTTGATGTCCAATCTTTTGATTTTGACCATATTTGATGTCCAATCTTTTGATTTTGACCATACTTGATGAAGTTTATTCCAGAAACTTGTATGTGCACTAAATTAGTTTGTACTGAACCATAAAAAGTTTGAAGATGCCAAATGGGTAATTGAAGAAGGGCATACAAGGCAAAAGAAAATGGACAAATAACGGTCTACAAAACACTACACAGAAAACTAATGATTGAGCAACACAAACTCTACCAAAAAGGAGGGAGTGAACTAGGGTGCTTCGGAAGGGTAAGCAGTTCCTACTCCACATGTGACACCCATGTGTTGCTCTTGTTACAAACCCAGTGATAAGTCATGCATGAGGAAAGGACCGAATTGTGATTGCGACAAATGGAACATATCTCGTGGTCATTTGTGACACAGATATTTGTAGCTGTTAGCCAGGTCATGGACATTTTTTTTGTCATTTGATTTCTTTGAAGTCGATGGGCAATAAATGTTTTACCTGAACTATTGTTATTGATAAAAGTACCATATTTATTGATTGTTTTAGGGTATTTTTTCTTCACATGGATACATTATTATTATTATTATTACATAAAATTGTAAACAGAAAAAAAAAGGCATAAAGGGTTGAACTTACTTTTTTAGGCCAAGCCTCCCCTCTTTGTGAATTGCTACAGTTATGCAATTGTTTTATTGGTTTCTGCGTGTTATTCATCTAGTTATAATTACATTAATTATTTAGACTTTTAAATTAGCTCTAAATTGATAAATTTTGTCAGTGACTTGGAACAGGTTTTTTCTGGGTCCACCGCTTTCCTCCACCAAATTAAAATGACCAGAAGATGTAATTCCAAGAAAAAACAATACAATGTTCAAATGAAACACGACAAAAAAGACAAACAATTGTCAATAAAATACTACACAGAAAACCAAATATAGCACAACATAAACTTACTAAGCAATGGGATGAATTCATGTGCTCTGGAAGGGTTGTGGTATTTAACGCCATTTTCAAAAATATTTCAACTATATCTTGACGGTCAGTTTTATAGGTGGAGACAACCACCGACCTGTCGCAAGTCACTGACAAACTTCATCACATAATGTATCGAGTACACCTCGCCTGTGCGGGATTCGAACTCACAATGTTAGTGGTGATAGGCACTGATTGTATAGGTAGTTGTCAATCCAATTACCATACGATCAATCCACCCACTAATCTGGAAGGGTAAAGCATTTCTACAACACTAATGGCACCCGTCATTTAACAATTTAGGGCAAGGGTTAGATATAGAAAGAGGAAACTCATATATTTATTTATTTATAAGTCAATTATATACAATACAGTTCTGCGTTAAACAATCATAAATATTTAGTCAAGAATATGTTTCATTTGTTCTTCATATAAAGCTATGATGATCATGATCTCTGTACCGACCATAAGGCCACATATTTGAGATAAAAGTCTCCGCCATGAGTGTTCTTCTTCATCTGATAATGCTGTAAGCTCCGGAATCTACAAATCACACGTACAAACATATGGTCAAATATATCATTTACCGGGTATATAGATTGAATAGGCTGTTTGCACATTCATACCAGACTAACGTCTTATAATTACCATAGCATAAGACTGCATATACCCGAAAGTGAGAAGGGCCTGGGTGGCTCAATGAGTTAGGTAGTTGGATTACCTAACAACTAATACAAGCCTATCACCAATGCGGCGTGGGTTCACGCCCTGCTTTGTAAATTACAAAAAAGGGTGCACTCGACTTGCAGCCACAAGTGATAAAGTTTACCAGTTGCTTGCCCATGGTCGGTGGTTCTCTCCGGGTATTCCGGCTTATTCCACCACTAAAACTGGTCGCCATGATATGGCTGATATATTGCTGAAAGTGGCATTAAAACAACCAAAAACCAAACCGAATGCGAGATTAAAGACTTTAGCTGCTGTTATTCTTTTGTATTTGATAAGTTTTTGTTATAGATCGGTGATGAGAGGAGTTTGTTCCCATAGGGATGCCGATGATTTTGTAAAAATGTGCCCTATATATGCTATTGATAAGGAACTCCAACATGCTGATGACATGACATGATGATATCACCCTCACTTCGTACTATGTCACAAGATTGTACATGCTTTTGACACTTTGATATCAAACTAGAATCTTACCATATCGTAACATTTTATATGACTGTCAATGACATGTTGACACCATCCTTGTGTCTTACCATTTCACAATGCTTTAGGGACCGACCATTTAACTTGCAGGGGGGAGGGGGGATTATGGTTTTTTGTTTCGTTCAGAATTTTTTTTTCGGACAACACGAGAGTTAGAATATTTATTTTTTTTGTCGCGCAAAGTGCAATTTGTTTTCCCAAAATTCAACATTAGGTTATATGACAAAAACTCTGAATCAGATTATTTTTTTTTTCCTCCACCAAAATCAGAATATTTCTTTCAGCAACATTGGGAATCGGAATATTATTTTAGAAAAAAAACATACCCCCCCTCGGGTACTACTAAACAGAGACCGGTAGAGACCGGAGGCTTAATATTAGTTTATATGTATATTAAATGATGTATTCCTGTGGTATTGGTTGTTTTTTAGCGTCGTAAACTTTTTCAAAAATCTTCTCCTCTGAAAGTACTAGACCAATGGAAACCAAACTTGGTCTGATTCATTACTAGGGTGTCTAGTTTCAAAATTGTGTCCGGTGATGCCGTGCACCAACCAACATGGCCGCTGTTACTAAAAATAGAACATATGGTAAAATTGCAGGTTTTTGGTAATAACTCAAAAACCGTTAATAATATCAAAAATCAAAAATCTGAAATTGCAAAAATGTGCGACATATCAAGATCTACCTACCCTGCAATTTTGAAGTTAATCCCATTGCTCATTTTGGAGTTATTTCCCTTTTTTCATCAAATTTTCAAAATTTTAATACTTTTCGTCCTTTATTTCAAAAACTATAAGAGACAGATGGTAAGTTGAAACTGCAAACATGTTCAGCATGTCAAGATCTACCTACCCTGCAATTTTGAAGTAAATTTAATTACCCATTTTATTGAAACTTGAAGCATATGGTCTATCAGAAAAGTCTATAAATTTATTAAACAGCTATTTGTCTGGTAGAAAACAATGTGTAAAGGTAACAAATATTTGTAGCTCTTTTAAAACAGTGTATAAAGGTGTGCCACAGGGCTCAATTTTGGGTCCCATTCTCTTTAAAATTTTTATTAATGACATCTTTTATTCTGTTGATTTTAGTACTATATATAATTATGCAGACGATAACACTTTATCTTATGCCGATCATGATCTAAAAAATGTTAATTCAAAATTAGAGAGTGACAGTCAAAAAATGCTGGATTGGTTTGCAAACAATTTAATGCAAGCTAATCCAGACAAATTCCAAGCTTTGGCAATAGGCAAGAAAACCTTTAAAGAACAGATTTGCTTTGATTTAAATGGTAGCAAGATAAAGTGTGAAGAACATGTTAAACTTCTTGGTGTTACAATAGATTATGAATTAAATTTTGATAAGCATATATCAGAAATTTGTAAAAAATCTGCTCGTCAACTTAATGTTTTGAAAAGAATTGGTAGATATTTAAATAAGCTAGGTCGACTAACTATTTACTATTCATTTATATTATCCAACTTCAATTATTGTCCTGTAACATGGCATTTTTGCAGTGAGAAAAATACTAAGAAAATGGAAAAAATTCAAGAAAGGGCACTCAGGTTTATTTATAATGACTATGTTTTAAATTATGAAGAATTACTGGAAAAATCAAAAATGCCATCACTTAAAGTTAGAAGATTAAGAAGTATAGCAATTGAAACGTTTAAAATTATACATAAAGAAAGCCCTATTTATTTACATGATTTAGTAAATATTAAAAAGCATAATTATTCCTTTAGATACGAAAACACAGCTGATGTACCATCTGTAAAAACAACAAGGTATGGTCTGAAATCATTCCGTTATTTTTCAACCAAACTATGGAATGAGCTACCAAACCATATTAGATTAGAACAAAACTTAAATCAATTTTCAAAATTATTGAATACCTGGAATGGTGGCTCATGCCATTGTAGTGCTTGCGTGTAAACAGTTTGTCTTGTTATGCTTTGTGTACTTAGTGCTATATAGTTTTAATAGTTTTAATATTACCCTATCCTGATCTGCTATTATGCTCTTAGATTCAGTTCTGATTAATTTTATATGAAACTGTATTTATGTATGAATGAGTTTGCTTTTATGTATGTCTATATATGCATGAGCTTATGTGTTATGCTTTTAGATTCAGTTCTGATAAATTTTATATGTAACTATTTATGTATGCATGAGATTGCTTTTATGTATGTCTATGTATACATGAGCTTATGCTTTTATGCTTTTAGATTCAGTTCTGATTAATTTTATATGTAACTGTGTTTTATGTATGCATAAGTTTGCTTTTATGTATGACTATGTATACATGAGCTTATGTTTTATACAAATGTCTATGCATGCATGTTGTTTTAGTTGTTTTGCTTTGTGATGTCATGTAATATGTGCTTGTAAAGTTATGTTATACTTGTATGTGCTTTTTATGTAATAGTCGATTCAAAAGCTCACTAGAGCTTATGTTATGTGTTATAGATATTTCGACTTTAAATAAAACTTATTTGATTTGATTTGATATTTGATTTGAGTTATTGCCCTTTTTTCATCATTTTTTTTTTCTTCATTTTAATACTTTTCGTCTTATATTTCAGAAACTATTTAGAGATAGATGTTAAGTTTATTGCAAAAATGTGCAGCATGTCAAGATCTACCTACCCTGCAATTTTGAAGTAAATCCCATTACCCATTTTGACCGATTATGCAAATTAGAAAAAAGGGGGGATGAAATTTAAAAAAAATCTTCTCTGAAACTCCTGAGCCAATCTCAACCAAACTTTGCTGAAATGATCCTTAGGTGGTCCCCTTTCAAAATTGTGTCCGTCAGCACCGTCCTGTATCCAAGATGGCCGCCATTACTAAAAATAGAAATTTCTTCAAATGGCCAAAACTGCTCTATTTTAAGCCAGAAAGTGCCCAAATTTGAAGTGTATAAGCATAATGATGAGCTTTTTAGCATATATTACGTGATTTTTTATGAACTTTGAACTTTTACCGATTTTGACCGATTATGCAAATTAGAAAAAGGGGGGATGAAATTTAAAAAAAATCTTCTCCTCTGAAACTATTAGGCCAATCTCAACCAAACTTTGCTGAAATGATCCTTAGGTGGTCCCCTTTAAAATTTGTGTCCGTCAGCGCCGTCCTGTATCCAAGATGGCCGCCATTACTAAAAATAGAAATTTCTTCAAATGGCCAAAACTGCTCTATTTTAAGCCAGAAAGTGCCCAAATTTGAACTGTATAAGCATAATGATGAGCTTTTTAACATATATTACGGGATTTTTTATGAACTTTGAACTTTTACCGATTTTGACCGATTATGCAAATTAGAAAAAAAGGGGGATGAAATTAAAAAAAAATCTTCTCCTCTGAAACTACTGAGCCAATCTCAACCAAACTTTGCTGAAATGATCCTTAGGTGGTCCCCTTTCAAAATTGTGTCCGTCAGCGCCGCCCTGTATCCAAGATGGCTGCCATTACTAAAATTAGAAATTTCTTCAAATGGCCAAAACTGCTCTATTTTAAGCCAGAAAGTGCCCAAATTTGAACTGTATAAGCATAATGATGAGCTTTTTAACATATATTACGGGATTTTTTATGAACATTGAACTTTTACCGATTTTGACCGATTATGCAAATTAGAAAAAAGGGGGGATGAAATTAAAAAAAAAAATCTTCTCCTCTGAAACTACTGAGCCAATCTCAACCAAACTTTGCTGAAATGATTCTTGAGTGGTCCTCTTCCAAAATTGTGTCCGGCATTTCAGAACACCGACCAAGATGGCCGCCACAGCCGAACTTAATTTAACATAGGACCCTATGGGAAATTCCCATGAAAATATTTTTGTCTGAAACCATTTGCTCAATAAGAACAAAATTTTGATGAAATAGTCATTGGATGGTTCTCTTCCAAAAATGTGTCTGGCGGTTCGACCCTTCTATCCATTTTTTTTTTACCTGCAATTTTGAAGTAAATCTGATTACCCATCCTGGAGTTCTCGACCTTTTTTCATCAAATTTATAAAAAAAAATTAATACTTTTCGTCTTATATTTCAAAAACTATAAGAGATAAAGGTTAAGTTTAATTTCAAAAATTTGCAGCATGTCAAGATCTTCCTACCCTGCAATTTTGAAGTAAATCCAATTACCCATTTTGGAGTTATTGCCCTTTTTTCATCAAAATGTTCTCAATTTTAATACTATCATCTTATATCTCAAAAACTATTAGAGATAGAGGGAAAGTTTAAACTGCAAAAATGTTCAGCATGTCAAGATCTACAAAAAATTTCCCACAGTTAAAAATGTGCGACAGCTGTGAAGAGTTATTCCTCTTGAAATGCATATTTTTGTTGACTCACTGCTTTTGGTTATTCAAATAATCAAAGGGAAGCAACTCTATTACAAAATGTGAAGTAGGAAAAGCTAAATTTTGAGAATCATTGACATATATGTTTTTTTACAGCAATTTTGATAACTTACATTAAAGGGGGAACCCCTGCCCACATTTTTTTGTAGAAGGGGTCTGCAATGACGAAGGCTACATTTGTTAACTTTTTTTACCGAAGTTATCAAGTTTTATTGACTGATGTTGTTATTATACCCAGGTGAGCTATACAGGCTCCTGGGAGCCTCTAGTTATATATTTCTTATAATTTCCAACAAAATAAATACTAAATAATAGGTTTTTATTGAAATATACAAGGTGATCAGCAATCGTTCATAGATTCAAAATGGCGTAAAAACGATTTTAAATATTCTGCACTGTAAGAAATAAGAATATTTCTAAATAGAACGACGATAACAACTATTTTAAATATTCGGCTTCGGCACTATAAAAAATAAGAATATTTCTAAATAGAACGACGATAAAAACGATTTTTAAATATTTTGCACTATAAAAAATAAGAATATTTCTAAATAGAACGACGATAAAAAACGATTTTAAATATTTTGCACTATAAGAAATAAGAATATTTCTAAATAGAACGACGATAAAAACGATTTTAAATATTCGGCTTCGGCACTATAAAAAATCAGAATATTTCTAAATAGAACGACGATAAAAACGATTTTAAATATTTTGCACTATAAAAAATAAGAATATTTCTAAATAGAACGACGATAAAAACGATTTTAAATATTTTGCACTTATAAGAAATAATAATATTTCTAAATAGAACGACGATAAAAACGATTTTAAATATTCGGCTTCGGCACTATATAAAATAAGAATATTTCTAAATAGAACGACGATAAAAACGATTTTAAATATTTTGCACTATAAAAAATAAGAATATTTCTAAATAGAACGACGATAAAAACGATTTTAAATATTTTGCACTATAAGAAATAAGATTATTTCTAAATAGAACGACGATAAAAACGATTTTAAATATTTTGCACTGTAAGAAATAATAATATTTCTAAATAGAACGACGATAAAAACGATTTTAAATATTCGGCTTCGGCACTATAAAAAATCAGAATATTTCTAAATAGAACGACGATAAAAACGATTTTAAATATTTTGCACTATAAAAAATAAGAATATTTCTAAATAGAACGACGATAAAAACGATTTTAAATATTCGGCTTCGGCACTATAAAAAATAAGAATATTTCTAAATAGAACGATGATAAAAACGATTTTAAATATTTTGCACTATAAAAAATAAGAATATTTCTAAATGGAACGACGATAAAAACGATTTTAAATATTTTGCACTATAAGAAATAAGATTATTTCTAAATAGAACGACGATAAAAACGATTTTAAATATTTTGCACTGTAAGAAATAATAATATTTCTAAATAGAACGACGATAAAAACGATTTTAAATATTCTGCACTTTAAGAAATAAGAATATTTCTAAGTAGAACGATGATAAAACGCTATTATATAAAATCAGTACTATCTGATTAATTATAATTATGATGTGCACTGATCAAAGATCAAATGAGAAGTGATTGCTAAATAACTACCAATTATGACACTGTTTTGACAGTACACAGTAATTTGTGATCTTGAACTTTATCATTTACAGGAGGATGGCTTTTCATTCAAATTAGAATCCCAAACAGTATATATTGTCTAGACTAATTAGGAAATTGTATATAACAAAAGTTGTATGGCTTCTTTGACATCTGTTACCTTACAGCTAATAAAAAGAATCCCAGTAGACATTTAGAGTTTATTTTATGTTGCAAATTGGAAATTCAGTTAAAAATTGCATAATGTGAAAGAATTGTAAATATATTTATTTAATTTTTTTTAATAAAGTTCCCAAATTTTTTATTAAATCCATAATTTCATTAAAAAAAAGTCTTAAAAGTTTGGAAATTGTAGGAACTTACAAACCGCCACGATCGGAAAAAGAAAAAAAATGAGATAATATTTTCTTTATATATTTTTATTTGAAAATTTTTAATTAGAGTAAAAATCCAACTTTATTGCCACATTATTGTAATTTAAGTACTGAAAATTATGATTAAATCCAGATTTTCATGTAAGTAACACTTATAACTATGTAATTAGTAGATTATGGCTTCTTTTCTTCATGTCCGCCGGCAAATAGCCGCGATAGAGAGAAGAAGAACAGTGATAATATTAGCTAAACTATATCGTTTTTATTATTATTTTTTTTATTTCTCTATAGGTAGCATTTAAAACGACATAAATAGCAGAACCACGTTATCGCCACAATGGATAACCCCGGATAATATTCATACGTTTACCGATTTCACTTCGTTACTTATACACCAGAAAAACAAAAATATCAGAAAAGTCGAAAAGAAGAACAATGATAATATTTGCTATAATATATCGTTTTAAATAAAAATTTTTTGTAATAAAGTAAAGAAAATGATGATTAATTCCAGATTTTCATGTAAATCACATTCAAAACTAAGTAAAACGTAGATTATGACTTCTTTTCTTCATGTCGATCTGCAAATCGCCGCGATTGGGAAAAGAAGAACAGTGATCATATTTGCTGAATATATCGTTTTAAATATTTGTTTTTGTAATAAAGTAAAGAAATCTAGATTTTCATATATCTGTTTTCTCTAATGTACACCAACAGAATAACTATAACCATTGATTTATATACAGTATACACATATTAAATCAACATAAATCGCACCGGACTCTGTTGTCCGCCATTTTGAATACCGGACTCTATTTACATATCATCTTGTATATATGAATATTTCCACGTTACTTGCTATTTCATTCAATCTTTGATATAATGTCTATAGATAAACACATATACAATAATAATCATATAATGTACAGAATACATGCTTGTAAATCGACGATATTGCTACCGGATTCTATATCCGCCATTTTGAATCTATGAACGATTGCTGATCACCTTGTATATTTCAATAAAAACCTATTATTTAGTATTTATTTTGTTGGAAATTATAAGAAATATATAAAAAAACAACCAATACCACAGGAATACATCATTTAATATACATATAAACTAATATTAAGAATCCGGACTCTACCGGACTCTGTTTAGTAGTCCCGCCCCCCCCCCCCTCCCCCTTCAAGTTATATG
Source organism: Bathymodiolus brooksi (assembly GCA_963680875.1). NCBI lineage: Eukaryota > Metazoa > Mollusca > Bivalvia > Mytilida > Modiolidae > Bathymodiolus > Bathymodiolus brooksi. The sequence goes on from OY804584.1 coordinate 98,889,730, forward strand.
GTCGTTCCCTTAGCAACGTTGATTTCAAACTCTTATCGTTGGTTTACATATGTATTGCTGTTTGAGATCCAATTATGAAAAGGGGAGGGTAAGGATCCATTTAACTGATGTGTTCCTGTCCCAAGCTAGGATCTGGATTTCCAACGTCATATGTCGTAGTCTTTTGTTTGGCTCACAGAGTTGAGGTCAAAGGTGATTGTTCTATGGATATTGATGGAATTGTTGACCATCACTGTGTAATAAAAATGTAGATATCCAGTCAAATCGGCCTAAAAAAAAGTCAAATCGGCCCCAAAAATTAAAATTAAAAAAGAATAAATAAATAAAAATTATGTATTAATATAAATTAATATTTTTGGTTAAAAGATGTAAAATTTAAATTTTATTGATGAGCGGATTCTTTTATTTTCGTATCAATGGTATTTTAACATTTACTGGTACAAAACACAACTGTACTAGACAGTTTTAATTCTTCAATAATTAAAACGTATTGGATGTATCTAATTATTTTGTTGAAATATTTATTACTTTGCATGTTGACAATAATAAACAATAAAAATGCCGAACATGTGATTTCCCGGTCTGAAAAAAGAGTGAAACACATTGTTCTTGTTTATAATGCACACCCCTCCTGCAAAATAAAGAATTTATGTAAAATCCAGCGCATTATGCACCAGTAATTAAGGACATATTATCAATTTAAATAAACAACATAATAAAACAATGATTTGATTAGGAATTAAATAAACAACACAATTAACAATACATCTTATCAGATTAAATAAAAAAAAAACATAATAATACAATGATTTGATTTGGGGCCGATTTGACCTGCTACCCATACGCGTGAATAACCTTCATCAGGTACGAAAACGTTGGAAAGCCAAATAATTTAAAAAGCTTTGGGAGCACGTAAACCAAAGGGACTACCAAAATCGGCTAAGGTCACCTATTCCTGAGGGAGAAGAACCTTCGTTAAACTTGTTTCTTATAATCTTACCATATCAACAAGAGATATATAAATAAACATTCCTGCAACACCAACAAATATCCACAAGCTGGCGGCACCAATGTTTCCTACTCCTATTCCTATAGTCATACCAACACAACTCAACACCGATGACAAGCAATTAAATAAAATGGCTCTTTTAATACTGACTCCTTTCTTTAACAGCATTGCAAAATCTCCTACAAAGTTAATTATTTATTTATTGTTTAATCTGTTTATCATCTAAAATTAAAAGTTTTGTTGAGGGATGTTAAATAATATAACTCAGAAAGACAATGCCACTCCATGCATTGGAACATATACATTCATGTGAAGAGCTAAGAAGAGTTTGAAGATACCAAAGGGGCAATCAGAATATGTAAATCTTTATTGATGTACTTCATCTCATGGTCCGTGCACCGTCGTGGTGAATGGGGACGTCATACTGTAGGATTTTACAGCATACGTAATCAATGTCAATCAAAACTAAAGTCCGCTGGAATGGCAAGGTGTACTCGAGACAACTTCAGAAATGTTAAAGTCCGCTGGAATGGCAAGATGTACTCGAGACAACTTCACTAACTCACAAAATCTGAGGGTGAACTCAGGTGCTCCGGAAGGGTGAACTGTTCTTGCTCCACTAGAGGCACTAGTAATACAAATATAGATATTATGTATCTATATGTAAATAAGTGCATACGACGTACCTGTCTACAATAACCTTTGATAGGTACGCTCAAAGTCAGACGATTAGAAAACATAATTAATCAAAAGTCTTAAGGAGCAAGCATACAAACCGAACGATATAGCCAAATAGGGTTACCTATGTCTGGACGAGATGATTAATAATTACATTATTTATGATATGTTCCATTTGCCGTAAACACTTTCCGGCCCTTTCCTCGTTCATGGCTTATCACCGGGTTTGTAACTAGATTAACACAATGGGTGGCACTAGTGGAGCAGGAACTGCTTACCCGCCTAGATTAACACAATGGGTGGCACTAGTGGAGCAGGAACTGCTTACCCGTCCAGAAAACATGAGTTCACCTCCGGTTTTAGTGGAGTTCGTGCTACTCGATCTTTTATGTGTATGTTTTGTAGATCACTGTTTATCCTTTTGTCCTTTGGTTGATTTGATTTGATTTTTGGTGTTTAACGCCACTTTCAGCAATATTTCAGCTATATCATGGCGACCAGTTTTAATGGTGGAAGAAGCCGGAGTACCCGGAGAGAACCATCGACCATGTGCAAGCAACTGGTAAGCTTTATCACTTGCCGCTGCGAGTCGGGTGCACCCTTTTTGTAATTTACAAAGCGTGGCGCCAAACCACGCCGTATTGGTGATAGGCTTGTATGAGCTATTAGATCCAACGACCTAACTCATTGAGCCACCCGGGCCCCCTCTTTTTTCTTTTGGCCATTGTGTTGTCTGTCCTTCGATTTATGGATTCCGATTATCCATATGGTATCTTCAAACTCTTCTTATAAAATATATATAATATACATTGCCGCAGCACTGACTACAGGACGGGTGATACATACAGTGGCTAATCGTCCATCTGTGGGTATATATCCTGTGACAATAATAATATAGACAACTAATTAAGTGACTTGATACATGTGCTTTTGTTTTCTCTAGACTACTATTTTGGTTTGTGGACATTTGACCTCAATTCCCGTTCTGCTGTCCTCTTTCACGACGTAGCTTTAGCAAGAGTAACACGTTGAAAATAGTAATGTTAGTTTTATTACAAATTATTTAATTCAATCAGACTTACCCATTTCATGTGGTAACTCATGACACAGCACTGCAATAGATGTACTTATTCCGCCATTTATACTGTTAGCAAAGGCTACACCAATTGCTAGACCATCACTAAAATTGTGTATTCCATCTCCAACAATTACCCGCCATACCATACCAGATATGGTAGCTGGTAATTCATGCGTATGGGCGTGACCATTACTATGATGTACACGCACTTGAAATTCTGTTTCAAAATCTATAATGTCAATATCTATAATACAAACAATGTGATATTTGCGTATTTTTCCGTGGGAATACGGAATACTTCAGTTTCATACGATTGCAATCAAAAACAAAACAAAAATACCACACCATTAGAACAGTTATAAAATCTAAAAATACCACACCATTAGAACAGTTCCAAAATCTAAAAATACCACACCATTAGAACAGTTCTAAAATCTAAATATACCACACCATTAGAACAGTTCTAAAATCTAAAAATACCACACCATTAGAACAGTTCTAAAATCTAAAAATACCACACCATTAGAACAGTTCCAAAATCAAAAAATACCACACCATTAGAACAGTTCCAAAATCTAAAAATACCACACCATTAGAACAGATCCGAAATAAAAAAATACCACACCATTAGAACAGTTCTAAAATCTAAAAATACCACCATTAGAACAGTTCTAAAATCTAAAAATACCACACCATTAGAACAGTTCCAAAATCTAAAAATACCACACCATTAGAACAGTTCTAAAATCTAAAAATACCACACCATTAGAACAGTTCCAAAATCTAAAAATACCACACCATTAGAACTGTTCCAAAATCTAAAAATACCACACCATTAGAACAGTTCTAAAATCTAAAAATACCACACCATTAGAACTGTTCCAAAATCTAAAAATACCACACCATTAGAACAGTTCCAAAATCTAAAAATACCACACCATTAGAACTGTTCCAAAATCTAAAAATACCACACCATTAGAACAGAACCAAAATTAAAAAATACCACACCATTAGAACAGTTCCAAAATCTAAAAATACCACACCATTAGAACTGTTCCAAAATCTAAAAATACCACACCATTAGAACTGTTCTAAAATCTAAAAATACCACACCATTAGAACAGTTCCAAAATCTAAAAATACCACACCATTAGAACAGTTCTAAAATCTAAAAATACCACACCATTAGAACAGTTCCAAAATCTAAAAATGCCACACCATTAGAACAGTTCTAAAATCTAAAAATACCACACCATTAGAACAGAACCAAAATTAAAAAATACCACACCATTAGAACAGTTCCAAAATCTAAAAATACCACACCATTAGAACAGTTCTAAAATCTAAAAATACCACACCATTAGAACAGTTTTAAAATCTAAAAATACCACACCATTAGAACAGTTCTAAAATCTAAAAATACAACAGCATTAGAACAGTTCTAAAATCTAAAAATACGGAAAATCGTAGAAAAAGAGGCAACATTCGATACCCCCAATACAGATTACCTCTAATCAGTGTCCTGGCTTGGTACAGACACTACAATAATAAAGTGACGGGGTTAAGCTAGTTCTATGCTGCCCTACTTTTTCTCTTGGTTCAATGTTGTGCTCTTGCAGGTGTTTTCCACAAGTGAGTAAAATACCAACCCTCGTGTCGGGCATCGTTGTTGTTCGCTGAGTCAACGACATTAATAAAATCGTAGAACCGGTTTTTAGTGGGGTTCGTGTTACTCGATCTTCAGTTTTATATGTATGTTTTGTAGATCGTTGTTTGTCCTTTTGAACTTTTTCTTTTGGCCATTGTGTTGTCTGTTCTTCTTCGATGTACGGATTCTGATTGCCCCTTTGGTATCTTCAAACTCTTTTTAATTAAGTCATGTCTATAGCCTAAATACTGCTAACCGGACGTTAAGGTTAATTAAGTCATGTCTATAGCCTAAATACTGCTAACCGGACGTTAAGGTTAATTAAGTCATGTCTATAGCCTAAATACTGCTAACCGGACTTTAAGGTTAATTAAGTCATGTCTATAGCCTAAACACTGCTAACCGGACGTTAAGGTTAATTAAGTCATGTCTATAGCCTAAATACTGCTAACCGGACGTTAAGGTTAATTAAGTCATGTCTATAGCCTAAATACTGCTAACCGGACGTTAAGGTTAATTAAGTCATGTCTATAGCCTAAATACTGCTAACCGGACTTTAAGGTTAATTAAGTCATGTCTATAGCCTAAATACTGCTAACCGACGTTAAGGATAATTAAGTCATGTCTATAGCCTAAATACTGCTAACCGGACGTTAAGGTTAATTAAGTCATGTCTATAGCCTAAATACTGCTAACCGGACTTTAAGGTTAATTAAGTCATGTCTATAGCCTAAACACTGCTAACCGGACGTTAAGGTTAATTAAGTCATGTCTATAGCCTAAATACTGCTAACCGGACGTTAAGGTTAATTAAGTCATGTCTATAGCCTAAACACTGCTAACCGGACGTTAAGGATAATTAAGTCATGTCTATAGCCTAAATACTGCTAACCGGACTTTAAGGTTAATTAAGTCATGTCTATAGCCTAAATACTGCTAACCGGACGTTAAGGTTAATTAAGTCATGTCTATAGCCTAAATACTGCTAACCGGACGTTAAGGTTAATTAAGTCATGTCTATAGCCTAAATACTGCTAACCGGACTTTAAGGTTAATTAAGTCATGTCTATAGCCTAAACACTGCTAACCGGACGTTAAGGTTAATTAAGTCATGTCTATAGCCTAAATACTGCTAACCGGACGTTAAGGTTAATTAAGTCATGTCTATAGCCTAAATACTGCTAACCGGACGTTAAGGTTAATTAAGTCATGTCTATAGCCTAAATACTGCTAACCGGACGTTAAGGTTAATTAAGTCATGTCTATAGCCTAAATACTGCTAACCGGACTTTAAGGTTAATTAAGTCATGTCTATAGCCTAAATACTGCTAACCGGACGTTAAGGTTAATTAAGTCATGTCTATAGCCTAAATACTGCTAACCGGACGTTAAGGTTAATTAAGTCATGTCTATAGCCTAAATACTGCTAACCGGACTTTAAGGTTAATTAAGTCATGTCTATAGCCTAAATACTGCTAACCGGACGTTAAGGTTAATTAAGTCATGTCTATAGCCTAAATACTGCTAACCGGACGTTAAGGTTAATTAAGTCATGTCTATAGCCTAAACACTGCTAACCGGACGTTAAGGTTAATTAAGTCATGTCTATAGCCTAAATACTGCTAACCGGACGTTAAGGATAATTAAGTCATGTCTATAGCCTAAATACTGCTAACCGGACGTTAAGGTTAATTAAGTCATGTCTATAGCCTAAATACTGCTAACCGGACGTTAAGGTTAATTAAGTCATGTCTATAGCCTAAATACTGCTAACCGGACGTTAAGGTTAATTAAGTCATGTCTATAGCCTAAATACTGCTAACCGGACGTTAAGGTTAATTAAGTCATGTCTATAGCCTAAATACTGCTAACCGGACGTTAAGGTTAATTAAGTCATGTCTATAGCCTAAATACTGCTAACCGGACGTTAAGGTTAATTAAGTCATGTCTATAGCCTAAATACTGCTAACCGGACGTCAAGGTTAATTAAGTCATGTCTATAGCCTAAATACTGCTAACCGGACTTTAAGGTTAATTAAGTCATGTCTATAGCCTAAATACTGCTAACCGGACGTTAAGGTTAATTAAGTCATGTCTATAGCCTAAATACTGCTAACCGGACGTTAAGGTTAATTAAGTCATGTCTATAGCCTAAACACTGCTAACCGGACGTTAAGGTTAATTAAGTCATGTCTATAGCCTAAATACTGCTAACCGGACGTTAAGGATAATTAAGTCATGTCTATAGCCTAAATACTGCTAACCGGACGTTAAGGTTAATTAAGTCATGTCTATAGCCTAAATACTGCTAACCGGACGTTAAGGTTAATTAAGTCATGTCTATAGCCTAAATACTGCTAACCGGACGTTAAGGTTAATTAAGTCATGTCTATAGCCTAAATACTGCTAACCGGACGTTAAGGTTAATTAAGTCATGTCTATAGCCTAAATACTGCTAACCGGACGTTAAGGTTAATTAAGTCATGTCTATAGCCTAAATACTGCTAACCGGACGTTAAGGTTAATTAAGTCATGTCTATAGCCTAAATACTGCTAACCGGACGTTAAGGTTAATTAAGTCATGTCTATAGCCTAAATACTGCTAACCGGACGTTAAGGTTAATTAAGTCATGTCTATAGCCTAAATACTGCTAACCGGACGTTAAGGTTAATTAAGTCATGTCTATAGCCTAAATACTGCTAACCGGACGTTAAGGTTAATTAAGTCATGTCTATAGCCTAAATACTGCTAACCGGACGTTAAGGTTAATTAAGTCATGTCTATAGCCTAAATACTGCTAACCGGATGTTAAGGTTAATTAAGTCATGTCTATAGCCTAAATACTGCTAACCGGACGTTAAGGTTAATTAAGTCATGTCTATAGCCTAAATACTGCTAACCGGACGTTAAGGTTAATTAAGTCATGTCTATAGCCTAAATACTGCTAACCAGACGTTAAGGTTAATTAAGTCATGTCTATAGCCTAAATACTGCTAACCAGACGTTAAGGTTAATTAAGTCATGTCTATAGCCTAAATACTGCTAACCGGACGTTAAGGTTAATTAAGTCATGTCTATAGCCTAAACACTGCTAACCGGACGTTAAGGTTAATTAAGTCATGTCTATAGCCTAAATACTGCTAACCGGACGTTAAGGTTAATTAAGTCATGTCTATAGCCTAAATACTGCTAACCGGACGTTAAGGATAATCAATCAATCAAATTGGATAAACAAATGATAAACGAGGTCATGATGGTTGGTGTGGAAATCTAGCACTATTATTCCCTTTATAGGTTAGGGTTATGGTGCTTAATGCCACTTTCAACAACATTTCATGTATTATATATATCGTTGTTGTCAGTTTTATTGCTGGACAAAACCGGCTCGCGGACTACCCGGAGAAAACCACTGACCTGCAGCAAGTCACTGACAAACTTTATCACATAATGTATTCCCTTTCTAGGGCAAAAGAAATATTCAATTTGCACTAAACAGAGCGCTATATTAGCTATAAATTTTAAAATGAATGTTTTGTACCTTCTGTATTTAATTTTTCATTGTATTCAGGTATTTTATCCAGTTGAATGGTGTTGTTATTCTGTAAAAAACAAATTATATTTAAGAAAAAAAAGATTATCATATATACGAACACACAATGTAGATACTGTGAACATCAGATACTGTGAACATCACAGTATGTATTGTTAACATCTATTTTTAATATCTGGTACTATGCAAATCAAATTGCATGAAGACCATCCTTGGCTTTGGTGAGGTACGTGTTGCTCAATCTTTGGTTTTCTGTGTAGTATTCAGGGGCGGATCCAGGATTTCAAGTTAGGGGGGCGCACTTAAAAAAAATTGCACCGAGCGGAGGGAGGCGCGAAAATTTTTGGGGTATTTTGTGTGAAAACTCACGATTTTACGCCAAAATATCATAGTTTCCAATTTTAGGGGGGGGGAGCGGGTGCGCTCCCCTTGATCCGCCCCTGGTATTGTGGTGACCATTACATGTTCAGCCATTGTATTGTCTGTCGTTTTCTGGTTTATGGGTTCTGATTACCTATTTGGTATCTTGAAACTTGTCTTACATATAGTGGTTATCATTATAATATGACTTCTGATCTTATGTCATATGAGGGTTTGGGTTTAGGGTTTATGGTGTTTAACGCCACTTTCAACAATATTTTAGCTATATCGTGGCGGTCAGTTTTATTGATGGAAGAAAGCGGAGAAACCCACCGACCAGTCGCAAGTCAGGGACTAACTTTATCACATAATGTTGCATCGAATACACTCGCCATGAAAGGGGTTTCGAATAGGCACTGTAATTACACAGGTAGTTGTAAATTTTATTATCATACGATCACGTCCACGACCTCCCCTTTTGTCATATGATAATCGAAACATGAACAAAAGGGTCTGTTTTGTCATATGGCAATCGAAACATGAACAAAAGGGTCTGTTCTGTTTTGTCATATGACAATCGAAACATGAACAAAAGGGTCTGTTCTGTTTTGAGTTCATGCTTCTAAAATGTATTTTAATATTGATTCCCTTGGTTGTGCTCAAAAGATGTGTATTGTCTTGTTTGCATTATTCATGTACAACATACCTATATTCTTCTTCTGGTAATATTTATCTATGTTAATGTGTTCGTGATAGACGAAATTATTATTTATTTGAGTGATTTCAAACGTTTTTGCAACCAATCTTTTATCATAGGACAATAGTCAGATCGGTGTGCCTTTACATATTTTGCAAAATATCCGACCAAATCCAAATTGAATCAATTACAAAAGATTGAAAACAATTAATCGGCATAATTCTATCATAACAAAACAAAACATCAAACCTTTCTTCTCTTGCTTGCTATAATTGTTTGGATTCGACCAATCAAAAAGAAGAAGTACATTGCTCCTAGTCCACATAATCCTTTAAAAACATGTTCGTGCTCTTGTCCATCAGAGTCATGGTCATGTGACGTCTCTGTGTGCGGCGCTAATGCCTGTTAATAACAAAATGGTTGTTCAGCAATATTCAGTACGAGCACAAGATTACAAGCAACAAATCGCTAAAGTAACACCCGGAACACCTGAGTTCACACCCGGTTTTTAGTGAGGTTCCTGTTACTCGATCTTTAGTTTTATATGTATGTTTTGTAGATCGTTGTTTGTCCTTTTGTACCTTTTCTTTTGGTCATTGTGTTGTCTGTTCTTCTTCGATTTACGGATTCTGATTACCCTTTTGGTATCTTCAAACTCTTATTAATATGAAAAGTACTCGACTCGCGCATGTAGATAATTCATACAAAAAAATGTAGCAGTGTTTGCAGATGGTTCATCCTAATGAGAATGGCTTGCTCATATTATTATTTGGTCACCGAAATCTTCAAGATTGTGTTTACCTTAAAGTCGACATACAAAATGTATGTACATTGAAACAACCAAATAGTGCTTTACTATAGCGCCAAACAAAGCTTTCAGTTTGAAACATCTGATATGACCAACAACAGCTGAAGAAGAGTTTGAAGATACCAAAGGGGCAATCAGAATCCGTATATCGAAGAAGAACAGACAACACAATGGCCAAAAGAAAAGGTACAAAAGGACAAACAACGATCTACAATGCACACACATAAAACTAAAGATCGAGTAACACGAACCCCACTAAAAACCGTGGTGAACTCAGGTGCTCCGGAAGGGTAAGCAGTTCCTGCTCCACTAGTGGTACCCGTCGTGTTAATGTAGTTACAAACCCGGTAATAAGTCGTGAATGTAAGTGACTCGACCAGTACTTCTTTAAGATTAAAGACAAAGCAATAAGTGGATCATACTGTGTGAATAATTGTGTTCGAGTTTGTTTTTATAAGCCTATATTTGCTATCTTATATATGGCATAAAATAAATCTTGTATCTGCATTTACTGTTTGTCACAATGTTCAGCTACGAAAACTTTGAAGATGCCACCATGACTTTGTTAATCAATACGGAATATGCTTTACAGATAATCTTGGATACTAGTATATTCGGCTTGTCATAGTCGCAATTTTCCCATTCGCTACGTATATAAGGCTTTTCACCGGATTTCTAACACGACTGGTGTCACTAGTGCAGCAGGAACTGATTATCCTTCCGGGACTCTTGAGTTAAACGTTGGTTTTTAATGTGATTCTATAGTTGCCCAATTCTTACTTTTCTGTGTAGTGTTTTATCCTTTTCTTTTGACCATTGAGTTGTCCCCTTTTGGTATCTTCAAACGTTTTCTCAGACTTCCTGAGGAAGAACAGTCCGGACAGTTACCATGGCGAAATCACAGCCTTGTGTAGGTGTCTGAAAACTTCAATCCTTGAGGTGGGTCCATGGTGTTAACCTTAATGGTGGCCATTCAGGTTTCGGAAACATATTTGACGACTTACATGTGGTATAAGGTGGAGCATGGCGTCCCCAGTGAGAGCACCAACAGCAAGAGCGACAAGAAACTGTAATATTCCATCAAATGATATACGCTGAAGTAGAGGAACGGTAGCCACTACCAACAAGCCACAAACACTGATGATAAGGATACAAACAAATCCGTATCCCCATGCTGAAAAAGTAAATATTTAAGGATTGATCGCAATTTTTGTTCGGTTCATGAAGAAATAACCTCAATCAGGTTGTACACACCGTGTAACCCGCGTAGCAAGGGTATGTACAACCTGATTGAGGTTATTTCGAATGAACCGAACAAATAATTTCGATCAATCCTTATATATTAATTCAAACTTTTTTTGTTATGATATTGAAAAATATATTTATTTTTTCAAAATAAAGCAAATAATCGGAAATAAATTTAAATAACCCCAAAGGTGCCTCATTTAAAGAAAATTGCCTGATGACAACGGCACTCGACACCTTGCGAACGTCTATTTTCGGATTCAGTACATATGAAAATAACCTCAACTTTTTAAACCAATCAAAACCCGTGTAAAATGACATGTGACTCTAAAATTAATTCATGTTAATTTAACGTCAGAGAATACAGAAGTGACAATCACAAATGGACAATCCAGAGAAACTGGCAACATAAATCAGAGATACTTGAAACTCGTCTATGTGAGTTCTGGACTCATCACTTGAGCTTGGGACTCATCATTTTGTACAAAAAATAACAATGGGACTAATGATTTTTTTGGTTGGGACTCTTCAAAATTTTATCCTATAAGGATCTCTGTTGAATTACATTAGAACATCGTTGTGTCGAAGTTGAATGGGACCGATCATTTTACTTTTGAAGGAGACGGGTTATCCGGAATAAAATTTAAAAGGTTCTCCAATCATTTAGGGATTTAGTTTAATAATATCTTATTGTACATAGACAATAGGATTGGACAGCAAGTTATGCCAACTTATATGAAGCCCTCTCCTTACAAATTATACACATGAATTAATGACAGCAAGACAAAACACTAATAATAGACATTTAAAATTTTGACACTGATAAAAAGAAAGTAAGAAGTACAGGTGAAACATTTAGTTCGACATAATGAAGGAAACGACTTATCCGAGCCGAGACACATATGTTCGACTATGTGTAAATATTGACAAAATACATGCTTTATTGTGGGAACAACATATTCTGAAATCATAATCATGAACAGAAGATGATTCTATAATGTTGAAACAAACGCTCATTCGTGACCTATCGCGTTTGTACCACGACAAACACGACGAGTGCCACAAATGGAGCATAAACAACTTATCCCTCCGGTGACCCGAGTTTGTCCCCGTTTTATTTTGTTGGGTTCTGGTTTCTGTGTAGTGCTTTGTTGATCATTGTTGTCCCTTTGTCGTGTTTTCCCCCGTATTGTCTGTTATTCAAATTACGGCTTCTTATTACCCCTTTGTTATCTTCAAACTTTCCCCCTTTTTTCCTTCCTTATATCTCGAATTAGGATAATTCGAATTAAATAATAAATTATTAAGAAAGGGTGTGGATGAAAATGCACATGAGAAGTTATCCAACATTACATCAAAGACACAAATTAAAGTTAAGGAACAGCCTATTGTATACGTACGAAAGGATATGGATGAAAATTAAAATGAGAGACTATCCAACATTACACTTAGACACAAATTAAAGTAAAGGAACAGGTTGTAGTAAGATAGGATATGGATGAAAATGAACATGAGAAACTATCCAACATTACGCTTAGACACAAATTAAAGTAAAGGAACAGCTTATAGTAAGATAGGATATGGATGAAAATGAACATGAGAAACTATCAAACATTACACCTAGACATAAATTAAAGTTAAGGAACAGCCTGTAATATACGTAAGAAAGGATATGGATGAAAATCAAAATGAGAGACTATCAAAGTTTCAATTAGACACAAATTCAAGTAATTCACATATTTGTGTACTCAATGTTTCCAGTGTGTCTGGATTGTCATTCATGATTGCCCCATCGGTTTTCTCTAACTTTTATTTATACTTTTTGAACTTGTTCTCGTCGTGAATATATTGAATAGCTGCTAATTTGACCTTACACATGATGTGATGCTCGGTTCGCGTGTAGTTGATCATTAATTGTGTTCGAGCTCCGGTCTGGAAAACCTAGACTATAAATTTGGTATTTGCTGCTTCTGAGCAAGGCACGCAGTATCAAGAAGTAAGAGCAATGTTGAATTGCTTGGCTCGAAATCAGACGAATGTGTCCGAGCAACTTGCATATTCGCGGACTGTTGTTTCGGTGAGCTACCACTATAAAGATCAAACTAAGCATGTTGCAGGGGCGGATCCAGGATTTCAAGTTAGGGGGGGGCGCACTTAAAAAGTATGCGCCGAGCGGAGGGAGGCACGTAAAATTTAGGGGTATTTCGTGTGAAAAATCTTTTTTTTTCAAATTTTAGGAGGGGGGGGGGGGCGCCGAGTTATGTTCCCACTCCCAGAGTGGTTGGTGATCATAATTTCATACCTTTGTTTCCCATGGTTTCTGGTATTTTAAAGTTTTTATACAGAATGAGGACATCAATCTTTAGACACCTTCTATTATCTAACTGAACAATTAACGCTGGACAAAGCCGTAAGAAATCATGTCTGGTGATGACGTCATGTTTTTCAATACTATAGATTTGTAGCAACTGGCTGGGACTTAAGCACTAAAAATAAAAACAAAAAGTAGCATTATGTATACGTTATGGTTATCATCACTTGTCTGTGTTAATTTTCCGATTTGTGAGCACAAACGTTATGGTTATCATCACTTGTCTGTGTTAACTTTCCGACTTGCGAGCACGAACGTTATGGTTATCATCACTTGTCTGTGTTAACTTTCCGACTTGTGAGCACAAACGTTATGGTTATCATCACTTGTCTGTGTTAACTTTCCGACTTGTGAGCACGAACGTTATGGTTATCATCACTTGTCGGTGTTAACTTTCCGACTTGTGAGCACGAACGTTATGGTTATCATCTCACTTGTCGGTGTTAACTTTCCGACTTGTGAGCACGAACATTATGGTTATCATCTCACTTGTCGGTGTTAACTTTCCGACTTGTGAACACGAACGTTATGGTTATCATCACTTGTCGGTGTTAACTTTCCGACTTGTGAACACGAACGTTATGGTTATCATCACTTGTCGGTGTTAACTTTCCGACTTGTGAGCACGAACGTTATGGTTGCCATCTCACTTGTCGGTGTTAACTTTCCGATTTGTGAGCACGAACGTTATGGTTATCATCACTTGTCGGTGTTAACTTTCCGACTTGTGAACACGAACGTTATGGTTATCATCTCACTTGTCGGTGTTAGCTTTCCGACTTGCGAGCACGAACGTTATGGTTATCATCACTTGTCGGTGTTAACTTTCCGACTTGTGAACACGAACGTTATGGTTATCATCACTTGTCGGTGTTAACTTTCCGACTTGTGAGCACAAACGTTATGGTTATCATCACTTGTCTGTGTTAACTTTCCGACTTGTGAGCACGAACGTTATGGTTATCATCACTTGTCGGTGTTAACTTTCCGACTTGTGAGCACGAACGTTATGGTTATCATCACTTGTCGGTGTTAACTTTCCGACTTGTGAGCACGAACGTTATGGTTGCCATCTCACTTGTCGGTGTTAACTTTCCGACTTGTGAACACGAACGTTATGGTTATCATCACTTGTCTGTGTTAACTTTCCGACTTGTGAACACAAACGTTATGGTTATCATCACTTGTCGGTGTTAACTTTCCGACTTGTGAGCACGAACGTTATGGTTGCCATCTCACTTGTCGGTGTTAACTTTCCGATTTGTGAGCACGAACGTTATGGTTATCATCACTTGTCGGTGTTAACTTTCCGACTTGTGAACACGAACGTTATGGTTATCATCTCACTTGTCGGTGTTAGCTTTCCGACTTGTGAGCACGAACGTTATGGTTATCATCACTTGTCGGTGTTAACTTTCCGACTTGTGAACACGAACGTTATGGTTATCATCACTTGTCGGTGTTAACTTTCCGACTTGTGAGCACAAACGTTATGGTTATCATCACTTGTCTGTGTTAACTTTCCGACTTGTGAGCACGAACGTTATGGTTATCATCACTTGTCGGTGTTAACTTTCCGACTTGTGAACACGAACGTTATGGTTATCATCACTTGTCGGTGTTAACTTTCCGACTTGTGAACACGAACGTTATGGTTATCATCACTTGTCGGTGTTAACTTTCCGACTTGTGAACACGAACGTTATGGTTATCATCACTTGTCGGTGTTAACTTTCCGACTTGTGAGCACGAACGTTATGGTTGCCATCTCACTTGTCGGTGTTAACTTTCCGATTTGTGAGCACGAACGTTATGGTTATCATCACTTGTCGGTGTTAACTTTCCGACTTGTGAACACGAACGTTATGGTTATCATCTCACTTGTCGGTGTTAGCTTTCCGACTTGCGAGCACGAACGTTATGGTTATCATCACTTGTCGGTGTTAACTTTCCGACTTGTGAACACGAACGTTATGGTTATCATCACTTGTCGGTGTTAACTTTCCGACTTGTGAGCACAAACGTTATGGTTATCATCACTTGTCTGTGTTAACTTTCCGACTTGTGAGCACGAACGTTATGGTTATCATCACTTGTCGGTGTTAACTTTCCGACTTGTGAGCACGAACGTTATGGTTATCATCACTTGTCGGTGTTAACTTTCCGACTTGTGAGCACGAACGTTATGGTTGCCATCTCACTTGTCGGTGTTAACTTTCCGACTTGTGAACACGAACGTTATGGTTATCATCACTTGTCTGTGTTAACTTTCCGACTTGTGAACACAAACGTTATGGTTATCATCACTTGTCGGTGTTAACTTTCCGACTTGTGAGCACGAACGTTATGGTTGCCATCTCACTTGTCGGTGTTAACTTTCCGATTTGTGAGCACGAACGTTATGGTTATCATCACTTGTCGGTGTTAACTTTCCGACTTGTGAACACGAACGTTATGGTTATCATCTCACTTGTCGGTGTTAGCTTTCCGACTTGTGAGCACGAACGTTATGGTTATCATCACTTGTCGGTGTTAACTTTCCGACTTGTGAACACGAACGTTATGGTTATCATCACTTGTCGGTGTTAACTTTCCGACTTGTGAGCACAAACGTTATGGTTATCATCACTTGTCTGTGTTAACTTTCCGACTTGTGAGCACGAACGTTATGGTTATCATCACTTGTCGGTGTTAACTTTCCGACTTGTGAGCACGAACGTTATGGTTATCATCTCACTTGTCTGTGTTAGCTTTCCGACTTGTGAACACGAACGTTATGGTTATCATCACTTGTCTGTGTTAACTTTCCGACTTGTGAACACAAACGTTATGGTTATCATCACTTGTCTGTGTTAACTTCCCGACTTGTGAACACAAACATTATGGTTATCATCTCACTTGTCGGTGTTAACTTTCCGACTTGTGAGCACGAACGTTATGGTTATCATCACTTGTCTGTGTTAACTTTCCGACTTGTGAACACAAACGTTATGGTTATCATCACTTGTCTGTGTTAACTTTCCGACTTGTGAGCACGAACGTTATGGTTATCATCACTTGTCTGTGTTAACTTTACGACTTGTGAACACAAACGTTATGGTTATCATCACTTGTCTGTGTTAACTTCCCGACTTGTGAACACAAACATTATGGTTATCATCACTTGTCTGTGTTAACTTCCCGACTTGTGAGCACGAACGTTATGGTTATCATCACTTGTCGGTGTTAACTTTCCGACTTGTGAACACGAACGTTATGGTTATCATCACTTGTCGGTGTTAACTTTCCGACTTGTGAGCACGAACGTTATGGTTATCATCACTTGTCGGTGTTAACTTTCCGACTTGTGAGCACGAACGTTATGGTTATCATCACTTGTCTGTGTTAACTTTCCGACTTGTGAACACGAACGTTATGGTTATCATCTCACTTGTCGGTGTTATCTTTCCGACTTGTTAACACGAACGTTATGGTTATCATCACTTGTCTGTGTTAACTTTCCGACTTGTGAGCACGAACATTATGGTTATCATCTCACTTGTCGGTGTTAACTTTCCGACTTGTGAACACGAACGTTATGGTTATCATCACTTGTCTGTGTTAACTTTCCGACTTGTGAACACGAACGTTATGGTTATCATCACTTGTCGGTGTTAACTTTCCGACTTGTGAACACGAACGTTATGGTTATCATCACTTGTCGGTGTTAACTTTCCGACTTGTGAGCACGAACGTTATGGTTGCCATCTCACTTGTCGGTGTTAACTTTCCGATTTGTGAGCACGAACGTTATGGTTATCATCACTTGTCGGTGTTAACTTTCCGACTTGTGAACACGAACGTTATGGTTATCATCTCACTTGTCGGTGTTAGCTTTCCGACTTGTGAGCACGAACGTTATGGTTATCATCACTTGTCGGTGTTAACTTTCCGACTTGTGAACACGAACGTTATGGTTATCATCACTTGTCGGTGTTAACTTTCCGACTTGTGAGCACAAACGTTATGGTTATCATCACTTGTCTGTGTTAACTTTCCGACTTGTGAGCACGAACGTTATGGTTATCATCACTTGTCGGTGTTAACTTTCCGACTTGTGAACACGAACGTTATGGTTATCATCACTTGTCGGTGTTAACTTTCCGACTTGTGAACACGAACGTTATGGTTATCATCACTTGTCGGTGTTAACTTTCCGACTTGTGAGCACGAACGTTATGGTTGCCATCTCACTTGTCGGTGTTAACTTTCCGATTTGTGAGCACGAACGTTATGGTTATCATCACTTGTCGGTGTTAACTTTCCGACTTGTGAACACGAACGTTATGGTTATCATCTCACTTGTCGGTGTTAGCTTTCCGACTTGTGAGCACGAACGTTATGGTTATCATCACTTGTCGGTGTTAACTTTCCGACTTGTGAACACGAACGTTATGGTTATCATCACTTGTCGGTGTTAACTTTCCGACTTGTGAGCACAAACGTTATGGTTATCATCACTTGTCTGTGTTAACTTTCCGACTTGTGAGCACGAACGTTATGGTTATCATCACTTGTCGGTGTTAACTTTCCGACTTGTGAGCACGAACGTTATGGTTATCATCTCACTTGTCTGTGTTAACTTTCCGACTTGTGAACACGAACATTATGGTTATCATCACTTGTCGGTGTTAACTTTCCGACTTGTGAACACAAACGTTATGGTTATCATCACTTGTCTGTGTTAACTTTCCGACTTGTGAACACAAACGTTATGGTTATCATCACTTGTCTGTGTTAACTTTCCGACTTGTGAGCACGAACGTTATGGTTATCATCACTTGTCGGTGTTAACTTTCCGACTTGTAAACACAAACGTTATGGTTATCATCACTTGTCTGTGTTAACTTTCCGACTTGTGAACACAAACGTTATGGTTATCATCACTTGTCTGTGTTAACTTTCCGACTTGTGAGCACGAACGTTATGGTTATCATCACTTGTCGGTGTTAACTTTCCGACTTGTGAACACGAACGTTATGGTTATCATCACTTGTCTGTGTTAACTTTCCGACTTGTGAACACGAACGTTATGGTTATCATCACTTGTCGGTGTTAACTTTCCGACTTGTGAACACGAACGTTATGGTTATCATCACTTGTCGGTGTTAACTTTCCGACTTGTGAGCACGAACGTTATGGTTGCCATCTCACTTGTCGGTGTTAACTTTCCGATTTGTGAGCACGAACGTTATGGTTATCATCACTTGTCGGTGTTAACTTTCCGACTTGTGAACACGAACGTTATGGTTATCATCTCACTTGTGGGTGTTAACTTTCCGACTTGTGAGCACGAACGTTATGGTTATCATCACTTGTCGGTGTTAGCTTTCCGACTTGTGAACACGAACGTTATGGTTATCATCACTTGTCGGTGTTAACTTTCCGACTTGTGAACACGAACGTTATGGTTATCATCACTTGTCGGTGTTAACTTTCTGACTTGTGAACACGAACGTTATGGTTATCATCACTTGTTGGTGTTAACTTTCCGACTTGTGAGCACGAACGTTATGGTTATCATCACTTGTCGGTGTTAACTTTCCGATTTGTGAAAACGAACGTTATGGTTATCATCACTTGTCGGTGTTAACTTTCCGACTTGTGAGCACGAACGTTATGGTTATCATCACTTGTCGGTGTTAACTTTCCGATTTATGAGCACGAACGTTATGGTTATCATCACTTGTCGGTGTTAACTTTCCGACTTGTGAACACGAACGTTATGGTTATCATCACTTGTCGGTGTTAACTTTCCGACTTGTGAGCACGAACGTTATGGTTATCATCACTTGTCTGTGTTAACTTTCCGACTTGTGAGCATGAACGTTATGGTTATCATCACTTGTCGGTGTTAACTTTCCGCCTTGTGAACACGAACGTTATGGTTATCATCACTTGTCGGTGTTAACTTTCCGATTTGTGAAAACGAACGTTATGGTCATCATCACTTGTCGGTGTTAACTTTCCGACTTGTGAGCACGAACGTTATGGTTATCATCACTTGTCGGTGTTAACTTTCCGATTTGTGAGCACGAACGTTATGGTTATCATCACTTGTCGGTGTTAACTTTCCGACTTGTGAACACGAACGTTATGGTTATCATCAGTTGTCGGTGTTAACTTTCCGACTTGTGAGCACGAACGTTATGGTTATCATCACTTGTCGGTGTTAACTTTCCGACTTGTGAGCACGAACGTTATGGTTATCATCACTTGTCTGTGTTAACTGTCCGACTTGTGAGCACGAACGTTATGTTTATCATCTCACTTGTCGGTGTTAACTTTCCGACTTGTGAACACGAACGCTATGGTTATCATCACTTGTCTGTGTTAACTTTCCGACTTGTGAACACGAACGTTATGGTTATCATCACTTGTCGGTGTTAACTTTCCGACTTGTGAACACGAACGTTATGGTTATCATCACTTGTCGGTGTTAACTTTCCGACTTGTGAGCACGAACGTTATGGTTGCCATCTAAGTTGTCGGTGTTAACTTTCCGATTTGTGAGCACGAACGTTATGGTTATCATCACTTGTCTGTGTTAACTTTCCGACTTGTGAACACGAACGTTATGGTTACCATCTCACTTGTCGGTGTTAACTTTCTGACTTGTGAACACGAACATTATGGTTATCATCACTTGTCGGTGTTAACTTTCCGATTTGTGAGCACGAACCTTATGGTCATCATCACTTGTCGGTGTTAACTTTCCGACTTGTGAGCACGAACGTTATGGTTGCCATCTCACTTGTCGGTGTTAACTTTCCGACTTGTGAACACGAACGTTATGGTTATCATCTCACTTGTCGGTGTTAACTTTCCGACTTGTGAGCACAAACGTTATGGTTATCATCACTTGTCGGTGTTAACTTTCCGACTTGTGAACACGAACGTTATGGTTATCATCCCTTGTCGGTGTTAACTTTCCGACTTGTGAGCACGAATGTTATGGTTGCCATCTCACTTGTCGGTGTTAACTTTCCGACTTGTGAACACGAACGTTATGGTTATCATCTCACTTGTCGGTGTTAACTTTCCGACTTGTGAGCACAAACGTTATGGTTATCATCACTTGTCGGTGTTAACTTTCCGACTTGTGAACACGAACGTTATGGTTATCATCCCTTGTCGGTGTTAACTTTCCGACTTGTGAGCACGAATGTTATGGTTGCCATCTCACTTGTCGGTGTTAACTTTCCGATTTGTGAGCACGAACGTTATGGTTATCATCACTTGTCGGTGTTAACTTTCCGACTTGTGAGCACGAACGTTATGGTTATCATCACTTGTCTGCGTTAACTTTCCGACTTGTGAGCACGAACGTTATGGTCATCATCTCACTTGTCGGTGTTAACTTTCCGACTTGTGAACACGTACGTTATGGTTATCATCACTTGTCGGTGTTAACTTTCCGACTTGTGAGCACGAACGTTATGGTTGCCATCTCACTTGTCGGTGTTAACTTTCCGATTTGTGAGCACGAACGTTATGGTTATCATCACTTGTCGGTGTTAACTTTCCGACTTGTGAACACGAACGTTATGGTTATCATCACTTGTCTGTGTTAACTTTCTGACTTGTGAACACGAACATTATGGTTATCATCACTTGTCGGTGTTAACTTTCCGACTTGTGAGCACGAACGTTATGGTTATCATCACTTGTCGGTGTTAACTTTCCGATTTGTGAGCACGAACGTTATGGTTATCATCACTTGTCGGTGTTAACTTTCCGACTTGTGAACAACAACGTTATGGTTATCATCACTTGTCGGTGTTAACTTTCCGACTTGTGAGCACGAACGTTATGGTTATCATCACTTGTCGGTGTTAACTTTCCGACTTGTGAGCATGAACGTTATGGTTATCATCACTTGTCTGTGTTAACTTTCCGATTTGTGAGCGCGAACGTTATGGTTATAATCTCACTTGTCGGTGTTAACTTTCCGACTTGTGAACACGAACGTTATGGTTATCATCACTTGTCTGTGTTAACTTTCCGACTTGTGAGCACGAACATTATGGTTATCATCTCACTTGTCGGTGTTAACTTTCCGACTTGTGAGCACGAACATTATGGTTATCATCTCACTTGTCGGTGTTAACTTTCCGACTTGTGAACACGAACGTTATGGTTATCATCACTTGTCGGTGTTAACTTTCCGACTTGTGAACACGAACGTTATGGTTATCATCACTTGTCTGTGTTAACTTTCCGACTTGTGAACACGAACGTTATGGTTATCATCACTTGTCGGTGTTAACTTTCTGACTTGTGAGCACGAACGTTATGGTTGCCATCTCAGTTGTCGGTGTTAACTTTCCGATTTGTGAGCACGAACGTTATGGTTATCATCACTTGTCGGTGTTAACTTTCCGACTTGTGAACACGAACGTTATGGTTATCATCACTTGTCGGTGTTAACTTTCCGACTTGTGAACACGAACGTTATGGTTATCATCACTTGTCGGTGTTAACTTTCCGATTTGTGAAAACGAACGTTATGGTCATCATCACTTGTCGGTGTTAACTTTCCGACTTGTGAGCACGAACGTTATGGTTATCATCACTTGTCGGTGTTAACTTTCCGATTTGTGAGCACGAACGTTATGGTTATCATCACTTGTCGGTGTTAACTTTCCGACTTGTGAACACGAACGTTATGGTTATCATCACTTGTCGGTGTTAACTTTCCGACTTGTGAGTACGAACGTTATGGTTATCATCACTTGTCTGTGTTAACTTTCCGACTTGTGAGCACGAACGTTATGGTTATCATCACTTGTCGGTGTTAACTTTCCGCCTTGTGAACACGAACGTTATGGTTATCATCACTTGTCGGTGTTAACTTTCCGATTTGTGAAAACGAACGTTATGGTCATCATCACTTGTCGGTGTTAACTTTCCGACTTGTGAGCACGAACGTTATGGTTATCATCACTTGTCGGTGTTAACTTTCCGATTTGTGAGCACGAACGTTATGGTTATCATCACTTGTCGGTGTTAACTTTCCGACTTGTGAGCACGAACGTTATGGTTATCATCACTTGTCTGTGTTAACTTTCAGACTTGTGAACACGAACGTTATGGTTATCATCTCACTTGTCGGTGTTAACTTTCCGACTTGTGAACACGAACGTTATGATTATCATCACTTGTCGGTGTTAGCTTTCCGACTTGTGAGCACGAACGTTATGGTTGCCATCTCACTTGTTTGTGTTAACTTTCCGACTTGTGAACACGAACGTTATGGTTATCATCTCACTTGTCGGTGTTAACTTTCCGACTTGTGAGCACAAACGTTATGGTTATCATCACTTGTCGGTGTTAACTTTCCGACTTGTGAACACGAACGTTATGGTTATCATCACTTGTCGGTGTTAACTTTCCGACTTGTGAGCACGAATGTTATGGTTGCCATCTCACTTGTCGGTGTTAACTTTCCGATTTGTGAGCACGAACGTTATGGTTATCATCACTTGTCGGTGTTAACTTTCCGACTTGTGAACACGAACGTTATGGTTATCATCACTTGTCTGTGTTAACTTTCTGACTTGTGAACACGAACATTATGGTTATCATCACTTGTCGGTGTTAACTTTCCGATTTGTGAGCACGAACCTTATGGTCATCATCACTTGTCAGTGTTAACTTTCCGACTTGTGAGCACGAACGTTATGGTTGCCATCTCACTTGTCGGTGTTAACTTTCCGACTTGTGAACACGAACGTTATGGTTATCATCTCACTTGTCGGTGTTAACTTTCCGACTTGTGAGCACAAACGTTATGGTTATCATCACTTGTCGGTGTTAACTTTCCGACTTGTGAACACGAACGTTATGGTTATCATCCCTTGTCGGTGTTAACTTTCCGACTTGTGAGCACGAATGTTATGGTTGCCATCTCACTTGTCGGTGTTAACTTTCCGATTTGTGAGCACGAACGTTATGGTTATCATCACTTGTCGGTGTTAACTTTCCGACTTGTGAGCACGAACGTTATGGTTATCATCACTTGTCTGCGTTAACATTCCGACTTGTGAGCACGAACGTTATGGTCATCATCTCACTTGTCGGTGTTAACTTTCCGACTTGTGAACACGTACGTTATGGTTATCATCACTTGTCGGTGTTAACTTTCCGACTTGTGAGCACGAACGTTATGGTTGCCATCTCACTTGTCGGTGTTAACTTTCCGATTTGTGAGCACGAACGTTATGGTTATCATCACTTGTCGGTGTTAACTTTCCGACTTGTGAACACGAACATTATGGTTATCATCACTTGTCGGTGTTAACTTTCCGATTTGTGAGCACGAACCTTATGGTCATCATCACTTGTCGGTGTTAACTTTCCGACTTGTGAGCACGAACGTTATTGTTATCATCACTTGTCGGTGTTAACTTTCCGATTTGTGAGCACGAACGTTATGGTTATCATCACTTGTCGGTGTTAACTTTCCGACTTGTGAACAACAACGTTATGGTTATCATCACTTGTCGGTGTTAACTTTCCGACTTGTGAGCACGAACGTTATGGTTATCATCACTTGTCGGTGTTAACTTTCCGACTTGTGAGCATGAACGTTATGGTTATCATCACTTGTCTGTGTTAACTTTCCGATTTGTGAGCGCGAACGTTATGGTTATCATCACTTGTCGGTGTTAACTTTCTGACTTGTGAGCACGAACGTTATGGTTATCATCACTTGTAGGTGTTAACTTTCCGATTTGTGAGCACGAACGTTATGGTTGTCCCCAGCAAACAATCCGACGTCGGGAAAACGTTGTCACAACGTTATACTTTACGTAGTCACAACGTAATATTGCTACGTCGTCACAACGTACTTTTGTGGACTCCTCAGCACGTAAATACGACCATCCACACAACGTCGTCACAACGTAATATTACGACGTTGTCATAATGTTGTGGTATGGTCATATTGCGACTAAACTCCTGTTTTATTGGCGAGGAACTCATTGTCAGATGCTTAATCCTTCAGTTAGGGAAGCAATCTTCCATCTGAAAACAGCTGTAACTTTCTTAATATTTATTGCATCAAAATTAACAAATGAGGTACCATTTGAAAGAAGAAAGATGTATCTGTCCACTGATTATAATATTATGATTATGCAACAATTACATAATTAATTATTATGCAATTAGTTGCAAAATCTTGATGTGAGTACTTGACCAAAATTAGCTGTTTCATGTTTATTCAAATGGTAAAACGTTTTACAATTTCTTTATCAACACAGCATGACCTCCAAAACCGTGTCTCAGATTTTTCCTGTGATGTTTCAATTTCTCTTAAAGCCCCAGTATGTGTATACAGCCGGACTTCATAAGATTTCACCACCTTTAATTGTGTGTAGAATTTGTTTTATTAATTCTATCAGAAATCCGACACATGGTTTTGCAGATAATAGGTCTAAGAACAGCATACACCAAAACCAAGCCTCTAGGGGTACCAATGCAGGAGCTAATTTCATTCAAAGTCGACATTTTATGTCAAAAATTGTAGTGGAAAAATCCCAAAAGTTGTAATTTTCCTCTTGGTACCCCATTTTCATGAATAAAAGTCACAAATGTGCCATGGGAACACTCAGGAATGACCTTGAATCATAAATCAACAATGATTTGACCAGAAAGATAGATTTCTTCACACAAACTCTAAATATAGCTGGAAAATGCACACCCTGTGCAGTGAACACATGAAATTGGCGGGAGAAGTTACATCACTCTGACATAGCTTGAGGTTAACTGCCTACTGATAAGGTCAAAATTCCACCTCCACTGACCAGACGTGAACCACTAATTATAACAGGAATCACCTGGAACCTTAGTTTGCTCATTATGTGTATTCTTCCCTTTTAGTTGGATTTTACTAAATGAAAATTATACATTAGATATTTTGAAATAAAATCCATTGCAAATAATTAATTTATTTCTTTTGGTATTGATGAAAAGTTAGCTACATCCATGCAGCTTTCCTCTTCTCTTATCACCTCTTATCTCAAGTATTACTGGTCAGTGGTCATAAAACTATCAAATTATCCAATATCATCTCTGATTCAAGCACATGTGTTTGTTTACAAAACTAATGCTCATTAATGGTACATCATATCTGAATTATTTTTTCACCTGTGTATCAAGAATATTATAATAAAATAAAAATTGATTAAAAAACATTTTGATGAAAAAATATCAATTTTTGTATAGTGCTACATGTTTTCTCTTATATTAATCTAGCCAATGTCAATGTTATATGCCTAAGCATTTCTAGAAACATTGTCATACTAGTATACATAATGTAAAGCATATCACTGCATTATTTAGTACTGCATACCTTGATCTGTGAAATATTATTTCAATGAGTGTGCTTTTCAGAATTAAATTTTAGACAACAAAAGCCATAGGTACAATTCTAAGCATTTTAAAAGTTAGTTAACTTTATAGCACTGTGAAGATATGTTGAAAGTGAAGATATGTTGAAAGCCTAAAAGAGTCTTAACAATGTATGGCAAAACTTAAACATGAACTAAAAGAATGATAAATTAAATACAACTTTATTCAGTCATTAAACAATTCATGTTTGTGACAGTAAACAATGAGAATACAAAGCAATAATTAACAAATACAAGTCAATACTTTACTGGAGTGAAATATGCAGTCTAATCCTACAATTTGAATGGTCAGCTTGACAGGTGATAAATGACCATATTCCCGTGGTAGACTGGGGATATGAAGCGGGTCTAAATATGTGTTGCTTTCTCAAAATAGAATTAAAATAAATATCTGAGCTTATCTATATAGGAAGCCAACACTTATTTCGAATAATAAATAGTGAAATTAAAGAAAAATAATGTTTTGTTTTCATACAAGGCAGGCCTTCAAGTGGGCTTAGGTCCAAAAAATTACACACTTTAATATTCAAGTGCTGGATTAAATCATATTTACACGTATATGTAATTACGATACTCTTGAATGTTATCAGAGGAGGGGAACTAAAAGTTCCTGCGGCTTAGGGAATATAGAACACTGACAGGGAATATGAGCCCATATCCCCTGTGAAGATCCTGAATAACATACAATGTATAATATTTAGAAGTCCTCTCTATATATAACAAATGTACAAGTAAAGGGAATTAATACCCTACAATCACAGCATAGTATGGATCTGGTACAATCATATTCTATTTACACCACAAGATCATTGTTCAGTAGGAGAAGTTGGCACAATAAGATTAAAGGTCCTAATTATCTTCTGCCTGTGGGCCAGGTTCTTGGGGTCTTTCTTGAGGTCTCTAAAACATAATAAATTAAATCTTTAAAATACCCTTTTCACTTTAAAGTATCACTTCCACAATTAACTACTACATTAATTTACTGAAATATCAACATTGTAATTGTCTTTATGGGTTTTCTTAACATTTCATTGCACTAATGTCTTGTTTGTTCTAAACATTTCATTTTACTTAATTTGTTATCTTGTCTTTAGCATAAGTTACCTTGTATCTCACAATCTTAGACAACATTAAGCTACTTGACTTTTTTGTCATCTGAATTCAACACATTGAGATAAAATAAAATTTTACTACCATATTGCGTGAAGAGCACAATACATTGTAACAAGTTAATTTCCACAAATCAAACATTTACAGCCAACACTATGATCAAAACCAGTTTCAAGTCTGAATAGTATATTAAACTATATTCGGCAAGATACTTACAAGTTCCTAAACCATACCCCACCGGCTCAAGGTGGGAACTTAAAGAGCTGCTGGCAGGAGATACTGATGACCTTACAAGGTGTCCAGCAGACCTTGCTCCTGGAGATGGGTTACTTCCAGCAGGAGATAATCTGTTCCCTATGGGTTGGAAACTACTGCCTGGAGGTGATCCGTAGCCTACCAAGTAAATAAATAAAAACATTTCATAATTTTCATCACTACTACTAACTAGTCCTTATCAAAATAATCTGAATTGTGGGAAATCTGAACACGTAACACATTTATTAGCATTATACAATGTACATATAATGGGAATTAAGCCTTAATTGTCTGATGATGAGCATTATTATAAAATCAAATACCCAAAAATAAAAACTTTTTGTGATAGTACATCAGCTTATACATGTACCAAGGCGTCTACATTAACATACTTTTCAACTTGTCCATTCGGACAATTAACTAAAAAAAGTACTTGTCCGACTCAATCTTTTAGTTGTCCGAAAAAATTCATAAAAATTACAAAAACTAGACAATAATTATCCAGGGCTCCCACTACTTTCAAATTAGAGGGAGAAGTGACCTCTCTTTCAGAGACCTCACAGGGAGAAGTGGGGAGACTTCTGGGAAAAGTCAATTGCAATTAATCGAAACCCCTCTGACGTTACCCTGTCCAAATTTAGTAAATAGTTAAAGCTGCCTAAACTGATTTGTTCTGGGTTTGTTTTATTCATGACTACCGTAAGGACATATATTCAATGTCATATTTTTATTTCTGTCTACCTTGATTGGAGTCTTGCATACCAGTGATTTTTATATGTACCCCCCCCCCCCCCCCCCCCCCCTTTTTCCTTTTGAAATATTACTGTGTTGTGATCCAATACCACACAAATTGTAATAACTCATATTTGTGTTATACAAATCCTTGTTTCTGGTAATAAAAATATACCTAGATACTATATATACCAGTTTCTAGGTACATTTTTTTTTACCAGAAACAAGTACCTGTGATATAAATAAAGCAAAGTATTTTATTTAAATTCACACAGAAATAAAAATTTTAGTGGATCTTTTCAACCAGATCAGGAAAAAGCTTGTAATATTTGTCCATTTCAAAGGTTTCAATATTTCCCAAAAGCCTAAATCAAATCCTCTATCGTATTTTGCACAAAAGACAAGTTTAAATTTGGCGCCAAATTGATATCCGATAATTTTTACGTGTCCGTTCCGGAGTGATTCTTGTTCTTATATTTCTAATATTGATATTTCCGTTCATTAAAGCGTTTCGAGTGAGAGCACCAACAGCAAGAGCGACAAGAAACTGTAATATTCCATCAAATGATATACGCTGAAGTAGAGGAACGGTAGCCACTACCAACAAGCCACAAACACTGATGATAAGGATACAAACAAATCCGTATCCCCATGCTGAAAAAGTAAATATTTAAGGATTGATCGCAATTTTTGTTCGGTTCATGAAGAAATAACCTCAATCAGGTTGTACACACCGTGTAACCCGCGTAGCAAGGGTATGTACAACCTGATTGAGGTTATTTCGAATGAACCGAACAAATAATTTCGATCAATCCTTATATATTAATTCAAACTTTTTTTGTTATGATATTGAAAAATATATTTATTTTTTCAAAATAAAACAAATAATCGGAAATAAATTTAAATAACCCCAAAGGTGCCTCATTTAAAGAAAATTGCCTGATGACAACGGCACTCGACACCTTGCGAACGTCTATTTTCGGATTCAGTACATATGAAAATAACCTCAACTTTTTAAACCAATCAAAACCCGTGTAAAATGACATGTGACTCTAAAATTAATTCATGTTAATTTAACGTCAGAGAATACAGAAGTGACAATCACAAATGGACAATCCAGAGAAACTGGCAACATAAATCAGAGATACTTGAAACTCGTCTATGTGAGTTCTAGACTCATCACTTGAGCTTGGGACTCATCATTTTGTACAAAAAATAACAATGGGACTAATGATTTTTTTGGTTGGGACTCTTCAAAATTTTATCCTATAAGGATCTCTGTTGAATTACATTAGAACATCGTTGTGTCGAAGTTGAATGGGACCGATCATTTTACTTTTGAAGGAGACGGGTTATCCGGAATAAAATTTAAAAGGTTCTCCAATCATTTAGGGATTTAGTTTAATAATATCTTATTGTACATAGACAATAGGATTGGACAGCAAGTTATGCCAACTTATATGAAGCCCTCTCCTTACAAATTATACACATGAATTAATGACAGCAAGACAAAACACTAATAATAGACATTTAAAATTTTGACACTGATAAAAAGAAAGTAAGAAGTACAGGTGAAACATTTAGTTCGACATAATGAAGGAAACGACTTATCCGAGCCGAGACACATATGTTCGACTATGTGTAAATATTGACAAAATACATGCTTTATTGTGGGAACAACATATTCTGAAATCATAATCATGAACAGAAGATGATTCTATAATGTTGAAACAAACGCTCATTCGTGACCTATCGCGTTTGTACCACGACAAACACGACGAGTGCCACAAATGGAGCATAAACAACTTATCCCTCCGGTGACCCGAGTTTGTCCCCGTTTTATTTTGTTGGGTTCTGGTTTCTGTGTAGTGCTTTGTTGATCATTGTTGTCCCTTTGTCGTGTTTTCCCCCGTATTGTCTGTTATTCAAATTACGGCTTCTTATTACTCCTTTGTTATCTTCAAACTTTCCCCCTTTTTTCCTTCCTTATATCTAGAATTAGGATAATTCGAATTAAATAATAAATTATTAAGAAAGGGTGTGGATGAAAATGCACATGAGAAGTTATCCAACATTACATCAAAGACACAAATTAAAGTTAAGGAACAGCCTATTGTATACGTACGAAAGGATATGGATGAAAATTAAAATGAGAGACTATCCAACATTACACTTAGACACAAATTAAAGTAAAGGAACAGGTTGTAGTAAGATAGGATATGGATGAAAATGAACATGAGAAACTATCCAACATTACGCTTAGACACAAATTAAAGTAAAGGAACAGCTTATAGTAAGATAGGATATGGATGAAAATGAACATGAGAAACTATCAAACATTACACCTAGACATAAATTAAAGTTAAGGAACAGCCTGTAATATACGTAAGAAAGGATATGGATGAAAATCAAAATGAGAGACTATCCAAAGTTTCAATTAGACACAAATTCAAGTAATTCACATATTTGTGTACTCAATGTTTCCAGTGTGTCTGGATTGTCATTCATGATTGCCCCATCGGTTTTCTCTAACTTTTATTTATACTTTTTGAACTTGTTCTCGTCGTGAATATATTGAATAGCTGCTAATTTGACCTTACACATGATGTGATGCTCGGTTCGCGTGTAGTTGATCATTAATTGTGTTCGAGCTCCGGTCTGGAAAACCTAGACTATAAATTTGGTATTTGCTGCTTCTGAGCAAGGCACGCAGTATCAAGAAGTAAGAGCAATGTTGAATTGCTTGGCTCGAAATCAGACGAATGTGTCCGAGCAACTTGCATATTCGCGGACTGTTGTTTCGGTGAGCTACCACTATAAAGATCAAACTAAGCATGTTGCAGGGGCGGATCCAGGATTTCAAGTTAGGGGGGGCGCACTTAAAAAGTATGCGCCGAGCGGAGGGAGGCACGTAAAATTTAGGGGTATTTCGTGTGAAAAATCTTTTTTTTTCAAATTTTAGGAGGGGGGGGGGCGCCGAGTTATGTTCCCACTCCCAGAGTGGTTGGTGATCATAATTTCATACCTTTGTTTCCCATGGTTTCTGGTATTTTAAAGTTTTAATACAGAATGAGGACATCAATCTTTAGACACCTTCTATTATCTAACTGAACAATTAACGCTGGACAAAGCCGTAAGAAATCATGTCTGGTGATGACGTCATGTTTTTCAATACTATAGATTTGTAGCAACTGGCTGGGATTTAAGCACTAAAAATAAAAACAAAAAGTAGCATTATGTATACGTTATGGTTATCATCACTTGTCTGTGTTAATTTTCCGATTTGTGAGCACAAACGTTATGGTTATCATCACTTGTCTGTGTTAACTTTCCGACTTGCGAGCACGAACGTTATGGTTATCATCACTTGTCGGTGTTAACTTTCCGACTTGTGAGCACAAACGTTATGGTTATCATCACTTGTCTGTGTTAACTTTCCGACTTGTGAGCACAAACGTTATGGTTATCATCACTTGTCTGTGTTAACTTTCCGACTTGTGAGCACGAACGTTATGGTTATCATCACTTGTCGGTGTTAACTTTCCGACTTGTGAGCACGAACGTTATGGTTATCATCACTTGTCGATGTTAACTTTCCGACTTGTGAACACGAACGTTATGGTTATCATCACTTGTCTGTGTTAACTTTCCGACTTGTGAACACGAACGTTATGGTTATCATCACTTGTCGGTGTTAACTTTCCGACTTGTGAACACGAACGTTATGGTTATCATCACTTGTCGGTGTTAACTTTCCGACTTGTGAGTACGAACGTTATGGTTGCCATCTCACTTGTCGGTGTTAACTTTCCGATTTGTGAGCACGAACGTTATGGTTATCATCACTTGTCGGTGTTAACTTTCCGACTTGTGAACACGAACGTTATGGTTATCATCTCACTTGTCGGTGTTAGCTTTCCGACTTGTGAGCACGAACGTTATGGTTATCATCACTTGTCGGTGTTAACTTTCCGACTTGTGAACACGAACGTTATGGTTATCATCACTTGTCGGTGTTAACTTTCCGACTTGTGAGCACAAACGTTATGGTTATCATCACTTGTCTGTGTTAACTTTTCGACTTGTGAGCACGAACGTTATGGTTATCATCACTTGTCGGTGTTAACTTTCCGACTTGTGAGCACGAACGTTATGGTTATCATCACTTGTCGGTGTTAACTTTCCGACTTCTGAACACGAACGTTATGGTTATCATCACTTGTCTGTGTTAACTTTCCGACTTCTGAACACGAACGTTATGGTTATCATCACTTGTCGGTGTTAACTTTCCGACTTGTGAGCACGAACATTATGGTTATCATCTCACTTGTCGGTGTTAACTTTCCGACTTGTGAACACGAACGTTATGGTTATCATCACTTGTCTGTGTTAACTTTCCGACTTGTGAACACAAACGTTATGGTTATCATCACTTGTCGGTGTTAACTTTCCGACTTGTGAGCACGAACGTTATGGTTATCATCACTTGTCTGTGTTAACTTTCCGACTTGTGAGCACGAACATTATGGTTATCATCTCACTTGTCGGTGTTAACTTTCCGATTTGTGAGCACGAACGTTATGGTTATCATCACTTGTCGGTGTTAACTTTCCGACTTGTGAACACGAACGTTATGGTTATCATCTCACTTGTCGGTGTTAGCTTTCCGACTTGTGAGCACGAACGTTTTGGTTATCATCACTTGTCGGTGTTAACTTTCCGACTTGTGAACACGAACGTTATGGTTATCATCACTTGTCGGTGTTAACTTTCCGACTTGTGAGCACAAACGTTATGGTTATCATCACATGTCTGTGTTAACTTTCCGACTTGTGAGCACGAACGTTATGGTTATCATCACTTGTCGGTGTTAACTTTCCGACTTGTGAGCACGAACGTTATGGTTATCATCTCACTTGTCTGTGTTAACTTTCCGACTTGTGAGCACGAACATTGTGGTTATCATCTCACTTGTCGGTGTTAACTTTCCGACTTGTGAGCACGAACGTTATGGTTATCATCACTTGTCGGTGTTAACTTTCCGACTTGTGAACACGAACGTTATGGTTATCATCACTTGTCGGTGTTAACTTTCGACTTGTGAGCACGAACGTTATGGTTGCCATCTCACTTGTCGGTGTTAACTTTCCGATTTGTGAGCACGAACGTTATGGTTATCATCACTTGTCGGTGTTAACTTTCCGACTTGTGAACACGAACGTTATGGTTATCATCTCACTTGTGGGTGTTAACTTTCCGACTTGTGAGCACGAACGTTATGGTTATCATCACTTGTCGGTGTTAACTTTCCGACTTGTGAACACGAACGTTATGGTTATCATCACTTGTCGGTTTTAACTTTCCGACTTGTGAACACGAACGTTATGGTTATCATCACTTGTCGGTGTTAACTTTCCGATTTGTGAAAACGAACGTTATGGTTATCATTACTTGTCGGTGTTAACTTTCCGACTTGTGAGCACGAACGTTATGGTTATCATCACTTGTCGGTGTTAACTTTCCGATTTGTGAGCACGAACGTTATGGTTATCATCACTTGTCGGTGTTAACTTTCCGACTTGTGAACACGAACGTTATGGTTATCATCAGTTGTCGGTGTTAACTTTCCGACTTGTGAGCACGAACGTTATGGTTATCATCACTTGTCGGTGTTAACTTTCCGACTTGTGAGCACGAACGTTATGGTTATCATCACTTGTCTGTGTTAACTTTCCGACTTGTGAGCACGAACGTTATGTTTATCATCTCACTTGTCGGTGTTAACTTTCCGACTTGTGAACACGAACGTTATGGTTATCATCACTTGTCTGTGTTAACTTTCCGACTTGTGAACACGAACGTTATGGTTATCATCACTTGTCGGTGTTAACTTTCCGACTTGTGAACACGAACGTTATGGTTATCATCACTTGTCGGTGTTAACTTTCCGACTTGTGAGCACGAACGTTATGGTTGCCATCTCACTTGTCGGTGTTAACTTTCCGATTTGTGAGCACGAACGTTATGGTTATCATCACTTGTCGGTGTTAACTTTCCGACTTGTGAACACGAACGTTATGGTTATCATCTCACTTGTGGGTGTTAACTTTCCGACTTGTGAGCACGAACGTTATGGTTATCATCACTTGTCGGTGTTAACTTTCCGACTTGTGAACACGAACGTTATGGTTATCATCACTTGTCGGTTTTAACTTTCCGACTTGTGAACACGAACGTTATGGTTATCATCACTTGTCGGTGTTAACTTTCCGATTTGTGAAAACGAACGTTATGGTTATCATTACTTGTCGGTGTTAACTTTCCGACTTGTGAGCACGAACGTTATGGTTATCATCACTTGTCGGTGTTAACTTTCCGATTTGTGAGCACGAACGTTATGGTTATCATCACTTGTCGGTGTTAACTTTCCGACTTGTGAACACGAACGTTATGGTTATCATCAGTTGTCGGTGTTAACTTTCCGACTTGTGAGCACGAACGTTATGGTTATCATCACTTGTCGGTGTTAACTTTCCGACTTGTGAGCACGAACGTTATGGTTATCATCACTTGTCTGTGTTAACTTTCCGACTTGTGAGCACGAACGTTATGTTTATCATCTCACTTGTCGGTGTTAACTTTCCGACTTGTGAACACGAACGTTATGGTTATCATCACTTGTCTGTGTTAACTTTCCGACTTGTGAACACGAACGTTATGGTTATCATCACTTGTCGGTGTTAACTTTCCGACTTGTGAACACGAACGTTATGGTTATCATCACTTGTCGGTGTTAACTTTCCGACTTGTGAGCACGAACGTTATGGTTGCCATCTCAGTTGTCGGTGTTAACTTTCCGATTTGTGAGCACGAACGCTATGGTTATCATCACTTGTCGGTGTTAACTTTCCGACTTGTGAACACGAACGTTATGGTTATCATCTCACTTGTCAGTGTTAACTTTCCGACTTGTGAGCACGAACGTTATGGTTATCATCACTTGTCGGTGTTAACTTTCCGATTTGTGAAAACGAACGTTATGGTTATCATCCCTTGTCGGTGTTAACTTTCCGACTTGTGAGCACGAACGTTATGGTTATCATCACTTGTCGGTGTTAACTTTCCGATTTGTGAGCACGAACGTTATGGTTATCATCACTTGTCGGTGTTAACTTTCCGACTTGTGAACACGAACGTTATGGTTATCATCACTTGTCGGTGTTAACTTTCCGACTTGTGAGTACGAACGTTATGGTTATCATCACTTGTCTGTGTTAACTTTCCGACTTGTGAGCACGAACGTTATGGTTATCATCACTTGTCGGTGTTAACTTTCCGATTTGTGAAAACGAACGTTATGGTCATCATCACTTGTCGGTGTTAACTTTCCGACTTGTGAGCACGAACGTTATGGTTATCATCACTTGTCGGTGTTAACTTTCCGATTTGTGAGCACGAACGTTATGGTTATCATCACTTGTCGGTGTTAACTTTCCGACTTGTGAACACGAACGTTATGGTTATCATCAGTTGTCGGTGTTAACTTTCCGACTTGTGAGCACGAACGTTATGGTTATCATCACTTGTCTGTGTTAACTTTCCGACTTGTGAACACGAACGTTATGGTTATCATCTCACTTGTCGGTGTTAACTTTCCGACTTGTGAACACGAACGTTATGATTATCATCACTTGTCGGTGTTAGCTTTCCGACTTGTGAGCACGAACGTTATGGTTGCCATCTCACTTGTCGGTGTTAACTTTCCGACTTGTGAACACGAACGTTATGGTTATCATCTCACTTGTCGGTGTTAACTTTCCGACTTGTGAGCACAAACGTTATGGTTATCATCACTTGTCGGTGTTAACTTTCCGACTTGTGAACACGAACGTTATGGTTATCATCACTTGTCGGTGTTAACTTTCCGACTTGTGAGCACGAATGTTATGGTTGCCATCTCACTTGTCGGTGTTAACTTTCCGATTTGTGAGCACAAACGTTATGGTTATCATCACTTGTCGGTGTTAACTTTCCGACTTGTGAACACGAACGTTATGGTTATCATCACTTGTCTGTGTTAACTTTCTGACTTGTGAACACGAACGTTATGGTTATCATCACTTGTCGGTGTTAACTTTCCGATTTGTGAGCACGAACCTTATGGTCATCATCACTTGTCGGTGTTAACTTTCCGACTTGTGAGCACGAACGTTATGGTTGCCATCTCACTTGTCGGTGTTAACTTTCCGACTTGTGAACACGAACGTTATGGTTATCATCTCACTTGTCGGTGTTAACTTTCCGACTTGTGAGCACAAACGTTATGGTTATCATCACTTGTCGGTGTTAACTTTCCGACTTGTGAACACGAACGTTATGGTTATCATCCCTTGTCGGTGTTAACTTTCCGACTTGTGAGCACGAATGTTATGGTTGCCATCTCACTTGTCGGTGTTAACTTTCCGATTTGTGAGCACGAACGTTATGGTTATCATCACTTGTCGGTGTTAACTTTCCGACTTGTGAGCACGAACGTTATGGTTATCATCACTTGTCTGCGTTAACTTTCCGACTTGTGAGCACGAACGTTATGGTCATCATCTCACTTGTCGGTGTTAACTTTCCGACTTGTGAACACGTACGTTATGGTTATCATCATTTGTCGGTGTTAACTTTCCGACTTGTGAGCACGAACGTTATGGTTGCCATCTCACTTGTCGGTGTTAACTTTCCGATTTGTGAGCACGAACGTTATGGTTATCATCACTTGTCGGTGTTAACTTTCCGACTTGTGAACACGAACGTTATGGTTATCATCACTTGTCTGTGTTAACTTTCTGACTTGTGAACACAAACCTTATGGTCATCATCACTTGTCGGTGTTAACTTTCCGACTTGTGAGCACGATCGTTATGGTTATCATCACTTGTCGGTGTTAACTTTCCGATTTGTGAGCACGAACGTTATGGTTATCATCACTTGTCGGTGTTAACTTTCCGACTTGTGAACAACAACGCTATGGTTATCATCACTTGTCGGTGTTAACTTTCCGACTTGTGAGCACGAACGTTATGGTTATCATCACTTGTCGGTGTTAACTTTCCGACTTGTGAGCATGAACGTTATGGTTATCATCACTTGTCTGTGTTAACTTTCCGATTTGTGAGCGCGAACGTTATGGTTATCATCACTTGTCGGTGTTAACTTTCTGACTTGTGAGCACGAACGTTATGGTTATCATCACTTGTAGGTGTTAACTTTCCGATTTGTGAGCACGAACGTTATGGTTGTCCCCAGCAAACAATCCGACGTCGGGAAAACGTTGTCACAACGTTATACTTTACGTAGTCACAACGTAATATTGCTACGTCGTCACAACGTACTTTTGTGGACTCCTCAGCACGTAAATACGACCATCCACACAACGTCGTCACAACGTAATATTACGACGTTGTCATAATGTTGTGGTATGGTCATATTGCGACTAAACTCCTGTTTTATTGGCGAGGAACTCATTGTCAGATGCTTAATCCTTCAGTTAGGGAAGCAATCTTCCATCTGAAAACAGCTGTAACTTTCTTAATATTTATTGCATCAAAATTAACAAATGAGGTACCATTTGAAAGAAGAAAGATGTATCTGTCCACTGATTATAATATTATGATTATGCAACAATTACATAATTAATTATTATGCAATTAGTTGCAAAATCTTGATGTGAGTACTTGACCAAAATTAGCTGTTTCATGTTTATTCAAATGGTAAAACGTTTTACAATTTCTTAATCAACACAGCATGACCTCCAAAACCGTGTCTCAGATTTTTCCTGTGATGTTTCAATTTCTCTTAAAGCCCCATTATGTGTATACAGCCGGACTTCATAAGATTTCACCACCTTTAATTGTGTGTAGAATTTGTTCTATTAATTCTATCAGAAATCCGACACATAGTTTTGCAGATAATAGGTCTAAGAACAGCATACACCAAAACCAAGCCTCTAGGGGTACCAATGCAGGAGCTAATTTCATTCAAAGTCGACATTTTATGTCAAAAATTGTAGTGGAAAAATCCCAAAAGTTGTAATTTTCCTCTTGGTACCCCATTTTCATGAATAAAAGTCACAAATGTGCCATGGGAACACTCAGGAATGACCTTGAATCATAAATCAACAATGATTTGACCAGAAAGATAGATTTCTTCACACAAACTCTAAATATAGCTGGAAAATGCACACCCTGTGCAGTGAACACATGAAATTGGCGGGAGAAATTACATCACTCTGACCTAGCTTGAGGTTAACTGCCTACTGATAAGGTCAAAATTCCACCTCCACTGACCAGACGTGAACCACTAATTATAACAGGAATCACCTGGAACCTTAGTTTGCTCATTATGTGTATTCTTCCCTTTTAGTTGGATTTTACTAAATGAAAATTATACATTAGATATTTTGAAATAAAATCCATTGCAAATAATTAATTTATTTCTTTTGGTATTGATGAAAAGTTAGCTACATCCATGCAGCTTTCCTCTTCTCTTATCACCTCTTATCTCAAGTATTACTGGTCAGTGGTCATAAAACTATCAAATTATCCAATATCATCTCTGATTCAAGCACATGTGTTTGTTTACAAAACTAATGCTCATTAATGGTACATCATATCTGAATTATTTTTTCACCTGTGTATCAAGAATATTATAATAAAATAAAAATTGATTAAAAAACATTTTGATGAAAAAATATCAATTTTTGTATAGTGCTACATGTTTTCTCTTATATTAATCTAGCCAATGTCAATGTTATATGCCTAAGCATTTCTAGAAACATTGTCATACTAGTATACATAATGTAAAGCATATCACTGCATTATTTAGTACTGCATACCTTGATCTGTGAAATATTATTTCAATGAGTGTGCTTTTCAGAATTAAATTTTAGACAACAAAAGCCATAGGTACAATTCTAAGCATTTTAAAAGTTAGTTAACTTTATAGCACTGTGAAGATATGTTGAAAGTGAAGATATGTTGAAAGCCTAAAAGAGTCTTAACAATGTATGGCAAAACTTAAACATGAACTAAAAGAATGATAAATTAAATACAACTTTATTCAGTCATTAAACAATTCATGTTTGTGACAGTAAACAATGAGAATACAAAGCAATAATTAACAAATACAAGTCAATACTTTACTGGAGTGAAATATGCAGTCTAATCCTACAATTTGAATGGTCAGCTTGACAGGTGATAAATGACCATATTCCCGTGGTAGACTGGGGATATGAAGCGGGTCTAAATATGTGTTGCTTTCTCAAAATAGAATTAAAATAAATATCTGAGCTTATCTATATAGGAAGCCAACACTTATTTCGAATAATAAATAGTGAAATTAAAGAAAAATAATGTTTTGTTTTCATACAAGGCAGGCCTTCAAGTGGGCTTAGGTCCAAAAAATTACACACTTTAATATTCAAGTGCTGGATTAAATCATATTTACACGTATATGTAATTACGATACTCTTGAATGTTATCAGAGGAGGGGAACTAAAAGTTCCTGCGGCTTAGGGAATATAGAACACTGACAGGGAATATGAGCCCATATCCCCTGTGAAGATCCTGAATAACATACAATGTATAATATTTAGAAGTCCTCTCTATATATAACAAATGTACAAGTAAAGGGAATTAATACCCTACAATCACAGCATAGTATGGATCTGGTACAATCATATTCTATTTACACCACAAGATCATTGTTCAGTAGGAGAAGTTGGCACAATAAGATTAAAGGTCCTAATTATCTTCTGCCTGTGGGCCAGGTTCTTGGGGTCTTTCTTGAGGTCTCTAAAACATAATAAATTAAATCTTTAAAATACCCTTTTCACTTTAAAGTATCACTTCCACAATTAACTACTACATTAATTTACTGAAATATCAACATTGTAATTGTCTTTATGGGTTTTCTTAACATTTCAATGCACTAATGTCTTGTTTGTTCTAAACATTTCATTTTACTTAATTTGTTATCTTGTCTTTAGCATAAGTTACCTTGTATCTCACAATCTTAGACAACATTAAGCTACTTGACTTTTTTGTCATCTGAATTCAACACATTGAGATAAAATAAAATTTTACTACCATATTGCGTGAAGAGCACAATACATTGTAGCAAGTTAATTTCCACAAATCAAACATTTACAGCCAACACTATGATCAAAACCAGTTTCAAGTCTGAATAGTATATTAAACTATATTCGGCAAGATACTTACAAGTTCCTAAACCATACCCCACCGGCTCAAGGTGGGAACTTAAAGAGCTGCTGGCAGGAGATACTGATGACCTTACAAGGTGTCCAGCAGACCTTGCTCCTGGAGATGGGTTACTTCCAGCAGGAGATAATCTGTTCCCTATGGGTTGGAAACTACTGCCTGGAGGTGATCCGTAGCCTACCAAGTAAATAAATAAAAACATTTCATAATTTTCATCACTACTACTAACTAGTCCTTATCAAAATAATCTGAATTGTGGGAAATCTGAACACGTAACACATGTATTAGCATTATACAATGTACATATAATGGGAATTAAGCCTTAATTGTCTGATGATGAGCATTATTATAGAATCAAATACCCAAAAATAAAAACTTTTTGTGATAGTACATCAGCTTATACATGTACCAAGGCGTCTACATTAACATACTTTTCAACTTGTCCATTCGGACAACTAACTAAAAAAAGTACTTGTCCGACTCAATCTTTTAGTTGTCCGAAAAAATTCATAAAAATTACAAAAACTAGACAATAATTATCCAGGGCTCCCACTACTTTCAAATTAGAGGGAGAAGTGACCTCTCTTTCAGAGACCTCACAGGGAGAAGTGGGGAGACTTCTGGGAAAAGTCAATTGCAATTAATCGAAACCCCTCTGACGTTACCCTGTCCAAATTTAGTAAATAGTTAAAGCTGCCTAAACTGATTTGTTCTGGGTTTTTTTTATTCATGACTACCGTAAGGACATATATTCAATGTCATATTTTTATTTCTGTCTACCTTGATTGGAGTCTTGCATACCAGTGATTTTTATATGTACCCCCCCCCCCCCCCCCCCCCCCTTTTTCCTTTTGAAATATTACTGTGTTGTGATCCAATACCACACAAATTGTAATAACTCATATTTGTGTTATGCAAATCCTTGTTTCTGGTAATAAAAATATACCTAGATACTATATATACCAGTTTCTAGGTACATTTTTTTTTACCAGAAACAAGTACCTGTGATATAAATAAAGCAAAGTATTTTATTTAAATTCACACAGAAATAAAAATTTTAGTGGATCTTTTCAACCAGATCAGGAAAAAGCTTGTAATATTTGTCCATTTCAAAGGTTTCAATATTTCCCAAAAGCCTAAATCAAATCCTCTATCGTATTTTGCACAAAAGACAAGTTTAAATTTGGCGCCAAATTGATATCCGATAATTTTTACGTGTCCGTTCCGGAGTGATTCTTGTTCTTATATTTCTAATATTGATATTTCCGTTCATTAAAGCGTTTCTGAGATTGCGACTTTAATTTTGTCAATGTCCTTGAACTTCATTTGGAGGAACGATAAAATACAATAAAAGAGTTTTAATCTGGCCATTCACTTTAGTTTTAATCAAAATAAATTATGGACAAATTTGAGATCAAACAGTGCTCTTTTATACAACAAACCCAGTATTTTATACCAGTGGAAATATATTTGTCCGTCGTACCGGCACGTTTGTGAATATGATTTTTTCACTTGTCCCATCGGACAACTGTAATACAAGATCTACTTGTCCGACGTTAGTTTTCACTGGTATCGGACAAACGTTAATGTCGAGGCCTGGTACCTGTATTTAGTCTTCAATAAAAATCCAACAAGTTACCCAAATTTCAAAATTTATTCTAATGAATACTAATGTAATATAAAAATATCATGCATAGAACTTACTAGAGCATGCTGTTTCCATCCTTTCTCTGGTAGGTTGTGTATGAGTTGAACTTAAACTTGGTCTTAAATATTTTTGGAGTGTGGAGCTGCAGGTAGCTCTTTTGATGTCCTCCTGGATGGTGTTGGCTGATAACTCCTCTCATCTAACAACAAAAAGTAGAAATAATAATTGGACAAGAACCACTTGACTGCAATACTGTAATTGTTAAGACTTAAGAGAATCAATTTAAATTCAGAAATCACTTCATGCATTTGCTAACAAGATTCTTCTTTCAAGGCAAAAGGGGTTTTAATGTAAACAGTATCAAAAAAAATTCTTGATTAAGCTAATGTTAAAAATTCCTTAAATTGAGCCAAACAAGTGAACTTTTCAAACACACAGCATGTTCTAAGATATGTGTACATGTGGACAGAGATTGTTAGCCCTATAAACTGCAAAAATATCAAGATTAAACACAAATAATTTTCAAAAAAATAAGACATAAATTAAAATAAAGTGAAGTTTTCTACTTTGGGGCACATTATACATTTTAAGATGAAGGCCTAACATTTTTTGCTGGCATGGTAAATTGTACCAAAAGGGAAAGGAAAAGATCAGGTGAATGTAACAAAAATAAATATCACTTACAGTACACGATTTAAATTGCTTTTATTTCTTTTTAAACATGTTAAGGTAAATATTTTAATTTACATACATGTAGATTTGTATAATGATTCCATGGCTGCAATGCCCATTCTAAACTTTATTTCCATAGACCATATGTTCAGAAAACCAGTGACAGATAAGGATATTTCTGATACAAATACATGAGTGTCATGTGTTATGCATGCTGAGAAGAGATAAACCTTCAGTTTTAATATTTACCAATTAATAAAGACTAATTAGTAAGGCTTAAGATGAAAGAAACACAGACATGTATGTCAGATTGGATTAATTATCATAGATAAGTTACAAAACAATTTAGCCAAGACTGTTGAATGGGTTTATTGTTACATGTATAAAGCATCCTAGATCCATCCTTTCCATTTAAATCAATGTGACATACATTGTGTTAATCAATTAAACTCCTAGTCATTAAATGATTGCCAAACCTTATTCAAGTACATGTACGTTGACTACTTGTTACTTCTGTATACATCAGGTTTTGCCTAAGGTGGGATAATATTTGGCAACTGATAAAACATGCAAATGGATGAAAACATGTATACTACATAAATGGGTGATTTTCCAAAAAATGAAGACTTTTCATTTTCAGAGAATAATTTGAATATTAAATGATATGAAAGAAACGTAAATATCTTAAAACAAGCACAATGGTAACAGTTATCTTCATGCAAAGTGTCATGGAGATTGCTCTTCCGGTTAAAAAGTTATCCTCTAAAAACTGGTCAAATTTGTCAGGAGTGTGACAAACTTTAAATTGCCTTAACTTACCTTGATGATAACAAAATTTAAATAACAAATATATTAAAGAAAGATGGTATTCTATAATTTCGTACCATTTTACTTCAAATATCTAGATGTTTTGTGACCTTATGATTTTGCAACAAAAAATTATTCTATTTTTTAAATTAGTGTACGTGAATAAATTTAACTTGGAAAATTGTACAAATGTCAAATTAAACCTTAATAGTTTTTCATTGTTGAGACTAATTAGTTCAGAAAAGTCAAAATATGTTGTAAAAAAACATTAGTTATAATAATTTAGTAGTATTAGACTGGATGAATATGATAGTTGTAAAATTGGGCTTGCATAAGGAGAGACACAAAAAATGTCAGGAGTGTGACATTTTATCTTAGTTGTATAGTACTATGTTGTATGCTTTAATAGTTCACAATCTTCTTTATTTTCCAAAAGCTCCAGACCCAATCAAAGAAAAAAGTTGGAAATAGTTCTGATATATGACATATCATAGCTAGGAAATCAAAATAACTAATGTCAGGAGTGTGACACTTTTAATAGGCATATCTTTTAAATAAAAAATAAAATAAAACATGCTTCTACAATGTTTTCAATTTAATTACATATGAACAATAAGTAATAATTGTAGTATTTTTGTATATTGCATGACACCTTTCTCATAATAAGTGATGATAAAGGGTTATATTTTTTTAAAACATGTCAAAATATGGATTTTTTCTAAACAAAAAATTGATGCATGTTGCTTTAGATAAACAGAATACTTACTTTAATATATCTTGCCTTTCATAAAACATTTTCATTCTTTTGATATAGCATTTTTGAAAATTTATCAATAATTTTTCATCCAACAGTAATATGTCACACTCCTGACATAAAAACTTTAAATGTCATTGCAATTGCAGTAGGAAGTTTTTTTGCAGAGTAAATTATTGAGAAATATGGGGAAACTAATTTGAAAACCACTAAAAAGTAATTTTATACTAAGAAAAGATGATCTATTGCTAGTTTTAATAAATTTCAAATCCATTTTAACCATTTTTGATTAGATAAATTCCTAAAGGGCAAATAATTAGCACACTAATCATTGGAAAAAACAAAAACATAATTTTGAATCTTCTTTTAATATTTACTGTTAACTGTAAGAAATATAAGCTTTTGAAGAAATATAACTTTTAGTTTGGAAAGAATAAGTTGGTTAT
Organism: Bathymodiolus brooksi; assembly: GCA_963680875.1. NCBI lineage: Eukaryota > Metazoa > Mollusca > Bivalvia > Mytilida > Modiolidae > Bathymodiolus > Bathymodiolus brooksi. The sequence goes on from OY804584.1 coordinate 98,934,320, forward strand.
ATTATTTTCAGCTCGACAGGTTTATTTTCGAGAGGGAGTCAGGAGTGTGACAATTTTATTTAAGAAATAGATTATTTTGTAAGCATATAGCCTCAATAAAACTGCTTGTAATTGTCTCGGGGAATTATTTAATTCTCAATAAGCACTATACTCTTGAAAAGATGTATAAATGGTTGAAAACTGAGTTGCCATTTTTTTTATAATTATGATAGTATTACTTAGAATTAGTGATGGGAATCGGTAGCATTTTCAAGATCGATGATCGTTATATCAACATCGACCGATGATCGATCATCGGTGACAATTGCCTGCTAAATGTATTTACTGACTATAATTAATCAAATAGCCTTTATTTCAAGAGTATGATTGACAAAAGTAAAGATATGAATAAAATTGTATCATAAATTTATAAACTATAATTTTTCCATTAGTAAACAATAACTTTAAAATAGAACAAAACAAAAGATCGTTTTCCATATGTGTAACACCTGATATAGATAGATAAATAATAGACTAGTCCAAATATGTGTTTGACAAAAGTAAAGATTTGAATAAAATCAAATAATATATTTACAAACTACAATATTTTCCATTTGTAAACATTAACTTAGAACAAAACAAAAGATCGTTTTCCATATGTGTAACACCCGATATAAAATGGACTATTCCGGGAAGTAGATAAATAATAGACTAGTCCAAATATGTGTATTGACTGAGTGTCAAAAATACGCTTGGACAAAATTGCCAGATGTTTATCAGTATTGAGGGCAAAAAAACCCAGCTGGGATAAAACTGCAATATTTTTGTCAGTATGGAGACAGAAAAAAAAACCAACCAAAGAACAAAGTTAAGCATACATATTTTAGACACTATAGAATCAGAATCGATCATCGGATCGTATGATGACGTCCGACTGATTAGTCGATGTTTCCGATGATCGGTACACCACTACTTAGAATATGATAAAATATGATTGAAATAACATCATAGCAATGCAAAAATGAAATATATTCAAGGGAAACCTTTTTCAGTCAAAATAGATTATGTATTACTACTTAAAAAAGTTATTGTGACCAACAATGATTGCATTTAGCTTGATATTTGGTGTATTTATCTTTTAGAAAAATGTGTCAGGAGTGTGACAAAACATCAAAAAATGGACAGTATTTTCATTTGGTTACCTCTAGTTTTTACCACCAATGATCAACTTAACTTAACTTTTGTTATATTTATTAGGCATATATAGATAATTGATTTACAACTATTAAACCTCATTAGATCATATTTTTTATGCTTGTATGAAAACTTTAATTACCAGATTTTTTAAAATATACAGTAAAAATAGTGTTTCTTCGATATACTGAAACTGTTTTCTCATGATATATACAAAGTTTGGTACCAAAATGTGCCTATTTCATATCATTATCAAATGGAAATACATTTAGGTCTTTTACCATACCCAAAAGAAAATGATAACTCCGAGGAAGTAAGTCTGTATTTGTTATCATTTTAACACTTTGTTGCTAATAAAAGTTGAAATTTTTTTTTTTGTCTTCATATATTGCACTGAGCAACTGAATCTGAAATATATATCATATTGACATTATTTTACGACCAAAATTATGTCAATTTGTCCAATTTGAAATTTCACCCTCAATGTCACACAAAGTCTTCATTTTTTTGAAAATCACCCAAATGTATATTATACCGCTTTATTTAATTTAAGATTATGACCCATGAATGCATTCTCACATGTGTATATGTGATGAAAACAGTCAATAGAAACCCTCATTCGAATGAAATGAGATTGACTGACAGATACAATGTACATACATGCCCCTGTAACAATGGCTTAACAATGTTGGCGACATTCTCCATAAAAAAGCAAGTGTATCAGTGCACAACTATCATGCAATGATGCATGCCCCCTTTTCTAAAACAAATAAATCTAAAAAAGTTCAAGTGATAAATAAGTGAAAACTCGGTCTTACGTTTTACAGTGTCATTTCTATTAATTAATAGTCGAAGTTCTATTTTTACAAAGTCATATCAGTGTAAAAACCGAACCACTTGAAGTTGAACTGCTGTACGTGCCCCCTTTTTCCTATATTGACCAGTTGATGTTGATTTTGCGTCAAAAAAAGAAACGTGTACCTACCTTAAGTGTTATCTTCTGATAGCTGTACTAATGATGAATAACGATATCTTCTTTCTTTTCATTTTCTTTGTCTTAGTCGAGAATTAAAAGCGGAATTTGATCTGTTGTATCTGAATTTTTTTTGAAAGATGCGGGATGCTGCGCGTTGGTATCAATACGCATGCGCTGATTTTTACTTAGAGTTTGCCGATAAAACCCGAAGTGTACGAATAGAGATTATATGGCGGTAATTTCAAACTTTGCATGAGAATTAAAAAAATAAGTTTTTTACAACAGTTTTTGTTACTTAAGATATTTCATAGTGTAAATTATTCAAAGCTTCGGTTTCTTAGCAAATTAGCCATGTAATTTCAAGATATCTTTTCTATTACATAAATATACCATTTACCCCTATCCACACTGACCACAGTCTCAAAAACGAAAAAAATAAGGACGTTTATAGTACGTCCCTACAACGTAATAAAATGTTACGTTGTATGGTGGTAATATATTTACGTTGTGTAGACGTAATTTTGTAACGTTGTATAAACGTCGTGATATAACGTTGTGAAATTACGTGAACACAACGTTGTGACAACGTGTTTTCCCGATGCTACGTTCAGACGACGAATCCCCGACGTCGGCGTTACGTCGTGTGTTTGCTGGGTCATCACTTGTCGGTGTTAACTTTCCGACTTGTGAACACGAACGTTATGGTTATCATCACTTGTCGGTGTTAACTTTCCGACTTGTGAGCACGAACGTTATGGTTGCCATCTCACTTGTCGGTGTTAACTTTCCGATTTGTGAGCACGAACGTTATGGTTATCATCACTTGTCGGTGTTAACTTTCCGACTTGTGAACACGAACGTTATGGTTATCATCTCACTTGTCGGTGTTAGCTTTCCGACTTGTGAGCACGAACGTTATGGTTATCATCACTTGTCGGTGTTAACTTTCCGGCTTGTGAACACGAACGTTATGGTTATCATCACTTATCGGTGTTAACTTTCCGACTTGTGAACACGAACGTTATGGTTATCATCATTTGTCGGTGTTAACTTTCCGACTTGTGAACACGAACGTTATGGTTATCATCATTTGACCGATTTACCGTTCCGACTTGTGAACACGAACGTTATGGTTATCTTCCCTAGTCGGGGTTACCGTTCCTTCCGACTTGTGAACACGAACCTCTAATAAACGCTGGAAAATCCGGCGCGGCTGTGGAATAATATTTATAAATAACAAAAGATGACCAGGTAGGCTCATAGTCAAATGATTGGAAACTGGAAAGCCAAATAATTTAAAAAATCTATGGGAAAAAGTAAACCAAACAGGACAAATCGGCTATGGTTACATATTCCTGAGGGAAATTGACCTTAATTTCAATAAATTGCATTATTTAAGATCTATAAATTTCAAACATAAATATATCTAATAAACCATGTCTTGTCGGTGAAGTAGCACTGACTACTGGGTGGATGAGACCCTCGGGAACTAATAGTCCAGCAGCAGAGGTATCGACCCGTTGATAGTAATAAACACGGATCTAATTCAGTGCGCACGACACGTTTCCTGAATAACCTTCACAAGGTACGCTCATAGTTAAAAAAAACGTGACGACGCGGTTCCTGAATAGCCTCCATCAGGTACGCTCATAGTTAGAAAAATGGAAAGTAAATTGATTTAAAAGTCTTTGGGAGCCAATAAACCAAAGAGCCTGAACATGATAGTCAACATTGGCTTAGGTCACATGTACCTATTGTAATTAAAGTGAAAATCGAACAACACCTGTTAGTATCCATCTACGTTTTAATTTATGTTCCGGTCGACCAGCGTCCTAACATTCAAAATGATAAACAAGAATGACGAATCTAATGAAATTTAACCCGCTACACAAAATGTATTTATCAAATTTATCGTGAATTTGATATTATATTTTTGCTATAAATCATAAACAGATTGAAAGGCTTGATGTCTATTCACACCCCATAGAACAATCGTTTGACACGGTTATTGTTCGTGATTGTCGATCCATCACTGATTTAAGGATGATAGTGTCCTTCGGGGTGTTTGTATCTACAGATGTGTCTATCTATCCTAATATTTTCATTTACACGACGTGTTTGTTTAATTCATGGTATTTCATATGATAGGGACCAAATTTATAAATTACAGCTGATCCGATCTATTTCTGTCATAATACCAGTCATAAACTGTTTATTCTGGTAATTTCTGGATTCATGGAATGGAAATAAAAACGATTCTTTTCTTGTTATTTTCCCCTCCGGTATTCTGTAACGTTTATTCAATAGTTTTCAGAGAGCCGCATGTAAATAAATACTCGGATTTTGTTGATTTGAGGTTTGGTATTTATGCTTACGTAAGTTAGTGAGTGGTTGTAGCTTAACGCCAAATGTGGAATTTTTTCGGCTACATTGTTGCGAGAACAAGTTACATTTCAATGCAATGATGTCTACTCAGAATTATTGATGAACTTTCTTATTTAGGTATTTACAGTCCTAGCTCACTGAAACAACAGTCTGCAGGTAGACATGTAGCGCCACCTGGACACATTATCCTCATTCCGACCGAATCTGTCTTAATGATGTGTGCCGAGGGGAGAAGCAACAAGTACATATACCCATTTTATAATCTTTGGTTTGACTTGAGCGGGGATCGAACCCTCGATCTACCACCCTTGGGGCTAGCACATTAACCATCACACCACCGATGTTTTTATTTTACGTCTGTTTAGTGAAGGGACTACTTTCCTGACGTACTCGTTGCTATTTGAGACATGCTTACATCTGCTAAGTGAAGGGACTACTTACCCGACGTATTCGTTGCTATTTGAGATATGTTTACGCCTGCTAAGTGAAGGGACTACTTTCCCGACGTACTAGTTGCTATTTGAGACATGTTTACGTCTGCTAAGTGAAGGGACTACTTTCCCGATGTAGTCGTTGCTATTTGAGACATGCTTACGTCTGCTAAGTGAAGGGACTACTTTCCCGACGTACTCATCTCAATTTGAGACATGCTTACGTCTGCCAAGTGAACGGACTACTTTCCCGACGTACTCGTTGCTATTTGAGACATGCTTACATCTGCTAAGTGAAGGGACTACTTTCCCGACGCACTCATCTCAATTTGAGACATACTTACGTCTACTAAGTGAAGGGACTACTTTCCTGGCGTGCTCGTTGCTATTTGAAACATGCTTGCGTCTGCTAAATGAAGGGACTACTTTCGCGACCTACGCGTTGCTATTTGAGACATGCTTACGTCTGCTAAGTGAAGGGACTATACTTTCCCAACGTACTCGATGCTATTTGAGACATGTTTGCGTCTTCTAGGTGAAGAGACTACTTTCCCGACGTACTCGTTGCTATTTAAGACATGCTTACGTCTGCTAAGTAAAGGGACTACTTTCCCGACGTAGTCGTTGCTATTTGAGACATGCTTACGTCTGCATGCTAAGTGAAAGGACTACTTTCCCGACGTACTCGTTGCTATTTTAGACATGCTTACGTCTGCTAAGTGAAGGGACTACTTTCCCGACGTGCTCGTTTCAATTTGAGACATGCTTACGTCTGCTAAGTGAAGGGATTACTTTCCCGACGTGCTCGTTTCAATTTGAGACACTTACGTCTGCCAAGTGAATGGACTACTTTACTGACGTACTCGTTTCAATTTGAGACACTTACGTCTGCCAAGTGAATGGACTACTTTACCGACGTACTCATTCCAATTTGAGACATGCTTACGTCTGCTAAGTGAAGGGACTACTTTCCCGACGTACTCGTTGCTATTTGAGACATGCTTACGTCTGCTAAGTGAAGGGACTACTTTCCCGACGTACTCGCTGCTATTTGAGACATGCTTACTTCTGCTAAGTGAAGGGACTACTTTCCCGACGTACTCGTGTCAATTTGAAACATGATATTTCATATCATTATTGCATAATTTGTAATGTTATTGTGTATCATTTGCAACCTGATAAAAATAAAGAATTTATATTTGTGTATACTGACCGTTTTCAAAAGGTCATTTGACTGGTCTGCCTCGTGAACTTCATGCTTAGCGTGTCGTCTGTGTCTTGTCGTCTGGTCGCTCGTGTCAATTACATGACTATGATTTTTTCCATGTAAAGTTTGAAAATCCGTGCTGTTTAAGTTATGATGAGCATCAATTGTGTCGTCTAAGATTATATTTCCAAGTTCTATTCCATTCATTAAGTGTTCAAAGCCTTCATACGTCATAATTGTTCTGTTCCCATATTTGGTAAAGAGATGTTGTATAAAATAATTACCATCAATAGAATTGATGTTCCATTCAAAATTTTTCTGAAGACTGTTGATTTGTAGAAAACACAGAAAAAACGTAATTGTTTGTGAAATAGCTGGCGCAGACATCCTTCTGGAGAGAAAAAAAGTATAGTTAATATACCGTCAATGTTAAATTTCAAGTGTAATAGTGTATCTTGTGTTGTGTTGTCTCTTGTCGAATACAACTATACAGCATAAGTCGATTTTTAGGGGTTGTTGACGTTGCGCTACGTACTAAACACCAATACCGTGTGCAACGCCACACGTGTGCAAAGAAAATAATTAAAAGTTGGAGATGTGTACCAAACATACTTTACTAAAATAACCCTGAAAAAAGATCTCTCGTGATATAATTAATTTACATAATATAAGAATATATAAGTATGGAAGTGTTAGTCGTATACCTGTAGATCAAATTACCCGAGTGATTTATAAAATGTAACTATAACTGTCATACACAGTAGAGTTTAAACTGGGACGCCAAAATACTTTCAAAAGACATGATGTGTCAGTATAATTAACAACCAGGATATTTCTCTCTCTCGTTTCCCCCTTGCTTTCTTCCATTTAATTTTATCCTGCCAACTCCTTTTCAAATCGTGTGCATCCAGAAATTAAATTACATTCGTACGGGAGAAAACAGAGTTAAATTTGACATTGATATTGGTAAAGATACACTGAAGTTTCCCTTGACATATAAGTATAGGAGAATGTCCAAGTAACTCTCCATTCCTTAAAAATAATGGAGCCGAGGCCCATTGTTTTTAAGGAATGGAGAGATACTTAAAATCCACCCATTATACTTTATTAATTGTATTAATTATTAATCTTGTAACAAAAAAAAGTCTGTGTATATTATCTAAAGTATAAAGAGAACAATAACTCCGCCCCTGTCCACACTGTTCATAACTCTCCATTCCTTGAAAATAATGGAGAGTTTAGACAATAGATTTACATCACAGGTGGATTTTAATTATGATTAAAATCTACCTGTGATGTAAATCTATTGTCAAAACTCTCCATTATTTTTAAGGAATGGAGAGTTATTGTTCTCTTTATACTTTTAAGGTCCCACAAGGGGCAAACAATTTAATACTTTGTACTTTAGATACTATACACAGACTTTTTGTTGCTACAAGATTAACAATTAATAAAAATTAATAAAGTACAATGGGTGGATTTTAAGTTGGAGAATGTCCTCGTATCTCTGCATTCCTTAAAAATATTGGAGCCGAGGTCCCGAATCCATTCCTTAAAAACAATGGGCCTCGGCTCCATTATTTTTAAGGAATGGAGAGTTACTTGGACATTCTCCTATACGTAATAGCATTATACAGTCAAACCTGTCCATATGGTCACCTCTATTAAGCCGTCACCTGTATTAAAAGGTCCCCTTTTCTTGTCCTGCCATAGAAATTTCCATATGAATTGAACATCTTTTAAAATATCACCTGTTTTAAAAGGCCATTGTTGTTTCCCAAAGGTGACCTCTTAATACAGGTTTGACTATATATATATACATCATTAGAAACGCATCACTAGAAAATATTTTTTTTTTGCTAAAATTAAAAAAAAAATTAATGCTTGATTAAATGTAATTGTTAATAATGTCCTCCTTAAAAAAATACAGGTACATTTTCTGATGTGTCTTATCACCTGAAACAGGTATCTATTGAATTTTAAAAACTGTATTTCTTGCACGTGCAAATCGTGAACGGGCGATATGAATTTTTTAAACCCGCTTTTTGAAAGAACTGTGTCCACCTGTGGAAAGGATAATCGGATATCAGCACTGTTTGCTATGGTGAAGTTTTTATTGGGTTTCAAAAATGCCACGTTTGAGTAATAATGATCGCAACCAAGCTTTGGGTATGTTGAGAGCAGGCATATCAACCAGCATCTTCGCTAGCCAAGGGTTACGATTCGAGTCCCCCTTCTCTCCACCCTTGGCAGATCTAGAATACATTTTGAGGATTCACGCTTTAATATTTCATTGGTTACGGCTATCAGTACACGTATCCAATCATAAGACGTTTTACATGGAGCACATGTTATCGACGAAATGTAAACAAAGATGGCACCGGAATGCTCTCATATGACAAACTATTTGCCACTTCCCGTTTTGGTTCTAATGAAAACATCTTTCCCGTCTGCCAAAGCTTTGAAACTTTCACCTGGTTGACAGTAAGTGCTTCCAAATTAAGTTTATCACAAATAAGTTTTTCTTCACTGAGCGCTGCCATTTTCAACTCTCCAACATACGTATAACAAAACGATGCTGATTGGCTGGCGATGACGACTATCTACGGGGCGCAACTTCGATAAACCACCAGATGGCATTGCGCGCAAATTTCAAAATGTATTCTAGATCCGCCAAGGGTGGAGAGAAGGTGGACCCGAATCGTAACCCTTGGCTAGCGAAGATGATCAACCAGAGAAGTTGCTCGACTAATCAATTGCCATCAAGGTACTGTTGTACGCCTCAGACAGAGGTTTCAAACCACGAACAATGTGTCCGATCGTCCTCGGCCAGGACAGCCAAGAGTAACAACCGACCAACAAGATCGTCATATCCGGTTATAGCTTTTACGCAACCGGTTCAAAACAGCTGCATCAACTGCTAGGGAAACTCCAGGAAGACACAATCCCCAGATCAGCTCAGCAACAGTGCGTCGCAGACTGCGTGAAAATGGCCTACGTTCAAGACGACCATTCAGAGGACCACTGCTTACACCGCGACATCGCCAACAACGTTTATGGACAAGGCAAAGATGGCAGGAAGTGTTGTTTTCGGAAGAATCTCGTTTCTGTATTTCGAATGCAGACGGTCGAATAAGGGTTTGGAGACGTGAAAATGACAAATTGCCGCTTGCTGCATTAATGAGGTAGACCTCGGGTGTGTTAAGGCTGTTTCACGTCGGTTTGATTCATACAGTTGCCCCCCCCCCCCCTTTGTAATAGTTTACGTAATGACGTTGCATCCATGGAAACGTACTCTTCATGGATGAACTGCCCGAAGGAAAAATGTGTTTCTGCAGATCTAATGCACTTATTCCTTGTTCGTTTCGTGACAGTAAGATTAACATATATATTTATTGACTATCCAGATTGTGAATATATCATTATTTTGAATACGTCGATTGTAATATATGATTTTTGGCGCTTGTCAGTCTTGCGAAGCTCCACCCCTTCAATGCCCATATTTGGAAATCGTCATCGCCAAAAAGCTTGTTTGTTGACAAATACGAGAATGATACACACGCACCTGTTTACTATCAATATGATACTTATGTAGCAGAATTTCACAAAAAAGGAAAATGTACACATCGTCAGTTGCAGACAAATGATGCTGAGAGGTCAACCTTAGTTTAAATTAATAATGACAATCTCCTGAAGCACATGTATACTGAAAAAAGGGGGTCGTATACTATACCTACCGAACTTGAAGAAAGCACATGGAGAATCAAAATAAGATACATAAGCCTAGAACTCTATCATGTCAATACCAACATTTTCGTGATCTTTTTTTTAAAGATCGAGATGTTTGATTTGCATGCAGTATCTATTTTTGCCACAGGCACAGGTGAATCAGACACCACCAACCCCTTTTTTGCAAGTTGTGGAACACAATTTATAGAGAAATAATCAATATAAGGACTATAATGATGAAAACCATTAAAACACGTTTGAATCTTTATACAAAAAATATCTTGATAGGTTGGGGGTCCTGTTTATTTTTAGAATTTATATTTGTTTTCTTTACAAGTAACATACAATCTCCATAACACCTTGGCTTGGAAAGGCAAATTGTCCATTCTTACAACTTGTGTAGGACCAATTCTCAATGCATACTAATAATCGACAACCAAAAAGTATGTATGTATTATCAGAGAATAACATCCCTTTTCAGAGGTTTTTTTTTCCTCAAACAAATCTTCTGTCAAGTTACTGGTGAGGATGACTTCAATTTCATAAACATTTAAGCTTCTGAAAATTTTTTGGGTCAAAATTTATTTGCACATAACAGATTTGATCAAATAAACAACGGGCGAAAACTGATCTGACACAAGTTAGTTATTCTCTAAATCCAATTTTTCTTTTTACCAACTAACAGATCATGGTCCATACAGTTATTACATAAAACCATAAAACCAAAACCTGAAATGAAACTTAATCATGTACATTGTAATTTAAATCCAATTTTTAATTAAAGGTGGGTGATCTGGTTGTGCTACAATATCACATTTTGATCAAAGCAATTTTTATTGAGACATATATTAAGACAGATGCTCAATTCCTTTTAATATACATAATGTAGTTTATTTAGTTATGCCAAAACATGTTCAGTAAAATTAAACCTTTACATAATTAAAAATTGCACTGATCAAATTGTATAAGCATTGATACTGGTATTAACTTTTTTTCTTAGAAGACATACCTGGTTATGCATACATTGTACAGTGTACTGTTAGTGTTAATTCTAAATTTTGTTTTATATAAAACCCGATTGTAGAATGAATTTATCCTGCAATTGTGTGATTTTGAGTACTAATAGACAGGTCAAATAAACTTAAGTGTTATTTAATCATTGTATGTTTTGACAATATATTTTGTAGGCATATACAATGTATACAGCATCTTACATTAATAATAATTTTAGAAGATGGTCAATATTCAGCATTTTCATTGGATTTACAAATGTAGTTCAGTAGCTGAGTAGCATATTAACTGTCTCCGCACTGAGCTAAGTTCATTGTTATGCATTCAATCATCTTGGTGATATATTAAGGGTATGATAAATGGGCATCAAGGTAAGATGCTAAACATGTTATACATGTACATATTGATCTATTGATGAAACAGATTGATCTTCAGAGCAGCCATCAATTGATGTTCAAACCACTCAAGAAAGACAACAATATTCATCTCCTGGTGATGGTCACCATCCTTTGATTTGGCCAGAAACACTAAATCGCAGCCGTCAATCCTCACTTCGCGTACCTGCATGCAAAACAATCAAACGTTTGCCGTTACCCGAGGGTATTTTTGGGGCATCAGACCCATCATTCGGAAGCCACATATAATCTGTGCAGTGATTTTGGTTAACCCATGTTTCATCCATGTACACGATATCATACCCTGCTTCCCTAAAAGAATTGATCTTTCTCAGATAATTACATCTATAATTAATAATAAACACTTGATCGTACAGAACTCTTCGATTATCACCTATTTTTTATAAGTATATCCAAGATCAATGAGAGTTAGAGTAAGCTTAGACTTTGATATTTTAATAGAATCTTTTATCTCCTTATGTATTATTGAGACGGTTTGAGCAATTTTCCGTGAATATTAACCGTGGATTGTTCTTTTAATAACACAATGATCAAAGTCGTCAAAAAATTCAGCTCTTTCTTTGGGTCTATTTGACTTACAAGGCCTCTTACCATTCATAATACGGTGCACTGAAGTGTAAGACACACCCAAAGCTTTAGATGTCTTTTGATATACCCTATCAAATGAGAAAATTGGCTTCTTCGTTGCCTTTTCCTTACTATAAAAGGCAAACAACTTTGTTACAAACTTTTGGCATTCCGGAGATAAGTCAGACTTTTTACCCATTTTACAAAAAATGCAAAATATAACAATAATTTATGAGAGAAATGCTTGTCAGGTTCGTCTAAAGTACACGTGGCTGAGAGAAAGATTTTACAGGTAAGATATAAGACGTACGGATGGTTCTTCTATAAAGTACATCTACTCCCACCGAAAAATGACAACAAAATAGGACCAAAATATAAAATTTCATCTGAGTGCAGCCTCAGCCAAAACAATAAGAAGCATTACAGTAACATATTTAGTTAGCACTTCTAATTCTAAATAAAACTCGTTTATTTTGCTGTTCAAAAATCTATAGTTTAAAAGATATTTGGATTTTTCATTATTCTAATCAAAAAATTATTACTTTTTAATTTATCAATCAATACAATTAGCTTCTTGGTAAGCACATGTGTGTACCTGACAAATTAGCATAACAAATAATAAGACAAGCTTAAAATTGAACTAAGTAATATATTCCTTTTAAACCATATAGTCGTGTATATAAATAATTGTTCATACAAAAGAAAAGGTATTTTATTTAAACCTAATAAAGTAAATCAAGATAAAATACAAAGAACATGATGTCTGGGTAAATCCTGTGTTCATCTTTCATTGTACATATCCCGGATGCAAGCCATATATGCTGATGTCTTAGATAAAAAGGTCAAAACTTTGCAAAGCACATCCTAGTACCATAAATTAAGACCAAATTATGAGGTATAATTCGTAATTGGATAAATATTTCACCGCATGCCAACTTTTTAATCATCTTTCTTTATAATGGTTTCTTTTTAATATTTTAGGTAGAAGAAATAGTTTTTTATATTCTTGATTGATAGTTAAGTTTTTATAGAACTGAAATGTTGTATAGACATGATTTAAAGTTTTGATTTATTGAAATTTATATAGTCTCTCATAATTCTTTATAGAATGGCACTTGTATTTTATCTATAAAACTTATGTTTTAATGTATATATTGTGATGATTGTGTATTATATGTATTACAAGTGGTGAGATTTTAATAAAATATTGAATCTGAATCTTTTAAAACATTAATATTATGAAATTAAAAGACGCTTCTTTCTTAATTAGAATTTATTCTTTTTTGATGAGTAACAATAAAGTAGAGCCCGTTAACTGACATGATAAATATTTTTATGACGTTATGCGAAATAGTATTTCGCATAAACTAAATTAAAAAAAATTCTATAAACGAAATAAAAAAAAAATTCTCATGTCAGAAAACGGGCTCCGTAAAGTATTTCGTATAAACAAAATTAAAATTCTCATGTCAGTTACTGGGCTCCACAATAAAGCAACATATTAACATGCATTTAGCTTCATTTAGCTTTTCTATTTTCTTTTTTTCCTTTCATATGAATTTCAAATATAAATATTTGGTGCGGACAGCAGAATCATGAACGCTCAACGATGGAAACTGGCAGAGCATCAGCATAGCAAACCTGGATATTGCCGAAGGCATTGTTGTCTGCAAATTCAATAAGCCATGTGAGGTAGAAATCACTAAATTAGGCCTGCGTTCAACAACATCGCAACTGCATAGCGAAATCCGTTCACAAAAATAATAAACCGAATTGTTTTCCTTTTTTTTTGGAAAATGTTACGTTCACGATTTATTGCTTATCATTGACTGTATGGAATTAATATTGATAAAGTGTCTGTGTTCAATATAATATCGTAAGTATGTGTTGCGTCGGTAGAAATAAAGGCACAGGAAAAAATGTCACAATAAATGTTTTCCACATTTACTATACCCCGAAAAGTCAGAGTGTGTATAATTATTTTTGCTTTGTTTTTGACGTTTTTTTTTTTCTTTATTTGTTTGTGTGTTTTTTGTCTTGTTTTTGTTTTGATATTTATTCAAGACCTTGATTGAGAACCACATTCGATTGATGTCTATGTATTCAATCCCAACTCCTTCTAATTATAAAGGAATGATTCTTAATGAGACCTTGATATATGAGAACCAAAATTTGACTCATTGATATTCACCCATCTTCCAACTCTTTCTAATTAGAAAATAATATAAAAAAAACAATGAATTAGCATTTACATTTAATTAATCACATCAATGATTGGAGCATTTATAGGTCATATAACAAATAACATATGAAATATATCAAATCATAACGATATAATGATGAACATACAAACATTGAATATTTCCAGTTTAAAATTGTAAATGCTCATAATGTCAATTGTCTCTTAAGCACTAATATTGATGATTGAGTCTGATGTTCCACCCAACTCCACACAAGTACTCGGCATTGGTCTTCTGGCCAGTAGTGAGGTCTCTGCACAGGTTCTGTAAACGCTCCTGGAGCTGAACATGTCTCTGTTGAGGACGCTTAGCTGGTGGATTACCGACGGCATCTTGCTGGATAATAGTACGGACAGTAGCTTCTTCATTTTGACACCACTCGATGACACGCCATATAGACGGATGGGCATGTCCTACCAGGTTGAGGAAATTGTTGTTCCAGCCCTCGCACATGTTGTTGGTTCTGGCATCACCGTTGACTGTGGCATCATGTACGTTCCAAATGGCTGGTGGAAACATAGGTGGGCTACGTGTTAAGACCAGACGGACAGCTTGATTTTGTGCTGGATTCTGCTGTCTAAGTCTACCACTGATGTAAGTTGAATCAAAGTAATCTAGGAGCTCAGCTGCCTCTGGTGGGTCATCAGGGCATAGTGTTCTAAGCGGATGAATACCATTGGTCAAATCAGGTACTGGTGAAATGGCAAGACCATCCATCATACCACAGAACACTCTGAAGTCGTCGTCGTTCTTGTAGTGAGGCACCAAACCAAGCTGCTGTATCTGTCGCCATGATGCTTGTGTCAGGTGGTAGAAACAGCCCTGGTGGTTGATGTGGCGACCAAATACAGCTGTAACTGCACGAAGAACTACATCTTCAACGTCTGGACATTGAAATGTAGGTTTCTGGCATGGCAGTTTAAACAATAGACTGGAAGAGTTCCCTGTAAGTATCTTGACAGTTATTTGGCAAGAACGCATATACTGCAGTGCCTGTTACATCTTTGAATGGAACCCGGATGGTGTATAGCTGTTTAAATGGGTGCGAAGGTACAGAGAAGGTACCGTCCATGAAGATGAAGAAGGTCTGGGCATTGGCTAATCTTTCCAAACTCTCTGGTGAGTAGAAGACTAACATTCTGTTTTCTGCATTCTGGCCGTTGTCTGGGACTGGAGGAGTTGGACGCTGGTATCGAATTGTGCGTTTGGGGTTTTCTTCACGGGGCAGCAAGGCTTGGACATTGTCGTCACACTGGAACACAACCTGGACAAAGATCTAGCTAGGTTTATCTCTGGTGTTGGTTGCCAGGTCTTTCATGGCATTTCTGGTTTTTGAGTACTTGATGCTTGTATCACTGGGAGCGAGATTGTGTGGCTGCCCAGGAACTGGATTTTTATTCTGAAGTGTAGTGCTAAGGTTTCTTCTGCATCCTATGCTTGACCGTTTAACACACTTCCGCCACTGATTGGTCTTCCTTGTAGCCTGTTTGGTATACATGTACCCCTGGTAACACAGCTTGGAACCACCTCTGTTGCTTGGTATAATCTCCATTTTCGCTTAATTATAGTGAAAGTTAACTGTTTCCTTTTATACAAAAAGTGAAAGAAACCATACATTTTGCTCTGAATTGACTAGGGCATGGAATACACCAGGTATGGTTTCACCATATGTTGATGTTCAACAATTTCTTTCATAATTGTATTCTTAACTATTAAAAATGACCTATGTATGTCTGTGTATAAACATTATGACAATAGCAATCAAGTGGCTTCTTTTTATAAATCACCCCTTTCCATTTAAATCATTATGGTTTGAGTCATTTATGAATTAAATACATGTACTAGATAAACAACTGGGTCTCTATTCAGGAAGAATATATTAATTACAGTATAAACAAATTAAAGATTAAGGCATTGAAATAATTTTTACAAAAATCTTTAATTATCTGAAAGATGACATTATATATGTGACTTTTTTCCTGTGACTTTTTTCTTGTGACTTCTTTTCCTGTGACTTTTCATCCATGACTTTTTTCCGTGACTTTTTCCCTACATTCTCTCCATATACATTGTTATTGTCTGTAGGTGTACTGGTATAGTGTAAACGTAAAGGGTCTCCTTTCCAATTCAAATGGACTTACACCCGACGATCACCGCTACAATTGTTTTTCTATTATACTACGCCAAATTGACAAGAAAACGTAAAACGTTTCCCTTTTAATATAAACTTACAAAATAAGGAATACAACTCTATATTTGAAAAGCCCAATTTTCATACACTTCGGTAAATTAATGACAATACCATTTATGATGAACAAAATCATATATTCTGTACAAATAATTATCTGTTTGTCCCATAATTAATTTCTACGCTTCATTGTGACATATATGACAATGCAGACTGTAAAGACTCTCGTGTATATACTTTTAGGAAGCTTATACATTCCAAATAAATATTAATGTTAGGCATATTAAACCTTTTAAAAATATGTTTCACGATATAGCGTGGAAATCATCGTGGAAAACACATATATTAATCTTTTGCACGATGATTGCCACGCTATATCGTGGAAAAAACACACGTATAATAAAAGTTAATCCCTTCCACGATGATACCACCGCGGATGAAAAATATCAGTTTACCTGTTCCGTCGTGTTTTCCGCGACGGGGCCATCGTGGAAAGGATTAATCTCCGTGACAGAATAGTGGGAAATGTAAAGAAAACACGCTGTTCCCTCTGTAGATAAACTACTATTGAAACAAAAGAAGTTGTACGTATTGCGGGATATTCAATACGGGCCGCTTCTTTTCTTTTTAATAGTACTGTATCTTATACTTAAAACCATTTCGCTTGAACAGTTGACTACAGAACGACAGGGATATTAATTCCTAACGGTGTATACGTGTATCACAT
This sequence comes from Bathymodiolus brooksi, assembly GCA_963680875.1. NCBI lineage: Eukaryota > Metazoa > Mollusca > Bivalvia > Mytilida > Modiolidae > Bathymodiolus > Bathymodiolus brooksi. The sequence continues at coordinate 98,951,370 of OY804584.1, forward strand.
TTCATTTCTTACATTAGCATTAGGGGAAAAGGGTGTATTTAACTCTTATAAAAAGATTTCGATGCTACATTTTTGTAACTGAATAAAAAAATGCACTCTGAAGCAGAATTTTTGTTCCAATCTCGATCTAGACACCTTTTCAAATAACATAGCTGGTACTTCATATCATTTAAAGGGGAGCTTATTCCAAATAAATCCCAAAACGGCTAATGATAAAAAAAATTAATAGCAATACCAAATTTATGTTTGTAATAAACAATCCAAAGGGAACATATTGATGATTATTTTCCAAAATTTTCCAACAAAATATATTCTTTATCTGTATGATATATCCAGTTTAAGGAAAGGAAATCTGAATTGACCTTCCCTACAATATTTAACTCAGTAGTCCGTTAGGGGCCTTCGTGGACGTGATCGTTTGGTAGCTGGATTTACAACTACCTATGCAATCAGTACCTATCACCAATAACGTTATGAGTTCGAATCTCGCCCTGGCGATACAATGTTTTAAAGTTTGCCAGTGATTTGTGGCAGATCCGTGTTTTTCTCTGTGCACGCCGTTTTCCTCCACCAATAAAACGGACCCCCACGATATAACTGAAATTTGTTGAAAGTGGTGTTAAACATCAAACCCAGTAGTCCGTACGTTTACATTTTATTTATGTTTTTTTTTATTGTATAGAACGCTGGGTTTTATGCAAATTCCCGATTTTTTCGTAGCATTTCTGAAATTGTAATTCAAATCGTTTGACTAACATGCAGCTGGGCACCTATAAAGTGCGAAACGAAATAGAAACGAAACGAAACGAAACAAAATCAACGAAAACGAAACGAAACGAAACGAAACGAAACGAAACGAAACGAAATCAACGAAATGAAAACGAAATAAAGCGAAACCAACGAAAGCAAAACGAAATCAACGAAACAAAACGAAATAGAAAATGGAAGAAATAATAATAGGGGCCCAAAAGAAATCAAACCTATTTTCACAATTACGATGCTAGACTACTTCCCACACATGTCTCAGTGTCTTTCATCAGGAGAGGATAGGATTTGATCACCATTGAACAAGAATACTATGCATTTATTCAGAGGGAGTCTGTCCTTTTCACTTAGTGGCTTCTTTTAAATTTGGGAACCATAAGAGCAACGTCAAGTCTGTTGAAAGGAGAGGAATTAAAATAACAGTAGTGCAGTAGTTAAAGTTCACTAATAAATGTCCCCGTCCGAGCAAAATTTAAAAGTGTGTCGGAGAGACGAAACAGTGTGACGACCGGACGGACAAACGAACGAACGAACAGCAGAAGTCCTATATACCCCAATCTTTTCTTGGCGGAGGTATACAAATCCTATCAAAAATTAACTTTAGAAATTTTAAGAAAATCTACATATCTTGTAAAAGTACCTTTTTTCCCTTTGATCCCTTTTCATATTAAAAAAACCCCCATATCACTCCCCCTCCAAAAAAATTTCGGTATTAATAAAATTTGATACGGCACATATTTTTATACCCCCCGCTATCCAACGGGAGGAGGATATATAGTATATGTCCGTGTGTCCGTGAGTGCTTCCCTCACTGCCTATGCAATTCCTCCTTAACAACTTGATGGAATTGAATGAATCTTACAGGAAATTTGTAATACCATATGGCAAGGTTCATTAATTTCATGAATTCTTTAGTACCAAATGGCATTGTGCACTTTCTATTTTTGTTTTCCCATTTTAACTATTCTTGCAAAAATTTCTTCACTTTTGGACTTTGTCATTTAAGGCTATGTAATTGTCATACAAGGCTATACAATAGAGCGAGGATACTGTTGCGTTATCCATAACTCTTCCTAAACAACAGAATGGATTTCAATAAAACTTCCAGAGTTTCTTATGTTTAGTTTTTGCAAGCATGATTTTTTCCAGAAGTTCTTCTGTAAGGAGGGCGCTCACTGTACGTCCTGTTATGTTGCTGTTTGTTTTTTTTTTAGTTCTTCAAAATAGAACAATAGGATTTGAAATAAAAATTGTATAGTGTTGGGTCTTTTTGACCCCTGTATATCTCGATAAGAACAATGGTAAGACATTACGCCAGATCCGTTGTATTTCTTAATATGTTCATAATAAAACTCTTTTCTTACGACTTAAAGACTTATACGTTTTTATTTTACATATAGTCGTCAACTAAATCTATACTTCTAACAGGTAATACCACCCACGCTGTACTAGTTTAACCTTCAATGTTTGCACTGTCCAAGTTTTATAATTCAGTTCCGTCATTAGGTTAACGTTAGATAAAAGCGTTTTTGTGATTCAAACGCACATGTAACCACTTATGGAACAGCAGCGTCACCAAATGGGAGAAGCAGTGAATGGTCCCTATTGCTTGTGTCTAAAAGCTTTTAACTATTTATAGTTTATTTTGTTGGTGCAAAAGCCCATGATTGATACAGCTTTTATGTTATTTTGTTTACATGTTTGCAGAACTGAAATATAAATTATCTTGCTACTATTTAATGGGGAAAAACTTGGTGTAAAGCTACATGTACCGCTGTATTTCATTGCCCCTTTCTTCAAGTTTATTTAACCTAGCATACACACATAACGAAAACAAGATTGCATACATAACATTGAACCATATATATGTAGATATACAAAAAATGTATCAGTAGACTCAGTGCCATATTAACGCATGGGCACGCTGATCAGTTGCCCGGGGGCCCCATGAGCATAGGGATCATATGCTAATCTTTGTATGCTGTGTGCGGCATGATTTTTAATGTTTAAACACTGATTTGTTTGGAAGTACCTATACAATAACTATATATTTAATTTAATCGACATTTACATTTATATTCCTGCGAATGGTTGTATAGGTAGCCGTCTCGGTGTACTGCTCTGCCCGGAGTCCTATAATGCTGTTAAGACGGCCCTGAGTAGACTAGCTTTTCCCAGATTCACAAAACATATACAAAACAATGTAACCCAAGATTCATTTTTATTTAATTAAGATTTAATCAATTTAAATATTCCATCAGTTTCATCCGGTTCAAGTTCTAGATATGAAAATTTACAGGAATATAAAAAAATTTGAGGGTTACGAGTGTTATCTGGTTTTTTTTTCACTTCATCTGTAGGCCATTATAAAAAAGTAACATTTTATTTTGTAAAAAAGAGATGTGAGGTGAACAAAAGAAGCAAATCTATAATTACACCATGCACACTCAGATATGCACTATGTTTGCAAATACATCAATTTCTGGTATTTTTTTTCAAAAGTATTTCAACTCAAAATATAATTGTGTTATATGTCTCTGATACATGAATAAGTAATACATGGATATTCAATATTTTGTTTTGTACATGACGCCCAGGACCAGGTACAAGATTGTGTGATGCTGATAGTGATAAAAGTTGACATGGATAATTACACCATTTTACAATTGATTATCAATCACTTCACAGAAACATTTTTTATATATGAAATAAACATTAGATTAATTATCGAATCGACGACAAATTTAATTTACTTTAATTAAATAAAGCAAAAAATTATATTGTTTTCATATTTGCCGCCGATAAAGTTAACAAATATTGTTACCTCCCTTTATCGGTGCGCCGGATCACTTGAGTGTTTTATTGTTTTCGAAATTGATTAAATATTGAGTACGTACACTTCGACATGAAAGTTCTGGAATATACGCGTCAATAGATTCACAGTTGAAAACATATTAATAAAGAGCAGATAATAAAGATATATGATTTTGCTACGAGAACAATGAAAAACTTGACAGAAGACGATGATTTACAATTTTACACCATTGGCCAACAGGAATCGTCAATTTTCCGCGTGTTATCTTGTCTTAATCTCCATTGTTGGCTGCATAGTAGCTCTCGTAGCACTTTTCTTAAACAAAAACAAAAATCGTTCAGAAAATATCCAGTTTTTAATTCAACTTTCACTCTAAATACTAGAAATTTTCGAAATTAGTTAAGGCACTGATTGTAGTCACGTGACCATCATTTAATCAACAGAAATCCACGTTGACTCGCACAAAGTTGAAACATTTTCACTTTCGAACATGTATAAATAACTGGTTGCAATATGGATCAAATATTGTTACGTTTTACTCATTAATTTGTATTACATACCTGACCCCCCTTTTTTATTGCATGCAATCTTAGAAACAGCCTTAACACACCTGCGACCGATGGGGTGGCGCAAATGTTATGATTTGGGCAGCTGTATCATTCCGTTACAAGTCTCCACTTCACTTCTGTGACCGATCTCGTACCGGAAAACGCTATAGAGATGAAATCCTGGCTTCTTATGTTGTTCCAATGTTTCAAGCCCATCAAGATTTAAGGATCTTCCAGCAAGATAACGCGCGTCCACACACAGCAAGGGTCTCAATGAACTTTTTGCAAGCACAGAATGTCAACTGTATGCACTGGCCATCACTATCACCGGATATGGCACCAATAGAACATGTTTGGGATGCATTAGGAAGACGTGTAGATAGCTGTCCCGTGAAGCCGACTACTGGTGCCACCTTACGTCAGGCATTATTAGAGGAGTGGAACAATATGCCCCAGACAGTTATTCAAAACGTTATTCTTTCAATGCGTCGCCGTTGTGTTGCCTGTATCACCACAAGAGATGGACATACGAAGTACTGAATTTTGAAATCGAGGGTATTTGTGTTTCAACCATAAAGTGACGTCCCAAAAAAGAAACTGTGTTTCAAACTTGTTCTCGTCTGTTAGAGTGTTTATTGTTGTTATTGCTTGACGTATTTATATATGTTGTCAAATTACTCATTAAAATAAATATTTAAAAAAGAAAGTGATGCGTTTCTAAAGATGGTCAATATACATGTATATGAAATTTACTATCTAATTAGTAGGTGTCATTGTTTCACAAAACAAAACACGGATATGAATATTCATTTCGTGTCTGTAAGATTTTATCAGCATATATACTTACCTGTTATTACGTGATGATTTCCGTATTGGCCTAGTTATTAGTCCGAGGGTAGCTGTATTGGCCTGGGGCGAAGCCGAAGTCCAATACAACTGCCCGAGGACTAATAACTAGGCCAATACGGAAATCATCACGTAATGATATATTTATTAATTAACCATAAAATGGGTATTTATAAAATTGATATATTTATTAATTAACCATACAATTTTATTTTATAATGGGTATTATAAAATTATAAACTAGGCCAATATAAAAAACTATGCCAATATCGGAAAAACTTAGTTTTATGATATTGGCCGAGTTTATGATTTTATATTGTAAAGACAATTTAGGTTGTATTGACAACAATAATATAGAGTTAATTAATAATGTACCATTCTACACTCCAGATCGTATGTTTCGTAATATATGGACGTGTGATAACGTTTGTCAGTGACTTGCGACAGGTCGTTGGTTTTCTCCGGGTACTCTATCCGGTTTCCTCCTCCAATAAAACTGACAGACACGATAACTGAAGTATTGTCGAAAGTGGCGTTAAACACCATAACCCTAACCCTAACACCTGTTGAAATTGGCAACTTTCTGCATCAGGTACATCCCCTTTCCTGTCATTTTGTTAATCGCGGAGATGATACCTTTATCTTTAAATCTCCATATATGCTATTAGCACTTGTAGTAATATTACTCAGATTGGGCAATAACAAATTAAGAAAAAATAGAAGACAAAAAAGGGATAATCAGAAATCGTCAATCGAAGTTGGACAGACAATACAATGGTAAAAAGAAAAAGGACTAAAGGACAGACAAAGATCTAAAAAAACATTACACATAAAACTAATGATTCAGAAACACGACCAACTACCCCCCCCCCCCCAATAAAAAAGAATGAAACAAAATACAAAGCACAAAAAACCAATGTGCTACAGTAGGGTAAGCAGTTCCTGCTCCACAAGTGTCAACCATCATGTTACGCCCCGATGATAAGTCATGAATGAGGAAAGAATGATGATTGTTATTACGACAAACGCAATATATCCGTGGTCATTTGTGAGACAAAGATATTCCGTAACGGTTAACCAGGTTATTTATTATGGCGACGATAAAACTTTCGAAGTGATGACTTTAACTTTACCACTAGGAACCCTTAGTTCAGTACACAGGCACTCGATCAACGTACATTTACTATCCACACTAAATACAAGTACAGCAAAGAAATTGAAGCGAAACGAACCTAGATATTTCCCCTATTTTAGTTGAGCACCTGTGAATAGTAAAGATACGTGGATCGAGACAAGTGTCTGTGGTTCAGTAGCTTCCTTGTTAGCCACCACCCTCTATTAAGGAAATCATGATAGGAACCACAAGCTCTGGAATATCAACAGAGAGATGTATAATACTCCATGACTTAATCCACTTCGTCCATAGGTGGACATAGGGCGATTACATTTGCCTGCCAGCCTCTTCTGTCTTTAGCCATTGTCTTTGTTTCATTCCAGGTCATTCCAATTTTCTGTAGCTCTGTATTTAGACCTCTTCGCCAGGTGTTTTTGGGCCTTCCTCTTTTTCGCTGACCTTGTGGGTTCCAGTCTAGAGCTTGCTTTGTAACAATTTTGTCTTTTTATCGTAATGTGTGACCAATCCACTTCCATTTCCTTGTTCTAATGACAGTTTCTATTGGTTGTTGCTTGGTTTTTTTCCACAGTTCTTTGTTGTTTATTGTGTTTGGCCATCAAATGCCGATGATGTTTCTCAGGCATTTATTTACAAAGACTTGGAGGGACTTGATGGTGGAGGAAGTTTCTCTCCAAGTTTCGGAACCATACAGAAGTACAGATTTGACGTTTCTGTTGAAAATACGGATTTTGGTGGATGTCCGTAGAATTCTGCTTTTCCAAACAGGTTTGAGGATGGAGAACGCCTGTAATGCTTTATTTTTTCTAGCTTGTATGTCCTCATCAGTGCGCCTGTTGTACTAATGATACTGCCGAGATAAGTGAAGTTACTGATATTTTCTAAATCGGTGTTGTTTATTTGAATGGAATCTGTCCGGTTTGCATTTATTTTCATTGATTTTGTTTTATTGGAGTTGATATAAAGACCAGTTCGCTTTGCTGTTTCCTCAAGACGGGTGGCTTGATGTTGAGTCTTGGAAGCGATGTGATAGTGTGCAGATGTCATCAGAAAACTCTAGATCTTCCAGACGTAAGATAAATGACCAACGTATTCCATGTGGTTCATTGTAAGCTGTCTTTCCAATCCAGTCAATGACAATATTCAATAAGAAAGAGAAGGGGAGATAGGAGGGATCCTTGTCTTCCTCCAGTTGTTACTGGGAATGGAGCAGTCATTGTTCCTGAATGGATGACTTGACAGGAGAATCCCTCTTACAAGGGCTTTATTACTGAAATGATCTTCGGTGGAATTCCATAATTCCCAAGAATGTTCCAGAGGATTTGGTAGTCAATGCTGTCAAACGCCTTCTGGAAATCTATAAAGTTGAGGTCTAGTGATGATTGCCATTCTATAGTTTGTTCGATGATGATTCTCAGTATGGCAATCTGGTCAACGCAGGAAAGTTCTTGACTGAAGCCAGCTTGTTCATCTCATTTTCTGGTCAACTTCATCCTTCGTTCTCTGCAAGATTATATTACAGAGAAGTTTACTGGGGATGGACAATAGAGTAATTCCCCTCCAGTTATTACAATTTTACTTGTCTCCTTTCTTCGGTATTTTTACAAGTAGTCCTTTCGCCAATCATGTGGTATTGTTTCATCTTTCCATATTTGGTTTATCAAACGATGTAGGTGTTTGATGGAAATGTTATTCATAGCTTTTATAGCTTCAGGTGGTATATTGTTGATCTTCTAATTTGGTAAGAGTTTTGTCATTGCTGTCTTTGACATGTGTGTTTGGGTTTGATGTTTTCCCGCTGAGCTGTCTTGTTATGTTGTAAAGTGTTTTGATGTCGCCTTTCCCGCATGTACTCTCAGCTTCCTCAGCTAGTTGTTCTACACATTTCCTTTTATCTTGTTTATAGCTTTTCTTTGCTTCTTTATCTTTTGTGCTATAAAAGTCTTGTAATGTTTTCTTTTGTTGTCTTGTTGTAGCATTCATGAGTTTTTCTTTAATTGCTCTCTTCTCATTTACTTTAAACCAAGTTTCATCTGACATCCATCTTTTACGATTTTGTTGATTGCACAATAACAGTTTTGGTATTTTCCCAGGCTACTTCAATATCAATGTCCTCCTCTTTATTTAAATCTTCAAGTATGTTAAATTTGTTTTGAAGCGATATTTGGAAATCTTCAGTGATTTTTGACTGTTTGAACTTTTCAAATAATACTCCATATGCAGGTTAAATTCATGACAAACAGAACGCTGGATTATGTTCCTATGACGACCAAGAAACATTGGCATTTACTATGCCCTGTAAAACAAGGGATGGTGTGGTGACACGGCTCTATGTCATGAATGTAAAACATGGGTTGGAGTGGTGACTCGGCTCTATTAGTTTGTCAGTAGTATCAACAATTTATCTTTTGTCCTAAAATTTTATTGGAGAGGGTAAACTATTTTGGACATTTGTAGTACTTTTATATTTGTGGTTGGTGGTGTTTAACGTCACTTTCAACAATATGCGGTAGATTACACTCGTTAGGATACCTCATATTTACGATATCCCACGGATATGAACGAGGTCAGCCGATCACCTTACGAAGGATACCGAAGATACCCGAAGATTCCGGAATAAGACCCCATAGCGATATAGATTTACCCCGAACCACCAACCCTAACATACGTGTATAACCAGGCCTCGGACACTCTAGTTACCCTTTATATTATCATCCCCCATAACGTGCTAGATTGTGATCGTTTTGATAAACGACATTGTCAAAGATTAATTCATGGATGTATTTTGATAAAATATGGATGGAATAGTTTGAAATATTTAACTGACCAAGAAGGTTTATATTATTTTCCATTCAACATACGCCTTCTTGTAATATATTTAAAATATAATCAAATTTTAGGCCAAATTGTACCAGCTGTTGAGATCAGGATCAGAATCAGGAAGATTTTTAGTTTGACAAATTTTTCTGAATGGATTTTTTTTCTTTTGTAATGTATTTTTACATTAGCTTTTATATATAAAAACAGAAAATATAGGTTACCAGTATATATTTTTATAAAATAAATTAATAAAGAAAAAACGTGTCTTCTTAGAATATGCCATATTCTAAGAAGACACGTTTTTTTTTATTAATTTATTTTATAAAATACGCAACTATTATCAGCACCGATACTGCGCATGTGTTAATTGATACCATTGTAAAATATAATAGAATATTACATACTTAGTTCAAATAAAGGCATTTTTGCATGACCAATATGACCGGAAGTAAACTGTCCATATATTCACACCTCGGGAAAATAACCGGTTATTGGATTACTACAAGATCATTTCCATATCGAGGACCATATTGTACAGGCCAATATGGGCTTCGACTTCGTCTCAGGCCAATATGGGTGTCACTTTTCTAGATGTCGGAAGTATGTAATAAATAGTTTAATACATGGGCATTTCCATATTGGCCTGGTTATCATCCCTCGACTGCATCTCGGGCCAATACGGGGGTCTCGGGATGTAATTAAAGCTGTATTTTCAATCCGCATATATTTGAAAACTACAATTTCTTAGCTTTCGAACGTATACAATATTTCATGAAAGAATATTTCTTTGTCTGTTCCATTTTGATTTTAAATCAATGAGGGTCCGACCATATATATAGATCGGTGAAAAAACTTAAACTAGGCTGAAAACGCATTTACACGTTAAAATTACTTTTTTAAACTTAACTTGTAAATTTCAATCTGCATATATTCATATTGTATACAAAACAATCTGTCGAATGATGTATTTTTCATATTTAAGAAAAAATTGAAAATCTGTTCCATTTTGCTCCAAAAATCAGGTCATGGGGTCTAATTCAATATAACAGACACCTTTCTTAGTTCGTACCGCACGGTGGGTAGTATCGAGAATTAGCCTATGTACATTCGTATTGATAAAATAATAATTAAAGACATGAGAAAAACAATTGGGTGATTACATATATATGTAATAAAGTAATATTAATTAAAATCCTTAATTTGGATTCGACAGTCATGTCAGTATTATATTATAATATTTAATCAAATAAATTATTGTCTCGTTTTGTCTTGTATATTATTTCTTTTTTCGTGGCTTAAATCAGATATATTAATAATATTTATGATTTAAATTGCCGTAGATTCACAAATGTTTAAAGATTTAAAAAAATAAAACACCGTGTAATAAATTTTTGAAGTTTTTATGTTTTAATCTAAATTTGCTGGATGTGTCATCAAAGTGTAATTTAGCAGCATGTTTTAGCCATAGAAGTCCACCTGGTTCCGGTATACCGTTAATAAATCTATATGGCACTATGCATGCCTCTGTGACATTACACTAAATTGTCAAAAATAAATTTTACAATATCATGTAAGTGGCATATTCTGTTGACAATATGGCATCATAACGCACGTTACGTCCAAAGAGAGAAGTCAATTGGAGAAAGCTTCATTTTGGGGAAGATATTCCTACCGAGAAATCCAGACTTGCAAGAACAACATTTCCACACGAGTTTGAAGTTGAAAGACTTATATCCAAGAAAATTGTTAAAAATGAGGGTAACTTTTTTTTCTATTGTATGACTGTTGTCTCTTTTTGAAAGTAAAAATTGTAAAAGTAGTTGCAATAAAAAAAAATTGATGCCTCCGTATGTCAAAAATAAAACAAAATGTACATTAATTCTTGAAATAATATTAACATCCGTCTCAGATTAATATTGAATCTTTATGTGACGGTCTTAAATAGTTTGAACATTATTTGCTTTTTAAGGCAAATTAATTAGTTTAATATGCATGTATTGATTTGCTATGTTTGTCAATAATCTAAGAATTAATTACTTGTCCACATATCTAAGACCCCCATTGCTATCACTCGCTACTTGTCCCAAACGTTTCGGTGTGAAGTCCACAACATTTAACATGTGTTTCATTAAAATGCTATCATGATACAGCTACCTGGTGAGACTTGTCAGATAAAATTAAATCCCAGTAAATATCCATATCACATTTTGATTTCCATGGCAAATTGGTACTAGTAGAGTCAAGCTTATATAAACTAGAACTGTGAGTGACCTCACTGAGTGATACCCCCTGCTTGCAATACTATGATGTTCAAACTTTGGAATACATGTACATTAGCAAGTTGCCTATGAAAAATGAACGGATATGGAGTTAACTGTTATGTCAAGGAGACAACATCCCATCTCCAAAATAAACTAACCAAGAACATACATCTAGGGGTCGCCACAAGGTCTTCAACAAAGTAAATAAATAATTATACGAGACGAGAAAAAAAAGATTTTAAATTATCTCCCTTTCTACATTTTGGAAAGCAAATATCCAGATGTGAAAAGGTCAATTCAAATCTTATTTCATTCAGGAATAGTTACGCTTACATCGCCTTCCAAATTTTTGACAGGAACCATATTCCTTCCTGCACATCTGCAGGCAGTGTATTACAACTGTGTAAAGTTTCATTTGAATCCAATGAGCCGTTTAGGAGGAGTTGCGCTTACAAGCCCATCTCTCCATACAGAACGTATTTCAGAGTATAAGTCAAATGATCTCCCCTTCCATATTTTGGACAGCAACTATATTCCTTCATGCACATCTGCAGGTAGTGTATTACAACTGTGTAAAGTTTCATAAAAATCCAATAAGCTGCTTAGGAGGAGTTGCGCTTACAAGGTACATGCCCTCCTTCCTTTCGTGAAAGTACAAGTTGAAATATCTCCCCTTCCAAATTTTGGACAACGACCATATTTCTTCATGCACATCTGCAGGTAGTGTACTACAACTTTGTAAAGTTTCACAAAAATCCAATTAGCCGTTTAGGAGGAGTTGCGCTTACAAGGTACACGACCCCCCCCCCCCCTTTTTGTGAAAGTATAAGTTGAATTATCTCCCCTTCTAAATTTTAGACAGCAACGGTATTCCTTCATGCACATCTGCAGGTTGTGTACTACAACTGTGTAAATTTTCATAAAAATTCAATAAGCAGTTTAGTAGTAGTTGCGCTTACAAGGTACATGCCCTCCCCCCTTTTCGTGAAAGTATAAGTTGAATTATCTCCCCTTTTAAATTTTGGACAGCAACCATATTCCTTCATGCACATCTGCAGGTAGTGTACTACAACTATGTAAAGTTTCACAAAACTCCAATAAGCCGTTTAGGAGGAGTTGCGCTTACAGGGTAAACGACCCCCCTTTTCGTGAAAGTATAAATTGAATTATCTCCCCTTCTAAATTTTAGACAGCAACGGTATTCCTTCATGCACATCTGCAGGTTGTGCACTACAACTGTGTAAAGTTTCATAAAAATTCAATAAGCAGTTTAGTAGGAGTTGCGCTTACAAGGTACATGCCTCCCCCCCTTTTCGTGAAAGTATAAGTTGAATTATCTCCCCTTTTAAATTTTGGACAGCAACCATATTCCTTCATGCACATCTGCAGGTAGTGTACTACAAATGTGTAAAGTTTCATAAAAATCCAAAAAGCCGTTTAGGAGGAGTTGCGCTTACAAGGTACATGGACGACGGACAGATGGACCGACGGACGGACGGATGGACCGACGGACGGACGAACAGGGTGATTCCTGTATACCCCCCCCCCAAACTTTGTTTCCGGGGGGTATACTAAAAAATATTTAGTGTCATCAAGAACATATATTTTCAAATTCAAAAAATTATATATCTGTTTAGGGGGTATCGGGTCCGTTCGCCCTAACTTCACATTCGCCCTGGGTTCGTTCGCCCTAAAAGTGGGTCCGTTCGCCCTGCCAATTAAAAAGTATTTTAATGAACATTATCATATGAATATTTAAGAAATAATTCATGCCTGCCATGAATTATTTCGATTCTAATAGGACAAATACGGTAATTTTTAACCATTCGTGAACTGTATACACACGGCATTTGGTGGATGTCCCATTTACCTCCTTCGGAAATTTTGAACTGATTTTGAATTATTTGTATTTGAACGAGATATTCTAAAACAAAGATATGGATGTTAACACGAAAAATATTTATTGTGTATTTTCCAACATAGATTCGATTGAACAATTCCTGCGTAAAAATATTTTAAAAAAAAGTAGAAGTTCATTCGTTCATAATTTATAACGAGATTTTACCAATTTTTACATATTAGAATCGAAATAATTCTTGGAAGCCATATGTATATATTGATTTTACCATGGGTAGGTTTTTATGTCAGCTTTTTACCCCTCGCTATCGCTCGGGGTAAAACTTCGTGACATGAAGGCCTACCCGTGGTAAAAACAATATATACATATGGCTTCCATGAATTATTTCTTAATTCAAAAGCAAACAAATGGGACGCAACGGTCGAAAAAGTTCGAAAAAGGATAGAACATTTGACATCAGAGAACTGCGAGCGTGATAAGCGAAACTACACCAAAAGTACGAACGAGTATTGGAGTAATATAATTTTAAAGCAAATTAAGAGCGCTAAAAAGGCTAAAATTTCTGAGGAAATGTCACTCGTATCTGACAAATATTCTGAAAATGACCCAGTCCCTTGTTCAATCGACGACCTTTCCGTAACCGAGATTAGAGACGAATTGAAAAAATAGGCGTTAAAACGAGATTAAAAAATAGAGATAAACTATTAGACCTTTTAAAGAGTAAACGACAATGATTCTGTTGTTACTTTCTGCGTCCTCATGTCAGGAACCGATTTATCGGTAGTCAAAAGTATAACTACGAATTATTCTTCATCTTATATTGCTATTTTCTGTACAAAAGAAACAAATACCCAAATTCTGTGTTGTCGCCGATAATATTTCCCCGGAAATAAATAATTGTATCAGTTGTATATAGGTATTTATGTATTGTATATATAATATCTCATTTATTGGAAGAGATGTACGAAAATCAAATATTGATTTTATTGAAATGTCATGTCCCCCCAAGAAAAGACAAACTATTATCTGCATCAGTGATTTTTATTAGTTAAATCTTATAATGTTGATATATTGCTTCAACAAATATGTACAATGTCAATATAAACATGAATGACAAATAAAAGTAAAGAAGTTACATATTTTTCATTGGTTCTACAGGTTTTGTTTGGTTGTATTTATTCGGATATGTGTATTGCATACAGCTTTAGTTTTGTTTGGTTACATTTCTCCGGACATGTGTATTGCATACACTTTGGATTTGTCTTCTTTGGTAGTCTTTATATACAAGTTATACAAGGTTTTATTCATGATGATCACGAAGATTTAATTAACAAACATGTCATGATGATACGCGTAACTGATAATATTTAATCAGTGAAGGATGGCGACATTATCTATCACACCACAGCAGGCCGTCTGATAAGACGTAGCATTATCCATACAAGATAAAAACTTGACAAAAGTAAGTATAGGAGAATGTCCAAGTAACTCTGCATTCCTTAAAAATAATGGAGCCGAGGCCCCAAAGGGGCCGAGACCCATTGTTTTTGAGGAATGGAGAGATACGAGGACATTCTCCAACTTAAAATCCAACCATTGTACTTTATTAATTTGATTAATTATTAATCTTGTAACACAAAAAGTCTGTGTATAGTATCTAAAGTACAAAGTATTAAATGGTTTGCCCCTTGTGGGACCTTAAAAGTACAAAGAGAACAATAACTCTCCATTCCTTAAAAATAATGGAGAGTTTTGACAATAGATTTACATCACAGGTGGATTTTAAACACAGAAAACATGCGATATAACTAGTACTGGCTACTACTGAGGAAAATAGTTGGACATGGGTAACTCCAGGGGATGTCATAGGGAAAGGGGATGGAATCAGCAAATAATGATGCTAGAAAATGGCCGATTTTACCATTCGATGTATCTCGGGATTTTATAATAAGTAAGGAAATTCTCGCCTAGTTCTCGTATATCGAGAAACTTTTCATTGGATAATTATTTGACGTATTTGAAGTGTCTATGCAAATTTAGAATCGACCGAAATAAATCGGAAAATGCCGAAGTATAATTGTAATATACGGAAAATATCGAAGGAAATTCGGCAATATATTTATAATAAAGTGGGCGTTGATTATATGAATAAATCTAAAGTTCTTCAAGGTAGGTATATTTAATTTAAATAATTGCAACTATAATATTCATATAAATATTATCATTAAAAAAAAATATTGTTTAATATTGATAACAATTTCAAAATATAACAATTAAATGCAAAAAGTTGAATTAACAATAATTATTGGGGAAAATGCTTTTTAAGGAATATAAATAAAGGGAGATAATCATAGTACTGTATAGTATTATAAAATTACTACTGAAAAACTTTTTGTAAACAAAATTTGAACCAATAGTGATTAATAATGCTAGCTATGCAAATGTTTCAAGGTGTTACCTCTTATAAGTAGCATTAGGTCTGGACCGAATCAATTGGATGACTGACAATCTAGGCGTAAATTAAAATTAAGCTTGTTTCCCCTTTCACCGACCGACTCTTAAAAAAGCCGCCGAGTCAAAAAAAATTTTGCCAAAAAAAAATAAATCAAATAAATAAAAATCGTAATTTCCGGAAAATCGATGCGCGTCCGTCCGGAATCGGTTACACATTTAGTAGTGAAACTCTTCAATGTGAAGTCAAAATTTGATTATATAGACAAAAATAAACAAAAATCGGAGATTGCAAACAACGACAAGTTTGAGAAGCGAAAGTAATGATGCCGGTCATCTTCAAGCGTTTTGTCGGTCCCAAGGTACTGAAAAATTGCTCCGGACATCAGGTCTGACGCGAAGTAGTTTAAATCGGACCTAGTCAATATTTTGTCCGACGGTCCGATAGGTCCGACGATTTTCGACAGCTCTGCCGTCGTCCGTATGTAAACTTTTTCAAAAATCTTCTCCTATGAAACCACTGGGCCAATTTAAACCAAACTTGGCCTGAATCATCCTTAGGGGGTTCCCTTTAAAAATTATGTCAGATAGCCACGCCCTCCATCCAAGATGGCTGCCATTACTAAAAATAGAAATTTCTTCAAATGGCCAAAACTGCTTTATCTTAAACCAGAATGTGCCCAAATTTGAACTGTATAAGCATAATGATGAGCTTTTTAACATATATTATGGGATTTTTATGAACATTTGCTGATTTTGACCGATTATGCAAATTAGGCATAAATAAGCCTAAAATCATTTTAAAATCTTCTTGTTAGAAACCACCTGGCCAATTTCAACCAAACTTTGTCTGAATGATCCTTATGTGGTCCCCTTTCAAAATTGTGTCTGTCAGCACCGTCGTGTATCCAAGATGGCCGCCATTACTAAAAATAGAAATTTCTTCAAATGACCAAAACTGGTCGTCGGCATACCAATGGGTACGAATTGTGCCCCTCTTCTAGCCGATTTATTTTTATACTCATATGAGTCGGAGTTTCTTCAAAAGCTTGTAAAAGATAAGAAGATTCATGAGGCTAGAGCCTTTAATTTCACATACAGGTATATTGATGACGTTTTATCTATCAATAATTCTAGATTTGCAGAATTTCTTCCATTGATATATCCTCCAGAGCTGGAAGTTAAAGAGACCACCGATACAGCTTCGTCCGCATCATTTTTGGACTTATACCTCGAATTTGACGACAGTGGTCAACTCAGTACTAAAATTTATGATAAGCGGGACGACTTCAATTTTAAAATCATAAATTTTCCAAATATGTGCAGCAATATACCAGCTTCTCCTGCATATGGTGTTTACATCTCGCAATTGATTCGCTATGCAAGGGGCAGTAGCAATTATTCTGATTTCCTGAAACGTCATCTTCATCTGAGAAACAGGCTACTGGACCAGGGCTATAAAAAGATTCGCCTTATTCGATCTCTTAAAAAGTTTATATTCCGATACCAATATCTTGTCGAAATATATTCCGTCTCTGCAGAAAAAATTATAAGCGATGCATTTTTATATAGTGAAAATGTATAAAGATAAAGATTCAAATATCTCAAGAATTTTTTTTTGTCAATGTGTGACGTAAAAGTATTTTTGACATTTACGTCACCGAATATGGTACTGCTTTGACAACTATTTTACCTATTTTGTTCCTGTATTTAAATACTGTTACAGTGATAGCCGGAACCTTTGAACCGTAATGAGAGCGGGAGGTTTGGCGCCTTAAAATCTGATTCAACCCACCATTACTTTAGAAATGCCTGTACCAAGTCAGGGTCATTACGGTTTTCACAGTTTTCCGGTTGTTGACTGATTTTGTCTGTTTATATAATTATGAGTTTTGACTTTCCCTTTGTAAGATTGTTCGGAGTTCGGTAATTTTGTTATTACCTTTATTTAAGCCAGAATGTGCCCAAATTTGAACTGTATAAGCATAATGATGAGCTTTTTAACATATATTACAGGATTTTTTATGAACTTTGAACTTTTGCCGATTTTGACCGATTATGCAAATTAGAAAAAAGGGGGGATGATTTTTTTCTAAAAATCTTCTCCTCTGAAATTACTGGGCCAATCGCAACCAAACTTTGCTGAAATGATTCTTGTGTGGTCCTCTTCCAAAATCATGTCCGGCATTTCAGACCTCCGACCAAGATGGCCCCCACAGCCGAAATTAGCTTAACATAGGACCCTATGGGAAATTCACATAAAAATCTTCTCCTCAGAAACTACTGGGCCAATCGCAACCAAACTTTGCTGAAATGATTCTTGGGTGGTCCTCTTCCAAAATTATGTCCGCATTTCAGACCTCCGACCAAGATGGCCCCCACAGCCGAAATTAGCTTAACATAGGACCCTATGGGAAATTCACAT
Organism: Bathymodiolus brooksi; assembly: GCA_963680875.1. Classification (NCBI taxonomy): domain Eukaryota; kingdom Metazoa; phylum Mollusca; class Bivalvia; order Mytilida; family Modiolidae; genus Bathymodiolus; species Bathymodiolus brooksi. Next base: position 98,969,291 of record OY804584.1, read on the forward strand.
AAAAATCTTCTCAGAAACCTCTGGGCCAATTGCAACCAAACTTTGGTGGAATGATCCTTGGATGGCCCCCTTTCAAAACTTTAGTTCTTGACTTATTGAGCAAATGATTTCAGACAAGAAGATTTTTATGGGAATTTCCCATAGGGCCCTATGTTAAATTAAGTTCGGCTGTGGTGGCCATCTTGGTCAGAGGTCTGAAATGCCGGACACAATTTTGGAAGGGGACCACCCAAGAATCATTTCAGCAAAGTCTGGAACCCTATTGATTTTCAAGATCAGAGGTCAAAGATCAATGTCACCGGGTCAAATTTTTACTGCGTAACATCCTTGTGAACACTAGAATCAACATCCTTCAATGGATTTTGACCAAACTTGGTACATACTTAGACCTTAAGAGAATCTGGAACCCTATTGATTTTCAAGGTCAAAGGTCAAGGTCACAGGGTCTAATTTTTAGGCGAGAGGATACGCCACGCTTTGCGTTGCCCTTGTTGTACAAGCTTTTTTTTTCATTGACATTTATTTTTTTATTTCATATCTAACAATAATTGTCGATTATTAATAATAAACATTGTTTCTTTTATCTTTTTTTATTATCAGGAATCCAAGCCGCCATTTTGTTTACATTACGAAAAAAGTAGTCCGGTGAACATCGTCTATTAAAAAATAAACTGACAAAAACCCCGCCTCCATAAGCGCATATACCCAATCAGAATATAGGATTTCTAATTATGTAAATCATATAAGAATTATATCTTAATAATTTAAAAACAATGTCATGTTGAATATTTTAATGCTATAAAATATAAGTTGTCCAATTGAGAAAATACATGATAAAAGATTGCAGAAATGCTCATTGGGGCCTCTGGTTTTCAAAATACACTTCAAAATATGATTTATCTCCGACAAAACAATTTAGAATAGAACCTTTCGATTGAGACATGTTTACTCATATTGATCATTTCAGCTGATAACTTTTTAGACAGATATAGTGATGGATGTTGGAAAAGGTTTGAATCCAGCAATAGATGTTGGACAGATTGAAGGAGGGTTTGTACAGGTAAGTGATTGATTGATTGATTGGTGTTTAACATCAACTTTAGCAGTATTTCAGCTATATCGTGGGGTTACAGGTAGGTGTGAATCTGGTGAGATGACTTCTAACATAAAACATGAAAATGTTTACCAGTAAAATAGAATTGACACACAGGAATGGAGTCTTATTTTTATAAGAATGAAAATAAAAAATTATTCCAACATTACAAGAAAAAATACAAAAAGAGAAACTTTTTAATCAAAATTTTCAAAACGATAATATAGTGTAGAATCATTATTTATTTCTTAACCCTCTTGATGCCAGATTTAAATAGTATGACGTTATAACGTGGCCTTTGTATCATCTTAGTTGGACGTCACCAGTGCCAGATACTTTTGACGTCTTATGAATTCGTCTGTTTTGTACAGTGACGTTAGCGTGCTCTGTTAGACTCTTGTCCATCGGTTTTTAATGCTCAATTTTTATATAAATGCATAGATCTTTTTCGTTTTAAAAATATTATCATGTCAAACAAAATGTAATGTATTTCCATGGGGAAATACATTTAATAATCAGATTTCCAAATAAAAAAAGAGCGATTCCCGAATTTGTGCGAAAGAAAGAAAGAGCAAAATGTCCGTGTCTTGAAATGGGTCCTACCATCCCTGATGAATATGTTGCATTGTAATATTATTCTAAATCTAAGCAAAATAAAACTAAAACAAGTGTGGTGTGATACTTTCTAAAGCATTGTCCTACACATAGTCCTACACCACAATCAGCACACCAGTTCTGACCCTTGAACCAGAAAACCTGCTTTTCTTTCCAGTACATACGGAACACCTTAGCCTTCTCTTTTCTGGAATATATTCTATGAAATGTCTTGCAGTGAGTCTTACTGTACGTAGCAATGATATACGACCCGGTTGTGCAGGTCCCTCTCTAAATTCACCAAGTAGCCACTTGATTATTTCTTGCTGGAATTTGAAATGGTCCATCTTCTTTTGAATTACAAATGTGTTATTGTAACAAATGTATTAAAGGATTCACTGAAATGAAATTAATATGAAGTTACCAAAATTTTCCGTTACCGTACTTTACTTTATGGTAGCATATACGCTTCCGTCAACGCTGTTGTAACTTTTTAAAACCATAAAATATTACATTGGAATTGTATTAAGACATTTTTTTCTATGTAATTTATCGTATCTAAGAAATATATTTTTTTTACAAAATTTCAAACCCATGCGCGACGAGAATTTTTCATGGAATAAAATGTTTTACAGTCCCATATTTCACCAGGCTAAAGCTAGCGACCAATTTCTGGCGACCACTAAGGCGATATGTCTCAAAACCCCCCAAAAAAATAAGATTAAAACTTTTACAGATTTCTAATAAAAAATATATTACTGTAAATGCATATTCAACACAATGAATCGACATCGGGGCAGACATGAAATATTTCTATAGCCCCTCCCTCCCCCCTCCGCCCACACAATAATATGAAATATTTCTATAGCCCCTCCCTCCCCCCTCCGCCCACACAATACAAAATTAACATTGGACACCCGCCTGTGGACCTGATGTGCAGAAACCCACACAGGCGTTCAGGTGAGTGAAAGACCCGGGCGATACATTTTACGTTTTATTTCACATGTTCCCCCGAATATAAAATATGTCTTTTCTTTATTGGACTAAATAACGAAGACATAAATATTTTTCGAATGGCGAGTTTACAAAAACACTTTAAATAAACACAGATTAAAAAAATATTTACTTTCATGTAAACCGGTAAATAATTTGGACAGCGTTTTGTCAAACAATATAAAGTCATAAGATTCCGGTTGACATGAAGACATCTCATCAATCTAAAAATAGTGTAATTATAGAACATTAGAAAAATATAACAGTAAGTTTTATGAAAAAATAAACAAAATCTAAATCCTGCATGTGCGTGTCACATTTATTTAATAAATAATATTATTATGTTTTATCTACATGTATTTATTTTTAAATTGTGTATTTAAAGGTGTCAAATCACCAGTTTAATTCACCAATCAGAGCTTAGAACATACACAAAAGTAGTCCTTTTTAAAGAAAAAAGTTCCTTTCGCTTTGTTGTATTTTGAAAACAAAATTAAATGGAAAGGTATTAAAGTAATATGAAACAAGTTTTTGGTGAAATAAACATCTTCAAAAATATTCTTCATATGTTTACATTCCCTAAAAACTAAACCATTCGTGCATGTTTGAGGACGAAAATCACGATCATCTGTTATTAAGAACAGAAAATCATTCCATCTCGTACGTGTTTTTTCAAGACAATGGCGGCTAATTAAGCTTCGGATGTACCGTTCCGATGATTGCCGATCATGAAATTTCATCACCAACTTAAACAGGTGAGCACATGTATCATTCTGGTTTTGAAAGAAGTTAAATTTCTTGCATTTCTTGCCTTGCAAAGAAATTATTTCATGTATGTTTTACCTTGAGATTATCAATTGCAATGAATTTCATTCTGACTTAATCAGTTTATTCGAAAAACTGGACAAAAACATTGAAATCGGTAATAATGAATGGCCCCATTTGGGGAAATCGAAACAGAACCAAGAAATCTCAGAATGTACATTTCAAAACCATTATGATGAAAACATTTGGAGTTGTCAGAGAAGAAAATAAAAAATCAACAAGGAAAAAAATGCCAAAAATACGATTATTTTGTCCATGATATGTCACCGTTATGTTGACACCTACCATTTCATAGCTTGGTTCGTTTATTTCTTGGTTTATTTTGGGGACAACCAATTGATTCCGTCTGGCAGTTTTTGTAAATAAATAATCTGGCCACCCAAAGTTGGGGGAAAAATCTGGCCTTTCCTCCATAGAAAATTAAAAAAATAATCTGGCCTGAACTGGGTAAACAATGTTATAACCTGTCCTGCACTTTGTGCCGAATGAATTTTCTGTCAAATATTCTAACCTGACTAATCTTGCCAGGCCCCCTCAGAATCAAATTATTTCTGAAAATTATTTGCCTATATATTATTATGAGATAAAAAAAAAATGTCTTTCTTTCACATTCTTGTCTCTTAGGCCAAATCAATTTTATATTTGAATTCTCATCCCCTCCCTCCCGATTGTTTTTTGCTTCAATTTCATAGTTTATTTTACATTCTCAGATATTTCTTTAAAATTCCTAGTGATTTTTATGAAAATGGTCAAAAAATAAATTATATATGCCTCCCTCCCTCCCCATATTTTTACTGACAGGAGGATGAGAATCTAAAAATTAATTTTGTGGCCTTATGAAATTAACTAAAAAAACACCACTACCACATAGAACAAAACTTTAGCCTGGGATATATTTGAGAGAAAAAAATCTTCCTCACATATTAATAGAAAAAAATCTGTAGATTGACAAACAAAATGTATTTACAATGCAAGAAAAAACCCGCGAAGGAAAAAAAATCTGGCCCCGATGAGAAGCCCAGCCCCTCATTTCCTTTGAAAGTAAAATAATGGTTCGTTCATGCCTTAGTGAACATTTCCTTGAATTGATAGAAAACAACATAATATTCCCTTTTCTCTTGTCATCAAAAACATTCCAAAATTTATAAGAAGCAAAATGTCATACTACAAAGATATGAACTTTTATATATAGATCAAACCGTACATACAGTTGCAACTTTTTCAGGAGTTTTGATTGGCAGTGATATTGAACATGCTGCAGTTTCTGCATACATGTAAACCAAATATGGGATTAATTAAATTGTATATTACCTGAAGGAGAATCTATACATATCATGCTACCACCCCCTACCCCTTTTCCAGGAAAGGCAAATGGTCCGTGTCTAAATAGGAAATTACTTTTAACTGTATAATTTGAAGGATTTGAAACATTTTTAATAAAAAAAACAATGTTTTAACATAATTACAAGTTGCGTATGCAGTGCCCCCTTACTGGGCCCCGCGAAATTTGCTGAATTATACACATAATGCCGTTAAAAGACATTTACGGTGGTTTAGATCATAGATGGTGATATATATTTATTTTCCATGTAAAGAGATCCTTGTTTAACGTTTCGCTAAGGGAAAATTATTTTTAATCGTGGATTGAATGGAAAATAATGGAATGTAAATCGAAACGAAAATGATGTTTACCATGTTACCTGTCAAGAAGAATCTTGGCCACTTCAGAGTTCGTTTCCAGACGAAGAGCGATCTTTATTTCCATCCAACGATCATATTCATCTCCAATATATATTCTGTTTTTGCTTAACTTAGCATTCGCTGCTTTTTTGTTTCTTTTTCTGGCAGAATCGCTCAATTTACGCTTCAGACCTGATCTCTACCGAATGAGTTCAAATCTGAGGTCAAAAGCATATGATTTGCATTATTGTGCGGGTAGCAAGAATTATCGAAGACAGAATAAAATGACGTTTTCTCCTGAATTATACATCGTAGCTCTCAAAAAGTGAATGGTTTACGTTCTTTATATATTTAATCTTTACTTATATCAGAAATTTTAAGAAAACTGAAAATAATGATTTTGACATTTCATATTACTTTAACAATGGTAGTTGCAGGTAAATATGTAAGGATTATTTTGAACCCAAATTTGGTTACATTTAGTTGTATTGGAATCCGTTATGGAGGTCTTGATGAATGACCCATAAATACGTAAATTCCGGGAATGACGTTGCTATTTGTAGAGGAGGGAATATCCCAGAGCATGGTACTTCGCTGCATATCAAAGTTGATATTTGACACCCTGCTGTGGGCTTGAGGTGCAGAAACCCACCCAGGCACTTAAGTCAGTTAAAGGCCTGGGCAATACCTTTGATTTAAACCCCAAGTGGTCAAGAACTATGCCGTCCTTAATATATTTTTCATGTGATATTTATAGAGACCCCCTCCACAAAATTGTTTTTCATATATCAAAGTTGATATTTGACACCCTGCTGTGGACTTGAGGTGCAGAAACACACCCAGGCACTTAAGTCAGTTAAAGGCCAGGGCAATACTTTGATATTTGAAAAAAAAATTGTGGAGGGGGGGGGGGGATCTCTTAAATATCACATGAAAAATATATTAAGGATGGCAGAGTTCTTGCCCACTTGGGGATTAAATCAAGACATTTCATAGAATATATTCCAGAAAAGAGAAGGCTAAGGTGTTCCTTATGTACTGGACTGGAAAGAAAAGCTTTAGCCTGGTCCATATTTGTTTACTATATATTACCTGCTTCTGTCATGAAAAAGTTGAATAAAATCTTCTTCCATAGTTTAACACTCCTAAACTGGTGGTCATACTGAAAGATAAGTTGGTCACCTAGATCGACTCCACCCATAGTTTGATTGTATTTGTGAACTACAGGAGGTGCCTTTACAACTTTTCCTTTACTGTTTGCCTGCCTTGTCATTCTGAAACGTATATAACTTATGCCAAAATCTGAATGGAAAAGACTTAACAGTGCTTCATGCATTTGTATTTTTCTTTTTGTTTACCAATGAAGTCAGTAATATTCGAATTTTAACCTTTGACCTTAAGGATACTCAGCAGTATGGATCCCAATTCTTAGGGCCACATTTCAATTTTCCGATTGGACAAAAATGATGTGTAATGAGGCGTGCTGGCATTTTAGACCTCGGAAGCTGTCTATCTTCTCTGTATAACTAAATGTTTTTACCACTATAGTTGCTATGGCAACATATAGTTTATCATTTTATTTTCATTACAGGGGTATGGTATGATGACATCTGAAGCTGTCTATCTGAAGCCTAATGGTCAAGTAAAGAACTCTGGTCCTTTAGACTACAAGATTCCAGGTGTCAGAAATATCCCACGTAAATTCAATGTTACGTTACTTAAAGACTGTAAAGGAACCAAATCTCTGTATTCAGCAAAGGTAGATAATCTGTGTACTTGTATTGATTTACGATTTTGGTATTGAATACTTGAATATTCTATTAATATTTTATCACTGATATTTACTTTGCCATGCTGCATTCCATTTTTGCCTTTAATTATTCCGATATTTAAAAAAAAAAATTACTTTGGTAATCTGGAATGATCATTGAAAAGAAAAACATGAATATTCATGCTGGCATTAATACGACATTGTTATCATATTTCCTCAATTTTCCTTAATGGTAGGTGATGTTTCTGATAATGAAGAATAAGCATTAGAAAAAAACCGAAAGGCAATCAAGAATGAACAATCCAGAGACACAGAAAACATTGGGCGCAAGACACAGGGCAAACACTAATAATACAAAATATGCAAAACGGAAAACTATAAAGATGAGCAACACTGATCCCACCAAAAAATCTAAACAGAATAATTTGTTTTGCAGGGTGTTGGTGAACCACCATTGTTGCTAGCTGTTTCAGTCCACAATGCATTACAGGAAGCAGTTATGGCATTCAGAAAGGATTGTGGGATTGATGATCTTTACCAGCTGCCATGTCCTGCAACAGTGGAGAAAATAAGAATGGCTTGCAATGATAACATTTTCGATAAGGTTAGAAATTGTCAATCAGTTGTCTCCCTTTGTTCCTTATCTCTTTGAGATAAATGTTTAGTGAGAGAATGATTGTTCTTTAATGCCAAGCAAGTAATTATTCATCTATATCAGGCTACTTTTTTATGAGATGACGATTATGACAAAGATAAATGGGGAAGTAAGTGAGGTAATTTTAATTAGATTGTATAATAAATAAGGGTAATAACAAAATTACCGAACTCCGAACAATCTTACAAAGGAAAAGTCAAAACTCATAAGTATACAAACAGACAAAATCAGTCAACAACTGGAAAACTGTGAAAACCGTAATAATGTAAGGTTCGCATCTTGTAGATATCTGATGCTTGTACTTTTCTTTACGATACAAATATTTTGCACTCTTATTGCGTTGTATGTCTGTCATCATTATCGTTGTCTATAAACACCATTGTTTGACATGCAATAACTTTTATTTTTGTTGAACAATCTTTCTGAATGTAACATTGTTCATACAATTATTCTTTGGCACAAGCTAAACATATTGATTTGGGGAATTCTTGTCCTACCTGTTTCCAAACAAGAGGCCCTATGGTGCAAAAAAGGAAGGGTTTTTGTATGTGGAACGTTTATTATCCCCTCGCCAACGAAGTTGCGAAGGGATATAATAACGCTACCGTCCTTCCGTAACATCCTTGTGAACACTCTAGAATCAACATCCTTCAAAATTGGCACATACTTAGTCCTTAGGAGAATCTGGAACCCTATTGATTTTCAAGGACAGAGGTCAAAGGTCAATGTCACCGGGTCAAATTTTTACCACATAATATCCTTGTGAATACTCTAGAATCAACATCCTTGAAAGGATTTTGACCAAACTTGGTACATACTTAGACCTTCAGAGAATCTGAAACCCTATTGATTTTCAAGGTCAAAGGTCAAAGGTCAAGGTCACAGGGTCTAATTTTTAGGCGAGAGGATACGCCACGCTTTGCGTTGCCCTTGTTGTACAAGCTTTTTTTTTCATTGACATTTATTTTTTTATTTCATATCTAACAATAATTGTCGATTATTAATAATAAACATTGTTTCTTTTATCTTTTTTTATTATCAGGAATCCAAGCCGCCATTTTGTTTACATTACGAAAAAAGTAGTCCGGTGAACATCGTCTATTAAAAAATAAACTGACAAAAACCCCGCCTCCATAAGCGCATATACCCAATGAGAGTATAGGATTTCTAATTATGTAAATCATATAAGAATTATATCTTAATAATTTAAAAACAATGTCATGTTGAATATTTTAATGCTATAAAATATAATTTGTCCAATTGAGAAAATACATGATAAAAGATTGCAGAAATGCTCATTGGGGCCTCTGGTTTTCAAAATACACTTCAAAATATGATTTATCTCCGACAAAACAATTTAGAATAGAACCTTTCGATTGAGACATGTTTACTCATATTGATCATTTCAGCTGATAAAGACAGATATAGTGATGGATGTTGGAAAAGGTTTGAATCCAGCAATAGATGTTGGACAGATTGAAGGAGGGTTTGTACAGGTAAGTGATTGATTGATTGATTGGTGTTTAACATCAACTTTAGCAGTATTTCAGCTATATCGTGGGGTTACAGGTAGGTTTGAATCTGGTGAGATGACTTCTAACATAGAACATGAAAATGTTTACCAGTAAAATAGAATTGACACACAGGAATGGAGTCTTATTTTTATAAGAATGAAAATAAAGAATTATTCCAACATTACAAGAAAAAATACAAAAAGAGAAACTTTTTAATCAAAATTTTCAAAACGATAATATAGTGTAGAATCATTATTTATTTCTTAACCCTCTTGATGCCAGATTTAAATAGTATGACGTTATAACGTGGCCTTTGTATCATCTTAGTTGGACGTCACCAGTGCCAGATACTTTTGACGTCTTATGAATTCGTCTGTTTTGTACAGTGACGTTAGCGTGCTCTGTTAGACTCTTGTCCATCGGTTTTTAATGCTCAATTTTTATATAAATGCATAGATCTTTTTCGTTTTAAAAATATTATCATGTCAAACAAAATGTAATGTATTTCCATGGGGAAATACATTTAATAATCAGATTTCCAAATAAAAAAAGAGCGATTCCCGAATTTGTGCGAAAGAAAGAAAGAGCAAAATGTCCGTGTCTTGAAATGGGTCCTACCATCCCTGATGAATATGTTGCATTGTAATATTATTCTAAATCTAAGCAAAATAAAACTAAAACAATTTTCAAAAAGTATCATTATCTTTATTATAATTGTATTCAGCTCAAATCTACTTTTGCTAACAAATGTATTAGATATTTGTTTTTCCATTTTATTTTCTTCCATGAAATAAACCTTATCTCGATATTTCAATCGTAGTTTTTAATATAAAAACTGTAGCTATTCCTCATACATAAGTGTGGTGTGATACTTTCTAAAGCATTGTCCTATACATAGTCCTACACCACAATCAGCACACCAAGTTCTGACCCTTGAACCAGAAAACCTGCTTTTCTTTCCAGTACATACGGAACACCTTAGCCTTCTCTTTTCTGGAATATATTCTATGAAATGTCTTGCAGTGAGTCTTACTGTACGTAGCAATGATCTACGACCCGGTTGTGCAGGTCCCTCTCTAAATTAACCAAGTAGCCCCTTGACTATTTCTTGCTGGAATTTGAAATGGTCCATCTTCTTTTGAATTACAAATGTGTTTTTGTAACAAATGTAAGCATTCTCTGAAATGAAATTAATATAAAGTTACCAAAATTTCCCGTTACCGTACTTTACTTTATGGTAATATATATGCTTCCGTCAACGCTTTTGTAACTCTTTAAAACCATAAAATATTACCTTGGAATTGTATTAAGTCATTTTTTCTATGTAATTTATCGTATCTAAGAAATATATTTTTGTGTACAAAATTTCAAATCCATGTACGACGAGAATGTTTCATGGAATAAAATGTTTTCGTATTAACTCGGTTTTGAAGCATTCGAATGACGACTTAGTTTCTAAAGAAAAAAATAAGTAATGTAATTATTATCAAATATGAATTGAATATCTTTTTCGTATGTTTTCAAAGTATGGGTTTGCAAAACAATTAACGTTTAGCACATCATAATAAAAGCAGATTTAAATTTTTGAACCGTCTTTTGATAAATCGATCACCATTACCCAACCAACATGACCAAAAATTCAAGTTAACAATGTACATAATATCGATCCATTTTCTTACACTCTGTCATGTCTGTAGTTAGTTATTCAATTAAAAAAAATACTGCCGCAACCATTGCTGTACTTTGGTTCTCTATACTCAGCGAAATAACAATAAAGATATGTACGGGATTCTTTTTCTTTTCGGTTTTACATTCTTTTTTTAAATTTTACCTTTTTATTCATTAAACACTATTTTACAGTCCCATATTTGACCAGGCTCAAGCTAGCGACCAATAAGGCGATATGTCTCAAAAGGAAAAAAAAAAGATAAGAGTAAAATGAACTTTTAAAGATTTCTAGCGACCAATAAAAAATATATTACTGTAAATGCATATTCAACACAATGAATCGACATCGGGGCAGACATGAAATATTTCTATAGCCCCTCCCTCCCCCTCCGCCCACACAATAACATGAAATATTTCTATAGCCCCTCCCTCCCCCCTCCATCCACACAATACAAAGTTAACATTTGACACCCGACTGTGGACCTGATGTGCAGAATCCCACACAGGCGTTCAGGTGAGTGAAAGACCCGGGCGATACATTTTACGTTTTATTTCACATGTTCTCCCGAACATAAAATATTTCTTTTCTTTGCTGGACTGAATAACGAAGACATAAATATTTTTCGAATGGCGAGTTTACAAAACCACTTTAAATGAACACAGATTAAAAAAATATTTACTTTCATGTAAACCGTTAAATAATTTGGACAGCGTTTTGTCAAACAATATAAAGTCATAAGATTCCGGTTGACATGAAGACATCTCATCAATCTAAAAATAGTGTAATTATAGAACATTAGAAAAATATAACAGTAAGTTTTATGAAAAAATAAACAAAATCTAAATCCTGCATGTGCGTGTCACATTTATTTAATAAATAATATTATTATGTTTTATCTACATGTATTTATTTTTAAATTGTGTATTTAATGGTGTCAAATCACCAGTTTAATTCACCAATCAGAGCTTAGAACATACACAAAAGTAGTCCTTTTTAAAGAAAAAAGTTCCTTTCGCTTTGTTGTATTTTGAAAACAAAATTAAATGGAAAGGTATTAAAGTAATATGAAACAAGTTTTTGGTGAAATAAACATCTTCAAAAATATTCTTCATATGTTTACATTCCCTAATAACTAAACCATTCGTGCATGTTTGAGGACGAAAATCACGATCATCTGTGATTAAGAACAGAAAATCATTCCATCTCGTACGTGTTTTTTCAAGACAATGGCGGCTAATTAAGCTTCGGATGTACCGTTCCGATGATTGCCGATCATGAAATTTCATCACCAACTTAAACAGGTGAGCACATGTATCATTCTGGTTTTGAAAGAAGTTAAATTTCTTGCATTTCTTGCCTTGCAAAGAAATTCTTTCATGTATGTTTTACCTTGAGATTATCAATTGCAATGAATTTCATTCTGACTTAATCAGTTTATTCGAAAAACTGGACAAAAACATTGAAATCGGTAATAATGAATGGCCCCATTTGGGGAAATCGAAACAGAACCAAGAAATCTCAGAATGTACATTTCAAAACCATTATGATGAAAACATTTGGAGTTGTCAGAGAAGAAAATAAAAAATCAACAAGGGAAAAAATGCCAAAAATACGATTATTTTGTCCATGATATGTCACCGTTATGTTGACACCTACCATTTCATAACTTGGTTCGTTTATTTCTTGGTTTATTTTGGGGACAACCAATTGATTCCGTCTGGCAGTTTTTGTAAATAAATAATCTGGCCACCCAAAGTTGGGGGGAAAATCTGGCCTTTCCTCCATAGAAAATTAAAAAAATAATCTGGCCTGAACTGGGTAAACAATGTTATAACCTGTCCTGCACTTTGTGCCGAATGAATTTTCTGTCAAATATTCTAACCTGACTAATCTTGCCAGGCCCCCTCAGAATCAAATTATTTCTGAAAATTATTTGCCTATATATTATTATGAGATAAAAAAAAATGTCTTTCTTTCACATTCTTGTCTCTTAGGCCAAATCAATTTTATATTTGAATTCTCATCCCCTCCCTCCCGATTGTTTTTTGCTTCAATTTCATAGTTTATTTTACATTCTCCGATATTTCTTTAAAATTCCTAGTGATTTTTATGAAAATGGTCAAAAAATAAATTATATATGCCTCCCTCCCTCCCCATATTTTTACTGACAGGAGGATGAGAATCTAAAAATTAATTTTGTGGCCTTATGAAATTAACTAAAAAAACACCACTACCACATAGAACAAAACTTTAGCCTGGGATATATTTGAGAGAAAAAAATCTTCCTCACATATTAATAGAAAAAAATCTGTAGATTGACAAACAAAATGTATTTACAATGCAAGAAAAAACCCGCGAAGGAAAAAAAATCTGGCCCCGATGAGAAGCCCAGCCCCTCATTTCCTTTGAAAGTAAAATAATGGTTCGTTCATGCCTTAGTGAACAACTCCTTGAATTGATAGAAAACAACATAATATTCCCTTTTCTCTTGTCATCAAAAACATTCCAAAATTTATAAGAAGCAAAATGTCATACTACAAAGATATGAACTTTTATATATAGATCAAACCGTACATACAGTTGCAACTTTTTCAGGAGTTTTGATTGGCAGTGATATTGAACATGCTGCAGTTTCTGCATACATGTAAACCAAATATGGGATTAATTAAATTGTATATTACCTGAAGGAGAATCTATACATATCATGCTACCACCCCCTACCCCTTTTCCAGGAAAGGCAAATGGTCCGTGTCTAAATAGGAAATTACTTTTAACTGTATAATTTGAAGGATTTGAAACATTTTTAATAAAAAAAACAATGTTTTAACATAATTACAAGTTGCGTATGCAGTGCCCCCTTACTGGGCCCCGCGAAATTTGCTGAATTATACACATAATGCCGTTAAAAGACATTTACGGTGGTTTAGATCATAGATGGTGATATATATTTATTTTCCATGTAAAGAGATCCTTGTTTAACGTTTCGCTAAGGGAAAATTATTTTTAATCGTGGATTGAATGGAAAATAATGGAATGTAAATCGAAACGAAAATGATGTTTACCATGTTACCTGTCAAGAAGAATCTTGGCCACTTCAGAGTTCGTTTCCAGACGAAGAGCGATCTTTATTTCCATCCAACGATCATATTCATCTCCAATATATACTCTGTTTTTGCTTAACTTAGCATTCGCTGCTTTTTTGTTTCTTTTTCTGACAGAATCGCTCAATTTACGCTTCAGACCTGATCTCTACCGAATGAGTTCAAATCTGAGGTCAAAAGCATATGATTTGCATTATTGTGCGGGTAGCAAGAATTATCGAAGACAGAATAAAATGACGTTTTTTCCTGAATTATACATCGTAGCTCTCAAAGAGTGAATGGTTTACGTTTTTTATATATTTAATCTTTACTTATATCAGAAATTTTAAGAAAACTGAAAATAATGATTTTGACATTTCATATTACTTTAACAATGGTAGTTGCAGGTAAATATGTAAGGATTATTTTGAACCCAAATTTGGTTACATTTAGTTGTATTGGAATCCGTTATGGAGGTCTTGATGAATGACCCATAAATACGTAAATTCCGGGAATGACGTTGCTATTTGTAGAGGAGGGAATATCCCAGAGCATGGTACTTCGCTGCATATCAAAGTTGATATTTGACACCCTGCTGTGGGTTTGAGGTGCAGAAACCCACCCAGGCACTTAAGGCAGTTAAAGGCCTGGGCAATACCTTTGATTTAAACCCCAAGTGGTCAAGAACTATGCCGTCCTTAATATTTTTTTCATGTGATATTTATAGAGACCCCCTCCACAAAATTGTTTTTCATATATCAAAGTTGATATTTGACACCCTGCTGTGGACTTGAGGTGCAGAAACACACCCAGGCACTTAAGTCAGTTAAAGGCCTGGGCAATACTTTGATATTTGAAAAAAAAATTGTGGAGGGGGGGGGGATCTCTTAAATATCACATGAAAAATATATTAAGGATGGCAGAGTTCTTGCCCACTTGGGGATTAAATCAAGACATTTCATAGAATATATTCCAGAAAAGAGAAGGCTAAGGTGTTCCTTATGTACTGGACTGGAAAGAAAAGCTTTAGCCTGGTCCATATTTGTTTACTATATATTACCTGCTTCTGTCATGAAAAAGTTGAATAAAATCTTCTTCCATAGTTTAACACTCCTAAACTGGTGGTCATACTGAAAGATAAGTTGGTCACCTAGATCGACTCCACCCATAGTTTGATTGTATTTGTGAACTACTGGAGGTGCCTTTACAACTTTTCCTTTACTGTTTGCCTGCCTTGTCATTCTGAAACGTATATAACTTATGCCAAAATCTGAATGGAAAAGACTTAACAGTGCTTCATGCATTTGTATTTTTCTTTTTGTTTACCAATGAAGTCAGTAATATTCGAATTTTAACCTTTGACCTTAAGGATACTCAGCAGTATGGATCCCAATTCTTAGGGCCACATTTCAATTTTCCGATTGGACAAAAATGATGTGTAATGAGGCGTTCTGGCATTTTAGACCTCGGAAGCTGTCTATCTCCCCTTTATAACTAAATGTTTTTACCACTATTGTTGCTATGGCAACATATAGTTTATCATTTTATTTTCATTACAGGGGTATGGTATGATGACATCTGAAGCTGTCTATCTGAAGCCTAATGGTCAAGTAAAGAACTCTGGTCCTTTAGACTACAAGATTCCAGGTGTCAGAAATATCCCACGTAAATTCAATGTTACGTTACTTAAAGACTGTAAAGGAACCAAATCTCTGTATTCAGCAAAGGTAGATAATCTGTGTACTTGTATTGATTTACGATTTTGGTATTGAATACTTGAATATTCTATTAATATTTTATCACTGATATTTACTTTGCCATGCTGCATTCCATTTTTGCCTTTAATTATTCCGATATTTAAAAAAACAAATTACTTTGGTAATCTGGAATGATCATTGAAAAGAAAAACATGAATATTCATGCTGGCATTAATACGACATTGTTATCATATTTCCTCAAATTTCCTTAATGGTAGGTGATGTTTCTGATAATGAAAAATAAGCATATGGAAAAAAACGAAAGGCAATCAAGAATGAACAATCCAGAGACACAGAAAACATTGGGCGCAAGACACAGGGCAAACACTAATAATACAAAATATGCAAAACGGAAAACTATAAAGATGAGCAACACTGACCCCACCAAAAAATCTAAACAGAATAATTTGTTTTGCAGGGTGTTGGTGAACCACCATTGTTGCTAGCTGTTTCAGTCCACAATGCATTACAGGAAGCAGTTATGGCATTCAGAAAGGATTGTGGGATTGATGATCTTTACCAGCTGCCATGTCCTGCAACAGTGGAGAAAATAAGAATGGCTTGCAATGATAACATTTTCGATAAGGTTAGAAATTGTCAATCAGTTGTCTCCCTTTGTTCCTTATCTCTTTGAGATAAATGTTTAGTGAGAGAATGATTGTTCTTTAATGCCAAGCAAGTAATTATTCATCTATATCAGGCTACTTTTTTATGAGATGACGATTATGAAAAAGATGAATGGGGAAGTAAGTGAGGTAATTTTAATTAGATTGTATAATAAATAAGGGTAATAACAAAATTACCGAACTCCGAACAATCTTACAAAGGAAAAGTCAAAACTCATAAGTGTACAAACAGACAAAATCAGTCAACAACTGGAAAACTGTGAAAACCGTAATAATGTAAGGCTACGCATCTTGTAGATATCTGATGCTTGTACTTTTCTTTACGATACAAATATTTTGCACTCTTATTGCGTTGTGTGTCTGTCATCATTATCGTTGTCTATAAACACCATTGTTTGACATGCAATAACTTTTATTTTTGTTGAACAATCTTTCTGAATGTAACATTGTTCATACAATTATTCTTTGGCACAAGCTAAACATATTGATTTGGGGAATTCTTGTCCTACCTGTTTCCAAACAAGAGGCCCTATGGTGCAAAAAAGGAAGGGTTTTTGTATGTGGAACGTTTATTATCCCTCGCCAACGAAGTTGCGAAGGGATATAATAACGCTACCGTCCTTCCGTAACATCCTTGTGAACACTCTAGAATCAACATCCTTCAAAATTGGCACATACTTAGTCCTTAGGAGAATCTGGAACCCTATTGATTTTCAAGGACAGAGGTCAAAGGTCAATGTCACCGGGTCAAATTTTTACCACATAATATCCTTGTGAATACTCTAGAATCAATATCCTTCAAAGGATTTTGACCAAACTTGGTACATACTGAGTCCTTAGGGGAGTCTGGAACCCTATTGATTTTCAAGGTCAAAGGTCAAGGTCACAGGGTCTAATTTTTAGGCGAGAGGATACGCCACGCTTTGCGTTGACCTTGTTGTACAAGCTTTTTTTTTCATTGACATTTATTTTTTTATTTCATATCTAACAATAATTGTCGATTATTAATAATAAACATTGTTTCTTTTATCTTTTTTTATTATCAGGAATCCAAGCCGCCATTTTGTTTACATTACGAAAAAAGTAGTCCGGTGAACATCGTCTATTAAAAAATAAACTGACAAAAACCCCGCCTCCATAAGCGCATATACCCAATCAGAGTATAGGATTTCTAATTATGTAAATCATATAAGAATTATATCTTAATAATTTAAAAACAATGTCATGTTGAATATTTTAATGCTATAAAATATAAGTTGTCCAATTGAGAAAATACATGATAAAAGATTGCAGAAATGCTCATTGGGGCCTCTGGTTTTCAAAATACACTTCAAAATATGATTTATCTCCGACAAAACAATTTAGAATAGAACCTTTCGATTGAGACATGTTTACTCATATTGATCATTTCAGCTGATAAAGACAGATATAGTGATGGATGTTGGAAAAGGTTTGAATCCAGCAATAGATGTTGGACAGATTGAAGGAGGGTTTGTACAGGTAAGTGATTGATTGATTGATTGGTGTTTAACATCAACTTTAGCAGTATTTCAGCTATATCGTGGGGTTACAGGTAGGTGTGAATCTGGTGAGATGACTTCTAACATAGAACATGAAAATGTTTACCAGTAAAATAGAATTGACACACAGGAATGGAGTCTTATTTTTATAAGAATGAAAATAAAGAATTATTCCAACATTACAAGAAAAAATACAAAAAGAGAAACTTTTTAATCAAAATTTTCAAATTTTCAAAACGATAATATAGTGTAGAATCATTATTTATTTCTTAACCCTCTTGATGCCAGATTTAAATAGTATGACGTTATAACGTGGCCTTTGTATCATCTTAGTTGGACGTCACCAGTGCCAGATACTTTTGACGTCTTATGAATTCGTCTGTTTTGTACAGTGACGTTAGCGTGCTCTGTTAGACTCTTGTCCATCGGTTTTTAATGCTCAATTTTTATATAAATGCATAGATCTTTTTCGTTTTAAAAATATTATCATGTCAAACAAAATGTAATGTATTTCCATGGGGAAATACATTTAATAATCAGATTTCCAAATAAAAAAAAGAGCGATTCCTGAATTTGTGCGAAAGAAAGAAAGAGCAAAATGTCCGTGTCTTGAAATGGGTCCTACCATCCCTGATGAATATGTTGCATTGTAATATTATTCTAAATCTAAGCAAAATAAAACTAAAACAATTTTCAAAAAGTATCATTATCTTTATTATAATTGTATTCAGCTCAAATCTACTTTTGCTAACAAATGTATTAGATATTTTTTTTCCATTTTATTTATTTTTTCCATTTTATTTTCTTCCATGAAATAAACCTTATCTCGATATTTCAATCGTAGTTTTTAATATAAAAACTGTAGCTATTCCTCATACATAAGTGTGGTGTGATACTTTCTAAAGCATTGTCCTATACATAGTCCTACACCACAATCAGCACACCAAGTTCTGACCCTTGAACCAGAAAACCTGCTTTTCTTTCCAGTACATACGGAACACCTTAGCCTTCTCTTTTCTGGAATATATTCTATGAAATGTCTTGCAGTGAGTCTTACTGTACGTAGCAATGATCTACGACCCGGTTGTGCAGGTCCCTCTCTAAATTAACCAAGTAGCCCCTTGACTATTTCTTGCTGGAATTTGAAATGGTCCATCTTCTTTTGAATTACAAATGTGTTTTTGTAACAAATGTAAGCATTCTCTGAAATGAAATTAATATAAAGTTACCAAAATTTCCCGTTACCGTACTTTACTTTATGGTAATATATATGCTTCCGTCAACGCTTTTGTAACTCTTTAAAACCATAAAATATTACCTTGGAATTGTATTAAGTCATTTTTTCTATGTAATTTATCGTATCTAAGAAATATATTTTTGTGTACAAAATTTCAAATCCATGCACGACGAGAATGTTTCATGGAATAAAACGTTTTCGTATTAACTCGGTTTTGAAGCATTCGAATGACGACTTAGTTTCTAAAGAAAAAAATAAGTAATGTAATTATTATCAAATATGAATTGAATATCTTTTTCGTATGTTTTCAAAGTATGGGTTTGCAAAACAATTAACGTTTAGCACATCATAATAAAAGCAGATTTAAATTTTTGAACCGTCTTTTGATAAATCGATCACCATTACCCAACCAACATGACCAAAAATTCAAGTTAACAATGTACATAATATCGATCCATTTTCTTACACTCTGTCATGTCTGTAGTTAGTTATTCAATTAAAAAAAATACTGCCGCAACCATTGCTGTACTTTGGTTCTCTATACTCAGCGAAATAACAATAAAGATATGTACGGGATTCTTTTTCTTTTCGGTTTTACATTCTTTTTTTCAATTTTACCTTTTTATTCATTAAGCACTATTTTACAGTCCCATATTTGACCAGGCTCAAGCTAGCGACCAATAAGGCGATATGTCTCAAAAGGAAAAAAAAAAGATAAGAGTAAAATGAACTTTTAAAGATTTCTAGCGACCAATAAAGAATATATTACTGTAAATGCATATTCAACACAATGAATCGACATCGGGGCAGACATGAAATATTTCTATAGCCCCTCCCTCCCCCCTCCGCCCACACAATAACATGAAATATTTCTATAGCCCCTCCCTCCCCCCTCCATCCACACAATACAAAGTTAACATTTGACACCCGACTGTGGACCTGATGTGCAGAATCCCACACAGGCGTTCAGGTGAGTGAAAGATCCGGGCGATACATTTTACGTTTTATTTTACATGTTCTCCCGAACATAAAATATTTCTTTTCTTTGCTGGACTGAATAACGAAGACATAAATATTTTTCGAATGGCGAGTTTACAAAACCACTTTAAATGAACACAGATTAAAAAAATATTTACTTTCATGTAAACCGTTAAATAATTTGGACAGCGTTTTGTCAAACAATATAAAGTCATAAGATTCCGGTTGACATGAAGACATCTCATCAATCTAAAAATAGTGTAATTATAGAACATTAGAAAAATATAACAGTAAGTTTTATGAAAAAATAAACAAAATCTAAATCCTGCATGTGCGTGTCACATTTATTTAATAAATAATATTATTATGTTTTATCTACATGTATTTATTTTTAAATTGTGTATTTAATGGTGTCAAATCACCAGTTTAATTCACCAATCAGAGCTTAGAACATACACAAAAGTAGTCCTTTTTAAAGAAAAAAGTTCCTTTCGCTTTGTTGTATTTTGAAAACAAATTAAATGGAAAGGTATTAAAGTAATATGAAACAAGTTTTTGGTGAAATAAACATCTTCAAAAATATTCTTCATATGTTTACATTCCCTAATAACTAAACCATTCGTGCATGTTTGAGGACGAAAATCACGATCATCTGTGATTAAGAACAGAAAATCATTCCATCTCGTACGTGTTTTTTCAAGACAATGGCGGCTAATTAAGCTTCGGATGTACCGTTCCGATGATTGCCGATCATGAAATTTCATCACCAACTTAAACAGGTGAGCACATGTATCATTCTGGTTTTGAAAGAAGTTAAATTTCTTGCATTTCTTGCCTTGCAAAGAAATTCTTTCATGTATGTTTTACCTTGAGATTATCAATTGCAATGAATTTCATTCTGACTTAATCAGTTTATTCGAAAAACTGGACAAAAACATTGAAATCGGTAATAATGAATGGCCCCATTTGGGGAAATCGAAACAGAACCAAGAAATCTCAGAATGTACATTTCAAAACCATTATGATGAAAACATTTGGAGTTGTCAGAGAAGAAAATAAAAAATCAACAAGGGAAAAAATGCCAAAAATACGATTATTTTGTCCATGATATGTCACCGTTATGTTGACACCTACCATTTCATAACTTGGTTCGTTTATTTCTTGGTTTATTTTGGGGACAACCAATTGATTCCGTCTGGCAGTTTTTGTAAATAAATAATCTGGCCACCCAAAGTTGGGGGGAAAATCTGGCCTTTCCTCCATAGAAAATTAAAAAAATAATCTGGCCTGAACTGGGTAAACAATGTTATAACCTGTCCTGCACTTTGTGCCGAATGAATTTTCTGTCAAATATTCTAACCTGACTAATCTTGCCAGGCCCCCTCAGAATCAAATTATTTCTGAAAATTATTTGCCTATATATTATTATGAGATAAAAAAAAAATGTCTTTCTTTCACATTCTTGTCTCTTAGGCCAAATCAATTTTATATTTGAATTCTCATCCCCTCCCTCCCGATTGTTTTTTGCTTCAATTTCATAGTTTATTTTACATTCTCCGATATTTCTTTAAAATTCCTAGTGATTTTTATGAAAATGGTCAAAAAATAAATTATATATGCCTCCCTCCCTCCCCATATTTTTACTGACAGGAGGATGAGAATCTAAAAATTAATTTTGTGGCCTTATGAAATTAACTAAAAAAACACCACTACCACATAGAACAAAACTTTAGCCTGGGATATATTTGAGAGAAAAAAATCTTCCTCACATATTAATAGAAAAAAATCTGTAGATTGACAAACAAAATGTATTTACAATGCAAGAAAAAACCCGCGAAGGAAAAAAAATCTGGCCCCGATGAGAAGCCCAGCCCCTCATTTCCTTTGAAAGTAAAATAATGGTTCGTTCATGCCTTAGTGAACAACTCCTTGAATTGATAGAAAACAACATAATATTCCCTTTTCTCTTGTCATAAAAAACATTCCAAAATTTATAAGAAGCAAAATGTCATACTACAAAGATATGAACTTTTATATATAGATCAAACCGTACATACAGTTGCAACTTTTTCAGGAGTTTTGATTGGCAGTGATATTGAACATGCTGCAGTTTCTGCATACATGTAAACCAAATATGGGATTAATTAAATTGTATATTACCTGAAGGAGAATCTATACATATCATGCTACCACCCCCTACCCCTTTTCCAGGAAAGGCAAATGGTCCGTGTCTAAATAGGAAATTACTTTTAACTGTATAATTTGAAGGATTTGAAACATTTTTAATAAAAAAAACAATGTTTTAGCATAATTACAAGTTGCGTATGCAGTGCCCCCTTACTGGGCCCCGCGAAATTTGCTGAATTATACACATAATGCCGTTAAAAGACATTTACGGTGGTTTAGATCATAGATGGTGATATATATTTATTTTCCATGTAAAGAGATCCTTGTTTAACGTTTCGCTAAGGGAAAATTATTTTTAATCGTGGATTGAATGGAAAATAATGGAATGTAAATCGAAACGAAAATGATGTTTACCATGTTACCTGTCAAGAAGAATCTTGGCCACTTCAGAGTTCGTTTCCAGACGAAGAGCGATCTTTATTTCCATCCAACGATCATATTCATCTCCAATATATATTCTGTTTTTGCTTAACTTAGCATTCGCTGCTTTTTTGTTTCTTTTTCTGGCAGAATCGCTCAATTTACGCTTCAGACCTGATCTCTACCGAATGAGTTCAAATCTGAGGTCAAAAGCATATGATTTGCATTATTGTGCGGGTAGCAAGAATTATCGAAGACAGAATAAAATGACGTTTTCTCCTGAATTATACATCGTAGCTCTCAAAAAGTGAATGGTTTACGTTTTTTATATATTTAATCTTTACTTATATCAGAAATTTTAAGAAAACTGAAAATAATGATTTTGACATTTCATATTACTTTAACAATGGTAGTTGCAGGTAAATATGTAAGGATTATTTTGAACCCAAATTTGGTTACATTTAGTTGTATTGGAATCCGTTATGGAGGTTTTGATGAATGACCCATAAATACGTAAATTCCGGGAATGACGTTGCTATTTGTAGAGGAGGGAATATCCCAGAGCATGGTACTTCGCTGCATATCAAAGTTGATATTTGACACCCTGCTGTGGGTTTGAGGTGCAGAAACCCACCCAGGCACTTAAGTCAGTTAAAGGCCTGGGCAATACCTTTGATTTA
The DNA here is from genome assembly GCA_963680875.1 of Bathymodiolus brooksi. Lineage (NCBI taxonomy): Eukaryota > Metazoa > Mollusca > Bivalvia > Mytilida > Modiolidae > Bathymodiolus > Bathymodiolus brooksi. The sequence continues at coordinate 98,992,510 of OY804584.1, forward strand.
AACCCCAAGTGGTCAAGAACTATGCCGTCCTTAATATTTTTTTCATGTGATATTTATAGAGACCCCCTCCACAAAATTGTTTTTCATATATCAAAGTTGATATTTGACACCCTGCTGTGGACTTGAGGTGCAGAAACACACCCAGGCACTTAAGTCAGTTAAAGGCCTGGGCAATACTTTGATATTTGAAAAAAAAATTGTGGAGGGGGGGGGGGATCTCTTAAATATCACATGAAAAATATATTAAGGATGGCAGAGTTCTTGCCCACTTGGGGATTAAATCAAGACATTTCATAGAATATATTCCAGAAAAGAGAAGGCTAAGGTGTTCCTTATGTACTGGACTGGAAAGAAAAGCTTTAGCCTGGTCCATATTTGTTTACTATATATCACCTGCTTCTGTCATGAAAAAGTTGAATAAAATCTTCTTCCATAGTTTAACACTCCTAAACTGGTGGTCATACTGAAAGATAAGTTGGTCACCTAGATCGACTCCACCCATAGTTTGATTGTATTTGTGAACTACTGGAGGTGCCTTTACAACTTTTCCTTTACTGTTTGCCTGCCTTGTCATTCTGAAACGTATATAACTTATGCCAAAATCTGAATGGAAAAGACTTAACAGTGCTTCATGCATTTGTATTTTTCTTTTTGTTTACCAATGAAGTCAGTAATATTCGAATTTTAACCTTTGACCTTAAGGATACTCAGCAGTATGGATCCCAATTCTTAGGGCCACATTTCAATTTTCCGATTGGACAAAAATGATGTGTAATGAGGCGTTCTGGCATTTTAGACCTCGGAAGCTGTCTATCTCCCCTTTATAACTAAATGTTTTTACCACTATAGTTGCTATGGCAACATATAGTTTATCATTTTATTTTCATTACAGGGGTATGGTATGATGACATCTGAAGCTGTCTATCTGAAGCCTAATGGTCAAGTAAAGAACTCTGGTCCTTTAGACTACAAGATTCCAGGTGTCAGAAATATCCCACGTAAATTCAATGTTACGTTACTTAAAGACTGTAAAGGAACCAAATCTCTGTATTCAGCAAAGGTAGATAATCTGTGTACTTGTATTGATTTACGATTTTGGTATTGAATACTTGAATATTCTATTAATATTTTATCACTGATATTTACTTTGCCATGCTGCATTCCATTTTTGCCTTTAATTATTCCGATATTTAAAAAAAAAATTACTTTGGTAATCTGGAATGATCATTGAAAAGAAAAACATGAATATTCATGCTGGCATTAATACGACATTGTTATCATATTTCCTCAAATTTCCTTAATGGTAGGTGATGTTTCTGATAATGAAAAATAAGCATTAGAAAAAAACCGAAAGGCAATCAAGAATGAACAATCCAGAGACACAGAAAACATTGGGCGCAAGACACAGGGCAAACACTAATAATACAAAATATGCAAAACGGAAAACTATAAAGATGAGCAACACTGACCCCACCAAAAAATCTAAACAGAATAATTTGTTTTGCAGGGTGTTGGTGAACCACCATTGTTGCTAGCTGTTTCAGTCCACAATGCATTACAGGAAGCAGTTATGGCATTCAGAAAGGATTGTGGGATTGATGATCTTTACCAGCTGCCATGTCCTGCAACAGTGGAGAAAATAAGAATGGCTTGCAATGATAACATTTTCGATAAGGTTAGAAATTGTCAATCAGTTGTCTCCCTTTGTTCCTTATCTCTTTGAGATAAATGTTTAGTGAGAGAATGATTGTTCTTTAATGCCAAGCAAGTAATTATTCATCTATATCAGGCTACTTTTTTATGAGATGACGATTATGAAAAAGATGAATGGGGAAGTAAGTGAGGTAATTTTAATTAGATTGTATAATAAATAAGGGTAATAACAAAATTACCGAACTCCGAACAATCTTACAAAGGAAAAGTCAAAACTCATAAGTGTACAAACAGACAAAATCAGTCAACAACTGGAAAACTGTGAAAACCGTAATAATGTAAGGCTACGCATCTTGTAGATATCTGATGCTTGTACTTTTCTTTACGATACAAATATTTTGCACTCTTATTGCGTTGTGTGTCTGTCATCATTATCGTTGTCTATAAACACCATTGTTTGACATGCAATAACTTTTATTTTTGTTGAACAATCTTTCTGAATGTAACATTGTTCATACAATTATTCTTTGGCACAAGCTAAACATATTAATTTGGGGAATTCTTGTCCTACCTGTTTCCAAACAAGAGGCCCTATGGTGCAAAAAAGGAAGGGTTTTTGTATGTGGAACGTTTATTATCCCTCGCCAACGAAGTTGCGAAGGGATATAATAACGCTACCGTCCTTCCGTAACATCCTTGTGAACACTCTAGAATCAACATCCTTCAAAATTGGCACATACTTAGTCCTTAGGAGAATCTGGAACCCTATTGATTTTCAAGGACAGAGGTCAAAGGTCAATGTCACCGGGTCAAATTTTTACCACATAATATCCTTGTGAATACTCTAGAATCAATATCCTTCAAAGGATTTTGACCAAACTTGGTACATACTGAGTCCTTAGGGGAGTCTGGAACCCTATTGATTTTCAAGGTCAAAGGTCAAGGTCACAGGGTCTAATTTTTAGGCGAGAGGATACGCCACGCTTTGCGTTGACCTTGTTGTACAAGCTTTTTTTTTCATTGACATTTATTTTTTTATTTCATATCTAACAATAATTGTCGATTATTAATAATAAACATTGTTTCTTTTATCTTTTTTTATTATCAGGAATCCAAGCCGCCATTTTGTTTACATTACGAAAAAAGTAGTCCGGTGAACATCGTCTATTAAAAAATAAACTGACAAAAACCCCGCCTCCATAAGCGCATATACCCAATCAGAGTATAGGATTTCTAATTATGTAAATCATATAAGAATTATATCTTAATAATTTAAAAACAATGTCATGTTGAATATTTTAATGCTATAAAATATAAGTTGTCCAATTGAGAAAATACATGATAAAAGATTGCAGAAATGCTCATTGGGGCCTCTGGTTTTCAAAATACACTTCAAAATATGATTTATCTCCGACAAAACAATTTAGAATAGAACCTTTCGATTGAGACATGTTTACTCATATTGATCATTTCAGCTGATAAAGACAGATATAGTGATGGATGTTGGAAAAGGTTTGAATCCAGCAATAGATGTTGGACAGATTGAAGGAGGGTTTGTACAGGTAAGTGATTGATTGATTGATTGGTGTTTAACATCAACTTTAGCAGTATTTCAGCTATATCGTGGGGTTACAGGTAGGTGTGAATCTGGTGAGATGACTTCTAACATAGAACATGAAAATGTTTACCAGTAAAATAGAATTGACACACAGGAATGGAGTCTTATTTTTATAAGAATGAAAATAAAGAATTATTCCAACATTACAAGAAAAAATACAAAAAGAGAAACTTTTTAATCAAAATTTTCAAATTTTCAAAACGATAATATAGTGTAGAATCATTATTTATTTCTTAACCCTCTTGATGCCAGATTTAAATAGTATGACGTTATAACGTGGCCTTTGTATCATCTTAGTTGGACGTCACCAGTGCCAGATACTTTTGACGTCTTATGAATTCGTCTGTTTTGTACAGTGACGTTAGCGTGCTCTGTTAGACTCTTGTCCATCGGTTTTTAATGCTCAATTTTTATATAAATGCATAGATCTTTTTCGTTTTAAAAATATTATCATGTCAAACAAAATGTAATGTATTTCCATGGGGAAATACATTTAATAATCAGATTTCCAAATAAAAAAAAGAGCGATTCCTGAATTTGTGCGAAAGAAAGAAAGAGCAAAATGTCCGTGTCTTGAAATGGGTCCTACCATCCCTGATGAATATGTTGCATTGTAATATTATTCTAAATCTAAGCAAAATAAAACTAAAACAATTTTCAAAAAGTATCATTATCTTTATTATAATTGTATTCAGCTCAAATCTACTTTTGCTAACAAATGTATTAGATATTTTTTTTCCATTTTATTTATTTTTTCCATTTTATTTTCTTCCATGAAATAAACCTTATCTCGATATTTCAATCGTAGTTTTTAATATAAAAACTGTAGCTATTCCTCATACATAAGTGTGGTGTGATACTTTCTAAAGCATTGTCCTATACATAGTCCTACACCACAATCAGCACACCAAGTTCTGACCCTTGAACCAGAAAACCTGCTTTTCTTTCCAGTACATACGGAACACCTTAGCCTTCTCTTTTCTGGAATATATTCTATGAAATGTCTTGCAGTGAGTCTTACTGTACGTAGCAATGATCTACGACCCGGTTATGCAGGTCCCTCTCTAAATTAACCAAGTAGCCCCTTGACTATTTCTTGCTGGAATTTGAAATGGTCCATCTTCTTTTGAATTACAAATGTGTTTTTGTAACAAATGTAAGCATTCTCTGAAATGAAATTAATATAAAGTTACCAAAATTTCCCGTTACCGTACTTTACTTTATGGTAATATATATGCTTCCGTCAACGCTTTTGTAACTCTTTAAAACCATAAAATATTACCTTGGAATTGTATTAAGTCATTTTTTCTATGTAATTTATCGTATCTAAGAAATATATTTTTGTGTACAAAATTTCAAATCCATGCACGACGAGAATGTTTCATGGAATTAAACGTTTTCGTATTAACTCGGTTTTGAAGCATTCGAATGACGACTTAGTTTCTAAAGAAAAAAATAAGTAATGTAATTATTATCAAATATGAATTGAATATCTTTTTCGTATGTTTTCAAAGTATGGGTTTGCAAAACAATTAACGTTTAGCACATCATAATAAAAGCAGATTTAAATTTTTGAACCGTCTTTTGATAAATCGATCACCATTACCCAACCAACATGACCAAAAATTCAAGTTAACAATGTACATAATATCGATCCATTTTCTTACACTCTGTCATGTCTGTAGTTAGTTATTCAATTAAAAAAAATACTGCCGCAACCATTGCTGTACTTTGGTTCTCTATACTCAGCGAAATAACAATAAAGATATGTACGGGATTCTTTTTCTTTTCGGTTTTACATTCTTTTTTTCAATTTTACCTTTTTATTCATTAAGCACTATTTTACAGTCCCATATTTGACCAGGCTCAAGCTAGCGACCAATAAGGCGATATGTCTCAAAAGGAAAAAAAAAAGATAAGAGTAAAATGAACTTTTAAAGATTTCTAGCGACCAATAAAAAATATATTACTGTAAATGCATATTCAACACAATGAATCGACATCGGGGCAGACATGAAATATTTCTATAGCCCCTCCCTCCCCCCTCCGCCCACACAATAACATGAAATATTTATATAGCCCCTCCCTCCCCCCTCCATCCACACAATACAAAGTTAACATTTGACACCCGACTGTGGACCTGATGTGCAGAATCCCACACAGGCGTTCAGGTGAGTGAAAGATCCGGGCGATACATTTTACGTTTTATTTTACATGTTCTCCCGAACATAAAATATTTCTTTTCTTTGCTGGACTGAATAACGAAGACATAAATATTTTTCGAATGGCGAGTTTACAAAACCACTTTAAATGAACACAGATTAAAAAAATATTTACTTTCATGTAAACCGTTAAATAATTTGGACAGCGTTTTGTCAAACAATATAAAGTCATAAGATTCCGGTTGACATGAAGACATCTCATCAATCTAAAAATAGTGTAATTATAGAACATTAGAAAAATATAACAGTAAGTTTTATGAAAAAATAAACAAAATCTAAATCCTGCATGTGCGTGTCACATTTATTTAATAAATAATATTATTATGTTTTATCTACATGTATTTATTTTTAAATTGTGTATTTAATGGTGTCAAATCACCAGTTTAATTCACCAATCAGAGCTTAGAACATACACAAAAGTAGTCCTTTTTAAAGAAAAAAGTTCCTTTCGCTTTGTTGTATTTTGAAAACAAAATTAAATGGAAAGGTATTAAAGTAATATGAAACAAGTTTTTGGTGAAATAAACATCTTCAAAAATATTCTTCATATGTTTACATTCCCTAATAACTAAACCATTCGTGCATGTTTGAGGACGAAAATCACGATCATCTGTGATTAAGAACAGAAAATCATTCCATCTCGTACGTGTTTTTTCAAGACAATGGCGGCTAATTAAGCTTCGGATGTACCGTTCCGATGATTGCCGATCATGAAATTTCATCACCAACTTAAACAGGTGAGCACATGTATCATTCTGGTTTTGAAAGAAGTTAAATTTCTTGCATTTCTTGCCTTGCAAAGAAATTCTTTCATGTATGTTTTACCTTGAGATTATCAATTGCAATGAATTTCATTCTGACTTAATCAGTTTATTCGAAAAACTGGACAAAAACATTGAAATCGGTAATAATGAATGGCCCCATTTGGGGAAATCGAAACAGAACCAAGAAATCTCAGAATGTACATTTCAAAACCATTATGATGAAAACATTTGGAGTTGTCAGAGAAGAAAATAAAAAATCAACAAGGGAAAAAATGCCAAAAATACGATTATTTTGTCCATGATATGTCACCGTTATGTTGACACCTACCATTTCATAACTTGGTTCGTTTATTTCTTGGTTTATTTTGGGGACAACCAATTGATTCCGTCTGGCAGTTTTTGTAAATAAATAATCTGGCCACCCAAAGTTGGGGGGAAAATCTGGCCTTTCCTCCATAGAAAATTAAAAAAATAATCTGGCCTGAACTGGGTAAACAATGTTATAACCTGTCCTGCACTTTGTGCCGAATGAATTTTCTGTCAAATATTCTAACCTGACTAATCTTGCCAGGCCCCCTCAGAATCAAATTATTTCTGAAAATTATTTGCCTATATATTATTATGAGATAAAAAAAAAATGTCTTTCTTTCACATTCTTGTCTCTTAGGCCAAATCAATTTTATATTTGAATTCTCATCCCCTCCCTCCCGATTGTTTTTTGCTTCAATTTCATAGTTTATTTTACATTCTCCGATATTTCTTTAAAATTCCTAGTGATTTTTATGAAAATGGTCAAAAAATAAATTATATATGCCTCCCTCCCTCCCCATATTTTTACTGACAGGAGGATGAGAATCTAAAAATTAATTTTGTGGCCTTATGAAATTAACTAAAAAAACACCACTACCACATAGAACAAAACTTTAGCCTGGGATATATTTGAGAGAAAAAAATCTTCCTCACATATTAATAGAAAAAAATCTGTAGATTGACAAACAAAATGTATTTACAATGCAAGAAAAAACCCGCGAAGGAAAAAAAATCTGGCCCCGATGAGAAGCCCAGCCCCTCATTTCCTTTGAAAGTAAAATAATGGTTCGTTCATGCCTTAGTGAACAACTCCTTGAATTGATAGAAAACAACATAATATTCCCTTTTCTCTTGTCATAAAAAACATTCCAAAATTTATAAGAAGCAAAATGTCATACTACAAAGATATGAACTTTTATATATAGATCAAACCGTACATACAGTTGCAACTTTTTCAGGAGTTTTGATTGGCAGTGATATTGAACATGCTGCAGTTTCTGCATACATGTAAACCAAATATGGGATTAATTAAATTGTATATTACCTGAAGGAGAATCTATACATATCATGCTACCACCCCCTACCCCTTTTCCAGGAAAGGCAAATGGTCCGTGTCTAAATAGGAAATTACTTTTAACTGTATAATTTGAAGGATTTGAAACATTTTTAATAAAAAAAACAATGTTTTAACATAATTACAAGTTGCGTATGCAGTGCCCCCTTACTGGGCCCCGCGAAATTTGCTGAATTATACACATAATGCCGTTAAAAGACATTTACGGTGGTTTAGATCATAGATGGTGATATATATTTATTTTCCATGTAAAGAGATCCTTGTTTAACGTTTCGCTAAGGGAAAATTATTTTTAATCGTGGATTGAATGGAAAATAATGGAATGTAAATCGAAACGAAAATGATGTTTACCATGTTACCTGTCAAGAAGAATCTTGGCCACTTCAGAGTTCGTTTCCAGACGAAGAGCGATCTTTATTTCCATCCAACGATCATATTCATCTCCAATATATATTCTGTTTTTGCTTAACTTAGCATTCGCTGCTTTTTTGTTTCTTTTTCTGGCAGAATCGCTCAATTTACGCTTCAGACCTGATCTCTACCGAATGAGTTCAAATCTGAGGTCAAAAGCATATGATTTGCATTATTGTGCGGGTAGCAAGAATTATCGAAGACAGAATAAAATGACGTTTTCTCCTGAATTATACATCGTAGCTCTCAAAAAGTGAATGGTTTACGTTTTTTATATATTTAATCTTTACTTATATCAGAAATTTTAAGAAAACTGAAAATAATGATTTTGACATTTCATATTACTTTAACAATGGTAGTTGCAGGTAAATATGTAAGGATTATTTTGAACCCAAATTTGGTTACATTTAGTTGTATTGGAATCCGTTATGGAGGTTTTGATGAATGACCCATAAATACGTAAATTCCGGGAATGACGTTGCTATTTGTAGAGGAGGGAATATCCCAGAGCATGGTACTTCGCTGCATATCAAAGTTGATATTTGACACCCTGCTGTGGGTTTGAGGTGCAGAAACCCACCCAGGCACTTAAGTCAGTTAAAGGCCTGGGCAATACCTTTGATTTAAACCCCAAGTGGTCAAGAACTATGCCGTCCTTAATATTTTTTTCATGTGATATTTATAGAGACCCCCTCCACAAAATTGTTTTTCATATATCAAAGTTGATATTTGACACCCTGCTGTGGACTTGAGGTGCAGAAACACACCCAGGCACTTAAGTCAGTTAAAGGCCTGGGCAATACTTTGATATTTGAAAAAAAAATTGTGGAGGGGGGGGGGGATCTCTTAAATATCACATGAAAAATATATTAAGGATGGCAGAGTTCTTGCCCACTTGGGGATTAAATCAAGACATTTCATAGAATATATTCCAGAAAAGAGAAGGCTAAGGTGTTCCTTATGTACTGGACTGGAAAGAAAAGCTTTAGCCTGGTCCATATTTGTTTACTATATATTACCTGCTTCTGTCATGAAAAAGTTGAATAAAATCTTCTTCCATAGTTTAACACTCCTAAACTGGTGGTCATACTGAAAGATAAGTTGGTCACCTAGATCGACTCCACCCATAGTTTGATTGTATTTGTGAACTACTGGAGGTGCCTTTACAACTTTTCCTTTACTGTTTGCCTGCCTTGTCATTCTGAAACGTATATAACTTATGCCAAAATCTGAATGGAAAAGACTTAACAGTGCTTCATGCATTTGTATTTTTCTTTTTGTTTACCAATGAAGTCAGTAATATTCGAATTTTACCCTTTGACCTTAAGGATACTCAGCAGTATGGATCCCAATTCTTAGGGCCACATTTCAATTTTCCGATTGGACAAAAATGATGTGTAATGAGGCGTTCTGGCATTTTAGACCTCGGAAGCTGTCTATCTCCCCTTTATAACTAAATGTTTTTACCACTATAGTTGCTATGGCAACATATAGTTTATCATTTTATTTTCATTACAGGGGTATGGTATGATGACATCTGAAGCTGTCTATCTGAAGCCTAATGGTCAAGTAAAGAACTCTGGTCCTTTAGACTACAAGATTCCAGGTGTCAGAAATATCCCACGTAAATTCAATGTTACGTTACTTAAAGACTGTAAAGGAACCAAATCTCTGTATTCAGCAAAGGTAGATAATCTGTGTACTTGTATTGATTTACGATTTTGGTATTGAATACTTGAATATTCTATTAATATTTTATCACTGATATTTACTTTGCCATGCTGCATTCCATTTTTGCCTTTAATTATTCCGATATTTAAAAAAAAAATTACTTTGGTAATCTGGAATGATCATTGAAAAGAAAAACATGAATATTCATGCTGGCATTAATACGACATTGTTATCATATTTCCTCAAATTTCCTTAATGGTAGGTGATGTTTCTGATAATGAAAAATAAGCATTAGAAAAAAACCGAAAGGCAATCAAGAATGAACAATCCAGAGACACAGAAAACATTGGGCGCAAGACACAGGGCAAACACTAATAATACAAAATATGCAAAACGGAAAACTATAAAGATGAGCAACACTGACCCCACCAAAAAATCTAAACAGAATAATTTGTTTTGCAGGGTGTTGGTGAACCACCATTGTTGCTAGCTGTTTCAGTCCACAATGCATTACAGGAAGCAGTTATGGCATTCAGAAAGGATTGTGGGATTGATGATCTTTACCAGCTGCCATGTCCTGCAACAGTGGAGAAAATAAGAATGGCTTGCAATGATAACATTTTCGATAAGGTTAGAAATTGTCAATCAGTTGTCTCCCTTTGTTCCTTATCTCTTTGAGATAAATGTTTAGTGAGAGAATGATTGTTCTTTAATGCCAAGCAAGTAATTATTCATCTATATCAGGCTACTTTTTTATGAGATGACGATTATGAAAAAGATGAATGGGGAAGTAAGTGAGGTAATTTTAATTAGATTGTATAATAAATAAGGGTAATAACAAAATTACCGAACTCCGAACAATCTTACAAAGGAAAAGTCAAAACTCATAAGTGTACAAACAGACAAAATCAGTCAACAACTGGAAAACTGTGAAAACCGTAATAATGTAAGGCTACGCATCTTGTAGATATCTGATGCTTGTACTTTTCTTTACGATACAAATATTTTGCACTCTTATTGCGTTGTGTGTCTGTCATCATTATCGTTGTCTATAAACACCATTGTTTGACATGCAATAACTTTTATTTTTGTTGAACAATCTTTCTGAATGTAACATTGTTCATACAATTATTCTTTGGCACAAGCTAAACATATTAATTTGGGGAATTCTTGTCCTACCTGTTTCCAAACAAGAGGCCCTATGGTGCAAAAAAGGAAGGGTTTTTGTATGTGGAACGTTTATTATCCCTCGCCAACGAAGTTGCGAAGGGATATAATAACGCTACCGTCCTTCCGTAACATCCTTGTGAACACTCTAGAATCAACATCCTTCAAAATTGGCACATACTTAGTCCTTAGGAGAATCTGGAACCCTATTGATTTTCAAGGACAGAGGTCAAAGGTCAATGTCACCGGGTCAAATTTTTACCACATAATATCCTTGTGAATACTCTAGAATCAATATCCTTCAAAGGATTTTGACCAAACTTGGTACATACTGAGTCCTTAGGGGAGTCTGGAACCCTATTGATTTTCAAGGTCAAAGGTCAAGGTCACAGGGTCTAATTTTTAGGCGAGAGGATACGCCACGCTTTGCGTTGACCTTGTTGTACAAGCTTTTTTTTTCATTGACATTTATTTTTTTATTTCATATCTAACAATAATTGTCGATTATTAATAATAAACATTGTTTCTTTTATCTTATTTTATTATCAGGAATCCAAGCCGCCATTTTGTTTACATTACGAAAAAAGTAGTCCGGTGAACATCGTCTATTAAAAAATAAACTGACAAAAACCCCGCCTCCATAAGCGCATATACCCAATCAGAGTATAGGATTTCTAATTATGTAAATCATATAAGAATTATATCTTAATAATTTAAAAACAATGTCATGTTGAATATTTTAATGCTATAAAATATAAGTTGTCCAATTGAGAAAATACATGATAAAAGATTGCAGAAATGCTCATTGGGGCCTCTGGTTTTCAAAATACACTTCAAAATATGATTTATCTCCGACAAAACAATTTAGAATAGAACCTTTCGATTGAGACATGTTTACTCATATTGATCATTTCAGCTGATAAAGACAGATATAGTGATGGATGTTGGAAAAGGTTTGAATCCAGCAATAGATGTTGGACAGATTGAAGGAGGGTTTGTACAGGTAAGTGATTGATTGATTGATTGGTGTTTAACATCAACTTTAGCAGTATTTCAGCTATATCGTGGGGTTACAGGTAGGTGTGAATCTGGTGAGATGACTTCTAACATAGAACATGAAAATGTTTACCAGTAAAATAGAATTGACACACAGGAATGGAGTCTTATTTTTATAAGAATGAAAATAAAGAATTATTCCAACATTACAAGAAAAAATACAAAAAGAGAAACTTTTTAATCAAAATTTTCAAATTTTCAAAACGATAATATAGTGTAGAATCATTATTTATTTCTTAACCCTCTTGATGCCAGATTTAAATAGTATGACGTTATAACGTGGCCTTTGTATCATCTTAGTTGGACGTCACCAGTGCCAGATACTTTTGACGTCTTATGAATTCGTCTGTTTTGTACAGTGACGTTAGCGTGCTCTGTTAGACTCTTGTCCATCGGTTTTTAATGCTCAATTTTTATATAAATGCATAGATCTTTTTCGTTTTAAAAATATTATCATGTCAAACAAAATGTAATGTATTTCCATGGGGAAATACATTTAATAATCAGATTTCCAAATAAAAAAAAGAGCGATTCCTGAATTTGTGCGAAAGAAAGAAAGAGCAAAATGTCCGTGTCTTGAAATGGGTCCTACCATCCCTGATGAATATGTTGCATTGTAATATTATTCTAAATCTAAGCAAAATAAAACTAAAACAATTTTCAAAAAGTATCATTATCTTTATTATAATTGTATTCAGCTCAAATCTACTTTTGCTAACAAATGTATTAGATATTTTTTTTCCATTTTATTTATTTTTTCCATTTTATTTTCTTCCATGAAATAAACCTTATCTCGATATTTCAATCGTAGTTTTTAATATAAAAACTGTAGCTATTCCTCATACATAAGTGTGGTGTGATACTTTCTAAAGCATTGTCCTATACATAGTCCTACACCACAATCAGCACACCAAGTTCTGACCCTTGAACCAGAAAACCTGCTTTTCTTTCCAGTACATACGGAACACCTTAGCCTTCTCTTTTCTGGAATATATTCTATGAAATGTCTTGCAGTGAGTCTTACTGTACGTAGCAATGATCTACGACCCGGTTATGCAGGTCCCTCTCTAAATTAACCAAGTAGCCCCTTGACTATTTCTTGCTGGAATTTGAAATGGTCCATCTTCTTTTGAATTACAAATGTGTTTTTGTAACAAATGTAAGCATTCTCTGAAATGAAATTAATATAAAGTTACCAAAATTTCCCGTTACCGTACTTTACTTTATGGTAATATATATGCTTCCGTCAACGCTTTTGTAACTCTTTAAAACCATAAAATATTACCTTGGAATTGTATTAAGTCATTTTTTCTATGTAATTTATCGTATCTAAGAAATATATTTTTGTGTACAAAATTTCAAATCCATGCACGACGAGAATGTTTCATGGAATTAAACGTTTTCGTATTAACTCGGTTTTGAAGCATTCGAATGACGACTTAGTTTCTAAAGAAAAAAATAAGTAATGTAATTATTATCAAATATGAATTGAATATCTTTTTCGTATGTTTTCAAAGTATGGGTTTGCAAAACAATTAACGTTTAGCACATCATAATAAAAGCAGATTTAAATTTTTGAACCGTCTTTTGATAAATCGATCACCATTACCCAACCAACATGACCAAAAATTCAAGTTAACAATGTACATAATATCGATCCATTTTCTTACACTCTGTCATGTCTGTAGTTAGTTATTCAATTAAAAAAAATACTGCCGCAACCATTGCTGTACTTTGGTTCTCTATACTCAACGAAATAACAATAAAGATATGTACGGGATTCTTTTTCTTTTCGGTTTTACATTCTTTTTTTCAATTTTACCTTTTTATTCATTAAGCACTATTTTACAGTCCCATATTTGACCAGGCTCAAGCTAGCGACCAATAAGGCGATATGTCTCAAAAGGAAAAAAAAAAGATAAGAGTAAAATGAACTTTTAAAGATTTCTAGCGACCAATAAAAAATATATTACTGTAAATGCATATTCAACACAATGAATCGACATCGGGGCAGACATGAAATATTTCTATAGCCCCTCCCTCCCCCCTCCGCCCACACAATAACATGAAATATTTCTATAGCCCCTCCCTCCCCCCTCCATCCACACAATACAAAGTTAACATTTGACACCCGACTGTGGACCTGATGTGCAGAATCCCACACAGGCGTTCAGGTGAGTGAAAGACCCGGGCGATACATTTTACGTTTTATTTCACATGTTCTCCCGAACATAAAATATTTCTTTTCTTTGCTGGACTGAATAACGAAGACATAAATATTTTTCGAATGGCGAGTTTACAAAACCACTTTAAATGAACACAGATTAAAAAAATATTTACTTTCATGTAAACCGTTAAATAATTTGGACAGCGTTTTGTCAAACAATATAAAGTCATAAGATTCCGGTTGACATGAAGACATCTCATCAATCTAAAAATAGTGTAATTATAGAACATTAGAAAAATATAACAGTAAGTTTTATGAAAAAATAAACAAAATCTAAATCCTGCATGTGCGTGTCACATTTATTTAATAAATAATATTATTATGTTTTATCTACATGTATTTATTTTTAAATTGTGTATTTAATGGTGTCAAATCACCAGTTTAATTCACCAATCAGAGCTTAGAACATACACAAAAGTAGTCCTTTTTAAAGAAAAAAGTTCCTTTCGCTTTGTTGTATTTTGAAAACAAAATTAAATGGAAAGGTATTAAAGTAATATGAAACAAGTTTTTGGTGAAATAAACATCTTCAAAAATATTCTTCATATGTTTACATTCCCTAATAACTAAACCATTCGTGCATGTTTGAGGACGAAAATCACGATCATCTGTGATTAAGAACAGAAAATCATTCCATCTCGTACGTGTTTTTTCAAGACAATGGCGGCTAATTAAGCTTCGGATGTACCGTTCCGATGATTGCCGATCATGAAATTTCATCACCAACGTAAACAGGTGAGCACATGTATCATTCTGGTTTTGAAAGAAGTTAAATTTCTTGCATTTCTTGCCTTGCAAAGAAATTCTTTCATGTATGTTTTACCTTGAGATTATCAATTGCAATGAATTTCATTCTGACTTAATCAGTTTATTCGAAAAACTGGACAAAAACATTGAAATCGGTAATAATGAATGGCCCCATTTGGGGAAATCGAAACAGAACCAAGAAATCTCAGAATGTACATTTCAAAACCATTATGATGAAAACATTTGGAGTTGTCAGAGAAGAAAATAAAAAATCAACAAGGAAAAAAATGCCAAAAATACGATTATTTTGTCCATGATATGTCACCGTTATGTTGACACCTACCATTTCATAACTTGGTTCGTTTATTTCTTGGTTTATTTTGGGGACAACCAATTGATTCCGTCTGGCAGTTTTTGTAAATAAATAATCTGGCCACCCAAAGTTGGGGGAAAAATCTGGCCTTTCCTCCATAGAAAATTAAAAAAATAATCTGGCCTGAACTGGGTAAACAATGTTATAACCTGTCCTGCACTTTGTGCCGAATGAATTTTCTGTCAAATATTCTAACCTGACTAATCTTGCCAGGCCCCCTCAGAATCAAATTATTTCTGAAAATTATTTGCCTATATATTATTATGAGATAAAAAAAAAATGTCTTTCTTTCACATTCTTGTCTCTTAGGCCAAATCAATTTTATATTTGAATTCTCATCCCCTCCCTCCCGATTGTTTTTTGCTTCAATTTCATAGTTTATTTTACATTCTCAGATATTTCTTTAAAATTCCTAGTGATTTTTATGAAAATGGTCAAAAAATAAATTATATATGTCTCCCTCCCTCCCCATATTTTTACTGACAGGAGGATGAGAATCTAAAAATTAATTTTGTGGCCTTATGAAATTAACTAAAAAAACACCACTACCACATAGAACAAAACTTTAGCCTGGGATATATTTGAGAGAAAAAAATCTTCCTCACATATTAATAGAAAAAAATCTGTAGATTGACAAACAAAATGTATTTACAATGCAAGAAAAAACCCGCGAAGGAAAAAAATCTGGCCCCGATGAGAAGCCCAGCCCCTCATTTCCTTTGAAAGTAAAATAATGGTTCGTTCATGCCTTAGTGAACAACTCCTTGAATTGATAGAAAACAACATAATATTCCCTTTTCTCTTGTCATCAAAAACATTCCAAAATTTATAAGAAGCAAAATGTCATACTACAAAGATATGAACTTTTATATATAGATCAAACCGTACATACAGTTGCAACTTTTTCAGGAGTTTTGATTGGCAATGATATTGAACATGCTGCAGTTTCTGCATACATGTAAACCAAATATGGGATTAATTAAATTGTATATTACCTGAAGGAGAATCTATACATATTATGCTACCACCCCCTACCCCTTTTCCAGGAAAGGCAAATGGTCCGTGTCTAAATAGGAAATTACTTTTAACTGTATAATTTGAAGGATTTGAAACATTTTTAATAAAAAAAACAATGTTTTAACATAATTACAAGTTGCGTATGCAGTGCCCCCTTACTGGGCCCCGCGAAATTTGCTGAATTATACACATAATGCCGTTAAAAGACATTTACGGTGGTTTAGATCATAGATGGTGATATATATTTATTTTCCATGTAAAGAGATCCTTGTTTAACGTTTCGCTAAGGGAAAATTATTTTTAATCGTGGATTGAATGGAAAATAATGGAATGTAAATCGAAACGAAAATGATGTTTACCATGTTACCTGTCAAGAAGAATCTTGGCCACTTCAGAGTTCGTTTCCAGACGAAGAGCGATCTTTATTTCCATCCAACGATCATATTCATCTCCAATATATATTCTGTTTTTGCTTAACTTAGCATTCGCTGCTTTTTTGTTTCTTTTTCTGGCAGAATCGCTCAATTTACGCTTCAGACCTGATCTCTACCGAATGAGTTCAAATCTGAGGTCAAAAGCATATGATTTGCATTATTGTGCGGGTAGCAAGAATTATCGAAGACAGAATAAAATGACGTTTTCTCCTGAATTATACATCGTAGCTCTCAAAAAGTGAATGGTTTACGTTCTTTATATATTTAATCTTTACTTATATCAGAAATTTTAAGAAAACTGAAAATAATGATTTTGACATTTCATATTACTTTAACAATGGTAGTTGCAGGTAAATATGTAAGGATTATTTTGAACCCAAATTTGGTTACATTTAGTTGTATTGGAATCCGTTATGGAGGTCTTGATGAATGACCCATAAATACGTAAATTCCGGGAATGACGTTGCTATTTGTAGAGGAGGGAATATCCCAGAGCATGGTACTTCGCTGCATATCAAAGTTGATATTTGACACCCTGCTGTGGGCTTGAGGTGCAGAAACCCACCCAGGCACTTAAGTCAGTTAAAGGCCTGGGCAATACCTTTGATTTAAACCCCAAGTGGTCAAGAACTATGCCGTCCTTAATATATTTTTCATGTGATATTTATAGAGACCCCCTCCACAAAATTGTTTTTCATATATCAAAGTTGATATTTGACACCCTGCTGTGGACTTGAGGTGCAGAAACACACCCAGGCACTTAAGTCAGTTAAAGGCCAGGGCAATACTTTGATATTTGAAAAAAAAATTGTGGAGGGGGGGGGGGATCTCTTAAATATCACATGAAAAATATATTAAGGATGGCAGAGTTCTTGCCCACTTGGGGATTAAATCAAGACATTTCATAGAATATATTCCAGAAAAGAGAAGGCTAAGGTGTTCCTTATGTACTGGACTGGAAAGAAAAGCTTTAGCCTGGTCCATATTTGTTTACTATATATTACCTGCTTCTGTCATGAAAAAGTTGAATAAAATCTTCTTCCATAGTTTAACACTCCTAAACTGGTGGTCATACTGAAAGATAAGTTGGTCACCTAGATCGACTCCACCCATAGTTTGATTGTATTTGTGAACTACTGGAGGTGCCTTTACAACTTTTCCTTTACTGTTTGCCTGCCTTGTCATTCTGAAACGTATATAACTTATGCCAAAATCTGAATGGAAAAGACTTAACAGTGCTTCATGCATTTGTATTTTTCTTTTTGTTTACCAATGAAGTCAGTAATATTCGAATTTTAACCTTTGACCTTAAGGATACTCAGCAGTATGGATCCCAATTCTTAGGGCCACATTTCAATTTTCCGATTGGACAAAAATGATGTGTAATGAGGCGTTCTGGCATTTTAGACCTCGGAAGCTGTCTATCTCCCCTTTATAACTAAATGTTTTTACCACTATAGTTGCTATGGCAACATATAGTTTATCATTTTATTTTCATTACAGGGGTATGGTATGATGACATCTGAAGCTGTCTATCTGAAGCCTAATGGTCAAGTAAAGAACTCTGGTCCTTTAGACTACAAGATTCCAGGTGTCAGAAATATCCCACGTAAATTCAATGTTACGTTACTTAAAGACTGTAAAGGAACCAAATCTCTGTATTCAGCAAAGGTAGATAATCTGTGTACTTGTATTGATTTACGATTTTGGTATTGAATACTTGAATATTCTATTAATATTTTATCACTGATATTTACTTTGCCATGCTGCATTCCATTTTTGCCTTTAATTATTCCGATATTTAAAAAAAAAATTACTTTGGTAATCTGGAATGATCATTGAAAAGAAAAACATGAATATTCATGCTGGCATTAATACGACATTGTTATCATATTTCCTCAAATTTCCTTAATGGTAGGTGATGTTTCTGATAATGAAAAATAAGCATTAGAAAAAAACCGAAAGGCAATCAAGAATGAACAATCCAGAGACACAGAAAACATTGGGCGCAAGACACAGGGCAAACACTAATAATACAAAATATGCAAAACGGAAAACTATAAAGATGAGCAACACTGACCCCACCAAAAAATCTAAACAGAATAATTTGTTTTGCAGGGTGTTGGTGAACCACCATTGTTGCTAGCTGTTTCAGTCCACAATGCATTACAGGAAGCAGTTATGGCATTCAGAAAGGATTGTGGGATTGATGATCTTTACCAGCTGCCATGTCCTGCAACAGTGGAGAAAATAAGAATGGCTTGCAATGATAACATTTTCGATAAGGTTAGAAATTGTCAATCAGTTGTCTCCCTTTGTTCCTTATCTCTTTGAGATAAATGTTTAGTGAGAGAATGATTGTTCTTTAATGCCAAGCAAGTAATTATTCATCTATATCAGGCTACTTTTTTATGAGATGACGATTATGAAAAAGATGAATGGGGAAGTAAGTGAGGTAATTTTAATTAGATTGTATAATAAATAAGGGTAATAACAAAATTACCGAACTCCGAACAATCTTACAAAGGAAAAGTCAAAACTCATAAGTGTACAAACAGACAAAATCAGTCAACAACTGGAAAACTGTGAAAACCGTAATAATGTAAGGCTACGCATCTTGTAGATATCTGATGCTTGTACTTTTCTTTACGATACAAATATTTTGCACTCTTATTGCGTTGTGTGTCTGTCATCATTATCGTTGTCTATAAACACCATTGTTTGACATGCAATAACTTTTATTTTTGTTGAACAATCTTTCTGAATGTAACATTGTTCATACAATTATTCTTTGGCACAAGCTAAATATATTGATTTGGGGAATTCTTGTCCTACCTGTTTCCAAACAAGAGGCCCTATGGTGCAAAAAAGGAAGGGTTTTTGTATGTGGAACGTTTATTATCCCTCGCCAACGAAGTTGCGAAGGGATATAATAACGCTACCGTCCTTCCGTAACATCCTTGTGAACACTCTAGAATCAACATCCTTCAAAATTGGCACATACTTAGTCCTTAGGAGAATCTGGAACCCTATTGATTTTCAAGGACAGAGGTCAAAGGTCAATGTCACCGGGTCAAATTTTTACCACATAATATCCTTGTGAATACTCTAGAATCAATATCCTTCAAAGGATTTTGAGCAAACTTGGTACATACTCTGTCCTTAGGGGAGTCTGGAACCCTATTGATTTTCAAGGTCAAAGGTCAAGGTCACAGGGTCTAATTTTTAGGCGAGAGGATACGCCACGCTTTGCGTTGACCTTGTTGTACAAGCTTTTTTTTTCATTGACATTTATTTTTTTATTTCATATCTAACAATAATTGTCGATTATTAATAATAAACATTGTTTCTTTTATCTTTTTTTATTATCAGGAATCCAAGCCGCCATTTTGTTTACATTACGAAAAAAGTAGTCCGGTGAACATCGTCTATTAAAAAATAAACTGACAAAAACCCCGCCTCCATAAGCGCATATACCCAATGAGAGTATAGGATTTCTAATTATGTAAATCATATAAGAATTATATCTTAATAATTTAAAAACAATGTCATGTTGAATATTTTAATGCTATAAAATATAAGTTGTCCAATTGAGAAAATACACGATAAAAGATTGCAGAAATGCTCATTGGGGCCTCTGGTTTTCAAAATACACTTCAAAATATGATTTATCTCCGACAAAACAATTTAGAATAGAACCTTTCGATTGAGACATGTTTACTCATATTGATCATTTCAGCTGATAAAGACAGATATAGTGATGGATGTTGGAAAAGGTTTGAATCCAGCAATAGATGTTGGACAGATTGAAGGAGGGTTTGTACAGGTAAGTGATTGATTGATTGATTGGTGTTTAACATCAACTTTAGCAGTATTTCAGCTATATCGTGGGGTTACAGGTAGGTGTGAATCTGGTGAGATGACTTCTAACATAGAACATGAAAATGTTTACCAGTAAAATAGAATTGACACACAGGAATGGAGTCTTATTTTTATAAGAATGAAAATAAAGAATTATTCCAACATTACAAGAAAAAATACAAAAAGAGAAACTTTTTAATCAAAATTTTCAAATTTTCAAAACGATAATATAGTGTAGAATCATTATTTATTTCTTAACCCTCTTGATGCCAGATTTAAATAGTATGACGTTATAACGTGGCCTTTGTATCATCTTAGTTGGACGTCACCAGTGCCAGATACTTTTGACGTCTAATGAATTCGTCTGTTTTGTACAGTGACGTTAGCGTGCTCTGTTAGACTCTTGTCCATCGGTTTTAAATGCTCAATTTTTATATAAATGCATAGATCTTTTTCGTTTTAAAAATATTATCATGTCAAACAAAATGTAATGTATTTCCATGGGGAAATACATTTAATAATCAGATTTCCAAATAAAAAAAAGAGCGATTCCTGAATTTGTGCGAAAGAAAGAAAGAGCAAAATGTCCGTGTCTTGAAATGGGTCCTACCATCCCTGATGAATATGTTGCATTGTAATATTATTCTAAATCTAAGCAAAATAAAACTAAAACAATTTTCAAAAAGTATCATTATCTTTATTATAATTGTATTCAGCTCAAATCTACTTTTGCTAACAAATGTATTAGATATTTGTTTTCCATTTTATTTTCTTCCATGAAATAAACCTTATCTCGATATTTCAATCGTAGTTTTTAATATAAAACTGTAGCTATTCCTCATACATAAGTGTGGTGTGATACTTTCTAAAGCATTGTCCTATACATAGTCCTACACCACAATCAGCACACCAAGTTCTGACCCTTGAACCAGAAAACCTGCTTTTCTTTCCAGTACATACGGAACACCTTAGCCTTCTCTTTTCTGGAATATATTCTATGAAATGTCTTGCAGTGAGTCTTACTGTACGTAGCAATGATCTACGACCCGGTTGTGCAGGTCCCTCTCTAAATTAACCAAGTAGCCCCTTGACTATTTCTTGCTGGAATTTGAAATGGTCCATCTTCTTTTGAATTACAAATGTGTTTTTGTAACAAATGTAAGCATTCTCTGAAATGAAATTAATATAAAGTTACCAAAATTTCCCGTTACCGTACTTTACTTTATGGTAATATATATGCTTCCGTCAACGCTTTTGTAACTCTTTAAAACCATAAAATATTACCTTGGAATTGTATTAAGTCATTTTTTCTATGTAATTTATCGTATCTAAGAAATATATTTTTGTGTACAAAATTTCAAATCCATGCACGACGAGAATGTTTCATGGAATAAAATGTTTTCGTATTAACTCGGTTTTGAAGCATTCGAATGACGACTTAGTTTCTAAAGAAAAAAATAAGTAATGTAATTATTATCAAATATGAATTGAATATCTTTTTCGTATGTTTTCAAAGTATGGGTTTGCAAAACAATTAACGTTTAGCACATCATAATAAAAGCAGATTTAAATTTTTGAACCGTCTTTTGATAAATCGATCACCATTACCCAACCAACATGACCAAAAATTCAAGTTAACAATGTACATAATATCGATCCATTTTCTTACACTCTGTCATGTCTGTAGTTAGTTATTCAATTAAAAAAAATACTGCCGCAACCATTGCTGTACTTTGGTTCTCTATACTCAGCGAAATAACAATAAAGATATGTACGGGATTCTTTTTCTTTTCGGTTTTACATTCTTTTTTTCAATTTTACCTTTTTATTCATTAAGCACTATTTTACAGTCCCATATTTGACCAGGCTCAAGCTAGCGACCAATAAGGCGATATGTCTCAAAAGGAAAAAAAAAAGATAAGAGTAAAATGAACTTTTAAAGATTTCTAGCGACCAATAAAAAATATATTACTGTAAATGCATATTCAACACAATGAATCGACATCGGGGCAGACATGAAATATTTCTATAGCCCCTCCCTCCCCCCTCCGCCCACACAATAACATGAAATATTTCAATAGCCCCTCCCTCCCCCCTCCATCCACACAATACAAAGTTAACATTTGACACCCGACTGTGGACCTGATGTGCAGAATCCCACACAGGCGTTCAGGTGAGTGAAAGACCCGGGCGATACATTTTACGTTTTATTTCACATGTTCTCCCGAACATAAAATATTTCTTTTCTTTGCTGGACTGAATAACGAAGACATAAATATTTTTCGAATGGCGAGTTTACAAAACCACTTTAAATGAACACAGATTAAAAAAATATTTACTTTCATGTAAACCGTTAAATAATTTGGACAGCGTTTTGTCAAACAATATAAAGTCATAAGATTCCGGTTGACATGAAGACATCTCATCAATCTAAAAATAGTGTAATTATAGAACATTAGAAAAATATAACAGTAAGTTTTATGAAAAAATAAACAAAATCTAAATCCTGCATGTGCGTGTCACATTTATTTAATAAATAATATTATTATGTTTTATCTACATGTATTTATTTTTAAATTGTGTATTTAATGGTGTCAAATCACCAGTTTAATTCACCAATCAGAGCTTAGAACATACACAAAAGTAGTCCTTTTTAAAGAAAAAAGTTCCTTTCGCTTTGTTGTATTTTGAAAACAAAATTAAATGGAAAGGTATTAAAGTAATATGAAACAAGTTTTTGGTGAAATAAACATCTTCAAAAATATTCTTCATATGTTTACATTCCCTAATAACTAAACCATTCGTGCATGTTTGAGGACGAAAATCACGATCATCTGTGATTAAGAACAGAAAATCATTCCATCTCGTACGTGTTTTTTCAAGACAATGGCGGCTAATTAAGCTTCGGATGTACCGTTCCGATGATTGCCGATCATGAAATTTCATCACCAACGTAAACAGGTGAGCACATGTATCATTCTGGTTTTGAAAGAAGTTAAATTTCTTGCATTTCTTGCCTTGCAAAGAAATTCTTTCATGTATGTTTTACCTTGAGATTATCAATTGCAATGAATTTCATTCTGACTTAATCAGTTTATTCGAAAAACTGGACAAAAACATTGAAATCGGTAATAATGAATGGCCCCATTTGGGGAAATCGAAACAGAACCAAGAAATCTCAGAATGTACATTTCAAAACCATTATGATGAAAACATTTGGAGTTGTCAGAGAAGAAAATAAAAAATCAACAAGGAAAAAAATGCCAAAAATACGATTATTTTGTCCATGATATGTCACCGTTATGTTGACACCTACCATTTCATAACTTGGTTCGTTTATTTCTTGGTTTATTTTGGGGACAACCAATTGATTCCGTCTGGCAGTTTTTGTAAATAAATAATCTGGCCACCCAAAGTTGGGGGAAAAATCTGGCCTTTCCTCCATAGAAAATTAAAAAAATAATCTGGCCTGAACTGGGTAAACAATGTTATAACCTGTCCTGCACTTTGTGCCGAATGAATTTTCTGTCAAATATTCTAACCTGACTAATCTTGCCAGGCCCCCTCAGAATCAAATTATTTCTGAAAATTATTTGCCTATATATTATTATGAGATAAAAAAAAAATGTCTTTCTTTCACATTCTTGTCTCTTAGGCCAAATCAATTTTATATTTGAATTCTCATCCCCTCCCTCCCGATTGTTTTTTGCTTCAATTTCATAGTTTATTTTACATTCTCAGATATTTCTTTAAAATTCCTAGTGATTTTTATGAAAATGGTCAAAAAATAAATTATATATGTCTCCCTCCCTCCCCATATTTTTACTGACAGGAGGATGAGAATCTAAAAATTAATTTTGTGGCCTTATGAAATTAACTAAAAAAACACCACTACCACATAGAACAAAACTTTAGCCTGGGATATATTTGAG
Source organism: Bathymodiolus brooksi (assembly GCA_963680875.1). Taxonomy (NCBI): domain Eukaryota; kingdom Metazoa; phylum Mollusca; class Bivalvia; order Mytilida; family Modiolidae; genus Bathymodiolus; species Bathymodiolus brooksi. Next base: position 99,017,047 of record OY804584.1, read on the forward strand.
AGAAAAAAATCTTCCTCACATATTAATAGAAAAAAATCTGTAGATTGACAAACAAAATGTATTTACAATGCAAGAAAAAACCCGCGAAGGAAAAAAATCTGGCCCCGATGAGAAGCCCAGCCCCTCATTTCCTTTGAAAGTAAAATAATGGTTCGTTCATGCCTTAGTGAACAACTCCTTGAATTGATAGAAAACAACATAATATTCCCTTTTCTCTTGTCATCAAAAACATTCCAAAATTTATAAGAAGCAAAATGTCATACTACAAAGATATGAACTTTTATATATAGATCAAACCGTACATACAGTTGCAACTTTTTCAGGAGTTTTGATTGGCAATGATATTGAACATGCTGCAGTTTCTGCATACATGTAAACCAAATATGGGATTAATTAAATTGTATATTACCTGAAGGAGAATCTATACATATTATGCTACCACCCCCTACCCCTTTTCCAGGAAAGGCAAATGGTCCGTGTCTAAATAGGAAATTACTTTTAACTGTATAATTTGAAGGATTTGAAACATTTTTAATAAAAAAAACAATGTTTTAACATAATTACAAGTTGCGTATGCAGTGCCCCCTTACTGGGCCCCGCGAAATTTGCTGAATTATACACATAATGCCGTTAAAAGACATTTACGGTGGTTTAGATCATAGATGGTGATATATATTTATTTTCCATGTAAAGAGATCCTTGTTTAACGTTTCGCTAAGGGAAAATTATTTTTAATCGTGGATTGAATGGAAAATAATGGAATGTAAATCGAAACGAAAATGATGTTTACCATGTTACCTGTCAAGAAGAATCTTGGCCACTTCAGAGTTCGTTTCCAGACGAAGAGCGATCTTTATTTCCATCCAACGATCATATTCATCTCCAATATATATTCTGTTTTTGCTTAACTTAGCATTCGCTGCTTTTTTGTTTCTTTTTCTGGCAGAATCGCTCAATTTACGCTTCAGACCTGATCTCTACCGAATGAGTTCAAATCTGAGGTCAAAAGCATATGATTTGCATTATTGTGCGGGTAGCAAGAATTATCGAAGACAGAATAAAATGACGTTTTCTCCTGAATTATACATCGTAGCTCTCAAAAAGTGAATGGTTTACGTTCTTTATATATTTAATCTTTACTTATATCAGAAATTTTAAGAAAACTGAAAATAATGATTTTGACATTTCATATTACTTTAACAATGGTAGTTGCAGGTAAATATGTAAGGATTATTTTGAACCCAAATTTGGTTACATTTAGTTGTATTGGAATCCGTTATGGAGGTCTTGATGAATGACCCATAAATACGTAAATTCCGGGAATGACGTTGCTATTTGTAGAGGAGGGAATATCCCAGAGCATGGTACTTCGCTGCATATCAAAGTTGATATTTGACACCCTGCTGTGGGCTTGAGGTGCAGAAACCCACCCAGGCACTTAAGTCAGTTAAAGGCCTGGGCAATACCTTTGATTTAAACCCCAAGTGGTCAAGAACTATGCCGTCCTTAATATATTTTTCATGTGATATTTATAGAGACCCCCTCCACAAAATTGTTTTTCATATATCAAAGTTGATATTTGACACCCTGCTGTGGACTTGAGGTGCAGAAACACACCCAGGCACTTAAGTCAGTTAAAGGCCAGGGCAATACTTTGATATTTGAAAAAAAAATTGTGGAGGGGGGGGGGGATCTCTTAAATATCACATGAAAAATATATTAAGGATGGCAGAGTTCTTGCCCACTTGGGGATTAAATCAAGACATTTCATAGAATATATTCCAGAAAAGAGAAGGCTAAGGTGTTCCTTATGTACTGGACTGGAAAGAAAAGCTTTAGCCTGGTCCATATTTGTTTACTATATATTACCTGCTTCTGTCATGAAAAAGTTGAATAAAATCTTCTTCCATAGTTTAACACTCCTAAACTGGTGGTCATACTGAAAGATAAGTTGGTCACCTAGATCGACTCCACCCATAGTTTGATTGTATTTGTGAACTACTGGAGGTGCCTTTACAACTTTTCCTTTACTGTTTGCCTGCCTTGTCATTCTGAAATGTATATAACTTATGCCAAAATCTGAATGGAAAAGACTTAACAGTGCTTCATGCATTTGTATTTTTCTTTTTGTTTACCAATGAAGTCAGTAATATTCGAATTTTAACCTTTGACCTTAAGGATACTCAGCAGTATGGATCCCAATTCTTAGGGCCACATTTCAATTTTCCGATTGGACAAAAATGATGTGTAATGAGGCGTTCTGGCATTTTAGACCTCGGAAGCTGTCTATCTCCCCTTTATAACTAAATGTTTTTACCACTATAGTTGCTATGGCAACATATAGTTTATCATTTTATTTTCATTACAGGGGTATGGTATGATGACATCTGAAGCTGTCTATCTGAAGCCTAATGGTCAAGTAAAGAACTCTGGTCCTTTAGACTACAAGATTCCAGGTGTCAGAAATATCCCACGTAAATTCAATGTTACGTTACTTAAAGACTGTAAAGGAACCAAATCTCTGTATTCAGCAAAGGTAGATAATCTGTGTACTTGTATTGATTTACGATTTTGGTATTGAATACTTGAATATTCTATTAATATTTTATCACTGATATTTACTTTGCCATGCTGCATTCCATTTTTGCCTTTAATTATTCCGATATTTAAAAAAAAAATTACTTTGGTAATCTGGAATGATCATTGAAAAGAAAAACATGAATATTCATGCTGGCATTAATACGACATTGTTATCATATTTCCTCAAATTTCCTTAATGGTAGGTGATGTTTCTGATAATGAAAAATAAGCATTAGAAAAAAACCGAAAGGCAATCAAGAATGAACAATCCAGAGACACAGAAAACATTGGGCGCAAGACACAGGGCAAACACTAATAATACAAAATATGCAAAACGGAAAACTATAAAGATGAGCAACACTGACCCCACCAAAAAATCTAAACAGAATAATTTGTTTTGCAGGGTGTTGGTGAACCACCATTGTTGCTAGCTGTTTCAGTCCACAATGCATTACAGGAAGCAGTTATGGCATTCAGAAAGGATTGTGGGATTGATGATCTTTACCAGCTGCCATGTCCTGCAACAGTGGAGAAAATAAGAATGGCTTGCAATGATAACATTTTCGATAAGGTTAGAAATTGTCAATCAGTTGTCTCCCTTTGTTCCTTATCTCTTTGAGATAAATGTTTAGTGAGAGAATGATTGTTCTTTAATGCCAAGCAAGTAATTATTCATCTATATCAGGCTACTTTTTTATGAGATGACGATTATGAAAAAGATGAATGGGGAAGTAAGTGAGGTAATTTTAATTAGATTGTATAATAAATAAGGGTAATAACAAAATTACCGAACTCCGAACAATCTTACAAAGGAAAAGTCAAAACTCATAAGTGTACAAACAGACAAAATCAGTCAACAACTGGAAAACTGTGAAAACCGTAATAATGTAAGGCTACGCATCTTGTAGATATCTGATGCTTGTACTTTTCTTTACGATACAAATATTTTGCACTCTTATTGCGTTGTGTGTCTGTCATCATTATCGTTGTCTATAAACACCATTGTTTGACATGCAATAACTTTTATTTTTGTTGAACAATCTTTCTGAATGTAACATTGTTCATACAATTATTCTTTGGCACAAGCTAAATATATTGATTTGGGGAATTCTTGTCCTACCTGTTTCCAAACAAGAGGCCCTATGGTGCAAAAAAGGAAGGGTTTTTGTATGTGGAACGTTTATTATCCCTCGCCAACGAAGTTGCGAAGGGATATAATAACGCTACCGTCCTTCCGTAACATCCTTGTGAACACTCTAGAATCAACATCCTTCAAAATTGGCACATACTTAGTCCTTAGGAGAATCTGGAACCCTATTGATTTTCAAGGACAGAGGTCAAAGGTCAATGTCACCGGGTCAAATTTTTACCACATAATATCCTTGTGAATACTCTAGAATCAATATCCTTCAAAGGATTTTGAGCAAACTTGGTACATACTCTGTCCTTAGGGGAGTCTGGAACCCTATTGATTTTCAAGGTCAAAGGTCAAGGTCACAGGGTCTAATTTTTAGGCGAGAGGATACGCCACGCTTTGCGTTGACCTTGTTGTACAAGCTTTTTTTTTCATTGACATTTATTTTTTTATTTCATATCTAACAATAATTGTCGATTATTAATAATAAACATTGTTTCTTTTATCTTTTTTTATTATCAGGAATCCAAGCCGCCATTTTGTTTACATTACGAAAAAAGTAGTCCGGTGAACATCGTCTATTAAAAAATAAACTGACAAAAACCCCGCCTCCATAAGCGCATATACCCAATGAGAGTATAGGATTTCTAATTATGTAAATCATATAAGAATTATATCTTAATAATTTAAAAACAATGTCATGTTGAATATTTTAATGCTATAAAATATAAGTTGTCCAATTGAGAAAATACACGATAAAAGATTGCAGAAATGCTCATTGGGGCCTCTGGTTTTCAAAATACACTTCAAAATATGATTTATCTCCGACAAAACAATTTAGAATAGAACCTTTCGATTGAGACATGTTTACTCATATTGATCATTTCAGCTGATAAAGACAGATATAGTGATGGATGTTGGAAAAGGTTTGAATCCAGCAATAGATGTTGGACAGATTGAAGGAGGGTTTGTACAGGTAAGTGATTGATTGATTGATTGGTGTTTAACATCAACTTTAGCAGTATTTCAGCTATATCGTGGGGTTACAGGTAGGTGTGAATCTGGTGAGATGACTTCTAACATAGAACATGAAAATGTTTACCAGTAAAATAGAATTGACACACAGGAATGGAGTCTTATTTTTATAAGAATGAAAATAAAGAATTATTCCAACATTACAAGAAAAAATACAAAAAGAGAAACTTTTTAATCAAAATTTTCAAATTTTCAAAACGATAATATAGTGTAGAATCATTATTTATTTCTTAACCCTCTTGATGCCAGATTTAAATAGTATGACGTTATAACGTGGCCTTTGTATCATCTTAGTTGGACGTCACCAGTGCCAGATACTTTTGACGTCTAATGAATTCGTCTGTTTTGTACAGTGACGTTAGCGTGCTCTGTTAGACTCTTGTCCATCGGTTTTAAATGCTCAATTTTTATATAAATGCATAGATCTTTTTCGTTTTAAAAATATTATCATGTCAAACAAAATGTAATGTATTTCCATGGGGAAATACATTTAATAATCAGATTTCCAAATAAAAAAAAGAGCGATTCCTGAATTTGTGCGAAAGAAAGAAAGAGCAAAATGTCCGTGTCTTGAAATGGGTCCTACCATCCCTGATGAATATGTTGCATTGTAATATTATTCTAAATCTAAGCAAAATAAAACTAAAACAATTTTCAAAAAGTATCATTATCTTTATTATAATTGTATTCAGCTCAAATCTACTTTTGCTAACAAATGTATTAGATATTTGTTTTCCATTTTATTTTCTTCCATGAAATAAACCTTATCTCGATATTTCAATCGTAGTTTTTAATATAAAACTGTAGCTATTCCTCATACATAAGTGTGGTGTGATACTTTCTAAAGCATTGTCCTATACATAGTCCTACACCACAATCAGCACACCAAGTTCTGACCCTTGAACCAGAAAACCTGCTTTTCTTTCCAGTACATACGGAACACCTTAGCCTTCTCTTTTCTGGAATATATTCTATGAAATGTCTTGCAGTGAGTCTTACTGTACGTAGCAATGATCTACGACCCGGTTGTGCAGGTCCCTCTCTAAATTAACCAAGTAGCCCCTTGACTATTTCTTGCTGGAATTTGAAATGGTCCATCTTCTTTTGAATTACAAATGTGTTTTTGTAACAAATGTAAGCATTCTCTGAAATGAAATTAATATAAAGTTACCAAAATTTCCCGTTACCGTACTTTACTTTATGGTAATATATATGCTTCCGTCAACGCTTTTGTAACTCTTTAAAACCATAAAATATTACCTTGGAATTGTATTAAGTCATTTTTTCTATGTAATTTATCGTATCTAAGAAATATATTTTTGTGTACAAAATTTCAAATCCATGCACGACGAGAATGTTTCATGGAATAAAATGTTTTCGTATTAACTCGGTTTTGAAGCATTCGAATGACGACTTAGTTTCTAAAGAAAAAAATAAGTAATGTAATTATTATCAAATATGAATTGAATATCTTTTTCGTATGTTTTCAAAGTATGGGTTTGCAAAACAATTAACGTTTAGCACATCATAATAAAAGCAGATTTAAATTTTTGAACCGTCTTTTGATAAATCGATCACCATTACCCAACCAACATGACCAAAAATTCAAGTTAACAATGTACATAATATCGATCCATTTTCTTACACTCTGTCATGTCTGTAGTTAGTTATTCAATTAAAAAAAATACTGCCGCAACCATTGCTGTACTTTGGTTCTCTATACTCAGCGAAATAACAATAAAGATATGTACGGGATTCTTTTTCTTTTCGGTTTTACATTCTTTTTTTCAATTTTACCTTTTTATTCATTAAGCACTATTTTACAGTCCCATATTTGACCAGGCTCAAGCTAGCGACCAATAAGGCGATATGTCTCAAAAGGAAAAAAAAAAGATAAGAGTAAAATGAACTTTTAAAGATTTCTAGCGACCAATAAAAAATATATTACTGTAAATGCATATTCAACACAATGAATCGACATCGGGGCAGACATGAAATATTTCTATAGCCCCTCCCTCCCCCCTCCGCCCACACAATAACATGAAATATTTCTATAGCCCCTCCCTCCCCCCTCCATCCACACAATACAAAGTTAACATTTGACACCCGACTGTGGACCTGATGTGCAGAATCCCACACAGGCGTTCAGGTGAGTGAAAGACCCGGGCGATACATTTTACGTTTTATTTCACATGTTCTCCCGAACATAAAATATTTCTTTTCTTTGCTGGACTGAATAACGAAGACATAAATATTTTTCGAATGGCGAGTTTACAAAACCACTTTAAATGAACACAGATTAAAAAAATATTTACTTTCATGTAAACCGTTAAATAATTTGGACAGCGTTTTGTCAAACAATATAAAGTCATAAGATTCCGGTTGACATGAAGACATCTCATCAATCTAAAAATAGTGTAATTATAGAACATTAGAAAAATATAACAGTAAGTTTTATGAAAAAATAAACAAAATCTAAATCCTGCATGTGCGTGTCACATTTATTTAATAAATAATATTATTATGTTTTATCTACATGTATTTATTTTTAAATTGTGTATTTAATGGTGTCAAATCACCAGTTTAATTCACCAATCAGAGCTTAGAACATACACAAAAGTAGTCCTTTTTAAAGAAAAAAGTTCCTTTCGCTTTGTTGTATTTTGAAAACAAAATTAAATGGAAAGGTATTAAAGTAATATGAAACAAGTTTTTGGTGAAATAAACATCTTCAAAAATATTCTTCATATGTTTACATTCCCTAATAACTAAACCATTCGTGCATGTTTGAGGACGAAAATCACGATCATCTGTGATTAAGAACAGAAAATCATTCCATCTCGTACGTGTTTTTTCAAGACAATGGCGGCTAATTAAGCTTCGGATGTACCGTTCCGATGATTGCCGATCATGAAATTTCATCACCAACGTAAACAGGTGAGCACATGTATCATTCTGGTTTTGAAAGAAGTTAAATTTCTTGCATTTCTTGCCTTGCAAAGAAATTCTTTCATGTATGTTTTACCTTGAGATTATCAATTGCAATGAATTTCATTCTGACTTAATCAGTTTATTCGAAAAACTGGACAAAAACATTGAAATCGGTAATAATGAATGGCCCCATTTGGGGAAATCGAAACAGAACCAAGAAATCTCAGAATGTACATTTCAAAACCATTATGATGAAAACATTTGGAGTTGTCAGAGAAGAAAATAAAAAATCAACAAGGAAAAAAATGCCAAAAATACGATTATTTTGTCCATGATATGTCACCGTTATGTTGACACCTACCATTTCATAACTTGGTTCGTTTATTTCTTGGTTTATTTTGGGGACAACCAATTGATTCCGTCTGGCAGTTTTTGTAAATAAATAATCTGGCCACCCAAAGTTGGGGGAAAAATCTGGCCTTTCCTCCATAGAAAATTAAAAAAATAATCTGGCCTGAACTGGGTAAACAATGTTATAACCTGTCCTGCACTTTGTGCCGAATGAATTTTCTGTCAAATATTCTAACCTGACTAATCTTGCCAGGCCCCCTCAGAATCAAATTATTTCTGAAAATTATTTGCCTATATATTATTATGAGATAAAAAAAAAATGTCTTTCTTTCACATTCTTGTCTCTTAGGCCAAATCAATTTTATATTTGAATTCTCATCCCCTCCCTCCCGATTGTTTTTTGCTTCAATTTCATAGTTTATTTTACATTCTCAGATATTTCTTTAAAATTCCTAGTGATTTTTATGAAAATGGTCAAAAAATAAATTATATATGTCTCCCTCCCTCCCCATATTTTTACTGACAGGAGGATGAGAATCTAAAAATTAATTTTGTGGCCTTATGAAATTAACTAAAAAAACACCACTACCACATAGAACAAAACTTTAGCCTGGGATATATTTGAGAGAAAAAAATCTTCCTCACATATTAATAGAAAAAAATCTGTAGATTGACAAACAAAATGTATTTACAATGCAAGAAAAAACCCGCGAAGGAAAAAAATCTGGCCCCGATGAGAAGCCCAGCCCCTCATTTCCTTTGAAAGTAAAATAATGGTTCGTTCATGCCTTAGTGAACAACTCCTTGAATTGATAGAAAACAACATAATATTCCCTTTTCTCTTGTCATCAAAAACATTCCAAAATTTATAAGAAGCAAAATGTCATACTACAAAGATATGAACTTTTATATATAGATCAAACCGTACATACAGTTGCAACTTTTTCAGGAGTTTTGATTGGCAATGATATTGAACATGCTGCAGTTTCTGCATACATGTAAACCAAATATGGGATTAATTAAATTGTATATTACCTGAAGGAGAATCTATACATATTATGCTACCACCCCCTACCCCTTTTCCAGGAAAGGCAAATGGTCCGTGTCTAAATAGGAAATTACTTTTAACTGTATAATTTGAAGGATTTGAAACATTTTTAATAAAAAAAACAATGTTTTAACATAATTACAAGTTGCGTATGCAGTGCCCCCTTACTGGGCCCCGCGAAATTTGCTGAATTATACACATAATGCCGTTAAAAGACATTTACGGTGGTTTAGATCATAGATGGTGATATATATTTATTTTCCATGTAAAGAGATCCTTGTTTAACGTTTCGCTAAGGGAAAATTATTTTTAATCGTGGATTGAATGGAAAATAATGGAATGTAAATCGAAACGAAAATGATGTTTACCATGTTACCTGTCAAGAAGAATCTTGGCCACTTCAGAGTTCGTTTCCAGACGAAGAGCGATCTTTATTTCCATCCAACGATCATATTCATCTCCAATATATATTCTGTTTTTGCTTAACTTAGCATTCGCTGCTTTTTTGTTTCTTTTTCTGGCAGAATCGCTCAATTTACGCTTCAGACCTGATCTCTACCGAATGAGTTCAAATCTGAGGTCAAAAGCATATGATTTGCATTATTGTGCGGGTAGCAAGAATTATCGAAGACAGAATAAAATGACGTTTTCTCCTGAATTATACATCGTAGCTCTCAAAAAGTGAATGGTTTACGTTCTTTATATATTTAATCTTTACTTATATCAGAAATTTTAAGAAAACTGAAAATAATGATTTTGACATTTCATATTACTTTAACAATGGTAGTTGCAGGTAAATATGTAAGGATTATTTTGAACCCAAATTTGGTTACATTTAGTTGTATTGGAATCCGTTATGGAGGTCTTGATGAATGACCCATAAATACGTAAATTCCGGGAATGACGTTGCTATTTGTAGAGGAGGGAATATCCCAGAGCATGGTACTTCGCTGCATATCAAAGTTGATATTTGACACCCTGCTGTGGGCTTGAGGTGCAGAAACCCACCCAGGCACTTAAGTCAGTTAAAGGCCTGGGCAATACCTTTGATTTAAACCCCAAGTGGTCAAGAACTATGCCGTCCTTAATATATTTTTCATGTGATATTTATAGAGACCCCCTCCACAAAATTGTTTTTCATATATCAAAGTTGATATTTGACACCCTGCTGTGGACTTGAGGTGCAGAAACACACCCAGGCACTTAAGTCAGTTAAAGGCCAGGGCAATACTTTGATATTTGAAAAAAAAATTGTGGAGGGGGGGGGGGATCTCTTAAATATCACATGAAAAATATATTAAGGATGGCAGAGTTCTTGCCCACTTGGGGATTAAATCAAGACATTTCATAGAATATATTCCAGAAAAGAGAAGGCTAAGGTGTTCCTTATGTACTGGACTGGAAAGAAAAGCTTTAGCCTGGTCCATATTTGTTTACTATATATTACCTGCTTCTGTCATGAAAAAGTTGAATAAAATCTTCTTCCATAGTTTAACACTCCTAAACTGGTGGTCATACTGAAAGATAAGTTGGTCACCTAGATCGACTCCACCCATAGTTTGATTGTATTTGTGAACTACTGGAGGTGCCTTTACAACTTTTCCTTTACTGTTTGCCTGCCTTGTCATTCTGAAACGTATATAACTTATGCCAAAATCTGAATGGAAAAGACTTAACAGTGCTTCATGCATTTGTATTTTTCTTTTTGTTTACCAATGAAGTCAGTAATATTCGAATTTTAACCTTTGACCTTAAGGATACTCAGCAGTATGGATCCCAATTCTTAGGGCCACATTTCAATTTTCCGATTGGACAAAAATGATGTGTAATGAGGCGTTCTGGCATTTTAGACCTCGGAAGCTGTCTATCTCCCCTTTATAACTAAATGTTTTTACCACTATAGTTGCTATGGCAACATATAGTTTATCATTTTATTTTCATTACAGGGGTATGGTATGATGACATCTGAAGCTGTCTATCTGAAGCCTAATGGTCAAGTAAAGAACTCTGGTCCTTTAGACTACAAGATTCCAGGTGTCAGAAATATCCCACGTAAATTCAATGTTACGTTACTTAAAGACTGTAAAGGAACCAAATCTCTGTATTCAGCAAAGGTAGATAATCTGTGTACTTGTATTGATTTACGATTTTGGTATTGAATACTTGAATATTCTATTAATATTTTATCACTGATATTTACTTTGCCATGCTGCATTCCATTTTTGCCTTTAATTATTCCGATATTTAAAAAAAAAATTACTTTGGTAATCTGGAATGATCATTGAAAAGAAAAACATGAATATTCATGCTGGCATTAATACGACATTGTTATCATATTTCCTCAAATTTCCTTAATGGTAGGTGATGTTTCTGATAATGAAAAATAAGCATTAGAAAAAAACCGAAAGGCAATCAAGAATGAACAATCCAGAGACACAGAAAACATTGGGCGCAAGACACAGGGCAAACACTAATAATACAAAATATGCAAAACGGAAAACTATAAAGATGAGCAACACTGACCCCACCAAAAAATCTAAACAGAATAATTTGTTTTGCAGGGTGTTGGTGAACCACCATTGTTGCTAGCTGTTTCAGTCCACAATGCATTACAGGAAGCAGTTATGGCATTCAGAAAGGATTGTGGGATTGATGATCTTTACCAGCTGCCATGTCCTGCAACAGTGGAGAAAATAAGAATGGCTTGCAATGATAACATTTTCGATAAGGTTAGAAATTGTCAATCAGTTGTCTCCCTTTGTTCCTTATCTCTTTGAGATAAATGTTTAGTGAGAGAATGATTGTTCTTTAATGCCAAGCAAGTAATTATTCATCTATATCAGGCTACTTTTTTATGAGATGACGATTATGAAAAAGATGAATGGGGAAGTAAGTGAGGTAATTTTAATTAGATTGTATAATAAATAAGGGTAATAACAAAATTACCGAACTCCGAACAATCTTACAAACGAAAAGTCAAAACTCATAAGTGTACAAACAGACAAAATCAGTCAACAACTGGAAAACTGTGAAAACCGTAATAATGTAAGGCTACGCATCTTGTAGATATCTGATGCTTGTACTTTTCTTTACGATACAAATATTTTGCACTCTTATTGCGTTGTGTGTCTGTCATCATTATCGTTGTCTATAAACACCATTGTTTGACATGCAATAACTTTTATTTTTGTTGAACAATCTTTCTGAATGTAACATTGTTCATACAATTATTCTTTGGCACAAGCTAAATATATTGATTTGGGGAATTCTTGTCCTACCTGTTTCCAAACAAGAGGCCCTATGGTGCAAAAAAGGAAGGGTTTTTGTATGTGGAACGTTTATTATCCCTCGCCAACGAAGTTGCGAAGGGATATAATAACGCTACCGTCCTTCCGTAACATCCTTGTGAACACTCTAGAATCAACATCCTTCAAAATTGGCACATACTTAGTCCTTAGGAGAATCTGGAACCCTATTGATTTTCAAGGACAGAGGTCAAAGGTCAATGTCACCGGGTCAAATTTTTACCACATAATATCCTTGTGAATACTCTAGAATCAATATCCTTCAAAGGATTTTGAGCAAACTTGGTACATACTCTGTCCTTAGGGGAGTCTGGAACCCTATTGATTTTCAAGGTCAAAGGTCAAGGTCACAGGGTCTAATTTTTAGGCGAGAGGATACGCCACGCTTTGCGTTGACCTTGTTGTACAAGCTTTTTTTTTCATTGACATTTATTTTTTTATTTCATATCTAACAATAATTGTCGATTATTAATAATAAACATTGTTTCTTTTATCTTTTTTTATTATCAGGAATCCAAGCCGCCATTTTGTTTACATTACGAAAAAAGTAGTCCGGTGAACATCGTCTATTAAAAAATAAACTGACAAAAACCCCGCCTCCATAAGCGCATATACCCAATGAGAGTATAGGATTTCTAATTATGTAAATCATATAAGAATTATATCTTAATAATTTAAAAACAATGTCATGTTGAATATTTTAATGCTATAAAATATAAGTTGTCCAATTGAGAAAATACACGATAAAAGATTGCAGAAATGCTCATTGGGGCCTCTGGTTTTCAAAATACACTTCAAAATATGATTTATCTCCGACAAAACAATTTAGAATAGAACCTTTCGATTGAGACATGTTTACTCATATTGATCATTTCAGCTGATAAAGACAGATATAGTGATGGATGTTGGAAAAGGTTTGAATCCAGCAATAGATGTTGGACAGATTGAAGGAGGGTTTGTACAGGTAAGTGATTGATTGATTGATTGGTGTTTAACATCAACTTTAGCAGTATTTCAGCTATATCGTGGGGTTACAGGTAGGTGTGAATCTGGTGAGATGACTTCTAACATAGAACATGAAAATGTTTACCAGTAAAATAGAATTGACACACAGGAATGGAGTCTTATTTTTATAAGAATGAAAATAAAGAATTATTCCAACATTACAAGAAAAAATACAAAAAGAGAAACTTTTTAATCAAAATTTTCAAATTTTCAAAACGATAATATAGTGTAGAATCATTATTTATTTCTTAACCCTCTTGATGCCAGATTTAAATAGTATGACGTTATAACGTGGCCTTTGTATCATCTTAGTTGGACGTCACCAGTGCCAGATACTTTTGACGTCTAATGAATTCGTCTGTTTTGTACAGTGACGTTAGCGTGCTCTGTTAGACTCTTGTCCATCGGTTTTAAATGCTCAATTTTTATATAAATGCATAGATCTTTTTCGTTTTAAAAATATTATCATGTCAAACAAAATGTAATGTATTTCCATGGGGAAATACATTTAATAATCAGATTTCCAAATAAAAAAAAGAGCGATTCCTGAATTTGTGCGAAAGAAAGAAAGAGCAAAATGTCCGTGTCTTGAAATGGGTCCTACCATCCCTGATGAATATGTTGCATTGTAATATTATTCTAAATCTAAGCAAAATAAAACTAAAACAATTTTCAAAAAGTATCATTATCTTTATTATAATTGTATTCAGCTCAAATCTACTTTTGCTAACAAATGTATTAGATATTTGTTTTCCATTTTATTTTCTTCCATGAAATAAACCTTATCTCGATATTTCAATCGTAGTTTTTAATATAAAACTGTAGCTATTCCTCATACATAAGTGTGGTGTGATACTTTCTAAAGCATTGTCCTATACATAGTCCTACACCACAATCAGCACACCAAGTTCTGACCCTTGAACCAGAAAACCTGCTTTTCTTTCCAGTACATACGGAACACCTTAGCCTTCTCTTTTCTGGAATATATTCTATGAAATGTCTTGCAGTGAGTCTTACTGTACGTAGCAATGATCTACGACCCGGTTGTGCAGGTCCCTCTCTAAATTAACCAAGTAGCCCCTTGACTATTTCTTGCTGGAATTTGAAATGGTCCATCTTCTTTTGAATTACAAATGTGTTTTTGTAACAAATGTAAGCATTCTCTGAAATGAAATTAATATAAAGTTACCAAAATTTCCCGTTACCGTACTTTACTTTATGGTAATATATATGCTTCCGTCAACGCTTTTGTAACTCTTTAAAACCATAAAATATTACCTTGGAATTGTATTAAGTCATTTTTTCTATGTAATTTATCGTATCTAAGAAATATATTTTTGTGTACAAAATTTCAAATCCATGCACGACGAGAATGTTTCATGGAATAAAATGTTTTCGTATTAACTCGGTTTTGAAGCATTCGAATGACGACTTAGTTTCTAAAGAAAAAAATAAGTAATGTAATTATTATCAAATATGAATTGAATATCTTTTTCGTATGTTTTCAAAGTATGGGTTTGCAAAACAATTAACGTTTAGCACATCATAATAAAAGCAGATTTAAATTTTTGAACCGTCTTTTGATAAATCGATCACCATTACCCAACCAACATGACCAAAAATTCAAGTTAACAATGTACATAATATCGATCCATTTTCTTACACTCTGTCATGTCTGTAGTTAGTTATTCAATTAAAAAAAATACTGCCGCAACCATTGCTGTACTTTGGTTCTCTATACTCAGCGAAATAACAATAAAGATATGTACGGGATTCTTTTTCTTTTCGGTTTTACATTCTTTTTTTCAATTTTACCTTTTTATTCATTAAGCACTATTTTACAGTCCCATATTTGACCAGGCTCAAGCTAGCGACCAATAAGGCGATATGTCTCAAAAGGAAAAAAAAAAGATAAGAGTAAAATGAACTTTTAAAGATTTCTAGCGACCAATAAAAAATATATTACTGTAAATGCATATTCAACACAATGAATCGACATCGGGGCAGACATGAAATATTTCTATAGCCCCTCCCTCCCCCCTCCGCCCACACAATAACATGAAATATTTCTATAGCCCCTCCCTCCCCCCTCCATCCACACAATACAAAGTTAACATTTGACACCCGACTGTGGACCTGATGTGCAGAATCCCACACAGGCGTTCAGGTGAGTGAAAGACCCGGGCGATACATTTTACGTTTTATTTCACATGTTCTCCCGAACATAAAATATTTCTTTTCTTTGCTGGACTGAATAACGAAGACATAAATATTTTTCGAATGGCGAGTTTACAAAACCACTTTAAATGAACACAGATTAAAAAAATATTTACTTTCATGTAAACCGTTAAATAATTTGGACAGCGTTTTGTCAAACAATATAAAGTCATAAGATTCCGGTTGACATGAAGACATCTCATCAATCTAAAAATAGTGTAATTATAGAACATTAGAAAAATATAACAGTAAGTTTTATGAAAAAATAAACAAAATCTAAATCCTGCATGTGCGTGTCACATTTATTTAATAAATAATATTATTATGTTTTATCTACATGTATTTATTTTTAAATTGTGTATTTAATGGTGTCAAATCACCAGTTTAATTCACCAATCAGAGCTTAGAACATACACAAAAGTAGTCCTTTTTAAAGAAAAAAGTTCCTTTCGCTTTGTTGTATTTTGAAAACAAAATTAAATGGAAAGGTATTAAAGTAATATGAAACAAGTTTTTGGTGAAATAAACATCTTCAAAAATATTCTTCATATGTTTACATTCCCTAATAACTAAACCATTCGTGCATGTTTGAGGACGAAAATCACGATCATCTGTGATTAAGAACAGAAAATCATTCCATCTCGTACGTGTTTTTTCAAGACAATGGCGGCTAATTAAGCTTCGGATGTACCGTTCCGATGATTGCCGATCATGAAATTTCATCACCAACGTAAACAGGTGAGCACATGTATCATTCTGGTTTTGAAAGAAGTTAAATTTCTTGCATTTCTTGCCTTGCAAAGAAATTCTTTCATGTATGTTTTACCTTGAGATTATCAATTGCAATGAATTTCATTCTGACTTAATCAGTTTATTCGAAAAACTGGACAAAAACATTGAAATCGGTAATAATGAATGGCCCCATTTGGGGAAATCGAAACAGAACCAAGAAATCTCAGAATGTACATTTCAAAACCATTATGATGAAAACATTTGGAGTTGTCAGAGAAGAAAATAAAAAATCAACAAGGAAAAAAATGCCAAAAATACGATTATTTTGTCCATGATATGTCACCGTTATGTTGACACCTACCATTTCATAACTTGGTTCGTTTATTTCTTGGTTTATTTTGGGGACAACCAATTGATTCCGTCTGGCAGTTTTTGTAAATAAATAATCTGGCCACCCAAAGTTGGGGGAAAAATCTGGCCTTTCCTCCATAGAAAATTAAAAAAATAATCTGGCCTGAACTGGGTAAACAATGTTATAACCTGTCCTGCACTTTGTGCCGAATGAATTTTCTGTCAAATATTCTAACCTGACTAATCTTGCCAGGCCCCCTCAGAATCAAATTATTTCTGAAAATTATTTGCCTATATATTATTATGAGATAAAAAAAAAATGTCTTTCTTTCACATTCTTGTCTCTTAGGCCAAATCAATTTTATATTTGAATTCTCATCCCCTCCCTCCCGATTGTTTTTTGCTTCAATTTCATAGTTTATTTTACATTCTCAGATATTTCTTTAAAATTCCTAGTGATTTTTATGAAAATGGTCAAAAAATAAATTATATATGTCTCCCTCCCTCCCCATATTTTTACTGACAGGAGGATGAGAATCTAAAAATTAATTTTGTGGCCTTATGAAATTAACTAAAAAAACACCACTACCACATAGAACAAAACTTTAGCCTGGGATATATTTGAGAGAAAAAAATCTTCCTCACATATTAATAGAAAAAAATCTGTAGATTGACAAACAAAATGTATTTACAATGCAAGAAAAAACCCGCGAAGGAAAAAAATCTGGCCCCGATGAGAAGCCCAGCCCCTCATTTCCTTTGAAAGTAAAATAATGGTTCGTTCATGCCTTAGTGAACAACTCCTTGAATTGATAGAAAACAACATAATATTCCCTTTTCTCTTGTCATCAAAAACATTCCAAAATTTATAAGAAGCAAAATGTCATACTACAAAGATATGAACTTTTATATATAGATCAAACCGTACATACAGTTGCAACTTTTTCAGGAGTTTTGATTGGCAATGATATTGAACATGCTGCAGTTTCTGCATACATGTAAACCAAATATGGGATTAATTAAATTGTATATTACCTGAAGGAGAATCTATACATATTAAGCTACCACCCCCTACCCCTTTTCCAGGAAAGGCAAATGGTCCGTGTCTAAATAGGAAATTACTTTTAACTGTATAATTTGAAGGATTTGAAACATTTTTAATAAAAAAAACAATGTTTTAACATAATTACAAGTTGCGTATGCAGTGCCCCCTTACTGGGCCCCGCGAAATTTGCTGAATTATACACATAATGCCGTTAAAAGACATTTACGGTGGTTTAGATCATAGATGGTGATATATATTTATTTTCCATGTAAAGAGATCCTTGTTTAACGTTTCGCTAAGGGAAAATTATTTTTAATCGTGGATTGAATGGAAAATAATGGAATGTAAATCGAAACGAAAATGATGTTTACCATGTTACCTGTCAAGAAGAATCTTGGCCACTTCAGAGTTCGTTTCCAGACGAAGAGCGATCTTTATTTCCATCCAACGATCATATTCATCTCCAATATATATTCTGTTTTTGCTTAACTTAGCATTCGCTGCTTTTTTGTTTCTTTTTCTGGCAGAATCGCTCAATTTACGCTTCAGACCTGATCTCTACCGAATGAGTTCAAATCTGAGGTCAAAAGCATATGATTTGCATTATTGTGCGGGTAGCAAGAATTATCGAAGACAGAATAAAATGACGTTTTCTCCTGAATTATACATCGTAGCTCTCAAAAAGTGAATGGTTTACGTTCTTTATATATTTAATCTTTACTTATATCAGAAATTTTAAGAAAACTGAAAATAATGATTTTGACATTTCATATTACTTTAACAATGGTAGTTGCAGGTAAATATGTAAGGATTATTTTGAACCCAAATTTGGTTACATTTAGTTGTATTGGAATCCGTTATGGAGGTCTTGATGAATGACCCATAAATACGTAAATTCCGGGAATGACGTTGCTATTTGTAGAGGAGGGAATATCCCAGAGCATGGTACTTCGCTGCATATCAAAGTTGATATTTGACACCCTGCTGTGGGCTTGAGGTGCAGAAACCCACCCAGGCACTTAAGTCAGTTAAAGGCCTGGGCAATACCTTTGATTTAAACCCCAAGTGGTCAAGAACTATGCCGTCCTTAATATATTTTTCATGTGATATTTATAGAGACCCCCTCCACAAAATTGTTTTTCATATATCAAAGTTGATATTTGACACCCTGCTGTGGACTTGAGGTGCAGAAACACACCCAGGCACTTAAGTCAGTTAAAGGCCAGGGCAATACTTTGATATTTGAAAAAAAAATTGTGGAGGGGGGGGGGGGATCTCTTAAATATCACATGAAAAATATATTAAGGATGGCAGAGTTCTTGCCCACTTGGGGATTAAATCAAGACATTTCATAGAATATATTCCAGAAAAGAGAAGGCTAAGGTGTTCCTTATGTACTGGACTGGAAAGAAAAGCTTTAGCCTGGTCCATATTTGTTTACTATATATTACCTGCTTCTGTCATGAAAAAGTTGAATAAAATCTTCTTCCATAGTTTAACACTCCTAAACTGGTGGTCATACTGAAAGATAAGTTGGTCACCTAGATCGACTCCACCCATAGTTTGATTGTATTTGTGAACTACTGGAGGTGCCTTTACAACTTTTCCTTTACTGTTTGCCTGCCTTGTCATTCTGAAACGTATATAACTTATGCCAAAATCTGAATGGAAAAGACTTAACAGTGCTTCATGCATTTGTATTTTTCTTTTTGTTTACCAATGAAGTCAGTAATATTCGAATTTTAACCTTTGACCTTAAGGATACTCAGCAGTATGGATCCCAATTCTTAGGGCCACATTTCAATTTTCCGATTGGACAAAAATGATGTGTAATGAGGCGTTCTGGCATTTTAGACCTCGGAAGCTGTCTATCTCCCCTTTATAACTAAATGTTTTTACCACTATAGTTGCTATGGCAACATATAGTTTATCATTTTATTTTCATTACAGGGGTATGGTATGATGACATCTGAAGCTGTCTATCTGAAGCCTAATGGTCAAGTAAAGAACTCTGGTCCTTTAGACTACAAGATTCCAGGTGTCAGAAATATCCCACGTAAATTCAATGTTACGTTACTTAAAGACTGTAAAGGAACCAAATCTCTGTATTCAGCAAAGGTAGATAATCTGTGTACTTGTATTGATTTACGATTTTGGTATTGAATACTTGAATATTCTATTAATATTTTATCACTGATATTTACTTTGCCATGCTGCATTCCATTTTTGCCTTTAATTATTCCGATATTTAAAAAAAAAATTACTTTGGTAATCTGGAATGATCATTGAAAAGAAAAACATGAATATTCATGCTGGCATTAATACGACATTGTTATCATATTTCCTCAAATTTCCTTAATGGTAGGTGATGTTTCTGATAATGAAAAATAAGCATTAGAAAAAAACCGAAAGGCAATCAAGAATGAACAATCCAGAGACACAGAAAACATTGGGCGCAAGACACAGGGCAAACACTAATAATACAAAATATGCAAAACGGAAAACTATAAAGATGAGCAACACTGACCCCACCAAAAAATCTAAACAGAATAATTTGTTTTGCAGGGTGTTGGTGAACCACCATTGTTGCTAGCTGTTTCAGTCCACAATGCATTACAGGAAGCAGTTATGGCATTCAGAAAGGATTGTGGGATTGATGATCTTTACCAGCTGCCATGTCCTGCAACAGTGGAGAAAATAAGAATGGCTTGCAATGATAACATTTTCGATAAGGTTAGAAATTGTCAATCAGTTGTCTCCCTTTGTTCCTTATCTCTTTGAGATAAATGTTTAGTGAGAGAATGATTGTTCTTTAATGCCAAGCAAGTAATTATTCATCTATATCAGGCTACTTTTTTATGAGATGACGATTATGAAAAAGATGAATGGGGAAGTAAGTGAGGTAATTTTAATTAGATTGTATAATAAATAAGGGTAATAACAAAATTACCGAACTCCGAACAATCTTACAAAGGAAAAGTCAAAACTCATAAGTGTACAAACAGACAAAATCAGTCAACAACTGGAAAACTGTGAAAACCGTAATAATGTAAGGCTACGCATCTTGTAGATATCTGATGCTTGTACTTTTCTTTACGATACAAATATTTTGCACTCTTATTGCGTTGTGTGTCTGTCATCATTATCGTTGTCTATAAACACCATTGTTTGACATGCAATAACTTTTATTTTTGTTGAACAATCTTTCTGAATGTAACATTGTTCATACAATTATTCTTTGGCACAAGCTAAATATATTGATTTGGGGAATTCTTGTCCTACCTGTTTCCAAACAAGAGGCCCTATGGTGCAAAAAAGGAAGGGTTTTTGTATGTGGAACGTTTATTATCCCTCGCCAACGAAGTTGCGAAGGGATATAATAACGCTACCGTCCTTCCGTAACATCCTTGTGAACACTCTAGAATCAACATCCTTCAAAATTGGCACATACTTAGTCCTTAGGAGAATCTGGAACCCTATTGATTTTCAAGGACAGAGGTCAAAGGTCAATGTCACCGGGTCAAATTTTTACCACATAATATCCTTGTGAATACTCTAGAATCAATATCCTTCAAAGGATTTTGAGCAAACTTGGTACATACTCTGTCCTTAGGGGAGTCTGGAACCCTATTGATTTTCAAGGTCAAAGGTCAAGGTCACAGGGTCTAATTTTTAGGCGAGAGGATACGCCACGCTTTGCGTTGACCTTGTTGTACAAGCTTTTTTTTTCATTGACATTTATTTTTTTATTTCATATCTAACAATAATTGTCGATTATTAATAATAAACATTGTTTCTTTTATCTTTTTTTATTATCAGGAATCCAAGCCGCCATTTTGTTTACATTACGAAAAAAGTAGTCCGGTGAACATCGTCTATTAAAAAATAAACTGACAAAAACCCCGCCTCCATAAGCGCATATACCCAATGAGAGTATAGGATTTCTAATTATGTAAATCATATAAGAATTATATCTTAATAATTTAAAAACAATGTCATGTTGAATATTTTAATGCTATAAAATATAAGTTGTCCAATTGAGAAAATACACGATAAAAGATTGCAGAAATGCTCATTGGGGCCTCTGGTTTTCAAAATACACTTCAAAATATGATTTATCTCCGACAAAACAATTTAGAATAGAACCTTTCGATTGAGACATGTTTACTCATATTGATCATTTCAGCTGATAAAGACAGATATAGTGATGGATGTTGGAAAAGGTTTGAATCCAGCAATAGATGTTGGACAGATTGAAGGAGGGTTTGTACAGGTAAGTGATTGATTGATTGATTGGTGTTTAACATCAACTTTAGCAGTATTTCAGCTATATCGTGGGGTTACAGGTAGGTGTGAATCTGGTGAGATGACTTCTAACATAGAACATGAAAATGTTTACCAGTAAAATAGAATTGACACACAGGAATGGAGTCTTATTTTTATAAGAATGAAAATAAAGAATTATTCCAACATTACAAGAAAAAATACAAAAAGAGAAACTTTTTAATCAAAATTTTCAAATTTTCAAAACGATAATATAGTGTAGAATCATTATTTATTTCTTAACCCTCTTGATGCCAGATTTAAATAGTATGACGTTATAACGTGGCCTTTGTATCATCTTAGTTGGACGTCACCAGTGCCAGATACTTTTGACGTCTAATGAATTCGTCTGTTTTGTACAGTGACGTTAGCGTGCTCTGTTAGACTCTTGTCCATCGGTTTTAAATGCTCAATTTTTATATAAATGCATAGATCTTTTTCGTTTTAAAAATATTATCATGTCAAACAAAATGTAATGTATTTCCATGGGGAAATACATTTAATAATCAGATTTCCAAATAAAAAAAAGAGCGATTCCTGAATTTGTGCGAAAGAAAGAAAGAGCAAAATGTCCGTGTCTTGAAATGGGTCCTACCATCCCTGATGAATATGTTGCATTGTAATATTATTCTAAATCTAAGCAAAATAAAACTAAAACAATTTTCAAAAAGTATCATTATCTTTATTATAATTGTATTCAGCTCAAATCTACTTTTGCTAACAAATGTATTAGATATTTGTTTTCCATTTTATTTTCTTCCATGAAATAAACCTTATCTCGATATTTCAATCGTAGTTTTTAATATAAAACTGTAGCTATTCCTCATACATAAGTGTGGTGTGATACTTTCTAAAGCATTGTCCTATACATAGTCCTACACCACAATCAGCACACCAAGTTCTGACCCTTGAACCAGAAAACCTGCTTTTCTTTCCAGTACATACGGAACACCTTAGCCTTCTCTTTTCTGGAATATATTCTATGAAATGTCTTGCAGTGAGTCTTACTGTACGTAGCAATGATCTACGACCCGGTTGTGCAGGTCCCTCTCTAAATTAACCAAGTAGCCCCTTGACTATTTCTTGCTGGAATTTGAAATGGTCCATCTTCTTTTGAATTACAAATGTGTTTTTGTAACAAATGTAAGCATTCTCTGAAATGAAATTAATATAAAGTTACCAAAATTTCCCGTTACCGTACTTTACTTTATGGTAATATATATGCTTCCGTCAACGCTTTTGTAACTCTTTAAAACCATAAAATATTACCTTGGAATTGTATTAAGTCATTTTTTCTATGTAATTTATCGTATCTAAGAAATATATTTTTGTGTACAAAATTTCAAATCCATGCACGACGAGAATGTTTCATGGAATAAAATGTTTTCGTATTAACTCGGTTTTGAAGCATTCGAATGACGACTTAGTTTCTAAAGAAAAAAATAAGTAATGTAATTATTATCAAATATGAATTGAATATCTTTTTCGTATGTTTTCAAAGTATGGGTTTGCAAAACAATTAACGTTTAGCACATCATAATAAAAGCAGATTTAAATTTTTGAACCGTCTTTTGATAAATCGATCACCATTACCCAACCAACATGACCAAAAATTCAAGTTAACAATGTACATAATATCGATCCATTTTCTTACACTCTGTCATGTCTGTAGTTAGTTATTCAATTAAAAAAAATACTGCCGCAACCATTGCTGTACTTTGGTTCTCTATACTCAGCGAAATAACAATAAAGATATGTACGGGATTCTTTTTCTTTTCGGTTTTACATTCTTTTTTTCAATTTTACCTTTTTATTCATTAAGCACTATTTTACAGTCCCATATTTGACCAGGCTCAAGCTAGCGACCAATAAGGCGATATGTCTCAAAAGGAAAAAAAAAAGATAAGAGTAAAATGAACTTTTAAAGATTTCTAGCGACCAATACAAAATATATTACTGTAAATGCATATTCAACACAATGAATCGACATCGGGGCAGACATGAAATATTTCTATAGCCCCTCCCTCCCCCCTCCGCCCACACAATAACATGAAATATTTATATAGCCCCTCCCTCCCCCCTCCATCCACACAATACAAAGTTAACATTTGACACCCGACTGTGGACCTGATGTGCAGAATCCCACACAGGCGTTCAGGTGAGTGAAAGACCCGGGCGATACATTTTACGTTTTATTTCACATGTTCTCCCGAACATAAAATATTTCTTTTCTTTGCTGGACTGAATAACGAAGACATAAATATTTTTCGAATGGCGAGTTTACAAAACCACTTTAAATGAACACAGATTAAAAAAATATTTACTTTCATGTAAACCGTTAAATAATTTGGACAGCGTTTTGTCAAACAATATAAAGTCATAAGATTCCGGTTGACATGAAGACATCTCATCAATCTAAAAATAGTGTAATTATAGAACATTAGAAAAATATAACAGTAAGTTTTATGAAAAAATAAACAAAATCTAAATCCTGCATGTGCGTGTCACATTTATTTAATAAATAATATTATTATGTTTTATCTACATGTATTTATTTTTAAATTGTGTATTTAAAGGTGTCAAATCACCAGTTTAATTCACCAATCAGAGCTTAGAACATACACAAAAGTAGTCCTTTTTAAAGAAAAAAGTTCCTTTCGCTTTGTTGTATTTTGAAAACAAAATTAAATGGAAAGGTATTAAAGTAATATGAAACAAGTTTTTGGTGAAATAAACATCTTCAAAAATATTCTTCATATGTTTACATTCCCTAAAAACTAAACCATTCGTGCATGTTTGAGGACGAAAATCACGATCATCTGTGATTAAGAACAGAAAATCATTCCATCTCGTACGTGTTTTTTCAAGACAATGGCGGCTAATTAAGCTTCGGATGTACCGTTCCGATGATTGCCGATCATGAAATTTCATCACCAACGTAAACAGGTGAGCACATGTATCATTCTGGTTTTGAAAGAAGTTAAATTTCTTGCATTTCTTGCCTTGCAAAGAAATTATTTCATGTATGTTTTACCTTGAGATTATCAATTGCAATGAATTTCACTCTGACTTAATCAATTTATTCGAAAAACTGGACAAAAACATTGAAATCGGTAATAATGAATGGCCCCATTTGGGGAAATCGAAACAGAACCAAGAAATCTCAGAATGTACATTTCAAAACCATTATGATGAAAACATTTGGAGTTGTCAGAGAAGAAAATAAAAAATCAACAAGGAAAAAAATGCCAAAAATACGATTATTTTGTCCATAATATGTCACCGTTATGTTGACACCTACCATTTCATAACTTGGTTCGTTTATTTCCTGGTTTATTTTGGGGACAACCAATTGATTCCGTCTGGCAGTTTTTGTAAATAAATAATCTGGCCACCCAAAGTTGGGGAAAAAATCTGGCCTTTGCTCCATAGAAAATTAAAAAAATTATCTGGCCTGAACTGGGTAAACAATGTTATAACCTTTCCTGCACTTTGTGCCGAATGAATTTTCTGTCAAATATTCTAACCTGACTAATCTTGCCAGGCCCCCTCAGAATCAAATTATTTCTGAAAATTATTTGCCTATATATTATTATGAGATAAAAATAAATGTCTTTCTTTCACATTCTTGTCTCTTAGGCCAAATCAATTTTATATTTGAATTTTCATCCCCTCCCTCCCGATTGTTTTTTGCTTCAATTTCATAATTTATTTTACATTCTCAGATATTTCTTTAAAATTCCTAGTGATTTTTATGAAAATGGTCAAAAAATAAATTATATATGGCTCCCTCCCTCCCCATATTTTTACTGACAGGAGGATGAGAATCTAAAAATTAATTTTGTGGCCTTATGAAATTAACTAAAAAAAACACCACTACCACATAGAACAAAACTTTAGCCTGGGATATATTTGAGAGAAAAAAATCTTCCTCACATATTAATAGAAAAAAATATGTAGATTGACTAACAAAATGTATTTACAATGCAAGAAAAAACCCGCGAAGGAAAAAAAATCTGGCCCCGATGAGAAGCCCAGCCCCTCATTTCCTTTGAAAGTAAAATAATGGTTCGTTCATGCCTTAGTGAACAACTCCTTGAATTGATAGAAAACAACATAATATTCCCTTTTCTCTTGTCATCAAAAACATTCCAAAATTTATAAGAAGCAAAATGTCATACTACAAAGATATGAACTTTTATATATAGATCAAAGCGTACATACAGTTGCAACTTTTCAGGAGTTTTGATTGGCAATGATATTGAACATGCTGCAGTTTCTGCATACCTGTAAACCAAATATGGGATTAATTAAATTGTATATTACCTGAAGGAGAATCTATACATATTATGCTACCACCCCCTCACCCTTTTCTAGGAAAGGCAAATGGTTCGTGTCTTAATAGGAAATTACTTTTAACTGTATAATTTGAAGGATTTGAAACATTTTTAATAAAAAAAACAATGTTTTAACATAATTACAAGTTGCGTATGCAGTGCCCCCTTACTGGGCCCCGCGAAATTTGCTGAATTATACACATAATGCCGTTAAAAGACATTTACGGTGGTTTAGATCATAGATGGTGATATATATTTATTTTCCATGTAAAGAGATTCTTGTTTAACGTTTCGCTAAGGGAAAATTATTTTTAATCGTGGATTGAATGGAAAATAATGGAATGTAAATCGAAACGAAAATGATGTTTACCATGTTACCTGTCAAGAAGAATCTTGGCCACTTCAGAGTTCGTTTCCAGACGAAGAGCGATCTTTATTTCCATCCAACGATCATATTCATCTCCAATATATATTCTGTTTTTGCTTAACTTAGCATTCGCTGCTTTTTTGTTTCTTTTTCTGGCAGAATCACTCAATTTACGCTTCAGACCTGATCTCTACCGAATGAGTTCAAATCTGAGGTAAAAAGCATATGATTTGAATTATTGTCCAGGTAGCAAGAATTATCGAAGACAGAATAAAATGACGTTTTCTCCTGAATTATACATCGTAGCTCTCAAAAAGTGAATGGTTTACGTTCTTTATATATTTAATCTTTACATATATCAGAAATGTTTAGAAAACTGAAAATAATGATTTTGACATTTCATATTACTTTAACAATGGTAGTTGCAGGTAAATATGTAAGGATAATTTTGAACCCATATTTGGTTACATTTAGTTGTATTGGAATCCTTTATTGGGGTGTTGATGAATGACCCATAAATACGTAAATTCCGGGAATGACGTTGCTATTTGTAGAGGAGGGAATATCCCAGAGCATGGTACTTCGCTGCATATCAAAGTTGATATTTGACACCCTGCTGTGGGCTTGAGGTGCAGAAACACACCCAGGCACTTAAGTCAGTTAAAGGCCTGGGCAATACTTTGATATTTGAAAAAAAAATTGTGGAGGGGGGGGGGATCTCTTAAATATCACATGAAAAATATATTAAGGACGCCAGAGGTTTTGCCCACTTGGGGATTAAATCAAGACATTTCATAGAATATATTCCAGAAAAGAGAAGGCTAAGGTGTTCCTTATGTACTGGAAAGAAAAGCTGTAGCCTGGTCCATATTTGTTTACCATATATTACCTGCTGCTGTCATGAAAAAGTTGAATAAAATCTTCTTCCATAGTTTAACACTCCTAAACTGGTGGTCATACTGAAAGATAAGTTGGTCACCTAGATCGACTCCACCCATAGTTTGATTGTATTTGTGAACTACTAGAGGTGCCTTTACAACTTTTCCTTTACTGTTTGCCTGCCTTGTCATTCTGAAACGTATATAACTTATGCCAAAATCTGAATGGAAAAGACTTAACAGTGCTTCATGCATTTGTATTTTTCTCTTTTTTACCAATGAAGTCAATAATATTCGAATTTTAACCTTTGACCTTAAGGATATTCAGCAGTATGGATCCCAATTCTTAGGGCCACATTTCAATTTTCCGATTGGACAAAAATGATGTGTAATGAGGCGTGCTGGCATTTTAGACCTCGGAAGCTGTCTATCTCCCCTGTATAACTAAATGTTTTTACCACTATAGTTGCTATTGCAACATATATTTTATCATTTTATTTTCATTACAGGGGTATGGTATGGTATGATGACATCTGAAGCTGTCTATCTCCTCTGTATAACTAAATGTTTTTACCACTATAGTTGCTATTGCAACATATATTTTATCATTTTATTTTCATTACAGGGATATGGTATGGTATGATGACATCTGAAGCTGTCTATCTGAAGCCTAATGGTCAAGTAAAGAACTCTGGTCCTTTAGACCACAAGATTCCAGGTGTCAGAAATATCCCACGTAAATTCAATGTTACGTTACTTAAAGACTGTAAAGGAACCAAATCTCTGTATTCAGCAAAGGTAGATAATCTGTGTACTTGTATTGATTTACGATTTTGGTATTGAATACTTGAATATTCTATTAATATTTTATCATTGATATTTACTTTGCCATGCTGCATTCCATTTTTGCCTTTAATTATTCCGATATTTAAAAAAAAAATTACTTTGGTAATCTGGAATGATCATTGAAAAGAAAAACATGAATATTCATGCTGGCATTAATACGACATTGTTATCATATTTCCTCAATTTTCCTTAATGGTAGGTGATGTTTCTGATAATGAAAAATAAGCATTAGAAAAAAACCGAAAGGCAATCAAGAATGAACAATCCAGAGACACAGAAAACATTGGGCGCAAGACACAGGGCAAACACTAATAATACAAAATATGCAAAACGGAAAACTATAAAGATGAGCAACACTGACCCCACCAAAAAATCTAAACAGAATAATTTGTTTTGCAGGGTGTTGGTGAACCACCATTGTTGCTAGCTGTTTCAGTCCACAATGCATTACAGGAAGCAGTTATGGCATTCAGAAAGGATTGTGGGATTGATGATCTTTACCAGCTGCCATGTCCTGCAACAGTGGAGAAAATAAGAATGGCTTGCAATGATAACATTTTCGATAAGGTTAGAAATTGTCAATCAGTTGTCTCCCTTTGTTCCTTATCTCTTTGAGATAAATGTTTAGTGAGAGAATGATTGTTCCTTACTGCCAAGCAAGTAATTATTCATCTATATCAGGCTACTTTTTTATGAGATGACGATTATGACAAAGATAAATGGGGAAGTAAGTGAGGGAATTTTAATTAGATTGTATAATAAATAAGGGTAATAACAAAATTACCGAACTCCGAACAATCTTACAAAGGAAAAGTCAAAACTCATAAGTATACAAACAGACAAAATCAGTCAACAACTGGAAAACTGTGAAAACCGTAATAATGTAAGGCTACGCATCTTGTAGATATCTGATGCTTGTACTTTTCTTTACGATACAAAAATTTTGCACTCTTATTGCGTTGTGGGTCTGTCATCATTATCGTTGTCTATAAACACCATTGTTTCACATGCAATACCTTTTATTTTTGTTGAACAATCTTTCTGAATGTAACATTGTTCATACAATTATTCTTTGGCACAAGCTAAATATATTGATTTGGGGAATTATTGTCCTACCTGTTTCCAAACAAAAGGCCCTATGGTGCAAAAAAGGAAGGGTTTTTGTATGTGGAACGTTTATTATCCCCTCGCCAACGAAGTTGCGAAGAGATATAGTAACGCTATCGTCCTTCCGTAACATCCTTGTGAACACTCTAGAATCAACATCCTTCAAAATTGGTACATGCTTAGTCCTTAGGAGAATCTGGAACCCTATTGATTTTCAAGGTCAGAGGTCAAAGGTAAATGTCACCGGGTCAACTTTTTACCACATAATATCCTTGTGAATACTCTAGAATCAACATCCTTCAATGGATTTTGACCAAACTTGGTACATTCTTAGTCCTTAAGAGAGTCTGGAACCCTATTGATTTTCAAGGTCAAAGTTCAAGGTCATCGGGTCACATTTGTAGACGAGAGGATATGCCACGCTTTGCATTGCCCTTGTTTTTCAACCAATTTTGATCACCGTATTTTTTGTTTTTATTATTTTCTTAATACAATTCTCTTTGTATAGTAGGCCAACAGCAATTTATATGCCCCCTAACATTTTCAAGATATAAGGGGTTGAAAAGAGGACAAACACCAACAATTTTGAAATTAAATTTTTAGTCCAATTATGGCGGGGTTTTTTTGTCTTTAGATTCCTTCTGACATTTACAGTTGTCATTTTCAAGCATAATTGACTTAGGTCTTATGGTTTGAAAGGTGAAATGGGTCAAGGGAGCCAAAAGAAACCAATACCCAACATGTTAGATTTTTAGCTCACCGTGCCAAAGGCAACGTGAGCTTTTGCCATCACTTGTCGTCCGTCGTCTGTTAACTTTTCACATTTTAATCTTGTCCTCTGAAACCCCTCAGCCAAATGAACTGAAACTTGGTAGGAATCATCTATGGAAGGTCCGCTATAAAGATTGCTCATTTTGTCCCGATCGGTTAACAAACATGGCCGCCACAGGCAATTCTTGTTTCTGATTGGTTGATTTCTAAAAAAATATTCTCCTCTGTTGAAAGAAAGATAACTTTTGCCATTATCTCCCTTAGAAATTAACTAATGCTGATATAGTGTAACATGTTTATTATATACATTACAAGTAGGTTTTAACATTTTAATATTCTTTTTAGCGAACCTTGCCAAAGGCAATATGAGCTTTTGCCATCACTTGTTGTCCGTCGTCTGTCATTCGTTTACTTTTCACATGTTAATCTTCTCCTCTGAAAACCCTCAGCCAAATGAACTGAAACTTCAATGGTAGGAAGCATCTATGGAAGGTCCTCTCTAAAGAGTGCATATTTTGTTATGATACATTACCAAACATGGCCGCCACAGGCAATTCTTGTTTCTGATTGGCCGATTTTTAAAAATTTTCTCCTCTGAAACCGCTTGGCCAAATGAACCGAAACTTGGTAGGAAGCATCTATGGAATGTCCTCTATGAAGATTGCACATTTCGTCCCGATCGGTTATCAAGCATGGCTACCACCGAAACTTGGTAGGAATCATCAATGGAATGTATCTATGAAGATTGCTCTTTTCGTCCCGATCGGTTTGCAAACATGGCTACCACCGAAACTTGGTAGGAAGCATATATGGAATGTCCTCTATGAAGATTGCTCATTTCGTTCCGATCGGTTTGCAAACATGGCCATCACATGTAATTCTTGTTTCTGATTGATGGATTTCTAAAAACTCTTCTCCTTTGAAACTGCTTAGCCATATTAACCGAAACTTGGTAGGAAGCATCTACATGTATGGAAGGTTCTGTATTAAGTTTCCTCAAAGCAGAATGAAAGGTGAGCGACACAGGCTCAGCCCACTGAGCCTCTAGTTAATATTTAATCTGAACTGTATCTCATTTTTTCAATCGAATCTCGCACAAAACTTCCTGTCTGGAGTCATTCACAAGATTTATTGTAGCTCATAATATTTCTGATATAAGAAGGGGGTGGGATGGGGAGGTTCAAAAAGAAGTAACTCCTAAAATTATTATTTTCATTTAAGGGTGTAGACCTGGGTTGCCCTAAGCATTTTCCCATCGTTCAATTTTTTTTAAATTTGCATCATGGAATAGTTATTTCTAAATACATTATCTGCCAAAGTTTCAAAAAATTTCACCGTGCCGTTTTCTCCATAGCACATCCTAAATATAGCAATTTTGGGGGTATTCTTGACGCCAGATGGTAATACTAGTTTCTGAAGATTCTAATAGATATGCACATTTATTTCTGATTGAAAGGGAATATTTTGGCTTTAATACACTTGAGAGTATTGTTGTTGAATAAATATGAAATATCTAGCATATCTGAATATCCTGTTTGGAGATAATCACGTGCAAAACAGTGGAAACTGCAAAAAAGGGGGGATGCCCTGAGAACCACCTTGGTATTAAAAATCGGATTACAAAAATTCCTGTTGATTAATTTCCATTAAAAAATGTCACACTGAAGAATAGACATAGACATCATTGCACTTAATTTTACAAACTTTTACCGTCAGATTTTTGAAATATTTAAATTTATGTTTTTCATGGATGGCACCCAGAAAAAAATGAAATTGTCGAGGAAAGTTATCACACACCCATCCTTTGCTAGTTTCTTTGTTTGTGAGATAAAAAATAACTAATTACCAATACCAAAAAGCTTTTGAATTCTTATAATTGACACAGTGACTGCATTTGTCTTTTTAGCTCACAGGTGAGCTATTGTCACCACTGAACGTTCGTCGTCTGTCAACCGTCCGTCCGTTAACTTTTCACATTTTAATCAACTCCTCTGAAGCCACTGGGCCAATTTGAACCAAACCTTGGTGGAATGGTCCTTGGATGGCCCCCTTCCAAAATTGTGTCCAATGATCTCGACTTCCAACCAAGGTGGCCGCCAAGCTACAAATAGAAAAAAGGGGGGATGAAATTTTAATTATCCATTGCTGCTTTAGTATAAGTCGAAATGAGCTCAAATTTTAACTGAAGCTACATGGCAATGAGTAGTTTAACATATATTCCGGGTTTTTCTGTGAAATTTTTCTTTCATCCGATTTATACCAATTATGGAAATTAGGCATATTTTGATATAAGATCACATTTAAATCTTCTCCTCTGAAACCACTGAACCAAATTAAACCAAACCTGGCAAGGATGTTTCCTGGGTGGGTTCCTTTCAAAATTGTGTCCGACAGCCCCGTCCTCCATTCAAAATGGCTGCTGTTACTAAAAATATAAATTTCTTCAATTATCCATTGCTGCTTTAGTATAAGTCAAAATGAGCTCAAATTTTAACTGCAGCTACATGGCAAGGAGTAGTTTAGCATATATTCCGGGTTTTTCTGTGAAATTTTTCTTTCAGCCGATTTATACCGATTATGCAAATTAGGTATATTTTGATAAAAGATCACATTTAAATCTTCTCCTCTGAAACCGCTGAACCAAATTACACTAAACCTGGCTGGGATAGTTCTTGGATGGGTCCCTTTCAAAATTGTGTCCGACAGCCCCGCCCTCCATTCAAGATGGCTGCTGTTACTAAAAATAGAAATTTGTTCAATTGTCCATTGCTGCTTTAGTATGAACCAAAATGAGCTCAAATTTTAACTGCAGCTACATGGCAATGAGTACATGTAGTTTAACATATATATATTCTGGTTTTTTCTGTGAAATTTTTCTTTCAGCCGATTTATACCGATTATGCAAATTAGGCATATTTTGATAAAAGATCACATTTAAATCTGTTCCTCTGAAACCGCTGAACCAAATTAAACCAAACCTGGCAGGGATAGTCATTGGGTAGTCCTATTTCAAAATTGTGTCCGACAGCTCCACCCTCCATTCAAGATTGCTGCTGTTACTAAAAATATAAATTTCTTCAATTGTCAATTGCTGCTTTATTATAAATCAAAATGAGCTCAGATTTTAACTGCAGCTACATGACAATGAGTAGATTAACATTATTCTGGGTTTTTCTGTGAAATTTTTCTTTCAACCGATTTATACTGATTATACAAATTAGACATATTTTGATAAAAGATCACATTTAAATCTTCTCCTCTGAAACCGCTGAACCAAATTAAAGCAAATTTGGCTGGGATGGTCCTTGGGTGGTCCCCTTTCATTATTTTGTCTGACAGCCCTGCCGTGTATTCAAAATGGCTGCTGTTACTAAAAATAGAAATTTCTTTAGTTGTCAATTTCCGCTTTATTACAAATCAAAATGAAATCAAATTTTAACTGGAGCTACATGGCAAGGAATAGTTTAGCATATATTCCGGGTTTTTCTGTGAAATTTTTCTTTCAGCCGATTTATACCGATTATGCAAATTAGGCATATTTTGATAAAAGATCACATTTAAATCTTCTCCTCTGAAACCGCTGAACCAAATTACACTAAACCTGGCAGGGATATTCCTTGGGTGGGTCCCTTTCAAAATTGTGTCCGACAGCCCCGCCCCCCATTCAAGATGGCTGTTGTTACTAAAAATAGAAATTTCTTCAATTGTCCATGCTGCTTTAGTATGAACCAAAATGAGCTCAAATTTTAACTGCAGCTACATGGCAATGAGTACATGTAGTTTAACATATATATATTCTGGGTTTTTCTGTGAAATTTTTCTTTCAGCCGATTTATACCGATTATGCAAATTAGGCATATTTTGATAAAAGATCACATTTAAATCTTTTCCTCTGAAACCGCTGAACCAAATTAAACCAAACCTGGCAGGGATAGTCGTTGGGTAGTCCTATTTCAAAATTGTGTCCGACAGCTCCACCCTCCATTCAAGATTGCTGCTGTTACTAAAAATATAAATTTCTTCAATTGTCAATTGCTGCTTTATTATAAATCAAAATGAGCTCAGATTTTAACTGCAGCTACATGACAATGATTAGATTAACATTATTCTGGGTTTTTCTGTGAAATTTTTCTTTCAACCGATTTATACTGATTATACAAATTAGACATATTTTGATAAAAGATCACATTTAAATCTTCTCCTCTGAAACCGCTGAACCAAATTAAAGCAAATTTGGCTGGGATGGTTCTTGGATGGTCCCCTTTCAATATTGTGTCTGACAGCCCTGCCGTCTATTCAAAATGGCTGCTGTTACTAAAAATAGAATTTTTTTTAAGTTGTCAATTTCCGCTTTATTACAAATCAAAATGAACTCAAATGTTAACTGCAGCTACATGGCAAGGAGTAGTTTAGCATATATTCCGGGTTTTTCTGTGAAATTTTTCATTCAGCCGATTTATACCGATTATGCAAATTAGGCATATTTTGATAAAAGATCACATTTAAATCTTCTCCTCTGAAACCGCTGAACCAAATTACACTAAACCTGGCTGGGATAGTCCTTGGGTGGGTCCCTTTCAAAATTGTGTCCGACAGCCCCGCCCTCCATTCAAGATGGCTGCTGTTACTAAAAATAGAAATTTCTTCAATTGTCCATTGCTGCTTTAGTATGAACCAAAATGAGCTTAAATTTTAACTGCAGCTACATGGCAATGAGTACATGTAGTTTAACATATGGATATTCTGGGTTTTTCTGTGAAATTTTTCTTTCAGCCGATTTATACCGATTATGCAAATTAGGCATATTTTGATAAAAGATCACATTTAAATCTTTTCCTCTGAAACCGCTGAACCAAATTAAACCAAACCTGGCAGGGATAGTCGTTGGGTAGTCCTATTTCAAAATTGTGTCCGACAGCTCCACCCTCCATTCAAGATTGCTGCTGTTACTAAAAATATAAATTTCTTCAATTGTCAATTGCTGCTTTATTATAAATCAAAATGAGCTCAGATTTTAACTGCAGCTACATGACAATGATTAGATTAACATTATTCTGGGTTTTTCGGTGAAATTTTTCTTTCAACCGATTTATACTGATTATACAAATTAGACATATTTTGATAAAAGATCACATTTAAATCTTCTCCTCTGAAACCGCCGAACCAAATTAAAGCAATTTGGCTGGGATGGTCCTTGGGTGGTCCCTTTTCAATATTGTGTCTGACAGCCCTGTCGTCCATTCAAAATGGCTGCTGTTACTAAAAATAGAAATGTCTTTAGTTGTCAATTTCCGCTTTATTACAAATCAAAATGAACTCAAATTTTAACTGCAGTAATATGGCAATGAGTAGTTTAACATATATTTTTGGTTTGTCTGTGAGATTTTTTTCAGCCAGTTTATTCTGTTTAGGAATATTATGAGATAAAAATCACATCAAAATCTTTTACTCAGAAATTTGAGTTGAAATGATCTTTGGGTGGCCCACTTTCAAAATTATGTGTAGCACCCCCATTTTCTATCAACTTTAGATGTCAAATTGAAAACCAGGTGAGCGATTACAGGCTTCTGGGAGCCTCTAGTTTATTTTCAAGTCGGCTGGGGAGGAGGAGGGGTGGTTTGAGGGTGACTCTACTTGATTAATTCATTACAAATAAAAACACCAAAAAACACAGACAGCCACCCAGCTGTATTGTTAAATTCCTTCAAATTCTGTGGTCCAGTTGTATTCGTTTGATTCTGGTTATTCTTTAGTTGTCTTAGGAGAAAGGAGGCAGTGGTATAAGAGAGGATCAGATATTACAATTTTTTTTCCCAAGCATAGCATTCTATTTTTTTACTACCATAAAATGAATTTGCTCTATAGTTTCATAATATCTAAGATTCTGGTGTATATATTTAATTTTTTTTTTTGACAAACCCTTGAAATTCAATAGAAAAAGGTTGTAACACAAATTGTGTTACATTTCTGGCATTTTTGACAACATATTTCGATGAACATTCTTCTGGAAAGAGATATTTCAATGATATTTTGTGGGGATCGGCATATAATAATAACACACTGCCTGACACTGGCATAAGCAGCAATAGGATATAAAATACAAGGAGGACAGCTATGGAAAGGTAAAAGGAAAAGGAGTCATTTTTTTATCTGGCCATATCCAATGTAAGCAATCTTTGTCACCAAGAAGCTTGGAATTGAGGGGGAATTTTCAAGCGCACAGATGATCATATATTTGAGAAGACACTGAAAATAGATTTATCTCCCATACCCCAGGCCTCAGTAAAAGTCTGATTTTAATGGTTTATTTCTCTAATTCTCTTGTGAAATGTCTTCCTTCACTTTTCAAACAAGGGCTCTCATGGTCGTGATTATGGTAGTTAGATTTACAACTACCTATTCTATCAGTGCCTATCACCTATAAAGCTGTGAGTTCGCATCCACCTCAGGGGGAGATGTTTTCGATATAGCATTATGTGATAAAGTTTGACAGTGACTTACGGCAGGTATGTGGTTTTCTCCGGGTACTCCTGTTTCCTTCACCAATAAAAACTGGTCCCCTCTGTATAGCTGCAATATTGTTGAAAGTGGCATTAAACACCATAACCCTAACCCTTTACAAACGGAATCTATATAGTAATGACTTGCTGGACAATAATCATTTTCAGTCAAAGTGAGCCACTTTGGATTTACTGTATTTGTATCATTCAACTCCCGGCGTAGCCCTTTATTTTTTTTTATTGCTATCAATAATATATTGCATCGTTAATCGTCTTCATTTTATTTCTTTTTCTAATAGTGTGAACAGAAGCTGAAGGGAAAAGGTCAAGTACCAGTTATGCTGTAAGGAGTCAAAGATAAAGAGAAGAAAAAGACTATTTAAAAATAATTTAATCAGAAAGTTGTAATGTATTATGACATTATTTTTGGAAGGTAAATCTGAATTGTGAACCCTTTGAAGATTTTAGATTAAACAGTAAAACCTGTATTAAGAGGTTACATGTGGGATGAAGAAAAAGTGGTCTTTTAAGACACGTGACATCTTATAAGAGGTTCAATGCATATGAAATGTTCTATGACAGGACAAGAAAAATGTGACCTTTTAATACAGGTAACTGCTTAGTAGAGATATTTTTTCACTGATTTTTACATAATATACTTGTCTATACCTGGTACTTTAGTAGTTTTATATCAGTTAAAGTTTTAGTCATATTAAGTATATACAACCCAACCTTATTGTGAATTTATAAATTATACAGCTCCTGACAAGTTAAAGATTCTTATTTTTCATTCGTATACATTTTTATTGTCTTTTATTTGTTAGTACAGTCAAACCTGTCTTATGTGACCTACAAGGGAACAGTGAACTATGGTCACATAAGACAGATGGTCACTTAATACAGGTTTAATTGATATGAAATGCACTGTGAATGGAAATTAAAATTAAGGTCACATACTACAAGTTATTGTTTAATACAGGTGATCACTAAAGCAGGTTTGACGGTATATTTTTTCTCATTTTACACAAATTGTTATAACTTAGTCAATGTTCCCCATGTTATACAGATTATTATAACTTAGTCAATGTTCCCCATGTTATACAGATTATTATAACTTAGTCAATGTTCCCCAAGTTATACAGATTATTATAACTTAGTCAATGTTCCCCATGTTATACAGATTATTATAACTTAGTCAATGTTCCCCATGTTATACAGATTATTATAACTTAGTCAATGTTCCCCATGTTATACAGATTATTATAACTTAGTCAATGTTCCCCATGTTATACAGATTATTATAACTTAGTCATTGTTCCCCATGTTATACAGATTATTATAACTTAGTCAATGTTCCCCATGTTATACAGATTATTATAACTTAGTCAACTTAGATTCGAACTCACATCAGTGATGATAGGCACTGATTGCATAGGTAGTTGTAAATCCATACGATCACAGCCACAATGGCCCCTCTCTACATTTGGACTTTATTATACCCCCACTCCACCGGAGGGGGGTATACTGATTTACCTCTGTCCGTCCTTTCGTCTGTCCGTCCTTCCGTCCGTCCAAGATATTTTTCATCGCCTTTTTCGCAACAACTATTGATGGCATAAATCTGATATTTGGTCACAAGCTTCATAAAGGTACCCCATATCATGGGAAGCGTTTTTGGAACCATCAGATTCTTACTTCCTGTTTGTTTAACGTTTGATATACAGGTTAAATTAATGAGTTTCTACATTAGGAATTTATTTAAAGTTTGGTTTATACAGGAATCTGTTTTATTTAGCATTTGGTTTAGATTCATTGTCAGTTTCACTGTAGTGTACTGTAAAAACATGTACATGTATCATCATCTGATTTCACAAAGGACTTATTGATATAGCTCATTTGTTGATTTAACTGTTCATGAAAGATTCTCCTAAGAAAGCAATAATTGTATATACATGTACATTTTTATTTTATATTGGGATATTGGTGTTTAATGGCACCTTCAACATTATTTCTGATTGCAGAAATGATATTGTCTAAAAGGGTCATGCGAGCTTATTGCCATCACACTGCATTCGTTGTCTGTCGTCCGTTCATGAACTTTAATACTTTCAACATCTCCTCTAAAACCATTCGGCCGAGTTTAGCACAAATTGGATCAAAGGGATCTTGGTTGGTACTTTTTAAGAATATGTCTGACAGGTCTGGCCACCCTCAAATATGGCAGTTGTTACTAAAAATAGAAATTTCTACTTTTTACTTACTCTTCTGAAAACAATAGACAAATTTTGACTACACTTGGCTTGAAGAGTTCTTCGTTAATACTTTTTACAAATATGTCCGACAGGCCAGCCCACCATCGAATATGACCGTCATTGCATTTAAATTGATAAATACAGGTCAAGCTTGATGTTGAAGTATCTAATATCATTCTAGAGTTATGCCCATTAATTTTGTGTAAGTTGAAATGTTTTGTTGGTTTCTTTGTTATGTATCTAGTTATAGCTACATCAATTATTTAGACTTATTTAGATTAGCTCTATATTGATCAAGTTTGTCAGTGACTTGCAACAGGTCGGTGGTTTTCTCTGGGTACTCCAGTTTCTGCCACCATTAAAACTGACTGTCACGATATAACTGAAATTGTTGAAAGTGGTGTTAAACACCATAAAACCCCCTCTAAATGGATAATGTACAGATCAAGTTTGTACTGCTGTCAAACAAATAATATGTTAATTTTTCTGGTGAGCGACAATAGGTACTCCGAGGTCAATTGTTGTAAGTGTGGTATTTATTAAGTTTAACATAGGACTCTATGTAGAAATGGATACAATGATGTTTCCCAAAAACTATACTTTATTGAACACACTGACATGGTTTATCAGATATATGGCATAGATGACCTTAGCCGATACTGACTGTCCTGTTTAGGCCCTTTGGTTTACTTCACAAAGACTTTAAATTATTTGACTTTCCAATCTTTTGATTTTGAGCATATTTAATGTCCAATATTTTGATTTTGACCATATTTGATGTCCAATCTTTTGATTTTGAGCATATTTGATGTCCAATCTTTTGATTTTGAACATATTTAATGTCCAATCTTTTGATTTTGAGCATATTTGATGTCCAATCTTTTGATTTTGACCATATTTGATGTCCAATCTTTTGATTTTGAGCATATTTGATGTCCAATCTTTTGATTTTGAGCATATTTGATGTCCAATCTTTTGATTTTGAGCATATTTGATGTCCAATCTTTTGATTTTGAACATACTTGATGTCCAATCTTTTGATTTTGACCATATTTGATGTCCAATCTTTTGATTTTGAGCATATTTGATGTCCAATCTTTTGATTTTGACCATATTTGATGTCCAATCTTTTGATTTTGAGCATATTTGATGTCCAATCTTTTGATTTTGAGCATATTTGATGTCCAATCTTTTGATTTTGAACATACTTGATGTCCAATCTTTTGATTTTGACCATATTTGATGTCCAATCTTTTGATTTTGAGCATATTTGATGTCCAATCTTTTGATTTTGACCATATTTGATGTCCAATCTTTTGATTTTGACCATATTTGATGTCCAATCTTTTGATTTTGAGCATATTTGATGTCCAATCTTTTGATTTTGAACATACTTGATGTCCAATCTTTTGATTTTGACCATATTTGATGTCCAATCTTTTGATTTTGAGCATATTTGATGTCCAATCTTTTGATTTTGAGCATATTTGATGTCCAATCTTTTGATTTTGACCATACTTGATGTCCAATCTTTTGATTTTGACCATATTTGATGTCCAATCTTTTGATTTTGAGCATATTTGATGTCCAATCTTTTGATTTTGACCATATTTGATGTCCAATCTTTTGATTTTGACCATATTTGATGTCCAATCTTTTGATTTTGAGCATATTTGATGTCCAATCTTTTGATTTTGAACATATTTGATGTCCAATCTTTTGATTTTGAGCATATTTAATGTCCAATCTTTTGATTTTGAGCATATTTGATGTCCAATCTTTTGATTTTGAGCATATTTAATGTCCAATCTTTTGATTTTGAGCATATTTGATGTCCAATCTTTTGATTTTGAGCATATTTGATGTCCAATCTTTTGATTTTGAGCATATTTGATGTCCAATCTTTTGATTTTGAGCATATTTGATGTCCAATCTTTTGATTTTGAACATATTTGATGTCCAATCTTTTGATTTTGACCATATTTGATGTCCAATCTTTTGATTTTGAGCATATTTGATGTCCAATCTTTTGATTTTGAACATACTTGATGTCCAATCTTTTGATTTTGACCATATTTGATGTCCAATCTTTTGATTTTGAGCATATTTGATGTCCAATCTTTTGATTTTGAGCATATTTGATGTCCAATCTTTTGATTTTGACCATACTTGATGTCCAATCTTTTGATTTTGACCATATTTGATGTCCAATCTTTTGATTTTGAGCATATTTGATGTCCAATCTTTTGATTTTGACCATATTTGATGTCCAATCTTTTGATTTTGACCATATTTGATGTCAAATCTTTTGATTTTGAGCATATTTGATGTCCAATCTTTTGATTTTGAACATATTTGATGTCCAATCTTTTGATTTTGAGCATATTTAATGTCCAATCTTTTGATGTTGAGCATATTTGATGTCCAATCTTTTGATTTTGAGCATATTTAATGTCCAATCTTTTGATTTTGAGCATATTTGATGTCCAATCTTTTGATTTTGAGCATATTTGATGTCCAATCTTTTGATTTTGAGCATATTTGATGTCCAATCTTTTGATTTTGAGCATATTTGATGTCCAATCTTTTGATTTTGAACATATTTGATGTCCAATCTTTTGATTTTGACCATATTTGATGTCCAATCTTTTGATTTTGAGCATATTTGATGTCCAATCTTTTGATTTTGACCATACTTGATGTCCAATCTTTTGATTTTGACCATATTTGATGTCCAATCTTTTGATTTTGAGCATATTTGATGTCCAATCTTTTGATTTTGAACATATTTGATGTCCAATCTTTTGATTTTGAGCATATTTAATGTCCAATCTTTTGATGTTGAGCATATTTGATGTCCAATCTTTTGATTTTGAGCATATTTAATGTCCAATCTTTTGATTTTGAGCATATTTGATGTCCAATCTTTTGATTTTGAGCATATTTGATGTCCAATCTTTTGATTTTGAGCATATTTGATGTCCAATCTTTTGATTTTGAGCATATTTGATGTCCAATCTTTTGATTTTGAACATATTTGATGTCCAATCTTTTGATTTTGACCATATTTAATGTCCAATCTTTTGATGTTGAGCATATTTGATGTCCAATCTTTTGATTTTGAGCATATTTGATGTCCAATCTTTTGATTTTGAGCATATTTGATGTCCAATCTTTTGATTTTGAGCATATTTGATGTCCAATCTTTTGATTTTG
This sequence comes from Bathymodiolus brooksi, assembly GCA_963680875.1. Lineage (NCBI taxonomy): Eukaryota > Metazoa > Mollusca > Bivalvia > Mytilida > Modiolidae > Bathymodiolus > Bathymodiolus brooksi. The sequence goes on from OY804584.1 coordinate 99,059,379, forward strand.
AACATACTTGATGTCCAATCTTTTGATTTTGAACATATTTGATGTCCAATCTTTTGATTTTGAACATACTTGATGTCCAATCTTTTGATTTTGAGCATATTTGATGTCCAATCTTTTGATTTTGAGCATATTTGATGTCCAATCTTTTGATTTTGACCATACTTGATGTCCAATCTTTTGATTTTGAGCATATTTGATGTCCAATCTTTTGATTTTGAGCATATTTGATGTCCAATCTTTTGATTTTGACCATATTTGATGTCCAATCTTTTGATTTTGAACATACTTGATGTCCAATCTTTTGATTTTGAACATATTTGATGTCCAATCTTTTGATTTTGAACATATTTGATGTCCAATCTTTTGATTTTGAGCATATTTGATGTCCAATCTTTTGATTTTGAACATATTTGATGTCCAATCTTTTGATTTTGACCATATTTGATGTCCAATCTTTTGATTTTGAACATATTTGATGTCCAATCTTTTGATTTTGACCATATTTGATGTCCAATCTTTTGATTTTGAACATACTTGATGTCCAATCTTTTGATTTTGAACATATTTGATGTCCAATCTTTTGATTTTGAACATATTTGATGTCCAATCTTTTGATTTTGAGCATATTTGATGTCCAATCTTTTGATTTTGAACATATTTGATGTCCAATCTTTTGATTTTGACCATATTTGATGTCCAATCTTTTGATTTTGACCATATTTGATGTCCAATCTTTTGATTTTGAGCATATTTGATGTCCAATCTTTTGATTTTGACCATATTTGATGTCCAATCTTTTGATTTTGACCATACTTGATGTCCAATCTTTTGATTTTGAGCATATTTAATGTCCAATCTTTTGATTTTGAGCATATTTGATGAAGTTTATTCCAGAAACTTGTATGTGCACTAAATTAGTTTGTACTGAACCATAAAAGGTTTGAAAATGCCAAATGGGTAATTGAAGAAGGGCATACAAGGCAAAAGAAAATGGACAAATAACGGTCTACAAAACACTACACAGAAAACTAAAGATTGAGCAACACAAACTCTACCAAATAGGAGAGGTGAACAAGGGTGCTTTGGAAAGGTAAGTAGTTCCTGCTCCACATGTGACACCCATGTGTTACTCTTGTTACAAACCCAGTGATAAGTCATGCATGAGTAAACGACCGAATTGTGATTGCGACAAATGGAACATATCTCGTGGTCATTTGTGACACAGATATTTGTAGCTGTTAGCCAGGTCATGGACATTTGTTTTGGTCATTTGATTTCTTTCAAATCAATGGGCAATAAATGTTTTACCTGAACTATTGTTATTGATAAAAGTACCATATTTATTGATTGTTTTAGGGTATTTTTTCTCCACATGGATACATATATTATTATTACATAAAATTGTAAACAGAAAAAAAATGCATATAATGTTATAAATAGTTCAGTTTTCTTACTGTAATAAAAAGTAGAAGAGTTGAACTTACTTTTTTAGGCCAAACCTCCCCTCTTTGTGAATTGCTACAGTTATGTAAATGTTTTATTGGTTTCTGTGTGTTATTCATCTAGTTATAATTACATTATTTAATTAGACTTTTAAATTAGCTCTAAATTGATAAATTTTGTCAGTGACTTGGAACAGGTTTTCTCTGGATCCTCCGCTTTTCTCCACCAAAAAAAATTACCGCCACGATATCACTGAAATATTGGTGAAAGTGGCGTTAAACATCTTAGCCCTAACCCCTTCTAAATGGATAACTTACAGATCAAGTTTGTTCTCTCGCAATTTCCTTTCAAAAGACAACATTTATGCTACAGTTATGCAATTGTTATCCACATGTGAGTAAAATGCTGACTCACACAAAACTTGTGGACTTGTTTTTGCGCTCTTAAGAGGCAGAGTTATTCAGTAGCTTATAGTATTATGGTGATGGGTGTTTAACGCCACTTTTAACACTTAGTTCAGTCATATTGCGGCAGTCAGATTTATTAGTGGAGGAAACCAAAACTACAACATCAACTAAACAATGGGATGAATTCATGTGCTCTGGAAGGGTTGTGGTATTTAACGCCATTTTCAAAAATATTTCAACTATATCTTGACGGTCAGTTTTATAGGTAGAGACCACCACCGACCTGTCGCAAGTCACTGACAAACTTCATCACATAATGTATCGAGTACACCTCGCCTGTGTGGGATTCAAACTCACAATGTTAGTGGTGATAGGCACTGATTGCATAGGTAGTTGTCAATCCAATTACCATACGATCAATCCACCCACTAATCTGGAAGGTTTCTACTACACTAATGGCACCCGTCATTTAACAATATAGGGCAAGGGTTAGATATAGAAAGAGGAAACTCATATATTTATTTATTTATAAGTCAATTATATACAATACAGTTCTGCGTTACACAATCATAAATATTTTGTTAAAGAATATTTTTCATTTGTTCTTCATATAAAGCTATGATGATCATGATCCCTGTACCGACCATAAGGCCACATATTTGAGATAAAAGTCTCCGCCATGAGTGTTCTTCTTCATCTGATAATGCTGTAAGCTCCGGAATCTACAAATCACACGTACAAACATATGGTCAAATATATCATTTACCGGGTATATAGATTTAATAGGCTGCTTGCACATTCATACCGGACTAACGTCTTATAATTACCATAGCATATGACTGCATATACCCGAATGTGAGAAGGGCCTGGGTGGCTCAATGAGTTAGTTAGTTGGATTACCTAACAACTAATACAAGCCTATCACCAATGCGGCGTGGGTTCACGCCACGCTTTGTAAATTACAAAAAAGGGTGCACTCGACTCGCAGCCGCAAGTGATAAAGCTTACCAGTTGCTTGCCCATGGTCGGTGGTTCTCTCTGGGTATTCCGGCTTATTCCACCACTAAAACTGGTCGCCATGATATAGCTGATATATTGCTGAAAGTGGCATTAAAACACCAAAAAACAAACCGAATGCGAGATTAAAGACTTTAGCTTCTGTTATTCTTTTGTATTTGATAAGTTTTTGTTATAGATCGGTGATGAGAGGAGTTTGTTCCCATGGGGATGCCGATGATTTTGTAAAAATGTGTCTTATATCTGCTATTGATAAGGAACTCCAACATGCTGATGACATATGACATGATGATATCACCCTCACTTCGTACTATGTCACAAGATTGTACATGCTTTTGACACTTTGATATCAAACTAGAATCTTACCATATCGTAGCATTTTATATGACTGTCAATGACATGTTGACACCATCCTTGTGTCTTACCATTTCACAATGCTTTAGGGACCGACCATTTAACTTACAAGGGGGGAGGGGGGATTATGGTTTTTTGTTTCGTTCAAAAAAAAAATTTCGGACAACACGAGAGTTCGAATATTTATTTTTTTTGTCGCGGAAAATTCAACATTAGGTTATATGACAAAAACTCTGAATCAGATTTTTTTTTTTTCCTCCACCAAAATCAGAATATTTTTTTCAGCAACATTGGGAATCGGAATATTTTTTTTAGAAAAAAAACATACCCCCCCCCCCCCCCTCGGGTACTACTGAACAGAATCCGGTAGAGTCCGGAGGCTTAATATTAGTTTATATGTATATTAAATGATGTATTCCTGTGTTATTGGTTGTTTTTTATATATTTCTTATATTTTCCAACAAAATAAATACTAAATAATAGGTTTTTATTGAAATATACAAGGTGATCAGCAATCGTTCATAGATTCAAAATGGCGTAAAAACTATTTTAAATATTCTGCAATGTAAGAAATAAGAATATTTCTAAATAGAACGACGATAACAACTATTTTAAATATTCGGCTTCGGCACTATAAAAAATAAGAATATTTCTAAATAGAACGACGATAAAAACTATTCTAAATATTTTGCACTGTAAGAAATAAGAATATTTCTAAATAGAACGACGATAAAACGCTATTATATAAAATCAGTACTATCTGATTAATTATAATTACGATGTGCACTGATCAAAGATCAAATGAGAAGTGATTGCTAAATAACTACCAATGATGACACTGTTTTGACAGTACACAGTAATTTGTGATCTTGAACTTTATCATTTACAGGAGGAAGACTTTTCATTCAAAGTAGAATCCCAAACTGTATATATTGTCTAGACTAATTAGGAAATTGTATATAACAAAAGTTTTATGGCTTCTTTGACATATGTTACCTTACAGCTAATAAAAAGAATCCCAGTAGATATTTAGAGTTTATTTTATGTTGCAAATTGGAAATTTAGTTAAAAATTGCATAATGTGAATGAATTGTAAATATATTTATTTAATTTTTTTTAATAAAGTACCCAAAATGTTTATTAAATCCACAATTTCATTAAAAAAATGTCATAAAAGTTTGGAAATTGTAGGAACTTACAAACCGCCACGATCGGAAAAAGAAAAAAATGAGATAATATTTTCTTTATATATTTTTATTTGAAAATTTTCAATTAGAGTAAAAATCCAACTTTATTGCCACATTATTGTAATTTAAGTACTGAATATTATGATTAAATCCAGATTTTCATGTAAGTAACACTTATAACTATGTAATTAGTAGATTATGGCTTCTTTTCTTCATGTCCGCCGGCAAATAGCCGCGATAGAGAGAAGAAGAACAGTGATAATATTAGCTAAACTATATCGTTTTTATTATTATTTTTTTTATTTCTCTATAGGTAGCATTTAAAATGACATAAATAGCAGAACCACGTTATCGCCACAATAGATAACCCCGGATAATATTCATACGTTTACCGATTTCACTTCGTTACTTATACACCAGAAAAACTAAAATATCAGAAAAGTCGAAAGAAGAACAATAATAATATTTGCTATAATATATTGTTTTAAATATTTTTTTTTGTAATAAAGTAAAGAAAATGATGATTAAATCCAGATTTTCATGTAAATCACACTCAAAACTAAGTAAAACGTAGATTATGACTTCTTTTCTTCATGTCGATCTGCAAATCGCCGCGATTGGGAAAAGAAGAACAATGATCATATTTGCTGAAATATATCGTTTTAAATATTTGCTTTTGTAATAAAGTAAAGAAATCTAGATGTTCATATATCTCTTTTCTCTAATGTACACCAACTGAATAACTATAACCATTGATTTATATACAGTATACACATATTAAATCAACATAAATCGCACCGGACTCTGTTGTCCGCCATTTTGAATACCGGACTCTATTTACATATCATCTTGTATATATGAATATTTCCACGCTACTTGCTATTTCATTCAATCTTTGATAAAATGCCTATAGATAAACACATATACAATAATAATCATTAAATGTACAGAATACATGATGTAAATCGACGATATTGCTACCGGACTCTATATCCGCCATTTTGAATCTATGAACGATTGCTAATCACCTTGTATATTTCAATAAAAACCTATTATTTAGTATTTATTTTGTTGGAAATTATAAGAAATATATAAAAAAAACAACCAATACCACAGGAATGCATCATTTAATATACATATAAACTAATATTAAGCATCCGGACTCTACCGGTCTTCTCCGGACTCTGTTTAGTAGTACCGCCCCCCCCCCTCCCCTTTCAAGTTATATGGTCGTTCCCTTAGCAACGTTGATTTCAAACTCTTATCGTTTGTTTACATATGTATTGCTGTTTGAGATCCAATTATGAAAAGGGGAGGGTAAGGATCCATTTAACTGATGTGTTCCTGTCCCAAGCTAGGATCTGGATTTCCAACGTAATATGTCGTAGTCTTTTGTTTGGCTCACAGAGTTGAGGTCAAAGGTGATTGTTCTATGGATATTGATGGAATTGTTGACCATCACTGTGTAATTAAAATGTAGATATCGAATATAGTGTGCACTACACATACACGGATTTCCAGTCAAATCGGCCTAAAAAAAAGTCAAATCGGCCCCAAAAATTAAAATTAAAAAAGAATAAATAAATAAAAATTATGTATTAATATAAATTAATATTTTTGGTTAAAAGATGTAAAATTTTAATTTTAATTGATGAGCGGATTCTTTTATTTTCGTATCAATGGTATTTTAACATTTACTGGTACAAAACACAACTGTACTAGACAGTTTTAATTCTTCAATAATTAAAACGTATTGGATGTATCTAATTATTTTGTTGAAATATTTAACTTTGCAAGTTGACAATAATAAACAATAAAAATGGCGAACATGTGATTTCCCGGTCTGAAAAAAGAGTAAAACACATTGTTCTTGTTTATAATGCACACCCCTCCTGCAAAATAAAGAATTTATGTAAAATCCAGCGCATTACGCACCAGTAATTAGGGACATATTATCAATTTAAATAAACAACATAATAAAACAATGATTTGATTAGGAATTAAATAAACAACACAATTAACAATACATCTTATCAGATTAAATAAAAAAAAGCATAATAATACAATGATTTGATCTGGGGCCGATTTGACCTGCTACCCATACGCGTGAATAACCTTCATCAGGTACGAAAACGTTGGAAAGCCAAATAATTTAAAAAGCTTTGGGAGCACGTAAACCAAAGGGACTACCAAAATCGGCTAAGGTCACCTATTCCTGAGGGAGAAGAACCTTCGTTAAACTTGTTTCTTATAATCTTACCATATCAACAAGAGAGATATAAATAAACATTCCTGCAACACCAACAAATATCCACAAGCTGGCGGCACCAATGTTTCCTACTCCTATTCCTATAGTCATACCAACACAACTCAACACCGATGACAAGCAATTAAATAAAATGGCTCTTTTAATACTGACTCCTTTCTTTAACAGCATTGCAAAATCTCCTACAAAGTTATTTATTTATTTATTATTCAATCTGTTTATCATCTAAAATTAAAAGTTTTGTTGAGGGATGTTAAATAATATAACTCAGAAAGACAATGCCACTCCATGCATTGGAACATATACATTCATGTGAAGAGCTAAGAAGAGTTTGAAGATACCAAAGGGGCAATCAGAATATGTAAATCTTTATTGATGTACTTCATCTCAAGGTCCGTGCACCGTGGTGGTGACTGGGGACGTCAGACTGTTGGATTTTACAGCATATGCAATCAATGTCAATCAAATCTAAAGTCCGCTGGAATGGCAAGGTGTACTCGAGACAACTTCAAAATGTTAAAGTCCGCTGGAATGGCAAGATGTACTCGAGACAACTTCAGAAATGTTAAAGTCCGCTGGAATGGCAAGGTGTACTCGAGACAACTTCAGAAATGTCAAAGATACCAAAGGGGTAACCAGCCTTTGAAAATCGAAGAAGAATGAAATAATACAATGGATAAAAGAAAAAGGACAAACAATGATCTATGTAAAAACACTCCACAGAAAACTAGAAAATGAGCGATACTAACTCACAAAATCTGAGAATGAACTCAGGTGCTCCGGAAGGGTAAACTGTTCTTGGTCCACTAGAGGCACTAGTAATACAAATATAGATATTATGTATCTATATGTAAATAAGTGCATACGACGTACCTTTCTACAATAACCTTCGACAGGTACGCTCAAAGTCAGACGATTAGAAAACATAATTAATCAAAAGTCTTAAGGAGCAAGCATACAAACCGAACGATATAGCCAAATATGGTTACCTATGTCTGGAGGAGATGATTAATAATTACATTATTTATGATATGTTCCATTTGCCGTAAACACTTTCCGGCCCTTTCCTCGTTCATGGCTTATCACCGGGTTTGTAACTAGATTAACACAATGGGTGGCACTAGTGGAGCAGGAACTGTTTACCCGCCTAGATTAACACAATGGTTGGCACTAGTGGAGCAGGAACTGCTTACCCGTCCAAAACAATATGAGTTCACCTCCGGTTTTAGTGGAGTTCGTGCTACTCGATCTTTTATGTGTATGTTTTGTTGATCACTGTTTATCCTTTTGTCCTTTTTCTTTTGGTTCATTTGATTTGATTTTTGGTGTTTAACGCCACTTTCAGCAATATTTCAGCTATATCATGGCGACCAGTTTTAGTGGTGGAAGAAGCTGGAGTACCCGGAGAGAACCATCGACCATGTGCAAGCAACTGGTAAGCTTTATCACTTGCGGCTGCGAGTCGGGTGCACCCTTTTTGTTATTTACAAAGCGTGGCGCGAACCCACGCCGTATTGATGATAGGCTTGTATGAGCTATTAGATCCAACGACCTAACTCATTGAGCCACCCGGGCCCCCTCTTTTTTCTTTTGGCCATTGTGTTGTCTGTCCTTCGATTTATGGATTCCGATTATCCATTTGGTATCTTCAAACTCTTCTTATGAAATATATATAATATACATTGCCGCAGCACTGACCACAGGACGGGTGATACATACAGTGGCTAATCGTCCATATGTGGGTATATATCCTGTGACAATAATAATATAGACAACTAATTAAGTGACTTGATACATGTGCTTTTGTTTTCTCTAGACTACTATTTTGGTTTGTGGACATTTGACCTCAATTTCCGTTCTGCTGTCCTCTTTCACGACGTAGCTTTAGCAAGAGTAACACGTTGAAAATAGTAATGTTAGTTTTATTATAAATTATTTAATTCAATCAGACTTACCCATTTCATGTGGTAACTCATGACAGAGCACTGCAATAGATGTACTTATTCCGCCATTTATACTGTTAGCAAAGGCTACACCAATTGCTAGACCATCACTAAAATTGTGTATTCCATCTCCAACAATTACCCGCCATACCATACCAGATATGGTAGCTGGTAATTCATGCGTATGGGCGTGACCATTACTATGATGTACACGCACTTGAAATTCTGTTTCAAAATCTATAATGTCAATATCTATAATACAAACAATGTGATATTTGCGTATTTTTCAGTGGGAATACGGAATACTTCAGTTTCATACGATTGCAATCAAAAACAAAACAAAAAATACCACACCATTAGAACAGTTATAAAATCTAAGAATACCACACCATTAGAACAGTTCCAAAATCTAAAAATACCACACCATTAGAACAGTTCTAAAATCTAAAAATACCACACCATTAGAACAGTTCTAAAATCAAAAAATACCACACCATTAGAACAGTTCCAAAATCTAAAAATACCACACCATTAGAACAGATCCAAAATCAAAATATACCACACCATTAGAACAGTTCTAAAATCTAAAAATACCACACCATTAGAACAGTTCTAAAATCTAAAAATACCACACCATTAGAACAGTTCCAAAATCTAAAAATACCACACCATTAGAAGAGTTCCAAAATCTAAAAATACCACACCATTAGAACAGTTCTAAAATCTAAAAATACCACACCATTAGAACAGAACCAAAATCTAAAAATACCACACCATTAGAACAGTTCCAAAATCTAAAAATACCACACCATTAGAACAGTTATAAAATCTAAGAATACCACACCATTAGAACAGTTCCAAAATCTAAAAATACCACACCATTAGAACAGTTCTAAAATCTAAAAATACCACACCATTAGAACAGTTCTAAAATCTAAAAATACCACACCATTAGAACAGTTCTAAAATCTAAAAATACCACATCATTAGAACAGTTCCAAAATCAAAAAATACCACACCATTAGAACAGTTCCAAAATCTAAAAATACCACACCATTAGAACAGATCCAAAATCAAAATATACCACACCATTAGAACAGTTCTAAAATCTAAAAATACCACACCATTAGAACAGTTCTAAAATCTAAAAATACCACACCATTAGAACAGTTCCAAAATCTAAAAATACCACACCATTAGAACAGTTCCAAAATCTAAAAATACCACACCATTAGAACAGTTCTAAAATCTAAAAATACCACACCATTAGAACAGAACCAAAATTAAAAAATACCACACCGTTAGAACAGTTCCAAAATCTAAAAATACCACACCATTAGAACAGTTCCAAAATCTAAAAATACCACACCATTAGAACAGTTTTAAAATCTAAAGATACCACACCATTAGAACAGTTCCAAAATCTAAAAATACCACACCATTAGAACAGTTCTAAAATCTAAAAATACCACACCATTAGAACAGTTCTAAAATCTAAAAATACCACACCATTAGAACAGTTCCAAAATCTAAAAATACGGAAAATCGTAGAAGAAGAGGCAACATTCGATACCCCCAATACAGATTACCTCTAATCAGTGTCCTGGCTTGGTACAGACACTACAATAACAAAGTGACGGGGTTAAGCTAGTTCTATGTTGCCCTACTTTTTCTCTTGGTTCAATGTTGTGCTCTTGCAGGTGTTTTCCACAAGTGAGTAAAATACCAACCCTCGTGTCGGGATCGTTGTTGTTCGCTGAGTCAACGACATTAATAAAATCGTAGAACCGGTTTTTAGTGGGGTTCGTGTTACTCGATCTTCAGTTTTATATGTATGTTTTGTAGATCGTTGTTTGTCCTTTTGAACTTTTTCTTTTGACCATTGTGTTGTATGTTCTTCTTCGATGTACGGATTCTGATTGCCCCTTTGGTATCTTCAAACTCTTTTTAATTAAGTCATGTCTATAGCCTAAATACTGCTAACCGGACGTTAAGGTTAATTAAGTCATGTCTATAGCCTAAATACTGCTAACCGGACGTTAAGGTTAATTAAGTCATGTCTATAGCCTAAATACTGCTAACCGGACGTTAAGGTTAATTAAGTCATGTCTATAGCCTAAATACTGCTAACCGGACGTTAAGGTTAATTAAGTCATGTCTATAGCCTAAATACTGCTAACCGGACGTTAAGGTTAATTAAGTCATGTCTATAGCCTAAATACTGCTAACCGGACGTTAAGGTTAATTAAGTCATGTCTATAGCCTAAATACTGCTAACCGGACGTTAAGGTTAATTAAGTCATGTCTATAGCCTAAATACTGCTAACCGGACGTTAAGGTTAATTAAGTCATGTCTATAGCCTAAATACTGCTAACCGGACGTTAAGGTTAATTAAGTCATGTCTATAGCCTAAATACTGCTAACCGGACGTTAAGGTTAATTAAGTCATGTCTATAGCCTAAATACTGCTAACCGGACGTTAAGGTTAATTAAGTCATGTTTATAGCCTAAATACTGCTAACCGGACGTTAAGGTTAATTAAAACCGGCTCGCGGACTACCTGGAGAAAACCACTGACCCTGCAGCAAGTCACTGACAAACTTTATCACATAATGTATTCCCTTTCTAGGGCAAACGAAATATTCAATTTGCACTAAACAGAGCGCTATATTAGCTATAAATTTTAAAATGAATGTTTTGTACCTTCTGTGTTTAATGTTTCCTTGTATTCAGGTATTTTATCCAGTTGAATGGTGTTGTTATTCTGTACAAAACAAATTATATAAAAAAAAAGATTATCATATATACGAACACACAATGTAGATACTGTGAACATCACACAATGTAGATACTGTGAACATCAGATACTGTGAACATCACAGTATGTATTGTTAACATCTATTTTTAATATCTGGTACTATGTAAATCAAATTGCATGAAGACCATCCTTGGCTTTGGTGAGGTACGTGTTACTCAATCTTTGGTTTTCTGTGTAGTATTCAGGGGCGGATCCAGGATTTCAAATTAGCGGGGCGCACTTAAAAAAAATTGCGCCGAGCAGTGGGAGGCGCGAAAATATTTGGGTATTTTGTATGAAAAATCACGATTTTACGCAAAAAAATCATATTGTTTCCAATTTTAGGGGGGGTGCGCCCCCCTGGATCCGCCCCTGGTATTGTGTTGACCATTACATGTTCAGCCATTGTATTGTCTGTCGTTTTCTGGTTTATGGGTTCTGATTACCTATTTGGTATCTTGAAACTTGTCTTACATATAGTGGTTATCATTATAATATGACTTCTGATCTTATGTCATATGAGGGTTTGGGTTTAGGGTTTATGGTGTTTAACGCCACTTTCAACAATATTTTAGCTATATCGTGGCGGTCAGTTTTATTGATGGAAGAAAGCGGAGAAACCTACCGACCAGTCGCAAGTCAGGGACTAACTTTATCACATAATGTTGCATCGAATACACTCGCCATGAAAGGGGTTTCGAATAGGCACTGTAATTACACAGGTAGTTGTAAATTTTATTATCATACGATCACGTCCACGACCGCCCCTTTTGTCATATGATAATCGAAACATGAACAAAAGGGTCTATTTTGTCATATGACAATCGAAACATGAACAAAAGGGTCTGTTCTGTTTTGTCATATGACAATCGAAACATGAACAAAAGGGTCTGTTCTGTTTTGTCATATGACAATCGAAACATGAACAAAAGGGTCTGTTCTGTTTTGAGTTCATGCTTCTAAAATGTATTTTAATATTGATTCCCTTGGTTGTGCTCAAAAGATGTGTATTGTCTTGTTTGCATTATTCATGTACAACATACCTATATTCTTCTTCCGGTAATGTTTATCTATGTTAATGTGTTCGTGATAGACGAAATTATTATTTATTTGAGTGATTTCAAACGTTTTTGCAACCAATCTTTTATCATAGGACAATAGTCAGATCGGTGTGCCTTTACACATTTTGCAAAATATCCGACCAAATCCAAATTGAATCAATTACAAAAGATTGAAAACAATTAATCGGCATAATTCTATCATAACAAAACAAAACATCAAACCTTTCTTCTCTTGCTTGCTATAATTGTTTGGATTCGACCAATCAAAAAGAAGAAGTACATTGCTCCTAGTCCACATAATCCTTTAAAAACATGTTCGTGCTCTTGTCCATCAGAGTCATGGTCATGTGACGTCTCTGTGTGCGGCGCTAATGCCTGTTAATAACAAAATGGTTGTTCAGCAATATTCAGTACGAGCACAAGATTACAAGCAACAAATCGCTAAAGTAACACCCGGAACACCTGAGTTCACACCCGGTTTTTAGTGAGGTTCCTGTTACTCGATCTTTAGTTTTATATGTATGTTTTGTAGATCGTTGTTTGTCCTTTTGTGCCTTTTCTTTTGGCCATTGTGTTGTCTGTTCTTCTTCGATTTACGAATTCTGATTACCCTTTTGGTATCTTCAAACTCTTATTAATATGAAAAGTACTCGACTCGCGCATGTAGATAATTCATACAAAAAAATGTAGCAGTGTTTGCAGATGGTTCATCCTAATGAGAATGGCTTGCTCATATTATTATTTGGTCACCGAAATCTTCAAGATTGTGTTTATCTTAAAGTCGACATACAAAATGTATGTACATTGAAACAACCAAATAGAGCTTTACTATAGCACCAAACAAAGCTTTCCGTTTGAAACATCTGATATGACCAACAACAGCTGAAGAAGAGTTTGAAGATACCAAAGGGGCAATCAGAATCCGTATATCGAAGAAGAACAGACAACACAATGGCCAAAAGAAAAGGTACAAAAGGACAAACAACGATCTACAATACACACACATAAAACTAAAGATCGAGTAACACGAACCCCACTAAAAACCGGGGTGAACTCAGGTGCTCCGGAAGGGTAAGCAGTTCCTGCTCCACTAGTGGTACCCGTCGTGTTAATGTAGTTACAAACCCGGTAATAAGTCGTGAATGTAAGTGACTCGACCAGTACTTCTTTAAGATTAAAGACAAAGCAATAAGTGGATCATACTGTGTGAATAATTGTGTTCGAGTTTGTTTTTATAAGCCTATATTTGCTATCTTATATATGGCATAAAATAAATCTTGTATCTGCATTTACTGTTTGTCACAATGTTCAGCTACGAAAACTTTGAAGATGCCACCATGACTTTGTTAATCAATACGGAATATGCTTTACAGATAATCTTGGATACTAGTATATTCGGCTTGTCATAGTCGCAATTTTCCCATTCGTTACGTATATAAGGCTTTTCACCGAATTTCTAACACGACTGGTGTCACTAGTGCAGCAGGAACTGATTACCCTTCCGGGACTCTTGAGTTAAACGTTGGTTTTTAATGTGATTCTATAGTTGCCCAATTCTTAGTTTTCTGTGTAGTGTTTTGTCCTTTTCTTTTGACCATTGAGTTGTCCCCTTTTGGTATTTTCAAACGTTTTCTCAGACTTCCTGAGGAAGAACAGTCCGGACAGTTACCATGGCGAAATCGCAGCCTTGTGTAGGTGTCTGAAAACTTCAATCCTTGAGGTGGATCCATGGTGTTAACCTTAATGGTGGCCATTCAGGTTTCGGAAACATATTTGACGACTTACATGTGGTATAAGGTGGAGCATGGCGTCCCCAGTGAGAGCACCAACAGCAAGAGCGACAAGAAACTGTAATATTCCATCAAATGATATACGCTGAAGTAGAGGAACGGTAGCCACTACCAACAAGCCACAGACACTGATGATAAAGATACAAACAAATCCGTATCCCCATGCTGAAAAAGTAAATATTTAAGGATTGATCGCAATTTTGTTCGGTTCATGAAGAAATAACCTCAATCAGGTTGTACACACCGTGTAACCCGCGTAGCAAGGGTATGTACAACCTGATTGAGGTTATTTCGAATGAACCGAACAAATAATTTCGATCAATCCTTATATATTAATTCAAACTTGTTTTGTTATGATATTGAAAAATATATTTATTTTTTCAAAGTAAAGCAAATAATCGGAAATAAATTTAAATAACCCCAAAGGAGCCTCATTTAAAGAAAATTGCCTGATGACAACGGCACGCGACACCTTGCGAACGTCTATTTTCGGATTCAGTACATATGAAAATAACCTCAACTTTTTAAACCAATCAAAACACGTATAAAATGACATGTGACTCTAAAATTAATTCATGTTAATTTAACGTCAGAGAATACAGAAGTGACAATCACAAATGGACAATCCAGAGAAACTGGCAACATAAATCAGAGATACTTGAAATTCGTCTATGTGAGTTCTGGACTCATCACTTGAGCTTGGGACTCATCATTTTGTACAAAAAATAACAATGGGACTAATGATTTTTTGGTTGGGACTCTTCAAAATTTTATCCTATAAGGATCTCTGTTGAATTACATTAGAACATCGTTGTGTCGAAGTTGAATGGGACCGATCATTTTACTTTTGAAGGAGACGGGTTATCCGGAATAAAATTTAAAAGGTTCTCCAATCATTTAGGGATTTAATTTAATAATATCTTATTGTACATAGACAATAGGATTGGACAGCAAGCTATGCCAACTTATATGAAGTCCTCTCCTTACAAATTATACACATGAATTAATGACAGCAAGACAAAACACTAATAATAGACATTTAAAATTTTGACACTGATAAAAAGAAAGTAAGAAGTACAGGTGACACTTTTAGTTCGACATAATGAAAGAAACGACTTATCCGACCCGAGACACATATGTTCGACTATGTGTAAATATTGACAAAATACATGCTTTATTGTGGGAACAACATATTCTGAAATCATAATCATGAACAGAAGATGATTCTATAATGTTGAAACAAACGCTCATTCGTGACCTATCGCGCTTGTACCACGACAAACACGACGAGTGCCACAAATGGAGCATAAACAACTTATCCCTCCGGAGCACCCGAGTTTGTCCTTGTTTTATTTTGTTGGGTTCTGGTTTCTGTGTAGTGCTTTGTTGATCATTGTTGTCCCTTTGTCGTTTTCCCCCCGTTTTTGCCATTGTATTGTCTGTTATTCAATTTACGGCTTCTTATTACCCCGTTGTTATCTTCAAACTTTCCCCCTTTTTTCCTTCCTTATCTCGAATTAGGATAATTCGAATTAAATAATAAATTATTAAGAAAGGGTGTGGATGAAAATGCAAATGAGAAGTTATCCAACATTACATCAAAGACACAAATTAAAGTTAAGGAACAGCCTATGGTATACGTACGAAAGGATATGGATGAAAATTAAAATGAGAGACTATCCAACATTACACTTAGACACAAATTAAAGTAAAGGAACAGGTTGTAGTAAGATAGGATATGGATGAAAATGAACATGAGAAACTATCCAACATTACATCAAAGACACAAATTAAAGTAAAGGAACAGCCTGTAATATACGTAAGAAAGGATATGGATGAAAATCAAAATGAGAGACTATCCAAAATTTCAATTAGACACAAATTCAAGTAATTCACATACTTGTGTACTCAATGTTTCCAGTGTGTCTGGATTGTCATTCATGATTGCCCCATCGGTTTTCTCTAACTTTTATTTATACTTTTTGAACTTGTTCTCGTCGTGAATATATTGAATAGCTGCTAAATTGACCTTACACATGATGTGATGCTCGGCTCGCGTGTAGTTGATCATTAATTGTGTTCGAGCTCCGGTCTGGAAAACCTAGACTATAAATTTGGTATTTGCTGCTTCTGAGCAAGGCACGCAGTATCAAGAAGTAAGAGCAATATTGAATTGCTTGGCTCGAAATCAGACGAATGTGTCCGAGCAACTTGCATATTCGCGGACTGTTGTTTCGGTGAGCTACCACTATAAAGATCAAACTAAGCATGTTGCAGGGGCGGATCTAGGATTTCAAGTTAGGGGGGAGCACTTAAAAAGTTTGCGCCGAGCGGAGGGAGGCGCTAAACATTTTGGGGTATTTCGTGTGAAAAATCTTTTTTTTTCAAATTTAAGGTGGGGGGGCGCCGGGTGCGCCCCCCCCCCCCCCTGGATCCGCCCCTGTGTTGGTCTAGTACAAAGTGGACACCCTCTCGTCAAAATGTAACTTGTCCTCTCCATGATATAACTGAACATGTGTTCACTTGACGTTATACAACAATCAATCAACCAATTTATCATTACTAGTTTTTTCCGAGTTATGTTCCCTCTCCCAGAGTGGTTGGTGAGCATAATTTCATACCTTTGTTTCCCATGGTTTCTGGTATTTTAAAGTTTTTATACAGAATGCGGACATCAATCTTTAGACACCTTCTATTATCTAACTGAACAATTAATGCTGGACAAAGCCGTAAGAAATCATGTCTGGTGATGACGTCATGTTTTTCAATACTATAGAATTGTAGCAACTGGCTGGGACTTAAGCACTAAAAATAAAAACAAAAATCAGCATCATATATACGTTATGGTTATCATCACTTGTCTGTGTTAACTTTCCGACTTGTGAGCACGAACGTTATGGTTATCATCACTTGTCGGTGTTAACTTTCCGACTTGTGAGCACGAACGTTATGGTTATCATCACTTGTCGGTGTTAACTTTCCGACTTGTGAGCACGAACGTTATGGTTATCATCACTTGTCGGTGTTAACTTTCCGACTTGTGAACACAAAGGTTATGGTTATCATCACTTGTCGGTATTAACTTTCCGACATGTGAGAACAAACGTTATGGCCATCTCACTTGTCGGTGTTAACTTTCCGACATGTGAGAACAAACGTTATGGTTATCATCACTTGTCGGTGTTAACTTTCCGACTTGTGAGCACGAACGTTATGGTTATCATCACTTGTCGGTGTTAACTTTCCGATTTGTGAGCACGAACGTTATGGTTATCATCACTTGTCGGTGTTAACTTCCCAACTTGTGAACACGAACGTTATGGTTATCATCACTTGTCGGTGTTAACTTTCCGACTTGTGAACACGAACGTTATGGTTATAATCACTTGTCGGTGTTAACTTTCCGACTTGTGAGCACGAACGTTATGGTTATCATCATTTGTCGGTGTTAACTTTCCGATTTGTGAGCACGAACGTTATGGTTATCATCACTTGTCGGTGTTAACATTCGACTTGTGAACACGAAGGTTATGTTTATCATCACTTGTCGGTGTTAACTTTCCGACATGTGAGCACGAACGTTATGGTCATCATCACTTGTCGGTGTTAACTTTCCGACTTGTGAACACGAACGTTATGGTTATCATCACTTTTCGGTGTTAACTTTCCGATTTGTGAGCACGAAGTTATGGTTATCATCACTTGTCGGTGTTAACTTTCCGATTTGTGAACACGAACGTTATGGATATCATCACTTGTCGGTGTTAACTTTCCGACTTGTGAGCACGAACGTTATGGTTATCATCTCTTGTCGGTGTTAACTTTCCGACTTGTGAGCACGAACGCTATGGTTATCATCACTTGTCGGTGTTAACTTTCCGATTTGTGAGCACGAACGTTATGGTTGTCATCACTTGTCGGTGTTAACTTTCCGACTTGTGAACACGAACGTTATGGTTATCATCACTTGTCGGTGTTAACTTTCCGGCTTGTGAACACGAACGTTATGGTTATCATCACTTGTCGGTGTTAACTTTCCGATTTGTGAACACGAACGTTATGGTTATCATCACTTGTCGGTGTTAACTTTCCGACTTGTGAACACGAACGTTATGGTTATCATCACTTGTCGGTGTTAACTTTCCGATTTGTGAACACGAACGTTATGGTTATCATCTCACTTGTCTGTGTTAACTTTCCGACTTGTGAACACGAACGTTATGGTTATCATCATTTGTCGGTGTTAACTTTCCGACTTGTGAACACGAACGTTATGGTTATCGTTATTTGACCGATTTACCGTTCCGACTTGTGAACACGAACGTTATGGTTATCTTCCCTAGTCGGGGTTACCGTTCCTTCCGTTCCGACTTGTGAACACGAACCTCTAACAAACGCTGGAAAATCCGGCGCGGCTGTGAAATAATATTTATAAATACCAAAAGATAACCAGGTAGGCTCATAGTCAAATGATTGGAAACTGGAAAGCCAAATAATTTTAAAAATCTATAGGAAAAAGGAAACCAAACGGCCTAAACAGGACAAATCGGCTATGGTTACATATTCCTGAATGAAATTGACCTTAATTTCAATAAATTGCATTATTTAAGATCTATAAATTTCAAACATAAATATATCTAATAAACCATGTCTTGTCGGTGAAGTAGCACTGATTACTGGGTGGATGCGACCCTCGGGAACTAATAGTCCAGCAGCAGAGGTATCGACCCGTTGATAGTAATAAACACGTATCTAATTCAGTGCGCACGACACGTTTCCCGAATAACCTTCACCAGGTACGCTCATAGTTAGAAAAATGGAAAGTAAATTGATTTAAAAGTCTTTGGGAGCCAATAAACAAAGAGCCTGAATAAGATAGTCAACATTGGCTTAGGTCACATGTACCTATTGTAATCAAAGTGAAAATCGAACAACAACTGTTAGTATCCATCTACGTTTTAATTTATGTTCCGGTCGACCAGCGTCCTAACATTCAAAATGATAAACAAGAATGACGAATCTAATGAAATTTAACCCGTTACACAAAATGTATTTATCAAATTTATCGTGAATTTGATAATATATTTTTGCTATAAATCATAAACAGATTGAAAGGCTTGATGTCTATTCACACCCCATAGAACGATCTTTTGACACGGTTATTGTTCGTGATTGTCGATCCATCACTGATTTAAGGATGATAGTGTCCTTCGGGGTGTTTGTATCTACAGATGTGTCTATCTATCCTAATATTTTCATTTACATGACGTGTTTGTTTAATTCATGGTATTTCATATGATAGGGACCAAATTTATAAATTACAGCTGATCCGATCTATTTCTGTCATAATACCAGTCATAAACTGTTTATTCTGATAATTTCTGGATTCATGGAATGGAAATAAAAACGATTCCTTTCTTGTTATTTTCCCCTCCAGTATTCTGTAACGTTTATTCAATAGTTTTCAGAGAGCCGCATATAAATAAATACTCGGATTTTGTTGATTTGAGGTTTGGTATTTATGTTTACGTAATTTAGTGAGTGGTTGTAGCTTAACGCCAAATGTGGAATTTTTTCGGCTACATTGTTGCGAGAACAAGTTACATTTCAATGCAATGATGTCTACTCAGAATTATTGATGAACTTACTTATTTAGGTATTTACAGTCCTAGCTCACTGAAACAACAGTCTGCAGGTAGACATGTAGCGCCACCTGTACACATTATCCTCATTCCGACCGAATCTGTCTTAATGATGTGTGCCGAGGGGAGAGGCAACAAGTACATATACCTAATTTATAATCTTTGGTTTGACTCGAGCGGGGATCGAACCCTCGATATACCACCCTTGGGGCTAGCACATTAACCATCACACCACCGATGTTGTTATTTTACGTCTGTTAAGTGAAGGGACTACTTTCCCGACGTACTCGTTGCTATTTGAGACATGCTAACGTCTGCTAAGTGAAGGGACTACTTACCCGACGTACTGGTTGCTATTTGAGACATGCTTACGTCTGCTAAGTGAAGGGACTACTTTCCCTACGTACTCGTTGCTATTTGAGACATGCTTACGTCTGCTAAGTGAAGGGACTACTTACCCGACGTACTGGTTGCTATTTGAGACATGCTTACGTCTGCTAAGTGACGGGACTACTTTCCCGACGTACTCGTTTCTATTTGAGACATACTTACGTCTGCTAATGCCCCGTCACACTCTAGACAAAGACCACGCAGAATGCAGTACGTTCTAGAAGTTCTAATAAACGTAGCAGAAACTTGCTTAAATTTGAAAATAAATCTCGCTTTCTCGTTCATACTACGACCAAGTTAAGTTTTCACCAGGTTTACCACGTTCGTTGTAGGTTTTTACTACGTGCTGGATCAAGTTCTAAGTACGTGCATCACGTTTTCGCTACGTCCTCAATACGACCATACAATTCGCACTACGATCTTAATACGTTTCTGTCACGTCAAAGTTGAATTTCACTAAATTAATTTGTTTCCCTTAAATACGTGTGTCTGGAACCCCCTTTTCCCGGTTGAACCCCCCCCCCCCCCTTTTCCACAAAGTTGAATTTCACTAAAAAAAACATTTTTCCTTAAATACGTGCAATTCAACTTTGTGGAAAAAGGGGGGTCAACCGGGAAAAGGGGGGTCCAGACGTCGAGTGCCTGTGCAAGTTGTGCATCTAGAAGGGCTTACAAGTTGTCCTTGAAGTAGAAATTATAAAGCATGTATTCGTGACTCATTTTTCAACGTTTTGATGAAAAATGATCATTGATTATCTGAATTCAGTTTTTATATAGAATACATGTCAATAGTACATAAGTACTGAGAACCTGTCGAAAACGTTGCATAAACGTATCAAGAACTTGGAGATCGTGATAGGGTCGTACTGCAGTCTTCTACAACGTACTACGAACTTATCACAGTCTTCGACAACATAGTGTGAACTTACCACAATCTTCGTAGAAACTTGGTCTGGACGTAATGGAAACTTAATACACGTAGCACGAACGCAGTGGCAACGTAATAAGAACTGCATAAAATCGTTGCCGTTCGCGCTACGTCAAAGGGGACCGTGGCAAGTTTAAGTTACGTATCCATCACGTCCTCTCGGGTTTTACTAGCTTCTCATCACGAATGTACTACGTCCTATCTGCGCTACGTCCTTGCTACGAATTTTTTAAACATGTTCAAAATTCTGTCACGTCTTTGAAGTTCTTTAAGACAATATTAAATACGTCCATACCAGTTTGCACTACGGTTCCGCTGCGTTGTAGAGGTTTTTGGTAGGTTCACCTAATGTTTCGCAATTTTTAATGAACGTAGTGTGAACTTGGTCTAGTGTGACGGGGGTATTAGTGAAGGTACTACTTTCTCGACGTACTCGTTGCTATTTGAGACATGCTTACGTCTGCTAAGTGAAGGGACTACTTTCCCGACGTAGTCGTTGCTATTTAAGACATGCTTACGTCTGCTAAGTGAATGGACTACTTTCCCGTCGTACTCGTTGCTATTTGAGACATGCTTACGTCTGCTAAGTGAAGGGACTACTTTCCCGACATACTCGTTGCTATTTGAGACATGCTTACGTCTGCTAAGTGAAGGGACTACTTTCCTGACGTGCTCGTTGCTATTTGAGACATGCTTACGTCTGCTAAGCGAAGGGGCTACGTTCCCGACGTACTCGTTGCTATTTGAGACATGCTTACGTCTGCTAAGTGAATGGACTACTTTCCCAACGTACTCGTTGCTATTTGAGACATGTTTACGTCTCCTAAGTGAAGGGACTACTTTCCCGACGTACTCGTTACTATCAGAGACATGCTTACGTCTGCTAAGTGAAGGGACTACTTTCCCGACGTACTCGTTGCTATTTGAGACATGCTTACATCTGCTAAGTGAAGGGACTACTTTCCCGACGTACTCATCTCAATTTGAGACATGCTTACGTCTGCTAAGTGAAGGGACTACTTTCCCGACGTACTCATCTCAATTTGAGACATGCTTACGTCTGCTAAGTGAAGGGACTACTTTCCTGGCGAGCTCGTTGCTATTTGAGACATGCTTGCGTCTGCTAAATGAAGGGACTTCTTTCCCGACGAACGCGTTGCTATTTGAGACATGGTTACGTCTGCTAAGTGAGGGGACTACTTTCCCGACGTACTCGTTTCCATTTGAGACATGCTTACGTCTGCTAAGTGAAGGGACTACTTTCCCGACGTACTCGTTTCAATTTGAGACATGCTTACGTATGCTAAGTGAAGGGATTACTTTCCCGACGTGCTCGTTGCTATTTGAGACATGCTTACGCTTGCTAAGTGAAGGGACTACTTTCCTGACGTACTCGCTGCTATTTGAGACATGCTTACATCTGCTAAGTGAAGGGACTACTTTCCCGACGTACTCGTGACAATTTGAGACATGATATTTCATATCATTATTGCATAATTTGTAATGTTATTGTGTATCATTTGCAACCTGATAAAAATAAAGAATTTATATTTTTGTATACTGACCGTTTTCAAAAGGTCATTTGATTGGTCTGCCTCGTGAACTTCATGCTTAGCGTGTCGTCTGCGTCTTGTCGTCTGGTCGCTCGTGTTTATTACATGACTATGATTTTTTCCATGTAAAGTTTGAAAATCCGTGCTGTTTAAGTTATGATGAGCATCAATTGTGTCGTCTAAGATTATATTTCCAAGTTCTATTCCATTCATTAAGTGTTCAAAGCCTTCATACGTCATAATTGTTCTGTTCCCATATTTGGTAAAGAGATGTTGTATAAAATAATTACCATCAATAGAATCGATGTTCCATTCAAAATTTTCCTGAAGACTGTTGATTTGTAGAAAACACAAAAAAAACGTAATTGTTTGTGAAATAGCTGGCGCAGACATCCTTCTGGAGAGAAAAAAAGTATAGTTAATATACCGTCAATGTTAAATTTCAAGTGTAATATTGTATCTTGTGTTGTGTTGTCTCTTGTCGAATACAACTATACAGCATAAGTCGATTGTACTAAACACCAATACCGTGTGCAACGCCACACGTGTGCAAAGAAAATAATTAAAAGTTGGAGATGTGTACCAAACATACTTTACTAAAATAACCCTGAAAAAAGATCTCTAATGATATAATGAATATATATAATATAAGAATATATTAGTATGGAAATGTCAGTCGTATATTTGTAGATCAAATTACCCGAGTGATTTATAAAATGTAAATATAACTGTCATACACAGTAGAGTTTAAATTGGGATGCCAAAATATTTTCAAAAGACTTAATGTGTCAGTATAATTAACAACCAGGATATTTCTCTCTCTCGTTTCCCCCTTGCTTTCTTCCATTTAATTTTATCCTGCCAACTCCTTTTCAAATCGTGTGCATCCATAAATTAAATTACATACGTACGTGATAAAACGGATTTAAAATTGACATTGATATTGGTAAAGATACACTGAAGTCTCCCTTGACATATGATTATGATTATGATTTCGGGGCCTCGGCTCCATTATTTTTAAGAAATGGAGAGTTACTTGGACATTCTCCTATGCGTAATATCATTATACAGTCAAACATGTCCATATGGTCACCTTTATTAAGCAGTCACCTGTATTGAAAGGTCCCCTTTTCTTGTCCTGCCATAGAAATTTCCATATGAATTGAACATCTTTTAAAAGATCACCTGTTTTAAAAGGCCACTTTTGTTTCCCAAAGGTGACCTCTTAATACAGGTTTGACTATATATATATACATGTATATGAAATTTACTATCTAATTAGTAGGTGTCATTGTTTATTACAAAACAAACCACGGGTATGAATATTCATTTCGTGTCGGTAAGATTTTATCAGCATATATACTTACCTATTATTACGTGATGATTTCCGTATTGGCCTAGTTATTAGTCCGAGGGTAGCTGTATTGGCCTGAGGCGAAGCCGAAGTCCAATACAACTGCCCGAGGACTAATAACTAGGCCAATACGGAAATCATCACGTAATGATATATTTATTAATTAACCATAAAATGGGTATTTATAAAATTGATATATTTATTAATTAACCATACAATTTTATTTTATAATGGGTATTATAAAATAATAAACTCGGCCAATATAAAAAACTATGCCAATATCGGAAAAACTTAGCTTTATGATATTGGCCGAGTTTATGATTTTATATTGTAAAGACAATTTAGGTTGTATTGACAACAATCATATAGAGTTAATTAATAATGTACCATTCTACACTCCAGATCGTATGTTTCGTAATATATGGACGTGTGATAACGTTTGTCAGTGACTTGCGACAGGTCGTTGGTGTTCTCCGGGTACTCTATCCGGTTTCCTCCTCCAATAAAACTGACAGCCACGATAACTGAAGTATTGTCGAAAGTGGCGTTAAACACCATAACCCTAACCCTAACACCTGTTGAAATTGGCAACTTTCTGCATCAGGTACATCCCCTTTCCTGTCATTTTGTTAATCGCGGAGATGATACCTTTATCTTTAAATCTCCATATATGCTATTAACACTTGTAGTAATATTACTCAGATTGGGCAATAACAAATTAAGAAAAAATGGAAGACAAAAAAGGGCTAATCTGAAGTCGTCAATCGAAGTTGGACAGACAATACAATGGTAAAAAGAAAAAGGACAGACAAAGATCTACAAAACATTACACATAAAACTAATGATTCAGAAACACGACCAACTACCCCCCCCCCCCCCCCCAATAAAATAGAATGAAACAAAATACAAAGCACAAAAAACCAATGTGCTACAGTATGGTAAGCAGTTCCTGCTCCACAAGTGGCAACCATCATGTTACGCTTGTTACAAACCCGATCATAAGTCATGAATGAGGAAAGAATGATGATTGTTATTACGACAAACGCAACATATCCGTGGTCATTTGTGAGACAAA
The DNA here is from genome assembly GCA_963680875.1 of Bathymodiolus brooksi. Lineage (NCBI taxonomy): Eukaryota > Metazoa > Mollusca > Bivalvia > Mytilida > Modiolidae > Bathymodiolus > Bathymodiolus brooksi. Next base: position 99,084,587 of record OY804584.1, read on the forward strand.
GATTTTCCGTAACGGTTAACCAGGTCATATTGGCGACGATAAAACTTTCGAAGTGATGACTTTAACTTTACCACTAGGAACCCTTAGTTCAGTACACAGGCACTCGATCAACGTACATTTACTATCCACACTAAATACAAGTAAAGCAAAGAAATTGAAGCGAAACGAACCTAGATATTTCCCCTATTTTAGTTGAGTACCTGTGGACAGTAAAGATACGTGGATCGAGACAAGTGTCTGTGGTTCAGTAGCTTCCTTGTTAGCCACCACCCTCTATTAAGGAAATCATGATAGGAACCACAAGCTCTGGAATATCAACAGAGAGATGCATAATACTCCATGACTTAATCCACTTCGTCCATAGGTGGACATAGGACGATTACATTTGCCTTCCAGCCTCTTCTGTCTTTAGCCATTGTCTTTGTTTCATTCCAGGTCATTCCAATTTTCTGTAGCTCTGTATTTAGACCTCTTCGCCAGGTGTGTTTGGGCCTTCCTCTTCTTCGCTGACCTTGTGGGTTCCAGTCTAGAGCTTGCTTTGTAACATTTTTGTCTTTTTTTCGTAATGTGTGACCAATCCACTTCCATTTCCTTGTTCTAATGACAGTTTCTCTTGGTTGTTGCTTGGTTTTTTTCCACAGTTCTTTGTTGTTTATTGTGTTTGGCCATCTAATGCCGATGATGTTTCTCAGGCATTTATCTACAAAGACTTGGAGGGAATTGATGGTGGAGGAAATTTCTCTCCCAGTTTCGGAACCATATAGAAGAACAGATTTGACGTTGCTGTTGAAAATACGGATTTTGGTGGATGTCCGTAGAGTTCTGCTTTTCCAAACAGGTTTGAGGATGGAGAACGCCTGTAATACTTTCTTTTTTCTAGCTTGTATATCCTCATCAGTGGCGCTTGTTGTACTGATGATACTGCCGAGATAAGTGAAATTACTGATATTTTCTAAATCGGTGTTGTTTATTTGAATGGAATCTGTCCGGTTTGCATTTATTCTCATTGATTTTGTTTTATTGGAGTTGATATAAAGACCAGTTCGCTTTGCTGTTTCCTCAAGACGGGTGGCTTGATGTTGTGAGTCTTGGAAGCGATGTGATAGTGTGCAGATGTCATCAGCAAACTCTAGATCTTCCAGACGTGAGATAAATGACCAACGTATTTCATGTGGTTCATTGTAAGCTGTCTTTCCAATCCAGTCAATGACAATTAGAAAGAGAAGGGGAGATAGGAGGTATCCTTGTCTTCCTCCAGTTGTTACTGGTAATGGAGCAGTCATTGTTCCTGAATGGATGACTTGACAGGAGAATCCCTCATACAAGAGCTTTATTACTGAAATGATCTTCGGTGGAATTCCATAATGCCCAAGAATGTTCCAGAGGACTTGGTAGTCAATGCTGCCAAACGCCTTCTGGAAATCTATAAAGTTGAGGTATAGCAAGGGACCGACCATTTAACTTGAAGGGGGGGGGGTATGTTTTTTTGTTTCGTTCAGAACAATTTTTTGGGACAACACAAGAGTTAGAATATTTATTTTTTTTGTCGCGCAAAGCGCGAAATTTTTTTCCAGATTTTAACATTGGGTTATATGACAAAAACTCTGAATCAGATTATTTTTTTTTCCTCCACCAAAATCAGAATATTTTTTTCAGCAACATTGGGAATCAGAATATTTTTTTAGAAAAAAACCATAACCCCCCCCCCCCCCCCCCCCCCTCAAGTTAAATGGTCGTTCCCTAATGATTGCCATTCTATAGTTTGTTCGATGATGATTCTCGGTGTGGCAATCTGGTCAACACAGGAACGTTCTTGTCTGAAGCCAGCTTGTTCATCTCATTTACTGGTCAACTTCATCCTTCATTCTCTGCAAGATTATACTACAGAGAAGTTTACTAGGAATGGACAATAGAGTAATTCCCCTCCAGGTATTACAATTTGACTTGTCTCCTTTCTTCGGTATTTTTACAAATAGTCCTCTCGGCCAATCATGTGGTATTTTTTCATCTTTCCATGTTTGGTTTATCAAACGATGTAGGTGTTTGATGGAAATGTTATTCATAGCTTTTATAGCTTCAGGTGGTATATTGTCGATGCCAGCTGGTTTTCTATTTTTTAGGTGATTCATGGCTCTTGTGAATTCTGTCTTGGTTATTTCACCTACTTTGATCTTCAATGTAGGACCTGTTTCTAGTATTGGTGGTTCAGTTGGAGGGGGACGATTTAAAACCTCCTGAAAGTGCTCTCTCCATCTATTTAGTTGATCTTCTAATTTGGTAAGAGTTTTGTCATTGCTGTCTTTGACATGTGTGTTTGGGTTTGATGTTTTCCCGCTGAGCTGTCTTGTTATGTTGTAAAGTGTTTTGACGTCGCCTTTCCCACATGCACTCTCGGCTTCTTCAGCTAGTTGTTCTACATATTTCCTTTTATCTTGTTTACAGCTTTTCTTTACTTCTTCATCTTTTGTGCTATAAAGGTCTTGTAATGTTTTCTTTTGTTGTCTTGTTGTAGCATTCATGAGTTTTTCTTTAATTGCTTTCCTCTCATTTACTTTAAACCAAGTTTCATCTGACATCCATCTTTTACGATTTTGTTGAGTGAAGCCAACTGCTTCTTCGCATGATTGCACAATAGCATTTTTGGTATGTTCCCAGGCTACTTCAATATCAATGTCCTCCTCTTCATTTAAATCTTCAAGTACTAGTATGCTAAATTTGTTTTGAAGCGATATTTGGAAATTTTCAGTGATTGTTGGCTGTTTGAACCTTTCAAATAATATTCCATATGCAGGTTAAATTCATGACAAACAGAACGCTGGATTATGTTCCTATGACGACCAAGAAACATTGGCATTTACTATGCCCTGTAAAACGTGGGTTGGTGTGGTGACATGGCTCTATGTCATGAATGTAAAACATGGGTTGGAGTGGTGACTCGGCTCTATTAGTTTGTCAGTAGTATCAATAATTTATCTTTTGTCCTGAAATTTTATTGGAGAGGGTTAATTATTTTGGACATTTGTAGTACTTTTATATTTGTGGTTGGTGGTGTTTAACGTCACTTTCAACAATATGCGGTATATCATACCCGTTGGGATACCTCATATTTACGATATCCCACGGATATGAACGAAGTCAGCCGATCACCTTACGAAGGATACCGAAGACACCCGGAGATTCCGGAATAAGACCCCATAGCGATATAGATTTACCCCGAACCTCCAACCCTAACAGACGTGTATAACCAGGCCTCGGACACTCTAGTCTCCCCTTATATTAACATCCCCCATAACGTGCTAGATTGTGATCGTTTTGATAAACGACATTGTCAAAGATTAATTCATGGATATATTTTGATAAAATATGGATGGAATAGTTTGAAATATTTAATTGCCCAAGAAGGTTTGTATTATTTTCCATTCAACATACGTCTTCTTGTAATATATTTAAAATGTAATCAAATTTTAGGCCAAATTGTACCAGCGAGCTGCTGTTGAGATCAGGATCAGAACCAGGAAGATTTTTAGTTTGACAAATTTTTCTGAATGGATTTTTTTTCTTTTGTAACGTATTTTTACATTAGCTATTATATATAGAAATAGAAAATATAGGTTATATATTTTTATAAAATAAATTAATAAAAAAAAGCGTGTCTTCTTAGAATATGCCATATTCTAAGAAGACACGTTTTTTTTTATTAATTTATTTTATAAAATACGCAACTATTATCAGCACCGATACTGCGCATGTGTTAATTGATACCATTGTAAAAATATAATAAATTATTACATAATTAGTTCAAATAAAGTCATTTTTGCATGACCAATATGACCGGAAGTATACTGTCCATATTTTCACACCCCGATAAAATAACCGGTTATTGGATTACAACAAGATCATTTCCATATCGAGGCCCATATTGCCCGGGCCAATATGGGCTTCGACTTCGTCTCAGGCCAATATGGGTGTCTCTTTTCTAGATGTCGGAAGTATGTAATAAATAGTTTAATACATGGGCATTTCCATATTGGCCTGGTTATCATCCCTCGACCCATATTGGCCCTCGACTGCGTCTCGGGCCAATATGGGGGTCTCGGGATGATAACCAGGCCAATATGGAAATGACCATGTATTAATCTGTATTTATATAATGAAATATTAAATAATCGTTCGCTGTAATTAAGTAATTAAAGCTGTATTTTCAATCCGCATATATTTGAAAACTACAATTTCTTAGCTTTCGAACGGTATAAAATATTTCATGAAAGAATATTTCTTTGGCTGTTCCATTTTGATTTTAAAACAATGAGGGTCCGACCATATATATAGATCGGTGAAAAAACTTAAACTAGGCTGAAAACGCATTTACACGTTAAAATTACTTTTTTAAACTTAACTTGCAAATTTCAATCCGCATATATTCATATTGTATACAAAACAATCTGTCGAATGATGTATTTTTCATATTTAAGAAAAAATTGAAAATCTGTTCCATTTTGCTCCAAAAATCAGGTTATGGCGTCTAATTCAATATAACAGAAACATTTCTTAGTCCGTACCACACGGCGGGTAGTATCGAGAATTAGCCTATGTACATTCGTATTGATAAAATAATATTTAAAGACATGAGAAAAACAATTGGGTGATTACATATATATGTAATAAAGTAATATTAATTAGAATCCTTAATTTGGATTCGACAGTCATGTCAGTATTATATTATAATATTTAATCAAATAAATTATTGTCTCGTTTTGTCTTGTATATTATTTCTTTTTTCGTGGCTTAAATCAGATATATTAATAATATTTATGATTTAAATTGCCATAGATTCACAAATGTTTAAAGATTTAAAAAAATAAAACACCGTGTAATAAATTTTTGAAGTTTTTATGTTTTAATCTAAATTTGCTGGATGTGTCATCAAAGTGTAATTTAGCAGCATGCTTTAGCCATAGAAGTCCACCTGGTTCCGGTATACCGTTAATAAATATATATGGCACTAGGCATGCCACTGTGACATTACACTAAATTGTCAAAAATAAATTTTACAATATCATGTAAGTGGCATATTCTGTTGACAATATGGCATCATAACGCACGTTACGTCCAAAGAGAGAAGTCAATTGGAGAAAGCTTCATTTTGGGGAAGATATTCCTACCGAGAAACCCAGACTTGCAAGAACAACATTTCCAGACACGTTTGAAGTTGAAAGACTTATATCCAAGAAAATTGTTAAAAATGAGGTAACTTTTTTTCTATTGCATGACTGTTGTCTCTTTTTGAAAGTGAAAATTGTAAAAGTAGTTGCAATAATTTCTTTTTTAATGCCTCCGTATGTCAAAGATAAAACAAAATGTACATTAATTCTTGAATTAATATTAACACCCATCTCAGATTAATATTGAATCTTTATGTGACGGTCTTAAATAGTTTGAACATTATTTGCTTTTAAAGGCAAATTAATTAGTTTAATATGCATGTATTGATTTGTTATGTTTGTCAATAATCTAAGAATTAATTACTTGTCCACATATCTGCTTGTCCCAAGCGTTTCGGTATGAAGTCCACAACATTTAACATGTGTTTAATTAAAATGCTATCATGATACAGGTACCTGGTGAGACTTGTCAGATAAAATTAAATCCCAGTAAATGTCCATATCACATTTTGATTTTCAAAACAAATTGGTACTAGTAGAGTCAAGCTTATATAAACTAGAACTGTGAGTGACCTCACTGAGTGATACCCCCTGCTTGCAATACTATGATGTTCAAACTTTGGAATACATGTACATTAGCAAGTTACCTATGAAAAATGAACGGATATGGAGTTAACTGTTATGTCAAGGAGACAACATCCCATCTCCAAAATAAACTAACCAAGAACATACATTTAGGGGTCGCCACAAGGTCTTCAACAAAGAAAATAAATAATTATACGAGAAAAAAAAAGATTTTAAATTATCTCCCTTTCTACATTGTGAAAAGGTCAATTAAAATCTTATTTCATTCAGGAATAATTACGCTTACATCACCTTCCAAATTTTTGACAGGAACCATATTCCTTCTTGTACATCTGCAGGCAGTGTATTACAACTGTGTAAAGTTTCATTTAAATCCAATGAACCGTTTAGGAGGAGTTGCGCTTACAAGCCCATCTCCCCATACAGAACGTATTTCAGAGTATAAGTTAAATTATCTCCCCTTCCAAATTTTGGACAGCAACCATATTCCGTCATGCACATCTGCAGGTAGTGTATTACAACTGTGTAAAGTTTCATAAAAATCCAATAAGCTGTTTAGGAGGAGTTGCGCTTACACTTAGTACATGCCCTCCTTCTTTTCGTGAAAGTACAAGCTGAATTATCTCCCCTTCCAAATTTTGGACAGCGACCATATTTCTTCATGCACATCTGCAGGTAGTGTAATACAACTGTGTAAAGTTTCACAAAAATCCAATTAGCCGTTTAGGAGGAGTTGCGCTTACAAGGTACACGACCCCCCCTTTTCGTGAAAGTATAAGTTGAATTATCTCCCCTTCTAAATTTTAGACAGCAACGGTATTCCTTCATGCACATCTGCAGGTTGTGTACTACAACTGTGTAAAGTTTCATAAAAATTCAATAAGCAGTTTAGTAGGAGTTACGCTTACAAGGTACATGCCCCCCCCCCTTTTCGTGAAAGTATAAGTTGAATTATCTCCCCTTTTAAATTTTGAACAGCAACCATATTCCTTCATGCACATCTGCAGGTTGTGTACTACAACTGTGTAAAGTTTCATAAAAATTCAATAAGCAGTTTAGGAGGAGTTGCGCTTACAAGGTACATGGACGAACGGACAGACGGACAGACGGACGGACGGACAGGGTGAATCCTATATACCCCCCCCCCCCCCAACTTTGTATAATGAAAAATGCTTAGTGCAGAGCTCCAGATAATTTTCAAGTCCAAAGGGTAATTACCCCCTACTTTTGAAAATGATGTGTATTTGCATATTTCCTTTGCACTGTTGTACTCTCTACTTCAGAAAAGATTGCTTACATGTACACTTTTAAAATCATGTTTGACACAAGTGTTATTCAATAAACGCAGGATGCAAGTGAAATGTTTAATTTGACACGATTGTGTCATGTTTATTAATAAAATGTTGTTAATATTTTGTTCTGTGTTTACTTTATATAACTGACCCATAACTTTTTCATGTTTTCTTTTGGTTTTTTGCTCGTCGACTTCGGCAGTTTTCACAGCCGTTAATAATGTCATCAATGATTCCTTTAACTATATTGTCACTAGACATAGATGAAACTGTCGGGAACTTAAGTATAGAATTTTCCGGAGCGCTCTTGCGCTTATTCATGTTCTTGCTCATTTTCAACGAACAACGTGTTCTCAAATTTACTTTCGTTTTAGTTCTTACTTATCACGTAAGCCACTCCTTAGAAGGAGCACCGCATTTATTTGTAATATTGACAGCGATTGGATGATTTATCGTAAACATCCAATCAGATCTCTTTTGACATCGATGCTTAGAAAGGCAAACATTCGGTACCCCTCCGATGTATACGCTCTCCCCTTCGAAAAGTATAAAGAGAAGTAATTACGGGGAATTTCTCAAAGACAAAAATGTATTGTTAATGTACACGACTGTATTATCAGCGTACAAGTACGCTCCGAATTTGGAAAGTTTGCTTACACAGCAATATGTATGCGTAATGTGTACACTCTGATCTGATAATACATGCGTTTTTACTCGTTTTTATAGCGTAAAAAATGCAAATATGCAGCTTATCTGGGGCTCTGTAGTGTCATCGAGAACATATACATTTGTATTTTCAAATTCAAAAAATTATGTCTGCTTAGGGGGTATCGGGTCCGTTCACCCTAACTTCACATTTGCCCTGGGTTCGTTCGCCCTAAAAGTGGTGTCCGTTCGCCCTGATAATTAAAAAGTATTTTAATGAACATTATCATATGAATATTTAAGAAATAATTCATGACTGCCATGAATTATTTCGATTCTAATAGGACAAATACGGTATTTTTAACCATTCGTGAACTGTATACACACGGCATTTGGTGGATGTTCCATTTACCTCCTTCGGAAATTTTGAATTGATTTTGAATTATTTGTATTTGAACGAGATATTCTAAAACAAAGATATGGATGTTAACACGAAAAACATATTTATTGTGTATTTTCCAACATAGATTCGATTGAACAATTTCTGGGTAAATATATTTTTAAAAAAAGTCGGAGTTCATTCGTTCATAATTTATAACGATATTTTACCAATTTTTACATATTAGAATCGAAATAATTCATGGAAGCCATGTATATATATTGATTTTACTACTAGTAGGCCTTTATGTCAGCTTTTTACACCTCGCTCGGGGTAAAACTTCGTGACATGAAGGCCTACCCGTGGTAAAAACAATATATACATATGGCTTCCATGAATTATTTCTTAATTCAAAAACAAATAAATGGGACGCAACGGTCTAAAAAGTTCGAAAAAGGATAGAACATTTGACATCAGAGAACTGCGAGCGTGATAAGCGAAACTACACCAAAGGTACGAACGAGTATTGGAGTGATATAATTTTAAAGCAAATTAAGAGCCGCTGAAAACGCTAAAATTTCTGAGGAAATGTCACTCGTATCTGACAAATATTCTGAAAATGATCCAGTCCCTTGTTCAATCGACGACCTTTAAAAAATAGAGATAAACTTTTAGACCTTTTAAAGAGTAAACGACAATGATTCTGTTGTTACTTTCTGCGTCCTCATGTCAGGAACCGATTTATCGGTAGTCAAAAGTATAACTACGAATTATTCTTCATCTTATATTGCTATTTTCTGTACAAAAGAAACAAATACCCAAATTCTGTGTTGTCGCCGATAATATTTCCCCGGAAATAAATAATTTATCTGTTGTATATAGGTATTTATGTATTGCATATATAATATCTCATTTATTGGAAGAGATGTACGAAAATCAAATATTGATTTTATTGAAATGTCATGTCCCCCCAAGAAAAGACAAACTATTATCTGCATCAGTGATTTTTATTAGTTAGGTCTTATAATGTTGATATATTGCTTCAACAAATATGTACAATGTCAATATAAACATGAATGACAAATAAAAGTAAAGAAGTTACATATTTTTCATTGTTTCTACAGGTTTTATTTGGTTGTATTTATCCGGATATGTGTATTGCATACAGCTGTGGTTTTGTTTGGTTGCATTTCTCGGACATGTGTATTGCATACACTTTGGTTTTGTCTTCTTTGGTAGTCTTTATATACAAGTTATACAAGGTTTTATTCATGATGATCACGTCTTCTTTGGTAGTCTTTATATACAAGTTATACAAGGTTTTATTCATGATGATCACGAAGATTTAATTAACAAACATGTCATGATGATACGCGTAACTGATAATATTTAATCAGTGAAGGATGGCGACATTATCTATCACACCACAGCAGGCCGTCTGATAAGACATAGCATTATCCATACAAGATAAAAACTTGACAAAAGTAAGTATAGGGGAATGTCCAAGTAACTCTCCATTCCTTAAAAATAATGGAGCCGAGGCCCCAAAGGGGCCGAGGCCCATTGTTTTTGAGGAATGGAGAGATACGAGGACATTCTCCAACTTAAAATCCAACCATTGTACTTTATTAATTTGATTAATTATTAATCTTGTAACACATCAAGTCTGTGTATAGTATCTAAATTACAAAGTATTAAATGGTTTGCCCCTTGTGGGACCTTAAAAGTACAGAGAACAATAACTCTCCATTCCTTAAAAATAATGGAGAGTTTTGACAATAGATTTACATCACAGGTGGATTTTAAACACAGAAAACATGCGAGATAACTCGTACTGGCTACTACTGAGGAAAATAGTTGGACATGGGTTTCTCCAGGGGATGGAATCAGCAAATAATGATGCTAGAAAATGGCCGATTTTACCATTCGATGTATCTCGGGATTTTATAATAAGTAAGGAAATTCTCGCCTAGTTCTCGTATATCGAGAAACTTTTCATTGGATAATTTTTTGACGTATTTGAAGTGTCTATGCAAAATTAGAATCGACCGAAATAAATCGGAAAATGCCGAAGTATAATTGTAATATACGGAAAATATCGAAGGAAATTCGGCAATATATTTATAATAAAGTGGGCGTTGATTATATGAATAAATCTAAAGTTCTTCAAGGTAGGTATATTTAATTTAAATAATTGCAACTATAATATTCATATAAATATTATCATTAAAAAAAAATATTGTTTAATATTGATAACAATTTCAAAATATAACAATTAAATGCAAAAAGTTGAATTAACAATAATTATTGGGGAAAATGCTTTTTAAGGAATATAAATAAAGGGAGATAATCATAGTACTGTATAGTATTATAAAATTACTACTGAAAAACCTTTTGTAAAAAAATTTTGAACCAATAGTGATTAATAATGCTAGCTATGCACATGTTTCAAGGTGTTACCTCTTATAAGTAGCATTAGGTCTGTACCGAATCAATTGGATGACTGACAATCTAGGCGTAAATTAAAATTAAGCTTGTTTCCCCTTTCACCGACCGACCCTTAAAAAAGCCGCCGAGTCAAACAAAATTATTGCCAAAAAAAACCAAAATGATAAATAAAAATCGTAATTTCTGGAAAATCGATGCGCGTCCGTCCGGAATCGGTTACACATTTAGTAGTGAAACTCTTCAATGTGAAGTCAAAATTTGATTATATAGACAAAAATAAACAAAAATCGGAGATTGCAAACAACGACAAGTTTGAGAAGCGAAAGTAATGATGCCGGTCATCTTCAAGCGTTTTGTCGGTCCCAAGTTACTGAAAAATTGCTCCGGACATCGGGTCTGACGCGAAGTAGTTTAAATCGGACCTAGTCAATATTTTGTCCGACGGTCCGATAGGTCCGACGATTTTCGACAGCTCTGCCGTCGTCCGTATGTAAACTTTTTCCAAAATCTTCTCCTATGAAACCACTGGGCCAATTTAAGCCAAACGTGGCCTGAATCATCCTTAGGGGGTTCCCTTTAAAAATTATGTCCGATAGCCACGCCCTCCATCCAAGATGGCTGCCATTACTAAAAATAGAAATTTCTTCAAATGGCCAAAACTGCTTTATTTTAAACCAGAATGTGCCCAAATTTGAACTGTATAAGCATGATGATGAGCTTTTTAACATATATTATGGGATTTTTTATGAACTTTTGCTGATTTTGACCGATTATGCAAATTAGGCATAAATAAGCCAAAAATCATTTAAAAATCTTCTTGTTAGAAACCACCTGGCCAATTTCAACCAAACTTTGTCTAAATGATCCTTATGTGGTCCCCTTTCAAATTGTGTCTGTCAGCACCGTCCTGTATCCAAGATGGCCGCCATTACTAAAAATAGAAATTTCTTCAAATGACCAAAACTGCTCTATTTTAAGCCAGAATGTGCCCAAATTTGAACTGTATAAGCATAATGATGAGCTTTTTAACATATATTACAGGATTTTTTATGAACTTTGAACTTTTGCCGATTTTGACAGGTTATGCAAATTAGAAAAAAGGGGGATGAATTTTTTTTTAAAATCTTCTCCTCTGAAACTACTGGGCCAATCTCAACCAAACTTTGCTGAAAAGATTCTTGGGTGGTCCTCTTCCAAAATTGTGTCCGGCATTTCAGACCTCCGACCAAGATGGCCCCCACAGCCGAACTTAGCTTAACATAGGACCCTATGGGAAATTCACATACAAATCTTCTCCTCAGAAACCACTGGACCAATTGCAACCAAACTTTGGTGGAATGATCCTTGGATGGCCCCCTTTCAAAATTTTAGTTCTTGACTTATTGAGCAAATGGTTTCAGACAAGAAGATTTTTATGGGAATTTCCCATAGGGTCCTATGTTAAATTAAGTTCGGCTGTGGTGGCCATCTTCGTCGGAGGTCTGAAATGCCGTACACAATTTTGGAAGGGGACCACCCTAGAATCATTTCAGCAAAATCTGGAACCCTATTGATTTTCAAGGTCATAAGTCAAAGGTCAATGTCACCGGGTCAAATTTTTACTGCGTAACATCCTTGTGAACACTAGAATCAACATCATTCAATGGATTTTGACCAAACTTGGTACATACTTAGACCTTAAGAGAATCTGGAACCCTATTGATTTTCAAGGTCAAAGGTCAAGGTCACAGGGTCTAATTTTTGGCGAGAGGATACGCCACGCTTTGCGTTGCCCTTGTTGTACAAGCTTTTTTTTTCATTGACATTTATTTTTTTATTTCATATCTAACAATAATTGTCGATTATTAATAATAAACATTGTTTCTTTTATCTTTTTTTATTATCAGGAATCCAAGCCGCCATTTTGTTTACATTACGAAAAAAGTAGTCCGGTGAACATCGTCTATTAAAAAATAAACTGACAAAAACCCCGCCTCCATAAGCGCATATACCCAATCAGAATATAGGATTTCTAATTATGTAAATCATATAAGAATTATATCTTAATAATTTAAAAACAATGTCATGTTGAATATTTTAATGCTATAAAATATAAGTTGTCCAATTGAGAAAATACATGATAAAAGATTGCAGAAATGCTCATTGGGGCCTCTGGTTTTCAAAATACACTTCAAAATATGATTTATCTCCGACAAAACAATTTAGAATAGAACCTTTCGATTGAGACATGTTTACTCATATTGATCATTTCAGCTGATAAAGACAGATATAGTGATGGATGTTGGAAAAGGTTTGAATCCAGCAATAGATGTTGGACAGATTGAAGGAGGGTTTGTACAGGTAAGTGATTGATTGATTGATTGGTATTTAACATCAACTTTAGCAGTATTTCAGCTATATCGTGGGGTTACAGGTAGGTGTGAATCTGGTGAGATGACTTCTAACATAAAACATGAAAATGTTTACCAGTAAAATAGAATTGACACACAGGAATGGAGTCTTATTTTATAAGAATGAAAATAAAGAATTATTCCAACATTACAAGAAAAAATACAAAAAGAGAAACTTTTTAATCAAAATTTTCAAAACGATAATATAGTGTAGAATCATTATTTATTTCTTAACCCTCTTGATGCCAGATTTAAATAGTATGACGTTATAACGTGGCCTTTGTATCATCTTAGATGGACGTCACCAGTGCCAGATACTTTTGACGTCTTATGAATTCGTCTGTTTTGTACAGTGACGTTAGCGTGCTCTGTTAGACTCTTGTCCATCGGTTTTTAATGCTCAATTTTTATATAAATGCATAGATCTTTTTCGTTTTAAAAATATTATCATGTCAAACAAAATGTAATGTATTTCCATGGGGAAATACATTTAATAATCAGATTTCCAAATAAAAAAAGAGCGATTCCCGAATTTGTGCGAAAGAAAGAAAGAGCAAAATTTCTGTGTCTTGAAATGGGTACTACCATCCCTGATGAATATGTTGCATTGTAATATTATTCTAAATCTAAGCAAAATAAAACTAAAACAATTTTCAAAAAGTATCATTATCTTTATTATAATTGTATTCAGCTCAAATCTACTTTTGCTAACAAATGTATTAGATATTTCTTTTTCCATTTTATTTTCTTCCATGAAATAAACCTTATCTCGATATTTCAATCGTAGTTTTTAATATAAAAACTGTAGCTATTCCTCATACATAAGTGTGATGTGATACTTTCTAAAGCATTGTCCTATACATAGTCCTACACCACAATCAGCACACCAAGTTCTGACCCTTGAACCAGAAAACCTGCTTTTCTTTCCAGTACATACGGAACACCTTAGCCTTCTCTTTTCTGGAATATATTCTATGAAATGTCTTGCAGTGAGTCTTACTGTACGTAGCAATGATCTACGACCCGGTTGTGCAGGACCCTCTCTAAATTCACTAAGTAGCCACTTGACTATTTCTTGCTGGAATTTGAAATGGTCCATCTTCTTTTGAATTACAAATGTGTTATTGTAACAAATGTATTAAAGCATTCACTGAAATGAAATTAATATGAAGTTACCAAAATTTCCCGTTACCGTACTTTACTTTATGGTAACATATACGCTTCCGTCAACGCTTTTGTAACGTTTTAAAACCATAAAATATTACATTGGAATTGTATTAAGACATTTTTTCTATGTAATTTATCGTATCTAAGAAATATATTTTTTTTACAAATTTCAAACCCATGCGCGACGAGAATTTTTCATGGAATAAAATGTTTTCGTATTAACTCGGTCTTGAAGCATTCGAATGACGACTTAGTTTCTAAAGAAAAAAATAAGTAATGTAATTATTATCAAATATGAATTGAATATCTTTTTCGTATGTTTTCAAAGTATGGGTTTGCAAAACAATTAACATTTAGTACATCATAATAAAAGCAGATTTAAATTTTTGAACCGTCTTTTGATAAATCGATCACCATTACCCAACCAACATGACCAAAAATTCAAGTTAACAATGTACATAATATCGATCCATTTTCTTACACTCTGTCATGTCTGTAGTTAGTTATTCAATTAAAAAAAATACTGCCACAACCATTGTTGTACTTTGGTTTTCTATACTCAGAGAAATAACAATAAAGATATGTACGGGATTCTTTTTTTTTTCGGTTCTACATTCTTTTTTTCATTTTTACCTCAAAACCCCCCAAAAAAATAAGATTAAACATTTTAAAGATTTCTAGCGACCAATAAAAAATATATTACTGTAAATGCATATTCAACACAATGAATCGACATCGGGGCATACATGAAATATTTCTATAGCCCCTCCCTCCCCCCTCCGCCCACACAAAGCAAAGTTAACATTTGACACCCGACTGTGGACCTGATGTGCAGAATCCCACACAGGCACTCAGGTGAGTAAAAGATCCGGGCGATACATTTTACATTTTATTTCACATGTTCTCCCGAACATAAAATATTTCTTTTTTTTACTGGACTGAATAACGAAGACATAAAAATTTTTCGAATGGCGAGTTTACAAAAACACTTTAAATAAACACAGATTAAAAAAATATTTACTTTCATGTAAACCGGTAAATAATTTGGACAGCATTTTGTCAAACAATATAAAGTCATAAGATTCCGGTTGACATGAAGACATCTCATCAATCTAAAAATAGTGTAATTATAGAACATTAGAAAAATATAACAGTAAGTTTATGAAAAAATAAACAAAATCTAAATCCCGCATGTGCGTGTCACATTTATTTAATAAATAATATTATTATGTTTTATATACATGTATTTATTTTTAAATTGTGTATTTAAAGGTGTCAAATCACCAGTTTAATTCACCAATCAGAGCTTAGAACATATGCAAAAGTAATCCTTTTTAAAGAAAAAAGTTCCTTTCGCTTTGTTGTATTTTGAAGAAAAAAAATTAAATGGAAAAGTATTAACAATGGTAGTTGCAGGTAAATATGTAAGGATTATTTTGAACCCAGATTTGGTTACATTTAGTTGTATTGGAATCCTTTATGGAGGTCTTGATGAATGACCCATAAATACGTAAATTCCGGGAATGACGTTGCTATTTGTAGAGTAGGGAATATCCCAGAGCATGGTACTTTGCTGCATATCAAAGTTGATATTTGACACCCTGCTGTGGGTTGGAGGTGCAGAAACCCACCTAGGCACTTACGTCAGTTAAAGACCCAGGCAATACCTTTGATTTAAACCCCAAGTGGGCAAGAACGTTGCCGTCCTTAATAATATGTTTTTCATGTGATATTTATAGAGACCCCCTTAAGTCAGTTAAAGACCAGGGCTATACTTGATATTTGAAAAATAAATTGTGGAGGGGGGTCTTTTAAATATCACATGAAAAATATATTAAAGACGGCAGAGTTCTTGCCCACTTGGGGATTAAATCAAGGCATTTCATAGAATATATTCCAGAAAAGAGAAGGCTAAGGTGTTCCTTATGTACTGGACTGGAAAGACAAGCTTGAGCCTGATCCATATTTGTTAACTAAAACCGAAAGGACAATCAAGAATAGACAATCCAGAGACACAGAAAACATTGGGAGCAAGACACTAATAATACAAAATATGCAACACGGAAAACTATAAAGATGAGCAACACTGACCCCACCAAAAAATCTAAACAGAATAATTTGTTTTGCAGGGTGTTGGTGAACCACCATTGTTGCTAGCTGTTTCAGTCCACAATGCATTACAGGAAGCAGTTATGGCATTCAGAAAGGATTGTGGGATTGGTGGTCTTTACCAGCTGCCATGTCCTGCAACAGTGGAGAAAATAAGAATGGCTTGCAATGATAAAATTTTCCATAAGGTTAGAAATTGTCAATCAGTTGTCTCCCTTTGATCCTTATCTCTTTGAGATAAATGTTTAGTGAGAGAATGATTGTTCTTTAATGCCAAGCAAGTAATTATTCATCTATATCAGGCTACTTTTTTATGAGATGACGATTATGACAAAGATAAATGGGGAAAGTAAGTGAGGTAATTTTAATTAGATTTTATAATGTAAGGCTGCAAATCTTGTTGATATCTGGTGCTTGTACTTTTCTTTACGACTACAAAAATTGTGCACTCTTATTGCGTTGTGGGTCTGTCAATGTTGTCTATAAACACCATTGTTTCACATGCAATAACTTTTATTTTTGTTGAACAATCTTTCTGACTGTTCACACAATTATTCTTTGGCACAAGTTAAATATATTGATTTAGGGAATTCTTGTCCTACCTGTTTCCAAACAAGAGGCCCTATGGTGCAAAAAAGGAAGGGTTTTTGTACGTGGAACGTTTATTATCCCTTCGCCAACAAAGTTGCGAAGGGATATAATAACGCTACCGTCCGTCCATCCTTCCGTAACATCCTTGTGAACACTCTAAAATCAACATCCTTCAATGGATTTTGACCAAACTTGGTACATACTTAGTCCTTATGAGAGTCTGGAACCCTACTGATTTTCAAGGTCAAAGGTCAATGTCACCGGGTCAAATTTTTCCCGCATAACATCCTTGTGAACACTCTAGAATTAACATCCTTCAATGGATTTTGACCAAACTTGGCACATACTTAGTCCTTAAGAGAATCTGGAACCCTATTGATTTTCAAGGTCATAGGTCAAAGGTCAAGGTCACCGAGTCAAATTTGTAGACGAGGGGATATGCCACGCTTTGCATTGCCCTTGTTTTTCAACCAATTTTGATCACCCTATTTTTTGTTTTTATTTTCCTAATAAAATTCTCTTTGTGTAGTAGGCCAACAGCAATTTATATGCCCCCTATCATTTTCAAGATATAAGGGGTTAAGAATAGGACCAAAACCAACAATTTTGAAATTTAATTTTTAGTCCAATTATGGTGGGAGATTTTTTTTGTCTTTTCCTTGTGACATTTACAGTTGTCATTTTCAAGCATAATTGACTTAGGTCTTATGGTTTCAAAGGTGAAATGGGTCAAGGTAGCCAAAAGGGACCAATACCCAAAATGGTAGTTTTTGCCATCACTTGGCGTCCGTTAACTTTTCACATTCTAATCTTCTCCTCTGAAACCCCCCCAGCCAAATGAAATGAAACTTGGTAGGAAGCATCTATGGAAGGTCCGCTATAAAGATTGCTCATTTTGTCCCAATCGGTTAACAAACATGGCCACCACAGGCAATTCTTGTTTCTGATTGGTTGATTTCTAAAAATTCTTCTCCTCTGTTGAAAGAAAGATAACTCTTGCCTAAACTGTTAAAAAGAAAGATAACTCTTGCCATTATCTCCCATAGAAATTAACTAATGCTGATATAGTGTAACATGTTTATTCTATGCATTACAAGTAGGTTTTAACATTTTAATATTCTTTTTAGCAAACCTTGCCAAAGGCAATATGAACTTTTGCCATCACTTGGTGTCCGTCGTCTGTCATCCGTTTACTTTTCATATTTTAATCTCATCCTCTGAAAAAGTTCAGCCAAATGAACTGAAACTTGGTAGGAAGCATCTATGGAAGGTCCTCTTTAAAGAGTGCACATTTTATTATGATCCATTACCAAACATGGCCACCACAGGCAATTCTTGTTTCTGATTGGCCGATTTTTAAAAATATTCTCCTCTGAAACCGCTTGGCCAAATGAACCGAAACTTGGTAGGAAGCCACGATGGAATGTCCTCTATGAAGATAATTTTCCCATCGTTCAATTTTTTTTAAATTTGCATCATGGAATAGTTATGTCTAAATACATTATCTGCCAAAGTTTCAAAAAATTTCACCGTGCCGTTTTCTCCATAGCACATTCTAAATATAGCAATTTTGGGGGTATTCTTGACGCCAGATGGTAATACTAGTTTCGGAAGATTCTAATAGAAATGCACATTTATTTCTGATTGAAAGGGAATATTGGCTTTAATACACTTGAGAGTGTTGTTGAATAAATATGAAATATCTAGCATATCTGAATATCCTATTTGGAGATAATCACGTGCTAAACAGTGGAAACTGCAAAAAAAGGGGGATGCCCTGAGGACCACCTTGGTATTAAAAATCGGATTAAAAAAATTCCTGTCGATTAATTTCCACCAAAAAATGTCACACTGAAGAATAGACATATAGACATCATTGCACCAAATTTTACAAACTTTTACGTCAGATTTTTAAAATATTTAAATTTGTTTTTTAAGGATGGCACACAGAAAAAAATGAAATTGTCGAGGAAAGTTATCACACACCCATCCTTTGCTAGTTTCTTTGTTTGTGAGATAAAAAATAACTAGTTACCAATAACAAAAAGCTTTTGAATTCTTATAATTGATACAGTGGATGTCCAAATTACCAAATGACTGAATTTGTCTTTTTTATTTTCAAGTCGGCTGGGGAGGGGGAGGTGGTTTGAGGGTGACTCTACTTGATTAATTCATTACAAATAAAAACACAGACAGCCACCCAGCTGCATGGACAAATTCCTTCAAATTCTGTGCTCCAGTTGTATTCGTTTGATTCTGGTTATTCTTTAGTTGTCTTAGAAGGGGAGCGGCGGTATAAGAGAGGATCAGATATTACAATTTTTTTTCCCAAACATAGCTTTCTATTTTTTTACTACCATAAAATGAATTTGCTCTATAGTTTCATAATATCTAAGATTCTGGTGTATATATTTAATTTTTTTTTTGACAAACCCTTGAAATTCAATAGAAAAAGGTTGTCACACAAATTGTGTTACATTTCTGGCATTTTTGACAACATATTTCGATGAACATTTTTCAGGAAAGAGATTTTGTGGGCACCGGCATATAATAATAGCACACTGCCTGACACTGGCATAAGCAGCAATAGGATATAAAAATACAAGGAGCACAGCTATGGAAAGGTAAAAGGAAAAGGAGTAATTTTTTTATCTGGCCATATCCAATGTAAACAATCTTTGTCACCAAGAAGCTTGGAATTGAGGGGGAATTTTCAAAAGCACAGATGGTCATATATTTGAGAAGAAACTGAAAATAGAGTTATCTCCCATACCCCAGGCCTACACCCTTAATGTCCGATTTTAATGGTTTATTTCTCTAATTCTCTTGTGAAATGTCTTCCTTCACTTTTCAAACAGGGGATTTCATGGTCGTAATTATGGTAGTTAGATTTACAACTACCTATTCTATCAGTGCCTATCACCTATAAAGTTTTGAGTTCGAATCCACCTCAGGGGGAGGTGATTTCGATATAGCATTATGTGATAAAGTTTGACAGTGACTTACGGCAGGTCTGTGGTTTTCTCCGGGTACTCCAGTTTCCATCACCAATAAAAACTGGTCCCCTCTGTATAGCTGAAATATTGTTGAAAGTGGCATTAAACACCATAACCCGAACCCTTTACACACTGAATCTATCTAGTGATGACTTGCTGGACAATAATCATTTTCAGTCAAAGTGAGCCACTTTGGATTTACTGTATTTTTATCATTCAACTCCCGGCGTAGCCCTTTATTTTTTTTTTATTGCTATCAATAATATATTGCATCGTTAATCGTCTTCATTTTATTTCTTTTTCTAATAGTGTGAACAGAAGCTGAAGGGAAAAAGTCAAGTACCAGTTATTTTGTAAGGAGTCAAAGATAAAGAGCAGAAAAAGACTATTTAAAAATAATTTAATCAGAAAGTTGTAATGTATTATGACATTATTTTTGGAAGATTTTAGATTAAACAGTAAAACCTGTATTAAGAGGTCACCTGTGGGATGAAGAAAAAGTTAAAGTTTTAGTCATATTAAGTATATACAACCCAACCTTATTGTGAATTTATAAATTATACAGCTCCTGACAAGTTAAAGATTCTCATTTTTCATTCGTATACATTTTTATTGTCTTTTATTTGTTAGTACAGTCAAACCTGTCTTATGTGACCTTCCAAGGGAACAGTGAAATATGGTCACATAAGACAGGTGGTCACTTAACAGGTTTAATTGATATGAAATGTACTGTGAATGGAAATTAAGATTAAGGTCACATACTACAAGTTATTGTTTAATACAGGTGGTCACTAAGTAAGTTTGACGGTATATATATATTTTTTTTTTTTTTCTGTATTTAGTTTGTTCATTCAATCATTTACATAGTCTAAGAGAAACTAAGACGTTGAAGATATATTGTAGCAAGCATTGTTGAATATACAGTCAAACCTGTATTAAGAGGTCACCTTTGGTACAAAGAAAAAGTGGCATTATAAGACAGGTGACCTCTTAAAAAAGGTTCAATTCATATGACATTTTCTATGACAGGACAAGAAAAAGATGACCTTTTAATACAGATGACTGCTTAATAGAGGTGATGGCATGGGCAAGTTTGACTTTACTATATTTTGTTTTTAGAGAAAGAGAGAAAATAAGAGTATTTAATACTCTGCATAATAGCACCTATTGATCTTCGTTCAATAGGAATTCTTGTTCTTCTGAATACGATCTGAGCATTAAATCATCTGCTCACAATAAGTGTATTTATTTGTCAACACATAATAAGAGTGTTCTTTATCCTGCAATCAGTACATTTGCTGTACAAATATGCTATACGAATAAACTTTTCAACCTGCGAATAAACTTTCCTGGTACCCTGTAGCTATGTACAGCGGAGGGCGCAGACAAGTATGAAACTGGTACTAATGTAACGCGGATCACAAAGAAGACACCCTTGACAACTTTTATGAAAGGCGAGGAATGACGTTTGTTTCTGTCCTTTTTGTTTAAATCTGACAAGTTTTCCGACTTTTTTGACATTGCAGGATAAACACAATATACGTACATTGTCGTTAAATATAAAATTCATTTGTACTCGCTGCTATTCTGCCTGTTTCTAAAGCTCGTACAAATAAATTTTATATTTACCGACAATGTACGCATATTATATACATACATAACAAACTATTGATATTGTAAATTATTTTATTTGAAGATATATTCTGATTCTACATGTAAATGAGGCTCTACATTACATATTAAACACAAGTATATCAAAGCATTTTACAAAATCTTGTACGGGTTAAAACAGAATTGACAGCATTGTTGTTATTTTTTTGGTTTATTTTACAGAATTATACATACTTTATTAGATTTATATAATTTAAAGGATAGTCATGTTAAATAATTGTATATACAACCCAATCTTGTTATATTGAACTTAAAAGGACAAATGATTCAAGTATTTTTGCATAAATTTTTTTGAAATTCTACAACATTTTTTTACTTCAAGATACCCATAGAAACAACTTGTTCAGGTTATAACCAGGTTTGGCTGTGTTTATTTTGGTAGTATTTTTTTAAGCAATTTTATATTTTGTAGAAGCGTAATATTTTTTTCTCATTTTACACAAATTGTAATAACTTAGGCAATGTTCCCCATGTTATACAGATTATTATAACTTAGTCAATGTTCCCCATGTTATACAGATTATTATAACTTAGTCAATGTTCCCCATGTTATACAGATTATTATAACTTAGTCAATGTTCCCCATGTTATACAGATTATTATAACTTAGTCAATGTTCCCCATGTTATACAGATTATTATAACTTAGTCAATGTTCCCCATGTTATGCAGATTATTATAACTTAGTCAACTTAGATTCGAACTCACATCAGTGATGATAGGCACTGATTGCATAGGTAGTTGTAAATCCATACGATCACAGCCACAATGGCCCCTCTCTACATTTGGACTTTATTATACCCCCACTCCACCGGAGGGGGGTATACTGTTTTACCTCTGTCCGTCCTTCCGTCCGTCCAAGATATTTTTCATCGCATTTTTCTCAACAACTATTGATGGCAGAAATCTGATATTTGGTCACAAGCTTCATATAGGTACCCCATATCATGGGAAGCGTTTTTGGACCCATCAGATTCCTACTTCCTGTTTGTTTAAAGTTTGATATACAAGTTAAATTAACAACGAGTTTCTACATTAGGACTTTATTTAAAGTTTGGTTTATACAGGAATCTGTTTTATTCAGCATTTGGTTTAGATTCATTGTCAGTTTCACTGTAGTGTACTGTAAAAACATGTACATGTATCATCATCTGATTTCACAAAGGACTTATTGATATAGCTCATTTGTTGATTTAACTGTTCATGAAAGATTCTCCTAAGAAAGCAATAATTGTATATACATGTACATTTTTATTTTATATTGGGATATTGGTGTTTAATGGCACCTTCAACATTATTTCTGATTGCAGAAATGATATTGTCCAAAAGGGTCATGTGAGCTTATTGCCATCACACTGCATTCGTTGTCTGTCGTCCGTTCATGAACTTTAATACTTTCAACATCTCCTCTAAAACCATTCGGCCGAGTTTAGCACAAAATTGGATCAAAGGGATCTTGGTTGGTACTTTTTAAGAATATGTCTGACAGGTCTGGCCACCCTCAAATATGGCAGTTGTTACTAAAAATAGAAATTTCTACTTTTTACTTACTCTTCTGAAAACAATAGGCAAATTTTGACCACACTGGGCTTGAAGAGTTCTTTGTTAATACTTTTTACAAATATGTCCGACAGGCCAGCCCACCATCGAATATGACCGTCATTGCATTTAAATTGATAAATACAGGTCAAACTTGATGTTGAAGTATCTAATATCATTCTAGAGTTATGCCCATTAATTTTGTGTAAGTTGAAATGTTTTGTTGGTTTCTTTCTGTTATTCATCTAGTTATAACTACATCAATTATTTAGACTTATTTAAATTAGCTCAATATTGATAAAGTTTGTCTGTGACTTGCAACAGGTCAGTGGTTTTCTCTGGGTACTCCAGTTTCTGCCACCATTAAAACTGACTGTCACGATATAGCTGAAATTGTTGAAAGTGGTGTTAAACACCATAAAACCCCCCTCTAAATTGATAATGTACAGATCAAGTTTGTTTGTACTGCTGTCAAACAAATAATATGTTAATTTTTCTGGTGAGCGACAATAGGTACTCCGAGGCCAATTTTTGTAAGTGTGGTATTTATTAAGTTTAACATAGGACTCTATGTAGAAATGGATACAATGATGTTTCCCAAAAACTATACTTTATTGAACACACTGACATGGTTTATCAGATATATGTATTGAAATTGACAGTTTCTAAATAATGTAAGTATGATCAAAATTAGGAATCTCCTCCCTCAGGCATAGATGACCTTAGCCGATACTGACTGTCCTGTTTAGGCCCTTTGGTTTACTTCACAAAGACTTTAAATTATTTGGCTTTCCAATCTTTTGATTTGGAGCATATTTAATGTCCAATATTTTGATTTTGACCATATTTGATGTCCAATCTTTTGATTTTGACCATACTTGATGTCCAATCTTTTGATTTTGACCATATTTGATGTCCAATCTTTTGATTTTGACCATATTTGATGTCCAATCTTTTGATTTTGACCATATTTGATGTCCAATCTTTTGATGTTGAGCATATTTGATGTCCAATCTTTTGATTTTGACCATATTTGATGTCCAATCTTTGGATTTTGAGCATATTTAATGTCCAATCTTTTGATTTTGACCATATTTGATGTCCAATCTTTGGATTTTGAGCATATTTAATGTTCAATCTTTTGATTTTGACCATACTTGATGTCCAATCTTTTGATTTTGAGCATATTTGATGTCCAATCTTTTGATTTTGAGCATATTTGATGTCCAATCTTTTGATTTTGACCATATTTGATTTTCCAATCTTTTGATTTTGAGCATATTTGATGTCCAATCTTTTGATTTTGAGCATATTTGATGTCCAATCTTTTGATTTTGACCATATTTGATGTCCAATCTTTTGATTTTGAGCATATTTGATGTCCAATCTTTTGATTTTGACCATATTTGATGTCCAATCTTTTGATTTTGACCATATTTGATGTCCAATCTTTTGATTTTGAGCATATTTGATGTCCAATCTTTTGATTTTGACCATATTTGATGTCCAATCTTTTGATTTTGACCATATTTGATGTCCAATCTTTTGATTTTGAGCATATTTGATGTCCAATCTTTTGATTTTGAGCATATTTGATGTCCAATCTTTTGATGTTGACCATATTTGATGTCCAATCTTTTGATTTTGAGCATATTTGATGTCCAATCTTTTGATTTTGACCATATTTGATGTCCAATCTTTTGATTTTGAGCATATTTGATTTTCCAATCTTTTGATTTTGAACATATTTGATGTCCAATCTTTTGATTTTGAGCATATTTGATGTCCAATCTTTTGATTTTGAGCATACTTGATGTCCAATCTTTTGATTTTGAACATATTTGATGTCCAATCTTTTGATTTTGAACATATTTGATGTCCAATCTTTTGATTTTGAACATATTTGATGTCCAATCTTTTGATTTTGAGCATATTTGATGTCCAATCTTTTGATTTTGACCATATTTGATTTTCCAATCTTTTGATTTTGAGCATATTTAATGTCCAATATTTTGATTTTGACCATATTTGATGTCCAATCTTTTGATTTTGACCATACTTGATGTCCAATCTTTTGATTTTGACCATATTTGATGTCCAATCTTTTGATTTTGACCATATTTGATGTCCAATCTTTTGATTTTGACCATATTTGATGTCCAATCTTTTGATGTTGAGCATATTTGATGTCCAATCTTTTGATTTTGACCATATTTGATGTCCAATCTTTGGATTTTGAGCATATTTAATGTCCAATCTTTTGATTTTGACCATATTTGATGTCCAATCTTTGGATTTTGAGCATATTTAATGTCCAATCTTTTGATTTTGACCATACTTGATGTCCAATCTTTTGATTTTGAGCATATTTGATGTCCAATCTTTTGATTTTGAGCATATTTGATGTCCAATCTTTTGATTTTGACCATATTTGATTTTCCAATCTTTTGATTTTGAGCATATTTGATGTCCAATCTTTTGATTTTGAGCATATTTGATGTCCAATCTTTTGATTTTGACCATATTTGATGTCCAATCTTTTGATTTTGAGCATATTTGATGTCCAATCTTTTGATTTTGACCATATTTGATGTCCAATCTTTTGATTTTGACCATATTTGATGTCCAATCTTTTGATTTTGAGCATATTTGATGTCCAATCTTTTGATTTTGACCATATTTGATGTCCAATCTTTTGATTTTGACCATATTTGATGTCCAATCTTTTGATTTTGAGCATATTTGATGTCCAATCTTTTGATTTTGAGCATATTTGATGTCCAATCTTTTGCTGTTGACCATATTTGATGTCCAATCTTTTGATTTTGAGCATATTTGATGTCCAATCTTTTGATTTTGACCATATTTGATGTCCAATCTTTTGATTTTGAGCATATTTGATTTTCCAATCTTTTGATTTTGAACATATTTGATGTCCAATCTTTTGATTTTGAGCATATTTGATGTCCAATCTTTTGATTTTGAGCATACTTGATGTCCAATCTTTTGATTTTGAACATATTTGATGTCCAATCTTTTGATTTTGAACATATTTGATGTCCAATCTTTTGATTTTGAACATATTTGATGTCCAATCTTTTGATTTTGAGCATATTTGATGTCCAATCTTTTGATTTTGACCATATTTGATTTTCCAATCTTTTGATTTTGAGCATATTTGATGTCCAATCTTTTGATTTTGAGCATATTTAATGTCCAATCTTTTGATTTTGAGCATATTTAATGTCCAATCTTTTGATTTTGAGCATATTTAATGTCCAATCTTTTGATTTTGAGCATATTTGATGTCCAATCTTTTGATTTTGAGCATATTTGATGTCCAATCTTTTGATGTTGACCATATTTGATGTCCAATCTTTTGATTTTGAGCATATTTGATGTCCAATCTTTTGATTTTGACCATATTTGATGTCCAATCTTTTGATTTTGAGCATATTTGATTTTCCAATCTTTTGATTTTGAACATATTTGATGTCCAATCTTTTGATTTTGAGCATATTTGATTTTCCAATCTTTTGATTTTGAGCATATTTGATGTCCAATCTTTTGATTTTGAACATACTTGATGTCCAATCTTTTGATTTTGACCATATTTGATGTCCAATCTTTTGATTTTGAGCATATTTAATGTCCAATCTTTTGATTTTGAGCATATTTGATGTCCAATCTTTTGATTTTGAGCATACTTGATGTCCAATCTTTTGATTTTGACCATATTTGATGTCCAATCTTTTGATTTTGAGCATACTTGATGTCCAATCTTTTGATTTTGAACATATTTGATGTCCAATCTTTTGATTTTGAACATACTTGATGTCCAATCTTTTGATTTTGAACATATTTGATGTCCAATCTTTTGATTTTGAGCATATTTGATGTCCAATCTTTTGATTTTGACCATATTTGATGTCCAATCTTTTGATTTTGACCATATTTGATGTCCAATCTTTTGATGTTGACCATATTTGATGTCCAATCTTTTGATTTTGAGCATATTTGATGTCCAATCTTTTGATTTTGACCATATTTGATGTCCAATCTTTTGATTTTGACCATATTTGATGTCCAATCTTTTGATGTTGACCATATTTGATGTCCAATCTTTTGATTTTGAGCATATTTGATGTCCAATCTTTTGATTTTGACCATATTTGATGTCCAATCTTTTGATTTTGAGCATATTTGATGTCCAATCTTTTGATTTTGACCATATTTGATGTCCAATCTTTTGATGTTGACCATATTTGATGTCCAATCTTTTGATTTTGACCATATTTGATGTCCAATCTTTTGATTTTGAGCATATTTGATGTCCAATCTTTTGATTTTGACCATATTTGATGTCCAATCTTTTGATTTTGACCATATTTGATGTCCAATCTTTTGATGTTGACCATATTTGATGTCCAATCTTTTGATTTTGACCATATTTGATGTCCAATCTTTTGATTTTGACCATATTTGATGTCCAATCTTTTGATTTTGAGCATATTTGATTTTCCAATCTTTTGATTTTGAGCATATTTGATGTCCAATCTTTTGATTTTGAGCATATTTGATGTCCAATCTTTTGATTTTGAGCATATTTGATTTTCCAATCTTTTGATTTTGACCATATTTGATGTCCAATCTTTTGATTTTGAGCATATTTGATTTTCCAATCTTTTGATTTTGAGCATATTTGATGTCCAATCTTTTGATTTTGAGCATATTTGATGAAGTTTATTCCAGAAACTTGTATGTGCACTAAATTAGTTTGTACTGAACCATAAAAAGTTTGAAGATGCCAAATGGGTAATTGAAGAAGGGCATACAAGGCAAAAGAAAATGGACAAATAACGGTCTGCAAAACACTACACAGAAAACTAAAGATTGAGCAACACAAACTCTACCAAAAAGGGGGGGAGTGAACTAGGGTGCTTCGGAAGGGTAAGCAGTTACTGCTCCACATGTGACACCCATGTGTTACTCTTGTTACAAGCCCAGTGATAAGTCATGCATGAGGAAAGGACCGAATTGTGATTGCGACAAATGGAACATATCTCGTGGTCATTTGTGACACAGATATTTGTAGATGTTAGCCAGGTCATGGACATTTTTTTTTGTCATTTGATTTCTTTGAAGTCGATGGGCAATAAATGTTTTACCTGAACTATTGTTATTGATAAAAGTACCATATTTATTGATTGTTTTAGGGTATTTTTTCTTCACATGGATACATTATTATTATTATTATTATTACATAAAATTGTAAACAGAAAAAAAAGGCATAATGTTATAAATAGTTCAGTTTTCTTACTGTAATAAAAAGTAGAAGAGTTGAACTTACTTTTTTAGGCCAAGCCTCCCCTCTTTGTGAATTGCTACAGTTATGTAAATGTTTTATTGGTTTCTGTGTGTTATTCATCTAGTTATAATTACATTAATTATTTAGACTTTTAAATTAGCTCTAAATTGATAAATTTTGTCAGTGACTTGGAACAGGTTTTCTCTGGATCCTCCGCTTTTTTCTACCAAAAAAAATGACCGCCACGATATCACTGAAATATTGTTCAAAGTGGTGTTAAACATCTTAACCCTAACCCCTTCTAAATGGATAACTTACAGATCAAGTTTGTTCTCTCGCAATTTCCTTTCAAAAGACAACATTTATGCTACAGTTATGCAATTGTTATCCACATGTGAGTAAAATGCTGACTCACACAAAACTTGTGGACTTGTTTTTGCGCTCTTATGAGGCAGAGTTATTCAGTAACTTATAGTATTAGGGTGATGGGTGTTTAACGCCACTTTTAACACTTAGTTCAGCCATATTGCGGCAGTCAGATTTATTAGTGGAGGAAAACAAAACTACAACATCAACTAAACAATGGGATGAATTCATGTGCTCTGGAAGGGTTGTGGTATTTAACGCCATTTTCACAGTTCTGCGTTACACAATCATAAATATTTAGTCAAGAATATTTTTCATTTGTTCTTCATATAAAGCTATGATGATCATGATCCCTGTACCGACCATAAGGCCACATATTTGAGATAAAAGTCTCCGCCATGAGTGTTCTTCTTCATCTGATAATGCTGTAAGCTCCGGAATCTACAAATCACATGTACAAACATATGGTCAAATATATCATTTACCGGGTATATAGATTTAATAGGCTGTTTGCACATTCATTCCAGACTAACGTCTTATAATTACCATAGCATAAGACTGCATATACCCGAATGTGAGAAGGGCCTGGGTGGCTCAATGAGTTAGGTAGTTGGATTACCTAACAACTAATACAAGCCTATCACCAATGCGGCGTGGGTTCACGCCCTGCTTTGTAAATTACACTCGACTCGCAGCCGCAAGTGATAAAGCTTACCAGTTGCTTGCCCATGGTCGGTGGTTCTCTCCGGGTATTCCGGCTTATTCCACCACTAAAACTGGTCGCCATGATATAGCTGATATATTGCTGAAAGTGGCATTAAAACAACCAAAAACCAAACCGAATGCGAGATTAAAGACTTTAGCTTCTGTTATTCTTTTGTATTTGATAAGTTTTTGTTATAGATCGGTGATGAGAGGAGTTTGTTCCCATGGGGATGCCGATGATTTTGTAAAAATGTGTCTTATATCTGCTATTGATAAGGAACTCCAACATGCTGATGACATATGACATGATGATATCACCCTCACTTCGTACTATGTCACAAGATTGTACATGCTTTTGACACTTTGATATCAAACTGGAATCTTACCATATCGTAACATTTTATATGACTGTCAATGACATGTTGACACCATCCTTGTGTCTTACCATTTCTCAATGCTTTAGGGACCGACCATTTAACTTGCAGGGGGGGGGGGGGATTATGGTTTTTTGTTTCGTTCAGAATTTTTTTTTCGGACAACACTTGAGTTAGAATATTTATTTTTTTTGTCGCGCAAAGTGCAATTTTTTTTCCCAAAATTCAACATTAGGTTATATGTTAAAAACTCTGAATCAGATTATTTTTTTCTTCCTCCACCAAAATCAGAATATTTTTTTCAGCAACATTGGGAATCGGAATAAATTTTTAGAAAAAAAAACATACCCCCGACCCCCGCCCCACCCCCCCCCCCCCCCCGGTACTACTAAACAGAGTCCGGTAGAGTCCGAAGAAGTCCGGTAGAATCCGAAGGCTTAATATTAGTTTATATGTATATTAAATGATGTATTCCTGTGTTATTGGTTGTTTTTTTATATATTTCTTATAATTTCCAACAAAATAAATACTAAATAATAGGTTTTTATTGAAATATACAAGGTGATCAGCAATCGTTCATAGATTCAAAATGGCGTAAAAACTATTTTAAATATTCTGCACTGTAAGAAATAAGAATATTTCTAAATAGAACGACGATAACAACTATTTTAAATATTCGGCTTCGGCACTATAAAAAATAAGAATATTTCTAAATAGAACGATGATAAAAACGATTTTAAATATTTTGCACTATAAAAAATAAGAATATTTCTAAATAGAACGACGATAAAAACGATTTTAAATATTTTGCACTATAAGAAATAAGAATATTTCTAAATAGAACGACGATAAAAACGATTTTAAATATTTTGCACTATAACAAATAATAATATTTCTAAATAGAACGACGATAAAAACGATTTTAAATATTCTGCACTTTAAGAAATAAGAATATTTCTAAATAGAACGACGATAAAAACGATTTTAAATATTTTGCACTATAACAAATAATAATATTTCTAAATAGAACGACGATAAAAACGATTTTAAATATTCTGCACTTTAAGAAATAAGAATATTTCTAAGTAGAACGATGATAAAACGTTATTATATAAAATCAGTACTATCTGATTAATTATAATTACGATGTGCACTGATCAAAGATCAAACGAGAAGTGATTAATAAATAACTACCAATGATGACACTGTTTTGACAGTACACAGTAATTTGTGATCTTGAACTTTATCATTTACAGGAGGATGGCTTTTCATTCAAATTAGAATCCCAAACTGTATATGTTGTCTAGACTAATTAGGAAATTGTATATAACAAAAGTTGTATGGCTTCTTTGACATCTGTTACCTTACAGCTAATAAAAAGAATCCCATTAGACATTTAGAGTTTATTTTATGTTGCAAATTGGAAATTCAGTTAAAAATTGCATAATGTGAATGAATTGTAAATATATTTATTAAATTTTTTTTAATAAAGTACCCAAATTTTTTATTAAATCCATAATTTCATTAAAAAAAAGTCTTAAAAGTTTGGAAATTGTAGGAACTTACAAACCGCCACGATCGGAAAAAGAAAAAAATGAGATAATATTTTCTTTATATATTTTTATTTGAAAATTTTTAATTAGAGTAAAAATCCAACTTTATTGCCACATTACTGTAATTTAAGTACTGAAAATTATGATTAAATCCAGATTTTCATGTAAGTAACACTTATAACTATGTAATTAGTAGATTATGGCTTCTTTTCTTCATGTCCGCCGGCAAATAGCCGCGATAGAGAGAAGAAGAACAGTGATAATATTAGCTAAACTATATCGTTTTTATTATTATTTTTTTTATTTCTCTATAGGTAGCATTTAAAACGACATAAATAGCAGAACCACGTTATCGCCACAATAGATAACCCCGGATAATATTCTTACGTTTACCGATTTCACTTCGTTACTTATACACCAGAAAAACTAAAATATCAGAAAAGTCGAAAAGAAGAACAATGATAATATTTGCTATAATATATCGTTTTAAATAATTTTTTTTGTAATAAAGTAAAGAAAATGATGATTAAATCCAGATTTTCATGTAAATCACACTCAAAACTAAGCAAAACGTAGATTATGACTTCTTTTCTTCATGTCGATCTGCAAATCGCCGCGATTGGGAAAAGAAGAACAATGATCATATTTGCTGAAATATATCGTTTTAAATATTTGTTTTTGTAATAAAGTAAAGAAATCTAGATTTTCATATATCTGTTTTCTCTAATGTACACCAACAGAATAACTATAACCATTGATTTATATACAGTATACACATATTAAATCAACATAAATCGCACCGGACTCTGTTGTCCGCCATTTTGAATACCGGACTCTATTTACATATCATCTTGTATATATGAATATTTCCACGTTACTTGCTATTTCATTCAATCTTTGATAAAATGCCTATAGATAAACACATATACAATAATAATCATTAAATGTACAGAATACATGCTGTAAATCGACGATATTGCTACCGGATTCTGTATCCGCCATTTTGAATCTATGAACGATTGCTGATCACCTTGTATATTTCAATAAAAACCTATTATTTAGTATTTATTTTGTTTGAAATTATAAGAAATATATAAACAGAGGCTCTCAAGAGCCTGTATCGTTCACCTGGTTATTAAAAAAAAAATTGGTCCTATGTAAAAACTATGTCCTGCAGTGGTAGTCATCTTGGAATTACGATCAACATAAAACACAAAAAGTTTGTAAAGGACCTTCCAATGATTGATGCACAATTTAGGTTCAATCAGTGCAATAGCTTCAGAGAAGAATATATTTCTGTATTTTCCCCTGTGTTAATACTATGACCTGTGGTGGCAGCCATCTTGGATTTCCGATCGGCATAAAAAACAAAAACTTTGTAGAGGACCTTCCAATGATCATTCCTGGGCAGTTTGGTTTCAACTGTCCAAGTGGTTTCAGAGAAGAACCGTTTTGAAACATTTTTCCCATAGGGTCCAATGTTAAACTAAGTCCTGCCGTAGCCGCCATTTTGAATTTCATATCAGAACAAAAAACGTAAAGTTTGTAGAGGACCATCCAATGAACATTCATGTACAGTTTGGCTTTAATCATATTTGTAGTTTCTGAGTAGAAGGCATTTGAACATTTTCCCATAGGGTCCAATGTTAATCTATGTATTGCGGTGGTGGCCATCTTGGATTTCCGATCGGCATAAAAAACACACACCTTGTAGAAGACCTTCCAATGATCATTCCTGGTCAGTTTGGTTTCAATTATCCAAGTGGTTTCAGAGAAGAAGCATTTTGAAACATTTTTCCCATAGGGTCCAATGTTAAACTAAGTCCTGCCGTAGCCGCCATTTTTAATTTCATATCGGAATAAAAAACGTAAAGTTTGTAGAGGACCATTCAATGAACATTCATGTACAGTTTTGCTTTAATCATATTTGTAGTTTCTGAGAAGAAGGCATTTGAACATTTTCCCTTAGGGTCCAATGTTAATCTATGTATTGCGGTGGCAGCCATCTTGGATTTCCAATCGGCATAAAAAACATAACATTTGTAGAGGACCTTCCAATGATCATTCCTGGGCAGTTTGGTTTCAACTGTCCTAGTGGTTTCAGAGAAGAAGCGTTTTGAAACATTTTGCCCATAGGGTCCAATGTTAAACTAGGTCCTGCCGTAGCCGCCATTTTGAATTTCATATCAGAACAAAAAACGTAAAGTTTGTAGAGGACCATCCAATGAACATTCATGTACAGTTTGGCTTTAATCACATTTGTAGTTTCTGAGAAGAAGGCATTTGAATATTTTCCAATAGGGTCCAATGTTAATCTATGTCCTGCGGTGGCAGCCATCTTGGATTTCCGATCGGCATAAAAAACAGAAAATTTGTAGAGGACCTTCCAATGATCATTCCTGGGCAGTTTGGTTTCAACTGTCCAAGTGGTTTCAGAGAAGAAGCATTTTGAAACATTTTTCCCATAGGGTCCAATGTTAAACTAAGTCCTGCCGTAGCCGCCATTTTGAATTTCATATCGGATAAAAAAAAACATAAGATTGTAGAGGACCATCCAATGAACATTCATGTACAGTTTGGCTTTAATCATATTTGTAGTTTCTGAGAAGAAGGCATTTGAATATTTTCCCATAGGGTCCAATGTTAATCTATATCCTGCGGTGGCGGCCATCTTGGATTTCCGATCGGCATAAAAAACAGAAACTTTGTAGAGGACCTTCCAATGATCATTCCTGGGCAGTTTGGTTTCAACTGTCCAAGTGGTTTCAGAGAAGAAGCATTTTGAAACATTTTTCCCATAGGGTCCAATGTTAAACTAAGTCCTGCCGTAGCCGCCATTTTTAATTTCATATCGGAACAAAAAACCTTAAGATTGTAGAGAACCATCCAATGAACATTCATGTACAGTTTGGCTTTAATCATATTTGTAGTTTCTTCTGAGAAGAAGGCATTTGAATATTTTCCCATAGGGTCCAATGTTAATCTATGGCCTGCGGTGGCGGCCATCTTGGATTTCCGATCGGCATAAAAAACAGAAACTTTGTAGAGGACCTTCCAATGATCATTCCTGGACAGTTTGGTTTCAACTGTCCTAGTGGTTTCAGAGAAGAAGCGTTTTGAAACATTTTGCCCATAGGGTCCAATGTTAAACTAGGTCCTGCCGTAGCCGCCATTTTGAATTTCATATCAGAACAAAAAACGTAAAGTTTGTAGAGGACCATCCAATGAACATTCATGTACAGTTTGGCTTTAATCATATTTGTAGTTTCTGAGAAGAAGGCATTTGAATATTTTCCAATACGGTCCAATGTTAATCTATGTCCTGCGGTGGCAGCCATCTTGGATTTCCGATCGGCATAAAAAACAGAAACTTTGTAGAGGACCTTCCAATGATCATTCCTGGGCAGTTTGGTTTCAACTGTCCAAGTGGTTTCAGAGAAGAAGCATTTTGAAACATTTTTCCCATAGGGTCCAATGTTAAACTAAGTCCTGCCGTAAACGCCATTTTTAATTTCATATCGGAACAAAAAACCTTAAGATTGTAGAGAACCATCCAATGAACATTCATGTACAGTTTGGCTTTAATCATATTTGTAGTTTCTTCTGAGAAGAAGGCATTTGAATATTTTCCCATAGGGTCCAATGTTAATCTATGGCCTGCGGTGGCGGCCATCTTGGATTTCCGATCGGCATAAAAAACAGAAACTTTGTAGAGGACCTTCCAATGATCATTCCTGGACAGTTTGGTTTCAACTGTCCAAGTGGTTTCAGAGAAGAAGCATTTTGAAACATTTTTCCCATAGGGTCCAATGTTAAACTAAGTCCTGCCGTAGCCGCCATTTTGAATTTCATATCGGAACAAAAAACCTTAAGATTGTAGAGGACCATCCAATGAACATTCATGTACAGTTTGGCTTTAATCATATTTGTAGTTTCTGAGAAGAAGGCATTTGAATATTTTCCAATAGGGTCCAATGTTAATCTATGTCCTGTGGTGGCGGCCATCTTGGATTTCCGATCGGCATTAAAAACAGAAAATTTGTAGAGGACCTTCCAATGATCATTCCTGGGCAGTTTGGTTTCAACTGTCCTAGTGGTTTCAGAGAAGAAGCATTTTGAAACATTTTTCCCATAGGGTCCAATGTTAAACTAAGTCCTGCCGTAGCCGCCATTTTGTATTTCATACCGGAACAAAAAACGTAAAGTTTGTAGAGGGCCATCTAATGAACATTCATGTACAGTTTGGCTTTAATCATATTTGTAGTTTCTGAGAAGGCATTTGAATATTTTCCCATAGGGTCCAATGTTAATCTATGTCCTGCGGTGGCGGCCATCTTGGATTTCCGATCGGCATAACAAACAGAAACTTTGTAGAGGACCTTCCAATGATCATTCCTGGGCAGTTTGGTTTCAAATGTCCAAGTGGTTTCAGAGAAAAAGCATTTTGAAACATTTTTCCCATCAGGTCCAATGTTAAACTAAGTCCTGCCGTAGCCGCCATTTTTAATTTCATATCGGAACAAAAAACCTTAATATTGTAGAGGACCATCCAATGAACATTCATGTACAGTTTGGCTTTAATCATATTTGTAGTTTCTGAGAAGAAGGCACTTGAATATTTTCCAATAGGGTCCAATGTTAATCTATGTCCTGCGGTGGCGGCCATCTTGGATTTCCGATCGGCATAAAAAACAGAAACTTTGTAGAGGACCTTCCAATGATCATTCCTGGGCAGTTTGGTTTCAACTGTCCAAGTGGTTTCAGAGAAGAAGCATTTTGAAACATTTTTCCCATAGGGTCCAATGTTAAACTAAGTCCTGCCGTAGCCGCCATTTTGAATTTCATATCGGAACAAAAAACCTTAAGATTGTAGAGGACCATCCAATGAACATTCATGTACAGTTTGGCTTTAATCATATTTGTAGTTTCTGAGAAGAAGGCATTTGAATATTTTCCCATAGGGTCCAATGTTAATCTATGTCCTGCGGTGGCGGCCATCTTGGATTTCCGATCGGCATAAAAAACAGAAACTTTGTAGAGGACCTTCCAATGATCATTCCTGGGCAGTTTGGTTTCAACTGTCCAAGTGGTTTTAGAGAAGAAGCATTTTGAAACATTTTTCCCATAGGGTCCAATGTTAAATTAAGTCCTGCCGTAGCCGCCATTTTGAATTTCATATCGGAACAAAAAACCTTAAGATTGTAGAGGACCATCCAATGAACATTCATGTACAGTTTGGCTTTAATCATATTTGTAGTTTCTGAGAAGAAGGCATTTGAATATTTTCCCATAGGGTCCAATGTTAATCTATGTCCTGCGGTGGCAGCCATCTTGGATTTCCGATCGGCATAAAAAACAGAAAATTTGTAGAGGACCTTCCAATGATCATTCCTGGGCAGTTTGGTTTCAACTGTCCAAGTGGTTTCAGAGAAGAAGCATTTTGAAACATTTTTCCCATAGGGTCCAATGTTAAACTAAGTCCTGCCGTAGCCGCCATTTTTAATTTCATATCGGAACAAAAAACCTTAAGATTGTAGAGAACCATCCAATGAACATTCATGTACAGTTTGGCTTTAATCATATTTGAAGTTTCTTCTGAGAAGAAGGCATTTGAATATTTTCCCATAGGGTCCAATGTTAATCTATGGCCTGCGGTGGCGGCCATCTTGGATTTCCGATCGGCATAAAAAACAGAAACTTTGTAGAGGACCTTCCAATGATCATTCCTGGACAGTTTGGTTTCAACTGTCCAAGTTGTTTCAGAGAAGAAGCATTTTGAAACATTTTTCCCATAGGGTCCAATGTTAAACTAGGTCCTGCCATAGCCGCCATTTTGAATTTCATATCGGAACAAAAAACCTTAAGATTGTAGAGGACCATCCAATGAACATTCATGTACAGTTTGGCTTTAATCATATTTGTAGTTTCTGAGAAGAAGGCATTTGAATATTTTCCCATAGGGTCCAATGTTAATCTATGTCCTGTGGTGGCGGCCATCTTGGATTTCCGATCGGCATTAAAAACAGAAACTTTGTAGAGGACCTTCCAATGATCATTCCTGGGCAGTTTGGTTTCAACTGCCCAAGTGGTTTCAGAGAAGAAGCATTTTGAAACATTTTTCCCATAGGGTCCAATGTTAAACTAAGTCCTGTCGTAGCCGCCATTTTGTATTTCATACCGGAACAAAAAACGTAAAGTTTGTAGAGGGCCATCTAATGAACATTCATGTACAGTTTGGCTTTAATCATATTTGTAGTTTCTGAGAAGGCATTTGAATATTTTCCCATAGGGTCCAATGTTAATCTATGTTCTGCGGTGGCGGCCATCTTGGATTTCCGATCGGCATAAAAAACAGAAACTTTGTAGAGGACCTTCCAATGATCATTCCTGGGCAGTTTGGTTTCAACTGTCCAAGTGGTTTCAGAGAAGAAGCATTTTGAAACATTTTTCCCATCGGGTCCAATGTTAAACTAAGTCCTGCCGTAGCCGCCATTTTTAATTTCATATCGGAACAAAAAACCTTAATATTGTAGAGGACCATCCAATGAACATTCATGTACAGTTTGGCTTTAATCATATTTGTAGTTTCTGAGAAGAAGGCACTTGAATATTTTCCAATAGGGTCCAATGTTAATCTATGTCCTGCGGTGGCGGCCATCTTGGATTTCCGATCGGCATAAAAAACAGAAACTTTGTAGAGGACCTTCCAATGATCATTCCTGGGCAGTTTGGTTTCAACTGTCCAAGTGGTTTCAGAGAAGAAGCATTTTGAAACATTTTTCCCATAGGGTCCAATGTTAAACTAAGTCCTGCCGTAGCCGCCATTTTGAATTTCATATCGGAACAAAAAACCTTAAGATTGTAGAGGACCATCCAATGAACATTCATGTACAGTTTGGCTTTAATCATATTTGTAGTTTCTGAGAAGAAGGCATTTGAATATTTTCCCATAGGGTCCAATGTTAATCTATGTCCTGCGGTGGCGGCCATCTTGGATTTCCGATCGGCATAAAAAACAGAAACTTTGTAGAGGACCTTCCAATGATCATTCCTGGGCAGTTTGGTTTCAACTGTCCAAGTGGTTTCAGAGAAGAAGCATTTTGAAACATTTTTCCCATAGGGTCCAATGTTAAACTAAGTCCTGCCGTAGCCGCCATTTTGAATTTCATATCGGAACAAAAAACCTTAAGATTGTAGAGGACCATCCAATGAACATTCATGTACAGTTTGGCTTTAATCATATTTGTAGTTTCTGAGAAGAAGGCATTTGAATATTTTCCCATAGGGTCCAATGTTAATCTATGTCCTGCGGTGGCGGCCATCTTGGATTTCCGATCGGCATAAAAAACAGAAACTTTGTAGAGGACCTTCCAATGATCATTCCTGGGCAGTTTGGTTTCAACTGTCCAAGTGGTTTTAGAGAAGAAGCATTTTGAAACATTTTTCCCATAGGGTCCAATGTTAAACTAAGTCCTGCCGTAGCCGCCATTTTGAATTTCATATCGGAACAAAAAACCTTAAGATTGTAGAGGACCATCCAATGAACATTCATGTACAGTTTGGCTTTAATCATATTTGTAGTTTCTGAGAAGAAGGCATTTGAATATTTTCCCATAGGGTCCAATGTTAATCTATGTCCTGCGGTGGCGGCCATCTTGGATTTCCGATCGGCATAAAAAACAGAAACTTTGTAGAGGACCTTCCAATGATCATTCCTGGGCAGTTTGGTTTCAACTGTCCAAGTGGTTTTAGAGAAGAAGCATTTTGAAACATTTTTCCCATAGGGTCCAATGTTAAACTAAGTCCTGCCGTAGCCGCCATTTTGAATTTCATATCGGAACAAAAAACCTTAAGATTGTAGAGGACCATCCAATGAACATTCATGTACAGTTTGGCTTTAATCATATTTGTAGTTTCTGAGAAGAAGGCATTTGAATATTTTCCCATAGGGTCCAATGTTAATCTATGTCCTGCGGTGGCGGCCATCTTGGATTTCCGATCGGCATAAAAAACAGAAAATTTGTAGAGGACCTTCCAATGATCATTCCTGGGCAGTTTGGTTTCAACTGTCCAAGTGGTTTCAGAGAAGAAGCATTTTGAAACATTTTTCCCATAGGGTCCAATGTTAAACTAAGTCCTGCCGTAGCCGCCATTTTGTATTTCATACCGGAACAAAAAACGCAAAGTTTGTAGAGGGCCATCTAATGAACATTCATGTACAGTTTGGCTTTAATCATATTTGTAGTTTCTGAGAAGAAGGCATTTGAATATTTTCCCATAGGGTCCAATGTTAATCTATGTCCTGCGGTGGCGGCCATCTTGGATTTCCGATCGGCATAAAAAACAAAATTTTGTAGAGGATCTTCCAATGATCATTCCTGGGCAGTTTGGTTTCAACTGTCCAAGTGGTTTCAGAGAAGAAGCATTTTGAAACATTTTTCCCATAGGGTCCAATGTTAATCTATGTCCTGCGGTGGCGGCCATCTTGGATTTCCGATCGGCATAAAAAACAAAATTTTGTAGAGGACCTTCCAATGATCATTCCTGGGCAGTTTGGTTTCAACTGTCCAAGTTGTTTCAGAGAAGAAGCATTTTGAAACATTTTTCTCATAGGGTCCAATGTTAAACTAAGTCCTCCCGTAGCCGCCATTTTGAATTTCATATCGGAACAAAAAACCTTAAGATTGTAGAGGACCATCCAATGAACATTCATGTACAGTTTGGCTTTAATCATATTTGTAGTTTCTGAGAAGAAGGCATTTGAATATTTTCCAATAGGGTCCAATGTTAATCTATGGCCTGCGGTGGCGGCCATCTTGGATTTCCGATCGGCATAAAAAACAGAAACTTTGTAGAGGACCTTCCAATGATCATTCCTGGGCAGTTTGGTTTCAACTGTCCAAGTGGTTTCAGAGAAGAAGCATTTTGAAACATTTTCCCCATCGGGTCCAATGTTAAACTAAGTCCTGCCGTAGCCGCCATTTTTAATTTCATATCGGAACAAAAAACCTTAAGAATGTAGAGGACCTTCCAATGAACATTCATGTACAGTTTGGCTTTAATCATATTTGTAGTTTCTGAGAAGAAGGCATTTGAATATTTTCCCATAGGGTCCAATGTTAATCTATGTCCTGCGGTGGCAGCCATCTTGGATTTCCGATCGGCATAAAAAACAGAAACTTTGTAGAGGACCTTCCAATGATCATTCCTGGGCAGTTTGGTTTCAACTGTCCAAGTGGTTTCAGAGAAGAAGCATTTTGAAACATTTTTCCCATAGGGTCCAATGTTAAACTAAGTCCTGCCGTAGCCGCCATTTTTAATTTCATATCGGAACAAAAAACCATAAGATTGTAGAGGACCATCCAATGAACATTCATGTACAGTTTGGCTTTAATCATATTTGTAGTTTCTGAGAAGAAGGCATTTGAATATTTTCCCATAGGGTCCAATGTTAATCTATGTCCTGCGGTGGCGGCCATCTTGGATTTCCGATCGGCATAAAAAACAAAATTTTGTAGAGGACCTTCCAATGATCATTCCTGGGCAGTTTGGTTTCAACTGTCCAAGTGGTTTCAGAGAAGAAGCATTTTGAAACATTTTTCCCATAGGGTCCAATGTTAAACTAAGTC
Source organism: Bathymodiolus brooksi (assembly GCA_963680875.1). NCBI lineage: Eukaryota > Metazoa > Mollusca > Bivalvia > Mytilida > Modiolidae > Bathymodiolus > Bathymodiolus brooksi. The sequence goes on from OY804584.1 coordinate 99,125,495, forward strand.
CTGCCGTAGCCGCCATTTTTAATTTCATATCGGAACAAAAAACCTTAAGATTGTAGAGGACCATCCAATGAACATTCATGTACAGTTTGGCTTTAATCATATTTGTAGTTTCTGAGAAGAAGGCATTTGAATATTTTCCCATAGGGTCCAATGTTAATCTATGTCCTGCGGTGGCGCCATCTTGGATTTCCGATCGGCATAAAAAACAGAAACTTTGTAGAGGACCTTCCAATGATCATTCCTGGGCAGTTTGGTTTCAACTGTCCAAGTGGTTTCAGAGAAGAAGCATTTTGAAACATTTTTCCCATCGGGTCCAATGTTAAACTAAGTCCTGCCGTAGCCGCCATTTTGAATTTCATACCGGAACAAAAAAACAAGTTTGTAGAGGGCCATCTAATGAACATTCATGTACAGTTTGGCTTTAATCATATTTGTAGTTTCTGAGAAGAAGGCATTTGAATATTTTCCAATAGGGTCCAATGTTAATCTATGTCCTGCGGTGGCGGCCATCTTGGATTTCCGATCGGCATAAAAAACAGAAACTTTGTAGAGGACCTTCCAATGATCATTCCTGGGCAGTTTGGTTTCAACTGTCCAAGTTGTTTCAGAGAAGAAGCATTTTGAAACATTTTTCCCATAGGGTCCAATGTTAAACTAAGTCCTGCCGTAGCCGCCATTTTGAATTTCATATCGGAAAAAAACCTTAAGATTGTAGAGGACCATCCAATGAACATTCATGTACAGTTTGGCTTTAATCATATTTGTAGTTTCTGAGAAGAAGGCATTTGAATATTTTCCCATAGGGTCCAATGTTAATCTATGTCCTGTGGTGGCAGCCATCTTGGATTTCCGATCGGCATAAAAAACAGAAACTTTGTAGAGGACCTTCCAATGATCATTCCTGGGCAGTTTGGTTTCAACTGTCCAAGTTGTTTCAGAGAAGAAGCATTTTGAAACATTTTTCCCATAGGGTCCAATGTTAAACTAAGTCCTGCCGTAGCCGCCATTTTTAATTTCATATCGGAACAAAAAACCTTAAGATTGTAGAGGACCATCCAATGAACATTTATGTACAGTTTGGCTTTAATCATATTTGTAGTTTCTGAGAAGAAGGCATTTGAATATTTTCCCATAGGGTCCAATGTTAATCTATGTCCTGTGGTGGCGGCCATCTTGGATTTCCGATCGGCATAAAAAACAGAAACTTTGTAGAGGACCTTCCAATGATCATTCCTGGGCAGTTTGGTTTCAACTGTCCAAGTGGTTTCAGAGAAGAAGCATTTTGAAACATTTTCCCATAGGGTCCAATGTTAAACTAAGTCCTGCTGTAGCCGCCATTTTGAATTTCATATCGGAACAAAAAACCTTAAGATTGTAGAGGACCATCCAATGAACATTCATGTACAGTTTGGCTTTAATCATATTTGTAGTTTCTGAGAAGAAGGCATTTGAATATTTTCCCATAGGGTCCAATGTTAATCTATGTCCTGCGGTGGTGGCCATCTTGGATTTCCGATCGGCATAAAAAACAGAAACTTTGTAGAGGACCTTCCAATGATCATTCCTGGGCAGTTTGGTTTCAACTGTCCAAGTGGTTTCAGAGAAGAAGCATTTTGAAACATTTTTCCCATCGGGTCCAATGTTAAACTAAGTCCTGCCGTAGCCGCCATTTTTAATTTATATCGGAACAAAAAACCTTAAGATTGTAGAGGACCATCCAATGAACATTCATGTACAGTTTGGCTTTAATCATATTTGTAGTTTCTGAGAAGAAGGCATTTGAACATTTTCCCATAGGGTCCAATGTTAATCTATGTCCTGCGATGGCGGCCATCTTGGATTTCCGATCGGCATAAAAAACAGTAACTTGGTAAAGGACATTCCAATGATCATGCATGTACTGTTTAGGTTCAGTCAGTTCATTAGTTTCAGAGAAGAAGATCTTTGAAATTTCAGCCACTTAGAACATATTATTGGCCTTGGCAGCCATATTGAATATCCGACTGGAACGAAAAACAGTAACTTTGTATAGGACCATCCAAGGAACATTCCTGCTAAGTTTGGTTCCAATCGGCCCAGTGGTTTCAGAGAAGAAGCTTGAAATGTGAAAAGTTTACAGACGACAGACTACAGACGACAGACAACAGACGACGGACGCCAAGTGATGGCAATAGTTCACCTGGACCTTTGGTCCAGGTGAACTAAAAAAAAAAACCAATACCACAGGAATACATCATTAATATACATATAAACTAATATTAAGCATTCGGACTCTACCGGACTTCTCCGGACTCTGTTTAGTAGTACCGCCCCCACCCCCCCCCCCCCCCCCCCCCCCTTCAAGTTATATGGTCGTTCCCTTTTAGCAACGTTGATTTCAAACTCTTATCGTTTGTTTACATATGTATTGCTGTTTGAGATCCAATTATGAAAAGGGGAGGGTAAGGATCCATTTAACTGATGTGTTCCTGTCCCAAGCTAGGATCTGGATTTCCAACGTCATATGTCGTAGTCTTTTGTTTGGCTCACAGAGTTGAGGTCAAAGGTGATTGTTCTATGGATATTGATGGAATTGTTGACCATCACTGTGTAATAAAAATGTAGATATCCAGTCAAATCGGCCTAAAAAAAAGTCAAATCGGCCCCAAAAATTAAAATTAAAAAAGAATAAATAAATAAAAATTATGTATTAATATAAATTAATATTTTTGGTTAAAAGATGTAAAATTTAAATTTTATTGATGAGCGGATTCTTTTATTTTCGTACCAATGTTATTTTAACATTTACTGGTACAAAACACAACTGTACTAGACAGTTTTAATTCTTCAATAATTAAAGCGTATTGGATGTATCTAATTATTTTGTTGAAATATTTATTACTTTGCATGTTGACAATAATAAACAATAAAAATGCCGAACATGTGATTTCCCGGTCTGAAAAAAGAGTGAAGCACATTGTTCTTGTTTATAATGCACACCCCTCCTGCAAAATAAAGAATTTATGTAAAATCCAGCACATTATGCACCAGTAATTAGGGACATATTATCAATTTAAATAAACAACATAATAAAACAATGATTTGATTAGGAATTAAATAAACAACACAATTAACAATACATCTTATCAGATTAAATAAAAAAAAGCATAATAATACAATGATTTGATCTGGGGCCGATTTGACCTGCTACCCATACGCGTGAATAACCTTCATCAGGTACGAAAACGTTGGAAAGCCAAATAATTTAAAAAGCTTTGGGAGCACGTAAACCAAAGGGACTACCAAAATCGGCTAAGGTCACCTATTCCTGAGGGAGAAGAACCTTCGTTAAACTTGTTTCTTATAATCTTACCATATCAACAAGAGAGATATAAATAAACATTCCTGCAACACCAACAAATATCCACAAGCTGGCGGCACCAATGTTTCCTACTCCTATTCCTATAGTCATACCAACACAACTCAACACCGATGACAAGCAATTAAATAAAATGGCTCTTTTAATACTGACTCCTTTCTTTAACAGCATTGCAAAATCTCCTACAAAGTTATTTATTTATTTATTGTTCAATCTGTTTATCATCTAAAATTAAAAGTTTTGTTGAGGGATGTTAAATAATATAACTCAGAAAGACAATGCCACTCCATGCATTGGAACATATACATTCATGTGAAGAGCTAAGAAGAGTTTGAAGATACCAAAGGGGCAATCAGAATATGTAAATCTTTATTGATGTACTTCATCTCAAGGTCCGTGCACCGTGGTGGTGACTGGGGACGTCAGACTGTTGGATTTTACAGCATATGCAATCAATGTCAATCAAATCTAAAGTCCGCTGGAATGGCAAGGTGTACTCGAGACAACTTCAAAATGTTAAAGTCCGCTGGAATGGCAAGATGTACTCGAGACAACTTCAGAAATGTTAAAGTCCGCTGGAATGGCAAGGTGTACTCGAGACAACTTCAGAAATGTCAAAGATACCAAAGGGGTAACCAGCCTTTGAAAATCGAAGAAGAATGAAATAATACAATGGATAAAAGAAAAAGGACAAACAATGATCTATGTAAAAACACTCCACAGAAAACTAGAAAATGAGCGATACTAACTCACAAAATCTGAGAATGAACTCAGGTGCTCCGGAAGGGTAAACTGTTCTTGGTCCACTAGAGGCACTAGTAATACAAATATAGATATTATGTATCTATATGTAAATAAGTGCATACGACGTACCTTTCTACAATAACCTTCGACAGGTACGCTCAAAGTCAGACGATTAGAAAACATAATTAATCAAAAGTCTTAAGGAGCAAGCATACAAACCGAACGATATAGCCAAATATGGTTACCTATGTCTGGAGGAGATGATTAATAATTACATTATTTATGATATGTTCCATTTGCCGTAAACACTTTCCGGCCCTTTCCTCGTTCATGGCTTATCACCGGGTTTGTAACTAGATTAACACAATGGGTGGCACTAGTGGAGCAGGAACTGTTTACCCGCCTAGATTAACACAATGGTTGGCACTAGTGGAGCAGGAACTGCTTACCCGTCCAAAACAATATGAGTTCACCTCCGGTTTTAGTGGAGTTCGTGCTACTCGATCTTTTATGTGTATGTTTTGTAGATCACTGTTTATCCTTTTGTCCTTTTTCTTTTGGTTCATTTGATTTGATTTTTGGTGTTTAACGCCACTTTCAGCAATATTTCAGCTATATCATGGCGACCAGTTTTAGTGGTGGAAGAAGCTGGAGTACCCGGAGAGAACCATCGACCATGTGCAAGCAACTGGTAAGCTTTATCACTTGCGGCTGCGAGTCGGGTGCACCCTTTTTGTTATTTACAAAGCGTGGCGCGAACCCACGCCGTATTGATGATAGGCTTGTATGAGCTATTAGATCCAACGACCTAACTCATTGAGCCACCCGGGCCCCCTCTTTTTTCTTTTGGCCATTGTGTTGTCTGTCCTTCGATTTATGGATTCCGATTATCCATTTGGTATCTTCAAACTCTTCTTATGAAATATATATAATATACATTGCCGCAGCACTGACCACAGGACGGGTGATACATACAGTGGCTAATCGTCCATATGTGGGTATATATCCTGTGACAATAATAATATAGACAACTAATTAAGTGACTTGATACATGTGCTTTTGTTTTCTCTAGACTACTATTTTGGTTTGTGGACATTTGACCTCAATTTCCGTTCTGCTGTCCTCTTTCACGACGTAGCTTTAGCAAGAGTAACACGTTGAAAATAGTAATGTTAGTTTTATTATAAATTATTTAATTCAATCAGACTTACCCATTTCATGTGGTAACTCATGACAGAGCACTGCAATAGATGTACTTATTCCGCCATTTATACTGTTAGCAAAGGCTACACCAATTGCTAGACCATCACTAAAATTGTGTATTCCATCTCCAACAATTACCCGCCATACCATACCAGATATGGTAGCTGGTAATTCATGCGTATGGGCGTGACCATTACTATGATGTACACGCACTTGAAATTCTGTTTCAAAATCTATAATGTCAATATCTATAATACAAACAATGTGATATTTGCGTATTTTTCAGTGGGAATACGGAATACTTCAGTTTCATACGATTGCAATCAAAAACAAAACAAAAAATACCACACCATTAGAACAGTTATAAAATCTAAGAATACCACACCATTAGAACAGTTCCAAAATCTAAAAATACCACACCATTAGAACAGTTCTAAAATCTAAAAATACCACACCATTAGAACAGTTCTAAAATCAAAAAATACCACACCATTAGAACAGTTCCAAAATCTAAAAATACCACACCATTAGAACAGATCCAAAATCAAAATATACCACACCATTAGAACAGTTCTAAAATCTAAAAATACCACACCATTAGAACAGTTCTAAAATCTAAAAATACCACACCATTAGAACAGTTCCAAAATCTAAAAATACCACACCATTAGAAGAGTTCCAAAATCTAAAAATACCACACCATTAGAACAGTTCTAAAATCTAAAAATACCACACCATTAGAACAGAACCAAAATCTAAAAATACCACACCATTAGAACAGTTCCAAAATCTAAAAATACCACACCATTAGAACAGTTATAAAATCTAAGAATACCACACCATTAGAACAGTTCCAAAATCTAAAAATACCACACCATTAGAACAGTTCTAAAATCTAAAAATACCACACCATTAGAACAGTTCTAAAATCTAAAAATACCACACCATTAGAACAGTTCTAAAATCTAAAAATACCACATCATTAGAACAGTTCCAAAATCAAAAAATACCACACCATTAGAACAGTTCCAAAATCTAAAAATACCACACCATTAGAACAGATCCAAAATCAAAATATACCACACCATTAGAACAGTTCTAAAATCTAAAAATACCACACCATTAGAACAGTTCTAAAATCTAAAAATACCACACCATTAGAACAGTTCCAAAATCTAAAAATACCACACCATTAGAACAGTTCCAAAATCTAAAAATACCACACCATTAGAACAGTTCTAAAATCTAAAAATACCACACCATTAGAACAGAACCAAAATTAAAAAATACCACACCGTTAGAACAGTTCCAAAATCTAAAAATACCACACCATTAGAACAGTTCCAAAATCTAAAAATACCACACCATTAGAACAGTTTTAAAATCTAAAGATACCACACCATTAGAACAGTTCCAAAATCTAAAAATACCACACCATTAGAACAGTTCTAAAATCTAAAAATACCACACCATTAGAACAGTTCTAAAATCTAAAAATACCACACCATTAGAACAGTTCCAAAATCTAAAAATACGGAAAATCGTAGAAGAAGAGGCAACATTCGATACCCCCAATACAGATTACCTCTAATCAGTGTCCTGGCTTGGTACAGACACTACAATAACAAAGTGACGGGGTTAAGCTAGTTCTATGTTGCCCTACTTTTTCTCTTGGTTCAATGTTGTGCTCTTGCAGGTGTTTTCCACAAGTGAGTAAAATACCAACCCTCGTGTCGGGATCGTTGTTGTTCGCTGAGTCAACGACATTAATAAAATCGTAGAACCGGTTTTTAGTGGGGTTCGTGTTACTCGATCTTCAGTTTTATATGTATGTTTTGTAGATCGTTGTTTGTCCTTTTGAACTTTTTCTTTTGGCCATTGTGTTGTATGTTCTTCTTCGATGTACGGATTCTGATTGCCCCTTTGGTATCTTCAAACTCTTTTTAATTAAGTCATGTCTATAGCCTAAATACTGCTAACCGGACGTTAAGGTTAATTAAGTCATGTCTATAGCCTAAATACTGCTAACCGGACGTTAAGGTTAATTAAGTCATGTCTATAGCCTAAATACTGCTAACCGGACGTTAAGGTTAATTAAGTCATGTCTATAGCCTAAATACTGCTAACCGGACGTTAAGGTTAATTAAGTCATGTCTATAGCCTAAATACTGCTAACCGGACGTTAAGGTTAATTAAGTCATGTCTATAGCCTAAATACTGCTAACCGGACGTTAAGGTTAATTAAGTCATGTCTATAGCCTAAATACTGCTAACCGGACGTTAAGGTTAATTAAGTCATGTCTATAGCCTAAATACTGCTAACCGGACGTTAAGGTTAATTAAGTCATGTCTATAGCCTAAATACTGCTAACCGGACGTTAAGGTTAATTAAGTCATGTCTATAGCCTAAATACTGCTAACCGGACGTTAAGGTTAATTAAAACCGGCTCGCGGACTACCTGGAGAAAACCACTGACCCTGCAGCAAGTCACTGACAAACTTTATCACATAATGTATTCCCTTTCTAGGGCAAACGAAATATTCAATTTGCACTAAACAGAGCGCTATATTAGCTATAAATTTTAAAATGAATGTTTTGTACCTTCTGTGTTTAATGTTTCCTTGTATTCAGGTATTTTATCCAGTTGAATGGTGTTGTTATTCTGTACAAAACAAATTATATAAAAAAAAAGATTATCATATATACGAACACACAATGTAGATACTGTGAACATCACACAATGTAGATACTGTGAACATCAGATACTGTGAACATCACAGTATGTATTGTTAACATCTATTTTTAATATCTGGTACTATGTAAATCAAATTGCATGAAGACCATCCTTGGCTTTGGTGAGGTACGTGTTACTCAATCTTTGGTTTTCTGTGTAGTATTCAGGGGCGGATCCAGGATTTCAAATTAGCGGGGCGCACTTAAAAAAAATTGCGCCGAGCAGTGGGAGGCGCGAAAATTTTTGGGTATTTTGTATGAAAAATCACGATTTTACGCAAAAAAATCATATTGTTTCCAATTTTAGGGGGGGTGCGCCCCCCCTGGATCCGCCCCTGGTATTGTGTTGACCATTACATGTTCAGCCATTGTATTGTCTGTCGTTTTCTGGTTTATGGGTTCTGATTACCTATTTGGTATCTTGAAACTTGTCTTACATATAGTGGTTATCATTATAATATGACTTCTGATCTTATGTCATATGAGGGTTTGGGTTTAGGGTTTATGGTGTTTAACGCCACTTTCAACAATATTTTAGCTATATCGTGGCGGTCAGTTTTATTGATGGAAGAAAGCGGAGAAACCTACCGACCAGTCGCAAGTCAGGGACTAACTTTATCACATAATGTTGCATCGAATACACTCGCCATGAAAGGGGTTTCGAATAGGCACTGTAATTACACAGGTAGTTGTAAATTTTATTATCATACGATCACGTCCACGACCGCCCCTTTTGTCATATGATAATCGAAACATGAACAAAAGGGTCTATTTTGTCATATGACAATCGAAACATGAACAAAAGGGTCTGTTCTGTTTTGTCATATGACAATCGAAACATGAACAAAAGGGTCTGTTCTGTTTTGTCATATGACAATCGAAACATGAACAAAAGGGTCTGTTCTGTTTTGAGTTCATGCTTCTAAAATGTATTTTAATATTGATTCCCTTGGTTGTGCTCAAAAGATGTGTATTGTCTTGTTTGCATTATTCATGTACAACATACCTATATTCTTCTTCCGGTAATGTTTATCTATGTTAATGTGTTCGTGATAGACGAAATTATTATTTATTTGAGTGATTTCAAACGTTTTTGCAACCAATCTTTTATCATAGGACAATAGTCAGATCGGTGTGCCTTTACACATTTTGCAAAATATCCGACCAAATCCAAATTGAATCAATTACAAAAGATTGAAAACAATTAATCGGCATAATTCTATCATAACAAAACAAAACATCAAACCTTTCTTCTCTTGCTTGCTATAATTGTTTGGATTCGACCAATCAAAAAGAAGAAGTACATTGCTCCTAGTCCACATAATCCTTTAAAAACATGTTCGTGCTCTTGTCCATCAGAGTCATGGTCATGTGACGTCTCTGTGTGCGGCGCTAATGCCTGTTAATAACAAAATGGTTGTTCAGCAATATTCAGTACGAGCACAAGATTACAAGCAACAAATCGCTAAAGTAACACCCGGAACACCTGAGTTCACACCCGGTTTTTAGTGAGGTTCCTGTTACTCGATCTTTAGTTTTATATGTATGTTTTGTAGATCGTTGTTTGTCCTTTTGTGCCTTTTCTTTTGGCCATTGTGTTGTCTGTTCTTCTTCGATTTACGAATTCTGATTACCCTTTTGGTATCTTCAAACTCTTATTAATATGAAAAGTACTCGACTCGCGCATGTAGATAATTCATACAAAAAAATGTAGCAGTGTTTGCAGATGGTTCATCCTAATGAGAATGGCTTGCTCATATTATTATTTGGTCACCGAAATCTTCAAGATTGTGTTTATCTTAAAGTCGACATACAAAATGTATGTACATTGAAACAACCAAATAGAGCTTTACTATAGCACCAAACAAAGCTTTCCGTTTGAAACATCTGATATGACCAACAACAGCTGAAGAAGAGTTTGAAGATACCAAAGGGGCAATCAGAATCCGTATATCGAAGAAGAACAGACAACACAATGGCCAAAAGAAAAGGTACAAAAGGACAAACAACGATCTACAATACACACACATAAAACTAAAGATCGAGTAACACGAACCCCACTAAAAACCGGGGTGAACTCAGGTGCTCCGGAAGGGTAAGCAGTTCCTGCTCCACTAGTGGTACCCGTCGTGTTAATGTAGTTACAAACCCGGTAATAAGTCGTGAATGTAAGTGACTCGACCAGTACTTCTTTAAGATTAAAGACAAAGCAATAAGTGGATCATACTGTGTGAATAATTGTGTTCGAGTTTGTTTTTATAAGCCTATATTTGCTATCTTATATATGGCATAAAATAAATCTTGTATCTGCATTTACTGTTTGTCACAATGTTCAGCTACGAAAACTTTGAAGATGCCACCATGACTTTGTTAATCAATACGGAATATGCTTTACAGATAATCTTGGATACTAGTATATTCGGCTTGTCATAGTCGCAATTTTCCCATTCGTTACGTATATAAGGCTTTTCACCGAATTTCTAACACGACTGGTGTCACTAGTGCAGCAGGAACTGATTACCCTTCCGGGACTCTTGAGTTAAACGTTGGTTTTTAATGTGATTCTATAGTTGCCCAATTCTTAGTTTTCTGTGTAGTGTTTTGTCCTTTTCTTTTGACCATTGAGTTGTCCCCTTTTGGTATTTTCAAACGTTTTCTCAGACTTCCTGAGGAAGAACAGTCCGGACAGTTACCATGGCGAAATCGCAGCCTTGTGTAGGTGTCTGAAAACTTCAATCCTTGAGGTGGATCCATGGTGTTAACCTTAATGGTGGCCATTCAGGTTTCGGAAACATATTTGACGACTTACATGTGGTATAAGGTGGAGCATGGCGTCCCCAGTGAGAGCACCAACAGCAAGAGCGACAAGAAACTGTAATATTCCATCAAATGATATACGCTGAAGTAGAGGAACGGTAGCCACTACCAACAAGCCACAGACACTGATGATAAAGATACAAACAAATCCGTATCCCCATGCTGAAAAAGTAAATATTTAAGGATTGATCGCAATTTTGTTCGGTTCATGAAGAAATAACCTCAATCAGGTTGTACACACCGTGTAACCCGCGTAGCAAGGGTATGTACAACCTGATTGAGGTTATTTCGAATGAACCGAACAAATAATTTCGATCAATCCTTATATATTAATTCAAACTTGTTTTGTTATGATATTGAAAAATATATTTATTTTTTCAAAGTAAAGCAAATAATCGGAAATAAATTTAAATAACCCCAAAGGAGCCTCATTTAAAGAAAATTGCCTGATGACAACGGCACGCGACACCTTGCGAACGTCTATTTTCGGATTCAGTACATATGAAAATAACCTCAACTTTTTAAACCAATCAAAACACGTATAAAATGACATGTGACTCTAAAATTAATTCATGTTAATTTAACGTCAGAGAATACAGAAGTGACAATCACAAATGGACAATCCAGAGAAACTGGCAACATAAATCAGAGATACTTGAAATTCGTCTATGTGAGTTCTGGACTCATCACTTGAGCTTGGGACTCATCATTTTGTACAAAAAATAACAATGGGACTAATGATTTTTTGGTTGGGACTCTTCAAAATTTTATCCTATAAGGATCTCTGTTGAATTACATTAGAACATCGTTGTGTCGAAGTTGAATGGGACCGATCATTTTACTTTTGAAGGAGACGGGTTATCCGGAATAAAATTTAAAAGGTTCTCCAATCATTTAGGGATTTAATTTAATAATATCTTATTGTACATAGACAATAGGATTGGACAGCAAGCTATGCCAACTTATATGAAGTCCTCTCCTTACAAATTATACACATGAATTAATGACAGCAAGACAAAACACTAATAATAGACATTTAAAATTTTGACACTGATAAAAAGAAAGTAAGAAGTACAGGTGACACTTTTAGTTCGACATAATGAAAGAAACGACTTATCCGAGCCGAGACACATATGTTCGACTATGTGTAAATATTGACAAAATACATGCTTTATTGTGGGAACAACATATTCTGAAATCATAATCATGAACAGAAGATGATTCTATAATGTTGAAACAAACGCTCATTCGTGACCTATCGCGCTTGTACCACGACAAACACGACGAGTGCCACAAATGGAGCATAAACAACTTATCCCTCCGGAGCACCCGAGTTTGTCCTTGTTTTATTTTGTTGGGTTCTGGTTTCTGTGTAGTGCTTTGTTGATCATTGTTGTCCCTTTGTCGTTTTCCCCCCGTTTTTGCCATTGTATTGTCTGTTATTCAATTTACGGCTTCTTATTACCCCGTTGTTATCTTCAAACTTTCCCCCTTTTTTCCTTCCTTTTCTCGAATTAGGATAATTCGAATTAAATAATAAATTATTAAGAAAGGGTGTGGATGAAAATGCAAATGAGAAGTTATCCAACATTACATCAAAGACACAAATTAAAGTTAAGGAACAGCCTATGGTATACGTACGAAAGGATATGGATGAAAATTAAAATGAGAGACTATCCAACATTACACTTAGACACAAATTAAAGTAAAGGAACAGGTTGTAGTAAGATAGGATATGGATGAAAATGAACATGAGAAACTATCCAACATTACATCAAAGACACAAATTAAAGTAAAGGAACAGCCTGTAATATACGTAAGAAAGGATATGGATGAAAATCAAAATGAGAGACTATCCAAAATTTCAATTAGACACAAATTCAAGTAATTCACATACTTGTGTACTCAATGTTTCCAGTGTGTCTGGATTGTCATTCATGATTGCCCCATCGGTTTTCTCTAACTTTTATTTATACTTTTTGAACTTGTTCTCGTCGTGAATATATTGAATAGCTGCTAAATTGACCTTACACATGATGTGATGCTCGGCTCGCGTGTAGTTGTTCATTAATTGTGTTCGAGCTCCGGTCTGGAAAACCTAGACTATAAATTTGGTATTTGCTGCTTCTGAGCAAGGCACGCAGTATCAAGAAGTAAGAGCAATATTGAATTGCTTGGCTCGAAATCAGACGAATGTGTCCGAGCAACTTGCATATTCGCGGACTGTTGTTTCGGTGAGCTACCACTATAAAGATCAAACTAAGCATGTTGCAGGGGCGGATCTAGGATTTCAAGTTAGGGGGGAGCACTTAAAAAGTTTGCGCCGAGCGGAGGGAGGCGCTAAACATTTTGGGGTATTTCGTGTGAAAAATCTTTTTTTTTCAAATTTAAGGTGGGGGGGGGCGCCGGGTGCGCCCCCCCCCCCCCCCTGGATCCGCCCCTGTGTTGGTCTAGTACAAAGTGGACACCCTCTCGTCAAAATGTAACTTGTCCTCTCCATGATATAACTGAACATGTGTTCACTTGACGTTATACAACAATCAATCAACCAATTTATCATTACTAGTTTTTTCCGAGTTATGTTCCCTCTCCCAGAGTGGTTGGTGAGCATAATTTCATACCTTTGTTTCCCATGGTTTCTGGTATTTTAAAGTTTTTATACAGAATGCGGACATCAATCTTTAGACACCTTCTATTATCTAACTGAACAATTAATGCTGGACAAAGCCGTAAGAAATCATGTCTGGTGATGACGTCATGTTTTTCAATACTATAGAATTGTAGCAACTGGCTGGGACTTAAGCACTAAAAATAAAAACAAAAATCAGCATCATATATACGTTATGGTTATCATCACTTGTCTGTGTTAACTTTCCGACTTGTGAGCACGAACGTTATGGTTATCATCACTTGTCTGTGTTAACTTTCCGATTTGTGAACACGAACGTTATGGTTATCATCACTTGTCGGTGTTAACTTTCCGACTTGTGAGCACGAACGTTATGGTTATCGTCACTTGTCGGTGTTAACTTTTCGATTTGTGAGCACGAACGTTATGGTTATCATCACTTGTCGGTGTTAACTTTCCGACTTGTGAACACAAAGGTTATGGTTATCATCACTTGTCGGTATTAACTTTCCGACATGTGAGAACAAACGTTATGGTCATCATCACTTGTCGGTGTTAACTTTCCGACTTGTGAGCACGAACGTTATGGTTATCATCACTTGTCGGTGTTAACTTTCCGATTTGTGAGCACGAACGTTATGGTTATCATCACTTGTCGGTGTTAACTTTCCGATTTGTGAGCACGAACGTTATGGTTATCATCACTTGTCGGTGTTAACTTTCCGACTTGTGAACACAAAGGTTATGGTTATCATCACTTGTCGGTGTTAACTTTCCGACATGTGAGAACAAACGTTATGGTTATCATCACTTGTCGGTGTTAACTTTCCGACTTGTGAGCACGAACGTTATGGTTATCATCACTTGTCGGTGTTAACTTTCCGATTTGTGAGCACGAACGTTATGGTTATCATCACTTGTCGGTGTTAACTTCCCAACTTGTGAACACGAACGTTATGGTTATCATCACTTGTCGGTGTTAACTTTCCGACTTGTGAACACGAACGTTATGGTTATAATCACTTGTCGGTGTTAACTTTCCGACTTGTGAGCACGAACGTTATGGTTATCATCATTTGTCGGTGTTAACTTTCCGATTTGTGAGCACGAACGTTATGGTTATCATCACTTGTCGGTGTTAACTTTCCGACTTGTGAACACGAAGGTTATGTTTATCATCACTTGTCGGTGTTAACTTTCCGACATGTGAGCACGAACGTTATGGTCATCATCACTTGTCGGTGTTAACTTTCCGACTTGTGAACACGAACGTTATGGTTATCATCACTTTTCGGTGTTAACTTTCCGATTTGTGAGCACGAAGTTATGGTTATCATCACTTGTCGGTGTTAACTTTCCGATTTGTGAACACGAACGTTATGGATATCATCACTTGTCGGTGTTAACTTTCCGACTTGTGAGCACGAACGTTATGGTTATCATCTCTTGTCGGTGTTAACTTTCCGACTTGTGAGCACGAACGCTATGGTTATCATCACTTGTCGGTGTTAACTTTCCGATTTGTGAGCACGAACGTTATGGTTGTCATCACTTGTCGGTGTTAACTTTCCGACTTGTGAACACGAACGTTATGGTTATTATCACTTGTCGGTGTTAACTTTCCGGCTTGTGAACACGAACGTTATGGTTATCATCACTTGTCGGTGTTAACTTTCCGACTTGTGAACACGAACGTTATGGTTATCATCATTTGTCGGTGTTAACTTTCCGACTTGTGAACACGAACGTTATGGTTATCGTTATTTGACCGATTTACCGTTCCGACTTGTGAACACGAACGTTATGGTTATCTTCCCTAGTCGGGGTTACCGTTCCTTCCGTTCCGACTTGTGAACACGAACCTCTAACAAACGCTGGAAAATCCGGCGCGGCTGTGAAATAATATTTATAAATACCAAAAGATAACCAGGTAGGCTCATAGTCAAATGATTGGAAACTGGAAAGCCAAATAATTTTAAAAATCTATAGGAAAAAGTAAACCAAACGGCCTAAACAGGACAAATCGGCTATGGTTACATATTCCTGAATGAAATTGACCTTAATTTCAATAAATTGCATTATTTAAGATCTATAAATTTCAAACATAAATATATCTAATAAACCATGTCTTGTCGGTGAAGTAGCACTGATTACTGGGTGGATGCGACCCTCGGGAACTAATAGTCCAGCAGCAGAGGTATCGACCCGTTGATAGTAATAAACACGTATCTAATTCAGTGCGCACGACACGTTTCCCGAATAACCTTCACCAGGTACGCTCATAGTTAAAAAAAAAAAGTGACGACGCGGTTCTTGAATAGCCTCCATCGGGCACGCTCATAGTTAGAAAAATGGAAAGTAAATTGATTTAAAAGTCTTTGGGAGCCAATAAACCAAAGAGCCTGAATAAGATAGTCAACATTGGCTTAGGTCACATGTACCTATTGTAATCAAAGTGAAAATCGAACAACAACTGTTAGTATCCATCTACGTTTTAATTTATGTTCCGGTCGACCAGCGTCCTAACATTCAAAATGATAAACAAGAATGACGAATCTAATGAAATTTAACCCGTTACACAAAATGTATTTATCAAATTTATCGTGAATTTGATAATATATTTTTGCTATAAATCATAAACAGATTGAAAGGCTTGATGTCTATTCACACCCCATAGAACGATCTTTTGACACGGTTATTGTTCGTGATTGTCGATCCATCACTGATTTAAGGATGATAGTGTCCTTCGGGGTGTTTGTATCTACAGATGTGTCTATCTATCCTAATATTTTCATTTACATGACGTGTTTGTTTAATTCATGGTATTTCATATGATAGGGACCAAATTTATCAATTACAGCTGATCCGATCTATTTCTGTCATAATACCAGTCATAAACTGTTTATTCTGATAATTTCTGGATTCATGGAATGGAAATAAAAACGATTCCTTTCTTGTTATTTTCCCCTCCAGTATTCTGTAACGTTTATTCAATAGTTTTCAGAGAGCCGCATGTAAATAAATACTCGGATTTTGTTGATTTGAGGTTTGGTATTTATGTTTACGTAATTTAGTGAGTGGTTGTAGCTTAACGCCAAATGTGGAATTTTTTCGGCTACATTGTTGCGAGAACAAGTTACATTTCAATGCAATGATGTCTACTCAGAATTATTGATGAACTTACTTATTTAGGTATTTACAGTCCTAGCTCACTGAAACAACAGTCTGCAGGTAGACATGTAGCGCCACCTGTACACATTATCCTCATTCCGACCGAATCTGTCTTAATGATGTGTGCCGAGGGGAGAAGCAACAAGTACATATACCTAATTTATAATCTTTGGTTTGACTCGAGCGGGGATCGAACCCTCGATATACCACCCTTGGGGCTAGCACATTAACCATCACACCACCGATGTTGTTATTTTACGTCTGTTAAGTGAAGGGACTACTTTCCCGACGTACTCGTTGCTATTTGAGACATGCTAACGTCTGCTAAGTGAAGGGACTACTTACCCGACGTACTGGTTGCTATTTGAGACATGCTTACGTCTGCTAAGTGAAGGGACTACTTTCCCGACGTACTCGTTGCTATTTGAGACATGCTTACGTCTGCTAAGTGAAGGGACTACTTACCCGACGTACTGGTTGCTATTTGAGACATGCTTACGTCTGCTAAGTGAAGGGACTACTTTCCCGACGTACCCGTTTCTATTTGAGACATACTTACGTCTGCTAATGCCCCGTCACACTCTAGACAAAGACCACGCAGAATGCAGTACGTTCTAGAAGTTCTAATAAACGTAGCAGAAACTTGCTTAAATTTGAAAATAAATCTCGCTTTCTCGTTCATACTACGACCAAGTTAAGTTTTCACCAGGTTTACCACGTTCGTTGTAGGTTTTTACTACGTGCTGGATCAAGTTCTAAGTACGTGCATCACGTTTTCGCTACGTCCTCAATACGACCATACAATTCGCACTACGATCTTAATACGTTTCTGTCACGTCAAAGTTGAATTTCACTAAATTAATTTGTTTCCCTTAAATACGTGTGTCTGGAACCCCCTTTTCCCGGTTGAACCCCCCCCCCCCCCCTTTTCCACAAAGTTGAATTTCACTAAAAAAAACATTTTTCCTTAAATACGTGCAATTCAACTTTGTGGAAAAAGGGGGGTCAACCGGGAAAAGGGGGGTCCAGACGTCGAGTGCCTGTGCAAGTTGTGCATCTAGAAGGGCTTACAAGTTGTCCTTGAAGTAGAAATTATAAAGCATGTATTCGTGACTCATTTTTCAACGTTTTGATGAAAAATGATCATTGATTATCTGAATTCAGTTTTTATATAGAATACATGTCAATAGTACATAAGTACTGAGAACCTGTCGAAAACGTTGCATAAACGTATCAAGAACTTGGAGATCGTGATAGGGTCGTACTGCAGTCTTCTACAACGTACTACGAACTTATCACAGTCTTCGACAACATAGTGTGAACTTACCACAATCTTCGTAGAAACTTGGTCTGGACGTAATGGAAACTTAATACACGTAGCACGAACGCAGTGGCAACGTAATAAGAACTGCATAAAATCGTTGCCGTTCGCGCTACGTCAAAGGGGACCGTGGCAAGTTTAAGTTACGTATCCATCACGTCCTCTCGGGTTTTACTAGCTTCTCATCACGAATGTACTACGTCCTATCTGCGCTACGTCCTTGCTACGAATTTTTTAAACATGTTCAAAATTCTGTCACGTCTTTGAAGTTCTTTAAGACAATATTAAATACGTCCATACCAGTTTGCACTACGGTTCCGCTGCGTTGTAGAGGTTTTTGGTAGGTTCACCTAATGTTTCGCAATTTTTAATGAACGTAGTGTGAACTTGGTCTAGTGTGACGGGGGTATTAGTGAAGGTACTACTTTCTCGACGTACTCGTTGCTATTTGAGACATGCTTACGTCTGCTAAGTGAAGGGACTACTTTCCCGACGTAGTCGTTGCTATTTAAGACATGCTTACGTCTGCTAAGTGAATGGACTACTTTCCCGTCGTACTCGTTGCTATTTGAGACATGCTTACGTCTGCTAAGTGAAGGGACTACTTTCCCGACATACTCGTTGCTATTTGAGACATGCTTACGTCTGCTAAGTGAAGGGACTACTTTCCTGACGTGCTCGTTGCTATTTGAGACATGCTTACGTCTGCTAAGCGAAGGGGCTACGTTCCCGACGTACTCGTTGCTATTTGAGACATGCTTACGTCTGCTAAGTGAATGGACTACTTTCCCAACGTACTCGTTGCTATTTGAGACATGTTTACGTCTCCTAAGTGAAGGGACTACTTTCCCGACGTACTCGTTACTATTAGAGACATGCTTACGTCTGCTAAGTGAAGGGACTACTTTCCCGACGTACTCGTTGCTATTTGAGACATGCTTACATCTGCTAAGTGAAGGGACTACTTTCCCGACGTACTCATCTCAATTTGAGACATGCTTACGTCTGCTAAGTGAAGGGACTACTTTCCCGACGTACTCATCTCAATTTGAGACATGCTTACGTCTGCTAAGTGAAGGGACTACTTTCCTGGCGAGCTCGTTGCTATTTGAGACATGCTTGCGTCTGCTAAATGAAGGGACTTCTTTCCCGACGAACGCGTTGCTATTTGAGACATGGTTACGTCTGCTAAGTGAGGGGACTACTTTCCCGACGTACTCGTTTCCATTTGAGACATGCTTACGTCTGCTAAGTGAAGGGACTACTTTCCCGACGTACTCGTTTCAATTTGAGACATGCTTACGTATGCTAAGTGAAGGGATTACTTTCCCGACGTGCTCGTTGCTATTTGAGACATGCTTACGCTTGCTAAGTGAAGGGACTACTTTCCTGACGTACTCGCTGCTATTTGAGACATGCTTACATCTGCTAAGTGAAGGGACTACTTTCCCGACGTACTCGTGACAATTTGAGACATGATATTTCATATCATTATTGCATAATTTGTAATGTTATTGTGTATCATTTGCAACCTGATAAAAATAAAGAATTTATATTTTTGTATACTGACCGTTTTCAAAAGGTCATTTGACTGGTCTGCCTCGTCAACTTCATGCTTAGCGTGTCGTCTGCGTCTTGTCGTCTGGTCGCTCGTGTTTATTACATGACTATGATTTTTTCCATGTAAAGTTTGAAAATCCGTGCTGTTTAAGTTATGATGAGCATCAATTGTGTCGTCTAAGATTATATTTCCAAGTTCTATTCCATTCATTAAGTGTTCAAAGCCTTCATACGTCATAATTGTTCTGTTCCCATATTTGGTAAAGAGATGTTGTATAAAATAATTACCATCAATAGAATCGATGTTCCATTCAAAATTTTCCTGAAGACTGTTGATTTGTAGAAAACACAAAAAAAACGTAATTGTTTGTGAAATAGCTGGCGCAGACATCCTTCTGGAGAGAAAAAAAGTATAGTTAATATACCGTCAATGTTAAATTTCAAGTGTAATATTGTATCTTGTGTTGTGTTGTCTCTTGTCGAATACAACTATACAGCATAAGTCGATTGTACTAAACACCAATACCGTGTGCAACGCCACACGTGTGCAAAGAAAATAATTAAAAGTTGGAGATGTGTACCAAACATACTTTACTAAAATAACCCTGAAAAAAGATCTCTAATGATATAATGAATATATATAATATAAGAATATATTAGTATGGAAATGTCAGTCGTATATTTGTAGATCAAATTACCCGAGTGATTTATAAAATGTAAATATAACTGTCATACACAGTAGAGTTTAAATTGGGATGCCAAAATATTTTCAAAAGACTTAATGTGTCAGTATAATTAACAACCAGGATATTTCTCTCTCTCGTTTCCCCCTTGCTTTCTTCCATTTAATTTTATCCTGCCAACTCCTTTTCAAATCGTGTGCATCCATAAATTAAATTACATACGTACGTGATAAAACGGATTTAAAATTGACATTGATATTGGTAAAGATACACTGAAGTCTCCCTTGACATATGATTATGATTATGATTTCGGGGCCTCGGCTCCATTATTTTTAAGAAATGGAGAGTTACTTGGACATTCTCCTATACGTAATATCATTATACAGTCAAACATGTCCATATGGTCACCTTTATTAAGCAGTCACCTGTATTAAAAGGTCCCCTTTTCTTGTCCTGCCATAGAAATTTCCATATGAATTGAACATCTTTTAAAAGATCACCTGTTTTAAAAGGCCACTTTTGTTTCCCAAAGGTGACCTCTTAATACAGGTTTGACTATATATATATACATGTATATGAAATTTACTATCTAATTAGTAGGTGTCATTGTTTATTACAAAACAAACCACGGGTATGAATATTCATTTCGTGTCGGTAAGATTTTATCAGCATATATACTTACCTATTATTACGTGATGATTTCCGTATTGGCCTAGTTATTAGTCCGAGGGTAGCTGTATTGGCCTGAGGCGAAGCCGAAGTCCAATACAACTGCCCGAGGACTAATAACTAGGCCAATACGGAAATCATCACGTAATGATATATTTATTAATTAACCATAAAATGGGTATTTATAAAATTGATATATTTATTAATTAACCATACAATTTTATTTTATAATGGGTATTATAAAATAATAAACTCGGCCAATATAAAAAACTATGCCAATATCGGAAAAACTTAGCTTTATGATATTGGCCGAGTTTATGATTTTATATTGTAAAGACAATTTAGGTTGTATTGACAACAATCATATAGAGTTAATTAATAATGTACCATTCTACACTCCAGATCGTATGTTTCGTAATATATGGACGTGTGATAACGTTTGTCAGTGACTTGCGACAGGTCGTTGGTGTTCTCCGGGTACTCTATCCGGTTTCCTCCTCCAATAAAACTGACAGCCACGATAACTGAAGTATTGTCGAAAGTGGCGTTAAACACCATAACCCTAACCCTAACACCTGTTGAAATTGGCAACTTTCTGCATCAGGTACATCCCCTTTCCTGTCATTTTGTTAATCGCGGAGATGATACCTTTATCTTTAAATCTCCATATATGCTATTAACACTTGTAGTAATATTACTCAGATTGGGCAATAACAAATTAAGAAAAAATGGAAGACAAAAAAGGGCTAATCTGAAGTCGTCAATCGAAGTTGGACAGACAATACAATGGTAAAAAGAAAAAGGACAGACAAAGATCTACAAAACATTACACATAAAACTAATGATTCAGAAACACGACCAACTACCCCCCCCCCCCCCAATAAAATAGAATGAAACAAAATACAAAGCACAAAAAACCAATGTGCTACAGTATGGTAAGCAGTTCCTGCTCCACAAGTGGCAACCATCATGTTACGCTTGTTACAAACCCGATCATAAGTCATGAATGAGGAAAGAATGATGATTGTTATTACGACAAACGCAACATATCCGTGGTCATTTGTGAGACAAAGATTTTCCGTAACGGTTAACCAGGTCATATTGGCGACGATAAAACTTTCGAAGTGATGACTTTAACTTTACCACTAGGAACCCTTAGTTCAGTACACAGGCACTCGATCAACGTACATTTACTATCCACACTAAATACAAGTACAGCAAAGAAATTGAAGCGAAACGAACCTAGATATTTCCCCTATTTTAGTTGAGTACCTGTGGACAGTAAAGATACGTGGATCGAGACAAGTGTCTGTGGTTCAGTAGCTTCCTTGTTAGCCACCACCCTCTATTAAGGAAATCATGATAGGAACCACAAGCTCTGGAATATCAACAGAGAGATGCATAATACTCCATGACTTAATCCACTTCGTCCATAGGTGGACATAGGACGATTACATTTGCCTTCCAGCCTCTTCTGTCTTTAGCCATTGTCTTTGTTTCATTCCAGGTCATTCCAATTTTCTGTAGCTCTGTATTTAGACCTCTTCGCCAGGTGTGTTTGGGCCTTCCTCTTCTTCGCTGACCTTGTGGGTTCCAGTCTAGAGCTTGCTTTGTAACATTTTTGTCTTTTTTTCGTAATGTGTGACCAATCCACTTCCATTTCCTTGTTCTAATGACAGTTTCTCTTGGTTGTTGCTTGGTTTTTTTCCACAGTTCTTTGTTGTTTATTGTGTTTGGCCATCTAATGCCGATGATGTTTCTCAGGCATTTATCTACAAAGACTTGGAGGGAATTGATGGTGGAGGAAGTTTCTCTCCCAGTTTCGGAACCATATAGAAGAACAGATTTGACGTTGCTGTTGAAAATACGGATTTTGGTGGATGTCCGTAGAGTTCTGCTTTTCCAAACAGGTTTGAGGATGGAGAACGCCTGTAATACTTTCTTTTTTCTAGCTTGTATATCCTCATCAGTGGCGCTTGTTGTACTGATGATACTGCCGAGATAAGTGAAATTACTGATATTTTCTAAATCGGTGTTGTTTATTTGAATGGAATCTGTCCGGTTTGCATTTATTCTCATTGATTTTGTTTTATTGGAGTTGATATAAAGACCAGTTCGCTTTGCTGTTTCCTCAAGACGGGTGGCTTGATGTTGTGAGTCTTGGAAGCGATGTGATAGTGTGCAGATGTCATCAGCAAACTCTAGATCTTCCAGACGTGAGATAAATGACCAACGTATTTCATGTGGTTCATTGTAAGCTGTCTTTCCAATCTAGTCAATGACAATTAGAAAGAGAAGGGGAGATAGGAGGTATCCTTGTCTTCCTCCAGTTGTTACTGGTAATGGAGCAGTCATTGTTCCTGAATGGATGACTTGACAGGAGAATCCCTCATACAAGAGCTTTATTACTGAAATGATCTTCGGTGGAATTCCATAATGCCCAAGAATGTTCCAGAGGACTTGGTAGTCAATGCTGCCAAACGCCTTCTGGAAATCTATAAAGTTGAGGTATAGTAAGGGACCGACCATTTAACTTGAAGGGGGGGGTATGTTTTTTTGTTTCGTTCAGAACAATTTTTTGGGACAACACAAGAGTTAGAATATTTATTTTTTTTGTCGCGCAAAGCGCGAAATTTTTTTCCAGATTTTAACATTGGGTTATATGACAAAAACTCTGAATCAGATTATTTTTTTTTCCTCCACCAAAATCAGAATATTTTTTTCAGCAACATTGGGAATCAGAATATTTTTTTAGAAAAAAACCATAACCCCCCCCCCCTCAAGTTAAATGGTCGTTCCCTAATGATTGCCATTCTATAGTTTGTTCGATGATGATTCTCGGTGTGGCAATCTGGTCAACACAGGAACGTTCTTGTCTGAAGCCAGCTTGTTCATCTCATTTACTGGTCAACTTCATCCTTCATTCTCTGCAAGATTATACTACAGAGAAGTTTACTAGGAATGGACAATAGAGTAATTCCCCTCCAGGTATTACAATTTGACTTGTCTCCTTTCTTCGGTATTTTTACAAATAGTCCTCTCGGCCAATCATGTGGTATTTTTTCATCTTTCCATGTTTGGTTTATCAAACGATGTAGGTGTTTGATGGAAATGTTATTCATAGCTTTTATAGCTTCAGGTGGTATATTGTCGATGCCAGCTGGTTTTCTATTTTTTAGGTGATTCATGGCTCTTGTGAATTCTGTCTTGGTTATTTCACCTACTTTGATCTTCAATGTAGGACCTGTTTCTAGTATTGGTGGTTCAGTTGGAGGGGGACGATTTAAAACCTCCTGAAAGTGCTCTCTCCATCTATTTAGTTGATCTTCTAATTTGGTAAGAGTTTTGTCATTGCTGTCTTTGACATGTGTGTTTGGGTTTGATGTTTTCCCGCTGAGCTGTCTTGTTATGTTGTAAAGTGTTTTGACGTCGCCTTTCCCACATGCACTCTCGGCTTCCTCAGCTAGTTGTTCTACATATTTCCTTTTATCTTGTTTACAGCTTTTCTTTACTTCTTCATCTTTTGTGCTATAAAGGTCTTGTAATGTTTTCTTTTGTTGTCTTGTTGTAGCATTCATGAGTTTTTCTTTAATTGCTTTCCTCTCATTTACTTTAAACCAAGTTTCATCTGACATCCATCTTTTACGATTTTGTTGAGTGAAGCCAACTGCTTCTTCGCATGATTGCACAATAGCATTTTTGGTATGTTCCCAGGCTACTTCAATATCAATGTCCTCCTCTTCATTTAAATCTTCAAGTACTAGTATGCTAAATTTGTTTTGAAGCGATATTTGGAAATTTTCAGTGATTGTTGGCTGTTTGAACCTTTCAAATAATACTCCATATGCAGGTTAAATTCATGACAAACAGAACGCTGGATTATGTTCCTATGACGACCAAGAAACATTGGCATTTACTATGCCCTGTAAAACGTGGGTTGGTGTGGTGACATGGCTCTATGTCATGAATGTAAAACATGGGTTGGAGTGGTGACTCGGCTCTATTAGTTTGTCAGTAGTATCAATAATTTATCTTTTGTCCTGAAATTTTATTGGAGAGGGTTAATTATTTTGGACATTTGTAGTACTTTTATATTTGTGGTTGGTGGTGTTTAACGTCACTTTCAACAATATGCGGTATATCATACCCGTTGGGATACCTCATATTTACGATATCCCACGGATATGAACGAAGTCAGCCGATCACCTTACGAAGGATACCGAAGACACCCGGAGATTCCGGAATAAGACCCCATAGCGATATAGATTTACCCCGAACCTCCAACCCTAACAGACGTGTATAACCAGGCCTCGGACACTCTAGTCTCCCCTTATATTAACATCCCCCATAACGTGCTAGATTGTGATCGTTTTGATAAACGACATTGTCAAAGATTAATTCATGGATATATTTTGATAAAATATGGATGGAATAGTTTGAAATATTTAATTGCCCAAGAAGGTTTGTATTATTTTCCATTCAACATACGTCTTCTTGTAATATATTTAAAATGTAATCAAATTTTAGGCCAAATTGTACCAGCGAGCTGCTGTTGAGATCAGGATCAGAACCAGGAAGATTTTTAGTTTGACAAATTTTTCTGAATGGATTTTTTTTCTTTTGTAACGTATTTTTACATTAGCTATTATATATAGAAATAGAAAATATAGGTTATATATTTTTATAAAATAAATTAATAAAAAAAAGCGTGTCTTCTTAGAATATGCCATATTCTAAGAAGACACGTTTTTTTTTATTAATTTATTTTATAAAATACGCAACTATTATCAGCACCGATACTGCGCATGTGTTAATTGATACCATTGTAAAAATATAATAAATTATTACATAATTAGTTCAAATAAAGTCATTTTTGCATGACCAATATGACCGGAAGTATACTGTCCATATTTTCACACCCCGATAAAATAACCGGTTATTGGATTACAACAAGATCATTTCCATATCGAGGCCCATATTGCCCGGGCCAATATGGGCTTCGACTTCGTCTCAGGCCAATATGGGTGTCTCTTTTCTAGATGTCGGAAGTATGTAATAAATAGTTTAATACATGGGCATTTCCATATTGGCCTGGTTATCATCCCTCGACCCATATTGGCCCTCGACTGCGTCTCGGGCCAATATGGGGGTCTCGGGATGATAACCAGGCCAATATGGAAATGACCATGTATTAATCTGTATTTATATAATGAAATATTAAATAATCGTTCGCTGTAATTAAGTAATTAAAGCTGTATTTTCAATCCGCATATATTTGAAAACTACATTTTCTTAGCTTTCGAACGGTATAAAATATTTCATGAAAGAATATTTCTTTGGCTGTTCCATTTTGATTTTAAAACAATGAGGGTCCGACCATATATATAGATCGGTGAAAAAACTTAAACTAGGCTGAAAACGCATTTACACGTTAAAATTACTTTTTTAAACTTAACTTGCAAATTTCAATCCGCATATATTCATATTGTATACAAAACAATCTGTCGAATGATGTATTTTTCATATTTAAGAAAAAATTGAAAATCTGTTCCATTTTGCTCCAAAAATCAGGTTATGGCGTCTAATTCAATATAACAGAAACATTTCTTAGTCCGTACCACACGGCGGGTAGTATCGAGAATTAGCCTATGTACATTCGTATTGATAAAATAATATTTAAAGACATGAGAAAAACAATTGGGTGATTACATATATATGTAATAAAGTAATATTAATTAGAATCCTTAATTTGGATTCGACAGTCATGTCAGTATTATATTATAATATTTAATCAAATAAATTATTGTCTCGTTTTGTCTTGTATATTATTTCTTTTTTCGTGGCTTAAATCAGATATATTAATAATATTTATGATTTAAATTGCCATAGATTCACAAATGTTTAAAGATTTAAAAAAATAAAACACCGTGTAATAAATTTTTGAAGTTTTTATGTTTTAATCTAAATTTGCTGGATGTGTCATCAAAGTGTAATTTAGCAGCATGCTTTAGCCATAGAAGTCCACCTGGTTCCGGTATACCGTTAATAAATATATATGGCACTAGGCATGCCACTGTGACATTACACTAAATTGTCCAAAATAAATTTTACAATATCATGTAAGTGGCATATTCTGTTGACAATATGGCATCATAACGCACGTTACGTCCAAAGAGAGAAGTCAATTGGAGAAAGCTTCATTTTGGGGAAGATATTCCTACCGAGAAACCCAGACTTGCAAGAACAACATTTCCAGACACGTTTGAAGTTGAAAGACTTATATCCAAGAAAATTGTTAAAAATGAGGTAACTTTTTTTCTATTGCATGACTGTTGTCTCTTTTTGAAAGTGAAAATTGTAAAAGTAGTTGCAATAATTTCTTTTTTAATGCCTCCGTATGTCAAAGATAAAACAAAATGTACATTAATTCTTGAATTAATATTAACACCCATCTCAGATTAATATTGAATCTTTATGTGACGGTCTTAAATAGTTTGAACATTATTTGCTTTTAAAGGCAAATTAATTAGTTTAATATGCATGTATTGATTTGTTATGTTTGTCAATAATCTAAGAATTAATTACTTGTCCACATATCTGCTTGTCCCAAGCGTTTCGGTATGAAGTCCACAACATTTAACATGTGTTTAATTAAAATGCTATCATGATACAGGTACCTGGTGAGACTTGTCAGATAAAATTAAATCCCAGTAAATGTCCATATCACATTTTGATTTTCAAAACAAATTGGTACTAGTAGAGTCAAGCTTATATAAACTAGAACTGTGAGTGACCTCACTGAGTGATACCCCCTGCTTGCAATACTATGATGTTCAAACTTTGGAATACATGTACATTAGCAAGTTACCTATGAAAAATGAACGGATATGGAGTTAACTGTTATGTCAAGGAGACAACATCCCATCTCCAAAATAAACTAACCAAGAACATACATTTAGGGGTCGCCACAAGGTCTTCAACAAAGAAAATAAATAATTATACGAGAAAAAAAAAGATTTTAAATTATCTCCCTTTCTACATTGTGAAAAGGTCAATTAAAATCTTATTTCATTCAGGAATAATTACGCTTACATCACCTTCCAAATTTTTGACAGGAACCATATTCCTTCTTGTACATCTGCAGGCAGTGTATTACAACTGTGTAAAGTTTCATTTAAATCCAATGAACCGTTTAGGAGGAGTTGCGCTTACAAGCCCATCTCCCCATACAGAACGTATTTCAGAGTATAAGTTAAATTATCTCCCCTTCCAAATTTTGGACAGCAACCATATTCCGTCATGCACATCTGCAGGTAGTGTATTACAACTGTGTAAAGTTTCATAAAAATCCAATAAGCTGTTTAGGAGGAGTTGCGCTTACACTTAGTACATGCCCTCCTTCTTTTCGTGAAAGTACAAGCTGAATTATCTCCCCTTCCAAATTTTGGACAGCGACCATATTTCTTCATGCACATCTGCAGGTAGTGTAATACAACTGTGTAAAGTTTCACAAAAATCCAATTAGCCGTTTAGGAGGAGTTGCGCTTACAAGGTACACGACCCCCCCTTTTCGTGAAAGTATAAGTTGAATTATCTCCCCTTCTAAATTTTAGACAGCAACGGTATTCCTTCATGCACATCTGCAGGTTGTGTACTACAACTGTGTAAAGTTTCATAAAAATTCAATAAGCAGTTTAGTAGGAGTTACGCTTACAAGGTACATGCCCCCCCCCCTTTTCGTGAAAGTATAAGTTGAATTATCTCCCCTTTTAAATTTTGAACAGCAACCATATTCCTTCATGCACATCTGCAGGTTGTGTACTACAACTGTGTAAAGTTTCATAAAAATTCAATAAGCAGTTTAGGAGGAGTTGCGCTTACAAGGTACATGGACGAACGGACAGACGGACAGACGGACGGACGGACAGGGTGATTCCTATATACCCCCCCCTAACTTTGTATAATGAAAAATGCTTAGTGCAGAGCTCCAGATAATTTTCAAGTCCAAAGGGTAATTACCCCCTACTTTTGAAAATGATGTGTATTTGCATATTTCCTTTGCACTGTTGTACTCTCTACTTCAGAAAAGATTGCTTACATGTACACTTTTAAAATCATGTTTGACACAAGTGTTATTCAATAAACGCAGGATGCAAGTGAAATGTTTAATTTGACACGATTGTGTCATGTTTATTAATAAAATGTTGTTAATATTTTGTTCTGTGTTTACTTTATATAACTGACCCATAACTTTTTCATGTTTTCTTTTGGTTTTTTGCTCGTCGACTTCGGCAGTTTTCACAGCCGTTAATAATGTCATCAATGATTCCTTTAACTATATTGTCACTAGACATAGATGAAACTGTCGGGAACTTAAGTATAGAATTTTCCGGAGCGCTCTTGCGCTTATTCATGTTCTTGCTCATTTTCAACGAACAACGTGTTCCCAAATTTACTTTCGTTTTAGTTCTTACTTATCACGTAAGCCACTCCTTAGAAGGAGCACCGCATTTATTTGTAATATTGACAGCGATTGGATGATTTATCGTAAACATCCAATCAGATCTCTTTTGACATCGATGCTTAGAAAGGCAAACATTCGGTACCCCTCCGATGTATACGCTCTCCCCTTCGAAAAGTATAAAGAGAAGTAATTACGGGGAATTTCTCAAAGACAAAAATGTATTGTTAATGTACACGACTGTATTATCAGCGTACAAGTACGCTCCGAATTTGGAAAGTTTGCTTACACAGCAATATGTATGCGTAATGTGTACACTCTGATCTGATAATACATGCGTTTTTACTCGTTTTTATAGCGTAAAAAATGCAAATATGCAGCTTATCTGGGGCTCTGTAGTGTCATCGAGAACATATACATTTGTATTTTCAAATTCAAAAAATTATGTCTGTTTAGGGGGTATCGGGTCCGTTCACCCTAACTTCACATTTGCCCTGGGTTCGTTCGCCCTAAAAGTGGTGTCCGTTCGCCCTGATAATTAAAAAGTATTTTAATGAACTTTATCATATGAATATTTAAGAAATAATTCATGACTGCCATGAATTATTTCGATTCTAATAGGACAAATACGGTATTTTTAACCATTCGTGAACTGTATACACACGGCATTTGGTGGATGTTCCATTTACCTCCTTCGGAAATTTTGAATTGATTTTGAATTATTTGTATTTGAACGAGATATTCTAAAACAAAGATATGGATGTTAACACGAAAAACATATTTATTGTGTATTTTCCAACATAGATTCGATTGAACAATTTCTGGGTAAATATATTTTTTAAAAAAGTCGGAGTTCATTCGTTCATAATTTATAACGATATTTTACCAATTTTTACATATTAGAATCGAAATAATTCATGGAAGCCATGTATATATATTGATTTTACCACTAGTAGGCCTTTATGTCAGCTTTTTACACCTCGCTGACGCTCGGGGTAAAACTTCGTGACATGAAGGCCTACCCGTGGTAAAAACAATATATACATATGGCTTCCATGAATTATTTCTTAATTCAAAAACAAATAAATGGGACGCAACGGTCTAAAAAGTTCGAAAAAGGATAGAACATTTGACATCAGAGAACTGCGAGCGTGATAAGCGAAACTACACCAAAGGTACGAACGAGTATTGGAGTGATATAATTTTAAAGCAAATTAAGAGCCGCTGAAAACGCTAAAATTTCTGAGGAAATGTCACTCGTATCTGACAAATATTCTGAAAATGATCCAGTCCCTTGTTCAATCGACGACCTTTCCGTAACCGAGATTAGAGACGAATTGAAAAAATAGGCGTTAAAACGAGATTAAAAAATAGAGATAAACTTTTAGACCTTTTAAAGAGTAAACGACAATGATTCTGTTGTTACTTTCTGCGTCCTCATGTCAGGAACCGATTTATCGGTAGTCAAAAGTATAACTACGAATTATTCTTCATCTTATATTGCTATTTTCTGTACAAAAGAAACAAATACCCAAATTCTGTGTTGTCGCCGATAATATTTCCCCGGAAATAAATAATTTATCTGTTGTA
Organism: Bathymodiolus brooksi; assembly: GCA_963680875.1. Classification (NCBI taxonomy): domain Eukaryota; kingdom Metazoa; phylum Mollusca; class Bivalvia; order Mytilida; family Modiolidae; genus Bathymodiolus; species Bathymodiolus brooksi. The sequence continues at coordinate 99,156,435 of OY804584.1, forward strand.
TATAGGTATTTATGTATTGCATATATAATATCTCATTTATTGGAAGAGATGTACGAAAATCAAATATTGATTTTATTGAAATGTCATGTCCCCCCAAGAAAAGACAAACTATTATCTGCATCAGTGATTTTTATTAGTTAGGTCTTATAATGTTGATATATTGCTTCAACAAATATGTACAATGTCAATATAAACATGAATGACAAATAAAAGTAAAGAAGTTACATATTTTTCATTGTTTCTACAGGTTTTATTTGGTTGTATTTATCCGGATATGTGTATTGCATACAGCTGTGGTTTTGTTTGGTTGCATTTCTCGGACATGTGTATTGCATACACTTTGGTTTTGTCTTCTTTGGTAGTCTTTATATACAAGTTATACAAGGTTTTATTCATGATGATCACGTCTTCTTTGGTAGTCTTTATATACAAGTTATACAAGGTTTTATTCATGATGATCACGAAGATTTAATTAACAAACATGTCATGATGATACGCGTAACTGATAATATTTAATCAGTGAAGGATGGCGACATTATCTATCACACCACAGCAGGCCGTCTGATAAGACATAGCATTATCCATACAAGATAAAAACTTGACAAAAGTAAGTATAGGGGAATGTCCAAGTAACTCTCCATTCCTTAAAAATAATGGAGCCGAGGCCCCAAAGGGGCCGAGGCCCATTGTTTTTGAGGAATGGAGAGATACGAGGACATTCTCCAACTTAAAATCCAACCATTGTACTTTATTAATTTGATTAATTATTAATCTTGTAACACATCAAGTCTGTGTATAGTATCTAAATTACAAAGTATTAAATGGTTTGCCCCTTGTGGGACCTTAAAAGTACAGAGAACAATAACTCTCCATTCCTTAAAAATAATGGAGAGTTTTGACAATAGATTTACATCACAGGTGGATTTTAAACACAGAAAACATGCGAGATAACTCGTACTGGCTACTACTGAGGAAAATAGTTGGACATGGGTTTCTCCAGGGGATGGAATCAGCAAATAATGATGCTAGAAAATGGCCGATTTTACCATTCGATGTATCTCGGGATTTTATAATAAGTAAGGAAATTCTCGCCTAGTTCTCGTATATCGAGAAACTTTTCATTGGATAATTTTTTGACGTATTTGAAGTGTCTATGCAAATTTAGAATCGACCGAAATAAATCGGAAAATGCCGAAGTATAATTGTAATATACGGAAAATATCGAAGGAAATTCGGGAATATATTTATAATAAAGTGGGCGTTGATTATATGAATAAATCTAAAGTTCTTCAAGGTAGGTATATTTAATTTAAATAATTGCAACTATAATATTCATATAAATATTATCATTAAAAAAAAATATTGTTTAATATTGATAACAATTTCAAAATATAACATTTAAATGCAAAAAGTTGAATTAACAATAATTATTGGGGAAAATGCTTTTTAAGGAATATAAATAAAGGGAGATAATCATAGTACTGTATAGTATTATAAAATTACTACTGAAAAACCTTTTGTAAAAAAATTTTGAACCAATAGTGATTAATAATGCTAGCTATGCACATGTTTCAAGGTGTTACCTCTTATAAGTAGCATTAGGTCTGTACCGAATCAATTGGATGACTGACAATCTAGGCGTAAATTAAAATTAAGCTTGTTTCCCCTTTCACCGACCGACCCTTAAAAAAGCCGCCGAGTCAAACAAAATTATTGCCAAAAAAAAACAAAATGATAAATAAAAATCGTAATTTCCGGAAAATCGATGCGCGTCCGTCCGGAATCGGTTACACATTTAGTAGTGAAACTCTTCAATGTGAAGTCAAAATTTGATTATATAGACAAAAATAAACAAAAATCGGAGATTGCAAACAACGACAAGTTTGAGAAGCGAAAGTAATGATGCCGGTCATCTTCAAGCGTTTTGTCGGTCCCAAGTTACTGAAAAATTGCTCCGGACATCGGGTCTGACGCGAAGTAGTTTAAATCGGACCTAGTCAATATTTTGTCCGACGGTCCGATAGGTCCGACGATTTTCGACAGCTCTGCCGTCGTCCGTATGTAAACTTTTTCCAAAATCTTCTCCTATGAAACCACTGGGCCAATTTAAGCCAAACGTGGCCTGAATCATCCTTAGGGGGTTCCCTTTAAAAATTATGTCCGATAGCCACGCCCTCCATCCAAGATGGCTGCCATTACTAAAAATAGAAATTTCTTCAAATGGCCAAAACTGCTTTATTTTAAACCAGAATGTGCCCAAATTTGAACTGTATAAGCATGATGATGAGCTTTTTAACATATATTATGGGATTTTTTATGAACTTTTGCTGATTTTGACCGATTATGCAAATTAGGCATAAATAAGCCAAAAATCATTTAAAAATCTTCTTGTTAGAAACCACCTGGCCAATTTCAACCAAACTTTGTCTAAATGATCCTTATGTGGTCCCCTTTCAAATTGTGTCTGTCAGCACCGTCCTGTATCCAAGATGGCCGCCATTACTAAAAATAGAAATTTCTTCAAATGACCAAAACTGCTCTATTTTAAGCCAGAATGTGCCCAAATTTGAACTGTATAAGCATAATGATGAGCTTTTTAACATATATTACAGGATTTTTTATGAACTTTGAACTTTTGCCGATTTTGACAGGTTATGCAAATTAGAAAAAAGGGGGATGAATTTTTTTTTTAAATCTTCTCCTCTGAAACTACTGGGCCAATCTCAACCAAACTTTGCTGAAAAGATTCTTGGGTGGTCCTCTTCCAAAATTGTGTCCGGCATTTCAGACCTCCGACCAAGATGGCCCCCACAGCCGAACTTAGCTTAACATAGGACCCTATGGGAAATTCACATACAAATCTTCTCCTCAGAAACCACTGGACCAATTGCAACCAAACTTTGGTGGAATGATCCTTGGATGGCCCCCTTTCAAAATTTTAGTTCTTGACTTATTGAGCAAATGGTTTCAGACAAGAAGATTTTTATGGGAATTTCCCATAGGGTCCTATGTTAAATTAAGTTCGGCTGTGGTGGCCATCTTCGTCGGAGGTCTGAAATGCCGTACACAATTTTGGAAGGGGACCACCCTAGAATCATTTCAGCAAAATCTGGAACCCTATTGATTTTCAAGGTCATAGGTCAAAGGTCAATGTCACCGGGTCAAATTTTTACTGCGTAACATCCTTGTGAACACTAGAATCAACATCATTCAATGGATTTTGACCAAACTTGGTACATACTTAGACCTTAAGAGAATCTGGAACCCTATTGATTTTCAAGGTCAAAGGTCAAGGTCACAGGGTCTAATTTTTAGGCGAGAGGATACGCCACGCTTTGCGTTGCCCTTGTTGTACAAGCTTTTTTTTTCATTGACATTTATTTTTTTATTTCATATCTAACAATAATTGTCGATTATTAATAATAAACATTGTTTCTTTTATCTTTTTTTATTATCAGGAATCCAAGCCGCCATTTTGTTTACATTACGAAAAAAGTAGTCCGGTGAACATCGTCTATTAAAAAATAAACTGACAAAAACCCCGCCTCCATAAGCGCATATACCCAATCAGAATATAGGATTTCTAATTATGTAAATCATATAAGAATTATATCTTAATAATTTAAAAACAATGTCATGTTGAATATTTTAATGCTATAAAATATAAGTTGTCCAATTGAGAAAATACATGATAAAAGATTGCAGAAATGCTCATTGGGGCCTCTGGTTTTCAAAATACACTTCAAAATATGATTTATCTCCGACAAAACAATTTAGAATAGAACCTTTCGATTGAGACATGTTTACTCATATTGATCATTTCAGCTGATAAAGACAGATATAGTGATGGATGTTGGAAAAGGTTTGAATCCAGCAATAGATGTTGGACAGATTGAAGGAGGGTTTGTACAGGTAAGTGATTGATTGATTGATTGGTATTTAACATCAACTTTAGCAGTATTTCAGCTATATCGTGGGGTTACAGGTAGGTGTGAATCTGGTGAGATGACTTCTAACATAAAACATGAAAATGTTTACCAGTAAAATAGAATTGACACACAGGAATGGAGTCTTATTTTATAAGAATGAAAATAAAGAATTATTCCAACATTACAAGAAAAAATACAAAAAGAGAAACTTTTTAATCAAAATTTTCAAAACGATAATATAGTGTAGAATCATTATTTATTTCTTAACCCTCTTGATGCCAGATTTAAATAGTATGACGTTATAACGTGGCCTTTGTATCATCTTAGATGGACGTCACCAGTGCCAGATACTTTTGACGTCTTATGAATTCGTCTGTTTTGTACAGTGACGTTAGCGTGCTCTGTTAGACTCTTGTCCATCGGTTTTTAATGCTCAATTTTTATATAAATGCATAGATCTTTTTCGTTTTAAAAATATTATCATGTCAAACAAAATGTAATGTATTTCCATGGGGAAATACATTTAATAATCAGATTTCCAAATAAAAAAAGAGCGATTCCCGAATTTGTGCGAAAGAAAGAAAGAGCAAAATTTCTGTGTCTTGAAATGGGTACTACCATCCCTGATGAATATGTTGCATTGTAATATTATTCTAAATCTAAGCAAAATAAAACTAAAACAATTTTCAAAAAGTATCATTATCTTTATTATAATTGTATTCAGCTCAAATCTACTTTTGCTAACAAATGTATTAGATATTTCTTTTTCCATTTTATTTTCTTCCATGAAATAAACCTTATCTCGATATTTCAATCGTAGTTTTTAATATAAAAACTGTAGCTATTCCTCATACATAAGTGTGATGTGATACTTTCTAAAGCATTGTCCTATACATAGTCCTACACCACAATCAGCACACCAAGTTCTGACCCTTGAACCAGAAAACCTGCTTTTCTTTCCAGTACATACGGAACACCTTAGCCTTCTCTTTTCTGGAATATATTCTATGAAATGTCTTGCAGTGAGTCTTACTGTACGTAGCAATGATCTACGACCCGGTTGTGCAGGACCCTCTCTAAATTCACTAAGTAGCCACTTGACTATTTCTTGCTGGAATTTGAAATGGTCCATCTTCTTTTGAATTACAAATGTGTTATTGTAACAAATGTATTAAAGCATTCACTGAAATGAAATTAATATGAAGTTACCAAAATTTCCCGTTACCGTACTTTACTTTATGGTAACATATACGCTTCCGTCAACGCTTTTGTAACGTTTTAAAACCATAAAATATTACATTGGAATTGTATTAAGACATTTTTTCTATGTAATTTATCGTATCTAAGAAATATATTTTTTTTACAAATTTCAAACCCATGCGCGACGAGAATTTTTCATGGAATAAAATGTTTTCGTATTAACTCGGTCTTGAAGCATTCGAATGACGACTTAGTTTCTAAAGAAAAAAATAAGTAATGTAATTATTATCAAATATGAATTGAATATCTTTTTCGTATGTTTTCAAAGTATGGGTTTGCAAAACAATTAACATTTAGTACATCATAATAAAAGCAGATTTAAATTTTTGAACCGTCTTTTGATAAATCGATCACCATTACCCAACCAACATGACCAAAAATTCAAGTTAACAATGTACATAATATCGATCCATTTTCTTACACTCTGTCATGTCTGTAGTTAGTTATTCAATTAAAAAAAATACTGCCACAACCATTGTTGTACTTTGGTTTTCTATACTCAGAGAAATAACAATAAAGATATGTACGGGATTCTTTTTTTTTTCGGTTCTACATTCTTTTTTTCATTTTTACCTCAAAACCCCCCAAAAAAATAAGATTAAACATTTTAAAGATTTCTAGCGACCAATAAAAAATATATTACTGTAAATGCATATTCAACACAATGAATCGACATCGGGGCATACATGAAATATTTCTATAGCCCCTCCCTCCCCCCTCCGCCCACACAAAGCAAAGTTAACATTTGACACCCGACTGTGGACCTGATGTGCAGAATCCCACACAGGCACTCAGGTGAGTAAAAGATCCGGGCGATACATTTTACATTTTATTTCACATGTTCTCCCGAACATAAAATATTTCTTTTTTTTACTGGACTGAATAACGAAGACATAAATATTTTTCGAATGGCGAGTTTACAAAAACACTTTAAATAAACACAGATTAAAAAAATATTTACTTTCATGTAAACCGGTAAATAATTTGGACAGCATTTTGTCAAACAATATAAAGTCATAAGATTCCGGTTGACATGAAGACATCTCATCAATCTAAAAATAGTGTAATTATAGAACATTAGAAAAATATAACAGTAAGTTTATGAAAAAATAAACAAAATCTAAATCCCGCATGTGCGTGTCACATTTATTTAATAAATAATATTATTATGTTTTATATACATGTATTTATTTTTAAATTGTGTATTTAAAGGTGTCAAATCACCAGTTTAATTCACCAATCAGAGCTTAGAACATATGCAAAAGTAATCCTTTTTAAAGAAAAAAGTTCCTTTCGCTTTGTTGTATTTTGAAGAAAAAAAATTAAATGGAAAAGTATTAACAATGGTAGTTGCAGGTAAATATGTAAGGATTATTTTGAACCCAGATTTGGTTACATTTAGTTGTATTGGAATCCTTTATGGAGGTCTTGATGAATGACCCATAAATACGTAAATTCCGGGAATGACGTTGCTATTTGTAGAGTAGGGAATATCCCAGAGCATGGTACTTTGCTGCATATCAAAGTTGATATTTGACACCCTGCTGTGGGTTGGAGGTGCAGAAACCCACCTAGGCACTTACGTCAGTTAAAGACCCAGGCAATACCTTTGATTTAAACCCCAAGTGGGCAAGAACGTTGCCGTCCTTAATAATATGTTTTTCATGTGATATTTATAGAGACCCCCTTAAGTCAGTTAAAGACCAGGGCTATACTTGATATTTGAAAAATAAATTGTGGAGGGGGGTCTTTTAAATATCACATGAAAAATATATTAAAGACGGCAGAGTTCTTGCCCACTTGGGGATTAAATCAAGGCATTTCATAGAATATATTCCAGAAAAGAGAAGGCTAAGGTGTTCCTTATGTACTGGACTGGAAAGACAAGCTTGAGCCTGATCCATATTTGTTAACTAAAACCGAAAGGACAATCAAGAATAGACAATCCAGAGACACAGAAAACATTGGGAGCAAGACACTAATAATACAAAATATGCAACACGGAAAACTATAAAGATGAGCAACACTGACCCCACCAAAAAATCTAAACAGAATAATTTGTTTTGCAGGGTGTTGGTGAACCACCATTGTTGCTAGCTGTTTCAGTCCACAATGCATTACAGGAAGCAGTTATGGCATTCAGAAAGGATTGTGGGATTGGTGGTCTTTACCAGCTGCCATGTCCTGCAACAGTGGAGAAAATAAGAATGGCTTGCAATGATAAAATTTTCCATAAGGTTAGAAATTGTCAATCAGTTGTCTCCCTTTGATCCTTATCTCTTTGAGATAAGAGTTTAGTGAGAGAATGATTGTTCTTTAATGCCAAGCAAGTAATTATTCATCTATATCAGGCTACTTTTTTATGAGATGACGATTATGACAAAGATAAATGGGGAAAGTAAGTGAGGTAATTTTAATTAGATTTTATAATGTAAGGCTGCAAATCTTGTTGATATCTGGTGCTTGTACTTTTCTTTACGACTACAAAAATTTTGCACTCTTATTGCGTTGTGGGTCTGTCAATGTTGTCTATAAACACCATTGTTTCACATGCAATAACTTTTATTTTTGTTGAACAATCTTTCTGACTGTTCACACAATTATTCTTTGGCACAAGTTAAATATATTGATTTAGGGAATTCTTGTCCTACCTGTTTCCAAACAAGAGGCCCTATGGTGCAAAAAAGGAAGGGTTTTTGTACGTGGAACGTTTATTATCCCTTCGCCAACAAAGTTGCGAAGGGATATAATAACGCTACCGTCCGTCCATCCTTCCGTAACATCCTTGTGAACACTCTAAAATCAACATCCTTCAATGGATTTTGACCAAACTTGGTACATACTTAGTCCTTATGAGAGTCTGGAACCCTACTGATTTTCAAGGTCAAAGGTCAATGTCACCGGGTCAAATTTTTCCCGCATAACATCCTTGTGAACACTCTAGAATTAACATCCTTCAATGGATTTTGACCAAACTTGGCACATACTTAGTCCTTAAGAGAATCTGGAACCCTATTGATTTTCAAGGTCATAGGTCAAAGGTCAAGGTCACCGAGTCAAATTTGTAGACGAGGGGATATGCCACGCTTTGCATTGCCCTTGTTTTTCAACCAATTTTGATCACCCTATTTTTTGTTTTTATTTTCCTAATAAAATTCTCTTTGTGTAGTAGGCCAACAGCAATTTATATGCCCCCTATCATTTTCAAGATATAAGGGGTTAAGAATAGGACCAAAACCAACAATTTTGAAATTTAATTTTTAGTCCAATTATGGTGGGAGTTTTTTTTTGTCTTTTCCTTGTGACATTTACAGTTGTCATTTTCAAGCATAATTGACTTAGGTCTTATGGTTTCAAAGGTGAAATGGGTCAAGGTAGCCAAAAGGGACCAATACCCAAAATGGTAGTTTTTGCCATCACTTGGCGTCCGTTAACTTTTCACATTCTAATCTTCTCCTCTGAAACCCCCCCAGCCAAATGAAATGAAACTTGGTAGGAAGCATCTATGGAAGGTCCGCTATAAAGATTGCTCATTTTGTCCCAATCGGTTAACAAACATGGCCACCACAGGCAATTCTTGTTTCTGATTGGTTGATTTCTAAAAATTCTTCTCCTCTGTTGAAAGAAAGATAACTCTTGCCTAAACTGTTAAAAAGAAAGATAACTCTTGCCATTATCTCCCATAGAAATTAACTAATGCTGATATAGTGTAACATGTTTATTCTATGCATTACAAGTAGGTTTTAACATTTTAATATTCTTTTTAGCAAACCTTGCCAAAGGCAATATGAACTTTTGCCATCACTTGGTGTCCGTCGTCTGTCATCCGTTTACTTTTCATATTTTAATCTCATCCTCTGAAAAAGTTCAGCCAAATGAACTGAAACTTGGTAGGAAGCATCTATGGAAGGTCCTCTTTAAAGAGTGCACATTTTATTATGATCCATTACCAAACATGGCCACCACAGGCAATTCTTGTTTCTGATTGGCCGATTTTTAAAAATATTCTCCTCTGAAACCGCTTGGCCAAATGAACCGAAACTTGGTAGGAAGCCACGATGGAATGTCCTCTATGAAGATAATTTTCCCATCGTTCAATTTGCATCATGGAATAGTTATGTCTAAATACATTATCTGCCAAAGTTTCAAAAAATTTCACCGTGCCGTTTTCTCCATAGCACATTCTAAATATAGCAATTTTGGGGGTATTCTTGACGCCAGATGGTAATACTAGTTTCGGAAGATTCTAATAGAAATGCACATTTATTTCTGATTGAAAGGGAATATTGGCTTTAATACACTTGAGAGTGTTGTTGAATAAATATGAAATATCTAGCATATCTGAATATCCTATTTGGAGATAATCACGTGCTAAACAGTGGAAACTGCAAAAAAAGGGGGATGCCCTGAGGACCACCTTGGTATTAAAAATCGGATTAAAAAAATTCCTGTCGATTAATTTCCACCAAAAAATGTCACACTGAAGAATAGACATATAGACATCATTGCACCAAATTTTACAAACTTTTACGTCAGATTTTTAAAATATTTAAATTTGTTTTTTAAGGATGGCACACAGAAAAAAATGAAATTGTCGAGGAAAGTTATCACACACCCATCCTTTGCTAGTTTCTTTGTTTGTGAGATAAAAAATAACTAGTTACCAATAACAAAAAGCTTTTGAATTCTTATAATTGATACAGTGGATGTCCAAATTACCAAATGACTGAATTTGTCTTTTTTATTTTCAAGTCGGCTGGGGAGGGGGAGGTGGTTTGAGGGTGACTCTACTTGATTAATTCATTACAAATAAAAACACAGACAGCCACCCAGCTGCATGGACAAATTCCTTCAAATTCTGTGCTCCAGTTGTATTCGTTTGATTCTGGTTATTCTTTAGTTGTCTTAGAAGGGGAGCGGCGGTATAAGAGAGGATCAGATATTACAATTTTTTTTCCCAAACATAGCTTTCTATTTTTTTACTACCATAAAATGAATTTGCTCTATAGTTTCATAATATCTAAGATTCTGGTGTATATATTTAATTTTTTTTTTGACAAACCCTTGAAATTCAATAGAAAAAGGTTGTCACACAAATTGTGTTACATTTCTGGCATTTTTGACAACATATTTCGATGAACATTTTTCAGGAAAGAGATTTTGTGGGCACCGGCATATAATAATAGCACACTGCCTGACACTGGCATAAGCAGCAATAGGATATAAAAATACAAGGAGCACAGCTATGGAAAGGTAAAAGGAAAAGGAGTAATTTTTTTATCTGGCCATATCCAATGTAAACAATCTTTGTCACCAAGAAGCTTGGAATTGAGGGGGAATTTTCAAAAGCACAGATGGTCATATATTTGAGAAGAAACTGAAAATAGAGTTATCTCCCATACCCCAGGCCTACACCCTTAATGTCCGATTTTAATGGTTTATTTCTCTAATTCTCTTGTGAAATGTCTTCCTTCACTTTTCAAACAGGGGATTTCATGGTCGTAATTATGGTAGTTAGATTTACAACTACCTATTCTATCAGTGCCTATCACCTATAAAGTTTTGAGTTCGAATCCACCTCAGGGGGAGGTGATTTCGATATAGCATTATGTGATAAAGTTTGACAGTGACTTACGGCAGGTCTGTGGTTTTCTCCGGGTACTCCAGTTTCCATCACCAATAAAAACTGGTCCCCTCTGTATAGCTGAAATATTGTTGAAAGTGGCATTAAACACCATAACCCGAACCCTTTACACACTGAATCTATCTAGTGATGACTTGCTGGACAATAATCATTTTCAGTCAAAGTGAGCCACTTTGGATTTACTGTATTTTTATCATTCAACTCCCGGCGTAGCCCTTTATTTTTTTTTTATTGCTATCAATAATATATTGCATCGTTAATCGTCTTCATTTTATTTCTTTTTCTAATAGTGTGAACAGAAGCTGAAGGGAAAAAGTCAAGTACCAGTTATTTTGTAAGGAGTCAAAGATAAAGAGCAGAAAAAGACTATTTAAAAATAATTTAATCAGAAAGTTGTAATGTATTATGACATTATTTTTGGAAGATTTTAGATTAAACAGTAAAACCTGTATTAAGAGGTCACCTGTGGGATGAAGAAAAAGTTAAAGTTTTAGTCATATTAAGTATATACAACCCAACCTTATTGTGAATTTATAAATTATACAGCTCCTGACAAGTTAAAGATTCTCATTTTTCATTCGTATACATTTTTATTGTCTTTTATTTGTTAGTACAGTCAAACCTGTCTTATGTGACCTTCCAAGGGAACAGTGAAATATGGTCACATAAGACAGGTGGTCACTTAACAGGTTTAATTGATATGAAATGTACTGTGAATGGAAATTAAGATTAAGGTCACATACTACAAGTTATTGTTTAATACAGGTGGTCACTAAGTAAGTTTGACGGTATATATATATTTTTTTTTTTTTTCTGTATTTAGTTTGTTCATTCAATCATTTACATAGTCTAAGAGAAACTTAGACGTTGAAGATATATTGTAGCAAGCATTGTTGAATATACAGTCAAACCTGTATTAAGAGGTCACCTTTGGTACAAAGAAAAAGTGGCATTATAAGACAGGTGACCTCTTAAAAAAGGTTCAATTCATATGACATTTTCTATGACAGGACAAGAAAAAGATGACCTTTTAATACAGATGACTGCTTAATAGAGGTGATGGCATGGGCAAGTTTGACTTTACTATATTTTGTTTTTAGAGAAAGAGAGAAAATAAGAGTATTTAATACTCTGCATAATAGCACCTATTGATCTTCGTTCAATAGGAATTCTTGTTCTTCTGAATACGATCTGAGCATTAAATCATCTGCTCACAATAAGTGTATTTATTTGTCAACACATAATAAGAGTGTTCTTTATCCTGCAATCAGTACATTTGCTGTACAAATATGCTATACGAATAAACTTTTCAACCTGCGAATAAACTTTCCTGGTACCCTGTAGCTATGTACAGCGGAGGGCGCAGACAAGTATGAAACTGGTACTAATGTAACGCGGATCACAAAGAAGACACCCTTGACAACTTTTATGAAAGGCGAGGAATGACGTTTGTTTCTGTCCTTTTTGTTTAAATCTGACAAGTTTTCCGACTTTTTTGACATTGCAGGATAAACACAATATACGTACATTGTCGTTAAATATAAAATTCATTTGTACTCGCTGCTATTCTGCCTGTTTCTAAAGCTCGTACAAATAAATTTTATATTTACCGACAATGTACGCATATTATATACATACATAACAAACTATTGATATTGTAAATTATTTTATTTGAAGATATATTCTGATTCTACATGTAAATGAGGCTCTACATTACATATTAAACACAAGTATATCAAAGCATTTTACAAAATCTTGTACGGGTTAAAACAGAATTGACAGCATTGTTGTTATTTTTTTGGTTTATTTTACAGAATTATACATACTTTATTAGATTTATATAATTTAAAGGATAGTCATGTTAAATAATTGTATATACAACCCAATCTTGTTATATTGAACTTAAAAGGACAAATGATTCAAGTATTTTTGCATAAATTTTTTTGAAATTCTACAACATTTTTTTACTTCAAGATACCCATAGAAACAACTTGTTCAGGTTATAACCAGGTTTGGCTGTGTTTATTTTGGTAGTATTTTTTTAAGCAATTTTATATTTTGTAGAAGCGTAATATTTTTTTCTCATTTTACACAAATTGTAATAACTTAGGCAATGTTCCCCATGTTATACAGATTATTATAACTTAGTCAATGTTCCCCATGTTATACAGATTATTATAACTTAGTCAATGTTCCCCATGTTATACAGATTATTATAACTTAGTCAATGTTCCCCATGTTATACAGATTATTATAACTTAGTCAATGTTCCCCATGTTATACAGATTATTATAACTTAGTCAATGTTCCCCATGTTATGCAGATTATTATAACTTAGTCAACTTAGATTCGAACTCACATCAGTGATGATAGGCACTGATTGCATAGGTAGTTGTAAATCCATACGATCACAGCCACAATGGCCCCTCTCTACATTTGGACTTTATTATACCCCCACTCCACCGGAGGGGGGTATACTGTTTTACCTCTGTCCGTCCTTCCGTCCGTCCAAGATATTTTTCATCGCATTTTTCTCAACAACTATTGATGGCAGAAATCTGATATTTGGTCACAAGCTTCATATAGGTACCCCATATCATGGGAAGCGTTTTTGGACCCATCAGATTCCTTCTTCCTGTTTGTTTAAAGTTTGATATACAAGTTAAATTAACAACGAGTTTCTACATTAGGACTTTATTTAAAGTTTGGTTTATACAGGAATCTGTTTTATTCAGCATTTGGTTTAGATTCATTGTCAGTTTCACTGTAGTGTACTGTAAAAACATGTACATGTATCATCATCTGATTTCACAAAGGACTTATTGATATAGCTCATTTGTTGATTTAACTGTTCATGAAAGATTCTCCTAAGAAAGCAATAATTGTATATACATGTACATTTTTATTTTATATTGGGATATTGGTGTTTAATGGCACCTTCAACATTATTTCTGATTGCAGAAATGATATTGTCCAAAAGGGTCATGTGAGCTTATTGCCATCACACTGCATTCGTTGTCTGTCGTCCGTTCATGAACTTTAATACTTTCAACATCTCCTCTAAAACCATTCGGCCGAGTTTAGCACAAAATTGGATCAAAGGGATCTTGGTTGGTACTTTTTAAGAATATGTCTGACAGGTCTGGCCACCCTCAAATATGGCAGCTGTTACTAAAAATAGAAATTTCTACTTTTTACTTACTCTTCTGAAAACAATAGGCAAATTTTGACCACACTGGGCTTGAAGAGTTCTTTGTTAATACTTTTTACAAATATGTCCGACAGGCCAGCCCACCATCGAATATGACCGTCATTGCATTTAAATTGATAAATACAGGTCAAGCTTGATGTTGAAGTATCTAATATCATTCTAGAGTTATGCCCATTAATTTTGTGTAAGTTGAAATGTTTTGTTGGTTTCTTTCTGTTATTCATCTAGTTATAACTACATCAATTATTTAGACTTATTTAAATTAGCTCAATATTGATAAAGTTTGTCTGTGACTTGCAACAGGTCAGTGGTTTTCTCTGGGTACTCCAGTTTCTGCCACCATTAAAACTGACTGTCACGATATAGCTGAAATTGTTGAAAGTGGTGTTAAACACCATAAAACCCCCCTCTAAATTGATAATGTACAGATCAAGTTTGTTTGTACTGCTGTCAAACAAATAATATGTTAATTTTTCTGGTGAGCGACAATAGGTACTCCGAGGCCAATTTTTGTAAGTGTGGTATTTATTAAGTTTAACATAGGACTCTATGTAGAAATGGATACAATGATGTTTCCCAAAAACTATACTTTATTGAACACACTGACATGGTTTATCAGATATATGTATTGAAATTGACAGTTTCTAAATAATGTAAGTATGATCAAAATTAGGAATCTCCTCCCTCAGGCATAGATGACCTTAGCCGATACTGACTGTCCTGTTTAGGCCCTTTGGTTTACTTCACAAAGACTTTAAATTATTTGGCTTTCCAATCTTTTGATTTGGAGCATATTTAATGTCCAATATTTTGATTTTGACCATATTTGATGTCCAATCTTTTGATTTTGACCATACTTGATGTCCAATCTTTTGATTTTGACCATATTTGATGTCCAATCTTTTGATTTTGACCATATTTGATGTCCAATCTTTTGATTTTGACCATATTTGATGTCCAATCTTTTGATGTTGAGCATATTTGATGTCCAATCTTTTGATTTTGACCATATTTGATGTCCAATCTTTGGATTTTGAGCATATTTAATGTCCAATCTTTTGATTTTGACCATATTTGATGTCCAATCTTTGGATTTTGAGCATATTTAATGTCCAATCTTTTGATTTTGACCATACTTGATGTCCAATCTTTTGATTTTGAGCATATTTGATGTCCAATCTTTTGATTTTGAGCATATTTGATGTCCAATCTTTTGATTTTGACCATATTTGATTTTCCAATCTTTTGATTTTGAGCATATTTGATGTCCAATCTTTTGATTTTGAGCATATTTGATGTCCAATCTTTTGATTTTGAGCATATTTGATGTCCAATCTTTTGATTTTGAGCATATTTGATGTCCAATCTTTTGATGTTGACCATATTTGATGTCCAATCTTTTGATTTTGAGCATATTTGATGTCCAATCTTTTGATTTTGACCATATTTGATGTCCAATCTTTTGATTTTGAGCATATTTGATTTTCCAATCTTTTGATTTTGAACATATTTAATGTCCAATCTTTTGATTTTGACCATATTTGATGTCCAATCTTTTGATTTTGAACATATTTGATTTTCCAATCTTTTGATTTTGAGCATATTTAATGTCCAATCTTTTGATTTTGAGCATATTTGATGTCCAATCTTTTGATTTTGAGCATATTTGATGTCCAATCTTTTGATTTTGAGCATACTTGATGTCCAATCTTTTGATTTTGAACATATTTGATGTCCAATCTTTTGATTTTGAACATATTTGATGTCCAATCTTTTGATTTTGAACATATTTGATGTCCAATCTTTTGATTTTGAGCATATTTGATGTCCAATCTTTTGATTTTGACCATATTTGATGTCCAATCTTTTGATTTTGAGCATATTTGATGTCCAATCTTTTGATTTTGAGCATATTTGATGTCCAATCTTTTGATTTTGACCATATTTGATTTTCCAATCTTTTGATTTTGAGCATATTTGATGTCCAATCTTTTGATTTTGAGCATATTTGATGTCCAATCTTTTGATTTTGAGCATATTTGATGTCCAATCTTTTGATTTTGAGCATATTTGATGTCCAATCTTTTGATGTTGACCATATTTGATGTCCAATCTTTTGATTTTGAGCATATTTGATGTCCAATCTTTTGATTTTGACCATATTTGATGTCCAATCTTTTGATTTTGAGCATATTTGATTTTCCAATCTTTTGATTTTGAACATATTTAATGTCCAATCTTTTGATTTTGACCATATTTGATGTCCAATCTTTTGATTTTGAACATATTTGATTTTCCAATCTTTTGATTTTGAGCATATTTAATGTCCAATCTTTTGATTTTGAGCATATTTGATGTCCAATCTTTTGATTTTGAGCATATTTGATGTCCAATCTTTTGATTTTGAGCATACTTGATGTCCAATCTTTTGATTTTGAACATATTTGATGTCCAATCTTTTGATTTTGAACATATTTAATGTCCAATCTTTTGATTTTGACCATATTTGATGTCCAATCTTTTGATTTTGAACATATTTGATTTTCCAATCTTTTGATTTTGAGCATATTTAATGTCCAATCTTTTGATTTTGAGCATATTTGATGTCCAATCTTTTGATTTTGAGCATATTTGATGTCCAATCTTTTGATTTTGAGCATACTTGATGTCCAATCTTTTGATTTTGAACATATTTGATGTCCAATCTTTTGATTTTGAACATATTTGATGTCCAATCTTTTGATTTTGAACATATTTGATGTCCAATCTTTTGATTTTGAGCATATTTGATGTCCAATCTTTTGATTTTGACCATATTTGATGTCCAATCTTTTGATTTTGAGCATATTTGATGTCCAATCTTTTGATTTTGAGCATATTTGATGTCCAATCTTTTGATTTTGACCATATTTGATTTTCCAATCTTTTGATTTTGAGCATATTTGATGTCCAATCTTTTGATTTTGAGCATATTTGATGTCCAATCTTTTGATTTTGAGCATATTTGATGTCCAATCTTTTGATTTTGAGCATATTTGATGTCCAATCTTTTGATGTTGACCATATTTGATGTCCAATCTTTTGATTTTGAGCATATTTGATGTCCAATCTTTTGATTTTGACCATATTTGATGTCCAATCTTTTGATTTTGAGCATATTTGATTTTCCAATCTTTTGATTTTGAACATATTTAATGTCCAATCTTTTGATTTTGACCATATTTGATGTCCAATCTTTTGATTTTGAACATATTTGATTTTCCAATCTTTTGATTTTGAGCATATTTAATGTCCAATCTTTTGATTTTGAGCATATTTGATGTCCAATCTTTTGATTTTGAGCATATTTGATGTCCAATCTTTTGATTTTGAGCATACTTGATGTCCAATCTTTTGATTTTGAACATATTTGATGTCCAATCTTTTGATTTTGAACATATTTGATGTCCAATCTTTTGATTTTGAACATATTTGATGTCCAATCTTTTGATTTTGAGCATATTTGATGTCCAATCTTTTGATTTTGACCATATTTGATTTTCCAATCTTTTGATTTTGAGCATATTTGATGTCCAATCTTTTGATTTTGAGCATATTTGATGTCCAATCTTTTGATTTTGAGCATATTTGATGTCCAATCTTTTGATTTTGAGCATATTTGATGTCCAATCTTTTGATGTTGACCATATTTGATGTCCAATCTTTTGATTTTGAGCATATTTGATTTTCCAATCTTTTGATTTTGAGCATATTTGATGTCCAATCTTTTGATTTTGAGCATATTTGATGTCCAATCTTTTGATTTTGAGCATATTTGATGTCCAATCTTTTGATTTTGAGCATATTTGATGAAGTTTATTCCAGAAACTTGTATGTGCACTAAATTAGTTTGTACTGAACCATAAAAAGTTTGAAGATGCCAAATGGGTAATTGAAGAAGGGCATACAAGGCAAAAGAAAATGGACAAATAACGGTCTGCAAAACACTACACAGAAAACTAAAGATTGAGCAACACAAACTCTACCAAAAAGGGGGGGAGTGAACTAGGGTGCTTCGGAAGGGTAAGCAGTTACTGCTCCACATGTGACACCCATGTGTTACTCTTGTTACAAGCCCAGTGATAAGTCATGCATGAGGAAAGGACCGAATTGTGATTGCGACAAATGGAACATATCTCGTGGTCATTTGTGACACAGATATTTGTAGATGTTAGCCAGGTCATGGACATTTTTTTTTGTCATTTGATTTCTTTGAAGTCGATGGGCAATAAATGTTTTACCTGAACTATTGTTATTGATAAAAGTACCATATTTATTGATTGTTTTAGGGTATTTTTTCTTCACATGGATACATTATTATTATTATTATTATTACATAAAATTGTAAACAGAAAAAAAAGGCATAATGTTATAAATAGTTCAGTTTTCTTACTGTAATAAAAAGTAGAAGAGTTGAACTTACTTTTTTAGGCCAAGCCTCCCCTCTTTGTGAATTGCTACAGTTATGTAAATGTTTTATTGGTTTCTGTGTGTTATTCATCTAGTTATAATTACATTAATTATTTAGACTTTTAAATTAGCTCTAAATTGATAAATTTTGTCAGTGACTTGGAACAGGTTTTCTCTGGATCCTCCGCTTTTTTCTACCAAAAAAAATGACCGCCACGATATCACTGAAATATTGTTCAAAGTGGTGTTAAACATCTTAACCCTAACCCCTTCTAAATGGATAACTTACAGATCAAGTTTGTTCTCTCGCAATTTCCTTTCAAAAGACAACATTTATGCTACAGTTATGCAATTGTTATCCACATGTGAGTAAAATGCTGACTCACACAAAACTTGTGGACTTGTTTTTGCGCTCTTATGAGGCAGAGTTATTCAGTAACTTATAGTATTAGGGTGATGGGTGTTTAACGCCACTTTTAACACTTAGTTCAGCCATATTGCGGCAGTCAGATTTATTAGTGGAGGAAAACAAAACTACAACATCAACTAAACAATGGGATGAATTCATGTGCTCTGGAAGGGTTGTGGTATTTAACGCCATTTTCACAGTTCTGCGTTACACAATCATAAATATTTAGTCAAGAATATTTTTCATTTGTTCTTCATATAAAGCTATGATGATCATGATCCCTGTACCGACCATAAGGCCACATATTTGAGATAAAAGTCTCCGCCATGAGTGTTCTTCTTCATCTGATAATGCTGTAAGCTCCGGAATCTACAAATCACATGTACAAACATATGGTCAAATATATCATTTACCGGGTATATAGATTTAATAGGCTGTTTGCACATTCATTCCAGACTAACGTCTTATAATTACCATAGCATAAGACTGCATATACCCGAATGTGAGAAGGGCCTGGGTGGCTCAATGAGTTAGGTAGTTGGATTACCTAACAACTAATACAAGCCTATCACCAATGCGGCGTGGGTTCACGCCCTGCTTTGTAAATTACACTCGACTCGCAGCCGCAAGCGATAAAGCTTACCAGTTGCTTGCCCATGGTCGGTGGTTCTCTCCGGGTATTCCGGTTTATTCCACCACTAAAACTGGTCGCCATGATATAGCTGATATATTGCTGAAAGTGGCATTAAAACAACCAAAAACCAAACCGAATGCGAGATTAAAGACTTTAGCTTCTGTTATTCTTTTGTATTTGATAAGTTTTTGTTATAGATCGGTGATGAGAGGAGTTTGTTCCCATGGGGATGCCGATGATTTTGTAAAAATGTGTCTTATATCTGCTATTGATAAGGAACTCCAACATGCTGATGACATATGACATGATGATATCACCCTCACTTCGTACTATGTCACAAGATTGTACATGCTTTTGACACTTTGATATCAAACTGGAATCTTACCATATCGTAACATTTTATATGACTGTCAATGACATGTTGACACCATCCTTGTGTCTTACCATTTCTCAATGCTTTAGGGACCGACCATTTAACTTGCAGGGGGGGGGGGGGGGGGATTATGGTTTTTTGTTTCGTTCAGAATTTTTTTTTCGGACAACACTTGAGTTAGAATATTTATTTTTTTTGTCGCGCAAAGTGCAATTTTTTTTCCCAAAATTCAACATTAGGTTATATGTTAAAAACTCTGAATCAGATTATTTTTTTCTTCCTCCACCAAAATCAGAATATTTTTTTCAGCAACATTGGGAATCGGAATAAATTTTTAGAAAAAAAAACATACCCCCGACCCCCGCCCCACCCCCCCCCCCCCCCCGGTACTACTAAACAGAGTCCGGTAGAGTCCGAAGAAGTCCGGTAGAATCCGAAGGCTTAATATTAGTTTATATGTATATTAAATGATGTATTCCTGTGTTATTGGTTGTTTTTTTATATATTTCTTATAATTTCCAACAAAATAAATACTAAATAATAGGTTTTTATTGAAATATACAAGGTGATCAGCAATCGTTCATAGATTCAAAATGGCGTAAAAACTATTTTAAATATTCTGCACTGTAAGAAATAAGAATATTTCTAAATAGAACGACGATAACAACTATTTTAAATATTCGGCTTCGGCACTATAAAAAATAAGAATATTTCTAAATAGAACGATGATAAAAACGATTTTAAATATTTTGCACTATAAAAAATAAGAATATTTCTAAATAGAACGACGATAAAAACGATTTTAAATATTTTGCACTATAAGAAATAAGAATATTTCTAAATAGAACGACGATAAAAACGATTTTAAATATTTTGCACTATAACAAATAATAATATTTCTAAATAGAACGACGATAAAAACGATTTTAAATATTCTGCACTTTAAGAAATAAGAATATTTCTAAATAGAACGACGATAAAAACGATTTTAAATATTTTGCACTATAACAAATAATAATATTTCTAAATAGAACGACGATAAAAACGATTTTAAATATTCTGCACTTTAAGAAATAAGAATATTTCTAAGTAGAACGATGATAAAACGTTATTATATAAAATCAGTACTATCTGATTAATTATAATTACGATGTGCACTGATCAAAGATCAAACGAGAAGTGATTAATAAATAACTACCAATGATGACACTGTTTTGACAGTACACAGTAATTTGTGATCTTGAACTTTATCATTTACAGGAGGATGGCTTTTCATTCAAATTAGAATCCCAAACTGTATATGTTGTCTAGACTAATTAGGAAATTGTATATAACAAAAGTTGTATGGCTTCTTTGGCATCTGTTACCTTACAGCTAATAAAAAGAATCCCATTAGACATTTAGAGTTTATTTTATGTTGCAAATTGGAAATTCAGTTAAAAATTGCATAATGTGAATGAATTGTAAATATATTTATTAAATTTTTTTTAATAAAGTACCCAAATTTTTTATTAAATCCATAATTTCATTAAAAAAAAGTCTTAAAAGTTTGGAAATTGTAGGAACTTACAAACCGCCACGATCGGAAAAAGAAAAAAATGAGATAATATTTTCTTTATATATTTTTATTTGAAAATTTTTAATTAGAGTAAAAATCCAACTTTATTGCCACATTACTGTAATTTAAGTACTGAAAATTATGATTAAATCCAGATTTTCATGTAAGTAACACTTATAACTATGTAATTAGTAGATTATGGCTTCTTTTCTTCATGTCCGCCGGCAAATAGCCGCGATAGAGAGAAGAAGAACAGTGATAATATTAGCTAAACTATATCGTTTTTATTATTATTTTTTTTATTTCTCTATAGGTAGCATTTAAAACGACATAAATAGCAGAACCACGTTATCGCCACAATAGATAACCCCGGATAATATTCTTACGTTTACCGATTTCACTTCGTTACTTATACACCAGAAAAACTAAAATATCAGAAAAGTCGAAAAGAAGAACAATGATAATATTTGCTATAATATATCGTTTTAAATAATTTTTTTTGTAATAAAGTAAAGAAAATGATGATTAAATCCAGATTTTCATGTAAATCACACTCAAAACTAAGCAAAACGTAGATTATGACTTCTTTTCTTCATGTCGATCTGCAAATCGCCGCGATTGGGAAAAGAAGAACAATGATCATATTTGCTGAAATATATCGTTTTAAATATTTGTTTTTGTAATAAAGTAAAGAAATCTAGATTTTCATATATCTGTTTTCTCTAATGTACACCAACAGAATAACTATAACCATTGATTTATATACAGTATACACATATTAAATCAACATAAATCGCACCGGACTCTGTTGTCCGCCATTTTGAATACCGGACTCTATTTACATATCATCTTGTATATATGAATATTTCCACGTTACTTGCTATTTCATTCAATCTTTGATAAAATGCCTATAGATAAACACATATACAATAATAATCATTAAATGTACAGAATACATGCTGTAAATCGACGATATTGCTACCGGATTCTGTATCCGCCATTTTGAATCTATGAACGATTGCTGATCACCTTGTATATTTCAATAAAAACCTATTATTTAGTATTTATTTTGTTTGAAATTATAAGAAATATATAAACAGAGGCTCTCAAGAGCCTGTATCGTTCACCTGGTTATAAAAAAAAAAATTGGTCCTATGTAAAAACTATGTCCTGCAGTGGTAGTCATCTTGGAATTACGATCAACATAAAACACAAAAAGTTTGTAAAGGACCTTCCAATGATTGATGCACAATTTAGGTTCAATCAGTGCAATAGCTTCAGAGAAGAATATATTTCTGTATTTTCCCCTGTGTTAATACTATGACCTGTGGTGGCAGCCATCTTGGATTTCCGATCGGCATAAAAAACAAAAACTTTGTAGAGGACCTTCCAATGATCATTCCTGGGCAGTTTGGTTTCAACTGTCCAAGTGGTTTCAGAGAAGAACCGTTTTGAAACATTTTTCCCATAGGGTCCAATGTTAAACTAAGTCCTGCCGTAGCCGCCATTTTTAATTTCATATCAGAACAAAAAACGTAAAGTTTGTAGAGGACCATCCAATGAACATTCATGTACAGTTTGGCTTTAATCATATTTGTAGTTTCTGAGTAGAAGGCATTTGAACATTTTCCCATAGGGTCCAATGTTAATCTATGTATTGCGGTGGTGGCCATCTTGGATTTCCGATCGGCATAAAAAACACACACCTTGTAGAGGACCTTCCAATGATCATTCCTGGTCAGTTTGGTTTCAATTATCCAAGTGGTTTCAGAGAAGAAGCATTTTGAAACATTTTCCCCATAGGGTCCAATGTTAAACTAAGTCCTGCCGTAGCCGCCATTTTTAATTTCATATCGGAATAAAAAACGTAAAGTTTGTAGAGGACCATTCAATGAACATTCATGTACAGTTTTGCTTTAATCATATTTGTAGTTTCTGAGAAGAAGGCATTTGAACATTTTCCCTTAGGGTCCAATGTTAATCTATGTATTGCGGTGGCAGCCATCTTGGATTTCCAATCGGCATAAAAAACATAAAATTTGTAGAGGACCTTCCAATGATCATTCCTGGGCAGTTTGGTTTCAACTGTCCTAGTGGTTTCAGAGAAGAAGCGTTTTGAAACATTTTGCCCATAGGGTCCAATGTTAAACTAGGTCCTGCCGTAGCCGCCATTTTGAATTTCATATCAGAACAAAAAACGTAAAGTTTGTAGAGGACCATCCAATGAACATTCATGTACAGTTTGGCTTTAATCACATTTGTAGTTTCTGAGAAGAAGGCATTTGAATATTTTCCAATAGGGTCCAATGTTAATCTATGTCCTGCGGTGGCAGCCATCTTGGATTTCCGATCGGCATAAAAAACAGAAAATTTGTAGAGGACCTTCCAATGATCATTCCTGGGCAGTTTGGTTTCAACTGTCCAAGTGGTTTCAGAGAAGAAGCATTTTGAAACATTTTTCCCATAGGGTCCAATGTTAAACTAAGTCCTGCCGTAGCCGCCATTTTGAATTTCATATCGGATAAAAAAAAACATAAGATTGTAGAGGACCATCCAATGAACATTCATGTACAGTTTGGCTTTAATCATATTTGTAGTTTCTGAGAAGAAGGCATTTGAATATTTTCCAATACGGTCCAATGTTAATCTATATCCTGCGGTGGCGGCCATCTTGGATTTCCGATCGGCATAAAAAACAGAAACTTTGTAGAGGACCTTCCAATGATCATTCCTGGGCAGTTTGGTTTCAACTGTCCAAGTGGTTTCAGAGAAGAAGCATTTTGAAACATTTTTCCCATAGGGTCCAATGTTAAACTAAGTCCTGCCGTAGCCGCCATTTTTAATTTCATATCGGAACAAAAAACCTTAAGATTGTAGAGAACCATCCAATGAACATTCATGTACAGTTTGGCTTTAATCATATTTGTAGTTTCTTCTGAGAAGAAGGCATTTGAATATTTTCCCATAGGGTCCAATGTTAATCTATGGCCTGCGGTGGCGGCCATCTTGGATTTCCGATCGGCATAAAAAACAGAAACTTTGTAGAGGACCTTCCAATGATCATTCCTGGACAGTTTGGTTTCAACTGTCCTAGTGGTTTCAGAGAAGAAGCGTTTTGAAACATTTTGCCCATAGGGTCCAATGTTAAACTAGGTCCTGCCGTAGCCGCCATTTTGAATTTCATATCAGAACAAAAAACGTAAAGTTTGTAGAGGACCATCCAATGAACATTCATGTACAGTTTGGCTTTAATCATATTTGTAGTTTCTGAGAAGAAGGCATTTGAATATTTTCCAATACGGTCCAATGTTAATCTATGTCCTGCGGTGGCAGCCATCTTGGATTTCCGATCGGCATAAAAAACAGAAACTTTGTAGAGGACCTTCCAATGATCATTCCTGGGCAGTTTGGTTTCAACTGTCCAAGTGGTTTCAGAGAAGAAGCATTTTGAAACATTTTTCCCATAGGGTCCAATGTTAAACTAAGTCCTGCCGTAGCCGCCATTTTGAATTTCATATCGGAACAAAAAACCCTAAGATTGTAGAGGACCATCCAATGAACATTCATGTACAGTTTGGCTTTAATCATATTTGTAGTTTCTGAGAAGAAGGCATTTGAATATTTTCCCATAGGGTCCAATGTTAATCTATGTCCTGCGGTGGCAGCCATCTTGGATTTCCGATCGGCATAAAAAACAAAAAATTTGTAGAGGACCTTCCAATGATCATTCCTGGGCAGTTTGGTTTCAACTGTCCAAGTGGTTTCAGAGAAGAAGCATTTTGAAACATTTTTCCCATAGGGTCCAATGTTAAACTAAGTCCTGCCGTAGCCGCCATTTTGAATTTCATATCGGAACAAAAAACTATAAGAATGTAGAGGACTATCCAATGAACATTCATGTACAGTTTGGCTTTAATCATATTTGTAGTTTCTGAGAAGAAGGCATTTGAATATTTTCCAATAGGGTCCAATGTTAATCTATGTCCTGCGGTGGCGGCCATCTTGGATTTCCGATCGGCATAAAAAACAGAAACTTTGTAGAGGACCTTCCAATGATCATTCCTGGGCAGTTTGGTTTCAACTGTCCAAGTGGTTTCAGAGAAGAAGCATTTTGAAACATTTTTCCCATAGGGTCCAATGTTAAACTAAGTCCTGCCGTAAACGCCATTTTTAATTTCATATCGGAACAAAAAACCTTAAGATTGTAGAGAACCATCCAATGAACATTCATGTACAGTTTGGCTTTAATCATATTTGTAGTTTCTTCTGAGAAGAAGGCATTTGAATATTTTCCCATAGGGTCCAATGTTAATCTATATCCTGCGGTGGCGGCCATCTTGGATTTCCGATCGGCATAAAAAACAGAAACTTTGTAGAGGACCTTCCAATGATCATTCCTGGACAGTTTGGTTTCAACTGTCCAAGTGGTTTCAGAGAAGAAGCATTTTGAAACATTTTTCCCATAGGGTCCAATGTTAAACTAAGTCCTGCCATAGCCGCCATTTTGAATTTCATATCGGAACAAAAAACCTTAAGATTGTAGAGGACCATCCAATGAACATTCATGTACAGTTTGGCTTTAATCATATTTGTAGTTTCTGAGAAGAAGGCATTTGAATATTTTCCAATAGGGTCCAATGTTAATCTATGTCCTGTGGTGGCGGCCATCTTGGATTTCCGATCGGCATTAAAAACAGAAAATTTGTAGAGGACCTTCCAATGATCATTCCTGGGCAGTTTGGTTTCAACTGTCCTAGTGGTTTCAGAGAAGAAGCATTTTGAAACATTTTTCCCATAGGGTCCAATGTTAAACTAAGTCCTGCCGTAGCCGCCATTTTGTATTTCATACCGGAACAAAAAACGTAAAGTTTGTAGAGGGCCATCTAATGAACATTCATGTACAGTTTGGCTTTAATCATATTTGTAGTTTCTGAGAAGGCATTTGAATATTTTCCCATAGGGTCCAATGTTAATCTATGTCCTGCGGTGGCGGCCATCTTGGATTTCCGATCGGCATAACAAACAGAAACTTTGTAGAGGACCTTCCAATGATCATTCCTGGGCAGTTTGGTTTCAAATGTCCAAGTGGTTTCAGAGAAGAAGCATTTTGAAACATTTTTCCCATCAGGTCCAATGTTAAACTAAGTCCTGCCGTAGCCGCCATTTTTAATTTCATATCGGAACAAAAAACCTTAATATTGTAGAGGACCATCCAATGAACATTCATGTACAGTTTGGCTTTAATCATATTTGTAGTTTCTGAGAAGAAGGCACTTGAATATTTTCCAATAGGGTCCAATGTTAATCTATGTCCTGCGGTGGCGGCCATCTTGGATTTCCGATCGGCATAAAAAACAGAAACTTTGTAGAGGACCTTCCAATGATCATTCCTGGGCAGTTTGGTTTCAACTGTCCAAGTGGTTTCAGAGAAGAAGCATTTTGAAACATTTTTCCCATAGGGTCCAATGTTAAACTAAGTCCTGCCGTAGCCGCCATTTTTAATTTCATATCGGAACAAAAAACCTTAAGATTGTAGAGGACCATCCAATGAACATTCATGTACAGTTTGGCTTTAATCATATTTGTAGTTTCTGAGAAGAAGGCATTTGAATATTTTCCCATAGGGTCCAATGTTAATCTATGTCCTGCGGTGGCGGCCATCTTGGATTTCCGATCGGCATAAAAAACAGAAACTTTGTAGAGGACCTTCCAATGATCATTCCTGGGCAGTTTGGTTTCAACTGTCCAAGTGGTTTTAGAGAAGAAGCATTTTGAAACATTTTTCCCATAGGGTCCAATGTTAAATTAAGTCCTGCCGTAGCCGCCATTTTGAATTTCATATCGGAACAAAAAACCTTAAGATTGTAGAGGACCATCCAATGAACATTCATGTACAGTTTGGCTTTAATCATATTTGTAGTTTCTGAGAAGAAGGCATTTGAATATTTTCCCATAGGGTCCAATGTTAATCTATGTCCTGCGGTGGCAGCCATCTTGGATTTCCGATCGGCATAAAAAACAGAAAATTTGTAGAGGACCTTCCAATGATCATTCCTGGGCAGTTTGGTTTCAACTGTCCAAGTGGTTTCAGAGAAGAAGCATTTTGAAACATTTTTCCCATAGGGTCCAATGTTAAACTAAGTCCTGCCGTAGCCGCCATTTTTAATTTCATATCGGAACAAAAAACCTTAAGATTGTAGAGAACCATCCAATGAACATTCATGTACAGTTTGGCTTTAATCATATTTGTAGTTTCTTCTGAGAAGAAGGCATTTGAATATTTTCCCATAGGGTCCAATGTTAATCTATGGCCTGCGGTGGCGGCCATCTTGGATTTCCGATCGGCATAAAAAACAGAAACTTTGTAGAGGACCTTCCAATGATCATTCCTGGACAGTTTGGTTTCAACTGTCCAAGTTGTTTCAGAGAAGAAGCATTTTGAAACATTTTTCCCATAGGGTCCAATGTTAAACTAGGTCCTGCCATAGCCGCCATTTTGAATTTCATATCGGAACAAAAAACCTTAAGATTGTAGAGGACCATCCAATGAACATTCATGTACAGTTTGGCTTTAATCATATTTGTAGTTTCTGAGAAGAAGGCATTTGAATATTTTCCCATAGGGTCCAATGTTAATCTATGTCCTGTGGTGGCGGCCATCTTGGATTTCCGATCGGCATTAAAAACAGAAACTTTGTAGAGGACCTTCCAATGATCATTCCTGGGCAGTTTGGTTTCAACTGCCCAAGTGGTTTCAGAGAAGAAGCATTTTGAAACATTTTTCCCATAGGGTCCAATGTTAAACTAAGTCCTGTCGTAGCCGCCATTTTGTATTTCATACCGGAACAAAAAACGTAAAGTTTGTAGAGGGCCATCTAATGAACATTCATGTACAGTTTGGCTTTAATCATATTTGTAGTTTCTGAGAAGGCATTTGAATATTTTCCCATAGGGTCCAATGTTAATCTATGTTCTGCGGTGGCGGCCATCTTGGATTTCCGATCGGCATAAAAAACAGAAACTTTGTAGAGGACCTTCCAATGATCATTCCTGGGCAGTTTGGTTTCAACTGTCCAAGTGGTTTCAGAGAAGAAGCATTTTGAAACATTTTTCCCATCGGGTCCAATGTTAAACTAAGTCCTGCCGTAGCCGCCATTTTTAATTTCATATCGGAACAAAAAACCTTAATATTGTAGAGGACCATCCAATGAACATTCATGTACAGTTTGGCTTTAATAATATTTTTAGTTTCTGAGAAGAAGGCACTTGAATATTTTCCAATAGGGTCCAATGTTAATCTATGTCCTGCGGTGGCGGCCATCTTGGATTTCCGATCGGCATAAAAAACAGAAACTTTGTAGAGGACCTTCCAATGATCATTCCTGGGCAGTTTGGTTTCAACTGTCCAAGTGGTTTCAGAGAAGAAGCATTTTGAAACATTTTTCCCATAGGGTCCAATGTTAAACTAAGTCCTGCCGTAGCCGCCATTTTGAATTTCATATCGGAACAAAAAACCTTAAGATTGTAGAGGACCATCCAATGAACATTCATGTACAGTTTGGCTTTAATCATATTTGTAGTTTCTGAGAAGAAGGCATTTGAATATTTTCCCATAGGGTCCAATGTTAATCTATGTCCTGCGGTGGCGGCCATCTTGGATTTCCGATCGGCATAAAAAACAGAAACTTTGTAGAGGACCTTCCAATGATCATTCCTGGGCAGTTTGGTTTCAACTGTCCAAGTGGTTTTAGAGAAGAAGCATTTTGAAACATTTTTCCCATAGGGTCCAATGTTAAACTAAGTCCTGCTGTAGCCGCCATTTTGAATTTCATATCGGAACAAAAAACCTTAAGATTGTAGAGGACCATCCAATGAACATTCATGTACAGTTTGGCTTTAATCATATTTGTAGTTTCTGAGAAGAAGGCATTTGAATATTTTCCCATAGGGTCCAATGTTAATCTATGTCCTGCGGTGGCGGCCATCTTGGATTTCCGATCGGCATAAAAAACAGAAACTTTGTAGAGGACCTTCCAATGATCATTCCTGGGCAGTTTGGTTTCAACTGTCCAAGTGGTTTTAGAGAAGAAGCATTTTGAAACATTTTTCCCATAGGGTCCAATGTTAAACTAAGTCCTGCCGTAGCCGCCATTTTGAATTTCATATCGGAACAAAAAACCTTAAGATTGTAGAGGACCATCCAATGAACATTCATGTACAGTTTGGCTTTAATCATATTTGTAGTTTCTGAGAAGAAGGCATTTGAATATTTTCCCATAGGGTCCAATGTTAATCTATGTCCTGCGGTGGCGGCCATCTTGGATTTCCGATCGGCATAAAAAACAGAAAATTTGTAGAGGACCTTCCAATGATCATTCCTGGGCAGTTTGGTTTCAACTGTCCAAGTGGTTTCAGAGAAGAAGCATTTTGAAACATTTTTCCCATAGGGTCCAATGTTAAACTAAGTCCTGCCGTAGCCGCCATTTTGTATTTCATACCGGAACAAAAAACGCAAAGTTTGTAGAGGGCCATCTAATGAACATTCATGTACAGTTTGGCTTTAATCATATTTGTAGTTTCTGAGAAGAAGGCATTTGAATATTTTCCCATAGGGTCCAATGTTAATCTATGTCCTGCGGTGGCGGCCATCTTGGATTTCCGATCGGCATAAAAAACAAAATTTTGTAGAGGATCTTCCAATGATCATTCCTGGGCAGTTTGGTTTCAACTGTCCAAGTGGTTTCAGAGAAGAAGCATTTTGAAACATTTTCCCCATAGGGTCCAATGTTAATCTATGTCCTGCGGTGGCGGCCATCTTGGATTTCCGATCGGCATAAAAAACAAAATTTTGTAGAGGACCTTCCAATGATCATTCCTGGGCAGTTTGGTTTCAACTGTCCAAGTTGTTTCAGAGAAGAAGCATTTTGAAACATTTTTTTCATAGGGTCCAATGTTAAACTAAGTCCTCCCGTAGCCGCCATTTTGAATTTCATATCGGAACAAAAAACCTTAAGATTGTAGAGGACCATCCAATGAACATTCATGTACAGTTTGGCTTTAATCATATTTGTAGTTTCTGAGAAGAAGGCATTTGAATATTTTCCAATAGGGTCCAATGTTAATCTATGGCCTGCGGTGGCGGCCATCTTGGATTTCCGATCGGCATAAAAAACAGAAAATTTGTAGAGGACCTTCCAATGATCATTCCTGGGCAGTTTGGTTTCAACTGTCCAAGTGGTTTCAGAGAAGAAGCATTTTGAAACATTTTTCCCATCGGGTCCAATGTTAAACTAAGTCCTGCCGTAGCCGCCATTTTTAATTTCATATCGGAACAAAAAACCTTAAGAATGTAGAGGACCATCCAATGAACATTCATGTACAGTTTGGCTTTAATCATATTTGTAGTTTCTGAGAAGAAGGCATTTGAATATTTTCCCATAGGGTCCAATGTTAATCTATGTCCTGCGGTGGCAGCCATCTTGGATTTCCGATCGGCATAAAAAACAGAAACTTTGTAGAGGACCTTCCAATGATCATTCCTGGGCAGTTTGGTTTCAACTGTCCAAGTGGTTTCAGAGAAGAAGCATTTTGAAACATTTTTCCCATAGGGTCCAATGTTAAACTAAGTCCTGCCGTAGCCGCCATTTTTAATTTCATATCGGAACAAAAAACCATAAGATTGTAGAGGACCATCCAATGAACATTCATGTACAGTTTGGCTTTAATCATATTTGTAGTTTCTGAGAAGAAGGCATTTGAATATTTTCCCATAGGGTCCAATGTTAATCTATGTCCTGCGGTGGCGGCCATCTTGGATTTCCGATCGGCATAAAAAACAAAATTTTGTAGAGGACCTTCCAATGATCATTCCTGGGCAGTTTGGTTTCAACTGTCCAAGTGGTTTCAGAGAAGAAGCATTTTGAAACATTTTTCCCATAGGGTCCAATGTTAAACTAAGTCCTGCCGTAGCCGCCATTTTTAATTTCATATCGGAACAAAAAACCTTAAGATTGTAGAGGACCATCCAATGAACATTCATGTACAGTTTGGCTTTAATCATATTTGTAGTTTCTGAGAAGAAGGCATTTGAATATTTTCCCATAGGGTCCAATGTTAATCTATGTCCTGCGGTGGCGCCATCTTGGATTTCCGATCGGCATAAAAAACAGAAACTTTGTAGAGGACCTTCCAATGATCATTCCTGGGCAGTTTGGTTTCAACTGTCCAAGTGGTTTCAGAGAAGAAGCATTTTGAAACATTTTTCCCATCGGGTCCAATGTTAAACTAAGTCCTGCCGTAGCCGCCATTTTGAATTTCATACCGGAACAAAAAAACAAGTTTGTAGAGGGCCATCTAATGAACATTCATGTACAGTTTGGCTTTAATCATATTTGTAGTTTCTGAGAAGAAGGCATTTGAATATTTTCCCATAGGGTCCAATGTTAATCTATGTCCTGCGGTGGCGGCCATCTTGGATTTCCGATCGGCATAAAAAACAGAAACTTTGTAGAGGACCTTCCAATGATCATTCCTGGGCAGTTTGGTTTCAACTGTCCAAGTTGTTTCAGAGAAGAAGCATTTTGAAACATTTTTCCCATAGGGTCCAATGTTAAACTAAGTCCTGCCGTAGCCGCCATTTTGAATTTCATATCGGAACAAAAAACCTTAAGATTGTAGAGGACCATCCAATGAACATTCATGTACAGTTTGGCTTTAATCATATTTGTAGTTTCTGAGAAGAAGGCATTTGAATATTTTCCAATAGGGTCCAATGTTAATCTATGTTCTGCGGTGGCGGCCATCTTGGATTTCCGATCGGCATAAAAAACAGAAAATTTGTAGAGGACCTTCCAATGATCATTCCTGGGCAGTTTGGTTTCAACTGTCCAAGTTGTTTCAGAGAAGAAGCATTTTGAAACATTTTTCCCATAGGGTCCAATGTTAAACTAAGTCCTGCCGTAGCCGCCATTTTGAATTTCATATCGGAAAAAAACCTTAAGATTGTAGAGGACCATCCAATGAACATTCATGTACAGTTTGGCTTTAATCATATTTGTAGTTTCTGAGAAGAAGGCATTTGAATATTTTCCCATAGGGTCCAATGTTAATCTATGTCCTGTGGTGGCAGCCATCTTGGATTTCCGATCGGCATAAAAAACAGAAACTTTGTAGAGGACCTTCCAATGATCATTCCTGGGCAGTTTGGTTTCAACTGTCCAAGTTGTTTCAGAGAAGAAGCATTTTGAAACATTTTTCCCATAGGGTCCAATGTTAAACTAAGTCCTGCCGTAGCCGCCATTTTTAATTTCATATCGGAACAAAAAACCTTAAGATTGTAGAGGACCATCCAATGAACATTTATGTACAGTTTGGCTTTAATCATATTTGTAGTTTCTGAGAAGAAGGCATTTGAATATTTTCCCATAGGGTCCAATGTTAATCTATGTCCTGTGGTGGCGGCCATCTTGGATTTCCGATCGGCATAAAAAACATAAACTTTGTAGAGGACCTTCCAATGATCATTCCTGGGCAGTTTGGTTTCAACTGTCCAAGTGGTTTCAGAGAAGAAGCATTTTGAAACATTTTCCCATAGGGTCCAATGTTAAACTAAGTCCTGCTGTAGCCGCCATTTTGAATTTCATATCGGAACAAAAAACCTTAAGATTGTAGAGGACCATCCAATGAACATTCATGTACAGTTTGGCTTTAATCATATTTGTAGTTTCTGAGAAGAAGGCATTTGAATATTTTCCCATAGGGTCCAATGTTAATCTATGTCCTGCGGTGGTGGCCATCTTGGATTTCCGATCGGCATAAAAAACAGAAACTTTGTAGAGGACCTTCCAATGATCATTCCTGGGCAGTTTGGTTTCAACTGTCCAAGTGGTTTCAGAGAAGAAGCATTTTGAAACATTTTTCCCATCGGGTCCAATGTTAAACTAAGTCCTGCCGTAGCCGCCATTTTTAATTTATATCGGAACAAAAAACCTTAAGATTGTAGAGGACCATCCAATGAACATTCATGTACAGTTTGGCTTTAATCATATTTGTAGTTTCTGAGAAGAAGGCATTTGAACATTTTCCCATAGGGTCCAATGTTA
This sequence comes from Bathymodiolus brooksi, assembly GCA_963680875.1. Taxonomy (NCBI): domain Eukaryota; kingdom Metazoa; phylum Mollusca; class Bivalvia; order Mytilida; family Modiolidae; genus Bathymodiolus; species Bathymodiolus brooksi. Next base: position 99,190,003 of record OY804584.1, read on the forward strand.
ATCTATGTCCTGCGATGGCGGCCATCTTGGATTTCCGATCGTCATAAAAAACAGTAACTTGGTAAAGGACATTCCAATGATCATTCATGTACTGTTTAGGTTCAGTCAGTTCATTAGTTTCAGAGAAGAAGATCTTTGAAATTTCAGCCACTTAGAACATATTATTGGCCTTGGCAGCCATATTGAATATCCGACTGGAACGAAAAACAGTAACTTTGTATAGGACCATCCAAGGAACATTCCTGCTAAGTTTGGTTCCAATCGGCCCAGTGGTTTCAGAGAAGAAGCTTGAAATGTGAAAAGTTTACAGACGACAGACTACAGACGACAGACAACAGACGACGGACGCCAAGTGATGGCAATAGTTCACCTGGACCTTTGGTCCAGGTGAACTAAAAAAAACAACCAATACCACAGGAATACATCATTAATATACATATAAACTAATATTAAGCATTCGGACTCTACCGGATTTCTCCGGACTCTGTTTAGTAGTACCGCCCCCACCCCCCCCCCCTTCAAGTTATATGGTCGTTCCCTTTTAGCAACGTTGATTTCAAACTCTTATCGTTTGTTTACATATGTATTGCTGTTTGAGATCCAATTATGAAAAGGGGAGGGTAAGGATCCATTTAACTGATGTGTTCCTGTCCCAAGCTAGGATCTGGATTTCCAACGTCATATGTCGTAGTCTTTTGTTTGGCTCACAGAGTTGAGGTCAAAGGTGATTGTTCTATGGATATTGATGGAATTGTTGACCATCACTGTGTAATAAAAATGTAGATATCCAGTCAAATCGGCCTAAAAAAAAGTCAAATCGGCCCCAAAAATTAAAATTAAAAAAGAATAAATAAATAAAAATTATGTATTAATATAAATTAATATTTTTGGTTAAAAGATGTAAAATTTAAATTTTATTGATGAGCGGATTCTTTTATTTTCGTACCAATGTTATTTTAACATTTACTGGTACAAAACACAACTGTACTAGACAGTTTTAATTCTTCAATAATTAAAGCGTATTGGATGTATCTAATTATTTTGTTGAAATATTTATTACTTTGCATGTTGACAATAATAAACAATAAAAATGCCGAACATGTGATTTCCCGGTCTGAAAAAAGAGTGAAGCACATTGTTCTTGTTTATAATGCACACCCCTCCTGCAAAATAAAGAATTTATGTAAAATCCAGCACATTATGCACCAGTAATTAGGGACATATTATCAATTTAAATAAACAACATAATAAAACAATGATTTGATTAGGAATTAAATAAACAACACAATTAACAATACATCTTATCAGATTAAATAAAAAAAACCATAATAATACAATGATTTGATCTGGGGCCGATTTGACCTGCTACCCATACGCGTGAATAACCTTCATCAGGTACGAAAACGTTGGAAAGCCAAATAATTTAAAAAGCTTTGGGAGCACGTAAACCAAAGGGACTACCAATATCGGCTAAGGTCACCTATTCCTGAGGGAGAAGAACCTTCGTTAAACTTGTTTCTTATAATCTTACCATATCAACAAGAGAGATATAAATAAACATTCCTGCAACACCAACAAATATCCACAAGCTGGCGGCACCAATGTTTCCTACTCCTATTCCTATAGTCATACCAACACAACTCAACACCGATGACAAGCAATTAAATAAAATGGCTCTTTTAATACTGACTCCTTTCTTTAACAGCATTGCAAAATCTCCTACAAAGTTAATTATTTATTTATTGTTTAATCTGTTTATCATCTAAAATTAAAAGTTTTGTTGAGGGATGTTAAATAATATAACTCAGAAAGACAATGCCACTCCATGCATTGGAACATATACATTCATGTGAAGAGCTAAGAAGAGTTTGAAGATACCAAAGGGGCAATCAGAATATGTAAATCTTTATTGATGTACTTCATCTCATGGTCCGTGCACCGTCGTGGTGAATGGGGACGTCATACTGTAGGATTTTACAGCATACGTAATCAATGTCAATCAAAACTAAAGTCCGCTGGAATGGCAAGGTGTACTCGAGACAACTTCAGAAATGTTAAAGTCCGCTGGAATGGCAAGATGTACTCGAGAAAACTTCACTAACTCACAAAATCTGAGGGTGAACTCAGATGCTCCGGAAGGGTAAACTGTTCTTGGTCCACTAGAGGCACTAGTAATACAAATATAGATATTATGTATCTATATGTAAATAAGTGCATACGACGTACCTTTCTACAATAACCTTCGATAGGTACGCTCAAAGTCAGACGATTAGAAAACATAATTATTCAACAGTCTTAAGGAGCAAGCAAACAAACCGAACGGTATAGCCAAATATGGTTACCTATGTCTGGAGGAGATGATTAATAATTACATTATTTATGATATGTTCCATTTGTCGTAAACAATTTCCGGCCCTTTCCTCGTTCATGGCTTATCACCGGGTTTGTAACTAGATTAACACAATGGGTGGCACTAGTGGAGCAGGAACTGTTTACCCGCTTAGATTAACACAATGGGTGGCACTAGTGGAGCAGGAACTGCTTACCCGTCCAGAAAACATGAGTTCACCTCCGGTTTTAGTGGAGTTCGTGCTACTCGATCTTTTATGTGTATGTTTTGTAGATCACTGTTTATCTTTTTGTCCTTTTTCTTTTGGTTGATTTGATTTGATTTTTGGTGTTTAACGCCACTTTCAGCAATATTTCAGCTATATCATGGCAACCAGTTTTAGTGGTGGAAGAAGCTGGAGTACCCGGAGAGAACCACCGACCATGTGCAAGCAACTGGTAAGCTTTATCACTTGCGGCTGCGAGTCGGGTGCACCCTTTTTGTAATTTACAAAGCGTGGCGCGAACCCACGCCGTATTGGTGATAGGCTTGTATGAGCTATTAGATCCAACGACTTAACTTATTGAGCCACCCGGGCCCCTCTTTTTTCTTTTGGCCATTGTGTTGTCTGTCCTTCGATTTATGGATTCCGATTATCCATTTGGTATCTTCAAACTCTTCTTATGAAATATATATAATATACATTGCTGCAGCACTGACTACAGAACGGGTGATACATACAGTGGCTAATCGTCCATCTGTGGGTATATATCCTGTGACAATAATAATATAGACAACTAATTAAGTGACTTGATACATGTGCTTTTGTTTTCTCTAGACTACTATTTTGGTTTGTGGACATTTGACCTCAATTCCCGTTCTCCTGTCCTCTTTCACGACGTAGCGTTAGCAAGAGTATTACGTTGAAAATAGTAATATTAGTTTTATTATAAATTATTCAATTCAATCAGACTTACCCATTTCATGTGGTAACTCATGACACAGCACTGCAATAGATGTACTTATTCCGCCAGTTATACTGTTAGCAAAGGCTACACCAATTGCTAGACCATCACTAAAATTGTGTATTCCATCTCCAACAATTACCCGCCATACCATACCAGATATGGTAGCTGGTAATTCATGCGTATGGGCGTGACCATTGCTATGATGTACACGCACTTGAAATTCTGTTTCAAAACCTATAATGTCAATATCTATAATACAAACAATGTGATATTTGCGTATTTTTCCGTGGGAATACGGAATATTTCAGTTTCATACGATTGCAATCAAAAACAAAACAAAAAAATACCACACCATTAGAACAGTTATAAAATCTAAAAATACCACACCATTAGAACAGTTCCAAAATCTAAAAATACCACACCATTAGAACAGTTCTAAAATCTAAAAATACCACATCATTAGAACAGTTCTAAAATCTAAAAATACCACACCATTAGAACAGTTCTAAAATCTAAAAATACCACACCATTAGAACAGTTCCAAAATCAAAAAATACCACACCATTAGAACAGTTCTAAAATCAAAAAATACCACACCATTAGAACAGTTCCAAAATCTAAAAATACCACACCATTAGAACAGTTCTAAAATCTAAAAATACCACACCATTAGAACAGTTCCAAAATCAAAAAATACCACACCATTAGAACAGATCCAAAATCAAAAAATACCACACCATTAGAACAGTTCCAAAATCAAAAAATACCACACCATTAGAACAGTTCTAAAATCTAAAAATACCACACCATTAGAACAGTTCCAAAATCAAAAAATACCACACCATTAGAACAGTTCTAAAATCTAAAAATACCACACCATTAGAACAGTTCCAAAATCAAAAAATACCACACCATTAGAACAGTTCCAAAATCTAAAAATACCACACCATTAGAACAGTTCTAAAATCTAAAAATACCACACCATTAGAACAGTTCCAAAATCTAAAAATACCACACCATTAGAACAGTTCTAAAATCTAAAAATACCACACCATTAGAACAGTTCTAAAATCTAAAAATACCACACCATTAGAACAGTTCCAAAATCTAAAAATACCACACCATTAGAACAGTTCTAAAATCTAAAAATACCACACCATTAGAACAGAACCAAAATTAAAAAATAGCACACCATTAGAACAGTTCCAAAATCTAAAAATACCACACCATTAGAACAGTTCCAAAATCTAAAAATACCACACCATTAGAACAGTTCCAAAATCTAAAAATACCACACCATTAGAACAGTTCTAAAATCTAAAAATACAACAGCATTAGAACAGTTCTAAAATCTAAAAATACGAAAATCGTAGAAAAAGAGGTAACAATCGATACCCCCAATACAGATTACCTCTAATCAGTGTCCTGGCTTGGTACAGACACTACAATAACAAAGTGACGGGGCTAAAGCTAGTTCTATGCTGCCCTACTCTTTCTCTTGGTTCAATGTTGTGCTCTGGCAGGTGTTTTCCACAAGTGAGTAAAATACCAACCCTCGTGTCGGGCATCGTTGTTATTCGCTGAGTCAACGACATTAATAAAATCGTAGAACCGGTTTTTAGTGCGGTTCGTGTTACTCGATCTTCAGTTTTATATGTATGTTTTGTAGATCGTTGTTTGTCCTTTTGAACTTTTTCTTTTGGCCATTGTGTTGTCTGTTCTTCTTCGATGTACGGATTCTGATTGCCCCTTTGGTATCTTCAAACTCTTTTTAATTAAGTCATGTCTATAGCCTAAATACTGCTAACCGGACGTTAAGGTTAATTAAGTCATGTCTATAGCTTAAATACTGCTAACCAGACGTTAAGGTTAATTAAGTCATGTCTATAGCCTAAATACTGCTAACCGGACGTTAAGGTTAATTAAGTCATGTCTATAGCCTAAATACTGCTAACCGGACGTTAAGGTTAATTAAGTCATGTCTATAGCCTAAATACTGCTAACCGGACGTTAAGGATAATCAATCAATCAAATTGGATAAACAAATGATAAACGAGGTCATGATGGTTGGTGTGGAAATCTAGCACTATTATTCCCTTCATAGGTTAGGGTTATGGTGCTTAATGGCACTTTCAACAACATTTCATGTATTATGTATATCGTTGTTGTCAGTTTTATTGCTGGACAAAACCGACTCGCGGACTACCCGGAGAAAACCACTGACCTGCAGCAAGTCACTGACAAACTTTATCACATAATGTATTCCCTTTCTAGGGCAAAAGAAATATTCAATTTGCACTAAACAGAGTGCTATATTAGCTATAAATTTTAAAATGAATGTTTTGTACCTTCTGTATTTAATTTTTCCTTGCATTCAGGTATTTTATCCAGTTGAATGGTGCTGTTATTCTGTAAAAAACAAATTATATAAAAAAAAAAAAGATTATCATATATACGAACACACAATGCAGATACTGTGAACATCACACAATGTAGATACTGTGAACATCAGATACTGTGAACATCACAGTATGTATTGTTAACATCTATTTTTAATATCTGGTACTATGTAAATCAAATTGCATGAAGACCATCCTTGGCTTTGGTGAGGTACGTGTTGCTCAATCTTTGGTTTTCTGTGAGGTATTCAGGGGCGGATCCAGGATTTCAAGTTAGGGGGGCGCACTTAAAAAAAATGCGCCGAGCGGAGGGAGCCGCGAATATTTTTGGGGTATTTTGTGTGAAAAATCACGATGTTACGCCAAAAAATCATATTGTTTCCAATTTTAGGGGGGGGGGGGGGGCCACCCCTGGTATAGTGTTGACCATTACATGTTCAGCCATTGTATTGTCTGTCGTTTTCTGGTTTATGGGTTCTGATTACCTATTTGGTATCTTGAAACTTGTCTTACATATAGTGGTTATCATTATAATATGACTTCTGATCTTATGTCATATGAGGGTTTGGGTTTAGGGTTTATGGTGTTTAATGCCACTTTCAACAATATTTTAGCTATATCGTGGCGGTCAGTTTTATTGATGGAAGAAAGCGGAGAAACCCACCGACCAGTCGCAAGTCAGGGACTAACTTTATCACATAATGTTGCATCGAATACACTCGCCATGAAAGGGGTTTCGAATAGGCACTGTAATTACACAGGTAGTTGTAAATTTTATTATCATACGATCACGTCCACGACCGCCCCTTTTGTCATATGATAATCGAAACATGAACAAAAGGGTCTGTTTTGTCATATGACAATCGAAACATGAACAAAAGGGTCTGTTCTGTTTTGTCATATGACAATCGAAACATGAACAAAAGGGTCTGTTCTGTTTTGTCATATGACAATCGAAACATGAACAAAAGGGTCTGTTCTGTTTTGTCATATGATAATCGAAACATGAACAAAAGGGTCTGTTCTGTTTTGTCATATAACAATCGAAACATGAACAAAAGGGTCTGTTCTGTTTTGTCATATGACAATCGAAACATGAACAAAAGGGTCTGTTCTGTTTTGTCATATGACAATCGAAACATGAACAAAAGGGTCTGTTCTGTTTTGTCATATTACAATCGAAACATGAACAAAAGGGTCTGTTCTGTTTTGTCATATGACAATCGAAACATGAACAAAAGGGTCTGTTCTGTTTTGTCATATAACAATCGAAACATGAACAAAAGGGTCTGTTCTGTTTTGTCATATGACAATCGAAACATGAACAAAAGGGTCTGTTCTGTTTTGTCATATGACAATCGAAACATGAACAAAAGGGTCTGTTCTGTTTTGTCATATAACAATCGAAACATGAACAAAAGGGTCTGTTCTGTTTTGTCATATGACAATCGAAACATGAACAAAAGGGTCTGTTCTGTTTTGTCATATGACAATCGAAACATGAACAAAAGGGTCTGTTCTGTTTTGTCATATGACAATCGAAACATGAACAAAAGGGTCTGTTCTGGTTTGTCATATGACAATCGAAACATGAACAAAAGGGTCTGTTCTGTTTTGAGTTCATGCTTCTAAAATGTATTTTAATATTGTGCTCAAAAGATGTGTATTGTCTTGTTTGCATTATTCATGTACAACATACCTATATTCTTCTTCCGGTAATATTTATCTATGTTAATGTGTTCGTGATAGACGAAATTATTATTTATTTGAGTGATTTCAAACGTTTTTGCAACCAATCTTTTATCATAGGACAATAGTCAGATCGGTGTGCCTTTACATATTTTGCAAAATATCTGATCAAATCCAAATTGAATCAATTACAAAAGATTGAAAACAATTAATCGGCATAATTCTATCATAACAAAACAAAACATCAAACCTTTCTTCTCTTGCTTGCTATAATTGTTTGGATTCGACCAATCAAAAAGAAGAAGTACATTGCTCCTAGTCCACATAATCCTTTAAAAACATGTTCGTGCTCTTGTCCATCAGAGTCATGGTCATGTGACCTCTCTGCGTGCGGCGCTAATGCCTGTTAATAAAAAAATGGTTGTTCAGCAATATTCAGTACGAGCACAAGATTACAAGCAACAAATCGCTAAAGTAACACCCGGAACACCTGAGTTCACACCCGGTTTTTAGTGAGGTTCCTGTTACTCGATCTTTAGTTTTATATGTATGTTTTGTAGATCGTTGTTTGTCCTTTTGTACCTTTTCTTTTGGCCATTGTGTTGTCTGTTCTTCTTCGATTTACGGATTCTGATTACCCTTTTGGTATCTTCAAACTCTTATTAATATGAAAAGTACTCGACTCGCGCATGTAGATAATTCATACAAAAAAATGTAGCAGTTTTTGCAGATGGTTCATCCTAATGAGAATGCTTGCTCATATTATTATTTGGTCACCGAAATCTTCAAGATTGTGTTTACCTTAAAGTCGACATACAAAATGTATGTACATTGAAACAACCAAATAGTGCTTTACTATAGCGCCAAACAAAGCTTTCCGTTTGAAACATCTGATATGACCAACAACAGCTGAAGAAGAGTTTGAAGATACCAAAGGGGCAATCAGAATCCGTATATCGAAGAAGAACAGACAACACAATGGCCAAAAGAAAAGTACAAAAGGACAAACAACGATCTACAATACACACACATAAAACTAAAGATCGAGTAACACGAACCCCACTAAAAACCGGGGTGAACTCAGGTGCTCCGAAAGGGTAAGCAGTTCCTGCTCCACTAGTGGTACCCGTCGTGTTAATGTAGTTACAAACCCGGTAATAAGTCGTGAATGTAAGTGACTCGACCAGTACTTCTTTAAGATTAAAGACAAAGCAATAAGTGGATCATACTGTGTGAATAATTGTGTTCGAGTTTGTTTTTATAAGCCTATATTTGCTATCTTATATATGGCATAAAATAAATCTTGTATCTGCATTTACTGTTTGTCACAATGTTCAGCTACGAAAACTTTGAAGATGCCACCATGACTTTGTTAATCAATACGGAATATGCTTTACAGATAATCTTGGATACTAGTATATTCGGCTTGTCATAGTCGCAATTTTCCCATTCGTTACGTATATAAGGCTTTTCACCGGATTTCTAACACGACTGGTGTCACTAGTGCAGCAGGAACTGATTACCCTTCCGGGACTCTTGAGTTAAACGTTGGTTTTTAATGTGATTCTATAGTTGCCCAATTCTTAGTTTTCTGTGTAGTGTTTTGTCCTTTTCTTTTGACCATTGAGTTGTCCCCTTTTGGTATCTTCAAACGTTTTCTCAGACTTCCTGAGGAAGAACAGTCCGGACAGTTACCATGGCGAAATCGCAGCCTTGTGTAGGTGTCTGAAAACTTCAATCCTTGAGGTGGATCCATGGTGTTAACCTTAATGGTGGCCATTCAGGTTGCGGAAACATATTTGACGACTTACATGTGGTATAAGGTGGAGCATGGCGTCCCCAGTGAGAGCACCAACAGCAAGAGCGACAAGAAACTGTAATATTCCATCAAATGATATACGCTGAAGTAGAGGTATGGTAGCCACTACCAACAAGCCACAAACACTGATGATAAGGATACAAACAAATCCGTATCCCCATGCTGAAAAAGTAAATATTTAAGGATTGATCGCAATTTTTGTTCGGTTCGTGAAGAAATAACCTCAATCAGGTTGTACACACCGTGTAACCCGCGTAGCAAGGGTATGTACAACCTGATTGACGTTATTTCGAATGAACCGAACAAATAATTTCGATCAATCCTTGTATATTAATTCAAACTTTTTTTGTTATGATATTTAAAAATATATTTATTTTTTCAAAATAAAGCAAATAATCGGAAATAAATTTTAATAACCCCAAAGGTGCCTCATTTAAAGAAAATTGCCTGATGACAACGGCACGCGACACCTTGCGAACGACGTCTATTTTCGGATTCAGTACATAAGAAAATAACCTCAACTTTTTAAACCAATCAAAACACGTATAAAATGACATGTGACTCTAAAATTAATTCATGTTAATTTAACGTCAGAGAATACAGAAGTGACAATCACAAATGGACAATCCAGAGAAACTGGCAACATAAACCAAGATACTTGAAACTCGTCTATGTGAGTTCTGGACTCATCACTTGAGCTTGGGACTCATCATTTTGTACAAAAAATAACAATGGGACTAATGATTTTTTTGGTTGGGACTCTTCAAAATTTTATCCTATAAGGATCTCTGTTGAATTACATTAGAACATCGTTGTGTCGAAGTTGAATGGGACCGATCATTTTACTTTTGAAGGAGACGGGTTATCCGGAATAAAATTTAAAAGGTTCTCCAATCATTTAGGGATTTAGTTTAATAATATCTTATTGTACATAGACAATAGGATTGGACAGCAAGTTATGCCAACTTATATGAAGTCCTCTCCTTACAAATTATACACATGAATTAATGACATCAAGACAACACACTAATAATAGACATTTAAAATTTTGACACTGATAAAAAGAAAGTAAGAAGTACAGGTGAAACTTTTAGTTCGACCTAATGAAGGAAACGACCTATCCGAGCCGAGACACATATGTTCGACTATGTGTAAATATTGACAAAATGCATGCTTTATTGTGGGAACAACATATTCTGAAATCATAATCATGAACAGAAGATGATTCTATAATGTTGAAACAAACGCTCATTCGTGACCTATCGTGTTTGTACCACGACTAACACGACGAGTGCCACAAATGGAGCATGAACAACTTATCCCTCCGGTGACCCGAGTTTGTTGATCATTGTTGTCCCTTTGTCGTTTTTTCCCCCGTTTTTGCCATTGTATTGTCTGTTATTCAATTTACGGCTTCTTATTACCCCTTTGTTATCTTCAAACTTTCCCCCTTTTTTCCTTCCTTATCTCGAATTAGGATAATTCGAATTAAATAATAAATTATTAAGAAAGGGTGTGGATGAAAATGCACATGAGAAGTTATCCAACATTACATCAAAGACACAAATTAAAGTTAATGAACAGCCTATAGTATACGTACGAAAGGATATGGATGAAAATTAAAATGAGAGACTATCCAACATTACACTTAGACACAAATTAAAGTAAAGGAACAGGTTGTAGTAAGATAGGATATGGATTAAAATGAACATGAGAAACTATCCAACATTACGCTTAGACACAAATTAAAGTAAAGGAACAGCCTGTAATATACGTAAGAAAGGATATGAATGAAAATCAAAATGAGAGACTATCCAAAATTTCAATTAGACACAAATTCAAGTAATTCACATACTTGTGTACTCAATGTTTCCAGTGTGTCTGGATTGTCATTCATGATTGCCCCATCGGTTTTCTCTAACTTTTATTTATACTTTTTGAACTTGTTCTCGTCGTGAATATATTGAATAGCTGCTAAATTGACCTTACACATGATGTGATGCTCGGCTCGCGTGTAGTTGATCATTAATTGTGTTCGAGCTCCGGTCTGGAAAACCTAGACTATAAATTTGGTATTTGCTGCTTCTGAGCAAGGCACGCAGTATCAAGAAGTAAGAGCAATGTCGAATTGCTTGGCTCGAAATCAGACGAATGTGTCCGAGCAACTTGCATATTGGCGGACTGTTGTTTCGGTGAGCTACCACTATAAAGATCAAACTAAACATGTTGGTCTAGTACAAAGCGGACACCCTCTCGTCAAAATGTAATTTGTCCTCTCCATGATATAACTGAACATGTGTTCACTTGACGTTATACAACAATCAATCAACCAATTTATCATTACTAGTTTTTTCCGAGTTATGTTCCCTCTCCCAGAGTGGTTGGTGATCATAATTTCATACCTTTGTTTCCCATGGTTTCTGGTATTTTAAAGTTTTTATACAGAATGAGGACATCAATCTTTAGACACCTTCTATTATCTAACTGAACAATTAATGCTGGACAAAGCCGTAAGAAATCATGTCTGGTGATGACGTCATGTTTTTCAATACTATAGAATTGTAGCAACTGGCTGGGACTTAAGCACTAAAAATAAAAACAAAAATCAGCATCATATATACGTTATGGTTATCATCACTTGTCTGTGTTAACTTTCCGACTTGTGAGCACGAACGTTATGGTTATCATCACTTGTCGGTGTTAACTTTCCGAATTGTGAACACGAAGGTTATGGTTATCATCACTTGTCTGTGTTAACTTTCCGACATGTGAGCACGAACGTTATGGTCATCATCACTTGTCGGTGTTAACTTTCCGACTTGTGAGCACGAACGTTATGGTTATCATCACTTGTCGGTGTTAACTTTCCGAATTGTGAACACGAAGGTTATGGTTATCATCACTTGTCTGTGTTAACTTTCCGACATGTGAGCACGAACGTTATGGTCATCATCACTTGTCGGTGTTAACTTTCCGATTTGTGAGCACGAACGTTATGGTCATCATCACTTGTCGGTGTTAACTTTCCAATTTGTGAGCACGAACGTTATGGTCATCATCACTTGTCGGTGTTAACTTTCCGACTTGTGAGCACGAACGTTATGGTTATCATCACTTGTTGGTGTTAACTTACCGACTTGTGAACACGAACGTTATGGTCATCATCACTTGTCGGTGTTAACTTTCCGACTTGTGAGCACGAACGTTATGGTTATCATCACTTGTCGGTGTTAACTTTCCGATTTGTGAGCACGAACGTTATGGTTATCATCACTTGCCTGTGTTAACTTTCCGACTTGTGAACACGAACGTTATGGTTACCATCTCACTTGTCGGTGTTAACTTTCCGACTTGTGAACACGAACATTATGGTTATCATCACTTGTCGGTGTTAACTTTCCGACTTGTGAGCACGAACGTTATGGTCATCATCACTTGTCGGTGTTAACTTTCCGATTTGTGAGCACGAACGCTATGGTTATCATCACTTGTCGGTGTTAACTTTCCGATTTGTGAACACGAAGGTTATGGTTATCATAGCTTGTCGGTGTTAACTTTCCGACATGTGAGCACGAACGTTATGGTCATCATCACTTGTCGGTGTTAACTTTCCGACTTGTGAACACGAACGTTATGGTTATCATCACTTGTCGGTGTTAACTTTCCGATTTGTGAGCACGAACGTTATGGTTATCATGACTTGTCGGTGTTAACTTTCCGATTTGTGAACACGAACGTTATGGTTATCATGACTTGTCGGTGTTAACTTTCCGATTTGTGAACACGAACGTTATGGTTATCATCACTTGTCGGTGTTAACTTTCCGACTTGTGAACACGAACGTTATGGTTATCATCAGTTGTCGGTGTTAACTTTCCGACTTGTGAGCACGAACGTTATGGTTATCATCTCTTGTCGGTGTTAACTTTCCGACTTGTGAGCACGAACGTTATGGTTATCATCACTTGTCGGTGTTAACTTTCCGACTTGTGAACACGAACGTTATGGTTATCATCACTTGTCTGTGTTAACTTTCCGACTTGTGAGCACGAACGTTATGGTTATCATCTCTTGTCGGTGTTAACTTTCCGACTTGTGAGCACGAACGTTATGGTTATCATCACTTGTCGGTGTTAACTTTCCGACTTGTGAGCACGAACGTTATGGTTATCATCACTTGTCGGTGTTAACTTTCCGACTTGTGAGCACGAACGTTATGGTTATCATCTCACTTGTCTGTGTTAACTTTCCGACTTGTGAGCACGAACGTTATGGTTATCATCTCTTGTCGGTGTTAACTTTCCGACTTGTGAACACGAACGTTATGGTTATCATCACTTGTCTGTGTTAACTTTCCGACTTGTGAGCACGAACGTTATGGTTATCATCTCTTGTCGGTGTTAACTTTCCGACTTGTGAGCACGAACGTTATGGTTATCATCTCTTGTCTGTGTTAACTTTCCGACTTGTGAACACGAACGTTATGGTTATCATCACTTGTCTGTGTTAACTTTCCGACTTGTGAACACGAACGTTATGGTTATCATCACTTGTCTGTGTTAACTTTCCGACTTGTGAGCACGAACGTTATGGTTATCATCTCTTGTCGGTGTTAACTTTCCGACTTGTGAACACGAACGTTATGGTTATCATCTCACTTGTCGGTGTTAACTTTCCGACTTGTGAACACGAACGTTATGGTTATCATCACTTGTCTGTGTTAACTTTCCGACTTGTGAGCACGAACGTTATGGTTATCATCTCTTGTCGGTGTTAACTTTCCGACTTGTGAACACGAACGTTATGGTTATCATCACTTGTTGGTGTTAACTTTCCGACTTGTAAACACAAACGTTATGGTTATCATCACTTGTCTGTGTTAACTTTCCGACTTGTGAGCACGAACGTTATGGTTATCATCACTTGTTGGTGTTAACTTTCCGACTTGTGAACACGAACGTTATGGTTATCATCACTTGTTGGTGTTAACTTTCCGACTTGTGAACACGAACGTTATGGTTATCATCACTTGTTGGTGTTAACTTTCCGATTTGTGAGCACGAACGCTATGGTTATCATCACTTGTCGGTGTTAACTTTCCGATTTGTGAACACGAAGGTTATGGTTATCATAGCTTGTCGGTGTTAACTTTCCGACATGTGAGCACGAACGTTATGGTCATCATCACTTGTCGGTGTTAACTTTCCGACTTGTGAACACGAACGTTATGGTTATCATCACTTGTCTGTGTTAACTTTCCGATTTGTGAGCACGAACGTTATGGTTATCATGACTTGTCGGTGTTAACTTTCCGATTTGTGAACACGAACGTTATGGTTATCATCACTTGTCGGTGTTAACTTTCCGACTTGTGAGCACGAACGTTATGGTTATCATCTCTTGTCGGTGTTAACTTTTCGATTTGTGAGCACGAACGTTATGGTTGTCATCACTTGTCGGTGTTAACTTTCTGACTTGTGAACACGAACGTTATGGTTATCATCACTTGTCGGTGTTAACTTTCCGGCTTGTGAACACGAACGTTATGGTTATCATCACTTGTCGGTGTTAACTTTCCGACTTGTGAACACGAACGTTATGGTTATCATCATTTGTCGGTGTTAACTTTCAGACTTGTGAACACGAACGTTATGGTTATCATCATTTGTCGGTGTTAACTTTCCGACTTGTGAACACGAACGTTATGGTTATCATCATTTGTCGGTGTTAACTTTCAGATTTGTGAACACGAACGTTATGGTTATCATCATTTGACCGATTTACCGTTCCGACTTGTGAACACGAACGTTATGGTTATCTTCCCTAGTCGGGGTTACCGTTCCTTCCGACTTGTGAACACGAACCCCTAACAAACGCTGGAAAATCCGGCCCGGCTGTGGAATAATATTTATAAATACCAAAAGATGACCAGGTAGGCTCATAGTCAAATGATTGGAAACTGGAAAGCCAAATAATTTTAAAAATCTATGGGAAAAAGTAAACCAAACGGCCTAAACAGGACAAATCGGCTATGGTTACATATTCCTGAGGGAAATTGACCTTAATTTCAATAAATTGCATTATTTAAGATCTATAAATTTCAAACATAAATATATCTAATAAACCATGTCTTGTCGGTGAAGTAGCACTGACTACTGGGTGGATGAGACCCTCGGGAACTAATAGTCCAGCAGCAGAGGTATCGACCCGTTGATAGTAAAAAACACGTATCTAATTCAGTGCGCACGACACGTTTCCCGAATAACCTTCACCAGGTACGCTCATAGTTAAAAAAAAAAGTGACGACGCGGTTCTTAAATAGCCTCCATCAGGCACGCTCATAGTTAGAAAAATGGAAAGTAAATTGATTTAAAAGTCTTTGGGAGCCAATAAACCAAAGAGCCTGAATAAGATAGTCAACATTGGCTTAGGTCACATGTACCTATTGTAATTAAAGTGAAAATCGAACAACAACTGTTAGTATCCATCTACGTTTTAATTTATGTTCCTGTCGACCAGCGTCCTAACATTCAAAATGATAAACAAGAATGACGAATCTAATGAAATTTAACCCGTTATACAAAATGTATTTATCAAATTTATCGTGAATTTGATATTACATTTTTGCTATAAATCAAAAACAGATTGAAAGGCTTAATGTCTATTCACACCCCATAGAACGATCTTTTGACACGGTTATTGTTCGTGATTGTCGATCCATCACTGATTTAGGGTTGATAGTGTCCTTCGGGGTGTTTGTATCTACAGATGTGTCTATCTATTCCAGTGGCGTAGCTTCCATTGAGGCAATGAGGCAACTGCCTCACTAGATTTTTTTGGAGGAAAACAATTAATGAGATTAATATTATAAAAGTTGATAAAATACGAGAAATATCATTAATTATCCATTTACACTCGGGAAAATGCGTTTCAAGCGCCCATATTTTTTAGAAAAATTACGGGGGAGCATGCCCCACGGGCCCCCCTATCATTTGTTCGCCTTCCGGCGCTCGGCGAGTTGCCTCACTAGAAAAAAGACCCAAGCTACGCCAATGTATTCTAATATTTTCATTTACACGACGTGTTTGTTTAATTCATGGTATTTCATATGATAGGGACCAAATTTATAAATTACAGCTGATCCGATCTATTTCTGTCATAATACCAGTCATAAACTGTTTATTCTGGTAATTTCTGGATTCATGGAATGCAAATAAAAACGATTCTTTTCTTGTTATTTGCCCCTTCGGTATTCTGTAACGTTTATTCAATAGTTTTCAGAGAGCCGCATGTAAATAAATACTCGGATTTTGTTGATTTGAGGTTTGTTATTTATGTTTACGTATGTTAGTGAGTGGTTGTTGCTTAACGCCAAATGTGGAATTTTTCGGCTACATTGTTGCGAGAAGAAGTTACATTTCGATGCAATGATGTCTACTCAGAATTATTGATGAACTTTCTTATTTAGATATTTACAGTCCTAGCTCACTGAAACAACAGTCTGCAGGTAGACATGTAGCGCCACCCGGACACATTATCCTCATTCCGACCGAACCTGTCTTAATGATGTGTGCCGAGGGGAGAAGCAACAAGTACATGTACCAATTTTATAATCTTTGGTTTGACTCGAGCGGGGATCGAACACTCGATCTACCACCCTTGGGGCTAGCACATTAACCATTACACCACCGATGTTGTTATTTTACGTCTGTTAAGTGAAGGGACTACTTTCCTGACGTACTCGTTGCTATTTGAGACATGCTTACGTCTGCTAAGTGAAGGGACTACTTTCCCGACGTACTCGTTGCTACTTGAGACATGCTTACGTCTGCTAAGCGAAGGAACTACTTTCCCGACGTACTCGTTGCTATTTGAGACATGCTTACGTCTGCTAATGCCCCCGTCACACTCAAGACAAAGACCACGCAGAATGCAGTACGTCCTAGAAGTTCTAATAAACGTAGCAGAAACTTGCTTAAATTTGAAAATAAATCTCGCTTTCCAGTTAGTTTTCACCAGGTTTACCACGTTCGTTGTAGGTTATTACTACGTGCTGGATCAAGGTCTAAGTACGTGCATCACGTTTTCGCTACGTCCTCAATACGACCATACAATTCGCACTACGACATTAGTACTTTCCTGTCACGTCAAAGTTGAATTTCACTAAATTAATTTGTTTCCCTTAAATACGTGTGTCTGGACCCCCCTTTTCCCGGTTGACCCCCCCTCCCCCCCTTTTCCACAAAGTTGAATTTCACTAAATTTATTTTTTCCCCTTAAATACGTGTAATTCAACTTTGTGGAAAAAGGGGGGTCAACCGGGAAAAGGGGGGTCCAGACGTCGAGTGCCTGTGTCCTTAACAATAAAATTGCAAGTTGTGCATCTAGAAGGGCTTACAAGTTGTCCTTGAAGTAGCAAATTATAAAGCATGTATTCGTGACTCATTTTTCAACGTTTTGATAAAAAATGATTATCTGAATTCAGTTTTTATACAGAATACATGTCAATAGTACATAAGTACTGGGAACCTGTCGAAAACGTTGCATAAACGTATCAAGAACTTGGAGATCGTGATAGGGTCGTACTGCAGTCTTCTACAACGTACTACGAACTTATCACAGTCTTCGACAACGTAGTGTGAACTTACCACAGTCTTCGTAGAAACTTGGTATGGACGTAATGAAAACTTGATACACGTAGCACGAACGCAGTGGCAACGTAATAAGAACTCCATAAAATCGTTTGCCGTCCGCGCTACGTCAAAGGGGACCGTGGCAAGTTTATGTTACGTATCCATCACGTCCTCTCGGGTTTTACTAGGTTCTCATCACGAATGTACTACGTCCTATCTGCGCTACGTCCTTGCTACGGATTTTTTAAACATGTTCAAAATTCTATCACGTCCTTGAAGTCCTTTAAGACAATAATACGTCCATACCAGTTTGCACTACGGTTGCGCTGCGTTGTAGAGGTTTTTGGTAGGTTCACCTAATTTTTCGCAATTTTTAATGAACGTAGTGTGAACTTGGTCTAGTGTGACGGGGGTATTAGTGAAGGTACTACTTTCCCGACGTACTCGTTGCTATTTGAGACATGCTTACGCCTGCTAAGTGAAGGGACTACTTTCCCGATGTACTCGTTGCTATTTGAGACATGCTTACGTCTGCTAAGTGAAGGGACTACTTTCCTGACGTACTCGTTGCTATTTGAGACATGCTTACGTCTCCTAAGTAAAGGGACTACTTTCCCAACGTACTCGTTGCTATTTGAGACATGTTTACGTCTCCTAAGTGAAGGGACTACTTTCCCGACGTACTCGTTGCTATTTGAGACATGCTTACGTCTGCTAAGTGAAGGGACTACTTTCCCGACGTACTCGTTGCTATTTGAGACATGCTTACGTCTCCTAAGTAAAGGGACTACTTTCCCAACGTACTCGTTGCTATTTGAGACATGTTTACGTCTCCTAAGTGAAGGGACTACTTTCCCGACGTACTCGTTGCTATTTGAGACATGCTGACGTCTGCTAAGTGAAGGGACTACTTTCCCGACGTAGTCGTTGCTATTTGAGACATGCTTACGTCTGCATGTTAAGTGAAGGGACTACTTTCCCGACGTACTCGTTGCTATTTGAGACATGCTTACGTCTGCTAAGTGAAGGGACTACTTTTCCGACGTACTCGTTGCTATTTGAGACATGCTTACGTCTGCTAAGTGAAGGGACTACTTTCCCGACGTACTCGTTGCTATTTGAGACATGCTTACGTCTGCTAAGTGAAGGGACTACTTTCCCGATGTACTCGTTGCTATTTGAGACATGCTTACGTCTGCTAAGTGAAGGGACTACTTTCCCGACGTACTCGTTGCTATTTGAGACATGCTTACGTCTCCTAAGTAAAGGGACTACTTTCCCAACGTACTCGTTGCTATTTGAGACATGTTTACGTCTCCTAAGTGAAGGGACTACTTTCCCGACGTACTCGTTGCTATTTGAGACATGCTTACGTCTGCTAAGTGAAGGGACTACTTTCCCGACGTACTCGTTGCTATTTGAGACATGCTTACGTCTGCATGCTAAGTGAAAGGACTACTTTCCCGACGTACTCGTTCAATTTGAGACATGCTTACGTCTGCTAAGTGAATGGACTACTTTACCGACGTACTCGTTGCTATTTGAGACATGGCTACGTCTGCTAAGTGAAGGGACTACTTTCCCGACGTACTCGTTGCTATTTGAGACATGCTTACGTCTGCTAAGTGAAGGGACTACTTTCCCAACGTACTCGTTTCTATTTGAAATATGCTTACGTCTGCCAAGTGAAGGGACTACTTTCCCGACGTACTCGTTTCCATTTGAGACATGCTTACGTCTGCTAAGTGAAGGGACTACTTTCCCGACGTACTCGTTTCAATTTGAGACATGCTTACGTCTTCTAAGTGAAGGGACTACTTTCCCGACGTGCTCGTTTCAATTTGAGACATGCTTACGTCTGCTAAGTGAAGGGATTACTTTCCCGACGTGTTCGTTTCAATTTGAGACATGCTTACGTCTGCTAGTGAATGGACTACTTTACCGATGTACTCGTTTCAATTTGAGACATGCTTACGTCTGCTAAGTGAAGGGACTACTTTCCCGACGTACTCGTTGCTATTTGAGACATGCTTACGTCTGCTACGTGAAGGGACTAATTTCCCGACGTACTCGCTGCTATTTGAGACATGCTTACGTCTGCTAAGTGAAGAGACTACTTTCCCGACGTACTCGTGTCAATTTGAGACATGATATTTCATATCATTATTGCATAATTTGTAATGTTATTTTGTATCATTTGCAACCTGATAAAAATAAAGAATTTATATGTTTGTATACTGACCGTTTTCAAAAGGTCATTTGACTGGTCTGCCTCGTGAACTTCATGCTTAGCGTGTCGTCTGCGTCTTGTCGTCTGGTCTCTCGTGTCAATTACATGACTATGATTTTTTCCATGTAAAGTTTGAAAATCCGTGCTGTTTAAGTTATGATGAGCATCAATTGTGTCGTCTAAGATTATATTTCCAAGTTCTATTCCATTCATTAAGTGTTCAAAGCCTTCATACGTCATAATTGTTCTGTTCCCATATTTGGTAAAGAGATGTTGTATAAAAAAATTACCATCAATAGAATCGATGTTCCATTCAAAATTTTCCTGAAGACTGTTGATTTGTAGAAAACACAGAAAAAACGTAATTGTTTGTGAAATAGCTGGCGCAGACATCCTTCTGGAGAGAAAAAAAGAATAGTTAATATACCATCAATGTTAAATTTCAAGTGTAATAGTGTATTTTGTGTTGTGTTGTCTCTTGTCGAATACAACTATACAGCATAAGTCGATTTTTAGGGGTTGACGTTGCGCTACGTACTAAACACCAATACCGTGTGCAACGCCACACGTGTGCAAAGAAAATAATTAAAAGTTGGAGATGTGTACCAAACATACTTTACTAAAATAACCCTGCAAAAAGATCCCTCATGAAATAATGAATATATATAATATAAGAATATATTAGTATGGAAATGTTAGTCGTATACTTCACTGTCGTCAAAGAGCTCCGGTCGGAAATGCTCTGTCATCTTCCGGTACAAGTCAATTAGGCATGTTTGACATACAGGCGGCGACAAAAAGTAAGTATTATGATCATATAGTATTATTATATCTTGAATCCAGAAGATGTCGTTATGGGTCGATTATCTTTGCTTGTTTTTACCTATATATTACTGTAGTTATCTTCATCGATTACTCAGATATAGATAAAATGATGGACATAAACAATGAAAAATGCTAATAATGAGATTGAAATCATCAAATAAAGCTATAAAAAGTAGTTTATATGTGTAATTAAAGTACACAAACCCTTTGTAATGCTTATATGCATGATAGATTGCACTGGCGTGCCACCATGAATAGTTTTAGAGTTACTACAGTGAAAAACACAATGCTTATTTACGTACATTCGTTCCGGCTCTGTCAGCCACTACTTTCCGGTTGGGTCGCAAAAATTGTGTTTCAGTAGAACCGGTTTTATCTATGTAAAAAATTGAAAGAATAGCGAAAACAGCTCAATATCACAATTATGTTTCCTTTCTGTAATTTATTTAAGGTTCATTATAACACTTGTCAAGGGTATGTTCGACTTGCAAATTGATAAAAAAAAATTGTCTTCAATGAATAAAAGTTGTGAAAAAAAAACCAACAGCACATAGTCAAAATATGTTACATGTGGATGTTTTGTATACCATTAAAAGGAAGAAATACAAAACGGTTTGTGCAGAATTGGCATTCACCAAGTCACCTTCGACAGAATGGTCATGATTTTGTATAGAACTTATAATTCTTTTTCTTTATTTGCTAGACAGTTGGATTATTGCATATTCAAAGAGTGTTTGATCAAAAGTAGGAACTCTCACTGTTTATATAGATATCAAGTAACTCTTATTGTTTTGGATTAATTTTTGTTTTCAAAAAATATATTGAAGGACAATAAGAAATTTTGATTAAAAAAATAAATAAAAATTTAATAAAAATAGGGAACCTAATGGCTAGCGTGCTCGCTTCGAGTGCGATAGATTGTGGGTACGAGCCGCGATCTTGTCAAACAAAACAATATAAAATTGGTATTTGTTGCTTCTCCGCTAAGAACGCAGCATTAAGGAGAAAGAGCAAAGACTGGTTGGCTTGGAATCAGAATAATGTGTCCGAGTGGAGCGACATATCTACCCAATGATTGTTGTTAGCTCACCTTGCCAAAGGCAACGTGAGTTTTTACCATCACTTGACGCCCGTCGTCCGTCGTCTTTCGTTCGTCGTCTGTCGTCCATTAACTATTCACATTTTAATCTTCTCCTCTGAAACGCCTCAATCAAATGAAGTGAAACTTAATAGGAAGCATCTATGGAAGGTCCTCTGTAACGATTACTCATTTCGTCCCGATCCGTTAACAAACATGGTCGCCACAAGCGATTCTTGTTTCTAATTGGCCGATTTTATCAAATCTTCTCCTCTCAAACTGCTAAATCAAATGAATATGGGTAATAACAAAATTACAGA
This sequence comes from Bathymodiolus brooksi, assembly GCA_963680875.1. Classification (NCBI taxonomy): domain Eukaryota; kingdom Metazoa; phylum Mollusca; class Bivalvia; order Mytilida; family Modiolidae; genus Bathymodiolus; species Bathymodiolus brooksi. The sequence goes on from OY804584.1 coordinate 99,212,293, forward strand.
ACTCCGAACAATCTTCCAAAGGGAAAGTCAAAACTCATATGTATATAAACAGACAAAATCTGTACACATTATTTCACTAAAGCTAGATACAATAAAAACTGAAACTTGGTAGAAAGCATCTATGGAAGGTCTTCTATAAAGATTGCTCATTTCATCATGATCCGTTGACAAACATGGTCGCCACGTACAATTCTTGTTTCTGATTGACCGATTTTTAACAAGACTGACTGACTGACTGACTGACTGACTGACCGACCGACCGACCGACCGACTCACTCACTCACTGACTCACTCACTCACAGCTACTTAAAGTGAGTGTAGCGTATTGAGCACCAACCGTGATGCCAGTGCCACAAAAAGCATAAAAAAATCAAGTGTTCGCGACAGTAGCAATTTAACATAGAAATAACTATTTTTTTATTGTACAAAGTAGCTGAAATTAGCAGCCATGGCGAATATTCATACTATGGATCAGTATTTATCGCCTTTGAGATATTTCCTAATCACAACTGCAGGCCTCTACAATAACTTTTTTTTCAAACTTGTCCCTTTGGGCAAGTAACTTTCTAGATTGACTTGTCCGAATCAAGACACCACTTGTCCAAAAATTTTGACCCGAAGATCAAAATAATGAAAGAGTTTTAGCTATGTGATAGAAACAAGACCTAGGCTTTTCATGAAATTCTTGAAAATGTTCTAAAAGTACTCAGAACTTTGGTTTTTTCATAAATATGAATCAAAAGACTATAAAATAATTAGTACCCTGGTATTTTAAACAAAATTTGAAATAGATCCAGTGACCACTCAGGACTGAGGTATTCCGGAATTTACTCATTAAGCAATTTGCTATATATATACAGTCAAACTTGTCTATAGCGACCATTGAAGGGAATTCTGAAAAAGGTCGTATAAGACAGGGAGTCTTTATATAGAGGTTATGATATTTGCTCCTAAAATCTCGAAAGAGGAAACCACCTAGTTCGGGTATATTATCCGCATCAACGTTTAACCCGTTCGTGTGGAGGACAAATGCATGAATAGAGCTTAAATTATGGCAAGAAAAGGATATAATGAAATAAAAAATGTGTTCAATTATCGTTAAATATTTCCGTCTTTTGTGGGTGAAATTTAGAGAGAAACAAAAGAATAATTATATTAAATCAAGAATTTAATATAAATCCTTGATTAAATGATCGACTTTTTTCCTTTTTTTCAACAGCTATTGTTTTCTTAATTGTTATCGTAATTACAATTAAACTTTATGATCAGAAGAATGAAATTTACTGACAAAACGTTTTCAACTTTAATCACTCGCCGATAGCTATAAATAGCCTAATCACACAATCAACCTGTGTTTACCTTGATCTGTTACTGCACATTAAAACGAATGTTGACAGAAATATATGCTGGGAACCAGTACTTCATAATTCAATAATTTTCAAAAACACGATGTTTATTTATAAAAGGGAAAGATTAAAATGGGTTTTTCTAAAGTAAACAATTTTAAATATTTGATATAAATAAGAAATAAACAAAAAAACAAAAAACAACAAACAAGACAGCAATAATAAATCATCAGTGTACAACTCTACAAAAAAATGGCGGTCTCACATATAACGCTAATCGTGACTTCATTTAATATGAAAAATCTAATTATTATGAACTAGTATTAGTAACAGGTAGGGACTTTGTAAACATGTACTTTTGGGAGTGAGATGTTGTCAGTAGATCATGCAAATATCGACTAGAGGGATAGTCAACCTATATCTACCATGCGTGCGTAGTATCGAGGAAATATAACCAGTATCTAATTTGCATGTACCTAATTTGCATATACGTTATCGGCAATGAAAAAAACATATTTTGGAACTATTTAATATGAAATTAAGTAAAACTATTGACCAAACTCGCATTTGCAAGAAAAGTTACGGTGATCCTTTAGGGTATTTCTGTATGGGCTTATTTGTTTTACTTGTCCCAACGGACAAGTGACCAACACATTTCACTTGTCCCGGACAATCGGACAAACGTTATTGTCGAGGCCTGTCAACTATTGTTAAATTGCAATATAATGCTCAATAACAATAAGATCAGTGGTAGTTACATACTGACAAACCCGGTTTTTTATAAATGACACAACCGGTTTCTATACATGTTTACATTTTGACCAAACCGGATTTCAAAAACATCTGTTGACATCATGTTTTAGGGTATAATTAGTTACTAATTGACTTTTCATCAACAAAATAATATTTTTAAGTAAAATCAATCATTCATCAATATTTATTTTTTTTGGGCAACATTTAATTCATTCGTAAATGCAAGATATAGCGATATTTCAGTCGATTGTAATGATTTTGAAGCCGGATTCCTTATAACTTATAGAAAAATCTAATTTTACACTGCAAAAATAAATGATATTTGGACAAACAATGAAATTAATAATAATAACAATCATAAAGCATCATAATTCAAAACATTATATACACAGTATATTTATAAATACTTACGATAATTATCCGTGTCTGCTTTAAAAATACCGTTTTAAAATATCCCGGATGTTGACCAAACATTTTCGATCGGAGCTCTTTGACGAGAGTGTACTTGTAGATCAAATTACCCGAGTGATTTATAAAATGTAACTATAACTGTCATACACAGTAGAGTGGGATGCCAAAATACTTCCAAAAGACTTGATGTGTCAGTATAATTAACAACCAGGATGTTTCTCTCTCTCGTTTCCCCCTTGCTTTCTTCCATTTAATTTTATCTTGCCAACTCCTTTTCAAATCGTGTGCATCCATAAATTAAATTACATACATACGGGATAAAACGGATTTAAAATTGACATTGATATTGGTAAAGATACACTGAAGTCTCCCTTGACATATGATTATGATTATGACATATGATTATGATTATGATTTCGGGGCCTCGGCTCCATTATTTTTAAGAAATGGAGATTTACTTGGACATTCTCCTATACGTAATATCATTATACAGTCAAACCTGTCCATATGGTCACCTTTATTAAGCAGTCACCTGTATTAAAAGGTCCCCTTTTCTTGTCTTACCATAGAAATTTCCATATGAATTGAACATCTTTTAAAAGATCACCTGTTTTAAAAGGCCACTTTTGTTTCCCAAAGGTGACCTCTTAATACAGGTTTGACTATATATATATTCATGTATATGAAATTTACTATCTAATTAGTAGGTGTCATTGTTTATTACAAAACAAAACACGTGTATGAATATTCATTTCGTGTCGGTAAGATTTTATCAGCATATATACTTACCTATTATTACGTGATGATTTCCGTATTGGCCTAGTTATTAGTCCGACGGTTGCTGTATTGGCTTGAGGCGAAGGCCAATACAGCTACCCTCGGACTAATAACTAGGCCAATACGGAAATCATCACGTAATGATATATTTATTAATTAACCATAAAATGGGTATTTATAAAATTGATATATTTATTAATTAACCATACAATTTTATCTTATAATGGGTATTATAAAATCATAAACTCGGCCAATATAAAAAAAAACTAAGCCAATATCGGAAAAACTAAGCCAATATTGGCTTAGTTTTATGATATTGGCCGAGTTTATGATTTTATATTGCAAAGACAATTTAGGTTGTATTGACAACAATAATATAGAGTTAATTAATAATGTACCATTCTACACTCCAGATCGTATGTTTCGTAATATGTGGACGTGTGATAACGTTTGTCAGCGACTTGCGACAGGTCGTTGGTTTTCTCCGGGTACTCTATCCGGTTTCCTCCTCCAATAAAACTGACAGCCACGATAACTGAAGTATTGTCGAAAGTGGCGTTAAACACCATAACCCTAACCCTAACACCTGTTGAAATTGGCAACTTTCTGCATCAGGTACATCCCCTTTCCTGTCATTTTGTTAATCGCGGAGATGATACCTTTATCTTTAAATCTCCATATATGCTATTAACACTTGTAGTAATATTACTCAGATTGGGCAATAACAAACTAAGAAAAAATGGAAGACAAAAAAGGGCTAATCTGAAGTCGTCAATCGAAGTTGGACAGACAATACAATGGTAAAAAGAAAAAGGACAGACAAAGATCTACAAAACATTACACATAAAACTAATGATTCAGAAACACGACCAACTACCCCTCCCCCCCCCCCCCCCCCATAAAAAAGAATGAAACAAAATACAAAGTACAGAAAACAAATGTGCTACAGTATGGTAAGCAGTTCCTGCTCCACAAGTGGCAACCATCATGTTACGCTTGTTACAAACCCGATGATAAGTCATGAATGAGGAAAGAATGATGATTGTTATTACGACAAACGCAACATATCCGTGGTCATTTGTGAGACAAAGATATTCCGTAACGGTTAACCAGGTCATAATGGCGACGATAAAACTTTCGAAGTGATGACTTTAACTTTACCACTAGGAACCCTTAGTTCAGTACACAGGCACTCGATCTAAGTACATTTACTATCCACACTAAATACAAGTACAGCAAAGAAATTGAAGCGAAACGAACCTAGATATTTCCCCTATTTTAGTTGAGCACCTGTGGATAGTAAAGATACGTGGATCGAGACAAGTGTCTGTGGTTCAGTAGCTTCCTTGTTAGCCACAACCCTCTATTAAGGAAATCATGATAGGAACCACAAGCTCTGGAATATCAACAGAGAGATGTATAATACTCCATGACTTAATCCACTTCGTCCATAGGTGGACATAGGGTGATTACATTTGCCTTCTAGCCTCTTCTGTCTTTAGCCATTGTCTTTGTTTCATTCCAGGTCATTCCAATTTTCTGTAGCTCTGTATTTAGACCTCTTCGCCAGGTGTGTTTGGGCCTTCCTCTTCTTCGCTGACCTTGTGGGTTCCAGTCTAGAGCTTGCTTTGTAACAATTTTGTCTTTTTTTCGTAATGTGTGACCAATCCACTTCCAATTCCTTGTTCTAATGACAGTTTCTATTGGTTGTTGCTTGGTTTTTTTCCACAGTTCTTTGTTGTTTATTGTGTTTGGCCATCTAATGCCGATGATGTTTCTCGGGCATTTATTTACAAAGACTTGGAGGGAATTGATGGTGGAGGAAGTTTCTCTCCAAGTTTCGGAACCATATAGAAGAACAGATTTGACGTTGCTGTTGAAAATACGGATTTTGGTGGATGTCCGTAGAGTTCTGCTTTTCCAAACAGGTTTGAGGATGGAGAACGCCTGTAATGCTTTCTTTTTTCTAGCTTGTATGTCCTCATCAGTGCCGCTTGTTGTACTAATGATACTGCCGAGATAAGTGAAATTACTGATATTTTCTAAATCGGTGTTGTTTATTTGAATGGAATCTGTCCGGTTTGCATTTATTCTCATTGATTTTGTTTTATTGGAGTTGATATAAAGACCAGTTCGCTTTGCTGTTTCCTCAAGACGGGTGGCTTGGTGTTGAGAGTCTTGGAAGCGATGTGATAGTGTGCAGATGTCATCAGCAAACTCTAGATCTTCCAGACGTGAGATAAATGACCAACGTATTCCATGTGGTTCATTGTAAGCTGTCTTTCCAATCCAGTCAATGACAATAAGAAAGAGAAGGGGGGATAGGAGGTATCCTTGTCTTCCTCCAGTTGTTACTGGGAATGGAGCAGTTATTGTTCCTGAATGGATGACTTGACAGGAGAATCCCTCATACAAGAGCTTTATTACTGAAATGATCTTCGGTGGAATTCCATAATGCCCAAGAATGTTCCAGAGGACTTGGTAGTCAATGCTGTCAAACGCCTTCTTGAAATCTATAAAGTTGAGGTATAGTAAGGTATCGACCATTTAACTTGAAGGGGGGGGGGGGTATGGTTTTTTGTTTCGTTCAGAAATTTTTTTTTGGACAACACAAGATGTTAACATTAGGTTATATGACAAAAACTCTGAATCAGATTTTTTTTTTCCTCCACCAAAATCAGAATATTTTTTTCAGCAACATTGGGAATCAGAATATTTTTTTTTTAGAAAAAAACCATAACCCCCCCCCTCAAGTTAAATGGTCGTTCCCTAATGATTGCCATTCTATAGTTTGTTCGATGATGATTCTCAGTGTGGCAATCTGGTCAACACAGGAACGTTCTTGTCTGAAGCCAGCTTGTTCATCTCATTTTCTGGTCAACTTCATCCTTCATTCTCTGCAAGATTATACTACAGAGAAGTTTACTAGGAATGGACAATAGAGTAATTCCCCTCGAGGTATTACAATTTGACTTGTCTCCTTTCTTCGGTATTTTTACAAGTAGTCCTTTCCGCCAATCATGTGGTATTTTTTCATCTTTCCATATTTGGTTTATCAAACGATGTAGGTGTTTGATGGAAATGCTATTCATAGCTTTTATAGCTTCAGGTGGTATATTGTCGCTGCCAGCTGCTTTTCTATTTTTTAGGTGATTGATGGCTCTTGTGAATTCTGTCTTGGTTATTTCACCTACTTTGATCTTCAATGTAGGACCTGTTTCTAGTATTGGTGGTTCAGTTGGAGGGGGACGATTTAAAACCTCCTGAAAGTGCACTCTCCATCTATTTAGTTGATCTTCTAATTTGGTAAGAGTTTTGTCATTGCTGTCTTTGACATGTGTGTTTGGGTTTGATGTTTTCCCGCTGAGCTGTCTTGTTATGTTGTAAAGTGTTTTGACGTCGCCTTTCCCACATGTACTCTCAGCTTCCTCGGCTAGTTGTTCTACATATTTCCTTTTATCTTGTTTACAGCTTTTCTTTACTTCTTTATCTTTTGTGCCATAAAGGTCTTGTAATGTTTTCTTTTGTTGTCTTGTTGTAGCATTCATGAGTTTTTCTTTAATTGCTCTCCTCTCATTTACTTTAAACCAAGTTTCATCTGACATCCATCTTTTACGATTTTGTTGAGTGAAGCCAACTGCTTCTTCGCATGATTGCACAATAGCAGTTTTGGTATGTTCCCAGGCTACTTCAATATCAATGTCCTCCTCTTTATTTAAATCTTCAAGTATGTTAAATTTGTTTTGAAGCGATATTTGGAAATCTTCAGTGATTGTTGGCTGTTTGAACTTTTCAGATAATACTCCATATATGCAGGTTAAATTCATGACTAACAGAACGCTGGATTATGTTCCTATGACGACCAAGAAACATTGGCATTTAATATGACCTGTAAAACATGGGTTGGTGTGGTGACACGGCTCTATGTCATGAATGTAAAACATGGGTTGGAGTGGTGACTCGGCTCTATTAAGTTGTCAGTAGTATCAACAATTTATCTTTTGTCCTGAAATTTTATTGGAGAGGCTTATTTATTTTGGACATTTGTAGTACTTTTATATTTGTGGTTGGTGGTGTTTAACGTCACTTTCAACAATATGCGTAATGCCCGTTGGGATACCTCATATTTACGATATCCCACGGATATGAACGAAGTCAGCCGATCACCTTACGAAGGATACCGAAGACACCCGGAGATTCCGGAATAAGACCCCATAGCGATATAGATTTACCCCGAACCACCAACCCTAACAGACATGTATAACCAGGCCTCGGACACTCTAGTTTCCCCTTATATTAACATCCCCCATAACGTGCTAGATTGTGATCGTTTTGATAAACGACATTGTCAAAGATTAATTCATGGATATATTTTGAAAAAATGTGGATGGAATAGTTTGAAATATTTAATTGCCCAAGAAGGTTTGTATTATTTTCCATTCAACATACGCCTTCTTGTAATATATTTAAAATATAATCAAATTTTAGGCCAAATTGTACCAGCGAGCTGCTGTTGAGATCAGGATCAGAATCAGGAAGATTTTTAGCTTGACAAATTTTTCTGAATGGATTTTTTTTCTTTTGTAATGTATTTTTACATTAGCTATTATATATAGAAACAGAAAATATAGGTTATATATTTTTATAAAATAAATTAATAAAAAAAAAACGTATCTTCTTAGAATATGCCATATTCTAAGAAGACACGTTTTTTTTTTATTAATTTATTTTATAAAATACGCAACTATTATCAGCACCGATACTGCGCATGTGTTAATTGATATCATTGTAAAAATATAATAGATTAGTACATACTTAGTTCAAATAAAGGCATGTTTGCATGACCAATATGACCGGAAGTAAACTGTCCATATATTCACACCCCGGGAAAATAACCGGTTATTGGATTACTACAAGATCATTTCCATATCGAGGCCCATATTGCCCGGGCCAATATGGGCTTCGACTTCGTCTCAGGCCAATATGCAGAGGCGGATTTAGAGGGGGCGTGCGGGGCGTGCACCCCCCCCCCCCCCCCCCCCTAAAATTCGCAAAGCATATGTTATGCAACGTTAATTAAGCAGTTCAACAAACAACTTTTCATGAATGGTCAGTAGTTCAAAGATTATTCCATTCTGATTGGTTCCGAGGTACCAGACATCAACTATTTTCTCACGCTAATTAAGCATTATTTCTTCAGTCAATTTTACAACTATAAGAAAAACAAATCTTTACCGATCAAAGCATTTAGTAAACTTAAATCCTGATACTGATGTTCTTTCAACATCAGTATCATTCATAACCAGATACAAATTGATGAATTACACGCAGAAGACATCTTCATGTATTTTGGAATTCCCCGGACACATTTACAATATGTTAACATTAATGCTGCATGAAACGATTCTGATCATCTAATTTAGTTACGTTAGCTAATCAGAAATCAACAAGTTGATGTATTGACAATTTTCGCTTTTGTTTGTCTAAGCAAGAACGGTCGAATCGTACGTTTTCAATGAATAAATCAAACGACGAAAAGAAAAACTCCATCCGGACGGGCAGTATTAACTAGAACCACCCGAAAGGACAAGCACCGAAAGTACAGACCAATTAATGAAATGAGAAATGCGTTAAAACTAAACCAATAGTTCTTTGAAGGGTTAAAATATCGTGATTGATCAGTCATGAGTTGAACAATTCACATCACGGTAGTTCAAAAAAAGTTTTACTTTAGGTTCTTATAATCTGACAAAAACATACTGTTAACAATTATCCGACAAAATTAAGACTCAAAGTCAAGTTTTTTTGGTCTGATACAAATGGTGTAGTTGGTTCAAAATTGTCGTTCAAATAAATGTCTGTAATTCCTCAAACTCCCAGAGCTTCCGGGGGGCTTCGCCCCCCTGGGCCCCCTACCATGGCTCTACCCTCGACCCGCTGGGGACCTAAAAGCGGTCCCCAGACGCCTCGCCTACCCACGCCCCCCTAACCACAAATCCTGGATCCGCCCCTGAATATGGGTGTCTCTTTTCTAGATGTCGGAAGTATGTAATAAATAGTTTAATACATGGGCATTTCCATATTGGCCTGGTTATCATCCCTCGACCCATATTTGGGTCTCGGGATGTAATTAAAGCTGTATTTTCAATCCGCATATATTTGAAAACTACAATTTCTTAGCTTTCGAACGGTATACAATATTTCATGAAAGAATATTTCTTTGTCTGTTCCATTTTGATTTTAAATCAATGAGGGTCCGACCATATATATATAGATCGGTGAAAAAACTTAAACTAGGCTGAAAACGCATTTACACGTTAAAATTACTTTTTTAAACTTAACTTGTAAATTTCAATCCGCATATATTCATATTGTATACAAAACAATCTGTCGAATGATGTATTTTTCATATTTAAGAAAAAATTGAAAATCTGTTCCATTTTGCTCCAAAAATCAGGTTATGGCGTCTAATTCAATATAACAGAAACCTTTCTTAGTTCGTACCACACGGCGGGTAGTATCGAGAATTAGCCTATGTACATTCGTATTGATAAAATAATATTTAAAGACATGAGAAAAACAATTGGGTGATTACATATATATGTAATAAAGTAATATTAATTAAAATCCTTAATTTGGATTCGACAGTCATGTCAGTATTATATTATAATATTTAATCAAATAAATTATTGTCTCGTTTTGTCTTGTATCTTATTTCTTTTTTCGTGGCTTAAATCAGATATATTAATAATATTTATGATTTAAATTGCCATAGATTCACAAATGTTTAAGGATTTAAAAAAATAAAACACCGTGTAATAATTTTTTGAAGTTTTTGTGTTTTAATCTAAATTTGCTGGATGTGTCATCAAAGTGTAATTTGGCAGCATGTTTTAGCCATAGAAGTCCACCTGCTTCCGGTATACCGTTAATAAATCTATATGGCACTAGGCATGCCACTGTGACATTACACTAAATTGTCAAAAATAAATTTTACAATATCATGTAAGTGGCATATTCTGTTGACAATATGGCATCATAACGCACGTTATGTCCAAAGAGAGAAGTCAATTGGAGAAAGCTTCATTTTGGGGAAGATATTCCTACCGAGAAACCCAGATTTGCAAGAACATTTCCAAACGAGTTTGAAGTTGAAAGACTTATATCCAAGAAAATTGTTAAAAATGAGGTAATTTTTTTTTCTATTGTATGACTGTTGTCTCTTTTTGAAAGTGAAAATTGTAAAAGTAGTTGCAATAATTTCTTTTTTAATTCCTCCGTATGTCAAAAATAAAACAAAATGTACATTAATTCTTGAATTAATATTAACATCCATCTCAGATTAATATTGAATCTTTATGTGACGGTCTTAAATAGTTTGAACATTATTTGCTTTTTAAGGCAAATTAATTAGTTTAATATGCATGTATTGATTTGTTATGTTTGTCAATAATCTAAGAATTAATTACTTGTCCACATATCTGCTTGTCCCAAGCGTTTCGGTATGAAGTCCACAACATTTAACATGTGTTTAATTAAAATGCTATCATGATATAGGTACCTGGTGAGACTTGTCAGATAAAATTAAATCCCAGTAAATGTCCATATCACATTTTGATTTTCAAGGCAAATTGGTACTAGTAGAGTCAAGCTTATATAAACTAGAACTGTGAGTGACCTCACTGAGAGATACCATACCCCCTGCTTGCAATACTATGGTGTTCAAACTTTGGAATACAGGTACATTAGCAAGTTACCTATGAAAAATGAACGGATATGGAGTTAACTGTTATGTCAAGGAGACAACATCCCATCTCCAAAATAAACTAACCAAGAACATACATCTAGGGGTCGCCACAAGGTCTTCAACAAAGTAAATAAATAATTATACGAGAACAAAAAAAGATTTTAAATTATCTCCCTTTCTACATTTTGGAAAGCAAATATCTAGATGTGAAAAGGTCAATTAAAATCTTATTTCATTCAGGAATAGTTACGCTTACATCACCTTCCAAATTTTTGACAGGAACCATATTCCGTCCTGCACATCTGCAGGCAGTGTATTACAACTGTGTAAAGTTTTATTTAAATCCAATGAGCCGTTTAGGAGGAGTTCCGCTTACAAGCCCATCTCTCCATACAGAACGTATTTCAGAGTATAAGTTAAATTATCTCCCCTTCCAAATTTTGGACAGCAACCATATTCCTTCATGCACATCTGCAGGTAGTGTATTACAACTGTGTAAAGTTTCATAAAAATCCAATAAGCTGTTTAGGACGAGTTGCGCTTACAAGGTACATGCCCTCCTCCTTTTCGTGAAAGTACAAGTTGAATTATCTCCCCTTCCAAATTTTGGACAGCGACCACATTTCTTCATGCACATCTGCAGGTAGTGTACTACAACTGTGTAAAGTTTCACAAAATCCAATTAGCCGTTTAGGAGGAGTTGCGCTTACAAGGTACATGCCCACCCCCCTTTTCGTGAAAGTATAAGTTGAATTATCTCCCCTTCTAAATTTTAGACAGCAACGGTATTCCTTCATGCACATCTGCAGGTTGTGTACTACAACTGTGTAAAGTTTCATAAAAATTTAATAAGCAGTTTAGTAGGAGTTGCGCTTACAAGGTACATGCCCACCCCCCTTTTCGTGAAAGTATAAGTTGAATTATCTCCCCTTTTAAATTTTGGACAGCAACCATATTCCTTCATGCACATCTGCAGGTAGTGTACTACAACTGTGTAAAGTTTCACAAAACTCCAATAAGCCGTTTAGGAGGAGTTGCGCTTACAGGGTATACGACCCCCCTTTTCGTGAAAGTATAAATTGAATTATCTCCCCTTCTAAATTTTAGACAGCAACGGTATTCCTTCATGCACATCTGCAGGTTGTGTACTACAACTGTGTAAAGTTTCATAAAAATACAATAAGCAGCTTAGTAGGAGTTGCGCTTACAAGGTACATGCCCCCCCCCCTTTTTCGTGAAAGTATAAGTTGAATTATCTCCCCTTTTAAATATTGGACAGCAACCATATTCCTTCATGCACATCTGCAGGTAGTGTACTTCAAATGTGTAAAGTTTCATAAAAATCCAAAAAGTCGTTAAGGAGAAGTTGCGCTTACAAGGTACATGGGCAGACGGACGGACGGACGGACGGACGGACAGGATGATTCCTATATCCCCCCGCCCCAAAAAAAAACTTTGTTTGCGAGGGGGTATAATAAAAAATGCTTAGTGTCATCGAGAACATATATTTTCAAAAAATTATATGTCTGTTTAGGGGGTATCGGGTCCGTTCGCCCTAACTTCACATTCGCCCTGGGTCCGTTCGCCCAGGCTGGGTTCGTTCACCCTAAACGTGGGTCCGTTCGCCCTGATAATTAAAAAGTATTTTAATGAACATTATCATATGAATATTTAAGAAATAATTCATGCCTGCCATGAATTATTTCGATTCTAATAGGACAAATACGGTAATTTTTAACCATTCGTGAACTGTATGCACACGGCATTTGGTGGATGTTCCATTTACCTCCTTCGGAAATTTTTAATTGATTTTGAATTATTTGTATTCGAATTTTAAAACAAAGATATGGATGTTAACACGAAAAACATATTTATTGTGTATTTTCCAACATAAGATTCGATTGAACAATTCCTGCGTATAATGAGTTCATTCGTTCATAATTTATAACGATATTTTACCAATTTTTACATACTAGAATCGAAATAATTCATGGAAGCCATATGTATATATTGATTTTACCACGGGTAGACCTTTATGTCAGCTTAATTACCCCTCGCTAACGCTCGGGGTAAAACTTCGTGACATGAAGGCCTACCCGTGGTAAAAACAATATGCATATGGCTTCCATGAATTATTTCTTAATTCAAAAACAAACAAATGGGACGCAACGGTCGAAAAAGTTCGAAAAAGGATAGAACATTTGACATCAGAGAACTGCGAGCGTGATAAGCGAAACTACACCAAAAGTACGAACGAGTATTGGAGTGATATAATTTTAAAGCAAATTAAGAGCCGCTAAAAAGGCTAAAATTTCTGGTGAAATGTCACTCGTATCTGACAAATATTCTGAAAATGACCCAGTCCCTTGTTCAATCGACGACCTTTCCGTAACCGAGATTAGAGACGAATTGAAAAAATAGGCGTTAAAACGAGATTAAAAAACAGAGATAAACTTTTAGACCTTTTAAAGAGTAAACGACAATGATTCTGTTGTTACTTTCTGCGTCCTCATGTCAGGAACCGATTTATCGGTAGTCAAAAGTATAACTACGAATTATTCTTCATCTTATATTGCTATTTTCTGTACAAAAGAAACAAATACCCAAATCCTGTGCTGTCGCCGATAATATTTCCCCGGAAATAAATAATTTATCTGTTGTATATAGGTATTTATGTATTGTATATATAATATCTCATTTATTGGAAGAGATGTACGAAAATCAAATATTGATTTTATTGAAATGTCATGTCCCCCCATGAAAAGACAAACTATTATCTGCATCAGTGATTTTTGGTAGTTAAATCTTATAATGTTGATATATTACTTCAACAAATATGTACAATGTCAATATCAACATGAATGACAAATAAAAGTAAAGAAATTACATATTTTTCATTGTTTCTACAGGTTTTGCTTGGATGTATTTATCCGGATATGTGTATTGCACACAGCTTTGGTTTTGTTTGGTTGCATTTCTCCGGACATGTGTATTGCATACACTTTGGTTCACAGGCGCATGGGGCATGGATTTCGTTTCCTCCTCCCCCCTTTTCTCTACTACCCCCCCCCCTTTTTTCAAAATTTTCATATAAATCATTCCTTTTTCAAAATTTTCATAATCATTCGTTTTTTCTTCATTTGACAATATCAGTAGACGTCATACATCATGAATAATACGTGTATTCTGTGTCCACAGTTTAGAATAATACGTGTATTCTGTGTCCACAGTTTAGAATAATACGTGTATTCTGTGTCCACAGTTTAGAATAATACGTGTATTCTGTGTCCACAGTTTAGAATAATACGTGTATTCTGTGTCCACAGTTTTTCGACTGATACAGTATAAGAGACCGAAAAACTGTGGACACAGAATACACGTATTATTCATGATGTATGACGTCTACTGATATTGTCAAATGAAGAAAAAACGAATGATTATGAAAATTTTGAAAAAGGAATGATTTATATGAAAATTTTGAAAAAAGGGGGGGGGGGTAAAAAGCTCCTGAGAGCTTGTGTTTATTGTTACACAAAAACCGAATTCAAATAAAGTTTTCTTATTCTTATCTTATCTTAGGGGGGAGGAGGAAGCGAAATCCATGCCCCATGCGCCTGTGCTTTGGTTTTGTCTTCTTTGGTAGTACAAGTTATACAAGGTTTTATTCATGATGACCACGAAGATTTAATTAACAAACATGTCATGATGATACGCGTAACTGATAATATTTAATCAGTGAAGGATGGCGACATTATCTATCACACCACAGCAGACCGTCTGATAAGACGTAGCATTATCCATAAAAACATGACAAAAGTAAACACAGAAAAAATGCGAGATAACTTTCTTTCTTTCTTCAGGTATGACCAGCCGTTCTTTTATGTCGGCGCACTCCTACGTATTACGGCAGGATAGTGGTAAAAATATAATGATCAGTTCAGCTTAAAAGGTCTTAAAAAGAATGTTCGCTTCAGATTTAATAAAAATTGTAAAAATGTTCATTTAAAAATTGGTATTCAATCCAAGCACACTAAAACACTATTTGGTTAAAATCACTATTTTTCTAATGATGAGTAATATTCTTTACATTTATGTGTAAAAGTCACAATAAAATAAGGCTCACTATATTTCGATATAAAAGGGATCTTGGAGACAAGCGTTAATAAAACATCATACACTTTTAAAAGCACTAATCGGATAAAATAGTCTATAATATGCTTAAAAGGTAAAAGAATGCTATAGGACTGTACAATCATTGCTGTTCGATTAAAATGATAAAAATAGCACTGTTTGTCACTATTACTTGTCAACCCGCTACTCCTTACCCAGGGGCGGATCCAGGATTTCAAATTAGGGGGGGGGCGCACTTATAAAAATTGCGCCGAGCGAAGGGAGGCACGAAATTTTTTGGGGTATTTCGTGTGAAAATTCACGATTTTACGCCAAAAAAACAGATTACGGAATCTCCCTCCTACCCTTAACCTCCAATTCTAAAAATAAAACCGTAGTGAGCAAACTACATTGTATGTCAAATTTGTAGTTTAAGTTTCACTTCAATCCATTGAGTGGTTATTTAGCAATTGCGGGTTGCAGAATCATCCTCCTACCTCCTCCACCCGGCCTTCAATGAAAAATCTAAAAACCATTGTTATACAATGTATTTCAAGTACATTATATAGTTTAACGTCAATCAATTGTGTGGTTACAGTCAGGGGAGTTGCGGATTGCAGAAATCTTACAGACGAACGGACGGACGGACATCAAGTGTTTGAGCAACGGGCGTAACAACTTCATTACACTAAAAGATCAAACAAAATAAATGTATCAAAATTCTCGAGAAATATGTTAACAGAAATCAGGTGTGAGATATGCATAAACCATTTTGTCGAGATTATTTTCACACTTTCATGTGCAGTTGTAGGTATGAATTTATTACAAATAAATTGTAGTCAGAATTTTTTGTTAAAAATGTGTAAAAAAATTGTACAGACATCCATTGGTAGATAAAATAATATAAACGTACCCGGACAAAGGATTTGTTCACACTTTCTTGTGCAGATACCTCGGGCAGATGCAGAGATTGTTACAAATAAATTGCCGCTAATTTTTTTTTTTATTAATATGTTACTTTTGTATTTTAATGTACCAACGCGTATTTTTACTGATCTTTACTTGAAAAGTAAAAGGCAACATTTTCGGGTATTTGTATGCAAATAAAACTTATATTTTTTTTTCATATGAAATTGCAGAATTTCGAATTCAAGAACTATTTGAACCATTATTTAAAGAGAAGTGACCATTTTCTTGGGACACTCAAGTTTCTACACATTGTCTCAGTTTCATCATCTGATTCTCTCGTTATAGGTTTTCGTTGTATGTTTAATAAATGAGATCAATTGTTAAATTAATTATTCGAAGTATTGATTGAATTTACTTTTTAGTTTACCTTTGACTTTTCTCGTCTCGTCGAGGAATCAGAAATGTATCCAATCTTGCTTGTTTTCTTTGCCTAGAATTTTCGTCCATTTTATAATTTCTGAAGTTTGGGGATATGAGAATTTAAAAATATTAGAACAGATTCATCTTAAATTTTGTAAACGAATACTAAAAGTTAGAAATTCTACTCCAAATTTTATTGTTTATGGGGAATTAGGTAGATTTCCTTTGGAAATTCGAGTAAAACTTCGTATGATTTCATATTGGTGTAAACTTGTGAATAACGAAACAAAATTGAGTAGTTCCTTATACAGGTTGATGTTATGTTTAAAAAACCAGGGTCAGAATAATTTCAAGTGGATTAATTATGTAGAATCTATATTAAATAGAGCTGGCTTAGGATATATTTTTATAAATCAGGTTGGATATTGTGATAAAACATATCTTAACCAAATTTTAACCGATCAGTTTGTCAGTTCATGGTATAATGACATTGAAAATTCATCTCGAGGACAACTTTATGGCTCTTTCAAAAAAGACTTTGGATTAGAAAATTATTTAGTGAGATTAAACGAGAAAACTAGAATTTGGATGACAAAATTAAGGGCGTCAAATTTACGAATTCCAATAGAAACTGGGCGGTGGTATAATATTCCTAAAGATGAGAGGGTTTGTACTTTGTGTGGACAATCAATTGGTGATGAGTTCCACTTGTTATTTGTTTGTTGTAATGAATATTTAGTAAACCTGAGACGTATATATTTACCTAGGTATTATGTTACTTATCCTAGTATTGTTAAAATGAATGGTCTCCTATCTTTTTGTAATGTAGAAGTTTATAAAAGGTTATCATTGTTCATAAAGAAAATTGCTGGTATGTTTTAATGTTTTTGATAATATATGATCATTTCGCCATGTAATACTGTAAATATGTTATGTCCTCATGTAACACATTTATGTGTCTGAGTGTTATCAATAAAATCTTGAAATCTTAAATAGCACGTGTACATGTAGTTGTAAAATTGACTGCAGAAATAATGTTTAATTAGCATGAGAAAATAGTTGATGTCTGGTACCTCGGAACTAATCAGAATGGAATAATCTTTGAACTACTGTGGGCAAATACATATATGAATCAGCGGACACATCCAACGTGTATTTACAATGTGTAAGAATATTTTACTACATGAAAAAGTTATTTATTGAACTGCTTAATTAACGTTGTATAACATTTGCTTTGCGAATTTTAGGGGGGGGGGGGGGGGCGCACGCCCCGCACGCCCCCCTCTAAATCCGCCACTGTTACCCGCCATCTGCCGCAGTCTGCTGACATACATATCATAGCAGAAGATCCTACTTAGGCTTTCCATTTCCATATACTGTTTTTGTTTAATACGAATTCCATAGTTTATTTCTTGACTTGTACAATCCATCAAGAGCTGGACCAGCATATCTGCATCCTGTATATCCTGATATAATCCATTTCTTAAACTATCCAGATATTCTTGTATTTTCTGGAGGTGCCTTTCCCGTGTACTTTTCAGACTAGAACAGACCAACAAGAAATGATATATGTTCTCATCTCCTGTTTCACAGAGTGTACAGATGGAGGAGATATTTTTGTTGTATCTTGATTTTATATTTTGTAGCATATATGACTGCGTCACAAGTTTGCTCTTTATCTCTCCAGACTTTATACTGATTGGGTCATTTCCTGTACTCTGCCATATATTATATGGCTTTGACATAGGCCTATCCTGTATTTGTAGATACTTCAGTGATTTTTTCTCAAGCTGGCCTGCTTTACATTGCTCATGCCAATAACTATTCTGATGGGATTTCACTATTCGCTTCCATTCCTCTTTCGATTTTGGTTGTTCCATAAGCTTTTCAACTGGTTCGAGTTTGTATTTTTGTATTACTTCTTGTATCCTATTTATAAATGTATGATCTTTCTCGTTACGCATTGCAAGTTGGCGCATAAGGATTTTATATTCCACTGTAGTGTTGTTTCTTATTATGTTCATCAGTAGCGAGAGCATATTTCGCTCAATCATCATGTATATTGGTACCGCTCCAATTAGCACATAGACTGCTGTATTTGCTACTTGGTTTGATAGGCATTGGAGTTGTCTAAGTAGCTTCCTTTGCATTATTTCCTTCTGCTCCATTTCTTTTTTCTTGATTGGCATTACTTCTAGTCCATACAGAATTTTAGGTACGGCGTATACTTTCCAGAGATTGTGTGATATAAGAGGAGAGAAACCTTTTCTTAAATGTAGTCCTGCCCCCAGCATGCCATAGATTGCTGCTCTTCCTGATTTCAGTTTTTCATCAATATTAATTGAATTCTTCTCATTTCGTGAAATACCTAGATGTTTTGTACATGTGCTTCTGCTGACCTTACAGTCACCTATGTTAACTTTCCTTTCACTACTGGTATTATAGCATATGAGGTCTGATTTTTGTGGGTTGATTTTCACAAGATCTCTCTGAGTATGGTGGTATATAATGTCCATAATACTCTGGAGTTCACATTCAGAATGTGCAAGTACGAGTATGTCATCTGCACATGTAGGTGCAGCAACGCCTATTGTTCCTAGATGACTGCCTAGGCCACTTTCTGTTACGCTGTCCAGTATTGCATTGTTGTAGCATTTAATAAAGATGTTGAGAGTTTTGCTCTTTGTTGTATGCCCTGGTTGATATAAATTTTTTCAGACAGATGGTTATCCCATTTTACTTGGGTGGTCATTTCTCTGTACATATTCCGTAGTAATACCCACATGTCGCCTTTAATACCATTATGGTATAATTTATTGAAAAGGATTTCATGATTGAGCTTATCGAAAACTTTTTCTGCATCAAGGGTTAATAGTAATAATTCATCGTTATTTGTGCTGGATTTTATTATGACCTCTGCTGCTATGAAAGCTGCAAATAGCATAGAAATTGCTTCTGTAAATTAATCCTCTTTGTACCGGGTTTTGTATCTGATCAATTTGGATGCCTACCCTAGATTTAAGTATGCTTTGTATAATTTTTGTGAAGATTTTTGTTACAGTGATTCCTCTATAATTTGCTGGATTTTGCCGGTCTTTATTTTTCTTTAGTACTGGTGTCATTATACCTCTTTTTAGCATCTGTGGGATATCGAGCTCCTCTATTATTGTATTTAGTATGTGCAATATCAGTGGTTTTAATTCATCCATTGCATTTTTGTAGTGCTCGGCTGATATGCCATCAATATCTGGCGATTTCCCTGGCTTTAAGTTCTTGATAGCTCGCTCTATTTCTTCCTCTTTAATTGGTTCAATTTTCAATTTTCCTTTTTCATTCTTTTCTATAATGGCATTCTGTATATGTGACAGATCGTATTTTTCGTAATCAAAATCTTGTTTAAAATCTGGGTTTGAAAGATCTTGGAAGTATTTTTGCCACAAAGCCAGGATGTCTTCATTAGTTTCTGCTACTTGGTCGTTGTATTGAACCCGGAATTCGAGTATGTTGTATGTCTACAGATCTTTGTCTTCTTAGCGGATAGTGAAATAATTTGGTATCAGAGGATGACGCTGTCATGATATTTCTTGCCAAGCATTCTCTCTGCGATGCATATGCCTGTCTTTGCGCTTTCCTTAAGAGTCTTTTTGCTACCATCAGTTGTGATTTTAGAGGGTTCTCTCTTCCCATTGGTTTTCCTGCATTTCTCCACTGGTTATATTTGATTTTTGCATTCGTTGTAGCTTCTGCTATATTATTATTCCATATAGACTTCTCTGCTGGTTTTCTTGTTGTAGACTTGCGATAATTTGGTATAGTTTTATCGCATGCAGTGTGTATAAACTCTTCCATGGCTATAATATCCTCTTCTATATTTCTAATGGAGTTCTGGAGAACTTGAGCTACACCATCCGTGATTGTTGACTGGTAGGTGTTTAGGTCACATTTTTCCCATTTTGTTTTCACTATGGTGGTTTTTGGTATATAGGCTCTTCTTACCAATTTTTGTTTTTATTTGAGCTATCACTGGAACATGATCAGACGTATTTTTTGGATCCATATCCATAATCTCTACCTTTTTTAATATGTTCTTACATGTTGAGATTATGTAGTCTATTTGTCCTGATGATTTTCCATTATGGTGGTAAAATGTATCTTTCTCTGGATAATTTATACTTAGGCTTATCCTATTCTACTCGTACTGGCTTCTACTGAGGAAAATAGTTGGACATGGGTAACTCCGAGGATTTATGATATGCAAAGCAGATGTTTGTTTACAAACAATAATTATATATATAAGTGTATTTTGTAAACAACTAATGTTATGTAGATATCTAACATAGTTAACACTTAATCCAAATTTTATTTAGCATACATATGCATTTTAGATTATTTTATTTTATGAATATATAAATTGTTATTAAAAACAGAGGATCTATTTAGATGGACTTCCCACTCCTACACTACAGGAGTACAGACAGTATTGTAAAATATTTATTTCATTTTTTTTTTAAATATAAGGATACGTACTACTAGCTTATAGACAAACTGTGTTAATCACTATTCAATTTTTTTTACTCAAAAAACTTTCAGTATTAATTTTATAATACTATACAGTACTATGATTATCTCCCTTTATTCAAATTCCTTAAAAAGCATTTTCCCCAATAATTTTTGTTAATTCAACTTTTTGCATTTAATTGTTATATTTTGAAATTGTTATCAATATTAAACAATAACATTTTTTATGTTCATATTTATATGAATATTATAGTTGCAATTATTTAAATTAAATATACCTACCTTTATTTATATAATCAACGCCCACTTTCCTATAAATATATATTGCCGAATTTCCTTCGGTATTTTCCGTATGTTACAATGATACTTCGGTATTTTCCAACTTATTTCGGTCGATTCTAAATTTGCATTTAATCACACTTCAAATACGTCAAAAAATGATCAAATGGAAAGTTTCTCGATATACGCGAACTAGACGTAAATTTCCTTACTTATTATAAAATCCCGAGATACATCGAATGGTAAAATCGGCCATTTTCTAGCATAATTATTTGCTGATTCCATCCCCTTTCCCTATGACATCCCCTGGTATAAGTTGATTGCTGAAATTAAACTTGTATTACCAGTGTGAGATTACTCCACAGTTAGTGTTGTTGGTGTAAGTTTAATGTAAATCAATATTATATTGCTTTAATCATTCTACCACAATGGCGTCGTCGATATACGGTTTAAATGCAATTTTTGTTATATAACTTCGCGGCTCAAATTACAAATACCACGTGTTGCGAGTCTATTATTGTCAAATAGCCGACAGTAAGAAAAAGATATGCATACATAACAATAGAAATTACTTACCCTCCCATGAGTGTATTATTTATTTATGACAGTAAATAAAACATTTATTGTCAAAAACCAAAGTTTATATTTCTTTGGTCAGTTGATGGAACAGCTGCCATTTTTCCCCCCAATATTTTTTGGGCAAGACGGAAGCAGTCATTATCTAGACCGGAAGTTGTTTGTTTAAATCAAAACAAACATTCTTCTTCTCATACGGAAAAACTTCAACTTGATGAAGGTTACTTTCCGGCGCATGCCTGGCATGACAATTTTTTATTAATTTTCATTTTTTACAATTTGTCTTTGCTTTTTATTTAGTATTATCGTCGTGTATTGTAAAGTCGAGAGTATTGTAAAGTCGAGGGTCGGCTATTTCGCATATTCATTAGATGACGTCGTAGCGAGCACGTGCCCTGTGACTGTCAAACAATAATAGTGGACCTAGTTGGAAATTACCAAGTATCTTAACAAAAATGAGATTCAAACAGGTAAAATAACATAAGAAAGCCTCAAGATGCCAATTGCCGCCATTTTTGCTAATGCCCATTTTTAGAAAACAATTTCTGTGCCGTTTTAAGAGCCTTGGGTCACCAGGGTCACGGAAGACACGGTCGGCTGCTTTGTTTACAAACTTGGGTTAAAGGTTATATGACTGAATTTGGACTGTGGGTTTAATCAATTGAGAAAAATGTCTCACAAAACATGTGATTTCTTATTTATCTAACCTGTAAAATGTAAAAAGTCTGACAATGAGTGAAACAAAATAACAACTTGTAGCCTTTCAAAACACTTGGTCATGTGACTTTAACATATGGATAAAAGAAAGAATGTATATTGTGCTTAATATAGTTATACTGTGCTTAATATAGTTATACTGTATTGACCCACATTGTTGTTATTTGCTGTTTAAAATAATGAACTAAAATGAACAGCTGAAAAAACTTTATGTGAAAAATATTTTTTTCTGCTGAGACAAATTAGACAATTTTGGTGTTATGCCAGGTTTTTTATATTATATGACACTGAAAAAAGATGTTTTTAGCGGTGATTGTTATTACAAATAGTTATCTTAATTATAGTTGAAAAAATTGAATTGGTATCATCTTTCATTTATTCACAACCGTATGCAAATATGGAGTCTCGACTTTACTTTACAATACACTCCACAAAACATGGTGGAAATACCCTCCAAGTTTCAGATGGATCTTTAATCACTTGCTAAGGATGCAAAAATAATGTAATCGGTACCAAAAGATACTACATGTATGTTTATTCTTGATTATGTTATTTATAGAATAGTTGCAGTTATTTTAGAAATGTTTTGAGACAAAATAGTCTTAGGGTCTCGTCTTGTTGTAGCCTATAGAGTTGGAGGTATCGGAGAGTAAACAAACACCAAGAAGTATAATCGGATAATTTGGAGATCGTTTTGTCATTAGTGATGGCGAAATCGTTGGTAAAATTAAAGGAACTTGCTGTAAAATACCATGATGGACTTGATCCACAAGAGAAAGCAAGATATGAAGGAAAATTAAAGCTGTTAGGCGGTGAGGACCCCTACGAGATGACAGCATCTATGCTCTCCGAGGATGTCAAACTGTTGCCGAAAATAACGTATCTAGACATTGTGAACTATCTTGTGTTTTCACCTAGCCCTTATATGTCCGATGACTTTGAAGAGCTACAAAGGCCTGGATGCTTACAACCAGTTTGTTTGTGGATGGGTTCGAGACAAAGCAACAAGGATTATAAATGAAAAAGTCCTTGTGAAAGCGAAGGTAATCATTATGTTCAACCCTTAAGTCTACATGTGTTAGTCACAAATAATGAAAAAAGAAGGATGTGAATTAAAAAAAGATATAAAAAAAACTGAAAAGAACATCTACAACCATCCATTAGCACCCCTTTACTGCATGTAATTCAGAGTACATCATGTACTTCAATCAAGTTAACTTGTAGTAGAAAATCCACCCTATGCTATGGTAAGGGTAACTGTGCATGACACGCGAAGGCCTCGTACAGCAAAATATACACACACATTTAAAATCGTTAAGAAAAACAGGTTAATTGTAACATCTGGAAGCAGACATCTCACAAAAGGACTATATACATGCGCACACCATAGTCTACATATTAGACTAACAAATGTATGTGTAAAATATTAGGCTTACAATGAATTGGGGCTAAACAGATCACATAAAAAACTGAGGTGAAATGCAGCTTATGTACAGTACCTGTAAAAAGAGGGGGAGAAAGGTTATTTTCATGATCCATAAAACATGCAAATGTATTCATTATAATTTTTTGTTTGTATATTAAAAGCTTCAAATAATAAACCAATATGGCGTGGGTTCCCGCCCGGCTTTGTAAATTACAAAAAAGGGTGTACTTGACTCGCCTCCGCAAGTAAGAAAGTTTACCAGTTGCTTGCCCATGGTCTGTGTTTCTCTCCGAGTACTCCGGTTTCCTCCACCACTAAAACTGGTTGCCATGATATAGCTGAAATATTGTTGAAAGTGGCGTTAAACACCAAAAATCATCAATCATTGTCAAATAAACAAAATTTATTAACATTTCTTTTTTTTGACTTGATATGCAATGTCAGCCTGTAATTTCACCATTCAGGAACTACATGTATAGATTTATTTCGAACAGACAGACTGATCAAACTGTATCGTGTTGTAGAAAAAAACAAGCTATATAAATTTTTTTTCCAGGTTCTTCACTCCCAAAGAATGAGTGAAAAACCACTACAGCCGTGGATTATTCAGGGTTTTCAAAGTGGGCCGGTACCCGGTACTTTTACCCGCCTGAGATGGTGTATAGTACCGGTTGAAATTACTGAACCCCCCAAAATAATCTATAAAAATATTAAGTTCGAAGAGAAGTACCGGTTGAAATTACCGAACCCCCCAAAATAATCTATAAAAATATTTAGTTCGAAGAGACAAATAGTCGCCGTATCGGTTTATTTTTGTTTATCAAAATACAGGAAGTACATTGACAAACCATAATAGGTTCTAACGAACGATTGATTGGCTGATTCTCCGAGTTGGCGAGATGTTTTAAAGCGTACAATTAAGAAGTCGTAAGCGAGCGCTGATTTCACATTGAATAAATAAAACAATAACAATCTCCTGAAGACATGATGAAGAAGAACACGAAAATAAATGACTATTTTGCTGCGAAATGTAGAAAAAGTGAGTCGAGTGGAATTATAGACGATGTATGGCATTTTGTTTGTTTTTCATTTTACGTGTCGGAACTGACGATATGTTTTAGCTGTTCATAATCTCGTTGAGATTTGGTCCCGGACTCCGGGAATACATGCATCATTAAAAAGCTCCGGGCCGGAGCTTTGTTCTGATGCATGTATTCCCTCAAAATTTAACGAGATTAATCTGCTAACTCGTAGTCTAGATATGGTTCCTTGAAATAAAATGCATTGGAAATCATGCTCCTTGACTCAAAACTCGTTCAATGTTAATGGTTATTTGTGAACAATTTCTTTCATGATTTTAATTGTTGCATGGTTTCATGTCTTTTATAAATGAACCATACCTTCTGTTTAAGGTAGAAATTTAATGATTTTGGTGAATTGGGAATAAAAAAATGTTAGTTTATTTTTTATTGAGACTGCAAAATATACCTGTGTTTTAGGTGCTACTTACTGTATATATTACTACATGTATGGCACTATACGTACATGTATTGTAACACAGGAAAAATTTATACAGTGTTATACATATAGGATCATTTAAAACGGTAAATGTAAAAAAAAATTCATTTTGTCAACAACAACAAAAACACAGGTATATTTTTGGTCTGCACTGCATGAACTTGTTAATGTTTTTGATGTTAGTTTTGTTAAACAGTTTCAGATTATTATTTCCAGAAGAATTGATGAACAGGATACATCCGAACTGGCTTACAGTTACTGAAACGTGAGAATATGGTACGTCATATTGATTTCTCACTTGTGATTTCTATTATCTGATATCAGGTTATTGAAAATAAAACCATGTGTCAAACCAACATGCAACAGTCTGTTAAAAATAATTTAAAGATATAAATCTTTAGAAATTGAGTCTACTAATTCTGCAGTTATGGTAGTGTTAAAAATAATTTAAAGATATAAATCTTTAGAAATTAAGTCATCTAATTTTTGAATCCTTAATTCTTTTCTTTTTTTTAAATTTAATAACAGAGCATGATATATGATATGATTTCTTTCTTTCAGTAAATGAGGGTCAAAGTATAGCAGAACAGACAGAAAATAGAACATCAGATGCCACATTACAGCAGAATGATGACAATGTGGATTTGACACATAAAGATGCCACAACCAAAGCTCAGTCACAAAGTCAAGAGAAAGAAGTATATAACTCTGAGAGATCGTCAAAAAATATAAATGATTCTGCAGATAAACGACAGACAGAAATAGAATGTGACAGGCAGAAGGAAATGCTAGCTGCACTGTTTAATCTAGAAGAACAGAAAATCCACCACTATTCCCTATGTAAAGACACATGTACTGGCTTGTCATTACAAGACCCTCAGAAAAGTAGTAAAGATAAACATAGATTCAAACACGGAATGATAATTGATCCAAGTACCAGCTACAGTGAACGAACTGGATTATGGTGGTTAGTTTACAAAGAGTCTGACGGAATGTATATGCCTGATATGCAAAAGACATTGTCATTTTAAAGCTGAAATATACTGCACTAAACCAGCAACACGATATAGGAAAGAAGCAATTTTAGACCATGTGAGCTCAAAGAATCACAAAGCAGCAGAACTTGAAGAACTTGTCAAAAAAATTTCACCATTTGAAAAAGATCTGCAGGAGAAGAAACAGTATGCTGATGAAGTTTATGATGCTGCATTCAAAAGTATGTACTGGATAGCTAAAGAGGAATTACCAAATAATAAATTT
Organism: Bathymodiolus brooksi; assembly: GCA_963680875.1. NCBI lineage: Eukaryota > Metazoa > Mollusca > Bivalvia > Mytilida > Modiolidae > Bathymodiolus > Bathymodiolus brooksi. The sequence goes on from OY804584.1 coordinate 99,239,060, forward strand.
GTATCACTTATAAATTTAATTGAAAGATTAGGAGTACAAAAAATGAAACATTTCAACCACAGAGGAATGGGATCGATCAGAGAAATGATGATAACTATTGGAGATGTAATCCAAGAAGACCTTGTACTACAGAAACTTAGAGACGCTAAAACATTTGGGATGATGATCGATGATGTAACGGACATTACAAATACAGAGCAATGTGTTTGTTTTGTGCAGTATGTAAGCAAAGATGGTATGCCAAAGGTACAGTTTTTATTTATCGAAGATGCTCTGAAAAACTCGAATTCTGTGAATGCTGAAACTTTAGTCAACATTGTACACGATAAAATGGATTCATTTGGTCTTGAAAGGAGGAAGTTAGGAAGTTTATGTACAGATGGGGCATCAGTTATGATTGCAAAAAATGGTGTAGCTGGAAAGTTGAAGAATGAAAACCCGCAATTAATAAATATACACTGTATTTGCCATAAACTGGCTTTGGCATGTGTCCAAAACAATGATGATGTCCAGGTGATCAAACAAACACATCTGTATCTTACCCAGTTGTGGAAATACTTTGAACATTCTGCAAAGCGTACTGCTCTATACCTGAAAGTTCAGGAGGAAACTAAGAAAATTCAGTTGACAGAACAAGCCAAAAAGATTGTTGGGAAAAAGCTGAAGAAAGCATGCACAACCAGATGGCTCTCATTCGACCATTCGATAGAAGCTGTTCATGCTGACATAATTTCTATTTTAAATACACTCAATATCCTTGGTGAAAAGGACACAGCGGCCTTTGGACTTTTGCAAAGAATGAAAGGATATTCATTTATAGCATCGGTATATGTACTGCGAAGTGTTTTGCCCATACTTTCTAGCCTGAGTAAAGTATTCCAAAGTGGAACCATAGATTTTAGTCACATATGTCCATCACTTCAGTTTACAATTGACAAATTAAAGGAGATAGCTGATAACCAAACACCAATTGTGGAGCTGAAGAAAGATTTGAGTGAAGGAGGGAGATTATCTGAACTGCAACTCAATGCTACCGAAAATCAAATCGAAAAGACATCTTCTATGCTTAGAAAGTACACTGAATCTTTAATCAGTAACATTGAAAAGAGATTTTCAGATTCATTAGAAATTCTGAAAGCTTTTGACATATTCAATCCATTTTCTGTTCCAGAAAGAGAAACACTTGAATTTACAGTCTATGGTAATGAACACATTGAAACTATGATAAATCATTTCTTTAAAGATTTGGAAGATTTCAAGAAAGAAGAAATAAGAGTTGAGTGGAAGAAGCTCAAATATAATTTTCTACAATGGAAGAAAGAAATGACCCTTGTATCAGAAGAACATGATTCTAAATCTCCAGTAAAACTGAGTCCAACCCAAAAAGTTCTGCAAAAGATCCTGCAGAAAAGGGTAGACTTTAATGTATTTTTTCCTCATCTTGTCTTTCTGGCAGAAGTATGTCGAAGCATTCCAGTGTCAAATGCATGGCCAGAAAGGGGAACAAGTACAGTAAAGCGCTTAAAAACTCGATTTCGTAGTCGTCTGAAACAGGACATGATGATGAGTCTAATGACGATTGCCATAAATGGACCAGAAATCGGCAAAGAAAATGAAATAGTTAAGACATCAGTGCAAAAATGGAGAAGCAACAAAAACAGACAGAAATTACCAAAGCCTGTAAATCAGAAAGACACCGTGTGTGCTACAGAGGAGAATCAAATAGAAACTGTTGACAATTCATGCCAAACAGACTTCCAGCTGCAGTCAGAGTCTGAAAATGAATCAGCAATTGTACGAGAGGAAATTAGAGCCGTTGCTAAATCTTTCCTGCTTGATACATGGGACACGATCAGAGAAGAATTAGAGGAGGAGGACTATGACAGTGATAGTGATTTAGAATAACTTTATAAATCAGTCAATGTTAATTCCTTTCCATTAAATTGTCTTAATGAATCCAATGGCACTTTGTTTTTATGGTCAATCCTGATTATGCTGGATGGTGCAAATGTATTCATTTGCAATGTACAAAAAAACAACAACAAATTTGAAAGGAACTAGCTTTATGTAAAATACTTATGTACAAAAAAAAACATAAAATATGGAAAAATGTCATTAATAGGGAGAAAACAAGATAATTCAAGGAGAAAACAATATAATTCAAATTTCAATATTTTTTTGGATACATCTTTCCACCAGCCCATGAATAATCTTGGCTGAAGTCTGTAATCTGAAATATTCCAAAAAGAAATTGGTGAAATCTGTACTCTGAAAAGAAAGTTAATGGGATTTTTCTTTCAAAAACACTTAATGATTTGCAGTCTCTGAAGTACAATTTTTGGTCCACAAAATGCTAGATTTCAGGACCCACCACCAGGCTTTGCCCTGGACCGACTGGGACCCTCAGGCCCCCGGCCTATTTTTTTAGGTACCTCCTAAAATTTAAGAAGTACCTCCTGTTATAAAAAACTTTGAAACCCCCGATTATTGCAGAAAAAGATGGGCGTATCTTGGCTGCTCACTGCACATGCATGGCAGGCCTTGGAGAAACATGCACCCATGTAGCAGCATTGCTTTTTGCTGTTGATGCAAGTGTAAAGTTAAGAGATTCGAAAACTGTTACAGACGAAAAATCGTATTGGCTCCTTCCAACATCAGTGAAAGGCGTCTCATACAAAGAGATAAGGGAGATGGATTTCACGTCAGCTAAAACAATGAAGAAAAAATTAGACCGCAAACTTGATTCAGCTGGAGATACACCATCTAGTCGTTCGTCCCAAAAGCAAAAAACAAACATTCCAGATCCAACAGATGATGAGCTGGCATCCTTTTTCAAAGCTCTAAATGAAACAGGATCAAACCCTGCTATAATAGCACTAGTGCCAGCATATTCAGAGGCATACGTGCATCAGCCTATGCAAGAAGATTTTCCAGATGTCTTAACAGAACTAAAGGATGATGATGCTGTTGAACTTAATTACAGTGAACTGCTTAAAAAATGTCAAAAAATTACAATCGGCAGAACAAGCAAAAGCAGTTGAACTTGCTACCCATGAACAATCAAATTCTAAGTTATGGTATCGATTCCGTGCTGGCAGGATAACCGCTTCAAAAATGAAAACAGCATGTTGCACAGATCCCACCTTACAGGCCTCGACATTAACGTTTGTCCGATTGCCCAGTACCAGTGAAAACTGACGTCGGACAAGTAGATCTTGTATTACGGTTGTCCGACGGCACAAGTGAAAAAATCCCCAAACGTGCCGGTACAACGGACAAATCTATTTCCACTGGTATAAAATACTGGGTGTGTTGTATAAAAGAGCCCTGTTTGATCTCCAATTTGTCCATAATTTATTTTGATTAAAACTAAAGTGAAATGCCAGATCAAAACTCTTTTATTGTGTATCATATATCGTTCCTCCATGCTTTGATGAAGTTCAAGGACGTTGACAAAATTAAAATCACAATCTCAGAAACGCTTTAATGAACGGAAATATCAATATTTGAAATATAAGAACAAGAATCAGTCCGGAACGGACACGTAAAAATTATCGGATATCAATTTGGCGCCAAATTTAAACTTGTCTTTTGTGCAACATACGATAGAGGACTTGATTTAGGCTTTTGGGAAATATTGAAACCTTTGAAATGGACAAATATTACAAGCTTTTTCCTGATCTGGTTGAAAAGATCCGCTAAAATTTTTATTTCACGGTGAATTTAAATAAAATACTTTGCTTTATTTATATCACAGGCACTTGTTTCTGGTAAAGAAAATATACCTAGATATTGGTATATATAGTATCTAGGTATATATTTTTTACCAGAAACAAGGATTTATATAACACAAATATGAGTTATTACAATTTGTGTGGTATTTGATCACAACACAGTAATATTTCAAAAGGAAAAGGGGGTGGGGGTACATATAAAAATCACTGGTATGCAAGACTCCAATCAAGGTAGACAGAAATAAAAAATGTGACATTGAATATATGTCCTTACGGTAGTTATGAATAAAAAAAACCCAGAACAAATCAGTTCAGGCAGCTTTAACTATTTACTAAATTTGGGCAGGGTACATGTAACGTCAGAGTTCAGAGGGGTCGCGAAACAATGTTTCAATTAATTGCAATTGACTTCTCCCAGAAGTCTCCCCACTTCTCTCTGTTGTCTCCCACTTTTCCCTGTGAGCTCTGAAAGAGAAGTCTCTTCACCCCCTAATTTGAAAGTAGTGGGAGCCCTGGATAATTATTCTCTAGTTTTTGTAATTTTTATTAATTTTTTCGGACAACTAAAAGATTGAGTCGGACAAGTACTTTTTTTAGTTAGTTGTCTGAAGGGACAAGTTGAAAAATATGTTAATGTAGAGGCCTGCCTTACCATCGCAGACATTGATAAAAACTGTATGTTACCCAGAAAGCTATACATTTTCATCAAGTGCTACAGTATGGGGATGTCAACACGAGAAGTATGCTCGGGATATTTTTGTTGATAAATTAAAAGACAAACATGAAAATGTAAAATTAGATGAAGTAGGGTTCTTCATAAATCCAAATGTTCCTTTTATCGGTGCATCACCAGATGGAATGGTGACATGTGACTGTTGTGGAGATTAAGTGCCCATTTTGTAAGAAAGGAGACAGTTTAGATGATGCTAGCAGTGATAAACGTTTTTATCTGATAAAGGGCAGTGTTGACAAGCTTAGGCCAAAAAAAAAAATATGTGTGTTTACGGTCACCCGACCTACCCTAATTTTTGCTAGCGACCCTATGCATTTTTACACAGAATTCGGATAACCATTTTTGTTGTTTAACCAGCAGCAATGTTTTATTTATTCAACTGCTAGCTTTTTGTCGAAATTGAGAGCAAAGAAGGTAGAAAAACTGCATAATTCGTCATTTTACCGGAATTTTCGAAAATTGAATACCGGAATCGGATTCCTGAACCGGGAACTACTATTTCCGGTTTTGTCTATAATAAAAAAAAAAAAAAAAAAAAAATAATCCCGACCGACCGACCCTAAATTTTTTTGACATGTGACAGTAAACACACATATATTTTTTTTTGGCCTTAAGCTGGATACTAAGCACATGTATTACTATCAAGTACAAACGCAGCTTGGTGTATGTCAGATTGAATCTGGTTACTTTGTTGTTTGGACCGAAAAGGATCTACACATTGAGCAAATAATGTTCGATAATAACATGTGGAAAGAAATTTGTGAAAAGTCCAGGCATATTTTTGTAACTGCAATTTTTCCCGAACTAGTTGGAAAGTTTTACTCTCGTCTACCATTTAGTCAACTATTGTCGTCAGTTGAAAACCATGTTAAGCCAAAAGTGAAGTCAAGAGAGAATACTGAAGAACTTTGGTGTTTTTGTGCACAAGTAGAATCAGGCAGTATGATTTGCTGTGACAATGAAGAATGCCCAATACAGTGGTATCATTATTTGTGCCTTGGTATAAGCTGTGCACCAAGGGGTAAATGGTATTGTCCTGATTGTCGAAAACTTTCGAAATTTAGACCCAAAACGTGGCCACAAAAAAGTTTCTGTCTGAAAGTTTGTCTTTGTTTCTCTTATTTATTTTACATAAATTCTATTAAAAATTGTTTTTAATGTTTTCGTATGTCCATTATGTGATCATGCAAAAGAACGGGTATGAAGTTATGTAAAGGAGAGAAAATCTCAACTAGATTAACACGACGGGTGCCACTAGTGGAGCAGGAACTGCTTACACTTCCGGAGCACCATTTTAGGAGGTATCTTAATATAGCTGTAACCGAGAAATTCTTGAAATCTGTTCTTTTTCGCCAAATCCATAATATTTGAACAGGGAGAAAAATTAAGCTGATGGGCATTTTATGTAATACATAAAAAATGAATGTTTGCAATAAATAACGTAAGTGGCTGCAAATAATTTTAGAAAAATTGATTTCCTCTTTACAGCTATATTGAGATACCTACTAAAAAGGGAGGTAACTCTTACAAAACCATCATTCTGCAAGTTGGGAATTTGAACCTGAAATACAACACGTAGTAACTACTAAGATCATGAATTGTAATAATTTACTTGAAATCTACTACTGAATCGCACAACACACAAAACCTATTTTGTCAATCAATGTCAAATTTTCATCTTCTTTACAAACTAAAAAATCCACAGGAAGAGGCCCATTTAGAATTGTGTACTTTTGACGCACAGTTCCTATTACCTGTTCTACATGTATTCTAACATGTGCAATCTTGCGAGTTGTTTCCAAGTCAATTGGTGCCAGCTGAGATTTTCCCTTTGTGAATGAGGGAATTTTAACTTGAGCCATCATTGACCCAACACTATCCTGTATGTCAAATCCACGGTCGGCTAATATTAAATCACCAGGGAAAATGTTATTGAGAAAGCCAGAATGCTCACTAATGTGCTTGTCACTAACTCGTCCTCCCCATGCTTTTGAGATAAAAGATGCTGTTCCTTGCGGTGTAATTCCTATTAAAAATTTCACTGTATTATGGTGCTTATAGGAGAACCATGTTTCAGCTCAAGCTTTTAAATTTGAAGGTCTATCAATAAACACTTCAAAACAGTCAATTATCACTGCGCATTTTGTTCCAAAATGTTTCCTGAACTGCATAGGCATTGATTTTTTTAATTCCTCTCTGGATGGCCAAAAAACAAGCGGTTTCATTCTTATGTACATTACATCAATAACATCAGTAATTACTCTTGATACTGTTGCAACTGAAATCTTAAATTCATATGACAAAAATAAAGCTGTCACATTTAATCTCAGACGCATTAATGTCAGGATCAACATTTTAAATTTCCTTATGGGTGATTTTCAAAAAAATGAAGACTTCATTTTCAGAGAATAATTTGAATATTAAATGATATGAAAGAAAGGTAAATATCTTAAAACAAGCACAATGGTAACAGTTATCTTCATGCAAAGTGTCATGGAGATTGCTCTTCCGGTTAAAACGTTATCCTCTAAAAACTGGTCAAATTTGTCAGGAGTGTGACGTTTTAGTGTGACAAACTTTAAATTGCCTTAACTTACCTCGATGATAAAAAAATTAAATAAAAAATATATTAAAGAAAGATGGGATTCTATAATTTCGTACCATTTTACTTCAAATATCTAGATGTTTTGTGACCCTATGATTTTGCGACAAAAAATTATTCTATTTTTTAAATTAGTGTACGTGAATAAATTTAACTTGGAAAATTGTACAAATGTCAAATTAAACCTTAATAGTTTTTCATTGTTGAGACCAATTAGTTCAGAAAAGTCAAAATATGTTGTAAAAAAACATTAGTTATAATAATTTAGTAGTATTAGACTGGATGAATATGATAGTTGTAAAATTGGGCTTGCATAAGGAGAGACACAAAAAATGTCAGGAGTGTGACATTTTATCTTAGTTGTATAATACTATGTTGTATGCTTTAATAGTTCACAATTTTCTTTATTTTCCAAAAGCTCCAGACCCAATCAAAGAAAAAAGTTGGAAATAGCTCCGATATATGACATATCATAGCTAGGAAATCAAAATAACTAATGTCAGGAGTGTGACACTTTTAATAGGCATATCTTTTATATAACAAAAATAATAAACCATGCTTCTACAAACTTCCACAATGTTTTCAATTTAATTACATATAAACAATAAGTAATAATTATAGTATTTTTGTATATTGCATGACACCTTTCTCATAATAAGTGATGATAAAGGGTTATATTTTCTTAAAACATGTCAAAATATGGATTTTTTTCTAAATGAAAAATTGATGTATGTTGCTTTAGATAAACAGAATACTTACTTTAATATATCTTGCCTTTCATAAAACATTTTCATTCTTTTGATAGCATTTTTGAAAATTTTTCATTCAACAGTAATATGTCACACTCCTGACATAAAAACATTAAATGTCGATTGCAATTGCAGTAGGAAGTTTTTTTGCAGAGTAAATTATGAGAATCATGGGGAAACTAATTTGAAAACCACTAAGAAGTAATTTTATACTAAGAAAAGATAATCTATTACTAGTTTTAATAAATTTCAAATCCATTTTTGATGAGATAAATTCCTAAAGGGCAAATAATTAGCACACTAATCATTAGAAAAAACAAAAACATAATTTTGAATCTTTTAATATTTACTGTTAACTGTAAGAAATATAAGCTTTTGAAGAAATATAACTTTTAGTTTGGAAAGAATAAGTTGGTTATATTATTTTCAGCTCGACAGGTTTATTTTCGAGAGGGAGTCAGGAGTGTGACAATTTTATTTAAGAAATAGATTATTTTGTAAGCATATAGCCTCCATAAAACTGCTTGTAATTGTCTCAGGGAATTATTTAATTCTCAATAAGCACTATACTCTTGAAAAGATGTATAAATGGTTGAAAATTGAGTTGTCATTATTTATAATTATGATAGTATAACTTAGAATATGATTGAAATAACATCATAACAATGCAAAAATAAAATATATTCAAGGGAAACCTTTTTTCAGTCAAAATAGATTAAAAAAGTTATTGTGACCAACAATGATTGCATTTAGCTTGATATTTGGTGTATTTATCTTTTGGAAAAATGTGTCAGGAGTGAGACAAAACATCAAAAAATGGACAGTATTTTCATTTGGTTACCTCTAGTAGAGATGCCGACTTCGTTATTTTGGCCGCCATTTTGTTTTCCGGTAGCTGCTTTTACATGAAAATGCAATATTTTGATGTCAAATTTTTACAGATAAAACTATATAAAGATATAATTTTTTTACATTAATTAATTATCTAAACATTGTTTAAAATCTATAAAAAAATTTGTTTCTTTTGATATGGAATCGTTTAGATCTAACGTGTTAGAATCGGAATCGCTGTTTTCGGAATTTTACATTCGCGGCACGGTTTTTTTCACCACGCTCCCCCTTTTCAATGCCTTGCCCGGCATGTTCCTGACGTTATATAGTTCCATAATTATTATCCAATTAAAGCGCAGATTCGTAGCTTGCACATGGTCACAGTCGCTTCCGTTTTCCTGCGCATGCTAAACGGGAAATGGTCTTCTGAAAAGTTTTAAGATGAACAATTCAGTGAAAAATTTGGAGTAGCGTTCTCCGATGGCGATATTTGTATTTTTCATTATAATATCAACATAGGAAACATGCCAACTCAACCCTATTAGATCGGGAACACGGCTGATTTTTCGTATTTAAAACACCCCTGAAGCTAAACATCATGTCTGAAGAAGAACGTCGCACGTCATCCCTGGAAGTGAAAAATATTTGTAACGTCAACGACGCTGACACAGCTGTTATCGTAGCCGTAGGTATGTATAAACCTTGATATCAATGTTTTAAACGTACGATTTATTTTTTGCATTGCTTCTTTTTAAGTAGTTTATGAAAAACTTCTTGTCAATTCATAAATACTTCCAACTTACGTTCAAAACAAAAGACGAAAAGTAAACAAACCAAAAAAAAAAGGGGGGGGGGTGTAAATAGAGATGAAAGTTTTCCTCTTTTCTTTAAGGAAAATATTTGGAAATAAAATGTTTCAAGCTAGGTCCAAACAGCTAGAAAATGAGGGTATGACTGAGCACTAGAAATTAGGAGTTTCCTCTTTTTCATCAGTCAATACATAATATTTGTTTTTTATATTATAGTCTTCACTCTTCAGAAAGTTAATTCTATTCATATTCTGGGTGGTGTACTGTGACAACTTTTCAAAAGCTTTGTTTTTGTTTATATATTCAAAGCTTTTTTTTTTTAAAGTTGGTACATGAATTTGAGCTTTTAAAACAGACATTTTGGTTAGATGTGAGAAGAAATATTCTGCTCTATTATCTTCAGGTTTGAGGGTATAGTGCAGAAAATTTCTTCGAAGCCAGGTCTAAAAAAATGTTATTGCATATTTATATGTTGCGTTATTTTTATTCAACATGGGAAAATATATTTTAATCGTGAAGAAGTGGCTTGTCTTGATGTATAGTTGTCTGCAACTCAATAAATAATGTGGCGGAGAAATCATTAGGTATTTCTGCATCTGAAAATGCCTCACTTTAGAAGTAAAGACTGAACATTGGAAGAAAGAAAAATACTAGTCTTGATTTAATTTCATTTTTGCATTTGAAACCTTCTCTTTAAGGGGCAGTTGTGATCGTATGGTAGTTGGATTTACAACTACATATGCAATTAGTGCCTACCACAATCAGGAGTTCTAGTCCGGTTCGAGGTGCACTCGATACAGCATTATGTAATAAAGTTTGTCAGAGATTTGCGGAAGGTCTGGTCTTCTCAGGCTAGGGTACTTTAGATCTTGAAATGAAATTAATTTTTTTGTAAGCATCACATTATAATGATCTTTTGTATTTGGCATAATTAAATTCAGTATTTAGTTTTTGTTCTCTGCAGGTCAATCACTTCTGCATGATCTGCTACAGAATTCCAACCAGTCCAGCACAAGTGAGCTGAATGATATTTGTAAACAGTACTTGATGTCACATGCCATCAACAGAGATATGATCTACTGTTTGTTAACAAACAAGGATTATACCGGTTAGTTTTATTTTATGAAAGTTATCACATCAATTGGTGAGATGTATATATATATATATATATATGGGTCAGTGTAATGTTTGCTGTATATATATATATTATACAATTATAGTCTTTTGCTGAGGTTTTTATGGACCTTAAAAATGATATTCACCGAAGCCTTTAGGCTGAGGTGAATATTGATTTCTAAGGTCCATAAAAACTCGTATTGACCGATACAAAAGACTGTAATTGTTTTATTACATTAAAATGAAAAGTGAAAGTGAAACCAAGACAATATGAAATTAATCACTTCATTATGACGTCATACATAATGCAATGGAAAACGAAAGTGAAACCCAAGTCAATACAAGTTTTAATCAAGTAATATCAAATTTTACGGAATGTCAGGTGACAGCATGATAGCCAATAAAATTGCTTAAATAAAATCATTATGTAATATATATATATATATATATATATATATATATATATATATGGGTCAGTGTAATGGTTGCTAACTACAGATAAGAAGAAAAGTGGTTTTTTTCTTTGTCTTTTGCATGGGATGATGAATTCGTGGCCAGAATAACAAGATGTGACAAGTGACATTAAAACCAATACATCAAACTATTTATCATTTATTTTATTGATAAGCCATGGTACTTTTAAGGAAAAATAGATAAGACCAATGAACAAAAATACCAGTGTTTCTACTAATATTCTCGAAAAGGGGAAGGTAGTATAAGTAGACAAAACATATATAATATATTTTTACCTACATTGTAGGTTATACAGAACAAGGATCTGACTTTAACTTTGTCCAAAAATGTCAATAAAAACTTGAGACACGAAAAGTTGGGGTCAATACTAAAAATTTGAAACACTGGTAAAAAATTTTGCTTAAAAACATTGTGAATTTATATTTATTAAAATAGTACTAGTAGTTATGAAATGATAATATGTAGTTAGAACTGTTTCTTTGTGGTCCCTTCTGGTTTTTTTCCAGTTCACCTGACAGTATGCTTTGCTGGTCAAAGACATGTGATCCAAGCTGGCCTTGGGATATTACCTGAACTTAGGACTGCAGCCTGCAGGATAATTTACAGCTGAGTCCATAATTTATATCAAAATTAAATATTCAATAAAGAGATTAAAAATGTTGCTGGCCAACATTTTGTCTTCATTAGTTGTTCTGGTTCATTACTAATACACTATGTTGAAAATTTCATTAATATTTTTCTTTACAGATGGTTGGGAGTTCTGGTCTCTATTGAAGAATAATTTATTATATATTTAGTTTTACATGTAGCTGGACTTATTCAGACCACAATACATGTGACAATAGATGATGTATTTAAAAAATACACCAGATATTTCCTAAATAATAAATGAATGAACTTAATATTTTGTTGTTGTTTTCATTGAACATGTTTTAAGAAGCAAATTAGAATAGTAATGAGCAAGACTGAAACTTTGACATGGAGTCGGAGAGTTGGGTTATGGTGTTTAATGCCACTTTCATTTTCAACAATATTTCAGTTATATTGTGGTGGTCACTTTTATTGGTGGCGTAAACCAGAGTACCTGGAGAAAACCACATACCTGTTGCAAGTCACTGACGAATTTTATCACACAATAATGTGGTATCAAGTTCACCTTAAGTTACCATGAGCGGGATTCGAACGGCATGGAGAGTAAGACTGAAACAAATTTACTTGCTCAAATTGCAATCAAGGGAAACCTGAATATAAACAGCATCCTATATAAACAACATAAACTTTATTTTAAATAAAGTTCCATATGTAGCCTTTCGTAGGAAATGTGTAAAGCGTGCAAATAATATCCATCTATTTTAAACACAAGCTGGTCTTAAGGAAGTTTAGTTTAGAGGTGTTTCACTATCATGCTTGTTGGGTGATTGTTGCATATAACATCACTTTCAGCAATTGTACAGCTACATCATGATAGCAAGACATTGAGGTAGGAAAGCAAAAACACCTACAAATGTATATATATATATATATATATATATATCAAGCTGACCAGTTAAACTTTCGGCAAGTGGTAGTACTAGGTGTCTGGAATCTTCACCCCACGGGGGGATTACATATTGGTATGAAAAGTATTCAGTTTAATTTATTAGTTACTTGAGGTTATAGATTATTAAAATATCTTTAATTTGATACCTTGATGATCAAATTCTGACTAGAAACAATAGAGTAATCATAAAAAACGTAAATTTGAGCAACAAATTTTAAAGCAATGGCAGCCATTTTGTTTTCAAAATGGTCACCAATATGACAATTATTCCTTAATAAAATGCTAAAACAAATAAGAGGTCATTGGTACAAATCTCCATATCCATTTTTTCAGTGATATTAATTATATTGATAAAAAAAATTATCAAATTATCTTGGAACAGGTTCCCTGTTTGATGAATTTTATGAAAAAATGGCGGCCATTTTGTGCAGATATCATTTTTAGTTTAGGAAATATGAAGCTTTTTGTGTCATTTTCCCATATAACTGCTGTGAAATGGTGCCATTCTCAAATAGTGTTGAACACTAATTGCACACCCACCTTTATGGATTCATAATTCCACAAAAAGATGTAAAAGGTGATTCATATGTTATAATTGCACACAAAACAAGTATTTCTACACACAATTTCTTCTATTATGATGTCAGATAAGTTATTTTCTGACAAAATTATGGCAATGTGAGCCATATGGACCTTTCGGTCAAGATCAAAAGTGGCTCCGCCATACATTTTGGACAGTAAAACAAATAGCAAATATTACTTCAAGCATGTTCAGTTTCATTTTTCTGACAGAATAACTTATAATCTATGGGAAAAAACAAAAGTAGAGACATTATCTGCTGTTTACATAAAAAATCAGAACTCTAAGACAGTCATTAAAACCATTATTGATGGCGGCCATCTTTGGAAAATTATCGACCAAAAATAGGCAATTTCAGATGCTCATAACTTTTGAACACTTCATCCGATTTTTACAAATGAAGGCTCAAAGTTCTTCTTAGATTGAGCTCTATCTAATGGTTCAAAAACAGCAAGCATCCCCTGTAATTGATTTTTGACTGGCATCTCTACCTCTAGTTTATACCACCAATGATCAACTTAACTTAAATTTTGTTATATTTATTAGGCATATATAAATAATTGATTTACAACTATTAAGCCTCATTAGATCATATTTTTTATACTTGAATGAAAACTTTAATTACCAGATTTTTAAAATATACAGTAAAAATAGTGTTTCTTTGATATACTGAAACTGTTTTCTCATGATATATACAAAGTTTGGTACCAAAATGTGCCTATTTCATATCATTATCAAATGGAAATACATTTAGGTCTTTTACCATACCCAAACGAAAATGATACCTCTGAGGAAGTAAGTCTGTATTTGTTATCATTTTAACACTTTGTTGCTAATAAAAGTTGAAAAAAATATTTGTGTCTTCATATATTGCTCTGAGCAACTGAATCTGAAAAATATATCATATTGACATTATTTTACGACCAAAATTATGTCAATTTGTCCAATTTGAAATTTCACCCTCTATGTCACACAAAGTCTTCATTTTTTTGAAAATCACCCTTGTGGACTTTTTCACTGGTATATAAGACTCCAAGTATGAGAATAAAGACTTGAGAATTTCAAATGTTGGCAGTCCAGTGTAATACAGTACTTTATCATTTTTCCCCGTGAAAGCTTCCTGCTCATATTTTTGTGACACTCTTTGAATTTGGGCATTTAGGTCAATGTTTTCTGTTCTTAGTTTTTGCAGCTCACATGTCATAGAGTCTATCAGATCACCAGTAACCTGTGTTTGAATTTCAGTTCCAGTTTCATCATCACTTTCCTCTGAATTACTGCACATGTTTGTTGACTGCTGTAAAAGTAATAATGAATTGGCAGTATCACTATCCTTCTTTTTTGCAGTAGTTCTCTCTTGTCTCCGTATGTATCGAGATATATCTGGCGACAGAGGGTTCTCACTGGTTGATGAATTTTCTTTAGTTGGTGTCGGTAACATGGCAGCAGTTGGAACCCAGTCAGGATGGTCTTTTTGATATAGACCTGCACTTTTTCTATAATCGGTATAAATCGGTTGAAAAAAATAATCAGCTCATTGTCATGTAGCTGAAGTTAAATTTGAGCTCATTTTGATTTACAATAAAGCAGCAATGGACAATTGAAGAAATTTCTATTTTTAGTAACAGCAGCCATCTTGAATGGAGGGTGGAGCTGTCGGACACAATTTTGAAATGGGACTACCCAAGGACTATCCCAGCCAAATTTGGTTTAATTTGGTTCAGCGGTTTCAGTGAAGAAGATTTAAATGTGATCTTTTATCAAAATATGCCTAATTTGCATAATCTACAGGGTTTCAGCTGGATTTTTATTATACTAAGGTTAAATGACATAACTCATATAAATTCCTCAGGCCTTTTGTCCTGAAAGGCACTTATTCAATAGGTCAATTGTGTCAATTAATAATACATAATATTTTTCTTAAATCTGAGATATTTTTTATGATACAATGTGCACAACACAAATATTTCATTCATGAAATTTGTAGATCCAAGTACATATCCATATAACTTATCTTTCAGAAATGGCTTCCCTATTCTTATTTCCCTAACTCCTACATATCCAAATAACTTATCTTTCAGAAATGGCTTCCCTATTCTTATTTCCCTAACTCCTACATATCCATATAACTTATCTTTCAGAAATGGCTTCCCTATTCTTATTTCCCTAACTCCTACATATCCATATAACTTATCTTTCAGAAATGGCTTCCCTATTCTTATTTCCCTAACTCCTAATTAAATCCTATCATGTCAAATTTACAAGTTTTAATGCAAATAAAGCATGTATACCTGTTTATTTAATACAATTACATGTATTTGTTTGTCATACATGTATGCATTGTACACCTTTAATTTGAAATAAAATGCTGAAAGCTGTAGCAGTACGCAAATATCTTGACACAGTTTAAAATTTAAATTTCATCATTTGAATTTCAAATTAATTTCACACTTACCAAGGTTGCCGATGACTAATGATGCTCATTCTTAAATCAAAATACTACTTACTTTTCATAAACTAAAGCCTTGAACAGTGACCATTCATTTCCTATGTCTGACACATTTACTTTTTTGTCTAATACTGCACTGAAATGCGCTTTCAGAATCTCTAGTTCTACATCACCATAATCTAAAGAAATTTAATCAGAATTTAGTTCTTACCCTAATTTCAAAATCATAAGATCAGTAAATCAATTAAAATGTATTATTATCATTGATTCATTATGACTTTTTAACTGTCTGCATTATTTTTTTGCTAAATGTTTATTTATATTAATGTAAAATTAATTATTTTTCTTACATTCTGAGGCAAGCAATATAAATATTCACTTAAACTTTAACTGTCTTATTTAGAACTTAAGTTAACACGGATACATTTCTGTAATCATTGGCAAATTTCCGTTTTCGTTTCATTTATTCATCTTTTTTCTCAAAATTATGATTAACATTAATAAATTGATAAGAGTGTGGTGAAAAGCAAAAAAAACCAGCAAATACTGAACTTGAAACTTAATAATAAATAATAGCAAGCATAAAACATTAACAATAAAAAACAAATGCAAAGATAAAAAAAAAATCAACAAAATAAAAATTAGTTCATTGACCTGACTACAATTTAAAAGAAAATGAAATTTAAGATTTGTCATGAAACAGGAAAAAAAACTAATATAGTATTAGTATACTAATCATAATGTAAATTATAATATCTCGTGTCAATGAACTTATTTTGTGTAAAATAAAATATTTTAACAGCAAAACAGTAAGGAACATTTTGTAAACCTAAAATACTGGAGGATCCAGGGTTAGGCCAATTTGTTAAATTACTGATTGAAGTGGCATTGACAACAGGCAAATTCATGTTGTCAGAAGGAAATCTGACTTCCATAGCCTTTAGTATGCGGCTCATGAATTCCTTCCATAACTTTAAAGGGTCAACTCCATTCCCCTTAAAAACTATTTTCTCTCCTTGATACTTGCCTTCACTTTTAATTAAAAGTGCTTCCTAAGTTCCTTGACACTGTCAGCTGAGGTACTACAATTCAGTTCATCGGGACTAAATTATATTTTAAAGTAGGCTGAATAAGTGTGTAAAATTATGTGTTTTACATTTCAGTAAATTTCACATTTGTTTAATGTTGGTTAAAACTAAAAGTTGTGGTATGACAGAGAATAAAATCAAATTCTATTTAGTATTTATCAGTATTAGTTATAATTAATATCTAGACTTACATTGGTTAAAACATATTATTTTACATACTTTTCGATCAGCTGGGTAAACAGAGTCTTTGTTACTGTAACCCTTCTAAGGGCATCTGCCAGACTAATACCCCTCTGTTGCAGAAATAGTGAAAACTTTACTAAATGGTCAACTACATCCTGCAACAATAATGAATCGGTGCAATATAGCTACACTATTTATTATGATATTTATTTTTATCACATTTGTATTTATAAATTATAAGTTTCATGAAGACTTCAATAATCACATGATTGAGCATTGCATATGATCACTATTTACATGCATCAAGACAACTGAACTACATGTAGAGTAGTAAAATAATAATGTAGATACATTTGTACCTCAAGAAATGTGAATAATTTTCCATCATGATTATGGAAAATAAAGATGACTTAAAACTAATCGTGTTAACTAAACAATTATGATAAAAATTAGGTAAAATTACAATAATAACCTTCAAAATCAACATGTACATTTGTATGACAGGATGTTTCCATCTCTTGTCAATAAGGCTAGTCCTTCAGCTTATGGATTTTTATGGCTGGCTGTTTCTAGTTGCAATCTGATAGCTCTGTATCCTTTCTCAAAAGAATGTATGGCTCTCTGAGTGTGAGGTAGCCAGTGAGTACCTCCCACTCTTGTAGGTATAATTTGGTTCATGTTTAAGGCTTTAAAAGACCTCTTCAAAGACTTCTTCTGCTTAGGACTTTTATGATAGAGATAATATAATCCAAGAAGTAATGTCATCAATTTGTCATACAATTTTGTAGATTGTGGTTTCAATGAATCTTTGAAAGATAGCTCCAGACGTTGAGCTGGGCAATGGGTTGCTATATTATAATGTGTGGCCAACGTTTTTTCAACAAGGCGACCAAACCAGTTTTCTTGCCTGAAAAAGAAAATTGCAGCACCATTTCATTTTTTTTTCTATCAATTTCATAATGATGAATCATATATTGTTTACCAATAATTGAAAGAAAAAAACGTCATGGGTAACTTAAGCTGGGTGTTTATCAAAATGCATATGTATAGTCATGACAAGTTAATTTTTTCTCGAAAAATGTGTCTCAACTTCTATTCATTGTTAAGTTTGAAATAAATATTGAAATGAAATTATATCACTTCATCAAGTTCATGCACATTTACAACTGGACCCTAACCTTCATGTATAAGGTTTCATGAAAATCCATTGATTGGTTAAGGACATAAAGACAGAAAATGTACAGGTAGACAATTCTGATATTAATTTTATATCTTCACTGGTACAAGAATTATACTCTCATAATGTGGAAGTCAAATTAACTGTGTGTTCAGTGGCATTCAAACTGAACATGTTGCTTTGCTGTGTGCTTTCATATATATATGTATAGTGCTTTATTAACACTAACATTATAATTCTTGTTGTATATGTGTTTACATTTTGAAAAGCTTCTGTTGTATAAAGTATTACATCTAGTTATAAGTTAGAAGATGTTAGTTCAAGTCTAACCAGAAGCAGGAAAAAATGTTTAATAGGTTGAAGAGCTTCTGTTGTATAAAGTATTACATCTAGTTATAAGCTAGAAGATGTTAGTTCAAGTCTAACCAGAAGCAGGAAAAAATGTATAATAGGTTGAAGATCTTCTGTTGTATAAAGTATTACATCTAGTTATAAGCTAGAAGATGTTAGTTCAAGTCTAACCAGCAGCAGGAAAAAATGTTTAATAGGTTGAAGAGCTTCTGTTGTATAAAGTATTACATCTAGTTATAAGCTAAAAGATGTTAGTTCAAGTCTAACCAGAAGCAGGAAAAAATGTTTAATAGGTTGAAGAGCTTCTGTTATATAAAGTATTACATCTAGTTATAAGCTAGAAGATGTTAGTTCAAGTCTAACCAGAAGCAGGAAAAAATGTTTAATAGGTTGAAGAGTTTCTGTTGTATAAAGTATTACATCTAGTTATAAGCTAGAAGATGTTAGTTCAAGTCTAACCAGAAGCAGGAAAAAATGTGTAATACAATGTAGGTTGAAGAGCTTCTGTTGTATAAAGTATTACATCTAGCTATAAGCTAGAAGATGTTAGTTCAAGTCTAACCAGAAGCAGGAAACAATGTTTAATAGGTTGAAGATCTTCTGTTGTATAAAGTATTACATCTAGTTGCAAACTAGAAGATGTTAGTTCAAGTCTAACCAGAAGCAGGAAAAATGTGTTGCTTTGCAGTGCTCTTTCTAAATAACACTATATGATTTTCAAATTTAACCTTTTACACTTGGTACCAGGTCCCCCCAAAATTGTTGATAAATTAATATACATGTACCTTGCATATTTGATGCTCCATCTGCACAAAATCCTACTAGACTACTGTTCATGACTTCAGTTAATTCTAAAGATGGAAATACATTGGAGGATGTGATTGTAAATGTCAGTGGAACATGCAGATTCAGCATCTCCATTGTGAAGAAATAAATCATCTGCAGTACCATTTTGGCATGTTCTCATAAATACTTTCTAAATCTTCACCTGTCGAATCAGTGCTTCCATCAATAGTAATACTAACAAATTGTGTTTGTTGTTTAAGTTTGTCGACAATAGATTGTTTCGTAACATTGGCAATAGCCTTCACGAACATCTTCCCAGCTTTATCATTTTTGTAACTGGTTCCTGAATCTACACCTTTGGCTTTATCCACAGGCGCTCGTGTCACGGACTTACCACCCCTCTTTTTTCTAACTTTCTGTTTACAAATTTATTTTCAATAAAATTTCTTTATTTCTTTATTATTTCATCTTTTTTTTCCTTATTTTAACTTGTTCGTGTCAATATTCATACAATCTTCATGTTAACATCAAATTGCATGTGTCGACCCTATATAGATACTAATAATCCACGCGAAGCATACACACCCCCGAATTACATATTTCTACTTTTAGAACGTCTTGAATAATCTGAAATACGCAAGACAACCAACCGATATCACCCTAAAAATCGTGACTGGGGCATTTTTGAAAACATGTAACTTATTTTTTTCGCTGGCTAGTAAGGGATTCTAATATGACGTCCTTCAAACGCTTTGGGTCCAAACCCGTGGTAAAAATAATATTAATCTATGACCGATTAAATTTATGACATCATCGACAATTTATAACGATATTTTACCAATTTTTACATATTAGAATCGAAATAATTCATGGAAGCCATATGTATATATTGTTTTTACCACGGGTAGGCCTGTATGTCAGCTTTTTACCCCTCGCTAACGCTCGGGGTAAAACTTCGTGACATAAAGGCCTACCCGTGGTAAAAACAATATATACATATGGCTTCCATGAATTATTTCTTAATTTTCATACGCCCGTCTGAATTTTTACACGCCTGGGGCATCGGACTACCGGCTAATTTCTCAGACTGGATTGATCACTACAAGAAATATGAAAATTTCAAACCCCAACTAGAATGTTGCATTTGTGACAAAAGTATATACATGTACAGTCAAAGATTTGTTGGTATTTTGGATGACAAGATTGACATGTTAAACATATACATCAATCAGATATTGCAGATAGAAAAAAACTAGTCAAAAGTACATTTTGCAAAACCTCTGTCTGTCTCTCATCATCATGTTACAAACACTTCAATATATTTTTGAGATCTGAAAAATCTGATCTTGCCATGGCTAGAACAGACCAATTTTTAGAAGATTGTTTTTCACAGTATGAAGTGATTCAAACAGATGTGATTGTGATTTGATATGTGATTGAAAACTTCAAGTCATATCGCCCTTTGTTAGTGTCTAGCTTACACTTGAAATACAAAAATTTTGTGGACAGTTCAATCCAAGATTTCAGTATCAACATTGAGTACATAAAACAACAAACTGTATATCAAATGCTAAAATCTACATTAGGTCCCGCTCTTCTCGTTTACAGTCCCCTCAAGAAGAATGGTGTACAGATTTGGTACAGATTTGGCAAAAGCCTTGCACTCTTCCATCTTGCATAACAAATCAAAAATAGACAAACTTGAAGAATCAAATCAAGCACTGAAGAAAAAAAATTGCATGTTATGGCTCAACGAAGACCAATCAACCTGCAAATTGCTACAGATGCACAATTTAAATCAATCAATAGTATAGATCAATCTAAGTCAAGAAGATTAATTAGGAAAAGAGATGAAAAAGGAATATTGTTGAAAGAAGATTTTGTGGAATGCACAGGCGTATCAATGGAGGAGGTTGAAGAGTTGATATCCCAAAACGTGGTGGAATTTGATCCAATTATCACAAAAAAAGAATTAGCTGACGAAATCAAAACACAACTTGAACCTACCCTGCGATCAGTCAAAGAAACTCAGATCGAACTACAAGAGGCACAAGCTAAGATAATGGAAGCCTTATCAGTTATTCAACAAGCTCCCCAAAGTAAAGGCAATTTTGTAACACAGATTGATCTTCAGAATCTAAAGAAAGAACTGTCAACTGAGCTAAAACATGAACTGGTGGATGAAGTTAGATCTGTTAAGACAACTCAGATCGAACTACAAGAAGCACAAGCTAAGATAATGGAAGCCTTGTCGGTTATTGAACAAGCATCCCAAATTAAAGAATATTTTGTAACACAAATTGATCTTCAAAATCTAAAGAAGGAACTGTCAACTGATTTCAAAAATGAACTAGTGGATGAAATCAGAAAAATTTATGAGGAAATTGCCAAACTTTCAAAAACACCTGTGAATATTACACAACAGTTGCAAACTTTTTCTATTAATTTAATGAAAGAAATAGCTGAACAACTTAAAGGATCCAGGGAAGAGGTTGTTAGAAACACTGACAAAAGATTACACCAACTTCAAGAAACAACCATTATACAAATTAACAATAACATAGCCATCTTAAATAAAAAATGTTCTACACTTAACAGTAAAGTAAATGAAGTGTCGAGTGAAGCCAAAGGAGAAATGTCAGTTCAAATGATAGATTTGAAGAGTAAACTAGAGAGTATGGAAGAAGCAGTTGATAGACAAAGAAAAGAAACAAGAGAACAAATTGACTATTGGTCAGAAGATGTTGTCCATAAACTGGTAGTTAATACTCGGGTATTAGATGAACAAAAACGAGACTTGGATGAAAGAATTAATCTACATTTTGATAATGGATAAAAAAAATAACTATTTTAATTTGTCCCCATGTAGTCAATCAAACTATATTATCCTTAACTTATTCTTATTTATCAGTTATCTCATTGTTATTACTATTGTGTAATGATATTCACCCTAACCCAGGGCCATTGTCAAATAACTCCATATGCGAACTACGCAATATTTCCATAGTTAATATGAATGTCAATTCTCTTCGTAACAAAACAGAGTTGATAAGTACTGAGCTTGGTGATCACGATATTATCTGTATAACTGAATCTAGGTTAAACAATATTGTAAGTTCCTCTGATATTACCATTGATAATTTTATAAATCCAGAGGCTTTCCGTAAAGATAGGCTGACTGACAGTGGTGGTGGTATACTTATTTATATTCGTAATACGTTACTAGGCAGGCGTAGACTTGATCTAGAAGTACCCGCAGTTGAATCTGTTTGTTTAGACATTTTTGCAGATACCGCCAAATGCAAGAGTGTCATCATGGGATTATATTGATAATTTATTTGACAAATGTGTTGATTCAGGTATAAGTAATTGTATTTTTCTTGGTGATATCAATGTTGACCTTGTTACAATTGGCAATAACCACAAGTGTGCACGTTCTTGTCAAAGGTTAGGCCTAGACAATGTGATACATGAACCTACTAGAATTACTAGTTCGTCCTCCACTCTAATTGATCATATACTGGTCAATAATTATGACATAGTTATAAGGGATAGCTATGTACTCCAAACTTTTGTAGTGACCATTGTCCTTCCGTTATTGAGATTAATTTTTCTGTTACTAGAGAAAAGTCTTATTTAAAGACAATATGGGATTATGATAATGCAAATTATATTGCCATTAACCAGCACTTGCAAAATACTGATTGAGATATGAAATTTGGAGATTCAGATAATGTTAATATCATAAATGAAGTTATTAACTTAGAGCTTAACTCTGCTATGAATACTTATATTCCAAAAAAGATTATACGTGTTCGACCACGGGATAAACCTTGGATAAATAGTGAAATAAAGTGTAAAATTAGAAAAAGGAACCGGGTGCATAAAAAGGCAAAATATCGAAATGTAGCAAGTGACTGGGAAAGTTTTCGCAGAATACGCAATGAGATAATTGATATGATTAATAGAGAAGCCAAAAAACAATATATTATAAAATTACAAAATTCACTGATTGACAAGTCTATTCCACCTGGTAAGTGGTGGCGAATTGCAAAGAGTGTCTCAAAATTTAAAAGTACTAATACTACAAATACTCCTATTAAGGTAAATGGTGATATTTTTTTCCATCCTGTAGACAAAGCCAATTCTATTAATAACTATATTACATCAGTATCTAACATAGATTCTGAACCTGATCTTCCTGATGTACTCCCACTTACACCTTGTGAGCTGTCTGGCATTGGCATTAATGAACAAGAGGTATGTGATCAGTTTCAAATTTTAAATATTTCTAAGCCAGCCGGTCCTGATAACCTTCCGCCTAAATTTTTGAAAGCTGTTTTCCAGTCATTAGTTAAACCTCTGACTATTTTATTTCAAAAAAGCTAACATTTTGGTGTGGTGCCTGGTGACTGGAAACTAGCCAATGTTTCCCCTATTTACAAAGGTAAATGTGGTAGCGATATATATATAGTGTAGCAAATTATAGACCAATTACTAATTGTTTTATTAAGATATTGGAAAACATTATATTGAAACACCTTCACAACTACTTGTTAAGATATAATATACTATCGGATGATCAGTCTGGATTTAGACATAGAGATTCCACTATAAACCAGTTATTGGCAATTTATGATGTCATAATGAAAAATTTAGATATTGGCAAAGATGTTAGGTTTATTTTTTGTGACATATCAAAAGCATTTGATCGTGTCTGGCATTGTGGTCTATTGTACAAACTTAGAAAATATGGAATTAAGGGTAACTTATTGACTTGGTTTGGTAGTTATCTTTCTGACCGTAAGCAGCGAGTCTGCATGAATGGATACTTCTCTACTTGGAATTCCATTAATGCTGGCGTTCTGCAAGGTTCTCCAGAATTTAACATTAGGTTATATGACAAAAACTCTGAATCAGATTTTTTTTTCCTCCACCAAAATCAGAATATTTTGTTCAGCAACATTGGGAATAAGAATATTTTTTTAGAAAAAAAACATAACCCCCCCCCTCCCCCCTTTCAAGTTAAATGGTCGTTCCCTTAGTACTTGGGCATAAGATTGGTGTGTTAATTTCAATGCCTCAACAACTAAGCCTATGCTGTTTACTAGAAAACATGATGTTAATATTCCCCCTTTATATATGAATGATGATGTCTTAGAAGATGTACACAAACATAAACATCTTGGTATACATTTTTGTCCTAATGGTACCTGGAAAGATCATTTAAATGAAATATGTTAATATTCCCCCTTTATATATGAATGATGATGTCTTAGAAGATGTACACAAACATAAACATCTTGGTATACATTTTTGTCCTAATGGTACCTGGAAAGATCATTTAAATGAAATTTATAAGAAAGCTTGCTCAGTTTTCCGGTTGTTGACTGATTTTGTCTGTTTATATACTTATGAGTTTTGACTTTCCCTTTGTAAGATTGTTCGGAGTTCGGTAATTTTGTTATTACCCTTACTTAATATTTTGCGCATGATGAAACATAATCTTGATAGGAACTCACTAGAAAAGCTTTATTTTGGTTTTATAAGACCTATACTAGAATACGGAAGTGTAGTTTGGGCTAATTGCACAAGAGAACAGTCTGATCTTATTGAATCAATGCAATACGAATCAGCCAGAATTGTTACAGGTCTTCGAAAGGGTACATCAAGGGTTAAGTTGTATGGCGAATTAGGGTGAGACTCCTTGCAAAACAGACGTAAGAAGCAAAAACTTATTTTAATGTTGAAAGCTCTGCAAGGAGAGCTACCCAACTATATAACAAATAATATTATTTCTTATATTAATATTGAACCTAACTACATGGTTAGAAATCCAAGATTATTCACCCCTCCCCAATGCCGCACCAAGTCATATAAGGATAGCTTTTTCCCAACTGTTCTGGATTTATGGAACAAACTAGATTAAACTTAATGAAGATGTTGATAAATCTCCTAGCTTCTACTCTATTGGTTCTCGCAGCTTAAATATTTGGCATTGCCAATTTCGAAATGAAGCAAGCAGCTTAAATCACCACTTGTTTCAGTCTCATCTGTCAGTCAGCTCCCAGTGTGCCTGTGGGGATGCAATTGAAAATGATTTCCATTATTTTTATGTTTGTCCATTGTTCATAAGACACAGAATACAACTTTTTAATTCTC
Organism: Bathymodiolus brooksi; assembly: GCA_963680875.1. NCBI lineage: Eukaryota > Metazoa > Mollusca > Bivalvia > Mytilida > Modiolidae > Bathymodiolus > Bathymodiolus brooksi. The sequence continues at coordinate 99,264,424 of OY804584.1, forward strand.
TAAGAAAGTTTCAAGATGTTTTAAATTTGGATATATTATTGAAAGGCTCACCAATCCTTACTGTAGAGGAGAATATTCAGATATTCGATGCTGTTCACCATTTCATTACTGGTAGTAGAAGATTCACATGATTCAATAAATTTTCCTTTTCTCTGTATTTGGTTATATAATATTGAAAAGTCTTCCCATTATAGCTCCAAATCTTTAAATGTTTCAGTTTAATTAAGGGACCGGCCATTTAACTTGAAGGGGGGGGGGGGGGAGGGGGTGTTATGGTTTTTTGTTTCCTTCAGATTTTTTTTTTCGAACAACACAAGTTAGAATATTTTTTTTTTGTCGCGCAAAGCGCGATTTTTCTTTCCAGAATTTAACATTAGGTTATATGACAAAAACTCTGAATCATATTATTTTTTTTTTCATCCACCAAAATCAGAATATTTTTTTCAGCAACATTGGGAATCAGAATATATTTTTAGAAAAAAAACATAACCCCCCCCCCTTTCAAGTTAAATGGTCGTTCCCTAATAGCTGTAAATCTTTCAATTATTCAGGTCTCCCTTCCCCCTCCCCCCTTTACCCAATTTAATTTTTGTACTTGTCTATCTCAATCACAATCACTATTTTGTTTAGATATTTACCCCCCCCCCCCTTATTTACTTATTTGTTTCTTCTTCCTCCATCTCTCCCAAATTCCCTTTATTCAATCATAGATATATATACTGAAAAAGAGTTAATTCATATTGATATGGTGGACCTCACTTAATTAGTGATTTTGATTTCATAATTTCAGTTTACATGTTGTATAGATTGTGTGTTAAATGTAAGTTCAGTCTATCCATCATGCTATGCCAATTCATCATCATTATTATTATAAATAATAATGGCTTAAATATAAAGCCATAATTTGGCTATTCCAAATTATATCATACCTATTACAAGGGGAAAAGGAAGAAAAGGGGGGGGGGAGGATTTTGTTTTGTATGATTCTGCTATTAATATACATATTATATCATACCTATTAACAAAAAAAGAAAAGAAAGGGAAAAATCTTTTTTGTTTTGTTTGTATGATTCTGCTATTAATATACATGTATTTATGCTTGGTAATTAAGATGAATTGCATGTATACATGATGGGTAGATTGTTCTATGTCTTATGTATATTGTTTTCTGATTGTTCCATCTTGTTGTTGGAGAAGATTTATATAGGCATAGCCTGTTATCCAATCCTATTGATTTATCAATAAAATATTTGAAATGAAAAAAAGAATTAATCTACAGGTATGCAAGAGGGACATGACTTCTGAAATGGTAGAAAAACAAGGTGAAATACAAGATGTATTATTTAGACTAGCTGTGGTCATTATTGAACCAGAAGGAAAGATACATAATAAAAATGAAGATACAAACAGTAAGCAAGCCACTTCAAATAATAGACTGCTGGAAGTTATAAATAATTGGGGCACTACTCACCAGCCTAATAAAACATTAATGGTAGTAACTAGCACACCAACACTTAAAGAGGATTCATGTTTTAATGATTATTCGGTAATACAACAATATCAGGCTGAAAAACAGCCAATAAATGAAGAAGACAAAAGTAAAGGCAAATCATATGATTCCAGTAACAGGTCAAGAGGGAGGTCTAGGTCAAGGAAAGAGGATAACAGGTCAAGAGGGAGGTCTAGGTCAAGGAAAGAGGATAACAGGTCAAGAGGGAGGTCTAGGGCAAGGAAAGAGGATAACGCAGTAACCCAAAAGGTCAAAAGTTTTACTTCAAAAAGAATGAATAAATCATCAACAAAGAAACATACAAGAAGATATTCCTCTTCCTCAGCAGATTCTAGTTATGGACAGCAATCGGGAAGCTCATCCTCAGACTCGTCCAGATGTCGTTCTAAAAGCCCACAACATCCAAAAATGTCCACATTTGACGGGACTGGTAAGCCATCATGGGAATCCTTCATTTATCAATTTGAAAGAACAGCCAATGGAAGACTCTGGAGAAATAGAAGGAGCACTGGTAGATTGCTAGATTGTTTTAAAGACATCGCTCTAGAATGTGCAAGAAAAGTCAATAAAGATGATGACTATGATTCACTAAGAAAGAAAATGAAACGAAGATTTAGTAAGAAACCAGAACCGGTTACTGCGAGGCGACAATTACAATATGTGAGACAACAAGAAACTGAAAGCTTGGAAGATTTTGCACATAAGGTGTATGTATTAGCACTGGATAGATATGAAAAATGTGAAGACGATGCTTTGGAAGACATAGCTACAGAAGCATTTATTCGGGGGTGTAAGGAAAAGGAAGCAGCAATAAAAGCAATGGAGAAAAACCCAGTAACATTGTCCAAGGCCATTAAATTGGTTAAGACATCGCTAGTAAATCAGAAAGCTATTTTTGGGTCAGCAAACACTTCCTTGGCTCAAAGACAGGTGACCTTTTCAGATACAAAAGGTACTTGCTCAAAGGAAAAGGAAAGCAGTCATATGCAAAGACAAGCATGCATGGAGCAGGAAATAAAGAATTTATCCTCATTGGTGGGTAAATTGGGTAGCTCGATTCAGGACAATGTTGTAGAAAGAAGGACAGAAAGACAAATGTCAACTTCTCCCGTTACAGGCTACACGCCTGGGTATTAGTCACCTCCACGCTATATGCCCCAATATCGCTCACAATCACCAGTGCATACATATAATAGTGGAAGATCAGCCCCACAGTCTGTCAACTTGAGGCCAGAATGGTATTCCCCCAACGGAAGACAACAATTTTCACCTAATAGGGGTGGTTTTCAGAGCCCGAATTTTAGGGATCAAGGTAGAGGTCAAAGTCAATATCAAGGACAACATAAAGGCTTCATGCCTTCCTCAGAACGTCCATTGACTCAAATATCTCCTAGAAAAGAACATTTAAACGGGAAGGGATCAGAGTAGATGGCCAACATCTGGTCCAGAATGAAGGAGGCCAATTAAATCAAAATTATGATGCAGAAGGGGTCAAACAAGAAGGCCAATGTTTGTCCCAAGAAACAGAAGGCCATTATACAAATGTACATGAGTGGGAATCTCCAATTTCGTGCCAGACTCTTGGACGGGAATTTTAAGGCTTCACGCCTTAATGAATGGTTATCATGATTTTGGTTGCTCTGTAAGATACTGTATATAATGTATGAATGGAATTTCATATCATATCATATCATATCATGATGGTTATTAATGTTTTATTGATTCAATCAGAGGGATATTCCTTTGAGGCATATCAAGTCAGTTTTATGGTGTGCTATTTGACGGACCATAATTTTAACGGCTGTATAGAATAATTAATTACTCTGGATTGATTTTGATAATTGAATTGTGTAATTCGATTGCATTTCGCACCTTACGGTTAAGTTGCGTCATTTTTGCTATACATTTTGTATAAAAGTGGTGGTCACTTTTTGTGGCTTTATTCTGTCATTAAGGAAATGACATGATGTGGGATTTTTGTAGTTAATTAAGTTGCTAGGAAGCAATTCGTTGTTCATGGTCAATGCTGATTGGGTTAACTGTTCATAACTAACACTACCTTGTGACATATTTCTCAAAAGGAACTTAGAACCTGAAACCACACTAAATTACTCAAGCTGCTTACTGAATCATTTATAATAGTTACTAGTAACTCTTAACAATAGCCTTTGTGGATGCTGGACAATTCATTTAAAACTACTGCTCACCATAGGATCACAGCTTCACCGGATAGGGAGGAGTGTGGTAGATCACGCCCGTTGGGATACCTCATATTTACGATCTCCCACGGATATGAACGAAGTCAGCCGATCACCTTACAAAGGATACCGAAGACACCCGGAGATTCCGGAATAAGACCCCATAGCGATTTAGATTTACCCCGAACCACCAACCCTAGCAGACGTGTATAACTTGTGCCAAGTTGATTGCTGAAACTTGTATTACCAGTGTGAGATTACTCCACAGTTAGTATTGTTGGTAAGTTTAATGTGAATCAATATTCTATTGCTTTAATCATTCTACCACAAATATTTCAGTTATATCGTGGCGGTCAGTTTTATTGGTTGAGGAAGCAGGAATACCCGGAGAAAACCACCGACCTGCCGCAAGTCATCGACAAAGCTTTATCACATAATGTTGTACACCTCGCCTGGGCGTGATTCGAACTCACACAATCAGTGGTGATAGGCACTGATTTCATAGATAGGTAGTTGTAAATCCAACTACCATACGATCACGACGGCTCCTATTTGGATTGTGATTTCACGTTAATCCCCAATAAACAAACAAAATTAATAAAACAATCGTCATGCCAGGCATGCGCCGGAAAGTAACCTTCATTAAGTTGAAGTGTTTCCGTATTGAAAGAAGAAGAACAGATCCAGTATACTAGACCTTGTTGTACAAACTTACATGGTATATCTTTATATAAATTTTGAAGTGTTATTGAAAAGAATAGAACCGAAACAAGTTGATTATATAAATTCTTTAGAACATGCCTATTATTGGAATATTTGATCGTTACATTTTTTTTCTAAATTCATATTCTCATGGTTTTTTTTATATTCTGAAAATTTATTTATAAAAATTTATTTCAAATTTAACTAGAATTCGCTTTACTCAAACATTTCAATGCATTTTTGTTTTAATTCGTAGTCTCACTTTTTCTTAATCTGAAAATTTATTTTCAAAAATATATTTAAGCTTTGATTTTAACTAGAAAATTGCCTTTTCATTCTTATTTTGTTTTAATACATCCAAAGATGTGCATTCCTGAAAACAGATTTACATGTATTATCATTGTTACATGTACTCTGTGAGTAAAGGAAAGATTTGAAGATACCAAAGGGGTAAGAAGAAGCCGTACATCGAAAGACAGACAAAACAATGACCAAAAGGACAAACATTGATCTAGAAAACAAACGATTGGACAACATGAACACCACTCTAAAAACCGATAGTGAAGCCCAGATGCTCAGGAAGGATAAGCAATTCCTGCTCCACTAGTGGCATCAGTCGTGTTGCTCTAAGGCAATTTTGTCTTTTTTTTAATGCTCTTTTAGTACATTACAAGCATTTTTTTGTTCAATATCCTTGCAATCTATAAATATAGTACGTTGGCAAATTTCGCCTAAAAATGGGATAAAAATGGAAGCATTCCCTAATCACCACGTACATACAACACAATTCTATCCAATGTATCCTCAATCATCTAATCTTATAATTTAAGACTCCGTACGTTTCCAATTGTATAATTTGAACGATTTTTTTTATTGGAATTACCCTTTGATCAATCGTGTGGGAAACACAAGATTCTTTATTTTCTGAAACACCATAGTAAGTACAGTGGTACAAAGAATGTGTTCAATATGATAACATAAATAATAATAACACACATGACAAGATGAAATAAGTAAAATGATTAACAAATACAGTACAACAACAACAGAGGATTAACCTGGAAGAACAACTTGAGAATGTATAACCTTTATAAATTTGCAAAGATTTTTTAGTTTACTTTTTTGTTTAGATTGGAACAATTTTCCGAACTTTAATATATTAATTCTGTGTATAAAATAAGGATTTAAAAATTGTTTTCTGATATCTACTAGAGATCGACACTGAAGAATATAATGAAATTCGTCACCAAGTTCTTGGTATTGACATAAATTACAGTGTCTATTTTGTCGTTCAATTCTATGCCATCTGCCCGTTTCTATTGGTCACCTATGATTTCCGGTTCTAGATCTACAATATGTAATTCTATCTTTATCTGGTAAAATATCTAAATAATGCTCAAATACGAAATTTTCTTTAAATAATCTGTAAGACAGCCCTTTTGGCGAGTTTTCAATATCAGATCTCCATTTTTGTTGGAATTGGTCAAATATTTTTTGCTTTAAACTGACACTTAACCATTTTGGATTTACATTTCCTTGAGATATCCATACATTACTATAACCACACTATCTAATATATTCTTAATACATTTCAACCAATCAGACTTATATTGATTTTGCGAATTTTTCAAGAACATGTATATATACAAAATGTTTGCAATTTTACTATCCTTTCCATTTACCATTTTTTACCAAAAATTAATCATGCGTAGTTCTATATAGACTGACATAGGATAAATGCCAAGTTCTCCATATATCATAAAATTCGGAGTTGACTTCTTCAAATTCAATATTAATTTGCAAAATTTTAAGTGCACTCTTTCAATAATATCTATGTTGCCGAACCCCCATAGTTCGCACCCATATAACAGGATTAGCTTCACAATGTTATCAAAAAGATCGTATTGAGATTTAATTGACAAGTTGTGTAACCTCCCCTTCTTTAATACCTCGTACATAGTCTCATATGCTTTATTAATTAAAACCTTCTTCGCATTTGTAAGACTACCTGTTCTTGAGAAATTCAGGCCTAGATATGTGAATTCATTGACAATTTCTATTCCATTCCCATCATATAAAAAGTTAATAGTTTGGGGCAAACGACCACTAGAAAAAATTTTAATTTTAGATATGCTAATAAACAGAATAAACAGTCAAACGATTTTAATTATCATTTGCACCCCCCCCCCCCCCCCCCCCCAACTTTCAATAAAAAATTAAATAAATAAATAAACGTTATCATCTAAAATCTAAACTACTTACATTTATAATCCAAGCTTCTCCATTAAGTAGCCATTAACACAAAATAGAATTTTTGTAAACTAATTATAAGTAATACTTAAAACCTTAAGTGTACCCTTAAAATGAATACGGTCATACTATAAAACTGATTCAGCATGTTTGTCTACATTACGGTTGAATGGAAGAACGACGACAACGAATTATCCCTTGGTAAGAATAGTGATATGATATGTACTTTACTTGAACTATTATCATTATTATCAGTAGATACCACGTCGAAAAGTGGGTTTTTAAATTTTTGGTGTCATGATCCTCGCCCTAACTTTGTGTCCGTCATTGTCTGTTCACATTCTTGTTCATTTACACCCATATTCTTATTATCATATAGCAGATGAAACATTTACTGTAGGAACCACGTCAAAAGGTTTTTTTAAATATAAATTTTGTGTGACATGATCTTTTTACTAGCCTTGTGTCCGTCATTGTCTGTTGACATTCTTGTTCATTTATACCCATATCCTTTCTTATTAATTGTTATATATAGAAGATTAAACACCAGAAGCGACCACATCAAACAGTGTGTTCTATTTTGTTGTTCAATTTTACTAATATGATTCTTGTCATAACTTTGCGTCCGTAATTGTCTGTTGACAGTCTTTTTCATATACACCCATATCCTTTCTTATTAATTATTATACATGTAAAAGATTAAACATTATCAGAAGCGACCAGGTCAAACGATCTGTGTTTGGTTTTTTTCAATTTTACTAATATGATTCCTGCCATAACTTTGTGTCCGTCATTGTCTGTTAACGCTCTGTTTTTATCTTATAGAAATGAAACATTTACAGTAGTAACCACGTCAAAAAGTAGGTTTTAAAATTTTCTGACACGATCTTTGTTCTAACTTTGTGTCCGTCATTGTCTGTTGACATTCTTGTTCATTTACACCCATATTATTATTATCTTATAGCAGATGAAACATTTTCAGTAGTAACCACGTCCAAATGTGGGTTTTTAAATTTTTCTGACATATGCTTTGTTCTAACCATGACTTTTTGTCCGTCATTGTCTGTTGACAGTACTAATATCTTTTAAATACACGAAGAATATGAAACATTACCAGCAGCGACCACCTCAAAAGGTTGTTGTTTTAATTTGACTATGATTCTTGCCATGTGCTTTTCTATTCGTAGCAGGAACTGTGATTTAAGAAATATTTCATTAAAAAAATTAGTTTGTATATTTCACGCCTTCGACAGACAGAATTACCAGAGATTGGTTCCATATCACCTGGCAGACATACTGACATTTCCAGAATCTGTTCTTCAGCACTTATCTAATGGCTGCTTTTCTGCCTCTATTTCAGGTAAAGATATGTGTTCTGTGGCTTTAGATGAAGCACATGAAATTGAGATAAACCTAAAATCTAAGAATGCTTTGAATTCTTTCAGTCAGTCATCTTTAGCAACATTAACATACTATTTGCCTTTCAGAGCAAAGTCCTTGCATAATTTTAAGTCCGAGCTGAAATTAGAGCGAGAAGAAGGAATGTACCAGAGAGAGAGTACAAGATCTTACATCAAGACAGCTGAGATTACTGTTTGTGAATATATTCACAATTTACAATCTTCTTCTTTATTTGTTAGTGAAAGTAACAAAAACTTGCATCATATTTTGACAAGGACTGAGACAAACACTGAGCAGACAGACAGTTTGACACATTGCAGACAGTATGGTGAAGAGGATATGCAAAATTATTTAAAATGTTTTCTTTTAAAAGCTTCAGGTTCCTTAGCAAAGCCACCTCGACGAAAAAGACACAAACTTAAGACTTTTGCCCTTGAAAAAGTAACTGTACATAAACAAAAAAACAGAGATTAGAGACCAGAAAACAGTAATTTCTTGTCTAAGGAAGAAAATTGCATTTTCAAAACATAGTGGACATGCAGTTCAAGACCTTGACCAGTTTTTGCAGCTACCTAGAGCCCTTTGCAATGCAGATGGTTTACCTGAGAAGGGACAGAAGTCTACAGCAGCTACAGTTTTCAAAGGTCTCTATACTGAAGCATTCCTTTCGAAACTATCTGAGTCCATCCAATCTATAAAAACCTGTTTTATTATTGATGGAATGTTCATCATTAATACTAGTCCCCTTCCCACACATAAAACATTTGGTCACTATGCTGAGTTTTTGTTTCAGAGATGAATTGTAAGATCTCGTCAACAGTTTACAGCCGATGAAATTCATCTTATATTTGATCACCCTAATATAATGGTGTCAGCCATAAAGACATTGAGAGAAATAGGAGGGATACAGTTGTACAGGAACCAGTTGTACATACATGTATATCCTCCGATACAGTTATGGCACCAAATTATAGAAATTGTATTGCAGTCAGGCAACAAAAGAGACTTCTTATAAATTTCTTGTCTTCATGATGATGGCTTTTTATTTATTACAGCAGGTGGTTTTGATGGCGAAGACACAGATAAAGCTTTTCTTGTTTCAGGTGGATGTACTAGAGATTATGACTTGGCCTGTGGTAACCATGAAGAGGCAGATACAAGGGTCTGGTTACATGCTTCAGTTTCCAGCGCAGACCAAGTCATGATACAGTCCTGACACCGATGTATTTTTCATTGGATTGCTTATTGTGTTGTCATTAAACAAAACAGTATATGTCCAGCTGAAGGATTCACCATATGATTGTACTTTTCTTTGCATGAACAAATTAATTGACCTAATAATGAATGACAGTCAGTTACAGGATATTTCTGTTGTTGTGAATTGTTTATAGCTATTATACATTTACAGCGGTTGTGATTTTGTTTCCTATTTCAGAGGCTTTGGCCAGAAAACATTTTTTGATAATTTTCGAAAAACTCTTCTTTTATTGTTGGTGATGGAGAATGTTCTGATATCTATAGTCATAGTGGACTTATGTCATTTTATAGATTGATTTGTTCAATTTATTTTACGAAACATTGCACAACATGTTTACCCTATTCTAACCCAGAGGCCTTGTTTGATTCATTTTCAGCTGAAGATGTCCATGATCGACACATTTTATTTGTTACAGAGATCAGGGAAAGGCAGTGGGAGAGGTGGGAGAGAGTTGTATCAGAAGTTGAGATGATGCCTAATCCAGAGGCTCTCAATTTGCACTTGAAGCGTTGTTGTTGGGTTTTTCATTATTAGAGCCAGTGTAAACAGAACTTAGTAACTTTTGGAGATCTTTCAGATTTTGGATGGAAAATTAGTAATGATCAATTAATAATTTTTGGGACATTGATTTGAATTTTCAGAAGGTTGATAGAACTGTCCAGTGGTATACGAAAGGGTGTGGATGCAAAACTGGTTGCATGACTAACAGGTGTAAATGTAGAAAGGGGAGGGGGGAAGGTTTTTGTGGTCCAGGTTGCAAATGTATTAATTGTTTGAATTTACCCTCTTCCAAACAGGGACCTCTTAATTTGTCATTTGAATGTGAAGATATTGATGCTGATTTTGAAATTTGTGATGACTTGGATGACATACAAGATGAAGACATAACAGACATTATTACAGAGGAACAGACGGACAGACAGGTAGATGTAGATGATTATTGGATGTACAGTGATGAAGATCTTTAGTTTTGTTTATTGTGTTTTATTAAATAAGTCATATTATTGTTCTCTTTGCAGTCCATGATCATGCTGGAGAAAGTTTTAATACATGAATGTTTACAGTATCCGATAACCTGTTGCTCTTAACATTTTATACCTTTCAGATATTTTCATGTATGTGAATTCTGTTTATTTTTCAGAGATATGCATTAAGTATGTTTGCAGTTTTGATATACAAGTACAGATAATACCATTTGAAAAGATGAATATGCCAATTACATGTAGTACATTTTAAAATGTTTTCATATATTGTTATTGCTGATGTAGATCTGATCTATAGGTTTGCAATAGGGTGACATAATTGATGTAATTTGTTACTTTTGCAGTGTGCTTTGAAGAGGACATATTAAGGTCATTTTGAAATAAAAAAAAACAATTAAAAAAACTTGCATGTCCCAACCATGAATGTGAAACATGTGGAAGAGACATATATAATGAATTACTCTTGTGCATATTTTAGATTCTATACATGTTAGAGAAGTGATTTATGGTCAATTGTTAGATCATATATCTAGTACAACATGGTTCACTAAGAATTAGATCACTATATATGCATCTATGATCTACATTTTTTCCATTAGCTACTTATTTCAGAAGTTGAAGTGAATTTTGTATCACTGGAGGGACAAACCGGCCGTGTCTCTATAGACACGTACGTACTCTACTGGTCATCCTATTTCACAAAACTTGCCGAAAGCAAATAACTCACTGTTGGTGTTATTACTGTAAACATGTTTACAATTTTCCACGACTCTTTTCTTAATTTTAAATGTTAGTGTCATGCTAAGTCAATGATTTGTTGATGGAAAGTTTCCATGACTCTTTTCTTAATTTTAAATGTTAGTGTCATACTATGTCAATGACTTGGTAATGGAAAGGTGATCTCGTGTAAGAGTTTATTTGAGCGATTGTGTTAAAAATACTAGTTTCAATGAAACCTGAAAATGTCAATATATGAAACTTGAGAATCGCTTTAAGTCAACTACGATGTCATCTTCAATTAATTATTTTAAATGTGTTGTTACATGCATTGTATTATTTTTAATTGAAACATGGCTTAATTATATCTCTATCATTATTGAATAATTTCTTTTGTATTTTCAGGTAAGTAAAGCAGTCCATATTCAAAATGACTGTCATGTCCCAGGAGTGATGATCAAGTGTATAAATGGACATAATGATCCTTGTGATTATATGATATGAATTTTCTTTGTTATCTTGTCACCTGTCATAAGTCAAGGATCTTACATTTCAGTATACATATTTATATTATTTTTGGTCCAAACATTTTATATTTATTCTGATACAAACTTACTTCTTTAAAATTTTCAATTAGATTACATCACACTTTTGAAGGATTCAATTAAAACAATGAAACTTAATTAGGTTCAACAAGTCTTCTTTATTTGTCATATCTGTCTTTGTTTTTATGTGTTTATGTGAATGCTGATCAATCTATTCTATTGTGAATGTTACCGGTTTTATCATTTTGTACCGCCTTAAATGCTGGTCATTTTGTTTTGTCTGGGGAAAGTTGGTATAGAACCTTTAGTACCCATACTGAATGCTGTGCATTCACCATTTGTTTTATGTGTGTGTTAATGATATAAACCGGTCATTATTCTGTACTGTTTTGGGGAAAGACGTCATTGTGCCCTAATTAAGTACCCACTAGATGCTGGTCATTTCGTCTCAGTCTTGCATGTAATTTTAATTGCCTAATTCTTTCCAGAAATTAGTGTAAATTGTGAAACTGAAGAAAATATAACTAGAACAAATCTAATCTAGAAGATAGTGCTCTAGCTGTAAACAAATTATAGATTTATAGTTTAACATTTTAGTCAAGTTACAAAAAATTGATGACGTTTATACAGGTAATTAAATTTTCTGATTTGTTGACAAGATTACAATTATTATGATAATGCTGCCTTGAAATATTGTATTAAATGTTACACAATTAAATAATCAAATTACCACAGGATTGTTTTCATATGCTGACTAGATGTTAATAGAATGATATTTTAGTATCCCCTCACCTATGAAGTTGAATGAATGAATGAATGAATTCTTTATTTGCAAAAAGCATATACATGCTATAGCAATCAAACAGATATATACACATGTAACACAATGACAAACAGCAGAGAACAATTAAACACATTATATATCGACAACAATATTAACTAATTATATGACATCTGATTTTCCAAGCTGCCGTTAGATAATTATATAATTTTATAGTGAGAATTTTATTGGCAGCTTTTAATAAATGTTCAAGTTTATAAATATTCGGCCAAGAACGGTAATATGTTGGCAAAAAATGCGTACGTACAGATCTATATGCAGGACAAACTAACACAAAATGATATTCGTTTTCAACAACATTCATATTGCAACACAAGCATAAACGTAATTCTCTTGGGGTATTGTTATAACGACCAAGTTCAATATTCAATTTTAATGTGCCACTGCGTAATTTTGTAAGTAGATACACATTACTACAAAAATTAAGATATTTCTCATGACAAAGTAATACAACCTCCTATCTGTGTATCCATCTCACCATGACAAAATATTAGACTGCACATGCCTTTGCAGGTTTTAGGTCAAGGGCAAAATGCAAATGTGTTTTTTTTTTGCTCAAAGTAAAAGTAATTCAAAATGGCAAATGGCTGAGATGAATTCCAGAAGGAAACCACTTTTCAACTTCATTAGAATATAAACTGATAAGCAAACTTGGAAGAAATTCTGCCTTTGAGGTCTTGTACAAGTGTTGTAGTTTTAGTGCTAGATACCCACTATGTATACATGATACCTACAACAAACAAAATCATACAGCTGTCTCCTTATGGTCTTCAACAAGTTATCACCATTCTGTTAACCCTGAATTTAACCATTTACCATATTTTTTGGCACAAGTGTTGCATTGTTTTGTCGATGCATCTTTTGAAAAAAAATTGGCCTTCACGACTGATTTGCCGAACACAAAAAAATACTTCTCAAGAATCGCTGTATTTGAATGAAACCAAATATGTCAACAATGTTCTTAATACATTTACCAATAAGTGTTGCAACTTTGGTGCAGATCAGAAATGCCAAATGGTTGCCAGTTGAGATTAGAAGGAAAAAGAAAAACCGTATGACCGAATATAAGTTCTACCATAATATAAGACCCAAAAGAAGATATATTATGGAATATTATGTCCACTGGAACTTTTATTGTAATATTTGTTCCTAAAGGAATGTTTATCATGATACGACCTAATAGAAAAGTACCATTGGAACTTTTGTTATGAGGAACAAATAAACGTTTACAACCGAAGGGGTTATCAACAATAGCCGAGGACAAAATACAAACCAGGGAAGCACAGAAACAAACCCAACAACAACCAACCGATATAACACAAAAAATCACAAACGCACATGAACAACACGAACTCCCGATGAATCTGAAGTGAACTCGGGTGTTCCGGAAGAGTAAGCAATTCCTGCCTATTGCAATACACCTGTGTGTGTCCATCATCAAGTCTGGTAGGACTCTAATCCGGTGAAGGGCAAAGGATCTAAAACAGCTAATTTTATTAAGAGTGCTTGGAAGCCCCATGGGATATCATGATAACCCCTGAAAAAAACCAAAGTAACTTTGCAAAAATGTTGAATCAAATGTCTGAACAGATTTGTTTAAATTTGGAAAGAAGAGTTATGATTCCAAATTTATCTACTTTTACAAAAAAAGTTACCTTTGAGGTCCCTTAGGGACCGGCCATTTAACCTGAAAGGGGGGGGGGGGGGGGGGGGGGTTATGGTTTTTAGTTTCGTTCAGAATTTTTTTTTCGGACAACATAAGAGTTAGAATATTTATTTTTTTTGTCGCGCGATTTTTTTTCCAGAAGTTAACATTAGGTTATATGACAAAAACTATGAATCAGATTATTTTTTTTTCCTCCACCAAAATCAGAATATTTTTTTCAGCAACATTGGGAATCAGAATATTTTTTTAGAAAAAAAACCATAACCCCTTACAATTCAAGGTGCTGTGTCAAAAGAAATAATTAACTGAAATTATATGGATCTGCAATATATGGGATTTTTCTTCAAATTTGGAAAGAAGATTGAACAAAACATATATAGGATTCAATATTTAACCAAACTTGCATATATATCAGTCACAAGATGCTGTGAACAGAAATAGGTGAAATCAGAGATATAATAACTGAAATTTGGTAATTTGCAGCTGAAATGATATATGTTTTTTTTTTTTTTTTAAGTATGTTATTTAAAATTTTCATTCAAGTTTGTTAATTTTTACTTTATCGCAAACTTTTTCTCGCCCAGTCTGAGCAAATTCTTTCCAACTTATCCATTTTGTACTTTCCCACCAGGCATAAATAAAAGTTGTTTTTCTTTTATAAACAAAATTTATTAATATGATTTTGACAACACTATGGAAGCAATTTTCACTTAATTCTGACCTTAGCCACAAACTTTCTTTACACAGTCTGTGTACGTGTGTATTCTTTCCATATTTTTTATTTATTTACATATATAGATCTCGGCCTTGAAAAATATCTGTTCGAGTTCTTAAAACTACAGTAATTTTAGTCAACTGAAAAGGAAAATCCCGAGAGTACCCGAAAAGCCCTTCATTTACGCCGCCTCGTCGCAATTTTCATCTTGACGGGTGCTGATTATAACTGACATAATCATGTCCCCGATGATAAACCTTGCAACTTTTAGGATATATGTCACCCACGTTAGTCAATTGTGTATTAAAAGTAAGAAATTTACCTACCGGCATATTCAATAATAAATTAAACAAAAGATGTTTTCTGTTGTCAAACAGGGTTGAGAAATCTTGAAGGTCCCTTTTATGAGAGTCATTATTTGTTTGAAAGTGAGAATACCGGTGCAAAATTTAAACATTTACGTTCCCGAATGTCCGTAGAAATGATCCTTTCAACAAAATATTACAAATAACCATAATCGAAGCTATAAAGCAACAAATTCCTGAGGCCGTCCTCTGACGTCCATCACGTCAATATTTACGTCGAAAATCACGTGAGTTTTAATTATCTCCTCACACTTATACCAGGTTGTTCAGATTTGTCCAAGGTTAGGGTTAGGGTTATGGTGTTTTAATGCCACTTTCAACAATATTTCAGTTATATCGTGGCGGTCAGCTTTACTTGTGGAGGAAACCGAAGTACCCGGAGAAAAACTTTATCACATAATGTTGCATCAAGTACACCTCGACTGAGCGAGGTTCGAACTCACAACCGTAGTGGTGATAGGAACTGCGTGCATAGGTAGTTATAAATCCAACTACCATACGATCACGACCACGACGGCCCTTGATTTGTCCAAAAAGTCATACCACGTTAAAGGAACATTCTCAATACTTGGATACCACTTATACCAGGTTGTTTAAGATATGTCCAAAAAGTCATACCACGTAAAACTGGTCATTCTCAGTGACCACAGGCACTGATTGCATAGGTAGTGACCTCATGCTATTATACATTCTTTAATTTCAATTCAGATTTAGTTTTTAGGCTGAAGTCTTAGTTTTAGTGAGGAAATGATTTTACCTGGTTTTACCTGGTGTAGAGGTAATAAATTTGGGCTAGTTAGCCTCTGCGACCCTTCTTGATTTGTCATATCCATTTGTCACTTCCGGTTTGTATATATCTGGCTTGAATTTGATTTCGAGGTCTTTCCAATGCGAATTTAGCTGGTTTTTGAACCCATTTACTGTATTTGACTCTATTACTTTCGCGGGCAAACTATTCCAAGTGTCTACTACTCTTTGCGAGAAACTGTATTTTCTAATATTAGTTCTACAATTCTTCTTGTAGATTTTATGCTTGTGGCCTCTGGTGGTGTTCTCATTTTTCGGAAAGATTTTTTTGCTATTTACCTTATCTATATTGTTAATAATTCTAAACGTTTCTACCATGTCAGATCTTAATCTCCTGTATTGTAAAGATGGTAATCCTAGATATCTTGATCGGTCGCTATAACTGAGATGTTGAATATTTTTGACTAGTTTTGTGGCTCGTCTTTGAACATTTTCAATTTGAATGGCTTCCTTTTTATACATAACTGACCATATATTGCTTCCGTATTCTAGGTGTGGACGGACTATACTTTTATAAAGTGTGGTAAACATGTTCTTGTCCATGTATGTAAAGCTTCTTTTTATCATTCCTAGTCTTTGGTTGGCCTTTTTTGTTTGATTATTGATGTGAATTTGAAATTTTAATTTTTCATCTATAGTGATACCAAGGTCTTTCTCTTCTGTGGATTGGATGATGATATCCCCTCCCATTTGATATTTAGCATTATTGGGCGGACCGAAATGTACATGTTTGCATTTGGATTTGTTGAAAGTTAATAGCCAATCTTTTGACCACTGCATTAATCTATCTATATCTCCTTGTAGTTTGATTTCATCATTTGTATTATTTACTGCAGTATACAACTTTGTATCGTCTGCAAAGAGCTTAGCTACATTTTGTACTACGTCAGGCAAGTCGTTAATGTATATTGTGAATAGAATGGGGCCAAGAACGCTCCCTTGGGGTATTCCGCTAGTAACATCAGTCCATTTCGAGTTGGATCCATTAAGCACCACTTTTTGTTTACGTTCCGATAAGAAGTTTTTGATCCACTCAAGGATATTTCCAGATATTCCATAACCCTTCAATTTTGTAAATAGCCGATGGTGGGGCACAGTGTCAAATGCCTTTTGGAAATCTAGGTATATAGCATATGATCTACAGAGTTGTGGTTATCGAGATGTTCTGTCCAATCCTCCATAACTTCTATAAGCTGATCGTTGATTAATGCACAATGAGCACAGTTCAGCTTTATCGTGGTGAGAAAAAGTTACATAGATGAGATGCCGATTTGTACTAGACCAACACGCTTAGTTGAATTTATAGTCCGTGGATAGACAATTGTCAAATGATTGTCGTCCTACTCGGACACTTTATCCTGATTCCGAGCTAACCAGTCTTTGCATTTTCTGTTTGATACTGGGTAATTATTGGAGAAGTAACAAGTACCAATTTTATTGTCGTTGGTTTGAACCGACTGAGGCTCGAACCCACGATCTACCTCACTTGAGGCGAGCAGCTTAACCACTAAATCACCGATGAACCCAAGATCTACCTCACTGGAGGCGAGCAGCTTAACCATTACACCACCGGTGAACCCACGATCTACCTCACTGGAGGCGAGCAGCTTAACCATTACACCACCGATGAACCCACGATCTACCTCACTGGAGGCGAGCAGCTTAACCATTACACCACACGATCTACCTCACTGTAGGCGAGCAGCTTAACCATTACACCACCGATGAACCTACGATCTACCTCACTGTAGGCGAGCAGCTTAACCATTACACCACCGATGAACCCACGATCTACCTCACTGTAGGCGAGCAGCTTAACCATTACACACCGATGAACCCACGATCTACCTCACTGGAGGCGAGCAGCTTAACCATTACACCACCGATGAACCCACGATCTACCTCACTGGAGGCGAGCAGCTTAACCATTACACCACACGATCTACCTCACTGGAGGCGAGCAGCTTAACCATTACACCACCGATGAACCCACGATCTACCTCACTGGAGGCGAGCAGCTTAACCATTACACCACCGATGAACCCACGATCTACCTCACTGGAGGCGAGCAGCTTAACCATTACACACCGATGAACCCACGATCTACCTCACTGGAGGCGAGCAGCTTAACCATTACACCACCGATGAACCCACGATCTACCTCACTGGAGGCGAGCAGCTTAACCATTACACCACCGATGAACCCACGATCTACCAAACTGTAAGCGAGCACCTTAACCATTACACCACCGATGAACCTACGATCTACCTCACTGGAGGCGAGCAGCTTAACCATTACACCACAGATGAACCTACGATCTACCTCACTGGAGGCGAGCAGCTTAACCATTACACCACACGATCTACCTCACTGGAGGCCGGCAGCTTAACCATTACACCACCGATGAACCCACGATCTACCTCACTGGAGGCGAGCAGCTTAACCATTACACCACACGATCTACCTCACTGTAGGCGAGCAGCTTAACCATTACACCACCGATGAACCTACGATCTACCTCACTGTAGGCGAGCAGCTTAACCATTACACCACCGATGAACCCACGATCTACCTCACTGTAGGCGAGCAGCTTAACCATTACACACCGATGAACCCACGATCTACCTCACTGGAGGCGAGCAGCTTAACCATTACACCACACGATCTACCTCACTGGAGGCGAGCAGCTTAACCATTACACCACCGATGAACCCACGATCTACCTCACTGGAGGCGAGCAGCGTAACCATTACACCACCGATGAACCCACGATCTACCTCACTGGAGGAGAGCAGCTTAACCATTACACCACCGATGAACCCACGATCTACCTCACTGGAGGCGAACAGCTTAACCATTACACCACCGATGAACCCACGATCTACCTCACTGGAGGCGAGCAGCGTAACCATTACACCACCGATGAACCCACGATCTACCTCACTGGAGGAGAGCAGCTTAACCATTACACCACCGATGAACCCACAATCTACCTCACTGGAAGCGAGCAGCTTAACCATTACATCACCGATGAATCCACGATCTACCTCACTGGAGGCGAACAGCTTAACCATTACACCAACGATGAACCCACGATCTACCTCACTGGAAGCGAGCAGCTTAACCATTACACCACCGATGAACCCACGATCTACCTCACTGGAGGCGAACAGCTTAACCATTACACCACCGATGAACCCACGATCTACCTCACTGGAAGCGAGCAGCTTAACCATTACACCACCGATGAACCCACGATCTACCTCACTGGAGGAGAGCAGCTTAACCATTACACCACCGATGAACCCACGATCTACCTCACTGGAAGCGAGCAGCTTAACCATTACACCACCGATGAACCCACGATCTACCTCACTGGAGGCGAACAGCTTAACCATTACACCACCGATGAACCCACGATCTACCTCACTGGAGGCGAGCAGCTTAACCATTATACCACCGATGAACCCACGATCTACCTCACTGGAGGCGAGCAGCTTAACCATTACACCACACGATCTACTTCACTGTAGGCGAGCAAATTAACCATTACACCACCGATGAACCCACGATCTACCTCACTGGAGGCGAGCAGCTTAACCATTACACCACCGATGAACCCACGATCTACCTCACTGGAGGCGAGCAGCTTAACCATTACACCACCGATGAGCCCACGATCTACCTCACTGGAAGCGAGCAGCTTAACCATTACACCACACGATCTACCTCACTGGAAGCGAGCAGCTTAACCATTACACCACACGATCTACCTTATTGGAGGCGAGCAGCTTAACCATTACTCCACACGATCTACCTCACTGGAGGCGAGCAGCTTAACCATTACACCACACGATCTACCTTACTGGAGGCGAGCAGCTTAACCATTACACCACACGATCTACCTCACTGGAGGCGAGCAGCTTAACCATTACCCACACGATCTACCTCACTGGAGGCGAGCAGCTTAACCATTACACCACACGATCTACCTCACTGGAGGCGAGCAGCTTAACCATTACACTACTGATGTAGTTTCTTAGTTTAAAAATATTGTTATTAATCGACTGCAGTTTACTATCCAGTATCTTGGCTAGCGAAGATGACTATCCAGGGGCAGTTTAATGATTTTACTAAATAGTAAATTAATGTTATCGATTGATCGTAATCGAACATAATTCATTCTTCAGCATTAGGAGTGCCTCAAATAAAGTCTGAAACATGCTTCAATGGGGGAAATTAAATGTTACAAAAGGGGTCCTATCCACGAGTACCAATGAGTTCATTGGGTAGAAAACAGAGTCAATTGACACTACTTTTTCATGATATCTAAATAATTCTACCAATATCAACAAACCGAACAACTAGATCTCCCCTCAAATTGTTGGTCTTCATTGCAACGTTATATGTCGTGGTCTTTCTTTTTGTTTTTTATTTTTTTTTTTAGGTTAGCGACGGTTGTTTGGTTTGTTGAGATCGGTAGAACTGTTGACCATCACTGTTTAAACTTTCTTTTCATAGCAAACAGAACACGTCACGTGCCAATGGAAATTCATGTCCTTGTTTTGGGATAGGCACTTAAATGTGGCGGGTTATAAAGCGGTTAATGCGATCCTATACATCCTCTCCATATTTGCACCTCCAACGGAATTTCAGATATAAACAAGCGAAGACTCATGGATTGATGGGTGCTTATTGTTCAGTGGCAGATATCACCAGCATATTCTAGATGAAAATCACATTTACCTTACTTGGTTTAAAAATAACAAAAATCGTGTGGCAACATTTATTCAAGCTTGGTACCCCCAAGCAAACGAACCCCCCAATTACATACATGTCCCCAATTATATAAACAAGTAAGTAACATAGAAGTCCATAACAACTACACATAGTAATAAATGTAAATATAATGCGATGAAAGCTATAAGTAAGCAGGAACACGCACCCTTAATAATACTATTGGGAGGGCGGGTGGGAAAGCTAGCAAAAAATTACAGCGTGCAGCCATTAATAGCAAGGTACTGAGCAAGGCATGGCTCAAAACTCAAAAAGAGGCTGGGCTATTTGGGGTTTCAGCCCAGAGACTAGCGTGGCAAATTCAAACCTTCGTGCTAAAAAACAATTTACAAATAAATTCAATTTTACCTTATTTGGTTTAAGAATAACAAAAATCGTGTGGCAACATTTATTCAAGCTTGGTACCCCCAAGCAAACGAACCCCCCAATTACATACATGTCCCCAATCATATAAACAAGCAAGTAACATAGAAGTCCCAAACCCAAAAGGGGTGTAGTCTAATGTGGTAAAAGGGAACTGAAGGTGGAAATAGCTTTCAAACGTTGATCCACATCACTATCTACGTACCGAGAAAAACAATCACTAGACCAGTATCCCAATAACTTGATTTCGCTATCTAAAAGTCCCACTTTACTACACCATGTGGCAGCGCAACGACGAAAAAGGAATGGCCCCCATAACTCGATTGATCCAGTCTCATAAGTTGCAAAATAAAACGAAAGGTATTTAAAAATACTGTATATGTCAAGCAAGATTGATCCGACAAACGAAAGAGGGGTTCCAGAGGTTCTCCCACCAAGGCCAAGACATTAGACATAGCTGTAACTGGGCAAAGCTAGCAAAAAATTACAGCGTGCAGCCATTAGCAAGGTACTGGGCAAGGCATGGCTCAAAACTCAAAAAGAGACTGCATGGTCGATTTGGGGTTTCAGCAAATTCAAACCTTCGTGCTAAAAAACAATTTACAAATAAATTCAATAATAATCATTGATTCATCCCCATATATGTCGTGATTGTAAATTTTTGAAATCCGGTAGCATGATTTAAACATGAAAAAAAAACCAATAAAAATTTCCGTAAAAGTCTGTTATTTGAGACATTGCACACTGTGTGCATTTAACACGAGACCGAAGATGTACAACTGTGTGCAAAATAAATTGCTTGTTGCACACGGGTATGTTATTTTTATTAGTGTCACATCTGAATGTATAATTTGTTATTTGAGACAAACTTAATTTTTATGACATATCAGATTGCTATCTCTATACAAAAATCATTTATCAGAACTGTTTAACGAGAGATGTATATGTAATAAATTATAGCGAGTGAATGCCCCGAGTCTTAGTACATTTTATTTCTGTACTGGGGCTTTACCCCATTCACAAAAATCAGAATCTATATATTATATAAAGCGCACTTATAAATTATTTTGACAATTTTCTACCGCTATTTCAGAAGTTTCTTACACATTATACAGTTATTTAATGGGAGTGTAGGCAATAGATCAAAACATTTTTCCTGAGGTACTGGGAAAGACCAGAGTGTTCTATTGTCGAGGGAAAAATAGTTCACCCCCGGTTTTTAGTGGGGTTCGTGTTAATCGATCTTTAGTTTTATATATATATATATATATATGTTTTGTAGATCGTTGTTTGTCCTTTTGTCCTTTTTCTTTTGGCCATTGTGTTGCCTGTTCTTCGATATACAGATTCTGATTACCTCTTTGGTATCTTCAAACTCTTCTTGATCTATTGCCTACACAACTCCCATTAAATAACTGTATATATTACCTATATTCATGTTTCTTGTATGTAATGTCAAGACAAAGAAGGTTTATACACTTACAATCTAATTAGAATTGTACAGCTTTGCATCTTTTTCCCTGGCGTTTACAGAATAACGACAGTTATGAAGGTCGTTATCGCTAACTAGCATAGCAGCGAGTCCAATATATTTCAAGACCTTCAAAACTGGAGTTATAGTTTTTATTGCGAACGTCAGGATGCTCCATAACTTTTGGTTGAATCGGACAACGCTAAGAAAGCCACATTTATTACTACTTAAAATATGTCTTAGAATATTTTTTTCCCTCAAAATATGAATGATTTTACAGACCTACAAATCACAACTTTTAAATGTTAGGATTTTATGATAAAACATTAGCAGTCTTTTTATATCGGTCTATACAAGAGTTATCGACAGCTCTTGGACTTCGTCCTCTGTCGATATACTTCCATTTGGGTCGATGAAGCATGTATTGACCTCATCAAAAGGCAATATAGCCCCTGTTACACGGTAAAGCAAGTATCATGATACTTGTATCATAAACCAAAAAATACAGTGTAAACAGTGCTATTACTCTGTATCATATGCAACTTTTAGAAGTTGCATGATACACACTTTGGGATAGAACATGCTCTATTCTGTACAGCAAGGATCACGATACATTTGATCTCTGACCAATCAGAGATCTTGGTTTGAGGTCAGGAGGTTACAACATCATTAACAAATAAAAGCACATGGTCAGCACATGGTAAATAAAACATGACTGAAAAGGGGAAAAAAGTAGTGATGTTATTTGGTCAAAGGAACAGATTTTGTATGATACTGTCTTCATTGTCAGGATTCTCCATTTTGGCGGAAACAATTTGTAAACAAACTCCGCATGAAACATGCTACTTGATTTAGTGTGTAAACTGATAAGGATCATGATACAAACAGTTGCATGATACAAGTATCGCGATAGTTGCTTTACCGTGTAACAAGGCCTTAACTGTATAGTATGATAGTCCGTTCGTTGATGCGGACAACTCGGTGAGATCAAAGGAAAAATGCTCAGATTACCGATAAACTCGTGTATCTAAAGTAAACTCACTGGGTACATGTAGTATATGTTCTAGACGTCAATCAAATCTATTATCTGTTACCTATCTTGAATCTTCATCCACTGCCTGGATATGAATTTAGAACTAAATACAAATGTAATGTTGAATTTGCATCGTGGAATTTGTATGTACTGTGGTACCGTGGGTGGCCGTCACGCCGAACACAGTATTCTAGTGCTAGTTTCTTTATAAAAGATGTATATATAGTTCATTGTGTTCCTCCATGCATCAAATAAGATTTGAATTTTAGTCAGATTTCGACAAAAATAAACTAGTCCTGTATAGTGATCGTGTATATCTTTATGATGGCAGTCCATTTCATATTCAATTCTTAATAAAGATATCTTATAAAGTTTTAGATTTACCTTACTACATGTATACACCTTTAAAGATGTCTTATATAATTTATAAGACATATCATACATGCATAAAACATTTTTGAGGCGACTCGATTGTAAAACATATATGAGATATCGCAGAAATAACACGAGATATCATTAAAGCATTCATAACAAGGACGTAGGAGCCGAGGGATGGTTCGGCCCGTGTTTATAAATGTGTGTGTGTGTGTGGGGGGGGGGGGGGGGCTGTTTTTGCCCCTCTTTTTTGACAAAATTATGAGAAAGAGCTGAATTTTCAGCATGCAAGCAAACCAAAAAATGTCTAGGTAAGCAAGGATATATAGGGTATAATTTTTTGTCTGATGGTTTCGGAAATCCTCCCCTCCAACTTCCCGGTCCATTCCTAAAACTTCCTACCCTCTTTCATTGTCCGGTCGATTTCGAAAACTTGTTCCATCTCACTGATCGCTCCACTTCTTAAAACTAGCCCCGAATTAAACAAATATTTTTATGATTTAAAAAAAAATAATAATTAAAGAAGAATTATAATGATAGGGGCGAAAATTATGGTTTTCTGTTTCTCTTTTTTTGTGGT
Organism: Bathymodiolus brooksi; assembly: GCA_963680875.1. Lineage (NCBI taxonomy): Eukaryota > Metazoa > Mollusca > Bivalvia > Mytilida > Modiolidae > Bathymodiolus > Bathymodiolus brooksi. The sequence goes on from OY804584.1 coordinate 99,289,002, forward strand.
CTTCGATTGATCATTTTTAAAAATCACGTGATTGGGCACATGACTGCATAATGGTAGCTATATAGACGATATGAAAACTGTGGGATTTGTAGTAGTTTTATATTTATCAGTTATATATACCGAAACCGTTTCGTTTACATCATATAAACAAAACAGTCAATATGTGGTTCAATTTCAGGAACATGTCATACTTGAGAAACAATTTAATGAACACAAAACATCAAATGTGATCTTCAAAAAAGCGAAAATTGGAAGGAATAATTTGAATGTGGTAAAAAAGGATTCTCCGAGTTCCAGGTTTCTTGGAGACGGAGAGGTGATTGAATTTAATCCTGGCAACAGAGCACCCCCTATGTCAATATGGGATATCAATGGCAAAATGGATTTGCCAAATTCAAAATGGATGAACATGTCCTTCATCTTGCATGTATTTGACGAAGATTCTGGGTTTTTAGAATTCATGTGGAATTCAGACGCAGCACTTCTTCCATTAACAGATGAATCTCTAAATAACACACATTTCATCTTTATATCAAAGAGATCAGGAATGAATGAAACATATGGTGCAGGTTGGATGAAAAACAGAATAAAAACTGTTTTGACTAAAAATAGAAAACGGTAATTAAAATGTTCTTTGAAAGCAATTTTAAAAGAATCAAAGTGAAAGATAATGAATTGAAATGTTGTCATGCAGATACATGTTGTACAATCTGGTTGATCCTTTAATTTTCACTACTTTTTTAATTAAAAAAAATCCTGATTAAAAATACATACAATGTATTGACAATTTATATAAATGACACAAGTCAAATGGAAGTTTAAATGTATATTAATTTATTCACTGTGTACAAGCAAACATTAGGGGAGGTTGTTTTGTAAGCCAAGGGGTGTACGTTTTTTTAGGTTGTTTTTACAAGTCACAGAAAGAAAAGTGAGTATGAACTACATTTTTATAAATAAAATGTAGAAAGGGACAATGTTATATACCGTGGAACTCAGCAGAAAATTAGGCTTTCATTTGGTATTTTTATGGGTTCTCTGGAGCATCCTGGTTTTGCAAACACTTCGACAGTTTGCATTGATGATGCCAGATGGATGTTTACTTGCGGGGGGCTGTTCGAATATATCAATATATCGATGCATAGACGCTTAAAGAAGAAGTTTATGATTATGTGGGGGATTTCACTGTGAAGAATCGTCAATTATACTATAATTTGTGTTCTGTCAGGTTAGGGTAGGTATCACATTTGACAGAAATTGATGATAATTTCGACTCGACCTCCCAAAATGAGAAAATATGAGCAAACTGTCAAAGTGTTTGCAAAACCAGGATGCTCCAGAGAACCCAGAAAAATACCAAATGAAAGCCCATTTTCTGCTGAGTTCCGTGGTATATAACATTGTCCCTTTCTACGTTTTATTTATAGTTCATGCTCACTTTTCTTTCTGCGACTGGTAAAAACAACCTAAAAAACCGTACACCCCTTGGTTTACAAAACAACCCCCCCCCCCCTAATGTTTGCTTGTACACAGTGTTATTTGTCTTGTAAATTATTTAATTTCAATTCAGTTATTCTTGGTTTTAGGTCAGTATCGATCGCATCAATGCTTGCAATTACATGTATATGTACATGTATTCTCTTCTGTGTTGGTTAAGGCCTCTGTAATATTATAAGACTGTTTTGCCATAAGCAGACTTATGATTTATAAGTAAGTTGGCAGATAAAAAGTCCCTTTCTTCCTTTGAATATCTGAAAAAGAACTAAAGAAAATTAAATGGAAAAAAATTCACGAACAAACATAAATCAAGCAACCAGTCTTTTTTATCACTTGTTTGTATTCAGTGATTGTGAGTGCGAGGTTGTTGTTTGTTTTGTTGATAATGGTGAAATTGATGATTATCTTTCTTAAATACATTTTGTATATTTTCTTCCTAAAAAAAAAGAAAACAGAACGGAACAAAATAAAAACATTGCTAAATTTAATATATAGGAAAAGCATGTCTATAGAATATGTGATAAAAAATTTCGGCAGGGTCAATTGTGGTGAGTGGATTGGATGACAGAAAACCAGAATGATCAGAGTTATTGATGGATTTTCTTTCATGTTTATTTCATATGAGGGCCCGGGTGGCTCAATGATTTAGGTAGTTCGATTACCTAACAACTCATACAAGCCTATCACCAATACGGCATGGGTTTGCTCCGGCTTTGTATATTACAAAAAAGGGTACACTTGATTCGCAGCTGCAAGTGATTAAGTTTACCAATTGCTTGCCCATGGTCGGTGGTTCTCTCCGGGTACTCCGGCTTCTTCCACCACTAAAACTGGTTGCCATGATATACATGTAGCTGAAATATTGCTGAAAGTGGCATTAAACACCAAAAATCAATCAATCAATCATATTTCATATGTACATCCAAATCATTTAATATTTAAATTATCACTTTCTTTGTAGATTAAGAAATGGTATAGATACAGTAATGAATAGAATGCACTTTTCGATTGAACCAGTTTCAAAGCTAGGAAATTGGATACCAGCTGTTTTACAACAATGGCAATGTGTAGATCATCTGTGTGGACTAGACCAAGTTGTTATACAGATGGAAGGTATTTTTTGTTGTATCAATTCATCACAGTTGAAAAAAAAAATAAAACAATAGCAGTAATGGTCGACTGGAATACATGTGTACTGAACATTGCTAACTACTCCTCTGCCAAACCCCACACTTCTATATACAGAAATTACAACAACAGAAGCAGATAGAAATCTAGGTTATGACTTGGGATATAGTGGTGAATGGGATCCCAACTCTTCCCTCATATTTCTAGATCTTCATCAGGTCAGTTGTTTTCTAATGGTACACCAATAAAACAGACAAGACAGAATGTTACTCAAATATTGTTGCTAGTGATCTTAAATACTCGTAACCCAACTCACCCAATGGAAATATTAATGACCATACCTTCAGGCTTTCTGAATGTGGAGCAAAACAAACATTTGCCTAAAATGTGTGTGTTTTTTTTTAATATAATTTCTTTATCTGTCCTGTATTTGCAGTTAACATGTTTTTATTTTATATTTGTAGGTCAGAGTTATCCTACAGTTTTGAAGAGATTGGATGCCCATTATGATTGGTTGCCAAACTTAGCTAGTGTATTTGGCAACAAGACAACCCTAATGATCAATGGAGGAGATGGTTGTAAGATCCTACCAGCTGTCAATCATTCTGTTGCTATGGTTACAAGTGATGGTTGTTCTTATTTCCAAAAAGTAAATGTTTTAGTGAGCTAGTATTTGAATGAGTGAGTGATTGTTGTGTAGTAGGTTTTCAGCTACTGACTCAGTCATCGACTTTAGCAGTGGCCCGGTAGCCCACGGCCAGTGAAAATTGATTCGGACCAGTGACTTTTGCCAAATTTTTTCAATAGAATCTATATAAATATTCTAATTTTGAAGTTTTCTGGCCAGTAAATTCGAAAGTTTAATTTCGAAGACTGTACTGTGCAATCACTTTTATTTGTGGGGTACCAATTTTTGTGGTTTTCGTGAGTAGGCTGATCCACGAAATTAAGAATCCAACGAACAATGAAACTTGGGAAGCAGACCATTGATATATTGGCAAACGCTGTCCTCGACTGACCTCAACTTTCTGGACCAGCTGCATTGGGTACAAATGACAATTTTAATGACGAAATAAGTACGAGCATGCCTTTTAATGGGTTATAATCAACATGAACATGTTTGTGAATTATTTGATTTTGAATACTGGTGTAAAAACGACAGAAATGTTTATATGTGAAAAGATTTTTAACAACTTCCGGTTATAGAAATCAAATTTACTTCCAAACAATACACTGATGGTGACACACTTTTAAGTGTTGCATAAACATTTCTCTATTAAAGTATAACACCCTTCCATATTTTATCACCTTTCTTTAAACAATTAATGATCAATTATGCATAAGTTAACTGTACATTTTCCCCAGGCCAGGATTAATCTTGTGACACGACTACAAGTGGTTTCAATTTGAGACAAAGGGTAAAAGATTGAAAATTTTGAAATAATAATACAAGTACAATATGTAATTGTATGAAAAATAATGAGAAAAAAAACTTTATTGTTCTTTTTTTAGTTGTGATAAACAAAAATAAAATGGAGACTAAATATTTGTAAGACATATAAACAAATTTAATATATATTATACAAATATATCCTGTTAGTGAGGGTTATTTGCGAAAAATACTGGTTGAGAGGAGAGGCAAATATCCCGATGTAAAGCGGGCGAGGGACATTTGACTGTCCTCGAAACCGGTATTTTTCGCAAATAACCCTCACTAACAGGATATATTTGTTTAATTCCGCCGAATATTTAACAGCAAGTAAAACAGTGGCATGCAAGCAGGTTCAGAACTTCAGACCACCTCGATCATTTGATTTTCAACTGAGACTTAAAATCAATCTACAAAAACAGGAAAAATCTTTTCAAAGAAGTGACTAGAGTATAAATTCTGGAACAAATTCAAAAATAAAATAAATCACGGTTTTGCTTTAACATACAACACGCTAAAAAAAAATAATGCAAATGAATTTGAAATATATACATGTACATTTCAACGATTTCAAACATAACGGCTGACACTGTCGTCATTTTCTTTTCTTTAGCGTTGGTTGAAAGAAGAAACCCGAGTAATTCGAATAACATCCGTGACGTCATAAACTATTTAAAGAAGGAATTTCGTCTTGAGCGGGATATTTTCCTATAGTACCGGGATATTTTTAGGCAAATATCCCGGCAATGGTGGAAAAGCTGAAAAAACGAAGAATTGGTAAAAAAAATACCCCTTTCATCAACCAATCAGAAGACAGCATTCTGATATAAGGTGGAATTATACTGGAAATTGCTCTAGTGTACGTGCTAATAAAGTAATTTCAGTAGATTTTTTTTTTTTCAAATTCGATAAAATAAATCCTGCTAAATTTTACAAATGCAGTAATTTTCTAAAACTGTCAAAGTGAATACTTTAATTTTATATCCACGTTCCACTTCCGATTACATAATTATACCGCTCATCTGTCTAATGTATTGAAGCTTTCTCAAAGATTTGCTACCCAATGAGACTTATTATGTTGAAAATATAAAATCCACAAATTTTATTTTGGGTACAAGCACAAAATCCACGAATTTATGAATCCATGAACTTGTAATTTTTAACCAAACCATGAAAATTGATGCCCACAAACGGCACAAAGAAAAGTACTTTCACAGTATCTCATTACAAGCAGAACTGATTTTTTTGGAGAGATGATAATAATGTCCGATTTATGCAAGTGTTAATTCACTGAAGCAACAGTCCACAGGTAAAAGACATGTTTCTCAACTCCCACACATTATCTGATTCTGAGCCAATCACTCTATAAACTTACTCCTTAATACTGATGAAAAGAAAGTTTAAAAAATGATGGTCATTAATTCCACCAATATCAACAATACAAACAACCAGGCATGACATATGATGTTGGAAATCCAGTTCCTGTTTTGGGACATGCACAAAAATGTGGCAGGGTTAAACCGTTTAATGAGATCCTATCCCTCCCCTCTTAACTGGATCTCCAACAGCAACACATATGTAAAAAAAACAATAAAAAACCTGTACAAAATCTCTTCCACTCAAAAAGATCACATAATTTCAGCTTTACCAAAAAGTATCAAATACTAATTTTACAGTCTTTGGTTTGATTGGACCAGGGATCAAGCTCACAATCTACTCCACCTGGCCTAAGCAAAAATTGTAGGTTCTTTGAACTGGAGCTGCACAACTAGTTGTTTTCATTTCTGATATTTTTCTCTGTAATATGTTATTTTGTGCTGGATTTTTTTATGCTTATGTCAAATAAGACTTTTTTACCAGAAATGCTTTTAATATGTTAAAATCTTCTCTGTAATTAACTAAAGGGGAAAATTATACTAATTTGGATAACTCCCAACAATTAATTGACAAGCTAGTTTTATGTGTATCCATATTTGTACAACTAAGATATTTTATTTTTCTGTTTGAACAGGTGTCACAAATGGAGAAATCTGGAGCTCTTGGTGTTGTTGTTGTAGCTACAGATGAACAAGTAGTACAAGACATGAACTGTGATGGTACAGAATGTCAGAATCAATTATCCATACCGGCAACTTTTATTGAATATTCTGGACAAATTTTACAGTAAGTATGTTAAGAAACTGTTTATATCAATTAAGTCAAAAGCTTCTTAGTCATAAGTCACAAAATTACAGGAAATGTGTAATTTGCAAATTTTTATTTTGCTTCTATAACAAAAGATGACATATGCAAAACTTAAAGGAAAAAAGTGGTCAGAATCGTGATTCTCAGACAATACCTGTACCAACAAATGATTCAGAGGACAAAAATAATAAAAAAATAATATTTTCTATATGGAGGTCAACAGAAATCACAAGGGATCACTTTTGGTAAATTTTGGTATGGGGTGCCACTTGGATTTGTAAAATATGTCCAATTTATATACTTGTATGACATCAGTATGCACACCTTCCATTCATATAATTTTGTTGATATAAGTGAAATTGTTGACAATAAGTATTTAAGCTTATCTTTTCATAACCATTCATATATTAGACTAAAATTTGAAATATACGCACAATGCACGATCCAGATAACAATATGATAATACAGAGTGGCATGGTGTCAGAACAATAATTTGTATCGAAGATATGTAGTAAAAAGCTGAGGGCTTTTAGAAATATGACCTATTGATGTGCCAATACCAGCAGCTTGTCTGTGTATATCTCTATAATGAAAGTATGTTGTGTCAAAGTCAAGTGGACTGATTTTTCTTTTAATTTACCAAGTATTCAAGTTATTCATGAACATTAAACAAATTGAATTCAACATATTTTTATTTGCATAATATCAAAGCAAAATGAGATCTGGCACAAATTATAACAACATAATCATATCTCTACAATTTACAACATGCATTAAAATGATACCAACATAACTATATACTGTACATTTCATAATAAATATAATATTGACACAAAATCAATATATTGAGAGCAATTTTAAAACAAACACCAGCTGAAGTCAGTCGAAGTAATGATGTGTTTGATATATTCATGGATTGCATAAAAAATGTCGACATTTTGAGCACTTTCTTCTCTTAATTTATCCTTACTATACCGGTATAAAATAGCTTTTAATGAAACAGCTTCATAAATTTGAAGTATTAATAATAAATTACATCTATAAATTTGATTATATAGAGGACATTCAACGAAATAAATGATATATACATTCCAATACTGAAAACTGCATAAACAATTGGGATATTTTTTTAAGTTATAACAAAAAAGACCATAATTCAATGGATGGAAATTGTATCACAATTTGGTATGAAAATTTTAAATTTGTCTATTCCCAGAGTTATATCATTTAAACAAACATTAAGCAAAGAACTGCTACAAATGTCAACTTATGAGTTGACTACCATTATATATGATATTTGACATATAGATTGATCATGCTTTTTGATTGAATACATCTTATGTTACTAAATGATGGACATTTTTCAGAAAAGAAAAATTGAACGTAACATTTCAGAATACTCCAACATCCAACTTCTTCATGGCAATAGATAGGTTTGGAAACCTGGCAGAAGTTGGCTGGTTCCTGTATCCATCAATGAATTTCCTGGTTTGGCAAGCTCAGTGGTATGTGTCATTAACAGGAAGCCAGTAACAGAGGCTTACTGGTTTCTGTTTTTATTAATGGAAAATGTAGATCATCTGATGATAATTCATATATACTGTTTTTAATAATTTTTCATGCAGTTTCTTGTAAATATAATATTTCAGCTTGGAATTCAAGCCCAAAGCAACAAGAGGCTTAACAATTATATAGTCTGCAATGGGAAAATGTGTTTAAATTCTCTTTCATATTTCAATACAACTCAACTGTCTAGATTTTAATATGTTACCCTGACCATCACAAAAGGGTTTACTTGTTTGTCATATGTGGTATCTCTTCACTGTGGCCATTTTTTAGTGGGTAGGGGGTTGGAAATGTTTTTTTTTCTTTATAATTTCCACCTACAATTTGCTGTAATGGCTATAATGTACTGCAACAACTTTTATTTTGGGGTGACGTTTTCTATCATTTACGTAGAATTTAAAATATGAGAGGAAATTTCCAAATATTTATAATATTCCTGACAGAGATCTAATTGATTTTGGTCATTTTCTATTTTCTCAGGTTTGACTACCAAATGAACTTGAATATATCATTGTCATCCAGTGAAATGACTGTCGAGGTTTTCAAAGATGAAATTATGCAAGGAAACACAGGAGTCGTTGTTAATGTTACTTTACCAGATATTAAAGGTTAGTATCTCATCCTGGACATTTATACTGCATTGGTGATGTAATGGTTAACGAGCTTGCCTCGAGTGCGGTAGATCATAGGTTCACGCTCTGGTCAGATAAAACCAAAAAAATGATAAAATTAGTATTTGTTGCTTCTTCGCTAAGCAGACAGTATTGAGGAGTAAGAGTAAAGACTGGTTGGCTCGGAAGCAGGTTAATGTGTGCGAGTGAAGAAACACAGGCTGTTATTTCAGTGAGCTAGCACTATAAAAATCCAACACAGCGTGTTGGTCTAGTACAAAAAGGACATTATCATTTCATTGAAATGCAACTTATTCTCACCATGATATTAGCTGATAAAATTGCTCATTTGACGTAAAACAACAATCTCTCACTCATTCTCTTCTGGACATTTACTGTGATTAAGTGAAATGTAGAATGGAAAATGTTAAAATTAGAAATTTCTTTAATTGCTTATTACTGCTTTATTTAAATTCAAATTCAACTCATTTACACAAAATCACATTAAAATCATCTCAGAAACCTGAGAAGTGGTCAGCTTTCAAAATTACAAAAATGTATGTATGACACCTCCATCGCCCATCCAACCAATATGGGTGGCATTACTAAAAGTAGAAATTTATTTAAATGGCAGAGAAAAAAATCAACAAAAATTTGAAGTTTAACATAATATGTTCCGATTTTTTTCTATAAAAAATTAGAAGTAAAAGTGAAAACCAGACGAAAAAAATTTCTGTCACCAAATTTTATTGATAAAAATACATCGACATGAAAGATTAAAAGAAATAATGTGACCTTACAGTTTTCAATAAGAAATTTTTGTAGCATTTGAAGAAAAATTACTGATATTCATGCTTTAAAAAATCTGATTTTTTGTTTCATGGAAAAAAATACTTCTGGCTCATGGATAAAAGACATATCCTACCATAATAAATGTTAAATGATTGTTCCCTTAGGTATTAAATTTAAGGAGTTCTGTTTTTTGTTATTTTGTGTAATAAAAGGTGTTTTTTAATATGTCTCTGCAAAAGAATACACGCACGTGTTATACATGTTTAACATCATTTACAACAATATTTCATGGCAGTCATAGACAATACGAAGCATATTTTTCAAGAAAAATAAATATTTTTAAAATTTTATTTTAGATTTAAGAAAATATTCAAAGATGGAACTAGATATGTCTTTATCATGTCCAGGAACAAGGGACACAACCTGTGGACATTGGGATCATACTATTAATCTGTATGTATGTTGTGATCAAACATCGCCATTGTGTGGAATGGAGCTGGGACGGTGGATTACAGCATTCCGCAGGTAATATTAACTTATTTGTGATTGGTCGATTTGTTGATCATCCCTGTTTAATTTTTCTATTTTAGTTATTGCGACACCATGATAGAGCTGAAAATATTTAGAAAGTTGGCATTAAACCCCAACTAATTAATCAATCATATAAATATTGGAATTTGAAAATGTTCTGACAGTGTTGTATTTTTAGTCTTTCATTTGATAATACAGCTGCCAGTGAAATACCATAATTTCTCTGTGAGAAAAAAATTTATAATATCACAGTGAAAAAATGATATTTTCAACCCGGGCTTGAATTGAAGTCACAATGCTGATTTTCACTGATGTTGCTAAGGAATATTTTTGCTCACCATATAACAAAAATAGTATGTATGTTTTCAATATGGATTTATCTTAAATCAATCTAATTAATAATTCAGTGCATCTGAAATCTGGTCTCATAAGAGAGGTGGCATTTAGTAGACTCTGTTTAGTATTACAGGGTGATAGTGGTCTAATAAGAGGGCGACCATTGTATTTAGTTAATCTTAGTATAATTTTGATAATGGAAAAAATCAATAAGTTATTTTTATAAATATTTGTGTTTGTTTGCGTATAGTGGTGTCCAACACATGTAGTGTTGTGTTGTGTTTTATTTTTCTTCATCTTGTGTACCCTATGTTGACAGTTTCTCTGGATAGTCCATTCTTGATTGCCCCTTCAGTATTCTCTGACGTTTATTTACTATTGTAGGAGAATAGGAAGATGGCTGACAGATGTTTCTCCATTATTACCATTGTTAACAACCAACACATGTACATTTACAATGAAGACTGCTCCCTGGGCTAAGCCATGGATACCATCACTTAATCTCAGATTCTCCCAACCTAGATCTAGTGGTAAATATTTGATTATTACAATAAATACAACTAAGTATATAAATATTACAGTATATACAACTACTTGCACCATGCTTTGGTTAATGTCGCTAAATGTTAAATTCTCCCAATGTCAATCTGAATATATTAATAAAATGATGGAAAAAAAAAGTATTTCGTCGTCAGAACAGTTCCAAAATCTAGTCTGAAAATCATTAAACAGAAGCAAAATTGATATCCCTAGCACCTAACTATATGGATGTTCACCTTCCTAGTTTATGTAGGCACTTCAATAAAAAGTAGCAGGGTTCAACTAGGTTTTATGAGCCCAAATCTCCACTCTTAGTGTAATGATAAGGTCATGCAAGTTTTTCAAACGTGGATAAACTGCCATGAGAGACAATCCAATTTCACACCTAGATCAGTCTGCGCCAAAAACCACCAGCCCTATGCCCCTGTCTAGTATAAATTGGTACGGGCTAGTAAAAATTGCATAAAATTTGATTAAGCAAATAGACATATTTGCTCTAAAATGCTGTTCGGGCTAGTTTGTCCAAATGATTTTGGTACAGACTACTAGACAATTTAAAGTAAAGGAACAGCACAGTAGGGTCTTCAATAATGAGCATAAACACTTGTGCAGTATCTGACTTTTATTTCACATAAAGTTATTTTTTAACTCTGGAGGAAAAACATAGCCCCCCCTCCCTTTAAAGTTAAGACGTTTGCAGTATTCTGTGGTGTTATCTCAATGTAATTCTTGTGTTCTTTGTTATTTACAGATGTTCCCGTTCCTGTAAAAGCTACACCACTATATATGCCAGGAGCTACATTTGACAAGAATTATAACAGTCATTTTAAACCAATCAACTTTACAGTTCCTAATACTGTTACAAAAGTATGTGATATTTTGTTTAAAAGGCAAAGATTTAGGGGCAACACATTATTTGTAATTCACAACTATTTAAAAATAAATTATTTCCCTAGCTTGTTAAGATTAAATACAAACTATATTTAAAGCCATACGAAAGCATACAAAAACATTCAGTCTTAATCCTGATTTTTGGTGTTCAGTTTTAGCCCTGCTTTTTGGTATACCTTATTTGGCAATATATAAGGCACACTTTGTTATCATGAGAAATAACCTTGTAGAGATGGTATGCATATAAAATCTACTATGCAAGTTTTATTTTTTGACAGTATACAGTATTTGTAGTTGCTTCTAAAAATACCATCATCCAGTAAATTGAAATTTTAATTAAATTTCCATCCTTCTCCCCATTACAATACTTTCTGGAAAAGCTAGTGACATGCACCTCTTATTTTATTTTCATGAAATTGTTTTCTCATGCCCATATGAGCTGAGACCCTTAAATAGCTGTCATTTTATGCATCAGTGGGATACAAGACAATCTCGCATATCTTCTTTGGTGGGAGGAATTGGAAATCCATTAATAAATATTTTGTGCATATACCAATTTCAGTATAGCATCAAGGACCCCTTCTTATAAGGCGACTTGTTGTAATGAAATAGTGGCCTTGTAAGGGAAGGTGGTCTCTCTTGAGGGATGACAATTTAGCAGTATTTTACAATCTCAGTGCATCTGGAATATGGTCTGATAAAAAAGTTCCTTTAGTGGGAGTGATGTTATAAGAGGTACATTACCATCAAGAGTTTATTTTTTGAGAGTTTATGGTGGATGAAGTGACTACTGCCCCAATGATTCTCGATGATTTAATATGTTAGTCCATAGTTTTTGATGAAATATATGGATGTAATTAGACATTGATTAGATTTTATCTTAGTCGATTAAAGAAGGGTATTGAATAATTCTTTGTATTTTCAGATTGAGATATTTTCTGTGATAACTGGGCATGGCAGTGATGAGAATGGGTGTGGCGAGTTCTGTGTTACATCACATCATTTTACAGTTAACAGCATCACAAATAATATAACGTTTTCTACAGCAGGTTGGTAATATAATAATTGTATTGTGTTTTGATTAGTGAGAAAATTATCTCAACATAACATACAGTAATATTTTAGGTATAATAGATAACCATAAAGCATAGATGTTTAATATATTTACCAGATTTTTAACTATTAATTTTCACTTAAAAAATTTTTTCACAATTTTTTGTACTGTTTTTCAGCAAATTTTTCTTGGACACTAATTTTCATTAACTTTCTCATTTCAACATTATTACTCAAAAAGTAAGTGTGGATTATGCAACTAATCTTATTTTTTATCAGAGTGTTTGAGGGGCTTGAAAGGGGTGCGATTAACACAGTAATGTGTATATTACACAGCCATTTATAGTATCCATATTTCTTTTTCGCTGTTGTGGAGGTCTAGATATCAAAAGAGGAGGGTAGGAATACCATTTTAATGGATGCTACCCTACCATGTGTTTGTGCTTGTTCCAAACTAAGGGCTAGATTTACACTGGCTTGTGATTGTCGTGTCTGTGCTTAGGAGTTTTAGGTTTGACAGAGGTACAGGTAGCTGCTGTTGTTGTGGTTGTCTATAAATGTTAGTCATTGATATTAAACATTGTTGAACTTTAAATTTTCAACTAAGCATCAAAATTATGGAAAAAGAAATTGTGCACAAAATTTAGTGTTTTGTGTTTATATTTATATTCAAAGAGTGGCAATGACAAGTTAAATGTGAGCATTATATTATAAACTAACTTTGAGATAAATGGCTTCTCAGAGTTCAGGATAACAAGGTTTGACTTTTTTTTTTATTCTTTCAGGTTCACCTCTTGGTTGTGCAGATTTAGTTCATACTGGTGTTGAACCGAATGAACACGGTACCTGGTTGTATGGCAGAAATGGATGGTGTGATGGGCGTAACGTTTTTCCGTGGGTGGTTGATGTGACACAACAGGTTAAACAGAGTGGATATGTTAATACTGTGAAATATTATGGATATTTCAACGGAACAGACCCTAATCCTAAACATAATCCAGGCATAATTTCTATTTATTCCTATTTGATATTTTATGAAAAACAGCTGTGATGATTTTTATATTAAATTTGTCTATTTCATAATTTTGAGGTTGTAACATTTAATGCCAAAATGATTTTTTGTTGCTGTCCCTCAACCTTACTGAATCTAAAAAAAGCTAACTCATTAGAAAATGTTATTACGTTTTTCAAAAATATATTGTTTACTGTAATTACCAGAAATCAACATTCCGCCAAGAAAAAAGAACAAAAGACTATAATAGCTACCATTTGTTTTAGCTCTGCCCTGTGTTCCACCATGTTAATTAGGACAAATGTATAGAAATCTACTTCTATATATCTACACCTTTGTCCTAGCTAAGATGGTGGAATAAAGGGTGGAGGTAAGAACAATAAATATTTTTCTCATTTAAGGACGTAAAGACCATGTTTTTGTACCCCCCCCTTTTAATTTTTTTTAGATAAGACTGAAATATTTACTTGAACGGCAAAAAATATTATTGAATCAAGAGGTAAAAGGGTGTTTTTAAGAGCCAAATGACATTTTTCAGATTTGAAAGCATGCCCCCACTTTCCTGTCCTTCCCTGAAAACTGCACCACATTTTCCCGTTCACTAACAACTTTCTAACAAAGCTTCTCCCCACACTTTCTGATCTACTAATACAACTCTGTACTCGATGTTAAACAACATTCACTCACTCATCCCTCTCTTACTGTATGCTCAACCATTAAAAACCGTGTACATATATAGATATTTACATCTGTGATATTTTATTATAAACAAGACATTTTTTTTATTATGTATTTTTATATATACATGCATATATTATATATTTAGAATGTAATACTTTTTTTAAACTTTTATTAAATTGCATTATTTACGAGTTTTATATATTATTATGGAAAAATAGATAAGTAAATAAATGTTTGAGAATATCGAAGGGGCAATCATAAATGGACAATCCAGAGAAACTGGCAACATAGGGTACACAAGACAAAGAAAAACACAACATAATATGTGTTGGACACCACTATACGCCAACAAACACAAATAACGTAAAAAAAAAAGAACCCTCCTACAAACAACTGGAGGTAACCCAGTGATGATTTGCTGTGCCAAAGATTTTCATGTCGATCAGTATTCCAAGATGGCTGAAAGCAGTCAGTATTTGGTAGGAGTACTAGTAGAAGTTTCCAATTTCATATTTTTGAAATTTCAGTATATTACCAAAATAACCAAACAGACAGTTAATATCTTACAAGAATAATTTACATTTTTTTTGTAAAATATTAGCCAACCAATTTGTTATGGAAACTCCTCAATAGAAATATATGATAGTATTCAGGTTCAATAACTGGTGTATCTATCAGAGGGGTTGAACCTTGTCTGTTATTATAATTTGAAGGTCTAATGAAAAATGATATTTCTCGTTTCTTGCAGGATTTTGATATCGTTTTGGCCTTTGTTACCATTATTACCAGATTAGATTTAGAACTGTTCTGACAATATTTTTTGATTTTTCATTTATTAGTTGACAAACACTAAAAAATGTTTGAAGATACCAAAGGGGTAATCAGAAACCATAAATCAAAGGACAGACAATACATTGACCAAAAGAAAAAGGACAAAAATAAAAACCAGGGGGATGAACTCAAGTCAGTCTCATTAAGATGAACCATCTGCATTTGAATCAAGTAATTTTCATATTAAATATAGTACTTCATCGATTTGTTGTTTGTAAGAAGAGCTTGAAGATACCAAAGTGGTAATCAGAATCCGTAAATCGAAGAAGAACAGACAATGCAATGGCCAAAAGATACCTAAGTGGTAATCAGAATCCGTAAATTGAAGAAGAACAGACAACACAATGGCCAAAAGATACCAAAGTGGTAATCAGAATCCGTAAATTGAAGAAGAACAGACAACACGATGGCCAAAAGATACCAAAGTGGTAATCAGAATCCGTAAATTGAAGAAGAACAGACATCACGATGGCCAAAAGATACCAAAGTGGTAATCAGAATCCGTAAATTGAAGAAGAACAGACAACACAATGGCCAAAAGATACCAAAGTGGTAATCAGAATCCGTAAATCGAAGAAGAACAGACAACACGATGGCCAAAAGAAAAAGGACAAAAGTATAAACAACGATCTACAAACTAAAGACAATACTGGTATATATATCAATACTAGTTTTGTTCCATTATTTAGCAGTTGTCATTAGTCTGTTGCGACATGGTTTTTCATGTTCAGACTGTAAGTTACTGGGAGTAATAAAACAAATTTCTTTATTGTTGTATCAGTGGCTTATGTATGTGTAGAAAATTACAATTTATATTTATAAATTATGATAAACATTAGTGAACATCGGAGAGACCTACAACCTGCAGCACACAGGACACTAAAAAGATTATCAACACCGAAACAACTGGTGATGAACACAGGTGCTTGCGAAAGCTAAATCGGTTCCTGCTTCTGATAAGACACCCACCATGTCACTTGATCATATAGATATATTTGACAAAATGCCTTTTTATATATCTAAATATTGATTGCTTAATTGACCTTTCTGTACCTATTAAGTCAGGCCCAAATTGTTATCGAATCTTGTATCTCATAGCTATGTACAGTATCTACGGTATAATTATTACTTTCATTGACAAGCGCCCTATAATGTCCATGTGGTCATTAAAGAAATCACATGTCTACATTTTTATTACTATCACTGGGTCGATACGTCTGGTGGTGGACTATTATTCCCCGAAGATATCATCTGCCGCGTAGTCAGTGCTTCAGCACTGATATGGATTATTATTATATATATTTATGTTTGAAATTTACAGCCCTTAAATAATGTAATAATGTAAAGGGGTAATCAGGAGTTGTAAATTGAAGGGCAGACAATACCATGGCCAAAAATAAAAGGACAACAGGACAAAAAACAATCTACAAAATACTACAAAGAAAACGAAAGATTGAGCAACACAAACCCAATCAAAAATCGGAGGTGAACTCAGGTTTCCGGAAGGGTAAGCAATTCCTGCTTCACGATTGACACCTGTTGTGTTACTCTTGTTACAAAGGGGTAATCAGTATCTGTAATTCGAAGGACAGAAAACACAATAGCCAAAAGAAAAAGAACAAACGATCTACAAATCACTACTCAGAAAATTAAAGATCGAGGAACACAAACCCCACTCAATACCGAAGGTGAACGCAGATGCTCGGAACGATGAGCAGTTGCTGCTCCTCTATTGGCACCCGACGTGCTACTCTAGTTGCAAACCCGTTGATAAGTCATCTATTCTGTAAGGGTCAATCAAGTCACGGCGGTAACGGTAACAATTATTTCGAAGTGATGGCTTAAACTTAACCAATAGGAATCCATGGTTCAGAACTTTTCTTGTTAGCATCAACCATCTATCAAGAAAATCCTCAAGAACCACAATGTCTGGAGTATCGAATAAACACAGAGATGTATACACCATATGCAGGTGCTGCTACAAATAAATGGAAAGTTCACAATGGGTAAATTCAAATCATAGCATTTGTCGTAAAGTTTCGCTCTGAATAGGCCCTCACTCTCAATAGCGAGACGTAGGTCAAAGTATGAAGCAACCCTAGCTGTATTTGTGGTATCCCTTATTTCAAGTTCAATGGGATAGATGCAATCAACAAAATCACCAAAATTATTTAGTGAAAGGACATCATCTATATTATAGTGGAACTTGAAATTAAAGGATCGATCTATCCTTTTTTCATTTTATTTGAGAAACCTCTGTGTTTATAAGGTACATCTCGTACGAATAAAGGAACAAGAACCATTGGTTCAGTTGCTTCCTTATTAGCAACAATCATGTATCAAGGAAATCATGATCTGGAATATCGTATCAACGGAGATATATATATATATATACGTCTGAAAATTAAACCAAACAGTGTTAGAATTAGATTTTAGAGCTGTCAAATTTTTGTTCTTCCCTCGACGGGATTTGAACCCACACCATTGTTACACTGCAGCACCATTCGCTTAGCCTTACGTCCAGCGCCCTAGACCACTCGACTACATCCACTCCCTAAAAAGGAGCTTCAATAGTCGTAGTGTTACCTTGTCTCGTAAGGCAAATCTAGGGATAGGCGTAAGACATGTGTATAAGCGTGTGTAGATGGTACATATATACTTAATATTATAATTTGACAGCAATCTAACTCAGCAATTTTTAATATATTGGATAGGATAATGAAGAATTATTCATTATACAGTCACAGGAAATAAATGATATTATACAAACGTCTAGAAGCAAGTGACAACCATACAATATATCTGTCCCACTGGATCTCAAAGTTACTTTAAAGGATACTAGGTTAATACTAAATATTATATACGTCTGAAAATTAAACCAAACAGTGTTAGAATTAGATTTTAGAGCTGTCAAATTTTTGTTCTTCCCTCGACGGGATTTGAACCCACACCATTGTTACACTGCAGCACCATTCGCTTAGCCTTACGTCCAGCGCCCTAGACCATATATATATATATATATACTCCATGTGCTGTTGTTGCTTGAATGTTGCTACATATAAACAAAATGTTTCATTTGGAAACCCCAATGTCAAAAGATTGGATAGCTAAATAATTAAAGAGAGCAAGAAAACCAAAGACCCTTAATGAGATAGCTAAAATTAACTATACTCATCTATGTCTGAAGGAGGAGATAAAAAAACTAGTATTGGTTTTATTTGGAAATTGATCAAATATATATATTTTTCAGATTAAGTGGGGGAACAAATTGTTTTAGAATCTTATATATTATAAGGGACTGAATATTTAGCTTTTAAATCTCCCAGAGTCAGAACATGTTTTTAATGCAAAAACAAAAACAAAACAAAACAAAACAAACCCAAAAATAAAACCCAGATTATTTTTATTTTGCACATGAACAATCACTAAACCTTCTTAAATTTTGATCATAATTTCTTGTTGAAAACCGCAGAATCGTACTGTTCGTCTTTTATTTTAGCCACAACATAAAAGTTAATGGTCACTCTATACCTACATGGTCACGGTGTATGAAAGTCAAAAACTTCCATTGACGACCGCACTATAATTTCCATATCATCATTATAGAACGCACTTGTCTTCCATCGATATAGCAAAGTGCTGGAACCACATAGTTTGAAAACCATTGAAAGCCAACTGTATATACAATGAAAAGAAAGTTAAACAGTGATGGTCAACAATGCCATCAATATTAACAAAACGCACTACCACCTCCCGGCTCAAGCATTTGAGTACAAAACTATATAGTTTTGGAAATCAACGTCTTGCATGGATGAGAAAAGAGTTTAAACAGTGAAAGGAAATCAATTCTACCAATACTATCAAAACGAACAGCCACCTATCACCTTAAATCATTGAGTACAAAAATACCATGACAATCAATGTTCGGCTTGGGACATATGTACCTTTCGGACAAAATATTGAACTCATCAACTGTTTTATTCGTGGAGACGACCATCAGATTTTATCGCTATCCCAGGTTGTCAAGATCATCATTATATACAATGTACATAATTATGTTCGACATGTGGTTATCTCAACTTGCTTAACTATATAAACCAAGAATGACAACTGACCGATATAGGCTTAAAGCGTTAAATCGACAAGAACAGGTAAGTGGTTTTTTGTGTGTTTTTTTTTGCTTCTGTAACAATTTATTGTACTTCTGCAAGAAAACATACCGTCTATGGAACTACTGGAAATAGAAACATATGAGAGGTGCTGGGATGCGTTTGGATATAAAACAGTTTGCATATACCAAGAGGGGTAATCAGAAGCCTTAAATCGAAGGACAGACAAAGGCCAAAATAAAAAAGACAAACAATGATCTACAGAACATTACACAGAAAACTACAGACTGAACAACAAGAATTCGAACTCCACTCAATACGGGTAAACTCAGTTGCATAACCAGCCAAGTTATTGTCTTTTTTCTAATTAGCTGAAATTAAAAAAAAACAACATTTTCTTAGATAGAGATGTTAATGATTTGTATCTTAGTACATGCAAAATTTGAAGATACTAAAGGAACAATGCGAAACTGTAATTCGAAGAACAGACAATTCAATCGCCCAGAAGGAAAGGGACAAAAAGACAAACACTAATTCCTAAAGCACTACACAGAAAACTAAATATTTTGCAACACGAAACACAGCAATTGCGCAAAACACATGACCATACACATGTTTGTAAGCTGGTACACATAATGTTTGTATTATAAATAATACATAATTTATTTAGTACGACACGTTTCTGGAATAACTTTCATCAGGTACGCACAAAGTCGAAAGATTGGAAAGCCAAATAATTTTAAACATTATGGGAGCAGGTAAACCTAAGGGTCTAAACAGGATGTCTAAGATCGGCTATGATCACATATGCATGAATGAGACCAACTTTAGTTGTACTAATAATTGCATTATTTAATAACTGCGAATTCCAATCGCAAATATATCTAATAAACCATGTCAGTGCCGAAACACTGACTACTGGGCGGATCGGGGACTAAATAGTCCACCAGCAGAGGTATCGACCAAGTGATCGTAATAGGAACTTTGATGTCTAATTTAGTGCGCACACCGCGTTTTTGGTGTAAGCTTCATCAGCAGTTTTCAAACAAGCATCTATTGACCTAATTGTACTCCACATTGAGCGATACAGGCTTCTATGAACCTTTGGTAGATATGCATTATTTCTTTATTTACTTTTGCAGATAAATTGAAGAATACTGCCGTCACTGGAGTGTTAGTTGTCGGCTTGATGGGTAAAACAATTTCCAACTAATTAAATACCCACATATTTGTATTGACAAGACTCATTATCCATGAAAACAAATTACATTTTATTCGAATAATTTTTTGACGAAACACGTTATTTGTGAACAGAAATTATGTTTTAATCAAATCTTATTATTGACTGAAATTTTAAATCATTTTTTTTATCAAATTATTTTGTCTGAAAATAAATCTAGGTCTCGGTTTGAGAGAGACACACACATTTGGTGGCGACCAGTTAAGGAGATTCAAAATACCTCTTCTTTATCCAAATCTCTAGTGGTAAAAAACATCTCATAAACATATATGTTGGTACTATCCTTCTTTAATCATTTTTTGTAAGGAAGGAATAAATGACGTCACGGTAGTTTGTTCTGCTTAATTGTCGAAAGACGGCGGCGTTATTAGTCTTTTTAGAAGGATCGTCTTAATTCACAAACATGAACCGTGCTTATGCCTACTGTATCAACATGTCAACAAGCTTGGTACCTAAATTTGAATATGCATACGAGTTTATTTTTTATTTAAAAACGACGATTGTCTTTTAATTTATCCTTAGTAGAAACTCGTTTTAGTCCACACATTTTTACTGTATTTGTGTCTACGGTATGAGCTTATCAACAAGTCTGATACATACATTTTGAAAATACATGTATACAATTAAGAGGTGACGGACAGTTATGTTCATTAGCTACGTCCGACGTGAACGAACTGTGACTAAAATCACACTCGTACTAGGTCTTTGTATACAAATATGACAAGAAGCTTTGATTAAAAACATAGATATCTAATTTAGTGGACACGAAGCGTTTCTGGAATAACATTCATGAGGTAAGTAATAACCTTCATGAGGTACGCTCTAAATCAAGATTGGAAAGTCAAATAGTCAAAAAGTCTTTCTGAACAAGTAAGCCAAAGTGCATAAACAGGATAGACAAGCTAAGATTTTCTATGTGTGATGGAGCTTTCAGGATTCCTTATTTTGTTGTTTTAAATGAGATATACAAAGTCGCACTTGTAAAATCCTCAACATTGATGGAAGATAATATAGTTTTACATCTTCACCAGCTAAGGGTTGCGATAGGATGAAGACGGGGAGGATGATCGTAACACATGGCTAGCTAAGATTATATTATTACAGTATCTAGATGCCTGTGTATGCAATAATATTCTTCATTTAAATCGTTTGTATTTCGTACATGAGGGATTACAAAATATACCTAAACCCTCTTTGATGACATATGAATTATGGAATGTTTATATACTCATTATATATCTAAATACTTGCATTGTACCGTCTAAATATAAATATGTTGTGTTCATATGACCTTAGATTGATTGATAATTGATTGCTATTTAACGTCAAAGGAGCTGTATTATATTCATGACCAGAACAAGTTTATATAAACCATGTAGATCTAATAAAAGGGTGACACAGGCTTTGAATACTATGCACGGATGCTTTTAGGGGGACGGGTAGTGTGGAATAGGTGTCGCCTCCGACAATCGTTGACACAATGCCTATTTTAGTCAAATGGATTTGTTCAAGTAGATTCAAGATCTATAAATGTGTGCGATAATTACATGCTTGATAAACTATCTACTCACCTAACACCCATCATGCAAGTAAATCTCCGATGAAGATTGTGATGGTCGCAAGCAATATGAATTTCGAAGAAAACGCAGATAACTAAAAAGATGAGCAACTAAGAAAACCGGGTGTGAATCCATGTCCTCCGGAGGGTTGAGCAGTTCCTGTTGCTTATCGGACTATGTATATGTATATATAATATAACTTAATGTTATTTTTATAGTCTTGCAGGTGACAAATGCTAAACTAACTTTGATTCCTAGTTCCTGCGCCATGAATGTCAAAGGATGTCCGGATTATTCCGCAGATAACGAATGTAACTGGTGTTGTCGTAGAGCAGGATGTGACCGTGGGGATTGCCACCGCTACAAGTGTAAATGTACTGGCTGTCCTAATGACAACAACAATTACAGCGGCTCTAACGAATCTGACTAGACAGAATTATAATACTTGGAAATCAGTCAGATATTATGTTTGAACATCATGAAATCCGAAATAAAATATTTGGTAAATTTTGAGTTATTTAAATAATGAAATGAATCTATTTTAAAACCGTGGACATAGAGGTAAAACCAATACCCATAACACACATATTAATGACCGTTCATCACTTTCCTGTCATAGCTGCATCAATAAAAGTGGAGGGGTTAAGCTGGTTTTATTGGCCCAAAGCTCACACTTTGATGAAATGATTGATTGAATGATTGTTGCTTAGCGTCCAGTGACAAATATTATAGACGAAAACAAGTTCAACAACATAAATAACTATAATGCAGAAATAAAGGGAGAATGGCACAATCTTGGAAGCTACTTCTGACTGTCACTGGAAGAGCGGCACAATCTTGGAAGCTACGTCTGACTGTCACTGGAAGAGCGGCATAATCTTGGAGGCTGCTTCTGACTGTCACTGGAAGAGCATAGAAAATTAGCAAGGGTCGAAAATATAGTCTTCTAGATGCAGAGGCTATAATGCGCATGTATTCTTTGTCAAAATCTACAAAACAGGTCAATAACGTGAAAGGAATGCGTCCTGAGATACCTTTAAACAATTTCCAGATTAAGAAGATGATGAGAAATTTATAATGGATTTAATTGATTGATTGATTGACTGAATGTTGTTAGCCTTAAGTAAACAGTTTGTCAGCAATATGTATGGAAAGAATAAATTTACAAACAATAAATAGTCTAGACATTAAAATAATTCCTTAATTCTGCGTGCTTACTTGAGAAGCAGCAAATACTAATTTCATAGCCATTGATGTAAACTAAACCTGGGATGAAGGCCACGATGTACCACACACAAAGTATGTACATAAAGTATCACAACACTCAGACTGTTGTCATTGAATGCATCATTTTAATCTTGTATTCTTGTTGCACTAGAGGTATTCACTGATTCTTCTGTTGTTCTCTTATCTAGCTTGGTTTGATAGAGGGTTCACATAAGTGTGGACCGGCTTTGTAAAGCAATTGCTTTCTATATATTAATACAAGTTTAACCTTACATCCTATGCCACACTAACGTTATCAGATGACAGTCATGTCCAAGTTTGCAGAACTCTATCGATTTTATCCTTAGTAGTTCAAATAATAGCATGATTGTTTTATGTTTTCAATGGGCGATTTTAAAAAAAAATATATACAGTTTATTGCTTAGTTTAAATATATCTTAAATTGCTCAAATATGCAAAAAGGATAGGACACAAGTTTCACAAACGTATGGAGTATTCTGATTTCATATGTACAATAAGCTACACCATTATTTGATAGAGCATGCATGTATATAAATATTTCTTAAATCAATATGTGTAAATTGAAAAAGGACAGAGAATGAAGAAAGGAATGAGAGAGAGAGAGAGAGGGGTTGGTAGTGATGGTGTGTGCGATTGTTCTCTTGGTGAACTACTAGACAACAAGAAATCTTTCAGACCTCTTTATATAATCAAAACACGTGCTTAAGCATAATTTCGTTCTGTTCATTTGAGAGTGTAGGTCAACAGTTTGAGTTCATGCTTTATAATAACATGAGAAACCCAGGGGTTCTCAGCTAAGGCCCCTGCATGTTTACAAACTCATTTGCACAGGGAAAACAAACAAATGAGCACATTATAAAAAACACCCCTTTCCTTTTTTGCAACATACACACATGTTCTGAAAAATGAACTATTTAACGATGTATAATTTAATTACACAACATACCAACTATACACTTACACACAATGAAAAACCCAAAACAAAATAAATTTTCATAACATTTCTCTAAATGCCCTCTACCTATATAAATATATACACAAAGAAAAAAGTTAAGCACCCCCATGTTTCTTTTGAAATGACAAATGATACAAGTATTACGAGATTACTGACCAGATAATCTCAAGAACGCAATGGTGACCTGTTAGGACATTACATTGGCTGTAAGAAAAAAATCAAGAAAAATGTTCATTTAATGAATATTTAATCACAATACCACAAGGCCAGTTTTTGCAGTAAAACATTTCCATTTTAAGTATTGACCTTCACATTTTAAAAAGCACGATAAGATTGTCATTTCACTCTCAAAACGTCACGTATGAATCACTTGACGACATCTACTGTTCCAAAATTCAGTACCGCGTGTAACCCCCACGTGCTTTGATGACGGCCTCAACCCTGCGTCTCATCCCTCCAGTTAGACGTCGGATGTCCTGTTGTGATAGCTGCTGCCATTCCCGATGCAATGCTATTTCCAACTGACCAATGTTTTGCATAGGAGGTTCCCGAGCCTGTATACGACGGCCTAACATGTCCAAAAATATGCTCTATATGATTCAAATCTGGGCTCATGGCTGGCCAAGGAACAGAAGTCACGGCTTCGCTTTGGAGGTAGGCGGTTACTGTTCTTGAACGATGAGGCATGGCGTTGTCATCCATATACACAGGCCTTGTAACTAGCGGGTGGTTGTCGAAATGGGGGACAGCAACTGGTTGCAAGACGTCTCTGATGTACTGATCACCAGTTAAGTTGCCTTGTATGGTGACTAAATCCAGCTTGCAGTCATGAGAGATATACCCCAAACCATTACTGAGCCTCCACCGTAAGGAACAGTTGGCTGGATGTTCCTTGAGATATAGGCTGTATTTTTGTGTCTCCAAACCCTCATCCGGCCGTCGGTTACATGAAGCAGAAACCGGCTCTCGTCTGACCAATGGATCTTGCGCCATGTCCTTAAATTCCAACCACGTCGTGCTAAAAACCATGCCAAACGTGATCGTCGATGTCAGTCTACCAACAGTGGACGTTTAATGACTCTCCCTTACTTAATTCCCGCTGATTTCAGACGGTTTCTAACTGTTCTTGTTGACAGACGTCTATTGGGCAGCCAGTGTTGTTTGAGTAAGGGAATGGCATCCGTCTAACCAAACGCTGCAATGCCCTATCGTCACGATCAGATGTTACCCGTGGTCTTCCGGATCTTGACAAGTCTTTCACATTGTTGTTTTTTGTGTGTTTTCTCACCAGTCGGCTGACTACAGTATAGTGGTATATTTGACGTCCAATAGCTTTGAAGGACATCCCTGTTGTATTCATTCTGATTATTTGCTATCTTTGTGCTTCTGATATTCGTCTTCGTACCATGCTTACTGAGAATTATTCAATTTTTTAAAACACCGGACTTAAATACCCAAATTCGAAGCGTGATCATACTGAATTTTGAGTAATGCGTGAGAGGCATGGTTCACTTGCATGACTAGTCGATATTAGACATAATGGTCACACCTGTGTGAGCACATCTTTTTAATGGAACATTGTTCTTGCTATAATCAATATAAATATTAGAATCTAAACTTAGTGTAACTTATTGTTTTAATATATCAGAGGGTGCTTAACTTTGGTCTTTGTGTATATAATACGAAAAAGGAAAGAAAGGGTGATTGTTCGTTTTGTTGATTTTGTTGGAATTGTTGACACCCAATTAAGTGCGCACGAGACGTTTCGGAAATACATTCATCGGGTAAACTCATAGATGATAGATTGTAAAGTGAAATAACATAAAAGTAGTTAGGAGCAAGAAAACCAAAGGCAATACACAGGATAACTGATTACCTCATGGCATCTTCAAATGTTTTCCCCTATATTGAAAGTAGGATTTCATGGCATTAACTTAGACTCTATTCACAACAGAAGTATACCATTTTCAGATGGATGCCATATATAGTTATAAGAAAGTAAGAACCATATCGAATTAAATGTCAGTAGGTCAAAAAGCAAGATCACAATGACATTTTAGTTTCTGAACATTAACTGCTGTACTAGCATATCAGGTGTATCAAACGTTTGCTAATCAATAAGTACCCTATCAATTCATGAACCGTGA
The DNA here is from genome assembly GCA_963680875.1 of Bathymodiolus brooksi. NCBI lineage: Eukaryota > Metazoa > Mollusca > Bivalvia > Mytilida > Modiolidae > Bathymodiolus > Bathymodiolus brooksi. The sequence continues at coordinate 99,315,342 of OY804584.1, forward strand.
TTTAATGGCTATCGTCCTCGCCTTGAGTGCGGTAGATCGTGGGTTCGAGCCCTCTTCGGATCAAGCCAAAGACTTTAAAATTGGAATTTGTTGCTTCTCCACTAAGCATGCTGTATTAAGGTGTAACAGCATAGAATAGCTCAGAATCGGGATAATGTCCGAGTGGAGCGACATGTCTACTCTCGGACTGTTGCTCTAGTGAGCCAACATAATACAAATCTAACTAAGCATGTAGGTCTTGTACAATGCGCACATCATTATCATCTGATGGAATGTAACTTGTTCTCGCCATTATGTAGTACCCCCAACAAATTAGCCAAATTTAATACATTAATAATAAAGCTAAGGTTCTCCTCTCTCAGGCATAGATGATCTAAGCTGATTTTGGCTCTTCTGTTTAGGCTCTTTGGTTTTATTGCTTCCACAACTTTAAATCATTTGCTTCCAGATCTTACTATGTTGAGTGTACCTGATGAAACTTATTCCAGAAACGCGTCGCGCGCATTCAATTTGATATCTACGATTTCATAATAGAAAATCTATATAAGGGCAATATCCAAGTCAAGTATGAAAACGTTTTTGTCAGTAATGATATGTGTTAGTTCCCATAAGAATGTTATGAGGTGTGAACATATTTCTTGTTAATGCACTTGCTATAAAGTTCTTCAACAGATTCAAACCAATTTATTTACACACAATCTGTATATGGAAAATGTCTGCTGATTTCGAAAACAATTATTTTCCGTGAATAGTGTTAATTGTTATATCCCTTACAGATATCATTAAAAAGTGTGATTATGCTTTTGTTAGGGTACGGACACTACCAACAAAGCTTGAAGATACTAGAGGGGGAATAAGAAGCCGTAAATCGAAGAAGGACATACAATGGAAAACATATAACGAATATCTCCTTCGAAATCGAAAGTCGGGATTTTACTATAAAGAAGTTCAATAATAAAAACGTAGACATCCAAGTTAAATAATATAAGACAATTTTTTTCAGATGTGCATTCTGAAGAACTCTAAAGATCTGTTAGGGTACATACTTTCTAGGCCCCTCTGCTTCTGCAATAGCATTTAAAATTGGACTTCTCTATCCTCTACACAACTATTCCTCACTCTAAGCTGAAGGACAGATTGCGGAAGTTGATCCAACTGTGCTTCATAAAAAAAGAATGGACAACGTAGATACAAATACCTTGTGCTAGGAAGGGAAAAACACCCACTCTGATTCTACCAAAAAGTTCTCTGAAACTGATATCATCAACATGCTCGAGGTTTTGATTGACAGCATATGTGTTATGCTTGGTGGACGTGTTTTTCAACAGACAGTCGGCTCTATCTATGGGCACAAGCTGTGCTCCTCTTCTCGCCGACTTGTTCTTTTATTTGTATGAAGCAGACTTCATACAGAGACTTCTAATGAAAAACGAAAAGAAGAGAGCCCGATCCGTTAATTTCACGTTCCCCTTTATACCGGTAGATGATGTCCTTTCATTAAATAATTCTAGGTTTGGCGATTTCGCTGATCGCATCTATCCCATTGAGCTTGAAATAAAAGATACCACAGATACAGATAAGTCTGCTTCATACCTTGGCCTACACCTCAAAATTGATAGTGAGGGGCGGTTAAGAACGAACCTTTACGACAAAAGATATGATTTTAATTTTCCCATTGTGAACTTTCCATTTATATGTAGCAACATTCCAGCAGCACCTGCATATGGTGTATATCTCTCTCAGTTGTTACGATATTCCAGAGCTTGTGGTTCCTATCAGGATTCCTGATAGAGTGTTGCTGTTAACAAGGAAGCTACTGAACCAAGTGTTCCTCTTGAAGTTGAAGTCATCACTTCGAAAGTTGTTCGGTCGCCATCACGACTCGGATGACCGTTATGGAATATCTGTGTCTCAAATGACCACTGATATGTTCCACTTTCCGGTCCTTTCCTCATTTATGACTTATCACCGGGTTTATGACTAGATTAACAAGACGGGTTCCACTAGTGGAGCAGGAACTGCTTACTCTTCCAGAGCACATGAGTTAATCCCGGTTTTTAGTGGGGTTCGTATTACTCAATCTTTTGTTTTATGTTTATGTATGTTTTGTAGATCGTTGCTTGTCCTTTTTTGCTTTTTCTTTTGGCCATTATGTTGTCTGTTCTTCTTCGATTTACTTAATCTGATTACCCCTTTGGTATCTTCAAACTCTTGTTATGCAGACACGAAGTTCTGTTTGGTTTTGTTTCTCTGTTAGATCGTTATAAATCTAGATATCAAATGGGATATGTTGATATACAATTTAAATATAATTCATACTGACAATCGACTACATAATCAATGAAGCGCTTCCATTTAGAAAAATATTAGATGCCAATCATTTGGTAGGTAGCATAATAAATAAGAATGGAAGTCGAACTCGCCAACCAATACATACAAATATGCACCATAAACAATCGCAAGAGAGAAATGACAATGACAAAATGTGACAGACGCTTAATTTAATCATGTCTTTGTGAAAGAAACGGGTGCAATTATCCATCCTTTCGTAGTTATACGCAGGTGTTTTTGTGTGGTTGGTGTTACTCAATCTTTCGTTTTCTGCTTTGTAGAACATTGTTTGTCTTAGTAACATTTTTCTCGTGGTCATTGTATTGCCTGTCCTTCGATTTACGGCTTCTGGTTACCGATTTGGTATCTTCAAACCTTTCTCTCAAACAGCCAATTATGTTGAACACTTCAACCATTCCCATTACGACCCCGAGTTTTGAAGACAAAACAACGAACTACCAATAGTCACTAGAACAATACAACATGTTAATAGCTGTATAACTCTTACATTATAGATTTATAAAATCATCTTACAATCTGACCAGATATGATGTCATTGACATAGTATTGGCAAAAATGACGTCAACGTTTTAGCTAAAACGTACATTTTCAGTATAAATTAATTTGGCGGCGGAAGGGGTGGGATGGGTGTGGGTATATGTATTTCATGCCGATAAGTTGACGTTACATTAAAAAGAAAACATATTGATAATGCCTTTGAACTTTATTAGTCTTTAATCCTGTATAGTGGGGAAACTCCTCTAACCTGAACATGAAATAGAAACAAATTATATATATATAATAAAATGATAAGCAAAAAATACCACAATCTCGGAACAATTCTAAAATAAAATATCAAATTCGTAGAGACAGAGAAATCATCGATACCTTCGACGCACACAAATACATGACCACTCACTTTCCTGGCTTGGTACATGCACTTTGATATAAAGTGACGGGGTTAAACTAATATTACTGGCGCAGGCCTATATATCAGAATGTTCACAGACAATATTCACGTTTCAAGATCTACAAATAGATGAATATTGTTATTAGAACACCAAAGCACGGGGTCACACTTCACGTACATCTGTTTAGAGAGATTGTATCGGGTATACAACTTTATTGGTGATTGCATTGATTGAATATGTAGATACAAGCAATATGACAATACTTTCTATGTATCACGAAATATACAAAATTCCAAACAATAAAAGTCATGAAAACTTGGGAAGTCACAAGAAGAGTTTGAAGATACCTAAGGGGTAATCAGAATCCGTATATCGAAGAAGAACAAACAACACAATGGCCAATATAAAAAATGCAAAAGGACATACAACGATCTACAAAACATACACATAAAACTAAAGATCAAGAAACTCGAAGCCCACTGAAAACCGGGGGTGCTCCGGAAGGGTATGCAGTTCCTGCTCCACTAGTGGCACCTGTCATGTTAATCTAATTACAAATCCGGTGATAAGTCATGAATGAGGAAATGACCGGGAAGTGCTTACGACAGGTAGCACATACCCGTGGTCATTTGTGACACAGATATTTCATAACGTTCAATCAAGTCATGGTGACGACCGTAAAACTTTCGAAGTGATGACTTCAACTTAACCAAGACGGACCCTTGGTTCAGTAGTTTCCTTGCTAGCAGGAACCCTTTATCAAAGACATCTTCATTGGAACCATTGGAAAACAAACTGTGGAATATCGTGTCAACTGAGAGATATATACTCCATATGCAGCTGCTGGAATGTTGTTACATATAAATGGAAAGTTCACAATGGGAAAATGAAAATCATCTCTTTTGTCGTAAAGTTTCGTTCTTAACCGCCAATTACTGTCAATGTCGAGGTATAAAGCAGATAATATAAGCTTACAGAGAACATAGACGAAACACAATAAGCTGTGCATATGTCTAAAAGAGGTTTTGGACCAAATGAAATACCAACCACCAGCTTCTACCATATACTGATTTCCTTCAACAAGTTAACAATTATGATTATAAACATTCAGCTAATTGGCTATCCTGTTTCGATACTTTGGCTTTCGTGCTCCCAGAGAAGCTTAAATTATTTGGTTTATTTTGGCGTAGCTTATGAAGGTTATTCCAGAGACGTTTCATGCGCACTAAATGAGATATCAACGTCTTTATTTCTATTAGTTTCTGAAGTTGCTATGCAATATAGCGGGTCATAGTTTCTATGGTATAACATTGTGACATTTACGCCCTACAAAATGTTGCATTAACAATATTAACTACAATACAACAGACTTACAGTCACATAAACAATCCATTTCTATTGGATACTTACAGTTACAGACACATTTCCATTTCCTATTCGTCTGTTTATTCTTCATACAGTCACCACGGTTACAACCAGCATTACGACAACATTTATTACATTTATCCTCAGCATTTGGATTTGGACATCCATTTATTGTTTTCTTACAGGTAGATGGTATGGCATGTACTTCAGGTTCACCTTCGACACCACTTGTCGCCATGACTGGAACATATCAATTAGTAGTGCTTTTGTATTGGATAGAATATCCGAGAAGGTGAACATAATCATGTTAAAATGATGGATACAAATCATGGTAGTAACAAAACCACCAAAATAAATAATTAAATAAAAACCAATAAAAAAAAAAAAAATACAAGGAACAAAAGTAACGACGAAGACAAAGGGGAGACAACCGACACTAGTGCCAGGTGTGACTCTAATTTAAACAAATCTAAAAGATTAAATAATTAGATTCTTTCTTCTGATTAACCACTCTGTCTCTAACAAAAAGTACCCTGACACTGATATTGCTAATACATTGTATTTATTGGACTCACATATTTTTCAAACAAAATTCAAAAAGGTAAAACATGCTACTCCGAGGAACAAGTGATCAGTATGCTGGAGTTCCTCATCGATAACATATTTGTCTCCTTTGGAGGGATACTGTTTCAGCAGGTCGTCGGCATACCAATGGGTACAAATTGTGCCCCTCTTCTAGCCGATTTATTTTTATACTCATATGAGTCGGAGTTTCTTCAAAAGTTTGTAAAAGATAAGAAGATTCATGAGGCTAGAGCCTTTAATTTCACATACAGGTATATTGATGACGTTTTATCTATCAATAATTCTAGATTTGCAGAATTTCTTCCATTGATATATCCTCCAGAGCTGGAAGTTAAAGAGACCACAGATACCGCTTCGTCCGCATCATTTTTGGACTTATACCTCGAATTTGACGACAGGGTTCAAATCAGTACTAAAATTTATGATAAACGGGACGACTTCAATTTTAAGATCATAAATTTTCCAAATATGTGCAGCAATATACCAGCTTCTCCTGCATATGGTGTTTACATCTCGCAATTGATTCGTTATGCAAGGGCCAGTAGCAATTATTCTGATTTCCTGAAACGTCATCTTCATCTGAGAAACAGGCTACTGGACCAGGGCTATTAAAAAATTCGCCTTATTCGTTCTCTTAAAAAGTTTATATTCCGATACCAAGATCTTCTTGAAATATATTCCGTCTCTGCAGAAAAGATTATAAACGATGGATTTTCATATAGTGAAAATGTATAAAGATAAGGTTTCAACAAAAATGTAAAAAATATTGTTTCTATCAATGTGTGACGTAAAAGTGTTTTTGACATTTGGCGCTGATTTGACAACTGTTTTACCTGATTTGTTCAAGTATTGTTGTTATAGTGACAGCCGGAAACTTTGAGCCGTAAAGAAAGGGGGGGGGGGTTGGCGCTTTAAAATCTGATTCAACCCACCATTTCTTTAGAAATGCCTGTACCAAGTCAGGGTCATTACGATTTTCACAGTTTTCCGGTTGTTGACTGATTTTGTATGTTTATATACTTATGAGTTTTGACTTTCCCTTTGTTAGATTTTTCGGAGTTCGGTAATTTTTTTATTACCCTTATTAATTGACATCATATTTATTGTGTTTTATTAACATACAACCGGCAGTCCAAAGGGTACTGATTGCTTTCCTTTTATGTAGACCTCTTTTTGCATTCGAATGATTATTCAATCTACTGCATCTAAGGAAGCTAGCTCAGCCATTTAGTTTAACCATCTCCTATATAGATAACGGATTTTCATTGAACAATTCCCGATTTAATAACTGATATACTCCCGTCAATTTGAGTTAAAGAATAATACACATAATTTAATTTAATTTCACGTTCTGCTATATAGATGATGTGATTTCACTAAATTATTTTGATTTTGGTGATTTTGTTGATGGCATACATCCCATTGAGCTTGCAATAAAGGGAATAAAAGATACAGCTAGTCATGATGCATATCACTGTCCTTTCAGATCACCTGAGTTCACCTCAGGTTTTAAGTGGGGTTCGTGTTGCTCAATCTTTAGTTTTATGTGTAGTGTTTTGAGGCATATGAATCCATCTAAGAATCGGGGATGAACTCGTGTGCTCCTATAATAAATGGATAAGTAAATCTAACATCTATTTGACCACCTACCAATGAGGCAGACGGCCATTAACAGTGCAACTGTAGCAGACTTCATCTTCGTTTCTTTTTAGTAAACTGAAAAAGAGAATATCGAAATTTCAGAAGAATCGATGGCGTAATGGTCAATGTGCTCGACTCGAATGTCGTAGATCGTGAGTTCGAACCCCGGTCGGGTCAAACAAAAGACTATGAAATTTATGGTTGCTGCTTTTTTGCCAATCATGTATAATTAAGGAGTTAGAGCAAGTGATGGTTGGCTCAGATTCAGGATAATATGTCTGAGTGGAGCGACATTTCAACAGGCGGATTGTTGTTTCATTGAACTAGTAGTATAAATTAAAAAAACAGATCCAATTAAGCGTGTTTGTTTAGTACAAAGTAGACATCATCCTCATTAAAAACAACTTGTTCACGCCATGGAATAGCTGTAAAATTGCTCATTGATCGCTAAACAACAATCACCAGTCACTTTAAATTTAACGGAAAGGGGCAGAAACGTGGATTGTTTGGATGTTAATTTGCCTATCTTAACTCTTCGTGAGCACCAGGGTTTCTCCACCGAGTTTGTAAGGGGTCAATAGTATCCATCGTTTTAAATTTCTGTCTTGTGTGTTTTCTTTGTTTTTTTTGGAGGGGGGGGGGGTGTTTGCTGACATCCTGTGTTGTTCTGCCAAATGTTGCCTGTGTCTATGGATTGTCCATTCTTGATGGACCCTTTTTCTCTTACGTTTATTTAGCAATACTTTAGACATTTTATGGAAAAACGGTCACATCGGGTTTTTGGTTTATGGTATTTACTGTAATTTTATATCGTGACGGTCAGTTTTATTGGTGAAGGAAACCGGAACCGAAGTGTCAGGAGAAAACAACCGGCCTGTCGCTAGTCACTTACAAACTCTATCACATAATATTGCATCGACTACACCTAGTCATGAATGGGGTTCGAACTCACAACCATAGTGGTGATAGGCACTGCTTGCACAGGTAGCTGTAAATCCAACTACCATACGATCACGACGACGACCAAGAGCAAGAAGGCCCCTATTGTGGGTTTCATCCCAGTTCGAGATAAACCAATGATTATAAAATAAATGTTAGAGAAAACCGAAGGGACAATAAAAAATGGGCAATCCACATACACTGGCAACACAGGGTACACGAAAACCACAACAGTAATATTTATTCCGTTTCCAGTAAAAGGGTACCATTTATTATTAAGGGATAGGAACAAACAGTATGTAAAAATTACTAACTAGTTTTGATAATATTATTTTTTGCACATATCAAAAGGAATAACCTTCATTAGATATTCTCAAAATGTCGACAGACTGGAGAGCCAATTAATAATGATAAACATAAATAGTGCAACGATGTTAGCAAACATTATATAGCTATACTGTGAACAAAGAATATCAGAAGGCAAATTAAGTTTATATTATTTATGTTAAAGTTATTTATATATTTCTTTTATTACAAGCAAACAATATATAGCTTATTTGTTGACGGATATTTGCTTAATCAAGTGATCAGTCTGCGTATATTCACTGGCACTAGAATGCGGCTTTGGATAATACATTTATATTGTCGCAAGATAATGGATAGGGTGGGACAATTTAGATTTGCAAAATGTTGCTCATTAAAAGCTGATACACGTTGTCTTGTACGTGCATTTTCCATACACAAGACCCTAAGTTTTACAGTCTCAACAATGACTTGTTTAACCGTTACGGTATATCTGTGTCACAAATGACAATGGATATGTTCACCTTGTCGTACGCACTTCCCGGTTCTTTCTTTATTCATGACTTATCACCAGGTTTGTAACTGGGGCAACTAGTGGAGTAGGAACTCGAATATAGAGTTAATTTTAGCTTTGAAGAAGAGAAGGGCACGTTTTATACAAAAGGGTTAGGTTGATGGTACTTAGCACTACTTTCAACACTACTTCAGCTATATATCAGTTTTCTCAATGAAGGAAACTGGAGTATCCGGTGAAAACCACCGACTTGCCGCAAGTAACTGACAAATTGCATCACATAAAGTTTTATAGGGTACAACTCCCCATGAGCGGGATTCGAACTCACAAGTTTAGGTACTGATTGCACAGGTAGTTGTCATTCTAACTACAATACGATAACGACCACGACGGCCCCATAAGAAGCTACAATAAGTAAAAGTACTCTATTGCTGTGATTCCACAAAGTTCTATGAAATTTGCAGGCGTTAAAATACTTTGAAATATTCGACTTACCTTTGAACGGTTTCACTGCTCAATGGATGATTGTCTGTATGGCTGCTTCCTTTTTATACATTTGGAATGTAAAACACCTGTTTCTTGTTTTTTAATTACAAAAATATAATGTTCGCCACAGTAATGCCAGAAGATATTATCTAACAGATTTAACCTCTAATCTCGGAAAACTATTTTTTTTTAATGCCTGCAGGTACCAAACACAGTATGTTAATATAATTGGTCATTTGTTTTTTGTTTCAAGCGATAAGATGAAATACACAAACAAAAATACCACGTCGACAGAACAGATCAAATTGCTAACAGTAAAATGTAAAACAACAATTACCATTCCACCATCAAAGTCGTAAAAAGAGGAAAAATCGATATCCCTAACACACAAAGACATGACCGCTCACTTTCCTGACTTGTCACGGGATTTTAGCGCTATGTGTCCATTTTAGTGAAATAATGCGTTGTAATGCAATTGTGTTCGACATGCGCGTAAAACGCAGACGCTTACATATAACTGGGTGAGCAGCGTAGTTATTATGAATGTCGAGTCCTAATTCGCTTTAGGCTAAGGATACTCAAAAGTTTGATTCTTACCTTGACATTCACATTGAAATCTACAACCGAGGAAGATTAAAGACAAAACTCTACAACAAACGCTATTACTTCACTTTTCCAATTGTCAACTTCCCCTTCATCAGTAGAATATTCCAGCATCACCAACGTATGGAGTTGACATTTCACAACTCATACATTTTTATAGAGCTTGTACCTGTACAGTGGTTTTCTAGACAGAGCTCAGCTGCGAAGGCAAAAGCTACTCAAATAAGGTTATGTTGTTCCTATGTTGAAGTTATCGCTATACAAATTCTACTGTCTTCATTACAATCTGGTTGACCGTTACGAAATATTCATATCTCAAGTAACAATGGGTCTTTTACTTTTTACGTAGATGTTTTCTTTCCTATGTTACTGCCAGGATTTTCACTGGAATTGACTGTATATATGTACGACGACTGGGTGTAATAAGAAGAAGGAACTGATTACTCTTCTCGAGCACCTGAGTTCATCCCCTGTTTATGTCCGTGTTGCTCATATTTTTAGGGTTTTTTTTGGCGTTGTCGTAGTCTGTGTCTTTACGTTCTAAGTTCAGTGTTGTGATGGCCGTTACGATTTACGTAATAAAACGATGTTTGCTTCGTCTTTTTCTCCAGTTGTTTGTAGGATAGCTGATGACTTATTTACCTTATTTGTGCTTGTTTGCGTAGAGTTTTGTCCTACACATATTTCCTATATGAGTAACATGGAGGATGTTTTGTGGGAGGCAGGAATTGCTTGCTTTTCGCTGGCGCATGAGTTCACACCGGTTTTGATGGGGTCCGTTCTGCTCGTCTATTTAGTTTTTTTGGTTGTGTTTTTGTTTTGTTTGTCTTCATCCCGTGTCTTGTATGCCAAAATGTTAGTGTCTCTATAATGGCCATTCAGTTTTCACTAACCTTTATTGAATATTTGGTTGATAATTTCCATATTAATAATGTTATGTTGAACATCAATATGGGTGATTTATATATTAGTAATAGTAACTTGCATATTAGTAATGGTAATTTCTTTTGTCGTAAAGTTTCGGCCCTCGCGGTCAATTTTGAGGTGCGGGTCAATATATGAAGTAGGCTTAGCTGTATCTGTGCTACCCTTTATTTGAAGCTCAATGAGATAGAGACAATCAACAAAATCACCAAGCCTAAACATATTCATAGATACATAGTGGAATATAAAATTAAAGGATTGGGCTAGCTTCTTTCGTTTTCTTGAGAAGCCCCTGAATGAAATCTGCCTTGTACGAATAAAGGAACAAATCAGTGAGAAGAGGAGCACAGTTTATACTAGTAGTAGGTATTCCGTCTGTCTGTTGAAAAACCCGCACACTAAATGCAACAAACATTTTTGTTCAATTAGAGTGGGTATTTACAAAGTATGATTTGCCCTTTCCTACGACAAGGTATTTGCATCCACGTTGGTCGTTCATTTTTATGAAGTGTCATCGGGGTATATGCAGGGTTGCGAAATGAATTGTCAATACCTAATTCCGTATCAACAGTCTTTGTAATGTGACTTACACACAAAAACGATATTGTTAGGGGCCTTGTCTGCAGGGACAACAACATATTTGTCATGGAATTGAGACATATGCTTAGCAACATTTGGGTCTTTAAAGATTGATGTTTTGCGAGTGCTTGTAGACCCATTGAAGTTTTTAATTCTTATTTGTACCAACGATCCATAAGAATTATAAAGCTATGTTTCCAATTGATGGATTTAAGCCTAGAACCATTTATAGATATATAGTGGAAGGTAGCATTGAAGGATAAAGGAACAAATCGACGAGAAGAGGAGCACAACAAAATATATGAGCAACACGGACATAAACAGGGGATGAACTCAGGTGCTCGCGAAGAGTAATCAGTTCCTGCTTCTTATTACATCCAGTCGTCGTACATATATACAGTCAATTCCAGTGTCGATTTCAATGTGAATGTCTAGGTAAGAATCAAACTTTTGAGTATCTTTAACCTAAAGCGAATTAGGACTCGACATTCTTAATAACCACACTGCTCATCCAGTTATATGTAAGCGTCGGCGTTTTACGCACATGTCGAACACAATTGCATTACAACGCATTATTTCACTAAAATGGACACATAGCGCTAAAATCCCGTGACAAGTCAGGAAAGTGAGCGGTCATGTCTTTGTGTGTTAGGGATATCGATTTTTCCTCTTTTTACGACTTTGATGGTGGAATGGTCATTGTTGTTTTACATTTTACTGTTAGCAATTTGATCTGTTGTGTCGACGTGGTATTTTTTTTGTGTATTTCATCTTATCGCTTGAAACAAAACACAAATGACCAATTACATTAACATACTGTGTTTAGTACCTGCAGGCATTTAATTTTTTTTCCCCGAGATTAGAGGTTAAATCTGTTAGATAATATCTTCTGGCATTACTGTGGCGAACATTATATTTTTGTAATTAAAAAACAAGAAACAGGTGTTTTACATTCCAAATGTATAAAAAGGAAGCAGCCATACAGACAATCATCCATTGAGCAGTGAAACCGTTCAAAGGTAAGTCGAATATTTTCAAAGTATTTTAACGCCTGCAAATTTCATAGGACTTTGTGGAATCACAGCAATAGAGTACTTTAACTTATTGTAGCTTCTTATGGGGCCGTCGTGGTCGTTATCGTATTGTAGTTAGAATGACAACTGTCTGTGCAATCAGTACCTAAACTTGTGAGTTCGAATCCCGCTCATGGGGAGTTGTACCCTATAAAACTTTATGTGATGCAATTTGTCAGTTACTTGCGGCAAGTCGGTGGTTTTCACCGGATACTCCAGTTTCCTTCATTGAGAAAACTGATATATAGCTGAAGTAGTGTTGAAAGTAGTGCTAGGTACCATAACCCTAACCCTTCTGTATAAAACGTGCCATTCTCTTCTTCAAAGCTAAAATTAACTCTATTTTCGAGTTCCTACTCCACTAGTTGCCCCAGTTACAAACCTGGTGATAAGTCATGAATAAGGAAAGAACCGGGAAGTGCGTACGGCAAGTGGAACATATCCATTGTCATTTGTGACACAGATATACCGTAACGGTTAAACAAGTCATTGTTGAGAATGTAAAACTTAGGGTCTTGTGTATGGAAAATGCACGTACAAGACAACGTATATCAGCTTTTAATGACCAACATTTTGAAAATCTAAATTGTCCCACCCTATCCATTATCTTGCGACAATATAAATATAAATTAAAAATAATTGTTTTCGAAATCAGCAGACATTTTCCATATACAGCTTGTGTGTAAATTTAAATTGGTTTGTATCTGATGAAGAACTTTATAGCAAGTGCATTAACAAGAAAAATGTTCACACCTCATAGCATTCTTATGGGAACTAACACATATCATTACTGACAAAAACGTTTTCATACTTGACTGGGATATTACCCTTATATAGATTTTCTATTATGAAATCGTAGATATCAAATTGAATGCGCACGACGCGTTTCTGGAATAAGCTTCATCAGGTACACTCAACATAGTAAGATCTGGAAGCAAATGATTTAAAGTTGTGGAAGCAATAAAACCAAAGAGCCTAAACAGAAGAGCCAAAATATATGCCTTAGAAAGGAGAACCTTAGCTTTATTATTAGGGTCTTGTGTATGGAAAATGCACGTACAGGACAACGTATATCAGCTTTTAATGAGCAACATTTTGCAAATCTAAATTATCCCACCCTATCCATTATCTTGCGACAACATAAATGTATTATTGAAAGCCGCATTCTAGTGCCAGTGAATATACGCAGACTGATCACTTGATTAAGCAACTATCCGTCAACAAATAAGCTATATATTGTTTGCTTTTAATAAAAGAAAAATATAAATAGCTTTAACATAAATAATATAAACTTAATTTGCTTTCTGATATTCTTTGTCCACAGTATAGCTATATAATGTTTGCTAACATCGTCGCACTATTTATTTTTATCATTATTATTTGGCTCTCCAGTCTGTCGACTTTTTGAGAATACCTAATGAAGGTTATTCCAGAAACGCGTAATATCTTCCTTTTGAAATGTGGAAAAAATAATATTATCAAAAATAGTTAGTAATGTTTATAGACTGTTTGTTCCTATCCCTTAATAATAAATGGTACCCTTTTACTGGAAACGGAATACATATTACTGTTGTGGTTTTCGTGTACCCTGTGTTGCCAGTTTCTGTGGATTGCCCATTTTTTATTGTCCCTTCGGTTTTCTCTACCATTTATTTTATTATCGTTGGTTTAACTCGAACTTGGATGAAACCCACAATAGCGGCCGTCTTGCTCTTGGTCGTCGTCGTGATCGTATGGTAGTTGGATTTACAACTACCTGTGCAATCAGTGCCTATCACCACTATAGTTGTGAGTTCGAACCCCATTCATGACTAGGTGTAGTCGATGTAATATTATGTGATAGAGTTTGTAAGTGACAAGCGACAGGCCGGTGGTTTTTTCCTGATACTTCGGTTTCCGGTTTCCTTCACCAATAAAACTGACCGTCACGATATAAAATTACATTAAATATCATAAACCAAAAACCCGATGTGGTCTTTTTCCCATAAAATATCTAAAAATTGCTAAATAAACCTTAGAAAAAAGGGATCATTCAAGAATGGACAATCCATAGACACAGGCAACATTTGGCAGAACAACACAGGATGACAGCAAACAAACCCCCCTCCCAAACCTCCCCCCCCCCCCAAGATAACACACAAGACGGAAATTTAAAACGATGGATACTATTGACCCCTTACAAACTCGGAGGAGAAACCCCTGTGCTCAGGAAGAGTTAAGATAGGCAAATTAACATCCAAACAATCCACGTTTCTGCCCCTTTCCGTTAAATTTAAAGTGACTGGTGATTGTTGTTTAGCGATCAATGAGCAATTTTACAGTTATTCTATGGCGTGAACAAGTTGTTTTTAATGAGGATGATGTCTACTTTGTACTAAACAAACACGCTTAATTGGATCTCTTTTTTAATTTATAGTACTAGTTCAATGAAACAACAATCCGCCTGTTGAAATGTCGCTCCACTCAGACACATTATCCTGATTCTGAGCCAACCATCACTTGCTCTAACTCCTTAATTATATATGATTGGCAAAAAAGCAGCAACTATAAATTTCATAGTCTTTTGTTTGACCCGACCGGGATTCAAACTCACGATCTACGCATTCGAGTCGAGCACATTGACCATTACACCATCGATTCTTCTGAAATTTCGATATTCTCTTTTTCAGTTTACTAAAAAGAAACGAAGATGAAGTCTGCTACATTTGCACTGTTAATGGCCGTCTGCCTCATTGGTAGGTGGTCAAATAGATGTTAGCTTTATTTATCCATTTATTATAGGAGCACACGAGTTCATTCCCGATTCTTAGAGGGATTTATATGCCTCAAAACACTACACATAAAACTAAAGATTGAGCAACACGAACCCCACTTAAAACCTGAGGTGAACTCAGGTGATCTGAAAGGACAGTGATATGAATCAGGACTAGCTGTATCTGTTATGCCCTTTATTGCAAGCTTAATGGGATATATGCCATCAACAAAATCACCAAAATTAAAATAATTTAGCGAAATCACATCATCTATATAGCAGAACGTGAAATTAAATTAAATTATGTGTATTATTCTTTAACTCAAATTGACGGGAGTTGTTCAATGCAAATACGTTATCTATATAGGAGATGGTTAAACTAAATGGTTGAACTAGTTTCCTTAGATGGAGTGGATTGAATGCAAAAGAGGTCTACATAAAAGGAAAACAAACCCTTTGCCGGTTGTATGTTAATAAAACACGATAAATATGATGTCAGTTAAAGGAGTCCAATGTATGATCAATATCAGTGTCAGAGTACTTTTTGTTAGAGAGAGTGGTTTATCAGAAGAAAGAATCTAATTATTCAATCTTTTAGATTTACTTAAATTAGAGTCACACCTGGCACTAGTGTCGGTTGTCTCCCCTTTGTCTTCGTCGTTACTTTTGTTCCTTGTATTTTTTTGTTTTTGTTTTTATTTAATTATTAATTTTGGTGGCTTTGATACTACCATGATTTGTATCCATCATTTTAACATGATTATGTTTACCTTTTCGGATATTTTATCCCATAAAAAAGCACTACTAATTGATATATTCCAGTCATTGCGACAAGTGTTGTCGAGGGTGAAACTGACGTATATGCCGTACCATCTACCTGTAAGAAAACAATAAATGGATGTCCAAATCCAAATGCTGAGGATAAATGTAAGAAATGTTGTCGTAATGCTGGTTGTAACCGTGGTGACTGTATGAAGAATAAACAGACGAATAGGAAATGGAAATGTGTCTGTAACTGTAAGTATCCAATAGAAATGGATTGTTTATGTGACTGTAAGTCTGTTGTATTGTAGTTAATATTGTTAATGCAACATTTTGTAGGGCGTATATGCCACAATGTTATACCATAGAAACTATGACCCGCTATATTGTATAGCAACTTCAGAAACTAATAGAAATAAAGACGTTGATATCTCATTTAGTGCGCATGAAACGTTTCTGGAATAACCTTCATAAGCTACGCCAAAATAAACCAAATAATTTAAACTTCTTTGGGAGCACGAAAGCCAAAGTATCTAAACAGGATAGCCAAATAGTTGAATGTTTATAATCATAATTTTTAACTTGTTGAAGGAAATCAGTATATGGTTGAAGCTGGTGGTTGTATGTTCTCTGTAAGCTTATATTATCTGCTTTATACCTCGAAATTGACAGTAATTGGCGGTTAAGAACGAACCATTACGACAAAGAAATGATTTTCATTTTCCCATTGTGAACTTTCCATTTATATGTAGCAACATTCCAGCAGTGCATATGGAGTATATATCTCTCAGTTGACACGATATTCCAAAGCTTGTGGTTCCAATGAAGATTTCTTTGATAGAGGGTTCCTGCTAGCAAGGAAGCTACTGAACCAAGGGCCCGTCTTGGCTAAGTTGAAGTCATCACTTCGAAAGTTTTACGGTCGTCACCATGACTTGGTTGAACGCTATGAAATATCTGTGTCATAAATGACCACGGGTATGTGCCACTTGTCGTAAGCACTTCCCGGTCATTTCCTCATTTATGACTTATCACCGGATTTGTAATTAGAGTAACATGACAGGTGCCACTAGTGGAGCAGGAACTGCATACCCTTCCGGAGCACCTGAGTTCACCCCCGGTTTTCAGTGGGTTTCGAGTTACTTGATCTTTAGTTTTATGTGTATGTTTTGTAGATCGTTGTATGTCCTTTTGCAATTTTTCTATTGGTCATTGTGTTGTTTGTTCTTCTTCGATATACGGATTCTGATTACCCCTTTGGTATCTTCAAACTCTTCTTGTGACTTTCCAAGTGTTCATGACTTTTATTGTTTGGAATTTTGTATATTTCGTGATACATAGAAAGTATTGTCATATTGCTTGTATCTACATATTCAATCAATGCAATCACCAATAAAGTTGCATACCCGATAAAATCTCTCTAAACAGATGTACGTGAAGTGTGACCCGTGCTTTGGTGTTCTAATAACAATATTCATTTATTTGTAGATCTTGAAATGTGAATATTATCTTTGAACATTCTGATATATAGGCTTGCGCCAGTAATACTAGTTTAACCCCGTCACTTTATATAAAAGTGCATGTACCAAGCTAGGAAAGTGAGTGGTCATGTATTTATGTATGTCGAAGGTATCGATGATTTATCTCTCTCTACGATTTTGATATTTTATTTTAGAATTGTTCCGAGATTGTGGTATTTTTTGCTTATCATTTTATTATATATAATTTGTTTCTATTTCATGTTCAGGTTAGAGGAGTTTCCCTACTATATAGGATTAAAGACTAATAAAGTTCAAAGGCATTATCAATATGTGTTCTTTTTAATGTGACGTCAACTTATCGGCATGAAATACATATACACACACCCCATCCCACCCCTTCCGCCGCCAAATTAATTTATACTGAAAATGTACGTTTTAGCTAAAACATTGACGTCATTTTTGCCAATACTATGTCAATGACATGATATCTGGTCAGATTGTAAGATGATTTTACAAATCTATAATGTAAGAGTTATACAGCTATTAACATGTTGTATTGTTCTAGTGACTATTGGTAGTTCGTTGTTTTGCCTTCAAAACTCGGGGTCGTAATGGGAATGGTGGAAGTGTTCAACCTAATTGGCTGTTTGAGAGAAAGGTTTGAAGATACCAAACCGGTAACCAGAAGCCGTAAATCGAAGGACAGGCAATACAATGACCACGAGAAAAATGTTACTAAGACAAACAATGTTCTACAAAGCAGAAAACGAAAGATTGAGTAACACCAACCACACAAAAACACCTGCGTATAACTACGAAAGGATGGATAATTGCACCCGTTTCTTTCACAAAGACATGATTAAATTAAGCGTCTGTCACATTTTGTCATTGTCATTTCTCTCTTGCGATTGTTTATGGTGCATATTTGTATGTATTGGTTGGCGAGTTCGACTTCCATTCTTATTTATTATGCTACCTACCAAATGATTGGCATCTAATATTTTTCTAAATGAAAGCGCTTCATTGATTATGTAGTCGATTGTCAGTATGAATTATATTTAAATTGTATATCAACATATCCCATTTGATATCTAGATTTATAACGATCTAACAGAGAAACAAACCAAACAGAACTTCGTGTCTGCATAACAAGAGTTTGAAGATACCAAAGGGGTAATCAGATTAAGTAAATCGAAGAAGAACAGACAACATAATGGCCAAAAGAAAAAGCAAAAAAGGACAAGCAACGATCTACAAAACATACATAAACATAAAACAAAAGATTGAGTAATACGAACCCCACTAAAAACCGGGATTAACTCATGTGCTCTGGAAGAGTAAGCAGTTCCTGCTCCACTAGTGGAACCCGTCTTGTTAATCTAGTTATAAACCCGGTGATAAGTCATGAATGAGGAAAGGACCGAAAGTGGAACATATCCGTGGTCATTTGTGACACAGATATTCCATAGCGGTCATCCGAGTCGTGGATATAACAATTAACACTATTGACCGAAAATAATTGTTTTCGAAATCAGCAGACATTTTCCATATACAGCTTGTGTGTAAATAAATTGGTTTGAATCTGTTGAAGACCTTTATAGCAAGTGCATTAACAAGAAAAATGTTCACTCCTCATAACATTCTTAGGGGAACTAACACATATCATTACTGACAAAAACGTTTTCATACTTGACTGGGATATTGCCCTTATATAGATTTTATATTATGAAATCGTAGATATCAAATTGAATGCGCACGACGCGTTTCTGGAATAACCTTCATCAGGTACACTCAAAATAGTAAGATCTGGAAGCAAATGATTTAAAGTTGTGGAAGCAATAAAACCAAAGAGCCTAAACAGAAGAGCCAAAATCAGCTTAGATCGTCTATGCCTGAGAGAGGAGAACCTTAGCTTTATTATTAATGTATTAAATTTGGCGACTTTGCTGGGGGTACTTTATAATGACGACAACAAGTTACATTCCATAAGATGATAATGATGTGCGCATTGTACCAGACCTACATGCTTAGTTAGATTTGTATAATGCTGGCTCACTGGAGCAACAGTCCGAGAGTAGACATATCGCTCCACTCGGACATTATCCCGATTCTGAGCTATTCTGTGTTGTTACTCCTTAATACAGCATGCTTAGTGGAGAAGCAACAAATTTCAATTTTAAAGTCTTTGGTTTGATCCGAAGAGGGCTCGAACCCACGATCTACCGCACTCAAGGCGAGGACGATTGCCATTAAATCACGGTTCATGAATTGATAGTGTACTTATCGACTAGCAAACGTTTCATACACCTGCTATGCTAGTACAGCAGTTAATGTTCAGAAACTAAAATGTCATTGTGATCTTGCTTTTTGACCTACTGACACTTAATTCGATATGGTTCTTACTTTCTTATAACTATATATGGCATCCATCTGAAAATGGTATACTTCTGTTGTGAATAGAGTCCAAGTTAATGCCATGAAATCCTACTTTCAATATAGGGGAAAACATTTGAAGATGCCATGGGGTAATCAGTTGTAAGAAAAATTTGGAAATGCCATATGGGCAATCAGAAACCGTAATTTGAACAAGGACAGAATACAACGACCAAAAGGATTAGGGCAAAACAATATGGTCGACAAAACACTATACAAAGCAAATAATGCTTGAACAATACGAATACGACTAAAAATCGGGTAAACTCGGATGCTTCGGAAGGTAGGCATTTCACAATCCACTAATTATGTCCGCCGTGTTATTTGGTTAAATAATGCGATGCTGAAAAATAGAAAGGTGGACGGGATTGTGACAATGATAAACAGAACATATCGGTAGTCATCAGTGACACACATTCCTTAGTCGCGATGGCGACCGCTACCATTATCCTTTCGAACTTATTTTTTCCATAGATCCACTAGCTTTCTGAACTACAAAGCCCGGAAACATAACAAGAACAGACCGATGAACCACTTGTCTTGGGTAGATGACTAGAATCCTTTGCACTTTGGATGGATATCAGTGGTGCAAAATCCTAATCCTAATAGAAATGTTTTTACATATTACGAGGAATATTAACGTCAAAGGCATACAGATATAGTAATACGAACTAGCTAAGAAGTATTTAGTCTTCATGGTGAAGCTAACGGAAAGTCACCACCCAAAAAAGGGAAAATTTACTGAAGGGAATGAAGCATCATCTTTTCTGTAATAAACACCATGTGTTGAATGTAAGATCGTGTACGTACATCTAATTAAAGGAACGAGTCATGGTTCATTTATCACGAGGCTAAATTTACGAATTTTTTAGATGGACAAAGAAAACTTATTAAATTCTATAAAAATAGTATAGATTGAGTATGTGTTCTCAGAGCTTTATTTTAAGCTTGTAGTTTGCAATGTGTTGTTTTACTCATAAATCGCTCCTGACTTGGCTATGCTGCGTTTGGTTTGAATATTTGTACCTTTAAACCAACATACCATGAACACCAGTAACGCTGGTAGTGTGATGGTTAGCGTGCTCACATCGACTGCGGAAGAGCATGGGTGCTAGACCAGGTCGGGACCATGAACACCAGCAACGCTGGTAGTGTGATGGTTAGCGTGCTCACGTCGACTGCGGAAGAGCATGGGTGCTAGACCAGGTCGGGACCATGAACACCAGTAACGCCTGTAGTGTGATAGTTAGCGTGCTCACATCGACTGCGGAAGAGCATGGGTGCTAGACCAGGTCGGGACCATTAACACCAGTAACGCTGGTAGTGTGATGGTTAGCGTGCTCACATCGACTGCGGAAGAGCATGAGTGCTAGACCAGGTCGGGACCATGAACACCAGTAACGCCTGTAGTGTGATGGTTAGCGTGCTCATATCTACTGCGGAAGAGCATGGGTGCTAGACCAGGTCGGGACCATGAACACCAGCAACGCTGGTAGTGTGATGGTTAGCGTGCTCACATCGACTGCGGAAGAGCATGGGTGTTAGACCAGGTCGGGACCATGAACACCAGTAACGCCTGTAGTGTGATGGTTAGCGTGCTCACATCGACTGCGGAAGAGCATGGGTGCTAGACCAGGTCGGGACCATGAACACCAGCAACGCTGGTAGTGTGATGGTTATCGTGCTCACATCGACTGCGGAAGAGCATGGGTGTTAGACCAGGTCGGGACCATGAACACCAGTAACGCCTGTAATGTGATAGTTAGCGTGCTCACATCGACTGCGGAAGAGCATGGGTGCTAGACCAGGTCGGGACCATGAACACCAGTAACGCTGGTAGTGTGATGGTTAGCGTGCTCACATCGACTGCGGAAGAGCATGGGTGCTAGACCAGGTCGGGACCATGAACACCAGTAACGCCTGTAGTGTGATGGTTAGCGTGCTCATATCTACTGCGGAAGAGCATGGGTGCTAGACCAGGTCGGGACCATGAACACCAGCAACGCTGGTAGTGTGATGGTTAGCGTGCTCACATCGACTGCGGAAGAGCATGGGTGTTAGACCAGGTCGGGACCATGAACACCAGTAACGCTGGTAGTGTGATGGTTAGCGTGCTCACATCGACTGCGGAAGAGCATGGGTGCTAGACCAGGTCGGGACCATGAACACCAGCAACGCTGGTAGTGTGATGGTTAGCGTGCTCAGATCGACTGCGGAAGAGCATGGGTGCTAGACTAGGTCGGGACCATGAACACCAGTAACGCCTGTAATGTGATAGTTAGCGTGCTCACATCGACTGCGGAAGAGCATGGGTGCTAGACCAGGTCGGGACCATGAACACCAGTAACGCTGGTAGTGTGATAGTTAGCGTGCTCACATCGACTGCGGAAGAGCATGGGTGTTAGACCAGGTCGGGTTAAACTAAAGACTGGGAATTTGGTATTTGGAGGTTTGAGTGCTAGCGTACATCAATAAAAAGAAAGAGCAAATATTTGTTGGTCCAGAATTAAGTTATTGTGGATCGACATGTCTATCCAAGGACTGTTGTTGCAGTCAGCTAACACTATTAAAATCCAACCAAGCGAGTTGGTCTAGAACAAAACGGACATAATAATCATCTAATTTGCTATAGGTGGAAAATTGACCACTTTGCCATAACCACTCCATCACTCTTCCCTGGTTTTTCCAAAGACCTGACGTACATGTAGGCAAACAAATATGTTAATGCCTGTATTGACAGCGTTATTGACATAATTTTGTTTATGTTAAATAAATATTAAAATAGAAGATATAATCATAAATCTGACACTGAACTTCTTCCATTTGCTTAGAGCATTAATATTTATTGGTTTCATATCATCATTTTTTTTCATTGTATGACATATTTTAATTAAGTAACTAAAACTGTTATTCTTTTTTGCCACCTGTTTAAGCATAGTTCAAATTGTTACAATGAAGTTTTGTTTTTGGGAACGACCATTTCACTTTTAGAGGAGGCATGTTTTTTAAACAATTATGAGTCACAAAACTTTAGAAAAAAATACCTTGACCTGCAAGATGGAAGATAATGATATATCTTTCCTCTTTTCAACAGGACATTTTCGTAAAATTTGAAGAAAAATTGCTGATTTTGTATGTGAAAATAAGTTATTTTTGTTTCCCGTGAAAAAACTTTTTCGGGTTCGGGATGCAAAATATAGACCCTCTTAAAAGTTAAATGGTTGATTCCTGATATTAATAAACTTGCACAAAATTTTTTTGGTATGAAAATAAGATATTATAGAAGAAATTTGGAATGAATACATTGGATTTGTGGGATGACAAAATATATAATTATACAAGATTTAGCTTTATCCATTGTATGGATAAGTTTCAGTGATCAGCAGCTCATGTCCACTGCTACATGTATATATAGATATCGTTGAATGTTATGTATGATTACTCTTGTCTACCAACATTTTTAATATTTTAATAGTGTTAGCTGACTGCAACAACAGTCCTTGGATAGACATGTCGATCCACAATAACTTAATTCTGGACCAACAAATATTTGCTCTTTCTTTTGATGTACGCTAGCACCAACCTCCAAATACCAAATGCCCAGTCTTTAGTTTAACCCGACCTGGTCTAGCACCCATGCTCTCCCGCAGTCGATGTGAGCACGCTAACCATCACACTACCAGCGTTGCTGGTGTTCATGGTCCCGACCTGGTCTAACACCCATGCTCTTCCGCAGTCGATGTGAGCACGCTAACTATAACACTACAGGCGTTACTGGTGTTCATGATCCCGACCTGGTCTAACACCCATGCTCTTCCGCAGTCGATGTGAGAACGCTAACCATCACACTACCAGCGTTACTGGTGTTCATGGTCCCGACCTGGTCTAACACCCATGTTCTTCCGCAGTCGATGTGAGCACGCTAACCATCACACTACCAGCGTTACTGGTGTTCATGGTCCCGACCTGGTCTAACACCCATGCTCTTCCGCAGTCGATGTGAGCACGCTAACCATCACACTACCAGCGTTGCTGGTGTTCATGGTCCCGACCTGGTCTAGCACCCATGCTCTTCCGCAGTCGATGTGAGCACGCTAACCATCACACTACAGGCGTTACTGGTGTTCATGGTCCCGACCTGGTCTAGCACCCATGCTCTTCCGCAGTCGATGTGAGCACGCTAACTATCACACTACAGGCGTTACTGGTGTTCATGGTCCCGACCTGGTCTAGCACCCATGCTCTTCCGCAGTCGATGTGAGCACGCTAACCGTCACACTACAGGCGTTACTTGTGTTCATGGTCCCGACCTAGTCTAGCACCCATGCTCTTCCGCAGTCGATGTGAGCACGCTAACTATCACACTACAGGCGATACTGGTGTTCATGGTCCCGACCTGGTCTAGCACCCATGCTCTTCCGCAGTCGATGTGAGCACGCTAACCATCACACTACAGGCGTTACTGGTGTTCATGGTCCAGATCTGGTCTAGCACCCATGCTCTTCCGCAGTCGATGTGAGCACGCTAACTATCACACTACAGGGGTTACTGGTGTTCATGGTCCCGACCTGGTCTAGCACCCATGCTCTTCCGCAGTCGATGTGAGCACGCTAACTATCACACTACCAGCGTTACTGGTGTTTATGGTCCCGACCTGGTCTAGCACCCATGCTCTTCCGCAGTCGATGTGAGCACGCTAACCATCACACTACCAGCGTTGCTGGTGTTCATGGTCCCGACCTGGTCTAGCACCCATGCTCTTCCGCAGTCGATGTGAGCACGCTAACTATCACACTACAGGCGTTACTGGTGTTCATGGTCCCGACCTGGTCTAGCACCCATGCTCTTCCGCAGTCGATGTGAGCACGCTAACCATCACACTACAGGCGTTACTGGTGTTCATGGTCCAGATCTGGTCTAGCACCCATGCTCTTCCGCAGTCGATGTGAGCACGCTAACCATCACACTACAGGCGTTACTGGTGTTCATGGTCCAGATCTGGTCTAGCACCCATGCTCTTCCGCAGTCGATGTGAGCACGCTAACCATCACACTACCAGCGTTGCTGGTGTTCATGGTCCCGACCTGGTCTAGCACCCATGCTCTTCCGCAGTCGATGTGAGCACGCTAACCATCACACTACCAGCGTTACTGGTGTTCATGGTATGCTGGTTTAAAGGTACAAATAATCAAACCAAACGCAGCATAGCCAAGTCAGGAGCGATTTATGAGTAAAACAACACATTGCAAACTACAAGCTTAAAATAAAGCTCTGAGAACACATGCTCCAT
Organism: Bathymodiolus brooksi; assembly: GCA_963680875.1. Lineage (NCBI taxonomy): Eukaryota > Metazoa > Mollusca > Bivalvia > Mytilida > Modiolidae > Bathymodiolus > Bathymodiolus brooksi. The sequence goes on from OY804584.1 coordinate 99,340,314, forward strand.
CTATACTATTTTTGTAGAATTTAATAAGTTTTCTTTGTCCATCTAAAATATTCTTCAATTTAGCCTCGTGATAAATGAACCATGACTCTTTCCTTTAATTAGATGTACGTACACGATCTTACATTCAACACATGGTGTTTATTACAGAAAAGATGATGCTTCATTCCCTTCAGTAAATTTTCCCTTTTTTGGGTGGTGACTTTCCGTTAGCTTCATCATGAAGACTAAATACTTCTTAGCTAGTTCGTATTACTATATCTGTTTGCCTTGGACGTTAATATTCCTCGTAATATGTAAAAAACATTTCTATTAAGATTAGGATTTTGCACCACTGATATCCATCCAAAATGCAAAGGATTCTAGTCATCTACCCAAGACAAGTGGTTCATCGGTCTGTTCTTGTTATGTATCCGGACTTTGTAGTTCAGAAAGCTAGTGGATCTATGGAAAAAATAAATTCGAAAGGATAATGGTAGCGGTCGCCATCGTGACTAAGGAATATGTGTCACTGATGACTACCGATATGTTCTGTTTATCATTGTCACAATCCCGTCCACCTTTCTATTACTCATCATCGCATTATTTAACAAAATTAACACGGCGGACATAATTAGTGGATTGTGAAATGCCTACCTTCCGAAGTATCCGAGTTTACCCGAGTTTTAGTCGTATTCGTATTGTTCAAGCATTATTTGCTTTGTATAGTGTTTTGTCGACCTTATTGTTTTGTCCTATTCCTTTTGGTCGTTGTAGTCTGTCCTTGTTCAAATTACGGTTTCTGATTGCCCATATGGCATCTCCTAATTTTTCTTACAAGCTTAACTCAGACACTACTTTACTTATTACATATTTGAAACACTTTAATTGCAAAGGCTATAATATACATTTGTATTTAATCTTCATGGTAATATGCCTATATTCAATTCCTACATTTTATTGACACATTTATGACATTGTTTCTCGCGCAGACCATATATTTCATTGGATGTTTATGATCAACTGATGTTTATTTTGTAAGAAGCATCATTTGTGGTTATTTAATATGTAGAGCAACGGTCTAACAAGAGCTCATGGGATACGGCCCTCGTTTTAAATAAAAATAAATCTGCACATTCAGACTTAATTTAGACGACACGGTCAACCACCTTGGACTTAAAATTAGTTCTGAAAAGAACACGAGACATTTCTCGTAAGACTGTCAACTTTGCAGGTGGTTGTTCTGTGGATGACGTTAATTATTTCCTGACCAATCAGAGATCAGGACAGCCTTCTTATATTTAGAATTGCTCCGAATAGTAACAACACTTCATTGGGATCATCGGAGGGACATTTATGGCAAGCAAGACTGATGACTTGGCATGCAGCAGACCAAAATGTCTTAGCAAATCAGAGGCCAGGACGGCCATCTTGGATTTCGATTCGCAACAAAAAGAAGCAGCACTTCTCAAGGAACATTTCTGTCAAATCCTGTGTTCTGGAAAGAAGTAAGCAAACATATTTCTTGGCCAATCACACGACAGGGCAGACATCTTGGAAATCAAAAGCAAAAAGTAACAACATTTCTGCAGAAAACCTAGATTGATATATCTGGCAAATTCAGCGACGTCAATTGCAGTAGTTCCAGCGAAAAAGTCAAACATTTCTGGGTTACCAAGACCCAGGATGTTAATCTTTGATTTCTAATTGCTCCAAAAAGATGCAATTCTTCACGACACCAAAAAGAATATTTGTGATCTAAAAACCACAAATTCGACCTTCTTAACCAAGTGGTCAATTAACTAAGGTGTCACTGACCTGATTTTGTATTGTCCATCTTTATCCTACCGGCATATTTGTTGGAGCATATAAAGTTATCTGAAGCCAATATGTGTAGGAATTGGTTTTTTTTATATGAACGTTAGAGAAACCCCAAAGTACAATCAAGAATGAACAATCTAGCAACATTAGGCCTACAAGACACAGGATGAAGACAAACCAAACCAAAACTAAAGAGTTGACCGAAACGAACCCCACCAAAAGCTGGGGTATTAGAAGAGATAAGTTGAGATCCAAGTTCTGTCATTTCTTTTTTGGAAGTTTGACATTTACCAGAGTGCCTCGATGTTCCTGGTTATATTGTAAGCTACATTTGATTACTTTATATATTTTCAATTTATATCAATATATATCTGTCTTTGATTCTTTCTGTATGAAATTGCAATTGAGGAATTTTGGGCCAACTTATATCCGACACAATAAATAGACAAGTTTTATTATAGCTGGTACCTCCAGATGAGGTTAGACCAGATAATATTGTGACTAAGCATGCTCTGCCAGTGAATCATGATGTTAATCATAATTATGTAGATTCTTACAATTCATATATTTTTTTATGTTTAAATTCTCAGCCTGTTAATCATGACCTTCAACTTTTCTACACTACAGTACAATACATTATTGAACATAATAATAAAAACGTAGATATCAAATTTAGCGAGCACGGTACATTTCTGGAATATGACATCTGACACTATTCACTAAGTAGTGAGTGATGGCCGAGTGAGTGATGACTGAGTGAGTGATTGTTGTTAAATGTCAAGTGAGCAATGTTTCAGCTATCACACCCAGGACAAGTTATATTTCCATGATATGATGATGATGTATGTTTTGTACTAGACCAAAACGTTTGGTTGGATTCTAAAAATGCTAGCATGAATACCAAAGGGTCTAAACTGCATCAGAGGTATAAGGTTAGCGTGCCTGCCTCTAGTGAGGTAGATCGTAGGTTCGAGCCCTGATTGGGTTAAACCAAAGACTATGAAATATAAAATTGGTATTTGTTGCTTCTCCACCAAGCTCGCAGCATTGACAAGAAAGAACGAAGACTGGTTGGCTCGGAATCAGGTAAATGTTTCTATGTGGGTGACATGTCTATCTACAGACTGTTTTTTCAGTTGTTTTTAAATCCAAAAGAGTGTTGGTCTAATACGAAATGGATATCATTATCATCTCCTCAAATGTAATTGATTCTTGCCATGGTCTAACTGAAAAATTAAAATTGCTCATTTGGCGTTAAAATCAACCCCTCATTCACTCATTCACCTCACCCGAAGGGTCTAAGCATAATAAGGCAGGTATATTTAATAATTCTTTAATTATCAATGTATAATTTTAAATAACAATAAATTAATTTCAACACTGTACATCTGCCTTTCTGCATAAAGATATTGACAAATCTTAACTGTGGGCAGAAATATTTATTGTTCCCTGAGTGATCTAGTTTGACGTGAAAATCCAGTAAGTTCATTGAATCAGATATTTTACAACATACAATGCAAGATAATAACTTAATATTTCTAAAAATTAAAAAAATATTTAAATATGCTCAACCCTGAATTTATTGTTTTTAAAGAATAAATGGACAACTTTGCTTCGATTTTTTTTTACAAGTTCCTGACAATGAGGCTGACATCATAAAGGTAGTCATTATTTTATGTTTTATCTTATGCGAAATTTCTGTGCATAAGATAAAGAGCAATATTTAGTTCTGAATATTACTGTTTACAGAAGAATGTGTTTATTCACAATTTTAATGCTAAATGTCTGTGGTGTTACCATTTTCTATGGTAACACCACAGACAAACAGGATTTTCAGGATAAAATGGAAATAATTTCTCCCTGGCTATATTTTATATGTTTATCCTGTGAAGAATTCAGACATGAAATTGTGTAACAGCAGGTTTATGCTAATTTTTTTGTTAACTATCAATATATACACTTGGCTGTAAGTTAGGGACCACCAAATTTGAAATGGAAAATATTTTTTACATCGCTCTTTTTTCTTGTTAAAATATATATATCTGATAGATAAACATATGTTCTTTCATGGTACCTGTAATTTTTTGTCGATCGATCAATTAAAGAACGACGAAACAGGTTTTTATAAGTTCAGGTGTACCTTTACAAAACTCAAGTTTGGCGGGGATTTCTAATCAGTATCTGCACGTGCAGTATAGGTAAAACTTTAAACTTTCTAAACTTTATTTCAACATGGCACGTCGAAAACTATCAGATGCAGAGAGATGGCAATCGGTTGGGATGATAAGGGGTGGTATGTCTTACAGACAGGCTGCTGAACGATTCAATGTAAGCCATTCGGTCATTGTTCGATTGATGCAGCGCGTGAACCATACCTGGGGTGTAAAAGAACGGCAAAGGACAGGAAGGCCCATGAAAACGACCCCAAGAGAAGATAGACTCCTTACAAGGTTCGCTAGACAACAGCCATTCAGCACTGCAAACACGCTGCGAAGCTAGTGGATTGTCAACGGGCGCATTAGCAGACGGACCGTCAACAGACGTCTCAACAATGCAAGGTTTCATGCTAGGAAACCGATAAAACGTCCGCTACTGACACAACGTCACAAAACAGCCAGGCTTCAATGGGCACGTGAACATATGGGATGGAATGTCAGGTCGTGGCAGAGAGTGCACTGGTCGGATGAAAGTTGCTTTGATTCCAGTTGATGGCCGCGTCCGCGTATGGAGACAGAGAAACACAGCATTTCAACAGGAACATATTGTGGGCACAACTGCGTTTGGTTGGTGGAGGGGGTGTTACTGTTTGGGGATGCTTTTCTCTAACATGTAAGATTGACTTGTATGTCCTTGATGGGACTTTAACAGGACAAAAGTATCGTGATGAGATCCTGCGCCCATTAGTTGTGCCTCACTTTGATTGCCATCCATTAGCAAGTCGACCAATTCTAATGGATGACAATGCTAGACCACATAGGGCCCGCATAGCGCAAGACTATCTGCAACAAGAGGCAATAGAGCTACTGCCTTGGCCAGCCATGTCACCTGAAATGAATCCGATAGAACATTTATGGGACTATCTAGGACGAAAAGTCAACGCACGTACCCCAAAGTGTCAAAACATTCAAGAATTAAGGACTGCTTTGGTTCAGGAATGGCAACAGTACCCTCAACACAGACTGAGACGCTTGATTCACGGAATGAGGAGACGTGTTCAGGAACTGTACAGGAAGAGAGGCGCTTATACTCGTTATTGACTGTATTATCAGTTATAAATGTTGAAAATTGATTAGTTGTTATTTTACAACCAGATTAAACGTGTTTTGGTTATGCAAGTTTTTTTTAGCAGAAGCCAAACTGAAACTTTTTTCACTTGTTTTTATGTTCAATTTTACATACTCACTTCAGCGAGCAATAGTACTTCCGGTTACTTATTTTTGAAAAAATACCTGATCTTATTTGGTGGTCTGGGTTATATTGTGTTCATCTATAAAACGTTTTGTTGTGCACAACTGCAGGTTTTTTCACACATTTGAGAAAAATATTTTAGCTACAGTGAAAAACTGGTGGTCCTTAACTTATGGCCAAGTGTATATATCAAACAAAAATCAAGTTTTGTTATTAGAACTTTAAGAATAGTTCAAAAATAATATAAAGATCGAATAAAATCATTACATTTGAATAGTTTAATTGACCAGAAGTAAGTAATTATGGAAAAATAACACATAACACCAAGCAAATAACAGGTCTTCGTGTAGCTGGTATAAATTTGCAAGTGGACTAATCTGGATTTAGATGGTAAAACTATGGAAAGCTGATTTGCCTTCAGGCAAAACATGTTTTTTTTCCAATCAGGTTGGTTGATATTTGTCTTTTAATTGCATAATAAAAGAAAAGTGCGTGTATTTTGATAATGACCCTTATTCGTCAGCCCATCGATTGTAAGTAATTGGATATTAACCCACCCCATCTAGATTTTTAGCGGTCAAACTGAAATTCGTATTCATATAAGAGATGCCTTGTATTATTTAAACTTGGAGACTTACGTTTCTATTATGAAATTTCTTTGTTTAAAAAAATATGCCGGTTTCCGATCTAGAGGGAGGTATTCGTGATATCTTGAAATTAATGAGGCACCTGCATATGGAGTATATATCTGTAAGTTGATACCATATTCCAGAGTTTTTCGTTCATATTTCTTTAAACATGGAATCAACTGAACCAATGGTTACATTTCGAAAGTCTTACGGTCGTCACCATCCCTTGGTTAACCGTTACGAAATATGTGTCACAAATGACCACGGAGCGCCTGGGATTGTATTGGGGTTCGTATTGCTCAATATTTAGCTATGAAAAGAAAGTTTAAACAGGATGATCAACAATTTCACCAATATAAAAAAATAACATTGGAAATCCAGACCCTGTCTTGAAACAGGTACAACACTGTGGCATGGCTAAACCAGGTAATGGGATTAGGACCCTCCTCATTTGATAGCTGGACCTCCAACGACTAATCATATATAATCAAACGATAGAAAAAAAACATGCACAGATTTGCGTCCACTCAAAAAGACCACATACTATCTTAAAAAATGAATGACAACATGGACAGTACAATATCAGTCAATGTATGCTCGTAAATAACATATGCTCTTCCACAGTCGACGTGGGTACGCTAACCATTACAACATGGCCGTCGATTGTTCATGGTATGTTGGTCTAAATGTTCAAATATTGAAACCAACGCAGCGTCACCAAATCAGAAGCGATTTACGAGTTAAAACAAATCAACACATTACAAACAGTTGATTATTTAATATTATTTAATATGTAGAGCTATGGTTTAACAAGAGCCCATGGGCTACGATGCTCATATTGGAAATAAATCTAACTCTGCACATTCTGATGTACTCAATCTTTACCTTTATCTCATTCGTGTACTTCTTGGATTTCAAATTCTTCTGAGACAACTTTCAAAAGACTGTCGACTTTGCATGTGGTTGTTCCATGGATGAAGTCAGTAATTTCCTGACCAAACAGAGACCAGGGCAGCTTCTTGGATTTAGCATTGCTCCAAAAAGTAACAATTCATTGGGACCATAAGAGAGAAAATTTCCGGCAAGCAAGACTAGTACTGGTGACCTAACTTTTTATTGATTGTGTTTCGTCATGCTTGGTTATGTTGTAAACTATATTACTTTTTATTTTCAATGAATATCCATGTATTCAGCAGTATCATATATCTGTCTTTAATTCTATCTGCATACAGATGTAATTGATGAACTTTGGGCCAAAAAACTATACTAGACACAATAAATACACAAGTTTTAAAATACATGTAGCTTGTATCTCAAGATGAGGTTAGACCAGATAATATTGTGACTAAGCAGGCTCTGCCAGTGAATATGTAGATTCTTAAAATTCAAATATTTTCTTTATGCTTACCGGTAATATCCTAGTCTGTTAATTATCACCTCAATCAACCTTTCTACACTACAAGGGTTAGGGTTATGGTGTTTAACGCCCCTTTCAACAATATTTCAGTTATACCAGAGAAAACCACCTCTACACTACAATACCTTATTGAACATAACATCTGACACTAATAATTCACTAAGTAATGAGTGATGACTGAGTTATTGTTGTTTAATGTCAAATAAGTAATATTCCAGCTATCATGATGAGAACATGTTACATTTCAATGATGATGCATGCTTTGTAGTAGACCAACACTTTTGGACGGATTTTAAAAGTACTAGCAACGCTCCGACACATTATTCCAATTTAAATCCACCCAGGTTTTGCTATTACTTATTAAAGCTGCATGTTTAACTGAAAAGCAGCAAATACCAATTGTTTAATCTTTCATTTGACCTGACAACGGCTCGATTCCATGATCTACCAAACTCGAGGAGAGTACACTAACCATTACACCACCAATGCGGATCGCTTCTGGAATAAACTTCGTCATTTACGCTCAAAGTCAAAAAATTGGAAAGACATAAATAAAAATAAAAATCTTTGGTAGCAAGAATACTAACGGGTCCCAATGCGGATCGCTTCTGGAATAAACTTCGTCATTTACGCTCAAAGTCAAAAAATTGGAAAGACATAAATAAAAATAAAAATCTTTGGTAGCAAGAATACTAACGGGTCTAAACCACATCAGTGGTGTAATGGTTAGCATGCTTGTCTCCAGTGTGTTAGATTGTGTTTTTGAGTTCCGGTCAGGTCAAACCAAAGACTATAAAATTGATATTTGTTGCTTCTCCACTAAGCACACAGCATTAAAGAGAAAGAGCAAAGACTGGTTGGCTTGGAATTAGGATAATGTGTCCTAGTGGAGCCACATATCTACCAGTGGACTGTTGTGTCAGCGAGCTCACACTATAAAATTCCAACTAAGAGTGTTGGTCTAGTACAAAGTGGATATCATTATCATCTCATCAAATGTAATTGGTTCTTGCCATAGTCTAGCTGAAAAATTAAACAATCTCTCATTCACTCACTTACCTCATCCAAAGGATCTAAACATAATAAGGCAGGTATATTTAACATTTTTTTAATTATTAAAATAAAATTTTAAATAACAATGAATTCATTTCAAGTATGTGTATCTGTCTTTCTGCATATACTGTGACCAGAAATATTTATCTTTCCTAAGAGAGTTAGTTTGATGGGGAAAATCCAGCAAGTTCATTGAATCAAATATTTTACAATATACAATGCAAGACAACAATTTAATAATTTTAACATATAAAAATATTTAAACATGCTAAACAGCTGATATTGTGTTAGGAAAATGTAATAAAGGTAGACATATTGTAAAATTGTCTTATAGCAACACTTGCCTTACAACAGACTGGACACAGTACAAATACTACACACATTTCAAGTAGAAATAGTAAAAATAATGAACAATGGGCTAGATAAAAGTGACTGTAGCCACACAAACATATTTTTGTAATTTCTTTATTGAATTCTGCAGCTTGGAAATCTTACATATTTTGATAAGATATCTTGATTTTGCTTCCCATCTTTTAAAAATAAAGAAATATGTTCTAAAATATTATTGTTCTTCAGATGGTAATGACGACAAGAGTTGGATATTAAAATATTAAAATGCTTACCACACAGTAGTCACATTCTTAAATGGCTATCCCTTCCTTCTGTGATGTAAAAGTGGCCTTATAAGAGGGGTGGCCTTTCCTTAAGGGGGCAATTTAAAAGTATTTTACTATCTCATAGTATCTGTAATCTGGCATGATAAGAGGGACTTTATAAGAGAGGAAATACTGTAGTTTTCATCAATGAAATTAAAAAACCATGTAACAAACAAGAGAACATAACAAATCATACAGAATACGGTAACCATGGTAACATTATCTTGCTATTTTTTCTTTGATTTAGATTTAGATTTAGATTTACGCTTCTGTTCTGCTTCATCTAGCTCTGCATATTTAGCCTCAATGTCAGTGAAGAAACTATCCATCTGTTGTTTCCTAGACTGTTGTTTTGACTGTATCAATGTCTGTAATGAACCCTCACCCATGTTCAGTCCTAACCATTTAGCATGTTCCTCTGCCTCAGTTGCTTCCTTTCCTGCCTGAAACACAAATATACTTAATACATTATACTACAAGAATAAACGAGGAGGTGATACTGCAACAATTTCTAGACAATATTACAAAAAGAAAGTTTAAACAGTGAAAAATTTTGAGATCTCTCATATCAAATGTAGAGGGGACATCGTGGTCGTGATCATTTGGTAGTTTGTTAATGAGTGACTATCACCACTGCTGTTGTGAGTTCTAATGTCTTTGATTTATCTGGGATAAATTGAGTGAAAGCTTACTACAGACAAAAAATGGTGCAAGAAATCTGAGGTTGGTTTGGTTGGTTTATGGTGTTTAACACCACTTTCAACAATATTTCAGTTATATCGTGGCGGCCAGTTTTATCGGTGGAGGAAACCGGAGTAACCGGAGAAAACCATCGACCTGTCGCAAGTCACTAACAAACTTTATCACATAATGTTGTATCGAGTACATCTCACCTGAGCGGGATTCGGACTCACAATGTTAGTGGCGATAGGTACTGATTGCATAGGTAATTGTAAATCCAACTACCATTCGATGACGGCCATGACGTTCCCTATTGCCTTGGAGATACAGTACATGTAGTCCTCTTATTTTGACCGCCTCTCTTATCAGGCCAGAATTCAGTTGCATTGAGATTGCATGATACTATTAAATTGTTCTTTTTACGGGAGGTCATTTTTTCATTGCAAAAGGGAATACTTTATCAGTGGGAAACAAATGTAACTAGTATTACTGTGAGCACAGCTCACTAAGATATACCCCCCGCTCCCCACATCTGTCCAACCTATTTCCATAACCAAAACATTACTGATTGTTCCGACCAAAAATGAAAGGGACCCTCCTCTCTTCACCGGTAAGCTGCTGATAAAATTTCAAAACATTCTGAGAAACACTACTCAAGTTAGCATACGACATACGGTAAAAATCCTATTTTCCGTCATATCTAGTTCAATAACTCTGGAACGGCAAAAGTGAAAATCGTCAAAAATGACAGGAATCCTCCTCTCTTCACCAATTAGCTGCTGATAAAATTTCAAAACATTCTGAGAAACACTACTCAAGTTATCATACGACATAGGGTAAAAATCCTATTTTCCGTCATATCAAGTCCAATAACTCTGGAACGGCAAAAGTGAAAATCGTCAAAAAAGAAAGGGATCCTCCTCTCTTCACCAGTAAACAGCTGATAAAATTTTAAAAGATTCTAAGAAACACAACTCAAGTTATCGTACGACATAGGATTTGTCTACAGACGGATGGACGGACGGACATGGTGAAACCAGTATACCCCCCTACAACTTCGTAATGAGGTTGTACATACTATCTTGTTGGTATAAATGTTAGAGTGCAAAGGTTATAGTTCAGAAGATATTGTAAAAAAATTGTTTACTTGGTATTCAACAACAAAATATCACTGACACTCATTTACTAATATCTAAGATCACAAACAAACTTACCTTTCTTTTCCGAGAGGTTGACTGAGTTTTACTTGTAGTTCTGTTAAAAGCTGGGTATTTAGGAACCTCTTTTGTCTTAATTAAATCTTTGAATATTTTAACAAATCTTGGTTCATCCTCTACAGTAGCACACATGACACTGTCTATTATTTTGTCCATGTCTCCTTCACATTCACAATACATAGCCTTTAAATCTGTCAATTCTTCCTCTGATCCTTAAATATATATACAAATACAGTCAAACCTGTCCATGCAGTCACCTCTATTAAGCAGTCACTTTTTTCTTATCCTGACATAGAACATTTCATATAAATTGAACCTCATTTAAGAGGTCACCTGTCTTATAAGGCCACTTTTTCTTTATCCCAAAGGTGACCTCTTAATACAGGTTTGACTGTACAGATATTCTTGCAATTTGCATCTAGGTGAGTCCTGGACTCGCCATGCTCAGTTGGGGCTCAGCAAATATTTTCAAATTTTAGATTCTTACAATTGTGGGACACACCAAATTGCTTTTAGAAATATCTTCTGGACCCATCAAATTAAATTGCTACAAGTACATTTTTTGTATCTCTACAACTCATTTACAACATCTGGGAAATAAAATTCTATCCATGAAATAATTTCCAAACAATAAAGATGCCAAGATTATTAACAGCTCAACACATGTTATTTTGAACTGAACATTTCAATGATATATCTCTTCTATATTTTGGTTTTTGCCCTAGTTATGTCTCCCAAGAGGGGTAGAGGATATTTGTTTTTGTCTTGTCTGTCAGTTCGTCCGTTCGTCATGCAAATCCTCCTACAGACCTCAATGTACATTACATACAAAATTTCGAAAATTTGACATAGACCAGCTTGATTTTATATAGACATTGTCTATAGGTCTACCGATAATTTGACATAGACCAGCTTGATTTTACATAGACATTGTCTATAGGTCTACTGCTAATTTCGCACATTAATTACCATATAAAAGATTTGCATACCATTACAGCAATTTGATTGGACTATTTTTAATGGAGATATCGTCCTTTTTCATTGAAAAGTTTGTACACAAAACTCCTCCTTCCTTTTAATGAGGATTACAACATATATTTCTTCAAAGATGAAATTATGTGTGTGTGAGGGGGGGTCAACAATTACCTTTAATTACCAATGCATTTATTTTCAATTTTCAAACATTATATTAATCAATACTTTTGACAGGTTCGGTGCATCTTTATATAGCTCATTCCAGTGGCTCTGGAAACCACGACAACTGAGAATACAGTTGACCCAATGATATAACAAATGGAAGGAGTGACCATAGGACATGCATGCCCCTGTTTCCAGCTAGTATAAACAGGGCCATAACTCCAGAATGATAAAAGTGGCAAAGACTGAAACCTAACGATTTGCTTTTAAAGGGAACATAACAGGTAGGTTATTCAGTGGAAACCAAACATAGATGGATGGATGAAGGCAAACATAATGTCCCAAATACCTAGCAGAAAAATTATGTTTCTAGCAACAGGGCATTAAAAACAATGTTTAAAATTACCTTGGTAAAATGCTTATTTTGAATTGCGAAAGTAGTATGTTATGAATATCAATTATATTTATCAAACGTGTATCTTACATTGTAACTTTGTGTACTGAAACATTGTTTGTACAGAATCATGTATGCATAAATCTGTTCTTAAGAAAAATAAATAATTTACACACAAAAATTACCTTGGTATTTTTTTTCAAAATCATTAATATCCTTTTCTGAGATATGGTGGAAGAGGATTCTCCAGTAATCATACCAATCTTTGTCTTGTGTCAATGTATCATCCCCCTCATCTACTTCTCCTGAATTAATAGATAATCAATACTGAGTGATTGTTGTTCAATGCCAAGTGAGCAAATTATTCAGCAATTAATATCTTTTGGGGAGATGATGATGAGTTTTGTCCTAGCAAGTAAATGATTGTTGTTTAACACCAAGTAAACACATGTTTAACTAAATATCATGAAGAGAACAAATTATATTTTGACGAGATGATGATGTGCTATGACCTAGTGAGTGAGTGAGTGATTGTTGTTTAACGACTAGTGAAATTTTGTTCGACTATATCATGGAGAGAACACATTTTCTCACTTTTGAGACAGACCAGTTCCTATTTTTAGCGATGTGAGACAAAACAAATTACGTGCACTTTACTGGCAAATGCATGCTGTACAGTTTATGTCAACTGCCCCCTCTCCCCAATTCTCCATGCTTTTCCTTTTTAAAATAAACAATTCACTGTATATAAGTTTTCAATCTTTTATAAACATGCAAATCCTAACAGTCAGCCATATTATTTATTCTCTTCCATTCAATGTTTGTTTACTTTGAGTAAATAATAGAGTGCTCTCCCTTGTTAGTAACTAACGTAAAGAAAGAAATTACCTCCCTTTGACCAAATTCAAATATATTTTTTTACAGGTATTTATCGCTGTTGTAGTAACATTTATAATATATTTATTAAATACATTGTATTTTATTATGAAATACATTTAAAATACTGCCAAGACATGGATGCATATGGATAAATCGAATATTTACTTTAGCAATGGATAAAAAAATTGCGGGAAAATGCTCGATGGAATGTAAACAAAACAATTCTAAAGGTGTTTACAGTGAGAAATAAAATCAAACACCGGAAAAAGTACAAGATAGAGAAATCTCCGACACCCTTTCCCTATCTTGTACTCCCCCGCTGTTAGATTCTATATATCTTTTGATGAGATGATGTGTTTTGTCCTTGTGAGTGAGTGATTGTTGTTTAACGCCAAGTAAACACATTTTTAACTAAATATCATGGAGAGAACAAATGATCTTTTGATGAGATGATGTGTTTTGTGAGTGAGTGATTGTTGTTTAATGCCAAGGGAGCACTTTTTCAGCAAGAACAAGTTACATTTTGATCAGATGATATCAGTTTTTTAACGAACTAATACGCTTAGTTGTATTTTTATAGCGTTAGCTTATTGAAACAACAGTTTACAAGTACTATATATATTGTATAACTCTTGACATATGATACAGAGGGGCCTGGGTGGCTCAATGAGTTAGGTCGTTGGATCTAACAACTCATACAAGCCTACAGTACAGAAAGCGACATGCCGTGATCAATCACTGTGATATTGGTCATGTCTAGGAGAGTGATGGGGATTAAAATTTTAACTTCATGTCGGTGATCAGGAGGCAATAAAACACCAGGTGTTAATCTTGTAATCAAGTGTGTCGTTTTACAGGTAAACTAGTCAGACAAGCTGTGGTGAAATTACGTTTTTATATCGCCAATTTTATATTATTTTCAAGTACTGTCAGATTCCCCTCAGAATAAAAAAAAACATTTTTATTTCTTTCCTCAAAACGTTGAACATCCTTGAACGTAATCCCGGGAATGAACTCCCGAGATCGAGAAAATAGCACGAGAACGGAGTTCATTTGAATTGATGAATAAAATGTAAATAATAAATGATTATTCAACTTCAATTCAGTGAAATCATGGGTTGTGCAAATTTGTTTCAAAGATTTTTAACCTTGGCTGTGTATTGAGTATCTACACTTAGTATTTTATTGACACGCGTACACCACGTGACTTGCCTTGTGCACAAATGAAGTTTCATAAACACGTGCGTGATTTGTACGTTTTAAAGCGTATTTCCAATCCAGGTCAATGTTACATTTTAGTTCAATAATATTTTTTATACATTCAGTAATTTTTTTTATTTCAATCTTCATAGGAAACCCAGAAAAAAACATGAATAAATAAAGAATACCAAAAAAAAATAAAAAATGATGTATTAAATAATGATTCTAAGAATAGAACTTGGTTTCATAACGTGTCAATCATTAAATGGACAATAACAGAAAATGCTTTGCAGTCCTGTGGAATACGAGAGGTTTAACTTATCAACAAAAAATACATTGATGAAGTAGCCCGTATTTACGAATAATTCAACACATACTGAATTCAACCCAACAGAAGAAAAAAAATGAGAAATTAAAATTAAACAAGATACGGTCATTGAAGAATTTGATTAAAAATTATCGAAACAAATATTTATAAACAGATCGTTCAAAGAAGTACTCCAAAAGTCACTAAATTTACCGATATATTTTGGAAATTAGCGGCTAATCTGCAGAAAGTTTAGAAACGTGAAAGGAAATAAGGAATTAACCTTCATCATGATTTTACCCCTACAAATGTTTGACATTACACAGTATCTGACCAAAATCAAATGTCACCAGTTTATTTATTTATTTATTTATTCAAATTCAAATCTTAATTGGCTTTCAACCAAATAGATTTATGACAAAATACAGTAAAAAAAACTCAAAGTTTATGGAACAAATTAAAAGCATGCTCATAGTTTTCCGCTTTTTGTTCATTTTGTAGCCATTAGGCTACGTAAATTTGGATTGTTATAGGTTTTTGTTTGCAATTTTAAAGAAAATTATTTTCATCTATAACGAAATTATGTAACAAGCCATGTGTGTAAAACGTTTACTTGAATTGTTCATTTTTTTCCAATACGAGAGGTAAAAGTCCAAAACACAAAATAAACCAATAATCAATTTTAAGTCTGCTCTTTACCAACTAAACACTAAAAACCCGCGCTTGCAAAGTCTGTGCTTCAAAAACCCGCGACTGCGGTTTAACTTATAAACAAAAAATACATTGATGAAGTAGCCCGTTTTTACGAATATTTCAATACATACTGAATACAACCCAACAGTAGAAAAAAAATGAGAAATTAAAATTAAACAAGATAAAGTTCAGTTGCGGTTTCAACAAAATTCTTAATATAGAACTTGAGGTCATAAAGTAGAACTTTCTAAAACAAACGAAAACGATAACAAGACAGACATTCTTTGGCAATGAAAAGCAACAAACAGTCAAATATTAACAGCAAGAGGATACAAAATTAATTGTCAAAAATACATCCTTCAGTAGCAATAATTACGGCTTACGATATTAAAAGTAAACAGGTAGAACAGGTAACGCTAATCTCTTAATTTAATCCCCACCACCTTGTTTTATGGTCCTTTTTAGGTCTATCACAGTGGGTTTATGTCCGTGATGATATGTCTAAAGGATTAAAAATTATGTCTCTCGGAGTGATCAATCACGGCATGTCGCTTTCTGTACTCTATCACCAATACGGTGTGGGTTCGCATCCAGCTTTGTAAATTACAAAAAAGGGTGCACTCGACTCGCAGCCGCAAGTGATAATGTTTACCAGTTGCTTGCCCAGGGTCGGTATTTCTCTCTGGTTACTCCAGCTTCCTCCACCACTAAAACTGGTCGCCATGATACTGCTGAAAGTGGTGCTAAAACACCAAAAAATCAATCATATTATACCAGAGCTGTCGAAAATCGTCGGACCTATCGGACCGTCGGACAAAAATTGACTAGGTCCGATTTAAACTACTTCGCGTCAGACCTGATGTCCGGAGCAATTTTTCAGTAACTTGGGGCCGACAAAACGCTTGAAGATGACCGGCATCATTACTTAATTTCGCTTCTCAAACTTGTCGTTGTTTGCAATCTCCGATTTTTGTTTATTTTTGTCTATATAATCAAATTTTGACTTCACATTGAAGAGTTTGACTACTAAATGTGTAACCGATTCCGGACGGATGCGCATCGATTTTCCGGAAATTACGATTATTTTTTTTTTTTTTTTTTTTTTTTCATTTTTGGCAATATTTTTTTTGGACTCGGCGGCTTTTTAAAGGGTCGGTTGGTGAAAGAGGAAACAAACTTAATTTTAATTTAGGCCTAGGTTGTCAGTCATCCAATTGATTCTATCCAGACCTATTGCTACTTTTATTTGTATAAGAGGTAACACCTTGAAACATGTGCATAGCTAGCATTATGCAAACTTGGTATCTTTGTTTATTTCATACACAAGTCTATTGTATTGTATGTATATTTCCACATGTCACACAAAAATGTGTTGTACTAACTTTGAGTATTCCAAGGTATCACTTGAAGCTGTAAACAAACCATTTTATGGATTTAGCCAGTGGATGTGTAATTCAGTTGAAGTTGTAAAAAATATGTAGGTCCAGCAAATGTTTGATAGGTCTGACACATTGTCCACATCTGCCAGACCTATTGTCTGACAGACAGGAAAGAGATTTCGACAGCTCCGATTATACTGATTCTGAACCTTTTAGGGCTGTCGTGGTCGTGATCATATGGTAGCTGGATTTAAAACTATTTGCGTTGTGCAATCAGTGACTATTATCACTTGTGAGTTTGAATCCTGCTCATGCTGAGCTGTATTCAATACAACATTACATTATGTGATCAAGTTTGTCCGTGACTGGTACTATGGTTTCCTCCAACAGTAAAACTGACAGCCACAACATAACTCAAATATTGTTGAAAGTGACATTAAACACCATAACTCTAGCCCTGATTCTGAGCCGACCAGTTCTTGCTCTAACTCTTTAATGCTGCATCTTTTATGGAGAACCAGAAAATACCAATTTTAACATAACCGGGGATCAAACCCACAGTCTACCACACTCAGGGTGAGCATGCAATATAACAATTACACAACCGTTGTCGTATCAAGAATTCAATCGAGTTATTGATTGATTGTAATTAAAGAGAAGTGAGCAATTTTTCCTCTACATGTATATCATGGTGAATGCACCTTGCATTTTGATGAGGGACCTTCGTGGTCATGATCGTATGGTAGTTGGATTTACAACTATCTGTGCAATCAGTGTCTAGCACCACAAAAGTTGTGAGTTCGAGCCCCGTTCATGGCGAGGTGTACTCGATACAACATTATGTGATAAAGTTTGTCAGTGACATGCGGTAGGTCGGTGGTTTTCTCCGGGTACTCTAGTTTCCTCCACCATTAAAACTCACCGCCACGACATAACTGAAATATTGTTGAAAGTGGTGCTAAATACCATGAACCTGAGGCAGAACCTGCATTTTGATGACATGATGTCTGCTTTGTACTGCGTTTTATCTAATCACCCAATCGGAAATTCAACCAAAATGTTCAATGTTTTTGCTTTCTTGTGTGTAAATTTAACAATGTTTTGCATACATGACATTTCAGTATAATCACAATATACATGTACATACATTGTTTGAAAACATAACATTTATTTGTACTCGACTCAAAAAAGAAAAGAAAGGATCACACTAGGTTCTCTTTTCTTCCTGTTTCTAAAGTTCATACTAATCAATTTTCTATTTGCCGACAACTGTGTATATTGTCTATATATAGTTAAAGAAGATTACCTGATTCATCATATAAAGCTCGCTTCTCATTGTCAGACAATATACAATACACTTTACCAAGGGTTTGAAATTTCTCAGTGGCAACCTTTTTCTCCTTTTTCTGGACCCTGTCAGGATGAACCTTCAGTGACAGTTTATGATAGCCTTTCTTTACTACAATAAATAATATATAGCCTTTAAATAGGTAGCATTACATGTATAGGTATATCTTATCCATAAAATATATTTCTTCCATTTTATACTACAGTGGACAGAAAGTAAGTAAAATGTATACACATGATTTCTTAACAATTGTCCTATCAGCGACACAGAGCCCACATGTCTTGGGTTCAATAATCTTTCTATATTAAATAACCTTTATTTGTTGTGTACACAGTTATATATACAGTACAGGTAATCTGGATAGTGTAATTAGGCATTATTAAATGCTCGAGACTTCTGTGGAATTTGAGTTCGAGCTTGAAAAGGTAATTTGTACTGATATATCATTACGGAATCATAAAAATAGTTTGACTGTTCAAGAGATCAGGGTTTATTTAACAAGGAATAATTGGCAAAATAACATCGACGGAAGTATCAAGCCAAAATACTAATGAAGGTTCGGGTTCTAAAGCTGAAAAGCGTAAATTCCAAGACGTCTGGAAGTCGGAGTTTTTGTGGCTTATTATTTACGATTACAGTACTGTAGCGACGTCATGTCTTGTGATGTTTGCCGAAAAGCAGGACCAGATATTGCTGCCAAAACCAAATTTGTTACTGGAAAGAAAAAGTTTAAACGTGAAAGTGTTTATCATCATAAAAGTCAGAAAGATGAAAAATGTTTCAATTATATGGTATCAGCAAAAGCCCAACCCTAACTTATACTAGTACATTTTCAGCTCCAGTAAACCATCTTCAAGTTTAATACTTCAGTTTTTTGAAAAACAGACAGAAAAAAAATTAAATTGGACTTATAATAAAATTGCCTTTGTTATTGCCAAAGAAATAAATTCATATTGGAGTTACATTTTTTTGTATATAGTACAAATTAGTATCTTTATTAATCTGGCTAGTAACATACTTTTGCTGGTGAGTAAAATATATTTCCTTACTAGCCAGGGGCAAGTGGGAGCTATATGAATTGTAGAGCCCTGCAATGTCAGATATTATAATGGTGTTGAATTTTTTTTCCAATTTTTGACATCAAGAAACCGACAATAACAAATGTCACGAAACTGATCACATGATACACTTCTTTTGTGCAACAAAATTGAGGTAAAATTTGATATTTGTAGAAATGCATCTTTAACAACTTAAAACGGTAAAATATTTTCATTTTTTTTGCAGATTTGAACTAGAAAATATGTCTATGGTATGAAATTCTACATGCAGAGCTGTCGAAAATCGTCGGACCTATCGGACCATCGGACAAAATATTGACTAGGTCCGATTTAAACTACTTCGCGTCAGACCCCGATGTCCGGAGCAATTTTTCAGTAACTTGGGACCGACAAAACGCTTGAAGATGACCTGCATCATTACTTACTTTCGCCTCTCAAACTTGTCGTTGTTTGCAATCTCTGATTTTTGTCTATATAATCAAATTTTGACTTCACATTGAAGAGTTTGACTACTAAATGTGTAACCGATTCCGGACGGACGCGCATCAATTTTTTTTTTGGTAATAATTTTTTTAAGACTCAGCGGCTTTTTTAAGGGTCGGTCGGTGAAAGGGGAAACAAACTTAATTTTAATTTAGGCCTAGGTTGTCAGTCATCCAATTGATTAGGTCCAGACCTAATGCTACTTATAAGAGGTAACACCTTGAAACATGTCCATACATGTAGCTAGCATTATGCAAACTTGGTATCTTTGTTTATTTCATACACAAGTCTATTGTATTGTATGTATATTACCACATGTATTTCCACATGTCACACAAAAATGTGTTGTACTAACTTTGAGTATTCCAAGGTATTTTATGGATTTAGCCAGTATATGTGTAATTCAGTTGAAGTTGTAAAAAAATGTAGGTCCGGCAAATGTTTTATAGGTCTGACACATTGCCCACATCTGCCAGACCTATTGTCTGACAGACAGGAAAGAGATTTTGACAGCTCTGTACATGCACTTGATCTGACACAAAAAATCCTTGACAAAATATTAATATGCATTGGAATGCTCCAGGGGGGTCAGATTTTAAATTGCCAGAACACTTTTCTTAGGGCTTGCATTTTTTTGTGACGAGATTAGACTGGAGATACAGAACAGAAAACTTCTTCGGAAATCTAATCTCAAGGAGATTACACTATAATCAACATATATACACAGGGACTTGCTCCCCACCACTAAATTGGCCTCACTGATTTTTTTATACGATCAATGTATTAATACACATCCTATTATCGATACAAACATTGACAAGTTCCCATCTGGACAGCCTTTCAGGCACATAAGCGAAAGTTGAAACTTCCTGCTAAGTCATATGGTCTTTTTGACTTTCAGAAACTCTTGGCACCTTTCATACAAGGATATGATAGCATTGAAATAACTAAAATGGTGGTCAGTCTATAGCTAGTTGTTTTAAAGTTACATGTATCTTAATAAGTTAATAGTGTCCAAAGGATAAAGTAACTTACAAATCATTGCAAAAGGGATTATTAAAAAGACGTCACAGTGTGCAAGCCATAAGGTAGGAAATTGAAGATTTAAAAAATAGAACAATTTGAAGTGAGGAAGGGTTAGAAATGGAGTCTTCCCAAGTGATTTTTCATTGAATAACACATTGAAATGATTGATAGTGAAAAAAGAAATTTTCAGTGAAGAATATTTAGTGGTCGGGAGCAAGTTCCTGTGACATATAACTAGTTATAATTACTGATCCATTACATGCGCACACCTAAAGTGAAAGAATAGTCAGTCAGATGATGGTGGTCACCAGGGGTACCTCGAATTACCGAAATCCCCCTGGATATTACCGAAATCCCCATCAGATCTTTCAGAAGGAAAGATATAACATTGTTTTAGTGTTTTATGATGGTTTTATACAAATTTCGTTGTGTATGTGCACAGTAGGAACGATTTATCAACAAGCGAACAGGTAGTATCAAAATCAATATGGCGGAAATAAAGGGATGTAACTCTTGTATTTATCAAAGTACTAAAAATCCTCCCATTGATGGGGTTTACTTCTATCCTCCCACAAAAGCCTCAAGTTCTCAACAAGGAAAGAATGGAAAAGGACAGAATGTGTTCGGACTCTTATTTAGCAGCCTTGAGAGGTGGTGTAAAAGTATAGTGTAAAATAAGAACATATGAAAATGTTGATATGTGTGACAATTCATGTAAATATTGTGTTATATCTTTCCTTCTGAAAGGAATTTCAGAAGATCTGATGGGGATTTCGGTAATATCTAGGGGATTTCGGTAAAATTTGGGGATTTCGGTAATTCGAGGTACCGGTCACCAGCATGGTAGAAGTAGAAGTAGACAAAATTTCCAACTCATCTCATGCGAATTGGCAGACGTTAATTCCAACTACCAATCCAGACATCATTTCCCTTAATCCCGTTAAGATTTGACTTCTAAAGAAATCAACTGGAGATACAGAGCAGACAATTTCTTTGGGAATCTCAACGAAAATGGATGGTAAACTGTACTGTGACCCAGTTACTAAATCAAACATATTAAATCGCCAGTTTAAATCGGCCTTCTCTGAGAAAACATCCTATACCACTGAGGAATTCCTGAATTCAAACCGTATGAACTCCACAACCACACAACATCCAAATATGAAATCTTTTGATATCACCTGCAACGGTATTACAAAATTACTAAAGCAGTTAAATCCATACAAGGCACCAGGACCTGATAACATATCACCTAGGATTCTAAAAGAACTAGCTACAGATATTTCACCACTTACTGCAGCTTATATTCCAGAAATCACTAGACACTGGTGTAGTCCCGGATGACTGGCACATTGCAAACGTCTCGCCTGTATACAAAAAAGGTCAAAAGACGTTAGCTGAAAACTACAGACCAATATCCTTAACATCAGTCTGTTGTAAAACTATGGAGCATATATTGGCCAGTAAAATCATGAAACATGGAGAAGAAAATAATATCCTGTATCCGCTACAACATGGATTTCGAAAGGGCCACTCCTGTGAAACGCAACTCATTGAATTCGTGGATGACATCTCCAAGAACTTACAAGAAGGCCAACAAACAGATATCCTCATACTGGACTTTGCTAAGGCTTTTGACAAAGTCAATCATAGCCTACTCATACACAAACTGCAGCATTATGGTATCATAGGAAAATCAGTCAGGTGGATACAAAACTGGCTTGCAAACAGAAAACAATCTGTAGTAATTGATGGATCTACCTCTGACGCAGTCAGTGTGGACTCAGGAGTTCCCCAAGGCTCCGTCCTAGGTCCAGGGCTCTTCCTCTACTACATAAACGACCTCCAATCAAGACTAACATCAACAGTAAGACTCTTTGCCAACGACACAATAGCGTACCTGACAATATCCAATAACAACGATGCTGAAACCCTACAAAAAGATCTAGATAAGCTGGGACATTGGGAAAATGAATGGTGCATGAAATTCCACCCTGATAAATGCACAGTACTCAGAGTAACCAACAAAAAGAAAATAATTGATGCCAAATACCAACTCCACGGGCATACGCTAGAGTCAGTTACATCCGCCAAATATTTAGGCCTCACGTTCACAAACAAATTACAATGGGACCAGCACATAAATTGTATTACCCGCAAAGCAAATAAAACTCTTGGCTTTCTGCGTAGAAACCTGAAAATCCCATCTATCAGGATAAAAGAACAAGCATATTTCACTCTTGCACGCCCACTAGTAGAATATGCTAGTACAGTCTGGGACCCATATACACAAGCTGATATAAACAAGGTGGAGGCAGTGCAGAGAAGAGCGGCTAGATATGTAGCAAACAATCACAGAAATAGATCTAGTGTAAGTAACATCATACAAAGACTAAAATGGAAACCACTTGCAGACAGAAGAAAGGACGCTAGACTTGTGATGCTATATAAAATCGATAGAGAACTTGTAGCCATCAACAAGGAAAACAGGCTAATTCCAACAGGCCGAAAAACCAGAAAATCACACAACAGGTCATTCCAGATACCATCCTCCCGTATTGACACCAGGAAAATGTCATTCTTTCCAAGAACGGTACGAGACTGGAACCTACTAGCTCCAGACATTGTTGAATTGGACACACCTGAGGCCTTTAAGGCAAGGATCGTGTCCCTATAGTCCAGACAGTGACAACTGTATATAGTTTTAATTGTAAATTCAATTTGGTTATTATTACTTAATATTATCATCTACTTGGAAACTTATTTAAACTTTGGCTTCACTATTCATTGGGCATGCCGCACAAAAATCAAAATTGCATAATCTTCAATATGATGAAGGAGGCAATCATATGGCAGAAACGGAAAACGACTGAACGAGATTACCTCTCCCCCTCCCGCCAAAAAAAGTAGAATCGACATTAATTCCATTATTAATGACAATGAACGATCCCATACGCCTATTTATCGATATCGTGCAATTACCCTCATTAGCTGTTGCTTTCTTCGAGATAGACAGGACTTCATATAAATCTGTTGTCTTGAAGAGTTTCTTGCACAACTTCAAAAGTTCTGGCATCATTAATATGGCGGGTACTCTTCTAGTGGAGATGTAATTAAAGGGAGATAACTCATTAAAAAAATTAATTATGAAAAACAATGATGGTAATTAATTCCGCCAATTTCAATAAAAACGAACAATCACCTCTTTACAAGTATCTTAACTGAAATCACCAAATATGCATACACGATAATATGAAATCGGCACGGCCATGAATGCTCGCTCATCTGAAAATTATCTGACAATTTCATCAAAAAGTGTCGAGATTTTTTGGGCCGAGATATATTAGGGACGACTTTTTTTAGGGCCGAATATAGTCTCATTCAATCGAGCTGTCGTTCCTTTATTCGAGTTATCGTTCCTTACGAAATCTCAAAAGTTAACTTCCGTGTAGAAACAAAAATTCTTGTCAGTATGTCAGAAGAGATTTAATAAATTAAAAAATATCAATATAAGTAAAACAAGCTGGCAAAATGACTTTTATTACACACGGGTTCCGGGTTTCAGTGGTATCGGACGTACGTGAGAGGGTACGAGACTTCAGGATCACATTTACGCTTTATGTTAAGAAGATCTTCATTAGTTGAGTGTGTTAGTGTGTTACCCGGAAACCGGTGTTTACAAAACGTAGAATTTTTTTTTCTTCGACAATATGTTCAACCATGTTTGTTAAAAAATCCTAAGTACACATTCTATACCATAAAGAGCTCGCTTAAGCTCGCATAATATGAAACCGGCACGGCCTTGAATGCTCGCGCATCTGAAAATTATCTGGCAATTTCATCAAAAAGTGTCGAGATTTTTTGGGCCGAGATATATTGGGGACGACTTTTTTTAGGGCCGAATCTAGTCTCATTCAATCGAGCTGTCGTTCCTTTATTCGAGTTATCGTTCCTTACGAAATCTCAAAAGTTAACTTCCGCGTCGAAACAAAAATTCTTGTCAGTATGTCAGAAGAGATTTAATAAATTAAAAAATATCAATATAAGTAAAACAAGTTAGCAAAATGACTTTTATTACACACGGGTTTCGGGTTTCAGTGGTATTGGACGTACGAGACTTCAGGATCACCTTTGCGCTTTATGTTAAGAAGATCTTCATTAGTTGAGTGTGTTAGTGTGTTACCCGGAAACCTGTGTTTACAAAACGTAGAATTTGTTTTTCTTCGACAATATGTTCAGCCATGTTTGTTAAAAAATCCTAAGTACACATTTTATACCATAAAGAGCTCGCTTAAGCTCGCATATTAAACACGCATTTTATAGTTCAAAGTTCAAAGTAATTTATTGAAAGACAGTCCAAAATTGAACATCAATTTGCAAAGATAAGACAAAAGAGATGACTAGAAATAAACATATACATGCATAAGTAATAAACTAAACTATGGAACTCACTGACATGACTGACAGCCAATGGTATATATTTATCAAATGATTAAAGAGAGACAATTCAAATTACTATTGTTTTCTAATACATACATATACTAAATATCACAGAGTGCAGGATACAGAAGATCAACATTGTTTTGTGTCTCGAAGAATAAAACAATTAGACAAATATTTGGCAATTTCAACATTCACATATATATCTTCATTGCTTAGCAGCCAAGCAAATTTGTTCATGTTAATTAGTTCACTGAAATTAGAGTTATTCAACTTCCTAAATAATTCTTTCCAATCCCACGGTAAACTATATTTAGGACAATTTATTAAAAAGTGTTCTTCGTCTTCAATTTCTGATAAATTACACTGCTTACATAATCTGTTTTCAGGAGGTGTTTTTGGAGTAGTGCAACGTCCAGTTTCTATTTCAAGTTTATGTGCACTAATGCGAAAACGAGTTAATATAGAGCGCATCTTAAAATCTTTGATATTTAGATATTCTTCTTGTTTAAAAATAGTCTTAAATTTACTATGTTCTTAATTTGTTTTCATTTCTATTAGTGGTATTGTTAAACTTAACTAAATTAATATTAGTTTTCCAAATCTGAGCAAAATTATCTTTTAATCTATGCTTCAGTTCATTTATTTCTTTGTTTCCACAACTAAATGGTGAATACAAATATTTTTAGCAAATTCAGCTCTTTAAGAAATAAATGAATTAATACAAGTAACCCATCAATGCTGATCACTCTGAAACATACCATAATGTTCATCTAGTGCTGCTCTTAATATAGGACTTGATGTGTCGTCATTCAAATGAATCCAATATTTAATCACACTAATGATAATATCAATATATAGCGGATATCAACCAAGTTCACTAACCACTGCCCAGTCTGAGGCTTTTTTTCCTACACCAAGTACATATTTGTTGAATTGTGTATTAAATTTATCAATTTTGCTATTTTGAAAAACATTAATAAAGATGACATTATTCTTGGATCTAGTAATTCTGGATGTTACATCAAACATGCCCCATATTTCTGAGGAGTAAAGCAAAACAGGTTTAACAGTATGGTCAAATGTTTTAAGAAAGGTTGAAACACTAGGATAACCATTTTTTAAATACTCTTAACTTTAAAGAGAGCCTTCTGGCCTCTCAGTGCTGAAAAGATCTGTCATAGCATAGGAAAAGTTTCCATCACAGTTGATCATTAGACCAAGATACTTATATTCTTTCACACATTGCAAAATTTCACCATTGAGGCAAATCTTTCTCTAACTAGTTTACTACACTTATTGAAAATCATAATTTTAGTTTTCATAAGATTAACTGATAAACCCCAGTCTGCACAATAGCTGGACAACTCATTTAAGCATTTCTGTAAACCTTCTGCTTTTGTTGATAATAGCACAATAGCATCTGCATATAGTAAACTGTTAAAGGAAACATTGCCTAGTTGAACAGGATGGCGAGATTGATGAAAAATACTAACTAGATCATTCATATAAATTTTGAATAAAGTGGGTTTAAGTTATCACCTTGTTTCACCCCGACCTCTGACATGAATTCCTCACTCAGTTTGTTATTTACTTTAACTCTAAGGACACTACAGGAATACATTGACGTATGATGTGGAAAACATTTACCATTTATATTATAGTTGTACAGGTTATAAAATAAGGCGGAGTGTACGACAGAATCAAAGGCCTTTCTCAGATCTATGAAACAGGCGTAAAGTTTGCTATTTTTCTGCACATATTTACCAATTAAAGTCTTTAATTTAAAAATGTGATCTGCTGTACGTGCTCCCTTCCGAAAGCCTATCTGTTCGTCTTTCATAATGCTATTTACATTTAGAAATTCAACTAGTCTGTCATTTAGTATACTATTAAATACTTTGCTGAAGCAGCTGTTGATGGTAATACCCCTGTAATTATTAGGGTTTGAGATTGCATCACTCTTGTGAATTGGTACCAAGTATCCAACACCCCAAGTTTTAGGGTATTTTCCTGATTCCATTATCAGATTGAAAACTTTTTTTAGGCAGGGTAATAAAACATATTGGCCATATTTTATCATTTCATTCAATATGCCATTCAGTCCGCTAGATTTATTATTTTTCAGTTTCTTACATACAAATAAAAAATTTCTTTATCACATATTGGTTTATCTAAGACCTCATTTAAAGTTGTTTCATTTGACATTATTAAATTGTCTAAAGATCTTTGAAATTTCATTGCAAGCTCCTGTTTACACTCTGGCAATGTATTTAATGATTTAAAATGGTCTTGCCAAGTCTTTATATCTATAAAGTCATCAACATTTTTGGTATCGGGCTTTAAAGAATTTATAAGTTTCCAGAACATTTTTGGATTCGATTCTTCAAGATTGTCTAATTTATTCATAATTAACTGAAAGTAATTGCGTTTTTTTCTTTCTTCTCTCTTTGTTATATCTTGTATTTAATATAAAACATTTTTGTCTAAGTTCTCTGTTGAAGGGGTCAAAGGGTAATAATCTGTATAATGATCTATTATTGAGTGCATATCTTGACGTGAATTATCAGTACCACTTTGATTAGATTTCCTTTTCTTTTTATTCCCCTGTTTTTTCTTTAGTGACAATTTTGTAGTCTCTGCAAAAATTGAATTAAGGTCATTGACAGCTGTGTCAACAGGGCTTTCACAAGTATTATAATTCATATCCTGGAAGTTCTTGATCGTGGAAGTAATAATATCAGAGGATATAGCACTTTGAAACTTATAAATACTTGGTTCATCCCATATGAACTTATCAGGACAAGGCAAATACTTAAGACTTTCCAGAACTAGAATTATTGTTCACTTCTAAATTAACTTTAAAGCACACAGATAAACAACAATGATCATATAAAGATTTCCGAAAATTGTGAACTTTCATAAAATTAATTCTATGTAAAAAAGATTCACTAGTAATGATATAATCTATAGTGTGACTTCCAAGGGAGTTGTGAAGGGTAAATTTTCCTTCCGTGTCACCAGGAGTTCTACCATTTAATAATCGTAATCTACTTTGAATACATAAATCAATTATATGCTTTCCCCTGGCTGTCAGTACTTTATCCTGGTTCTGTCTAACACTACATTTATCTACAATATACTCATCATCATCATTACAAAATCTATCATATGAATCATTTATGATAAAATCATTTAATGTTGAAACACTACCATTAAATTCATCCCCCAATAAAATATCTCCTTGTTCATTAAACTTCATTATATCCTCAGGTAATATATTAAATTGATCACCCTGACTTTGAGTATAGGTTGAGTTTTCTGGTGGAATATGTAAGATACAAACGGAAAGGTCATTTTGCAGATGGAAAACATATCTATCAAATGTTATCCATACAAAATTACTATTTTTGCATTCTAATATCTTTATACCCTTTTATAAAGATTTTCTCACTAAAATACTAATACCTCCAAAGTTACGTTTAGCCCTAGAGTTTTGGGTTCTATAAAAATGATGAATATTAAAGTCTTTAGAAGGTGATGGTAAAGATTCAATTAAATGAGTTTCAACTAAACCTATGACATCACAACTTTGTATACAATCAACAAATGATTTATCATCAAATTTGTTGTGAACTTTAGATTTGATACCATTGATTTTCCAAACTGCAAGATTAACAAAATGTTTAGATAGAAACACATGATTAAAGCACATTTGCAGAATCTATATCAGTATGTCGATTTTCACTTCCCTCCATGTTGCCTTAGAATCGGCGCACATATCGGTTCCTATTGTAGTGGTAATCATCATGCACGTGATAACGGTTATGTCTACCATATGAACCTTGGCGAGAGTAATAGTTATCATGACGATCACTACCTTGACGAGAGTAATAGTTATCATGACGATCACTA
This sequence comes from Bathymodiolus brooksi, assembly GCA_963680875.1. Lineage (NCBI taxonomy): Eukaryota > Metazoa > Mollusca > Bivalvia > Mytilida > Modiolidae > Bathymodiolus > Bathymodiolus brooksi. Next base: position 99,369,431 of record OY804584.1, read on the forward strand.
CCTTGACGAGAGTAATAGTTATCATGACGATCACTACCTTGACGAGAGTAATAGTTATCATGACGATCACTACCTTGACGAGAGTAATAGTTATCATGACGATCACTAGCTTGACGAGAGTAATAGTTATCATGACGATCACTAGCTTGACAAGAGTAATAATTATCATGACGATCACTACCTTGACGAGAGTAATAGTTATCATGACGATCACTACCTTGACGAGAGTAATAGTTATCATGACGATCACTACCTTGACGAGAGTAATAGTTATCATGACGATCACTACCTTGACGAGAGTAATAGTTATCATGACGATCACTAGCTTGACGAGAGTAATAGTTATCATGACGATCACTAGCTTGACGAGAGTAATAGTTATCATGACGATCACTAGCTTGACGAGAGTAATAGTTATCATGACGATCACTAGCTTGACGAGAAAAATAGTTACCATTATGTTTACTACGATCAGCATACCTTCTTCGTCTATAAGTTCCTATTTTAAGTACGTTTTCCACTGCGGATCTTAGATTGTCTGCAAGAACTTTGACTCCCTCATTTGGAAGATGCCTAGCATCCTGGAGGATAAATCTGGGGATTACTTACACATGTACTGCTAAAACATAATTGTCAGCAATATGAATGTTTGTTTTATTGTAATACTGCTCTCTAATCAACGCATTTATACAATTAACTTTCAGGTTGCTGATTTCACTATCACATATGTTGGTAGCAAGTGATATGATGATTTTACAGCTTGGGAGTTTTTCTACGGTTACTTGAACTAAATCCTTCAGTTCCTGAAAGCACACATCAGTTATCTTGGTCATTATATCATTTGACAGAACATGAAATATGAAAATGTCTGTTGCATCTCCAGGTTTCAAATCAGCTGAAATATAATGTTTGGCACTGCTAATTGTATATTTAGTTTCCTTCTTCATTTCGATTTGACTCATGAAGCGATCTGGATTTATCGTATCTGTGTTAGAGTTCCAATGAGCATAAACTAGGGCTTCTGTAAAGAATTTGGCTTCCTTTCCATCGACGCATCCTTAGTTTTATGTCTGTTTGTTGGTTCTTTGAACTGTGTGTCAGTTTTTGATGATAGTGAACCAATGTGAGATTTCAAAGACAATATTTCATCTTGTGCCCTTCCAATGTCTTGTTTCAGACTATCAAGTGATGACTTTGTGGTGTTGATAATTTGCTGCTTGACCTCAATGTCATGCTGTAGAGATTTTATGTGCTCGTTTTGAGCTTGTTCAAATTGCTGGGTTTTGGTTTGCTCAACCTTCAAGTTGTAGTTTAATTCTGTCTCTTTCAGACAGAAGTCATGTTTGGCAAGCTGTAAATATGCCCTTAATGCCTGTACTTCTCTGCTAAGGCATGTATTTGTTTTTTCAAAGTCGTTACACTTGGGACTACAAATACTAGAAACAGTTGGTGTGTTTGTTTTCTCTTTTAGAAGATATTTGGTTGTCAAGCTTTTGAGAGATTATTTTCTGTTCAGTCAATACATTTCCTACTACATCACTTAATTTGTTGTAACTCTCATTTTGAGTTTCTAGTGCCTTTAAAAAAAATTCTTCAATTAGTTTTAGTGTGTCACTAGAGAATAATGTCAGCCTTTCATTTATCAGGTCTATGATTTTCCCCTGAAATACATCAAAGTCATTGTTAATATTAAATTGGTTGGTTCTTTGACGTGTCTGATCATGTAATTATGGATTATCTGCCCTTCTTCGTTTAACGACCTTTGATTATCCCTTTGGTATCTTCAAACTTTTGTTTTCTATATCATATTCAATAAAGTCGCTGCATGATGCATCTGTGAAATCTTTGTCAATCTTCAAAACTTTTTTTATTCTAGATTATATTCTATACAATTGCCGCTTGATTTATCTGGGAAAGATATAGTTAATTATCTCTTATTTTGTCAATCTTCAAAACTTTTATTTTCTAGATTATATTCAATAAATTCGCCGCTTGGTGTATCTGTGAAAGCTATAGTTATCTCCCCTTTGTCAATCTTCAAAACTTTTCATTTCTAGATTATATTCAATAAAATTGCTGCTTGATGTATCAGTGAAAGATATAGTTAATTATCTCTTATTTGTCAGTTTTATTAATGATCTTATTTATATGTATAATAGATAATCCACGTTTCTGGTTACACCCAGTTTTAACCATCATTGTGTGACCACGGCCAACATCCGGCTAAAGACACCAAGGGTGAAGAGGAGGGCAGGTGGATCATAACTCTTGGCTGGCGGAGATGATATTCTATATCATTTATAAATTTATTAATTGTTCGTCTTCAGTCAAATATACTGTATTAATCTTTTTTAATTGATTCATATGTATTTTTATTGTCTTTATTTAAAAAAATCTTCAGAATGATAATATATACCGTATAATCGGTAATTTCTGCGGTATTCTGCGGTCAACTCCGGACCGCAGAAATTAAAATTGCAGAATATTATGTAAAATACATGTTTAATGTTCCGTACAAAATACGTGTTCAAACTTTTAACTCCGATTCCGCCATAAGTGTCAAATATTTAATTAGTCGTAATTACTATATTCAGATAATAAAAACCTGATACTATATAAATGTTTACACAACAATTAAAGGTTATTTAGCTGTGGCATGATGATTTTTACCTGTTATATAATTACTCCAGATCAAGAAAATATGATTGTACGGTGTCATCCTGGTTTGCCCACTTTTAATTGCAGGTATAAATAAACATAGGGGGTTATGTTGTTTTAACAATTAAGGTTTGTTTCTGAAATGTAGTTATATTTTTACCTGTATTTTAACTGTAAAATCTTGTAAAGAATTATATAATTTAATATTGAATTAAGTGAAATATGCGCATTTTAACAATAAATCTTTCAAAACCTCTGTAGAAATATGCTTAATTTTAATAACAAAATTTGCAAAACTTGTACAATTTTGACTAAATATCTTACAAATTTGACAAAATATGTATGATTTTGGTGAAATATCTTTAACATGTTTAACAAAATATGCAATTTTTTATTGAATTGGTAAAATTATGACAGATAATTAAGTTATACTTGGAGAATAAAACAAAATTAAGGAGGTCATTTAGAAATTATTTTAATTACTAAATACGTACAGGCTATAGTAAACATTGAAAAAGTAACACCCCAAGATACATAAGTTTTCATTACGTTTCATGTGTTAATAAACCACATGTTATAAAATATGCAAGCAGAATGCAGGCACAAAAATATATTTTCTATTCTGCCTTTTTTACTTTTATTTGTTTGTGGTTTACAAGATTATACTTATTCTGCCCTTTGTTTCTTTTTTTTTTATGTTTACATGTGTTGAATTTCAAGTTTGAATCATGCTCCATTTCGCATATAATATCGTATACATAAACCCCCAGACAATTTCAGTTGTAAAATGTAATGATATTGCTTTGAATTCGTGTGCAGTTTTGTTTTTGTAATTGATGGAATGGAGACATCTTACTGAATTTAAACAAGATCAATATTTTAGCAAAATGGCGACAAACAGATCAAATTGAATAAAATAGCAAGTAACGTGGAAATATTCATATATACAAGATGATATGTAAATAGAGTCCGGTATTCAAAATATTTCCACGTTACTTGCTATTTTATTCAATCTTTGATAAAATGCCTATAGATAAACACATATACGATAATAATCAATCATTAAATGTACAGAATACATGCTGTAAATCGACGAAATTGCTACCGGACTCTATATCCGCCATTTTGAATCTATGAACGATTGCTGATCACCTTGTATATTTCAATAAAAACCTATTATTTAGTATTTATTTTGTTGGAAATTATAAGAAATATATATAAAAAAAAAAACCAATACCACAGGAATACATCATTTAATATACATATAAACTAATATTAAGCCTCCGGACTCTACCGGACTTCTTCGGACTCTACCGGACTCTGTTTAGTAGTACCCCACGACGACCGCCATGTTATTATATTGTGTACCTGTGAAATAAAAGTTTAATGGGTGGTCATTTGATTAATGTATCTATTGTCTTTCTAGTAAAATTATCAAAAGAAAGTTTAAACGGCGATGGTAAACAATTTCACTAATATCAACACAGTGAATAATTATGGTGGTCTTGAAAATGTTGTAAAAAAAATTTCTGTGTATTTGATATTTATTAAAGTCTATCTCAGGCCGGGGCATTAACTGTAAACTCGACTTTAAATATTCACATATAAATCCCCTATGTTTTTCTTTGTTTGTTTACAATCCAAACTTTTATCAGTGTCACATGATATGTGTAGTGCACAAGGACGCCAGGAGAAATCGATAACTCCTTTAGAGCCTTAATTTGTATCATTTTTAAGAGAGAATTGATTTGAAATGAATGATTTATTTTCATCTTTATTGATATTTACAATAATTAAAACAATTTTAAGTACATTTTTTTTTACTGTTTCTAACTTTTAGTAGAAGTTATTTTAATTTAAAAAGTCGGTTATGTAAAATAGGTCAACTTAATAATAAAGCGCAACAGGTGGATGCATGTCTTGTCTTGTGACTTTAAATTAAAATAACTTCTATTTTTACTTAGCTATTCCTTTATTTAGTTTTGCTTACCTGCAGTCAGGTAATATTACCAATTGTATATAGACCTTAGGTACTCATGACGTGCGACAATGAAGTTTAACTAGACAACATAAGCTTTTGGGGTGAGCATATTTTTATTTATGAATAATGATATGATCTAATTATTATGTTTTGTACACTTGATACGTTGATAAGTTCAGATAATTTATCGGATATTGTCACTTTTTGTTTAAAGAAAATCATATATGCACTCTTCAGGCTTATTTAACGCTTAATTTTAGATTGGAATAATTAACCCTCACACGTTTATTACAGATGAGGGGACGGGATCACATTAACCCTCGCACGTTTAATACAGACGAGGGGACGGGATCACATTAACCCTCGCACGTTTATTACAGATGAGGGGACGGGATCACATTAACCCTCACACGTTTAATACAGACGAGGGGACGGGATCACATTAACCAGTTTAACACCGCCACATTGTTCTGCATGTTCCAAGCTAGTAACTAGATATCCAACGTCATATGATATGTTTGTGTTCAGTGAGTTAATGTGGGAGGTGGTTGTTCGTTTTGTTGATATTGGTGGAATTGTTGACCATCACTCTTTAAACGTTTTTTTCATAAATCTAAATTATTTGGATGTTCAGCCTTTTGATGAACGTTATTCCAGAAACGTGCAGTCGCATTAAATTTGATATCTACATATTTATTAAACACTTTTTTTGACCTGTAATCACTCACCTGTAAATTTACCAATGTTATCTAAATCAAATCATTTAGCTATTAAATAGTAACAGCACAATGCTATTTTATTCAACCGATTGTTCAATATCTAATGAGAGACCAAGCTCCTTAATATATTACATGGCCGTATCTTACGTTGAGGCCAGTGAGGCAATTGCCTCACTAAAAATTCCGTCATTTTTTTTTTTTTTTTTTTTTTTTTTTTTAGATAAATGATTTACATAGGTTTCCTGTGTCTTGTATAACCTTTTGAGTTGATTTAGCCTAATAGTAGAGTGACTTTTTCACACATTTGTAAGATTGTAATGCACCTATATAACACACGGCTCAATTTCATATCATTCGAAAGCTTGAATTTAGGGCTATGCGAATTGACTGTTCGTAAAATTTGGAAATGGTCACATTTTTGCTAAATCGATGTTAAACAACAAGGGAGGTAATACAATAAAAAATCTCTTTTTCACAAAATTCCGTTTTATTTCATAAGTATGAATAAAAATGTGACAAAAAGCATATAAAATGAAACGCGTGCTAATTCTTGATAAAAATATCAAGTAATACTAATTTAAGCTACCGAGACTTCTTTTAAAAGTATCAAATTTCAAGAAAAGGTGACAAAATCACATTTTCTCAAAAAAATTATCCTGAAAGTGCGAAACCTATCTAAAATGGTAAAATCAATAACAAACAGATGCAGTGATTTATTTGGATATTTTCTATAATAAAAAAATAACCATTTGACCATCGAGTGTGAATTTTTGTGAACTTTAAAGAAGAGGGGGGGGGGGTCGGGAATGAAAAATCACGGAAAATAGTTAAATGTCCGTTTTTGAATGATTCGGACTTGGTCTTCTGTTAGTTTGACATAAAATGCATTGTCAACAAAAAGTCTGCCAGCCACGTCAAGGCCGAAGACAGTATGGCAGGTTTGTTGTGCACTTTCATGCGAGTTGATTTTTGGTGTCTGTTACAAATGCCATCAAATGAATCTTTCGTAAGGGAATCATGAACAAGTTATTCTATTAAAGTTATCAAAAGAAAGTTTAAACGGCGATGGTATACAGTTTCACTAATATCAACAAAATAAACAATTATGGTGGTCTTGAAAAATGTTTTAATTTTTTTTTCTGTGTGTTTGATATTTTATGTCAACTCTACTTTTAATAAAATATGATTGGGTTAACCTGTTAATGTATGGACATTCGATTGGTGCAGCCATACTTGATGAGCTGATTTTGTTCTGTCGCATTGTTAAAGAGTTTGGGTTACACATTAGGAAAGCACATTCTTTAACATATCAACAAAGATCTGACAATGGACATGGACATAGCAGTACAACAGGATAATATAGAATATCTTACTGTTGTTACCAGTAAATACAGGCGCTCGTGGCAAGGATACCCTCCTTTTTTACCTTTCTGATTACATATTTATTTCAATAACATTTCTTTATGTGTTTTAATCTGTGCCACGAGGGCCTGTGCAAATGAGTACAAATATAACACAATTAAAAAAGTGAATATTGTTCACGACAAAATAAACCGATTTGCTTAGATATTTGCCGATTTTTATATTGGAACCCTTCTCTTTTTATATTATACAAGACAACATTTTCTTACCATCGACTGTATATATTTGTTTTATTGATATAGTGTCCAGTGTTTGTCAGTACAGTGAGCCGTCGACTCGTGGTCATGATCGTATGATATAGTTGAATTTACAATTACCTATGCAATCACTGCCCATCACCTTTAAAGTTGTGAGTTGGAACCCCGTTCATGGCGAGGTGTACTCGATACCACATTATGTGATAAAGTTTGTCGGGGACTGGTGGCAGGTAGGTGGTTTTTCTGGGTACCCCGGTTTTCTCCACCAATAAAACTAACCGCCACGATATAACTGAAATATTGTTGAAAGTGACGTTAAACCCCCTAACCCTCAAACCCCTCACCCCCTCATGTCGAGGTGTATTCGATACAACATTATGTCATAAAGTGTGTCCGTGATTTGTGGCAGATAGGTGGTTTTCTCTGGGTACTCTGGTTTCCTCCACGAAAAAAAATGATCGCCTAGATATAACTGAAATATCGTTGAAAGTGGCGTTAGACACCATAGTCCCTAACCCAATATTAACAATGTATATGTCTGTATTATGACATACTCTTACCAGAAAATGAGTATCATTCATGAAATGAAAAACAAAAGACATATCACACAGTCAGAACAATTCTAAAATACAACAGGAAATTATAGAGGATAGGGGTTTCGATTTCGACAAAGGTGTACTATGTACGTGCTGAAGACATCGATGTGTCGGTATATTATTACCGTCTTTCAATGCCAAACATGACAACAGCGTACATACCTTCAGCAATACGATTGGATAAAAATACAATACAGCTATGAAGTATCACAAATGAAAACAAGTGATTGGTGTAAAAAATGGTTTTGCTATTAACAGGTTATATGTAAAGTTAGGTTCAAGCTTAACCAGTTATTTAATCGACGTGAACCAGTGTTTCTTATATATGTTCTAGAACAATCTTTAGCTTTCATTCGGGTATGGCATACAAAGCTTATATATCTTAATTAGTGCAACAAAGTAATGATTAAACAATTCTAAGCCAGAATATGATTTCTGTTGCTAATCCGATGTTTAAAAACTGCCAGACACTTTGAAGAACATATTACAGTCCAGCACGTTTTAGTGACCACCTCTATAAAGCAATAACTTAAATTATGTGACATTAATTTTAATATCCATCCTAAAATCTGTATTTAGTGACCACATGTCTTATACGACCATATTTCAATGTTCCATTGTAAAGTTACATAAGACAGGCTTGAATGTACCTGTAATGTTATACAGGTATCATAGTGGCAATAAGAAGCTGTAAAGCAAAAGAGAGACAATAACATGACCAAAAGAAAAAAACTATGCAAAAGGACAAACAACGATCTGCAAAACATTACATAGAAAACTAAAGATCGAGTAAGATGAACCTCACAAAAAACCGGGGGTGAACTCAGGTGCTCTGGAAGGGTTAGCAGTTCCTGCGCCACATGAGACACCCCTCGTGTTAGTGTTAAAAGATACGAACAGCATCTGACATGGAAATCGTGGTGCACACTGAAAAAAAAATATGCAGCAGTCGTCATCAAGTACACCTTGTTATCAATTAAGGGACGAACCGTCAAAATTGGCATGTAATTTATCAGTCGACAGATAATAATAAAAAAAAATTCAACGTCATCAGGACAGTTCCAAAGTCTAATATGAAAATCATAGGAACACATGCAAAATAAATACAACTAATACAGGTATAAATGACCTCTCACTCTCCTCGTTTGATAGACAGATATCAATTAACAAATTCGCGGTTATCATAGTTGTATGGAGAAAAGATCTTCTCTTAGTAAAATAAGGAAAACCAAAATGATAACAGACTGACGGAGCAGAGAAATTATTTAAATGTCTTGTCTTTTATTTACAGGAATGAATGCCAGACCAGATTTATCGCTGCCATTTTACAACTTTCTTTGTGATGAATTCGGATCACCGGAAGTTGTTAACACACGACGGTTATTCTATACAGCAATGGATAGGATTATGGAATCGCCGATATTAACCCACATCACCAGTGGTAGTATTGGGGAGGGACTAGATATGGCAGGAAGTGATTTAGATGTTATGTACGTAAACAATGACATCACAGTGATCGAATCAACATCTACAAATATTAATATTAAACCATACACATTCGTTATGCACAGTGACTTAACTAAACCTGGATTTACACAACTAAAATTGTGTAGCTTTATGCACGAAGATGGTGTTGAAATATTTTGTGAACAATGTGGACTTGACTATTTCATGTCAAGTGAACGCACTAAACTATGGCTTCTAGGTACTGTTAGAAAGACCGCGAATCGTGGATTAAAAGTTATCCATGGACCGTGTGTCGCAGATGAGAACGAACAATACGATGTGGCATATAGCCTTCGCTGTAAGTCATGGATATCACAGGTTAATGGTTGGCTTCACAGAAGTAGAATGTGGCCTTCTGCAGACATAGTCTCAACAATTGAGAGCTATGGCGTTTTACTTGTTCCAATTGGCTGTAAAAATTCTCCAAATGAACGCCTTGAATGGCGGATTTCATTTTCTGTCGCCGAAAAACATTTGATATATTCATTTTCGCATACCCAATTACTTTGCTATGCCTTGCTTAAACATTTGCTGAAAGAAGTCATTGAAAAGAATCCAAGGTTGAAGGGTTTGTTATGTTCATATTTTTTGAAGACAATGTTGTTTTGGTTATCCGAAGAACTAGAGACGTCATTTTGGACACCACTAAATCTACTCTTGTGTTTTGATAATTGTTTCCGTAGACTTGTTTATTGCGTGAAATACTGCATTCTCCCCCATTATTTCATCATTGGCAATAATTTATTTGAAGATAGATTTAGCACAGAAGATGGCAGTAACTTGCAGACATTGTTGTTTGGGCTGTATCGAACAGGACCTTCATGTTTACCATTATTTCAAAAGTTTTCTACAGTCCTTCATCCACCTGTGCCGTCCAGATATGATAATCTACTTAATCAATTGAATACATTAAAAGCATTATATAAACGTGAACAATTTAAGAATGAGTGTTTATGTAGAAAGCGTAGACTGGCAACCAGTTTAAAACTTTTTAAGGAAATGAAACACTCTATCGTGTGTAATGCTGTGTTTTCAAAACGATGTCATATTATAGGCGATGTAGTTCATTCTGCTGCGGCAAGCGCAGCAGGAAACGTTAATAAATTTCGTTATAAAGCATATAAGGAATACATACCGTATGAGTTACTTGGATTACAAACAGGTGACGTCACAAGATGGCTTCACCTAGCTACATACTTTTATTCTCAGAATCAATTTTCATTTTCATTGGAAATCGTTGACCATGTTTTAGCACAATGTACACCCGATAAACTTTACTATGACGAAGACAAATTTACTCATGAACATGTGCAAGGAATTGTCCACGAAGAGTTATATCAGTTGAAAACGATTGCAAACATTGTTTACAAGCGAAACGTTATCAAAGCGATTGTATTTTCTAGCAGTGTTACAATTCCACATGAATTGAAGACTGAAATAGACTTTAAAGGTCATTCAGTAAAACCACCAGTCGTTTATGGAAATTTCTTAGTTTTCTGTGTTATTTTAAACAAAATGATTACAGAAATTGTCAAATCGCACTTAGCTCATTAAAACTAACCATTGAGGGCAATTATTTTTTTGGAAATAATACAGTTTTAGCAGATTCGTATATCTGCCTGGGTGTTGCTTATCGAATGTTAGGCCTCCTGGAAGATGCCAGGAAATGCTTTCTAACTTCAATTCGACTTCATAAACAACAAGACGCATACCGTAATTTCATGCTTCAGAGTTGTAACAATAACAGTTGAAGTTGTTTCCATAATGCAGGAATGGACTTGATTCTCATGAACTAAAATCATGATTACAGAGAGCAGATATACATCAATATATATAATAAATTATAATAACCATGTATGAACAATTGTGTTATTAATAGCTAGCCTTTAGATTTATAATTTTGCTGAACCTAGAATTACATGAATTAAATTATTGTTGAAATCTTTCTTTCTTTCTTTCTTTCTTTCTTTCTTTATGAGCACCGCATGCCATGATTTAATGATATTCATTGTCGAGTTTATTTGAGCCACAAAGATGGCAAACTATATGGTTTCTAGTGGCTTGTGTACATCCTGAGGTGAATCATAAATGAGGAAAGGACGGGATTGTCATTACGATAAAATGAACATATCTAATATCCGTGACGTGGTCAGTTGTGACACAGATATTTCGCAGCGGTTAGTCAAATCATTATGGCGACCGTAAATGTGATGACATCAGCCTACCAACTAGGATCCCTTGGTTCCGGTAGATTCAGGGATATCATGATAGGAACCACAGATGATAGAATACCGTAGTGATGGACAGATATATACTCCATATGCAAATGCTGGTGTAATGTTGCTTTATATATAAATTGAAGGTTCATGATGGGATAGCTAAAATCATCTCCTTTGTAGTAAAGTTTCGTTTCAAACCGGCCCTCATTGTCAATTTCTATGTCAATGTGAATGTATGAGGCACACATTGCTGTGATTTACTTTATTTCAAGATGAGTGGGATGAATGCGATCAACATAATCACCAAGCTTAGAATTATGTAGTGAAAGGACATATATAATCTTTATAGCATAGCGGAACGAGACATTAAAGGGTCGAGCTAGCTATTTTTTGTTTTACTTAAGAAACCCTTGTATTAAGCAAGACTCATACAAATACAGGAACAAGTTATATTTCGATGGTTCATATTTTTAGGCAATGTAATCATGTTCAGAATGTTTGGCTAGCAAGTGGTATTTTTTTGGAAATCTGTGGATTTATATTATCCTGCAATACAAAGCATATAAGGTGGTCTTAAATTTCTAAAATATTCTATTAATAATGGAAAGACATCAATGACATATCTGTTCCCAGTACAACAGGAACATGTTAAAAGAAATTATTACTCTTCATGTAAGAAACTTTCATTATAATTGACATGATATTATCGAAACATAATTTTACAAAGAATAAATAGCGTCGTTGTACTATGCACTCGCATAGTACTATTGTTGGAGTCATTACTATGCTGATGGGCGGAGCTTAGAACAATGTTACGTCATTTAAATAGGCGGGGTCTAAACCGGATCACCTGAACGCTTTTAACAGTGTACAATTTACAATGTATTATACGTTTTTCTTTAACGTTGATGCTGTCGTCTGTCAAAACAATGGCCAGTTCCAGGTTTGGGAATTAAATATTTGACAGTTCATTGTTATTGTTGAAATTAAATATTTCTTGAATTTAAATGAATATGATTTTCCAATCTTTATACTATCAATACATTTTAGACAAATTTCATTTGTTTAAATCACCAAAGACATTCAGAATAATAATAACAATAATATTGTGTTGTCCATGTTATATGCCGAAATATGTCCCAAGGTTAGAAGGCATAATGCACCACTCCCCTTCCGGGTCGTGCATTATGCCTTCTAACCTTGGGACATATTTCGGCATATAACATGGACAACACAATATTATTGTATAAAGGGTTAGATCTGGAGGCCGTATTGAGTGGTTAATATTAAAACATGTTATGTTTATCAAACTTGTAATTTACATTGTAACGTTTGTGTATTGAATCATTGTGTGTACAGAATCATGTTTGTATAAATCTGTTCTTAGAAAAATAAACAAATTACAATAAAAAAAAGAAAATGTTGATGCCGCCAACACGATTATTTAGATTTTTATACTGCTAGCTTACCTAAACAACAGTCGCATATCGTTCCACCATAATACACTTTATCATACTGATTGGGCGTCAGTCTGTCCCTACTATGCATGCTTAGCGAAGAAGCAACAAATACTAATGTTATAGTTTGACCCGATCCGGGCGCGATCCCGTGTTCTACTAAATTAGAAGAGAGCACTCTAACCATTACACCACAGATTATGTTACCAGTTAAATAATTGTAACATATAATTAAATATCAAAATGATTTCAAGAAATGGTTCAGAATCAAAATAAAATAAAATAAAAGAAAAGAAAAGTGATTTTTAACTATCATAAAACTCGAATGATATATACAAAGCATCCTTAATATAAATGTAGATATCTAATTTAGTGTGTACGTCACGTTTGGAATAGAAACTGCCTTCCCTTCTGTGGCATATGAGTTCACCCCTGGTGCTTAGTGGAGCTCGTTTTGCTAGATCTGTTGTTTGCTTTTGTAGATCGTTGTTTGACATTTTTCTTTTGACCATTGAGTTGTCTGTCCATCTCCGATTAACGGATTCTGATTGCTCCTTTGATATCTTCAATCTCTTCTTCATCATGTACGTTCATAGTCAACAGACAACCAAAAAGGAATAAACAGAAACAGACCAGCCAATACCAGTATCGTCATGCAAGGCAGAATTCATACAAGAGGCTTCTGAAGAAAAAAACGAAAAAAAGAAGCAAACCCGATCCATTAATTTCACGTTCCGCTATATAGATGATGTCCTTTCACTAAATAATTGTAAGCTTGGTGATTTTGTTGTTCGCATCTATCACATGGAGCTTGAAATAAAGGATAACATATATTGCTAGGTCTCCTTCATACTTTGGACCTATGCGTCAAAATTGATAATGAGGGTCGGTTAAGAACTAAGCTTTACAAAACAAGAGATGATGTCAATTTCCCCATTGTGAACTTTCCATTTATCAGCAGCACCTGTATATGGAGTATATATCTCTAAGTTGATCCAATATTCCTCCCGGTTAAGTTGAGGTCATCACTTTGAAAGTTCTACGGTCGCCACCATGACTTGGTTAACCGTTACAGAGTATGTGTGTCACAAATGACCATCTGGACTACGCGAGTTCACTCCTGGTTATTAGTGGAATTCGTGTTACTCGATATTTATATCTTCTCAGGCATTCGACAGTACATCAATTATTAGAAATTTATAATAGCATTTTAATTCATTGGAGAATAAGAAGCAAATTGTTTTGTATTTTCTGACTTTTCTAAAGCATTGTTAAAGTTTGGCATCGATGTCTTTTAAATAAAATGAAAGCATATGGGATAACTGGAAATTTAATTGATTGATTTAGTAGTTATCTAAAAGGTAGACGACAAAAAGTAGTTATTAAAAATAATTCTTATTTATTATCTACATAAATGATGTTGCTGACCAACTTGTCTCATTGAGCAGACTATTTGCAGATGACACTTCGTTCGGTTATTCAAATCAGGATACAATGCAGTTGAAAAATGTTATTGATCATGATTTGAATGAAATGGATATATGGTAAAAAAAAGTGGCTTATGTCATTCAATCCTGACAAAACAGAAATCATGATTTTCTCTAATCATAGCATTCCAGAAAATATCGATTTTTTTTCTAATGGAAAATCAGTGCCCATTACTACTTCTCATAAACACTTAGGTGTTACATTTAGTAATGATGCTAAATGATTTATTTCGAGTAGGAATTGTATCTGACCCATCTTGTCGACGTGGTGCTGCCCTTGAAAATTTAAAGCATTTCTTTTTTGATTGTCCAATATACGTACAAGCCAAAACTACATTGATAGATAATCTCAACATGGTTACAACCTGCTATTCTCTAGATATCAAATTTCTGACATGTGGCAATTTAAATTTAACCTATGAACAAAATTGTATTATATTTAAATATGTTTTTGATTATATTAAATGTTCAAAAAGATTTCTTATCATATAACTGGAATTGAATTGGGTGAACATGCACATCATAGGAATCCATCTTAATTTTATTTTTTCCTTCAGTTCGTGAATATTCATCATTGATTCGTTATTAGTTCTATATATAGTAATGACATGCCTGTTATGTACTTATTTAATTTAGCAAATTGTAATTTGGAGAAGACTTCACAAGTTTGTTTAATTTGTGTCTGATCCATTTTGTATATTTAATTGGCAAATAAAATATGTTTAAACTAAAAACTCTATATTTAGTTTTCTGTGTAATGATTTGGAGATCGCTGTTTGTCCTTTTGCTCGGAGTTCGGTAATTTTGTTATTACCCTTATTTGTCCTTTTACTTTTGGCCATTGTATTTTCTGTCCTTAGATTACACTTTTGGTATCTTCAATATTTTCTTTTCTGATAGAGGAGAAGCTTAGTTATAATAATAGTTACGTTATTTAGGAACTGTGAATTTCAATAAGAAATATATCTTATTGCTATTTTGTTTATTTTCCCTTTGATGTTTAAAACCAATATATTTCATATCACGTAAGCGCTGAGATGATTCCAATTATTGCTAATCGCTAAGCGTTGTAAAGGACGCACGTAGTATTATCGCTGTTTTCTAATATGACGTTATAATGACGCCACATTACCAAATCCTTGATAATATTAAGTGATTAACGACATAAAATATTAATTGTGTTTATAAAAATGTCAGTATCTCAACAAAAATTATTTAATTATGAATTCATAATAGCGATAAAATAATTAAAGATATTTTTTTAAAACTCGAGGACGTTTCTCAGTCATCTCTCCTCTCAGGGTCCCTCGTTTTAAAAAAAACATCGTTAATCACTTATTAATATGAGACAGGCAACCTGTTTGAAGGACGAAGTCCTAAAATTTCAATAATACAATGATCCGTACACGTTAGCCTCACCGGACGCAATTACGAACAATTTCGATGATATTGACATTTGATAATAAATTTGACCAAATTGATGAAGCAGATTGCATGTTCATATTTCAGATTAAACACCAATATTCCTTTTGAATCATAGCCCATATATTATTCAATGCATTGTTACGGGTTTTAAACAGATTTTCATGACCCCGTTCTAGTCACTCTGTGACCTAGATCCGGACACAATGTCGAACGACATCATAATAACCTTTCTAGTGTAAATTATTTAATGACAACTGTTAAAATTCAAAGAGCATTCATTCATTTACGTTCACATATCCATTTGTATGTAATACACATGAAATAAAAACCTTTCCTTTATTCATACCATAAATGTGTGCCAGTTTGCATTCGGAATTCCTTGGACTCTTCAATGAATAAGGTACATCACGGATTTTGACATTTTGGGATAGATCAAGGTAAGGAAAATGTATTATATTGACTGTTTTTGTTTTAATTTCAATGTGTTCTACATATGCATAGAACCAGGAGATCATATTCTTTCCAATTACAGGCATAAGATAACAAAATATGCGTACCTCAATGAATTTTAGCGATAGATTCCAAGTGCAATTGTTGATCGTTTTCTGTTTACAAATATGAAAACCCGTCGTCTGCAACATTCAACAACTGCGCATGAATAATTTTCTCCCAAAACACGAATAATTTAGCGGGGTATCTATTTATAAAAGCATTTTTTTAATTCATGCATTGAAGGAACAATTAGGGGACATACTTTTTATTTCGTGCGTAATTGCGTCCGGTGAGGCTATTATCTTTTATTTTGAATGAATTGTGTAGCCGATTTGTTAATGTTATGGCGTTCATTTTACCTACGCCGCTCTTCCATCGGGAGTTTCGTAGAAAGATATTTTTTTATTAGAATTTTATTTCAAGTTTATTTCGATTTTGCATAGAGATAATTAAAGAATTGGGAATTTTTCACTGAAATATATTTCTTTTGCGTTTCTAAATTATCAATTGATCTATTTTTTAAACTTCCGGTGAACAAATATTTGGCTATCAATATAGAAGGAAAAATCGGACAGCCTACCGTTATAAGGACTTCGTCCTTTATTAGGCATTTAAAGTGCCGAAATACAGACTCACGGAAAACCTTTAATGAAATCATACTGTCATGCAGAGTGGATTATATATATATAACTAGAGAAAGTTGATCTGGTGATCACAGATACCCCCGCATTCCAAATTTTGAATGAGGCAATGAAAGTAATGAAACATGTCATTTCATGGCCATCAAACATTTACAAATTCTTGTAATTGACAATGTAATAAACTGTTTATTGCTTGCCAAATTAATTTAATTCAGATTACCTGTAATCCTTTCCTTTTTTCTTTCACTATTTACATCAAAACACTGATTATAAGACTTATGATGGAAACACACTTGTAATGAAGGAATGCTGAGAAAAGTGAACTCGTGTAACAATTACTTATGAACGGTAAAGGTGAAATACACCATAATCAAATTTAACCTTTATTTTATGGCATACAGCATTGTGTTAAAGTTTGAAAAGATTTGGTTGAGCGGTACTATAAATATCATTCAGAAACCTAAAAAGTCCCTATTTTCTAAGAGAAAAAGGGCCATATCTCTGGAACGGTAAATGTGAAATACACCGTTATCGAATTTAACCTGTATTTAATGGTCCAGAGCATAGTGTTAAAATTTGAAAAAATTGGTTGAACCATACTTTAAATATCATCGGAAACCTAAAAAGTCCCTATTTTCTAAGAGAAAAAGGGCCATAACTCATGAAAGGTAAACGTGAAATATACCGTAATCAAACTTAACCTGTATTTTATGGTACACAGCAATGTGTGAAAGTTTGAAAATATTTGGTTGAGCGGTACTTTAGTTATTATCTGGAAACCAAAAGTGTGACGACGGACGAACGGACATGATGGTCCCTATATAGCCCCGACTCATGTCGAGCGGGTGAATAAAAATGAATCATTAACTGTTAGTCATAAAACCCGACTTATTATACATATGCAAGGGAAACTAATCACTTTATTTTAACAATAGTCAGACAGGAATCTCTAGTGAAAATATCTATTGGTGATCGGCGTTGTATATAGATGATATCACCAACATGTAACTCTGCCATCACAACATCGGTAGTTGTATGTTGTTCGTTGTTACTATTTTCTGCAGTGTACAATGATGATATGATGATAACATCATTTTTAAAGATACCCATGGTAGCACCACTGGTTCTGGCGATAATAACAGCTGTTATTTGGTAAAGACCTGTGTTATTACAGGTAAATATTCCTGTTGATGTTACATTGTTTATCCCGATGTTAGTTTTAATGGTAGGGAACTCCATCAAGTTATAATCGTTATAACTTGTCTAGCCTGAATTACCGCATACTGTAACAGCAACTACAAATAAATATATGAAAATAAGATAAACAACAATTTAATAACACAATGGCTTGTGGGTTAATACCGGTATAATAATATTCCCTTCAGTCACAAGTAAATCATTGTCGTTAACAATCAGCTGATCACTCTCCGATTACTCTCCATTCATCACCTGTGCATCAACTGGCAGATAAATCTTAGTTTCCTCGAATAAAAAATGCTATTAATCGTTACCAATTAAAATAGTCGTTTGATACTGTTAATCCTTTAGGTCACAAAGTAATACAGAAAAATGAGAGCCCAATTCCTCTCTTAATTTAGATACATGATAAAATTGTAGTCGATTGGCTATAAAGACAGTCGTCGGGTCTTAAAACAATCACATAATTAGAGGATTTCTTTGCCAGTTGAGTGGAGAGTAATCGAGGCAAAACGAGCTGTTGATTACCAACAATGCAAGTTAATAAGCAACCACTCATTCATTAACGTGGGTCATTTCCATTAAGAAAGGATGTACGACGATAACTGTATCTGTTTCCTTAACTGCCTTACACATTTTGTATATCTCTATCGACCTATTGATGGTGTATATTATTTAACAGTTTGATATTTAATACAATATTATTATTAATCTATCACATGTGTTCTACAACATTGCAAATTATATATAAAAACTGCTTTGAATATTTTATTGAATATGTTTCATTAGCATTTCATTGAATTATAGAGGTATCTTATTTAGATACATTCAAAGTGACCAAGTGACTCAATTATAGATCATATACCTTGTATGTTGTTCTCGTGTATCTGGGTTCCATACTTATGTAGGACTGAAATCGTATTATTTTGCTGTCCTTCCAGATATTGAAATTCAACTAACGTCCCCCTCTCGAAATCTCCTAATTGACTACGAGACTGTGTCGTGATGTTGTACAGAGCCAAAAAATCCTGATCACGTGCTTTTTCTTGACGAAGTAATGACATAACGGAGGAATCCATAGTTTGTACCTTTTTTTGTAGTGTCACAAGGGACTGTAATTGATTAACAGTTTTCAACTGTTCCAATGCAGCAAGCTTATGTTCAAGTAGGTAAGTTTTATTTTTCAGAACCATCATTTCAGCTTGTTGTTCATTGTACTTTTTCTGTAGTGTCTTAAAATTAGTTCGGAGATCAGTGTTGTTTTGTTCTAATTGTCTGTATTTGGTTAGTAAATCGTCAACATCCGATCGATAGGATTCATTCACGGTCTGCTTTGCTATTCGCTGTTCCATTCTTGAAAACTTTTCTTTCAGTTGTGAAGCTAATAAATGCAAGGTCTCTTCTTGTTCACTACGTAGTTTTTCCAACTCATGATTCATTTGTGTTTTATCGCCGATGTATTTTGATAATGTCACATACTGATTATCTCCCTTTGAGTGTAATCCACTTTGTTAAGAATTCTTGTCATCCAACAAAAATCCGTTATTTACCACTAAGACCACACAAAATGTTGCCACCCTAAGCATTATTTTATAGGAGGATATATGATAATGTGACATACCAAAGCAATAATATATTCAAGGATATCTTTTTTTTTATCTTGTATGGACTATTTTATCAATAAGACAAACAATTTGATTGATAAATGGGTCGTAATTTTACTTGATTGTGTATGTTTAATCAGGTCAAAGTAGATATGCTGTACGAAGAGTTTATTTGGCTATCTTATTTAGTCCATTTTGTTTCCTTGCTCCCGAATACTTTTAAATTATTTCGCTTTTCAGTCTTTTGACTTTAAGCAAACCTGACGAAGGTTTTCCAGAAAGGCGTAGTGCGCTTTAAAAAAATTGATATATTTTTTATTCATTTTAAAGATACACTAAAGAATAATCAGAAGCCGTATATCGGAAACAATACAATGGCCAAAAGACAAAGGACAAAGGAAAACTAGAGTGGACCGGGGATGAACTCTAGTTCTCCGTAATAGTAGGCAGTTCCTGCTTCACTAGTAGCACCCATCGTATTACTATTAAATGACACGAACATCCTCAGATGGATATGCTATTTATCTAACAATAAAGATGTAAACATCTAATCCAGTGCGCATGACGCATTTCTGAAATAACATTTCTCACAATGCATTTATCTTCACAAATAGTGGTAATCATTATTAGGAAACCAGAAGTTGCAAATTGAAGTACAGTCAATACAAGTGCCAAAAGGATTGGCGACAAAAAGACAAACAATGACACACAGTAAACAAACGATTGAGCAACACGGACCTCAATAAAGAGCATGGGGACCCCAAGTTTTCTGGGGTGGGAAGCAGTTCTACCTCCATCATGGGATGGAACGTCAGGACAGCTAAGAAGAGCTTGAAGATCAGAATCCGTAAATCGAAGGACAGACAACACCATGGCAAAACAAAAGGATAATAGGACAAACAACGATCAACAAAACATACACATATAACTAAGGATAGAGTAACATGAACCCCACTAAAAACCGGGGGTGAAGTCATATGTTCCGGAAGGATAGGCAGTTCCTGCTCCACTAGTGGCACCCGTTGTGTTAATCTAGTTAACTTAATACATATTGAGGTAAAAAGTCACCGGCCTTGCTTTTATGGGTATGTGTTCTGTAAATTTATATACTATGTCAATGATATGCACTATTTATCTAACAATGAAAATGAAAAAAAATATATGTGTTCCTGCTGCACTAGTGGCACCGTCGTGTAACGGTTGCAGGAAATAAATGTCAAAGAAAACTAAAAAGATGAGCAAAAACTAGGGCTAACCCAGCTACTGAAGACAGGGGTTCATGATCATCTACAACTGGTCTCCATGCAAAATATCACAGGAATTCTCGCCCTGGAGCTTCTTTCATCACGTGCCCAGAATGTAATTTGGAAACATTATATTGCGAAAAGGAAATTTTTGGACATAATCAACTAATTTGAAACTATTTCATACAAATATTTAAAACGGTGAATAAGATAAGACCAATTAGTAATGGAATGTATTAAATAAATAATAAATAAAGTCATGTGCTTCAGTCAGGCCTACTGAGTTTTACAATATGTAGGGTGTCGAAACAAATCCGGTAACCCAGTTTTCATTTTGATAAAAAGGTGAATGTTCGTCTTCTTTCTTGATTTCCTGTTAGTAGTATTGTTTAAACATATATAAATATTGTGTCTATACAACTATGGTTCGTCTATAGTGATAAACAGTATTCTGTGAATTGAAATTTGTGTAGTTAAAAATAATTCGACCCACTTATAGCTTCCAATGGTGTTTATAAATATATAGTAATTACGGTTGTTGAACCTCAACCGATTTTAGTTTTCAATAAGAAACAAATAGCAATGCTTAGGGGTGGCTGAACTGTGAATTTATGTTCAGACAGATTTATTTCGCCTCTGGGTCGTCGCGGAATATTGTTTTCAAAGAATATAAAGGAAAAAAAGGGGGAATTTGAAGTACAAAATGTATATTAAAACAAAAGTTCATAAACAAAGTAACAAAATGAATGAAAAATACACTGCCGGAACTTTTCTTAAAATATCTATGAAAAAATCGTATAAAGATGTAAAATTGATTCCCCCTAGCACAAAAATACATAACGCTCACGTTCCTGGCTTGTTACAGGCACTTCAATAACACAAAATGTAGGTGTTAAGCTAGTTTTATGGGCCCAAATCTACCCTCTTCGTTAAATAATGTGGTCATGCAAGTGCTTTCCGCATGTGCGTAAAATGGCAACCCTCACGTATACCCTGGCGAACAGCGTTGTTATATACCCCTGAAAATTAAATATGATATATTCAATCATCGCGACATAGCAGTTTACATGTGTTTATTAGTCCTGATATCAAAAACGGTCAGCTCGATTGGATTCATGCTAACGAACCAAAACCTGCTAAAAATGTTTTACTTCAAGTGGATTATCACATAGAAAGCTCCATCGTGGCAATACCTTAATCTTCAAGATGAAAGGTATGCTATTGATTCATTTCGATTTTTTTTTTAGTTTTTTTAATGACATTTCCAGAATTCAATCGAATAATCGTAGAAAGAGCTAATATCGATACACCTAACACATTCTCATATACATGGCTGCTCACTTTCTTAGCTTTGTACAGGCACATCAATAACAAGTGGCAAAGTAAAACTGGTTTTATGGGCCCAACCCGTAAAGACAAGTTTCATTTCAGACTCTGTCAGTCTTTCGTGCACTAATTACGATGTCTTCACACATATCCTTGTTATATTATGTGAGTACTAAACCATTAATCATACATATATGAAAGATAATAAAACACATGTATTTATTGTATTTCTAGAATCCATACCTTTTTTCTTGAGGATGGGTTGAGTGGGGGTGGGGTGGTTGTGGGATGGGATAGTCAGTAGGGTTCTGACTGAAAAGATACAATTGTATTTAATGGACGAACTTTTATTTCCTTTAGCCATTTTCACATAGTTATACTGTAATGACATATTTTTTTTTTGTATGTAAATAAGAGAAAAAAGTGAAGCATGCGCACATTTTCTTCTTTTTTTTATTTACTACAAACAATCTATATTTTTGCGGAATAAGGTATTTTTTCAAACAAAGAAACAAAGAAATAGGGAAATATTTATATCATAGATCAGGCTATGTAAGTGTTTATTAGATTGTGTTCTTCGCATACACAGGAAAATTATAACGCGTACATTTTCACGCATGTATTTTCCAGTAAAATAATCAGACATTTTCTTATATCAAAAGCGTTAAAATATCATGCCATATTCGCGCATATTATGAATCATATAATTTTCAAAACGTATCAATTGTAATTTGCTTTGTAGCGCAAGCATCGGCTGAAATTTGCTAGATCATAAATATATGCGTGGAATTTGCTTGAGAATCACACATGACATTTGTACTTGTTTTTGAAATAACGGGCGCACACGGATTATTACTATCAAAGAGAAAACAAAGTCAAGTAAGTCAACATTCCTACTTATATTTGTCTTTTATCTTTATTGTTAGTGTTGTTTAACATTGTAACATTTAAATTCAAATTGGAATTGGAATTTGTAACATTTAACATTGTACATATACAGTCAAACCTGAATTAAGAGGTCACATCTGAGACAAAGAAAAAGTGGCCTCATAAGACAGGTGACCTCTTAAAAGAGGTTTAATTCATATGAAGTTGTATATGACAGGATAAGAAAAGGGTGACCTTTTAATACAGGTGACTGCTTAATAGAGGTGACGGCATGGGCAGGTTTGACTGTATATATGTAGAACACAAGGAGTACAATAAGTATAAATTAGCGTTATCTGATGCATATTCATGAGGGGATGTATGTCAACTTGTTTACAGTTATGGTTTCTTCTAGTCAAAAACCCCCTGAAAATACCGAGGTGTTGTTCTAAAAGCACCAGGCACGAAACGAATTTTGAGGGAAATTTCGTCTTTAGCAATATGAGGGGGTTTAGCGAAACATATTACGATTACATATGTAAAATAACAATGCAATGATCAAATATAGAAGGCGAGTATTAAAACTAACACAACCAATGTGTACCTCATCGTAAGAGCAATCTTATCATACACAACGTTATTTGTTCTTCTGTACTTTTTCTTTTGGCTATTGTGTTGTCTGTTCTTCTTCGATATACGGATTATGATTACCCCTTTGGTATCTTTAAGCTCTTCTTGTATATATTTTGGAAATTAAGGATGTTTTGTTTTTCATTCTAATATTAAGTAAAGTATGAAGATATCAAAGGGTTTATCAGAAGTCGTAATTAGTTTAAACATATTTCATTAATTAATAAATAATAAGAAGTCGAGGAAGGACAGACAATGCAATGGCCAAAGGACAAAAGACAAAAGACATAATCATTTTTGTTCTCTAATATAGTGGTGTCAAACATGTCTTGACTACATAGAAACAGGGAGAGTGTCTTATAAGAGGCAGGAATTGCTTACCCTTCCGGAACACCTGAGTTCACCCCTGGATGCTGGTGCTGTTTGTGTTACTCCTCTTTTTCGTTTTCTGTGTTGTGTTTTGTTTTGTTTGTCTTCGTACGGGTTCCACTGGTAGAGCAGGAACTGTTTACCGTTTCAGAGCACCTGAGTTCACCTCCAGTTGTTAGTGGGGTTCGTGTTACTCGATCTTTAGCTTTATACGTATAGTTTTGTAGATTGTTGTTTGTCCTTTTGTACTTTTTCATTTGGCCTTTGTGTTGTCTGTTATTCTTCGATATACGGATTCTGATTACCTCTTTGGTATCTTCAAATTCTTCTTGTGTGCCCAATGTTTCCAGTATCTCAGCATTGTCCATTATTGATTACCCCTTTGGTATCTTCAAACTCTACTTGTGTGCCCAATGTTTCCAGTATCTCAGCATTGTCCATTATTGATTACACCTTTGGTATCTTCAAACTCTTCTTGTGTGCCCAATGTTTCCAGTATCTCAGCATTGTCCATTATTGATTACCCCTTTGGTATCTTCAAACTTTTCTTGTGTGCCCAATGATTCCAGTATCTCAGCATTGTCCATTGTTGATTACACCTTTGGTATCTTCAAACTCTTCTTGTGTGCCCAATGTTTCCAGTATCTCAGCATTGTCCATTATTGATTACCCCTTTGGTATCTTCAAACCCTTCTTGTGTGCCCAATGTTTCCAGTATCTCAACATTGTCCATTATTGATTACCCCTTTGGTATCTTCAAACTTTTCTTGTGTGCCCAATGTTTCCAGTATCTCAGCATTGTCCATTATTGATTACACCTTTGGTATCTTCAAACTCTTCTTGTGTGCCCAATGTTTCCAGTATCTCAGCATTGTCCATTATTGATTACCACTTTGGTATCTTCAAACTCTTCTTGTGTGCCCAGTGTTTCCAGTATCTCAGCATTGTCCATTATTGATTACACCTTTGGTATCTTCAAACTCTTCTTGTGTGCCTAATGTTTCCAGTATCTCAGCATTGTCCATTATTGATTACACCTTTGGTATCTTCAAACTCTTCTTGTGTGCCCAATGTTTCCAGTATCTCAGCATTGTCCATTATTGATTACCACTTTGGTATCTTCAAACTCTTCTTGTGTGCCCAATGTTTCCAGTATCTCAGCATTGTCCATTATTGATTACCCCTTTGGTATCTTCAAACTCTTCTTGTGTGCCCAATGTTTCCAGTATCTCAGCATTGTCCATTATTGATTACACCTTTGGTATCTTCAAACTTTTCTTGTGTGCCCAATGTTTCCAGTATCTCAGCATTGTCCATTATTGATTACCCCTTTGGTATCTTCAAACTTTTCTTGTGTGCCCAATGATTCCAGTATCTCAGCAATATCCATTATTGATTACACCTTTGGTATCTTCAAACTCTTCTTGTGTGCCCAATGTTTCCAGTATCTCAGCATTGTCCATTATTGATTACCCCTTTGGTATCTTCAAACTCTTCTTGTTTGCCCAATGTTTCCAGTATCTCAGCATTGTCCATTATTGATTACACCTTTGGTATCTTCAAACTCTTCTTGTGTGCCCAATGTTTCCAGTATCTCAGCATTGTCCATTATTGATTACACCTTTGGTATCTTCAAACTCTTCTTGTGTGCCCAATGTTTCCAGTATCTCAACATTGTCCATTATTGATTACCCCTTTGGTATCTTCAAACTTTTCTTATGTGCCCAATGTTTCCAGTATCTCAGCATTGTCCATTATTGATTACACCTTTGGTATCTTCAAACTTTTCTTGTGTGCCCAATGTTTCCAGTATCTCAGCATTGTCCATTATTGATTACACCTTTGGTATCTTCAAACTCTTCTTGTGTGCCCAATGTTTCCAGTATCTCAGCATTGTCCATTATTGATTACACCTTTGGTATCTTCAAACTTTTCTTGTGTGCCCAATGTTTCCAGTATCTCAGCATTGTCCATTATTGATTACACCTTTGGTATCTTCAAACTTTTCTTGTGTGCCCAATGTTTCCAGTATCTCAGCATTGTCTATTATTGATTACACCTTTGGTATCTTCAAACTCTTCTTGTGTGCCCAATGTTTCCAGTATCTCAGCATTGTCCATTATTGATTACACCTTTGGTATCTTCAAACTCTTCTTGTGTGCCCAATGTTTCCAGTATCTCAGCATTGTCCATTATTGATTACACCTTTGGTATCTTCAAACTCTTCTTGTGTGCCCAATGTTTCCAGTATCTCAGCATTGTCCATTATTGATTACACCTTTGGTATCTTCAAACTCTTCTTGTGTGCCCAATGTTTCCAGTATCTCAGCATTGTCCATTATTGATTACCCCTTTGGTATCTTCAAACTTTTCTTGTGTGCCCAATGTTTCCAGTATCTCAGCATTGTCCATTATTGATTACACCTTTGGTATCTTCAAACTTTTCTTGTGTGCCCAATGTTTCCAGTATCTCAGCATTGTCCATTATTGATTACACCTTTGGTATCTTCAAACTCTTCTTGTGTGCCCAATGGTTCCAGTATCTCAGCATTGTCCATTATTGATTACACCTTTGGTATCTTCAAACTTTTCTTGTGTGCCCAATGTTTCCAGTATCTCAGCATTGTCTATTATTGATTACACCTTTGGTATCTTCAAACTCTTCTTGTGTGCCCAATGTTTCCAGTATCTCAGCATTGTCCATTATTGATTACCCCTTTGGTATCTTCAAACTCTTCTTGTTTGCCCAATGTTTCCAGTATCTCAGCATTGTCCATTATTGATTACACCTTTGGTATCTTCAAACTCTTCTTGTGTGCCCAATGTTTCCAGTATCTCAGCATTGTCCATTATTGATTACACCTTTGGTATCTTCAAACTCTTCTTGTGTGCCCAATGTTTCCAGTATCTCAACATTGTCCATTATTGATTACCCCTTTGGTATCTTCAAACTTTTCTTATGTGCCCAATGTTTCCAGTATCTCAGCATTGTCCATTATTGATTACACCTTTGGTATCTTCAAACTTTTCTTGTGTGCCCAATGTTTCCAGTATCTCAGCATTGTCCATTATTGATTACACCTTTGGTATCTTCACACTCTTCTTGTGTGCCCAATGTTTCCAGTATCTCAGCATTGTCCATTATTGATTACACCTTTGGTATCTTCAAACTCTTCTTGTGTGCCCAATGTTTCCAGTATCTCAGCATTGTCCATTATTGATTACACCTTTGGTATCTTCAAACTTTTCTTGTGTGCCCAATGTTTCCAGTATCTCAGCATTGTCCATTATTGATTACACCTTTGGTATCTTCAAACTTTTCTTGTGTGCCCAATGTTTCCAGTATCTCAGCATTGTCTATTATTGATTACACCTTTGGTATCTTCAAACTCTTCTTGTGTGCCCAATGTTTCCAGTATCTCAGCATTGTCCATTATTGATTACACCTTTGGTATCTTCAAACTCTTCTTGTGTGCCCAATGTTTCCAGTATCTCAGCATTGTCCATTATTGATTACACCTTTGGTATCTTCACACTCTTCTTGTGTGCCCAATGTTTCCAGTATCTCAGCATTGTCCATTATTGATTACACCTTTGGTATCTTCAAACTCTTCTTGTGTGCCCAATGTTTCCAGTATCTCAGCATTGTCCATTATTGATTACCCCTTTGGTATCTTCAAACTTTTCTTGTGTGCCCAATGTTTCCAGTATCTCAGCATTGTCCATTATTGATTACACCTTTGGTATCTTCAAACTTTTCTTGTGTGCCCAATGTTTCCAGTATCTCAGCATTGTCCATTATTGATTACACCTTTGGTATCTTCAAACTCTTCTTGTGTGCCCAATGGTTCCAGTATCTCAGCATTGTCCATTATTGATTACACCTTTGGTATCTTCAAACTTTTCTTGTGTGCCCAATGTTTCCAGTATCTCAGCATTGTCTATTATTGATTACACCTTTGGTATCTTCAAACTCTTCTTGTGTGCCCAATGTTTCCAGTATCTCAGCATTGTCCATTATTGATTACACCTTTGGTATCTTCAAACTCTTCTTGTGTGCCCAATGTTTCCAGTATCTCAGCATTGTCCATTATTGATTACACCTTTGGTATCTTCAAACTCTTCTTGTGTGCCCAATGTTTCCAGTATCTCAGCATTGTCCATTATTGATTACACCTTTGGTATCTTCAAACTCTTCTTGTGTGCCCAATGTTTCCAGTATCTCAGCATTGTCCATTATTGATTACCCCTTTGGTATCTTCAAACTTTTCTTATGTGCCCAATGTTTCCAGTATCTCAGCATTGTCCATTATTGATTACACCTTTGGTATCTTCAAACTTTTCTTGTGTGCCCAATGTTTCCAGTATCTCAGCATTGTCTATTATTGATTACACCTTTGGTATCTTCAAACTCTTCTTGTGTGCCCAATGTTTCCAGTATCTCAGCATTGTCCATTATTGATTACACCTTTGGTATCTTCAAACTCTTCTTGTGTGCCCAATGTTTCCAGTATCTCAGCATTGTCCATTATTGATTACACCTTTGGTATCTTCAAACTCTTCTTGTGTGCCCAATGTTTCCAGTATCTCAGCATTGTCCATTATTGATTACACCTTTGGTATCTTCAAACTCTTCTTGTGTGCCCAATGTTTCCAGTATCTCAGCATTGTCCATTATTGATTACCCCTTTGGTATCTTCAAACTTTTCTTATGTGCCCAATGTTTCCAGTATCTCAGCATTGTCCATTATTGATTACACCTTTGGTATCTTCAAACTTTTCTTGTGTGCCCAATGTTTCCAGTATCTCAGCATTGTCCATTATTGATTACACCTTTGGTATCTTCAAACTCTTCTTGTGTGCCAAATGGTTCCAGTATCTCAGCATTGTCCATTATTGATTACACCTTTGGTTTTCTCAACGTTTATTATGAACGGCCGCTTAAGTACGATAGCTATGCAAAATAAAGTTTGAAAGTTTGATTTTCACTAGTGGCGAGGTGTAGTCAGTAATCGATCTCACAACATAAGTGGCAATCGCCACTAGTTGAACAGGTTGCTGTAAATATAAAAATCATATGATCGTGGCCACGATGTTCCTCCTTGTTTTCCAAGTGAAATAAATTAGACAACGGATGATTATGTAAGTCTAACATTTTGCAATAGTTTGCTTCCGTAGCTAGTGTACTTTTAGTTTGTTATTTAGACATTAGGACACAGAAATGCATTCTCGCGGGTCTAAACAGCATTTGTAATTGATTTCAAGCTCACCCGCTAATTACACATTAAACCAGCAATAGTTTAAAAACTGAAGAAAATGAATTTGATGATAATTATTTAATACATTATATGGAGTGGATATACACTCTGCCATTGCATTGCTCATGTTGCTTGATATCATCATAAAAGGAGTAATGAACTATTATATCTACGAGGAGGAGTGGTATCAAAAGACCAATAAATGACGTTCTGACAGTGTATCAGATTCGCTAGGTCTCTGTTAATGGTGGTTTAAAATCCTGAATACAGTAACTTATAATAAAAAAAGAAACAATAAATAAAAGATACAATAAACGTCTAATTATCCCCTCGCCAACGAAGTTGCGAAGGGATAGAGTAACGCTACCGTCCGTCCGTCCGTCCGCCCTTCCGTAATATCGTTGTGAACACTCTAGAATCAACATCCTTTAATGGATTTTGACCAAACTTGGTACATACTTAGTCCTTAAGAGAATCTAGAACCCTATAGATTTTCAAGGTCATAGGTCTCTTCGACGTTAATCCATCGAGGTTTCATTATATACAAAGCATCCGGGTCGACCCTTTAACCAGAATATCCATCTTCTACAACAAATATTGTCCTCAAGGTAAGACGGAAATGTTAGTACTTCAATACTCCACTTCCGTCTTACATTTAGGACAATATTTGTTGCAGAAGTGGCTATTACATTTTAGGATGCTTAAAAATATACGAAAATCTGAAAACTGCAATGAACTTTACCAGAAATATGTAAAAGTAAATATTAAATGGCCTACGAGGAACCTAGCCTAAAGAGGAAAATGATTGTTTACGATTTTGATTTGGTATTAGATTTAATTTATTGTACTTTACGCCACTTTCAGCAATATTTCAGTTATATCATGGCGACCAGTTTTAGTGGTGGAAGAAGCCGGAGTACCCGGAGAGAACCACCGACCATGGGCAAGCAACTGGTAAACTTTATCACTTGTGGCTGTGAGTCTAGTACACTTTTTTTGTAATTTACACAGCCGGGCGCGAACCCATGTCGTAATGATGATACGCTTGTATGAGTTGTTAGGTAGTCCAACTACCTAACTCATTGAGCCACCTGGGTCCTACAACTACCTAACTCATTGAGCCACCCGGGCCCTCGATTTGGCATTAGACAATAGACAACCACTATAAAATATTTTACACAGTCGACCTGAGTGACACATGATAACAACTAGAAATATAATAGATCATGACTGTTGATAATTATTGATACAATAAAATTCGTTTTTATTTTGACAATTGACCATGAGTGTCACATGATATGATGATAACAGACAGAAATATAACAGATTACGACCGTTTCCGATTTTAAAGTTCGTTTGACAGTAGCAGCTTAACGGTAGAAAAGTCAAATAATAGATATATACGTTATCATAGCAACTTAACGGTAGAAAAGTCAAATAATAGATGTATACGTTATCATAACAGCTTAACGGTAGAAAAGTCAAATAATGTATACGTTATCATAACAGCTTAACGGTAGAAAAGTCAAATAATGTATACGTTATCATAACAGCTTAACGGTAGAAAAGTCAAATAATGTATACGTTATCATAACAGCTTAACGATAGAAAAGTCAAATAATGTATACGTTATCATAACAGCTTAACGGTAGAAAAGTCAAATAATGTATACGTTATCATAACAGCTTAACGGTAGAAAAGTCAAATAATGTATACGTTATCATAACAACTTAACGGTAGAAAAGTCAAATAATGTATACGTTATCATAACAGCTTAACGGTAGAAAAGTCAAATAATGTATACGTTATCATAACAACTTAACGGTAGAAAAGTCAAATAATGTATACGTTATCATAACAGCTTAACGGTAGAAAAGTCAAATAATGTATACGTTATCATAACAGCTTAACGGTAGAAAAGTCAAATAATGTATACGTTATCATAACAGCTTAACGGTAGAAAAGTCAAATAATGTATACGTTATCATAACAGCTTAACGATAGAAAAGTCAAATAATGTATACGTTATCATAACAGCTTAACGGTAGAAAAGTCAAATAATGTATACGTTATCATAACAGCTTAACGGTAGAAAAGTCAAATAATGTATACGTTATCATAACAACTTAACGGTAGAAAAGTCAAATAATGTATACGTTATCATAACAGCTTAACGGTAGAAAAGTCAAATAATGTATACGTTATCATAACAACTTAATGGTAGAAAAGTCAAATAATGTATACGTTATCATAACAGCTTAATGGTAGAAAAGTCAAATAATGTATACGTTATCATAACACCTTAACGGTAGAAAAGTCAAATAATGTATACGTTATCATAACAGCTTAACGGTAGAAAAGTCAAATAATGTATACGTTATCATAACAGCTTAACGGTAGAAAAGTCAAATAATGTATACGTTATCATAACAACTTAACGGTAGAAAAGTCAAATAATGTATACGTTATTATAACAGCTTAACGGTAGAAAAGTCAAATGATGTATACGTTATCATAACAACTTAACGGTAGAAAAATCAAATGATGTATACGTTATCATAACAACTTAACGGTAGAAAAGTCAAATGATGTATACGTTATCATAACAACTTAACGGTAGAAAATTCAAATAATGTATACGTTATCATAACAGCTTAACGGTAGAAAAGTCAAATAATGTATACGTTATCATAACAGCTTAACGATAGAAAAGTCAAATAATGTATACGTTATCATAGCAGCTTAACGGTAGAAAAGTCAAATAATGTATACGTTATCATAACAACTTAACGGTAGAAAAGTCAAATAATGTATACGTTATCATAACAGCTTAACGGTAGAAAAGTCAAATAATGTATACGTTATCATAACAGCTTAACGGTAGAAAAGTCAAATAATGTATACGTTATCATAACAGCTTAACGGTAGAAAAGTCAAATAATGTATACGTTATCATAACAGCTTAACGATAGAAAAGTCAAATAATGTATACGTTATCATAACAGCTTAACGGTAGAAAAGTCAAATAATGTATACGTTATCATAACAGCTTAACGGTAGAAAAGTCAAATAATGTATACGTTATCATAACAACTTAACGGTAGAAAAGTCAAATAATGTATACGTTATCATAACAGCTTAACGGTAGAAAAGTCAAATAATGTATACCTTATCATAACAACTTAACGGTAGAAAAGTCAAATAATGTATACGTTATCATAACAGCTTAACAGTAGAAAAGTCAAATAATGTATACGTTATCATAACAGCTTAACGGTAGAAAAGTCAAATAATGTATACGTTATCATAACAGCTTAACGGTAGAAAAGTCAAATAATGTATACGTTATCATAACAACTTAACGGTAGAAAAGTCAAATAATGTATACGTTATTATAACAGCTTAACGGTAGAAAAGTCAAATGATGTATACGTTATCATAACAACTTAACGGTAGAAAAGTCAAATGATGTATACGTTATCATAACAACTTAACGGTAGAAAATTCAAATAATGTATACGTTATCATAACAGCTTAACGGTAGAAAAGTCAAATAATGTATACGTTATCATAACAGCTTAACGATAGAAAAGTCAAATAATGTATACGTTATCATAACAACTTAACGGTAGAAAAGTCAAATAATGTATACGTTATCATAACAACTTAACGGTAGAAAAGTCAAATAATGTATACGTTATCATAACAACTTAACGGTAGAAAAGTCAAATAATGTATACGTTATCATAACAACTTAACGGTAGAAAAGTCAAATGATGTATACGTTATCATAGCAACTTAACGGTAGAAAAGTCAAATAATGTATACGTTATCATAACAACTTAACGGTAGAAAAGTCAAATAATGTATACGTTATCATAACAACTTAACGGTAGAAAAGTCAAATGATGTATACGTTATCATAGCAACTTAACGGTAGAAAAGTCAAATAATATATATGTTATCATAACAGCTTAACGGTAGAAAAGTCAAATGATGTATACGTTATCATAACAACTTAACGGTAGAAAAGTCAAATAATATATACGTTATCATAACAACTTAACGGTAGAAAAGTCAAATGATGTATATGTTATCATAACAGCTTAACGGTAGAAAAGTCAAATAATATAAAGTGCATAATGTAAACTGCTAACCCTTCCAGATCACCGGGTTCATTATCGGTTTCTTAGTACGTTTCTTAGCTCGATCTTTAGTTCTATGTGTGGTGTTGTAAAGATCAATGTTTGTCCCTTTGTTCTTGTTCTTTTGTCCTTGTATTGTCCGTCTCTCTTTGTATCACGGCATCTGAAAACCCATTTGGTATCTTCAATCTTTGTCTTTTTACAGTCGACCAGAGTGAAACACGATTGCAACCAGAAATATGACATACCACGACTATCGACGATTCTATATGTCGTACGACAGGATTACAACTAGTAATATGATAGATCACGACTGTTGATAATTGATAATGTCGTTTGACATTAGAAAAAGTCAAACAAAATAATCTTTGTTGTTTTATTACAGTTGACCAGAGTGATTGATACGGAACATCCAGAAATATAACAGATCATAATGGAGTATGATACTGTAGTTAACAAGATGGGTGGATTTGGCAAATTTCAGAAGATGATACTATTACTGCTGTCTATATCACCGATTTTTAACGCACTCACTACCTTCGCCATTAATTTTACCTTTGGTGAACATAAACACAGGTGGGTTTAATAAATATATAAATTAATTTCTTTGATATGAATTTATAGTAGATTTGGACCCATAAAACTAGATTAACCTCGCCACCTTTTCATTGAAGTGCTTGTACCAAGCCAGGAAAATTAGCGGCCACGTATTTGTGGGTTTGACGTATCGATTTTCTAGGATTTTGATATTTGTTTTGGAACTGTTCAGACAGTGTGATGTTTTATTCATATTATATATATTTGAATCAAGCGAATTAAATGTAACTTTGACGTTATTAGGTTCAGTTGTCATGGCGACCGTTGTCTTTATTGGTTGTCCAAAATTTAATGTGTGGGTGCAATTTTTCTACCTCCTTGCAGGAATGTACATATTTTTTTCCCAAAGCTTAAACAGTCATGGTAAACAATTCCGCCAATATCAACAAAGCCAAGAACCACCTCTCATCTCAACTCATTGTACACAAAACTATCATGGCATATGACGTCTTAAATGCAAGTCCTGGATTGAGACAGACCCAAAAATGTAGCGAGGTTAAACCAGTTATTGTGATCACAAAACCCTTCTTGGTATTCGGTATGAGACAGGGTGTTTAACGTCACGGGTAGATATCATCTCCTTCAGGCATAGACAATCATAGCAGAAATTTGGCAAACGCGGTTTATTCCCATTGGTTTGATTCCCTTCAAAGACTTTTAAATGGTTTGGCTCTCTAATCTTTTGACTATCAGCATGTATGATGACAGGTTATTCCAGAGATGCGTCTTGCAATCTAAGTTAAATATCAAGGCTCTTTATCAACACTGCTACAGTTATTTCATTGCAGTCAGTTTTTATTTGCAAAGGAAACCGAAATACACAGAGAAAACTACCACCAAAACAGAACTGACAAATGTTATCACATAGCGTTACACAGAGAAAACTACCACCAAAACAGAACTGACAAATGTTATCACATAGCGTTACACAGAGAAAACTACCACCAAAACAGAACTGACAAATGTTATCACATAGCGTTACACAGAGAAAACTACCACCAAAACAGAACTGACAAATGTTATCACATAGCGTTACACAGAGAAAACTAACTAACCAACAACTTTATTGGTGATATATAGTGATTGCATAGATAGTTGCATATCAACTACCAATACAACAAAGGCCAAGATTGCCCTTGGTTTTAATGGGCATGCCAAAGCTACGACGATTATATGTGGGAAATAATAACAAACAATTGGCCGTGATAAGATGTTTCTACTACTTTCTTTAGTAATGGTGTCCAACACATATTGTGTTTTGTTTTTGTTTGTTTGTTTTAGTCTTTTGTCTTGTATGCCTAATGGAGGCAGTTTCTCTGGAATGTCCATTTTTGATGGCCATTTCGTTTATTTACACTATAGTAGCATGCATATATTTATTTGTCACTCCACACTTCGTTATACCGAATCAAATCCGATCTTTCCATAGTGATATTTGTTTATGATTTCAACTTTTTAAGAAAAATTTGAAGATACCAGGTAATCCGAATGCGTAAATCGAATCAGGACAGACAAGACCATGGCCAAAAAAATATGGAGAAACAGGACAAGCTACGATCTACAAAACACTACTACATAACAGCCTGGCTATCTTCAAACGTATCTTAACAGGTGATTCTCAAATAACCTACTTTCTGTGTTTAAAATTGGTCCCAAGCTTTAAAATAGAAAACGTACGATATTTTTGTTCATTCACCTAATGATCCCGTGTTTACATACAGAACAGATAAATATCAACAGACAGTAATGTACGATAAAGATAATTTAAATCTTAGTGGCGTGATGATGAATGACCGACTTTAAGAACACTATCGTAGTCCGTATCCTCAACATATACAATGTCTAGGTAATGGGAGCATTCATTTAATTGTAATAAGCTATGCATCGTACCATCCTTTAGAACATTTAAATTGCTATGTAGGTAAACCAGTACCTTTATCTACATCTTGACGAGATATTTGATATAGTTTTTAAACACAATAATTTTAAAACAATAAATGTAGGGTTTCAGAAAACTGCATCGTCTTACATTGTTTTCAATTATCTGTTTTTGTATCAATTACTTTGTTTTTACTTAGTACATAGTGGCGAGGTGAACTCGAAACGACCTTATGCTATAAAAATTGTCGATGACTTGCAATTTACTGTAGATATTCCGATTTCGTCCACCAATATTACAGAATATGTTGGTCTAGTTTATTCCCGCCACCTTTTATTGAAGTGCCTTTGCCCAGCCAGGAAAGTGAGCGGTCATGCATTTGTGTTAAGCTTATCGATTTTGTCTGTTTCTACTATTTTTCTATTGCATTTGCGAACTGTTCCGATATGTTGTTTTATATCCTTCTCATTTTTTCACTGAAATATTATTGAAAGTGGCGTTAATCACCACTATTATGTTGGACGACCGTTATAATTTCTAGAGATGTTTTCCTTACTTATTATGGAATGAATTATTTATATTGTTGAGAGTGACGGCAAACACTAATAACTTGAAGTCAGCAATAGGAAGATAAACCGCGTCACCAGTGAGTAACATATCAAGAGATGTTTATTGTTAATATAATATAAGCTGAATTATAAATAATATTAGTTCACCTTTGCTTCAAATGGTATGATAGCCACATCCATCAGATAATATAATTTTAGCTGGTATTGATCTTTGTTTACGCCATGATCCGGTATTATTATAATAAAGGTTGACGGTAAATGTGAATCTACAGTCTATTTTAACCTGAGTATACTCTCTCTCTCTCTCTCTCTCTCTCTCTCTCTCTCTCTCTCTCTCTGTGTGTGTGTGTGTGTGTGTGTGTGTGGAAGATTATGGGATCTATCCAGATCGTGTCAAATCCAGTTCTATTAAGTTGGTATTTGCTGTTATTGCTCAATCCTTAGTATATGGGTACGGAGGTGGTGTTAGGTGGTGCTACCGGAATTGATGGCGTGCGCATGCACAACCGGAAGTGACGTCACCGTATGTGACCGCAAGAGGCTGGAAGTCACGGAAGCGATCGCGTGCGCATGCGCGTATTTCCCCCACGTTTTTTTTCTTACTAGAGTAGTACAAAATGTTGGTACACGTGATCGAAGGTCACGTGACCCCGAACCCTCAGGTGCGTGCATGCGCAACCGGAAGTTGGGGTTCCCGTACTTTTTCAAATTCTATAGTGCTACCTCATTACAACAACTGTTCACATATATACACATAAACAGACACATGATGGCAATAAAGAATGACTAGTAGTGAAACAGCAAATACCAGGTAGCACTATAAAACTCCCTGGCCTTGGCGTTGCATCATCATTTCATCGAAATCTAGCTTCTTCCTGTTCATCTTGTTGCTCAAACCTTAGTTTTCTGTGTAATGATTTGTAGATCGTTATTTTGTTCTTTTTCTTTTGGCCATTGCATTGTCTCTCTTTAGATTTACCGCTTATAATTACCCCTTTGGCATCTTCAAATTTTTCTTCTAATAATCACTTTTCGTCAAACAATGGACTACTTACTCATTCATTTATGTTATTTAAAATGCATTTGTTTGGGCCCATATAACTAGCTTAACAATTCCACCTGTTATTGAATTGTATGTACCAGGAAAGTGAGTGTCATGTATTTGTGTGTTAGGGTTTCGATTTTACCTCTTTCAACGATTTTTCTATTAGATTTTAGAAATGTTCCGACAGTGTGATATATTTTTATTTCATGACTAGACTCCAATATCCATTGATTTCTTTATTTCAGATGTGAAGTTCCCGGTGGTAGAGACGAGTATTCTCCTCCAGGATATGTGATGGTTAACGACACCTCCTCTATATATTCAGTTACAGAATGTCTGATACAGACGAATGGTTCTGCTGTACAAACATGTGATACCTGGGTGTATGATCATAGTATTTATACAAAAACTATAATATCTAAGGTAGGTTAACATTGTCTGTTGTGGATGATCTTAGTCTAATTTTATGCAACATTAAATATACGAAAGAAAATGAAAAACAAAGCATACCACAATTGCCAGAACAGCAGTGTATGTTCTGTGTTATGTTTCATCATGCTTAACACAAAAAAAAAAATCAACGTATAGTTTCCTATTGCAAACTACAAGTAATATGCTTAAATATTGAAAGATTTTGTTTGTTTGTATATATTTGTTTTTTATCGAAATTGAAACAATACACCAAACTTCAATTAATGATAATATTTCCAACCTATAATTATTTCTGCAGACAGATTCACATTATATCTTTATTTTTTTATGTATGTTTTAGTTCGATGTTGTGTGTGAAGCAAAATTCCTACGAGCACATTTTCTAATGAGCCACTATCTTGGATTACTTGTTGGGTCTGTAATAACTGGTTTACTGTCTGATATGTGAGTAAAATATGTTCATAAAAGGATTCACCCTAGAGAACTCTGGGGTATAGATATATGATATAATTCATGTAGTTTCTCGGCTACTGGATGCAAAGAGGCCATTATCTGTTTGTGAATCAAAGATATAATTCGCCCATTGTAAGAGATGTAGTTAAGCGTCTCGTAATTAGTCGTAAAAGATAACTTACAGCAGCTCCCATTAAGCTTGTAAGAAGTGGTACTTTGTGACCAGTTGCCCATTATCCACTATATCAATAATTTCTTGTGTCAGTTCAGAGGATCATCCAATGACCACATGTGTCATAGATTATTTATTGGAAGCTTGTTCTCGTCATGAATATAGCTGGATTCTTCCTATTTGACATAATATATCAACCAATCAGTCACTCATCAATCAAAATTTATTAGGATAGTCAAAGACGTATGTCGAGAAGGAAAATCAACGGAATAGTCAAAAGAAAAACAAAGACAAAATGACATATAATAGCAAACCAAACATGTACACTACATACACTATCTAAACAGTTGAGCCAATACTACTAAAATACGAGTCTGAAATCCGGTATTCCAGATGGGTACCAGATTCTTCTCTCTTAGTGACACCGGATGTGTTACGATAATGTAACTGATTAAGGATGATGAAAACCGAGGCTGAAATTGTTGTGCGTCAATATATTTAACTATATGTTGCATCATTGGATGGTCAAAGATAAATGACGAAATTAGCTCGCATGACCTCTTATGAGATGTTGATAAATGTTAATGTATCGCCAAAAAATAAAAATGATCTAATGATAAATAGATAAAAAATTAAATTAAATTTCATAGCGAATATACTTATATTTGAAAAATATCAGATATTTTCGTTGCATTTGGACTGCCATCAGTACTCTGGACAGCATTAAAAGGGAAGTAACTACTACAAAAATGCATAATTTTAGAATCAAGTCGGAAATGTGTCAATGGTTCATTATCTAGATCGTTACAAGAACAGTTCATTATCTAGATCGTTACAAGGCGAAATATTCAGACATTATTAACCATCGGGTTTACTTTTGACTATCTAACCATCGGACTATAAGTCATTCCTGGTGCCACTTGTCAGCGTCACGTACCTGGTGAAGGTTACTCCAGAAAGATGTCTACGTTTTCTATAGCTAACATTTGACTCACTTTACGCTAAACAACCCGTCAGTCAAATACATAGATTACAAGGTTTTTCCTAGTCACAAATTACATATTTAGTCGAGTATGAGTTGATAGTGTGTATTTTGAAAATGGACAATTTCGTTAACATTTAAATTTTTATAGGTTCTGTTTTATTCTAACTTCAAAGTTGTTCAATTTAGATATGTATATAATATTTTGTACTGACTCGTATTTGCTATTTTTATTGTAGATTTGGTCGGAAACCTATGTTAGTTATAGGGGTTGTAACTCTGTTGCTGGCAACCTCGACTAGACCATTTATGCCGAGTCTGACTTTGGTGATCATTGGCGAGTTTTTTAATGGCGTTGGAAGTGTGATGTACTTTATTGTACCATTTGTCTTAGGTAATAAATATTAACTTTGATCTAGTGTATGCATATTTTATTTGCCTATTCATATAGCAAATGGGATTAGACACAAGTTATTGCTACACTAGTGAAGTCCTTTCCCTTTCAAATAAATATTAACAAAAAATGATAGCACATAATAGCGATACTCATACAATATACATTACAATATCATATATCTAGAAACGAAGATATTAAAGAACAAATTGAAGAAAAAAAGGAACATAACATGTTTAAATTTTCAAAACGGGGAGGAAGAGAAGAGGGGAGATGCATTGAAAATAACCCAACAACATAAGGACTAGGGTGAATAAGCTATGCAAACTTGACTATGTTATCGCCTCTATTAAACAGTCACCTGTATTAAAACGTCACAATTGTCTTGTTCTATCATATAAAAATAATAACACCTTACAACATCACGTTTGGTGTCATTTCGGGTAACGTTTCGTTTACCTTCTAATCATATGCAAGACGGTTAAATATGGTCGCATGAAAATATGAACCCTGACATGACCTGCTGCGGGGATGTTATTGGATGTTAGCCTATATAACAAACAAAAAATGTGTAAAAGGCAACAATGAGATAATATTTGATTATATTACATTAAACAGCGAATTGGGAAAATGTAAATACCATTTGTATCATATATGTCAAGGAATTACATTATCAATTAAAATTAACTGATCAATTTCAGCCACAGAGATGGTAGGACCAAACAAAAGATTGTTTGCCTCATTTTGCGTATATTTTACATTCTGTTTCGGGAGTTATGCTTTACTAATCCTGGCATATTACATCCGGAACTGGGAGCATTTAATGTGGGCTATGAGTATTCCTATTGGTGGATATATATTGGCTTTATTGTAAGAATATTTAGTGCCCTTGTCTTAGCAACATACAGGTACATGATCCATCCATCAATATAAATGGCCATTTTGTTATAAATAATCCACACACAAAAAACCGAGATTAGAAGTAAACATTATATAATAAAGTCTCCCTATTAAAATGAAAAATAAACATTCCTTTTTTAATTGGTAGACATGATTTAATGTTGTCCTCGATATTTATATTCGTTTAAATTTCACTGAGTTTGGTACTGTTATGACAACTGTTTTACCTGTTTTGTTCAGGTATTGTTATAAATACTGTTATAGTGACAGCCGGAAACTTTGGGCCGTGGTGAAAGGGGGAGGTTTGGCGCTTTAAAATCTGATTCAACCCACCATTTCTTTAGAAATGCCTGTACCAAGTCAGGGTCATTACGGTTTTCACAGTTTTCCGGTTGTTGACTGATTTTGTCTGTTTGTGTACTTATGAGTTTTGACTTTCCCTTTGTAAGATTGCTCGGAGTTCGGTAATTTTGTTATTACCCTTATTGATTATGTTAATCATGAGCATATCCGATGAACATTATTCCAGAAACACGTAGCGCACATGAAATAAGATATATACCTTTTTGATATATGATCGCTTCCTCTCTTGGCTTGTAAGTCTGGATTGACTTTGTCTTTCAATTCCATGGTAGTTTTGTTTTCATGTCTTTTTTAAGGCTATTGGTCAATGATAATGAACGTCTTGGACACTTTGGTTTTCTAATGAAATAATTTAAATCGTATCTCATTTTTAAAGCAATTTAAGAAATTGTATATAGAATCTAACACCGGGGGGAGTACACGATAAGGAAATCTCCGACACCCGAGGGTAAGATTTCAATCGTTCTCTTACGAGTCTTGCCGAGTTAGAGAACGATTGAAATCTTACCCAAGGGTGTCGGAGATTTCCCTATCTTGTACTTTTTCGGTGTTTGATTTTATGTCTCACTAACCACCTTTGTTTTGTTTACATTCCATCGAGTGTTTCCCCGCAAAATAGTTTTCCATTGTTGAAGTAAATAGTCGATTTATCGATATACATCCGTGTCTTGGCAGTATTTTAAATGTATTTCAT
The DNA here is from genome assembly GCA_963680875.1 of Bathymodiolus brooksi. Classification (NCBI taxonomy): domain Eukaryota; kingdom Metazoa; phylum Mollusca; class Bivalvia; order Mytilida; family Modiolidae; genus Bathymodiolus; species Bathymodiolus brooksi. Next base: position 99,411,351 of record OY804584.1, read on the forward strand.
AATAAAAATACAATGCATTTTATAAATATATTATAAATGCTACAACAACAGCGATAAATACCTGTACAAAATGTATTTGAATTTGGTCAGAGGGAGGTAATTTCTTTCTTTACGTTAGTTACTAACAAATAAGGGTAATAACAAAATTACCGAACTCCGAACAATCTTACAAAGGGAAAGTCAAAACTCATAAGTATATAAACAGAAAAAATCAGTCAACAACCGGAAAACTGTGAAAACCGTAATGACCCTGACTTGGTACAGATATTTCTAAAGAAATGGTGGGTTGAATCAGACTGTAAAGCGCCAAACCTCCCGCTTTCATTACAAGGGAGAGTGCTCTATGATTTACTCAAAGTAAACAAACATTGACAGGGAGGTGAAAAAGGGTAAAACAGCGTGAAAGGTGCATGATCGTTAAAACGTTAGCTAACAGAATAGTATAGAAATTTACATAGATTAATTTTAAAATACTTATGTAGTAGAATGGTGATTTTATTGATGAGAATACAGTTTGAATCGTGATGAAGAGATATGAATAGATGTTATTCCAGTAAAAAGTGCGTGATTTTTTTTTGTCTTGTAGGAGGGTACAAGCCATATAGGGTCTAACACCGGGAGAGGTGCCAGATAGTAAAATATGTGACACCCGAGAGTAAGATTTAAATCCTATCGGACGAGGCTTGTCCGAGTCTGATACGATTTAAATCTTACCCGATGATGTCACAGATTTTACTATCTTGCACCTTTTACGGTATTTGACTCTTTTTCTCACCCCTTTCTACCGTGTCAATGTTTGTTTACTTTTTGTGTAGTTTTGCGCATTAATTTGCGAACCGTATCACAGGACCAAAATGCCACGTAATAAAATAAAACAAGATTTTCATTTTACAATTTTAAAGAGGTTCAAAATAATAAAGTTAACAAACTTGTGATAGATTCTACAATAACAAAATATTGCACCTTTTACGATGTTTGCCTCTTTTTCTCATCTCTTTCTATCGTGTCAATATTTGTTTATGTTGAGAAAATATAGAGTGCTCTCCCTTGCTAGGTAACTAACGTAAATAAAAAAAACTACCTCCCTTTGACCAACATCAAATTACTTTTTTACAGGTATTCATCGCTGTTGTAGTAGCATTTATAATATAGTGAAATACATTTAAAATACTGACAAGACACTATAAATCGACAATTTAATTCAACAATGGAAAACAATTTTGCGAGAAAAATGGCGTATAGCTTGTCTTACACTGGAGCCGGGGTAAGATAGAAAAATCGTTTTCACTTAAATTAACGGACTACTTTATCCAAGGGGTGAGAAAAGAATATCTTCTACCGCCAAAAAAAGGAACTGGCTTATCTTTTTAGTGAGAATATTCTTTGATAAGCTGGAATTAAAAACTTAGAGATAGTTTAACTTTTATTATATTTATGACGAGTATCGGATAGAAATTCCCTTTTAAAAATAATTTCCCTATAATAAAATGCTCACACGCATACTTTTTCAAATATCAATATTTAATGCAATAATTACTGAGAGTCTAGGAGCTAATCTTTCAAATATGTATTTTTAATGCATAGACTATCGGGAGTTTAGGAGGAAAATATAGTGGAACAAACGAGTACAATATTAGTCAATATTTTGGTGGAGGTGGTATTATATCTCTGTACTACTAACACTTAAGGTTATATGATTTCACGACGAATATCATGCATGGAGACCGGAGATGCATACCCTTCCGAAGCACTTTATAGTCTAACTCCTAGTTTTTGTTGATTGATTCATGGAGTCGGATAAAATATTCGAGTAAAAGAAATAGAAAAAAGTAACAATCGATCAGACATTATCAAATAAAATTTAAAAACAGACAGATAATAAAAGCTCAGAAAATAGTAACGATTATAAAGACATGGGAATGAGTTCAGATTCCACGAACAAGAGATTTACCAATCTCTACCCAGAGTTGTCGGTCCTTACACTCACTCCAATCTCTGTCAACGCCTAAAAGACTACTTGCCTTTGTATTAAACTGGTTTCCTTTTTATAAAATATTACCATTGTAATTTTCAGCAACTATAGAAGCTATTACAACAAGAAACCGGAATGCGCTGTATGACTGATCACCGTATGAAAATTAATGCCTTTTCTTCGTTTGAAAATAAGCAAAGAAGCTTCTCAAATATTAGTTATATGGTATTCTTTACTTATTTTACAATATAGGGGGTCATTATAACCGGTTTATATCAAGTTACCCTTTAATAAACGGATTTTGGCAAGATTCTTGGCATCAGGCGTTGACAGAGATTGGAGTGAGTGTAAGGACCGACAACTCTGGGTAGAGATTGGAGATTTACATGACAAAATGATAAGGGAGATAAATCTTAGGAGGAGCAAGCATAAGCTTGACAAAAGAGTTGACGATCTATATACAAGTCAAAGTGTAAAGTTGCAATTATTCAGGAGTATGTCAATGGGGAAAAGAATCGTTCTCGATCGCTACCATTATCTTTAAGAGAGGCAAAGATACATAAACAGAACAATAAAACAGTATCACACTTTCTGTAGATTTATTAGATTTCCTCAAAAGGAATAATTATAACATCCGACGATATATTCCATTTACCATTTGACGATTTTAGAAAATAAATTATCCGTTATTGATGATATCATGGAATTGTCCAAGTTTCTGCGGGTCCAGCTGCATACTATATAAACCCCAAAACAAAAATTTCCTTATTTTTGATATTGTTACTACATATAAATCATACTAAGACCTTAATAATAAATTACCCCCCTAGTCCCCCCCCCCCCCCCGTCCCGTGTAAAAAAGTTTGACGATTACCATAATCAGTTCTAAGTGGTATATCGATGAAGGACAGACAATATAATGACAAAAAGGAAAAGGTCAAATGGAACAAACTGATCCACGAAAAACTACACAGAAAAGATCGATCAACACGAACCCCACATAAAACCGCACGTGAACTCAGATGCAATGGAAGGGTTAGCAGTTCCTGCTTCGTAGGTGACATCCATCGTATTACTTTTAAACGATACAAACATCATCTTTTTCAAACTGTGATGCTAACGAAATTCTATATTATGTACCAATGAATAAATTCGTCAAAAGCAATAAGTACACATATCATTTGCCGTCAGCACAGTCATGTCGATTGTGACTTCTTCTGCATGTACTTAGCGATACTTAAGCCAAGATTATAGCTGGAAGCATGCAGAGGAATTTGTATGGAATATACACACAATACTATATGACATCGGCACTAATAGTATTACAATAAAGAAATAACTAAATAACATGTCTTGTGTATGAATCTAGAATCATGTTATTTAATGTATATCCTGTATTTAAGAATTGAATACATTTTTTCTAGCGCTTCATACAAAATGTGCTTCGGTCCACGCTTTTACACGCCTATAAAACTACAAAAAAGGTATTCAATTCTTATAATTACATTTAAATCACACCAAAATTTAATATAGTTGAATTTTTCGTTGTGAATTTTATTTGTGTTAGATTATTTGCTGTTGGAAATTACTACGCCATTGATTGTTTACATCTGATGTTTTTCATGGAGGCACGTGCAAGTTCGGGTTTGAGTTTTATTGGGATGTAAAACATCTCTTTTATAATCATGTGACCACTTCATAACCAATCATATTGTAACATTTCAATGAAAAACGGAAGTAATGTATTTATTTAGTTTTATACCGGAGTCCCCCAGATGGCTAATAAGTCGTGGAAAAAAGAAGGAAGCAGTTGTTATTCTGAAGAAGATAGCAAAGGTTAATGGTGAAGATATACTTTTTTCTGTGGAAGACATCTCAGTAGCTAAAGGAGAGACAATGCTGGGGTTGCTACAGTTTGCTAAAGCCCTGATGAAATCTAAGATAATGATCGTTAGATTAAGCATCGTGGCCTTGAACTGGTATGTAGCATAAATTTATATATCTATTTAATATTCCTTCAGGAAATTTTGGAATATCGTTTGAAAATATATTTGGGACTGTGCATCTTTAAGATCTCTCATTGAAGTTCGAGTAAAATTAACACTCAAATACAAGACTGCTGACTTTCCTGGCTTGGGACAGGCACTTACATACAAGACTGCTGACTTTCCTGGCTTGGGACAGGCACTTACATACAAGACTGCTGACTTTCCTGGCTTGGGACAGGCACTTACATACAAGACTGCTGACTTTCCTGGCTTGGGACAGGCACTTACATAAAACGTTGTGGTGTTTACCTAGTTTTAATTAGCATAAACCTCCCCTCATAATGTTTTATATCGCTGTGCAATATCTGCCAGCTATGTCATCGCGTGAGAAAGTTACTATTAATGTTAATGCCTGCAATGCACTAGACTGACACGCTGATCTGAATTGTTATAGTGCTTACTTATCAAAACAACAGTAGTCAGTTCAACATAATAATCCGCTTACATCTTCCTGACACAGAGTAATCCGGTCTTTTGGCGCGTACTTGAGTAGAAGCAGAAAAATGTCATCCTTTCTAGTTTTTGATTTCTGTCCAAACGAATATCAAATCCACTGCTTTAAAAACTCATTAAATGCGCTAAAACATTAAATCATAGAGGAGAAAAAAACAAATTTTGCCTCGAAATGGGTGGGGGGGGGGGAATCACATCTGCATCTGATGAGGATACCTACAAAACCGGAACTGCTAAACTCAAAGACAATCATGCAGGCTGGTCATGAATACATATACTGTAGTCAAAGACATCTGCTTCAAGCTTATCAATGTGTATCTACACAACACAGGATTTTCCATGAAGCTTCCATAAAAGTTTTGTTTTATTCCTACTTTTTTCTTTTTTTAATTTCTTTGATTACCCTTTATAATATTCAAACTCATTGTTAACTAATTTATGACGTTTCGGTCATCCAACATTCTCATTGTCATTTTTACGTTTGTCCTAAATACACATTCGACTTGCACCTTTAGCATAATATATCTAGTGTCTGATGCGATGTTGCACTTCGGCAGATAATAATTCGTTTTTAATATTATATTCTTACAGGTTTGCAGTGAACTTGACGTATTATGGAATTTCTATGAATGTTGCAAAGTTTAGTGGAAACATCTTTGTCAACTTCGCCGTATCAAGTACAGTAGAAACAGTTGCCTGCTTGTTTTGTATGATGGGACCGAAAAGGTTTGGACGGAAGAAGTTCCTTTGCATTTCAATGCTTATTGGAGGATCCACCTGTTTATGTACAATATTTACCACACTATTCTCTGACGAATGTAAGTATGACACTAGTTGGTTTAATGATTCAATGTTGGTTTTACGCCATTTTCAGCCATCCAATAGTCGAGTTATGTCAATTATTTTGATTGGTTGATGAAACAGGAATTCTTGGAAAATCCATTAATTATTAGTAATCGGTTGGTATTTTCTTGCTTGAACGGTGATGGAACAGCCTACTGTTTAAAGAGTGATTCAGGTTTCTCGAATTTTAATTTTCTGTGTAGTGTTTTGCATATCATTGTCTGTTCTTTTAATTTTGTATTGTCTGTCCATCTTCCATTTACGGCTTTTGATTACCGATTTAGTATCTTAAAACTTTTCTTATGAACTCCACTTTCTTTCAACAATATTTAAATGTTCGGTTACATCGAAGGAAATAAATCAGTATGATCAATTGTTGTTGTTGAGCGCCACATTTGATACCTAAGTTTTTATTACAGCACTGAGTTGGCTGACTATAACCTTAGTCATGGGAGGATCACTACATTTGATATCTATGTTTTTATTACAACATTGAGTTGGGTGACTATAACCTTAGTCATGGGAGGATCACTACATTTGATATATATGTTTTTATTACAGCATTGAGTTGGCTGACTATAACATTAGTCATGGGAGGATCACTATATTTTATCTCTATGTTTTTATTACAGCATTGAGTTGGCTGACTATAACATTAGTCATGGGAGGATCACTATATTTTATCTCTATGTTTTTATTACAGCATTGAGTTGGCTGATTATAACATTAGTCATGGGAGGATCACTATATTTTATCTCTATGTTTTTATTACAGCATTGAGTTGGCTGACTATAACCTTAGTCATGGGAGGATCACTACATTTGATATATATGTTTTTATTACAGCATTGAGTTGGCTGACTATAACATTAGTCATGGGAGGATCACTACATTTGATATATATGTTTTTATTACAGCATTGAGTTGGCTGACTATAACATTAGTCATGGGAGGATCACTATATTTTATCTCTATGTTTTTATTACAGCATTGAGTTGGCTGACTATAACATTAGTCATGGGAGGATCACTATATTTTATCTCTATGTTTTTATTACAGCATTGAGTTGGCTGACTATAACCTTAGTCATGGGAGGATCACTACATTTGATATCTATGTTTTTATTACAACATTGAGTTGGCTGACTATAACATTAGTCATGGGAGGATCACTACATTTGATATATATGTTTTTATTACAGCATTGAGTTGGCTGTCTATAACATTAGTCATGGGAGGATCACTACATTTGATATATATGTTTTTATTACAGCATTGAGTTGGCTGACTATAACATTAGTCATGGGAGGATCGCTATATTTGATATATATGTTTTTATTACAGCATTGAGTTGGCTGACTATAACATTAGTCATGGGAGGATCACTATATTTGATATCTATGTTTTTATTACAGCATTGAGTTGGCTGACTATAACATTAGTCATGGGAGGATCACTACATTTGATATATATGTTTTTATTACAGCATTGAGTTGGCTGACTATAACATTAGTCATGGGAGGATCACAACATTTGATATATATGTTTTTATTACAGCATTGAGTTGGCTGACTATAACATTAGTAATGGGAGGATCACTACCTTTGATATCTATGTTTTTATTACAGCATTGAGTTGGCTGACTATAACATTAGTCATGGGAGGGTCACTACATATGATATATATGTTTTTATTACAACATTGAGTTGGCTGACTATAGCATTAGTCATGGGAGGATCACTACATATGATATATATGTTTTTATTACAGCATTGAGTTGGCTGACTATAACATTAGTCATGGGAGGGTCACTTCATATGATATATATGTTTGTATTACAGCAATGAGATGGCTGACTATAACATTAGTCATGGGAGGGTCACTACATATGATATCTATGTTTTTATTACAGCATCGAGAGTTGGCTGACTATAACATTAGTCCTGTGAGGATCACTACCTTTGATATATATGTTTTCATTACAACATTGAGTTGGCTGACTATAGCATTAGTCATGGGAGGGTCACTACATATGATATATATGTTTTTATTACAGCATTTAGTTGGCTGACTATAACATTAGTCATGGGAGGGTCACTACATATGATGATATACATGTTTTTATTACATCATTGAGTTGGCTGACCATAACCTTAGTCATGGGAGGGTCACTACATATGATATATATGTTTGTATTACAGCATTGAGTTGGCTGACTATAACATTAGTCATGGGAGGGTCACTACATATGATATCTATGTTTTTATTACAGCATTGAGTTGGCTGACTATAACATTAGTCATGGGAGGGTCACTACATATGATACATATATGTTTGTATTACAGCATTGAGTTGGCTGACTATAGCATTAGCTATGGGAGGGTCACTTCATATGATATATATGTTTTTATTACAGCATTGAGAGTTGGCTGACTTTATCATTAGTCATGGGAGGGTCACTACCTTTGATATTTATGTTTTTATTACAGCATTGAGTTGGTTGACTATAACCTTAGTCATGGGAGGATCACTACATATGATATATATGTTTTTATTACAGCATTGAGTTGGCTGACTATAACATTAGTCATGGGAGGGTCACTACATATGATATATATGTTTTCATTACAATATTGAGTTGGCTGACTATAACATTAGTCATGGGAGGGTCACTACATATGATATATATGTTTTTATTACAGCATTGAGTTGGCTGACTATAACATTAGTCATGAGAGGGTCACTACATATGATGATATACATGTTTTTATTACAGCATTGAGTTGGCTGACCATAACCTTAGTCATGGGAGGGTCACTACATATGATATATATGTTTGTATTACAGCATTGAGTTGGCTGATTATAACATTAGTCATGGAAGGGTCACTACATATGATATATATGTTTTTATTACAGCATTGAGTTGGCTGACTATAACATTAGTCATGGGAGGGTCACTACATATGATATATATATGTTTGTATTACAGCATTGAGTTGGCTGACTATAGCCTTAGCCATGGGAGGAAAGTTTTTCGCAACCATTACTTTTTTCGTCGTCTATCTGATAACAGCTGAATTATTTCCTACTGTTCTGAGAGCATCTGTAATAGGTGTCTGTAGTATGGCAGGACGTACTGGATCTATTGCATCGGCATATGTCGGTGAAATTGTAAGTTTACTAATTGTGATGGCGGTCGTCGTAATATGGAGATAATGACAAGAATGTTTAAACAATGATGGTTAACAATTGCATGAATTTCCAATGTGATATTTCGTGGTCTTTTAAGTGTTCAATGATTTGAGGCGAGATAATGTTGTCTTTTTTTTTTTTTTTATATTAAATGAGTTGCTGATCATCGCTGTTTAAATATATACAAATATATTAGACCAATAAAACTTGTTAACACCGCCACTTTTTATTGAGGTGCCTGTACCAAGCCAGAAAGTGAGCAGTCATGCACTTTTGTGTTAGAGGTATATATTTTGCCTCTTACTATGATTTTTCTAGTGTATTTTGGAACTGTTTCGATGGTATTGTCTTTCATTTTATTGACAACGTGTAAGATTTGTTTATAGCGATTTATCTCTTATGTCAAGTTATTAAAATGATAAAAACAGATAATTTATTTTATTAGAAGAGATTGCAGATACCAAAGGGGTAATCAGAACCATAAATAAAAGAAGAACGGTTAATTCAATGATCAAAAGAAGAAAAAAAAGACAAACAATGATCTACAAACACTACAAAGAAAAATAAAGATCGAGCAACACGAAACCCACTGAAAACCGGGCTGAACTCATGTGTTCCGGAAGGGTAACACGTTCTTGCTACACTAATGATACCCACCGTGTTGCATTTGTTACAAACTCTGTGATATGTCATTAATACGGAAAGGATCGGTTTGTGATTACGACCAAGATAATCAATGAAACAACCATTGAACGTAGAGTATCAACAAAGACCTATTACACAAACGGAACGCAAAATACAACATCAATTCAAAAAAATATAATTCGAAAAGGATTTCAACTAACCGGTAATATTTTTTTTATGATATGATATATCTATTAGGTATCTTAAAACAATATATGTTATTGCATTTTTGAACGTTTCTGAAGGTGTGGTATATTTTTTTCATCTTACATTCTATTACATTTATCGTTTTTAAGGGTTCAGTTGTACCAACTAAACTGGGGAAAGCATTGCCATTAATGATATTTGGCGCAGTCGGAATACTGGCAGGCATGCTTGCTTTAATGTTACCAGAAACTGTTAATACATCATTGCCAGAATCAGTAGAAGATGCCAAAGTATTGAAAAGGTATAAGACAAACTACATTTGATTTGATTCTATTGTGTTTAACGCCACTTTCAGCAATATGTCAGCTATATCATGGCGACCAGTTTTAGTGGTGGAAGAAGCCGGAGTACCTGGAGAGAACCACCGACCAGGGACAAGCAACTGGTAAACTTTATCACTTGCGGCTGCGAGTGGAATGCATCCTTTTTGTAATTTACAAAGCCTGGTGCGAACCCTTGCCGTACTGGTAATAGGCTTGTAACATTAACAATTAAATTATTAGAAAATAACTAAAGATTACGACTGAAAATGAGTTTGAGTGACTGGGCAAATTCTGAAATCTGCTAATCACAAATAGAAGCTATGTGTATATTGTTAAGGCTTAGGATAAGTTACAGTCGAATGGTAGAGAAGATAAGCATATAGTTTGAAGTCTTAATCTAAGGTACAATCGAATATTGTTGCATCAAAGTCGAACAAATCGATGATTTTAGTTCGATAAAGCAGAATAGTTTGACTTGATTTAGCCAAAACATGCTAGGAAAGGACCAAAGAATCGACTTACAGGAATTCTATATAACGACATTAGAGTGTATATTATGACTGTCATTGTATGCAGTCTTGTGGAAATAAAAGGCCCATGTTGATGTTTACTTTCTTGTAAAAACAGTTATGCAAAATCATGGACAAATTGGAGAGTGGGATACCATTTACTCCTGATTGTGTATATTTAGCACAAGACAACACCATATCATTAACCGACGAGGAAAATTCTTTACGTTCAATGAATTGAGAGTGAATTGTTCATTTTGTTAATATTGGTGAAATTGTTGACCATCATTGTACTGTACTGTACTAATCACCACTAAAATGTTGAGTTCGAGTTCACACGTGTCAAAATGTACCCGAAAAAACATTTGGTGTTAAAGTTTGTCAGTGTCTTATGACATGTTGATGATTTTCTCTGTGTACTACAATCGGCGTTTCCTAGGACTGATCACACTCCGACACTCTCCACTCATCAACCATGTGTTTACGGACAGAAATATCCTCTTAATCATAGATTGATGAATTATTTTTTATTAGTTCCGACCCATAATTTTACCTCCAATCAAATCACTGTTTTGCTAAGAACAAACTGACTTCCTTGGAAAGTAAAATGATAAGAGGACATGAATATGTATCGATAACACATGAAATATCGACGATAAATGGTACATAGATTAGTAAGACCGCACCATCATAATCTGTTCAGTTCGTCTAATAGGAAAGTTGGGGTGATGTTATGCTGTTACTGAAGTTACTAAATACAGACCAATCACGGAACAAAACCGGAATGACGGTTTTCAAATGAATTCATCATAATCCACGAAATATGAATATAGGAACATGATTAGCCATTACGTGGGTTACCGACGATATCCACCAGTAAAACTACTCGCCATGATAAGAGTGAGTGATTGTTGTTTAACATTGTTCAGCAATTGTTCAGCTATATCATGGCGAGAACAAGTTCATTTTTAATGAGATGATGATGAGGTCCGCTTTGTTTTTTATAGTACTAGCTCACTGAAACAACAGTCTGCGGGTAGACATGTCGCTCCACCCGGACACATTATTCTGATTCCGAGCTCGTTCTCCTTAATGCTGCGTGCTAAGCGGAGAAGCAACAGATACCAATTTCATAGTCTTTGGCTTGACTCGACCGGGGGTGGACTCATGATCTACCGCATTCGAGGAGAGCGCGCTAACCATACGCTACCGATGCAGTTCGCCATGATATGACTGAAATATAAACACTATATAGTAAACCAAAGTAACAATCAAGAAACACTAGCAATATTGGGCACAGGACGAATAAAAAACAAAAACGAAAAACAAAGCACAGCACAGAAAAAGATGAGCAACGCTTACCCCACCAAAAACGGGGGTGAACACAAGTGTTCCCCAGGGATAAGCAGTTCCTTCATCTAATAAGAAGCCCACCACGTTACTCATATAGTCAATACATGTTGAACACCACAATACACAAACAAGCACAAATAACATCAATAAGACATAAAACTTGGGATGAAGACGAAGAGAAAACCCAGACATTTAATTTAAAGCTCTTTATTAGTTGAGACAGTTACAAGTACATGCATTATACTGTTTAAAATATAGCAAATAAAACCCACCTCTGTTTTTTTTTATTTCAGTGCAAAGAATGAGAACGGAGAACCAGAGAATGAGTTAATGACTCTAACAGATACTAATCAAAATTAAGTCTAACGTCATGTATACATGTTATAATATATTACTGGAGCGGAATAAAAAATATATATAGTCTTTCCTTGATTGTTCTTTGTACCTTTATATCGGGATATACTGACCGGTAAATATTATTGCCCATATCTTACACGTAGACATTTTATAATGAATAATTTTAAACCGATATATCGAGAGATATTTACCAGGATATCTCACCGCTCATATCGTACACGTAAGTATTGTATGTAGTAATTCATTTTAAGCCGATATATCGAAATATACTGACCAGGATATATCACCGCCCATATCTTACACCACGTGAGCACTTTATAGTGATTCATTTCTAGTCGATATATCGAGAGATATTGACAAGGATATATCACCGCTCATATCTTACACATACGCAATTTATAATTATTCATTTTAAGTCGATATATCGAGATATACTGACCAGTAAATATCACTACCCATATCTTACACGTGCACGTGAGCATTTTATATGCTGATTCAATTTAAGTCGATATATCGAGATATACTGACCATGATATATTACCGCTCATATCTTACACGTGAGCATTTTATATGCTGATTCAATTTAAGTCGATATATCGAGATATACTGACCATGATATATTACCGCTCATATCTTACACGTGAGTATTTTATATAGTGATTCAATTTAAATCGATATATCGAGAGAAAATGACCAGGATATATCTCCTCTCATGTCTTACATGGCCCCAATTTATGATACTTCGATATGTAAATTAAAATAAAATTTATGAAATCTTAAATTAAATCATATTATGGGTTTTGATACTGGGCAAAATATCAAATATTGATGACAAGAATAAGCTTTTTATTAAATAAAAAAAAACATGATAAGAGGTTCACTTAGAACCAAATATATTATTTCCAAGACAGGTTATACGTGTCTTGTAAAATCCTTGACGACGAGTCAAGTTTTCATTTACATTACAGAAAATAATCCCTTTTTAAGACGAAGCTTATTTCGAACTTAAATGGATGAAAATAGTGCAAAAGTTTGAAGATACCGAATGAAATCGATAAAAGAGAAACAATTCATTGGCTAAGAGAATAAGATCAAATTGAGAAACAACGATTTACACAACATTACACAGAAAGCTAAATATCGAACAACACGAATCCCGGTAAAAACCGGGGGTGAGCAGTTGTTGCTCCAGATATGACAAAAGTCCATAGATGGCATTGGAGCTATGTCTTGAATGATGCGGGTAGTTATTTATTCATAAAATGTTTTAATGACCCAATACTATTTTTCTTGACTGCATCATCCATATCTTTCCATCGTTTCGTCATAATCTTCAACCTTGTTTCTTGTGTGATCTCATTGAACTTCGGATGTTGTACTAATCTTTCGAAATATTTTCGGGAAGCAATTATTATGGACTCATCTAGGTAATCATCTAAACGATATAATTCTGCTTGTAAGATATTTTGTATGACCTCTTCTGAACTTATTTTATGTCCAAAGGTTTTGCTCTTCTTTGCCAGAAACTGATTCGCCTTTTCAAGAGTTTTTGCTGTCTGGTATTCGTCTGCTAGTGGCAATACCACATGTACAGTTTCTTCTACAAGAGAGATATTAGATATTAGCAGTCTATAAAGATAATAGAAGGATATGGCGCTTTTGTGGAAAGCTGAATCTGTTAAACGGTTACACTCGAGCCGAACAGTTTCGCATATATCCAAAATGAGCTTGAAGTAAAGGCAGATTTCATACAGGGGCTTTGCAAGAAAAACGAAAAGAAGCTAGCCAGATCCTTTAATTTCACGTTCCGTTATATAGATGATGTCCTTTCACTAAATCCTTCTAGGTTTGGTGATTTCGTTGATTGCATTGAGCTTGACATAAAGGATACCACAGATACAGATAGGTCTGCTTCATACCTTGAACTACACCTCGAAATTGATAGTGAGGGGCGGTTAAGTACGAAACTTTACGACAAAAGAGATGATTTGAATTTTACCATTGTGAACTTTTCATTCATATGTAGAAACATTCCAGCAGCACCTCCATATGGAGTATATATCTCTCGGTTGATAAGATACTCCAGAGTTTGTGGTTCCTATGGATTTCCTTGATAGGGGGCTGCTGCTAACAAGGAAGCTACTGAACCAGAAGGTTTCCTATTAGTTAAGTTGAAGTCATGACTTCGAAAGTATTACGGTCACCACCATGACTTGGTTGACCATTAAAAAATATCTGTGTCACAAATGACCACGATATGTTCCACTTGTCGTAAGCAATTCCCGGCCCTTTCCTCATGCATGACTTGTCACTGGATTAGTAACTAGATTAACACGACGGGTGTCACTAGTGGAGCAGGAACTGCTTACCCTTTCGGAGCACAATAGTTCACCCCCGGTTTTTAGTGGGGTTCGTCTTACTCGATCTTTACTTTTATGTGTATGTTTTGTAGATCTTTTTTTGTCCTTTTGTACTTTTTCTTTTGACCATTGTGTTGTCTGTCCTTCTTCGATTTACGGATTCTGATTACACCTTTGGTATCTTCAAATTCTTCACACTGATGACACTCAGAAATCTGCTTCTTACTTTGACCTTCACCTTGCAATCGACAACAAAGGAAGATTAAAAATAAAACTGTACGACAAACGTGATGACTTCCCTTTTATCAATAACAATATTCCAGCATTCACAATCGTATAAAGTTTACATTTTACAATTCATAGAGCGCTCAGCTGCCTACGGTAAAGCTACACAAACAAGGATATACTCCTCCTAAGTTGAAGTCATCGCTAAAAACATTTTACGGTTGCTATAATGATCTGGTTGACTGCTACGAAATATCCATATCTCAAATGACAACGGATTGTTTACTTTGGACGTATATCTGTCTTTCCTCTATCACTGCCAATACTTTTACCGAACTTGACTGTATATGAGTAACACGACGGGTGTCTTATAAAAAGCAGGAACTCCTTACTCTTCGCGAGCACCTGATTTCACCCATAGTATTTTGTTGTGGTCCGTGTTACTTATCTTTTTAGTTTTTTTTGGTGCTGTTTTATGCGTCTTTAGCTGCTGAGTTCCGTGATGTGATGTCCGCTACAATTTCCGCAAAAAAAACCGATAGTCGGTTCGTTTACCTCCATTTGTTTGTAGGAGGGCTCAGGTCTTATTGTGTTTTTTGTTTGTATGTTTGTGCATAGTGATGTCCAACATTTTGTTTTTACGTTCTGAGTTCCGTATTGTGATGTCCACTGCGATTTCTGCACAAAACACGATGTTCGGTTCGAATTTACCTCCAGTTGTTTGTAGGAAGGCTCATGTCTTATCAATGTTATTTGTGTTTCTTTGCGAATAGTGGTGTCCAGCGCATATTATGTTGTGTCTTTGCTTTGTTTGTCTTCGATTTATGTCTTATGCACCCTATATTGCCAGTTTTTGTAGATTGTCCATTCCTGGCTGCCCCTTCGGTTTTCTCTAACGTTTATTGTTAGTGAGTGAGTGAGTGGTCTTTGCTTATGAGCATTTTTTCCTTAGATATATCATGGCGAGAACAAGTTACATTTTGATGAGAAAATGGTGATGATGATGTCCGCTTTGTACTAGACCAACATGCTTAGTTAGATTTTCATAGTGCTAGCTCACTGGTACAACAGTCTGCAGGTAGACATGTCGCTCCACTTGGACATATTATCCCGATTCCGAGCCATCCAATCTTTGTTCTGCACCTTAGTGCTGCATGCTTAGTGGAGAAGCAACACATACCGATTTCATAGTATGTTTTGAACCATCCGGGGTTCGTATATAAGATCTACCGCACTCGAGGCGAGCACACTAACCGATGTGATTTCCTTTTTGTTTGAAAATCACTGGTAGCAAGAAAAGCTAAAGGACAAAAACACGATAAAAATATTTCATAAATCTTGCCGATGCACTGACTGCTAGTCGGATGATACCCCCACGGACTAATAGTCCTCCTATAGAGGTATCGACCCGTCTAATAGTAAAACAGAATGTATGGGATTGGGCTATTTTTAATGTACAAATGTACACACATGGTAAGTTCGCACGATGCGTTTCTTTAATAACCATCATCAGGTACGTGCAAAACAATTTTAGGGCCATGGAAATTAAAGCTTTAAAAGGGTATCATCCAGACATCAAAAACCGGCTTCGTTTACATTTGCTTGAGAGAGATGAACCGTAGTTTTTAGAAAAAAAAGTATATTATTTAGGTACTGTGAATTTTAATAACAACTATCTTATAAATCATATTATGTAATTATCATGTTTTTCACTACAAAGGTACGTGAGTGATTGTTGTTTAATGCCAACTCGGCAATTTGTCAGCTATGTCATTGCGAGAACAAGTTACATTCAATGAGATGATGATGATGTCCGCATTGTACTAGACATATAGTGTTAGCTCATTTTAACAACAATCCGTGGGTAGGCATGCCTCTCAACTCAGACACATTACCGTTATTCCGAGCCAACCAGTCTTTGTCATTACTCCTTAATGCTGGGTGTCTAGCAAAGAAGCAGCAAATACAAATTCTATAGTCTTTGGTTTTGACCCGATCGAGTCTTGAACCCACGGTCTATCGCACCCGAGGTCAACACGCTCACCATAACACAACCAAATACGATTTTTTACCACTAGGGAATTGAACTTAAATGTGACAAATATTTAGATTTTTTATTTGATTTTTGGTGTTTTAACGCCATTTGTGACAAATATGCTTCAATATTAAGTGATTAACGATGTTTTTTAAAGCGAGAGGACTTTTCTCAGTCATCTCTCATCGAAGGGCAAAGCCCTGAGATGAGAGATGACTGAGAAACGTCCTCGAGTTCTAAAAAAACATCTTTAATTATTTTATCGCTATTTTGTATTCATAATTAAATAATTTTTGTTGAGATGCTGACATTTTTTTAAACACAATTAATATTTTGTATGGTAAATCACTTAATTATCAAGAATTTGGTAATGTGACGTTATTATAACGTCATATTAGAAAACAAGATAATACTACGTACGTCCTTGACAACGCTTAGCGAATAGCGATAATTGGAATCATCTCATGCGCTTACGTGATATGAAACATATCGGTTTTAAACATCAAAGGGAAAATAAACAAAATAGCGATAAATAATGTTATGCATTTATAATAAATATGCTTTATTATTTTGTTCATAAGAATAATTTGTTGTTGATAATATTACATCATCAGGGCAAATAGGATTTCAAAAATAGGTCAAGTTGTTTGCAAGCTTTTAGTTTTGACCTTAATTTTCTAGATATTTCTGTATAGTGCTTATGTAAACAAAATAACAAGGTCATGCAAGGAAAATTCCAAAACTTTATGAAAATAAGGAACATCAAATTTGAGAGCAGTCAGTCTGAAATTTAGGATTTATATAACAGCTGTAATTGATAGCATTGTATTTGGATATATTATACCTTACGTTTTTATTTTCCCTATTTGTCTTTGTTAGCGCAACCGGTCAATATAACGTTATATGGACCGGTACTGGACTGTCTCGTTTCCGATTCGGTTCCGGAACGGTACCTGCATTATTATTTTAGATAAAAAGTATAATATAGCAAATAGTTCATGTCACTTCGGGTCATATGGCAGTATATGGACAGGTCCGTCACAAAAACAATATTATATGGACCTTTTTGATTTGATATTTGTAATATTAAGTAATTTTTGTTATTTTTTTTAATGTATAGAAACTTATTTGATTATTGGTTGGATCTTTCTTTTACTAGAAAAATCTTTTCGTAACAATATAAAGGTAAGTAATTGTAATGTAGTAATATTACCATTTATATCGTCGTCTATTCCAGGCAAAGTGCATCTTAAAAAGGCTACAAAATCGTTTAGATTTTTGCCATCAAGTTCGATTTCTGTCTTATCCTTTTCCTTAAAATCTGAGGTAAGCATTCTATCAAATACAGCAGACTCTTTCATAAGTTGGTCTTTAACAATGTGTAGCTTGGTATTTCCTATATTTAGAACCAAATCTGGTTCAGCGAACGCCGACAAACGCCTTGCCGATTCTCTTTGAATCTCTAAATGCTCTATATTTTCTTTCGCCGTTTCTTCATCACAAGAAGTAGCACCCCAATCTTGCGTTGAAAGCATATCTGAAAAATCAGTGAAACAACATTATTTTTTTCATGTTAATATTTGTTTTTGTTTGTTTAACAAATGTGTGTTGAAGCATTTGTTATTGCATCTTCAACATAACTCATGATATACAAGATTTTACTTATTGGTTTGTTTTCATATGTCCAACGTTTTTGAACTTTATTACAAATCAACATATTCAAAGCTCATTCTAAATTTTACATATAACTATCCAACGTCATTCTATATGTTCAAATGATCAAATGAACTGTTATTGTTGATTCATTAGTTGTCGTTACATAATACGTTAAGAAAAGTTTAAAAATACCAAAAAAAATAATTAGAAAATTAAAGATTGAGCCAAACAACACCCATCGAAAACCGTGAGTGAACTCGTGTTCTTTGGAAGGATAGACCGTATCTGTTCTCACTGGTGGCACCCGTCATGTTACTGTTACAATTGTCTTTATTAATGACAACGACAAATTCATGTTGCCCGATCTTTAGTATTCTGTGTAGAGTTTTGTAGATCGTTGTTTGTCCTTTTGCCCTTTTTGTTTTGACCACTGTAAACTCCTTAGCTTAATATAATATGGTTTAGTACGCAGAATACAGTGACGTTGTACACATGTCTGAATAATGATGCCTTTCAACGATAGATGATACTTAATGTTTTGTGGAAGTAACTGTTTTTATAAGTTTCCAAATAAGATCTTTTAAACTTTGCAGAATATATGCACATATTGATTATATGTATATTAGATAATAAATCCACCTTTAAATTTAAACGGGTATTAACATTTTGCACTTGTTGACATTCTTTTCAATGTCATAATTAACCCATTTCAAACCCTGTCATTTATTTATTTAAATGAGTCAATATAAAAAATTGGCAAGTTTCCTGTCCACGACATAACCACTGTCTGATATATTTTATTTCTGATTTTTCATAGTAAATTTTGTTTTGTTTGAAAGATTAGTATGTTATATTGTATTTAAATAATATAAACTGAATTTTGAAGTAATAATTTATACTTTTTCGATGCACCAAACATTGACAGGTCGCGAAAACAATGTTGTCCAAGGCAGTGACTACACATTTGCAACATCAATAACAAATTTACAATGCATCAATAATATGTCTACTTTAGCTTATATAATAGTTAGGGATCATAAATATTAATAAAAGTGAGCATTCCCCAAAAACTCATTTATTTAAAGAAAGAAATAGTTTTTTAAACATGTCCCATAATTTGAATTCTCTCCTGTTACCGAACAATATTTTGGTGTTTTTAAAACACACATACCACCGAGTACAAATTCCCATATGTCATCTCTACTATATCATTTCCTCAAGCCATTAGTCAAAGAAAAAGGTTTGAAAGGTGCATTTTATAAAAATCAGTGGACATCCAAGTTAAGACTTATTACTACAATACTGTTTGTAATTCTGTCCTGTTACCAGCTTTTGACCTTTAAATCGGTCAAATGTTTAGACAAGATGTCATTAATATACATCCTTATATAAATTAATTCAAAAATAGCACTTTACTTAATAGAGAACATTAAAAGGGAAATGAAGAATATAAATAAATATTGAATAATTTCGTGCTGTTACATTCTTTCATGTTACTGTAGGCAATGTAACAGGACAGAACGAAATTGGTAACAGAACGGAAATTATAATTCATATTTTCCGTTTATTTGAATACAAGACAAGAATTCCTGAAATAGCATTTTTCAAGGATTAAAGCTCAAGAAAATGATATATTTTGCTTTTCTAGTGAATCTTTAGAATGAAGAATTGTGTTCAAATTATTAATTCCATTTACAAATAGTAACAGGAGAGGAAGTTTGCATAACAGGAAAGACTGAAACAACGACTAAATACCTTAAAGTGGATCTCTATTGATGAATTTGCTATTAGATATATTTGCTTTAAGAAACATTTCTAAAGGAAAAGCAAAAAAAATCATAATGTTGATAATGTGGAGCAAATTTCCAATGTCAAAATAATACAACAGCACATAATTTATATATGTAACAGCAGAGAAATATGTTATATATAAAGATCCACTGTAGATCAGATTGCCTTATATTAATGCCCAGATGATTTACCAAGCGACAAAGCCGTGTTTCCTGTTGTTTTTATGACAGGTGGTATGTGGCGTCAAGGCTATGGGAATAATTTTGCTTATGTCAATGATAGTCATGTCGCCGAAATAAGACTTGGAATAATCTAGGAACTTATTGGTGGACATGATTTTCAATAGACAATCGGCATACATATGGGTACAAACTGTGCTCCTCCTATCGCTGATTTGTTCCTTTATTCGTACGAGGCAGATTTTATACAGGGGCTTTTCAAGTAAAACGAAAAGAAGCTAGCCCAATCCTTTAATTTCACGTTCCGCTATATAGATGAATAGTTTGGTGATTTCGTTGATCACACCTATCCCAAAGAGCTTTAGATAAAGGATACCACAGACGCAGCTAGTTTTGCTTGACATAAACCTCAAAATTGGCAATGATGTCCGGTTAAGAACGAAACCTTACGACAAATTAGATGATTACAAATTTCTCATTGTGAACCGTCCATTTATATGTAGCAACATTCCAGCAGTACCTGCATATGGAGTATATATCTCTCAGTTGCTCCGACATTCCAGAACTTGTAATTTCTATCAAGATTTCATGAAAGAGGGTAGCTGCTAATAGGGAAACTACCGAACCAAGGGTTCCTATTGGTCAAGTTGAAGTCATTACTTCGAAAGATTTACCGTCAACACCAATGACCATGACTTGATTAACCGTGACGGAATATCTGTGTCACAAATGACCATCGATAAGTTTCACATGTCACAAGCACTCCCCGGTTCTTTCCTAATTCATCACCAGGTTAGTAACTATTGTAGCACGACGGGTGCCACTAGTGGAGAAGGAACTGTTTACCGTTTCGGAGCAACTGAGTTCACCCCGGGTTTTGGTGGGGTTCTTGTTACTCGATCTTATCTTTAGTTTTCTATGTATTGCTTTTTATATTGTTGTTTGTCCTTTTTCTTTAGCCATTGTATTGTCTGTCCTTCGATGCACGGATTCTGATTACCTCTTTGGTATCTTCAAACTCTTCTTATATGAAGACCATTACTTGGTGTCACAGTGGAAGCAGTAGGATGGGAAATATCAAATACAAAGATGAAATGGAATTAATATATATGTTGATTGACCTGACTGGAATAAGGAATATCAGAGAACAAGACGAACCTGACATTTGGTATAATGTAGAGTGTGGTAGTACAAAAACACATTGATGATGGAATAGAAAGCTTAGAACAGATCACAGAGGCCATTAACAGCGGTACTGAGAACATCAAAGAACACTACATGAACAACAGTGAACAACAAGGACAAAGAGAACATCGCTGGCAATATTAATGATAATGTAAGTCAAGGAACAAATAAAGGAAAACTGTGGAATGGAAAATATATCTGCACATAACAATCTAGATTAAAAACCGGTTATGAGCCAAGTCAAAAACATGACATGCATAGCATAGGAACGTTTGTAAATGTTTTATGACAATGATACTAACCTGCAGGAAGTTGAGAAGTGGGTCATGGGTCACTGTGATGTCCTGAAGGATTATTCTAAACTGTGACACGTGGACGACCTGTGGACTCCTGTTAGGCAACTGTGAACGGGGTTGCAATGACAAAAAATCTTTCAAATTTAATTGAAAGAGGCCTGTGTTTATGTTTCACTAACGACTTTCTATCATGCTGTTTAAAGACAAGAATTTACCCTTTGGGGCACCCCCAACGCTGGAAATTCGGAATTTCCCATATGTGTTTCAGTGGGGTGAAACAGGATGTTATAAGTTGCTGAAATCCATCGACTAATGTAAAATACACACTTTTTTCACTTCTTGCACATATTTTTCATATGTTTTTTTATAACTTATGCATGGTTTAATCCTAATAAGCTATACCGAATATATAACACTATTTTTATTTGAGGGCTTAGACCCTACTTCAATTAGACTAATCCATTTTTCGCGGAAAAACTGATGGAGATCAATGAATGTTGATTTATGTGTACACAGTAGATAATCAAGATTTTCAAGGTATTTTGAAAGTGTACTACGTAGGCTTAGATGCTTACAATAGGAATTACTACTGGTAAGTTCAAATGCACAAGCTAA
Source organism: Bathymodiolus brooksi (assembly GCA_963680875.1). Classification (NCBI taxonomy): domain Eukaryota; kingdom Metazoa; phylum Mollusca; class Bivalvia; order Mytilida; family Modiolidae; genus Bathymodiolus; species Bathymodiolus brooksi. The sequence continues at coordinate 99,433,574 of OY804584.1, forward strand.
ATGGGCGATATTGACAACATTGAAGAAGATGAAGAAGAAGAGGAAGAAAATAAGTTCTGCCTCTCCGAAATTATGTAAACATTTATCACGTGACACCATGTTTACTTGAAATCAAGGTCGACTTGTTCAAATAGAATACATAGAACGCTGTGCGACATACAATACGGGAGCAAATTAATTTAACAAAAGTGTGAATTTCTACAGAAATAGTCAGAATAAACATAACTTGAGGTCAAGGGTCATGCAGTTGGGAAAGATGAAATCTGGGGGAGGTGGTGTTGGTGTTCCATGATTACCTGCTCTAAATTATTCTAGGTTCCTAGACCCTTCCCTCATGATTACTTGCTCTAAATTATTTTAGGTCCCTAGACCCCGGGCCCTAGACCCTACCCTAAAGATCTTTTTGCGATTTTTCAATAAACACTGTTGAAGTCCCAATGTCTCTCCTACCTACCTTCCTACCCTATTTTTTTTATTTGGATTTAACTGGAACCACATGGGTTTTTTTATTTGGCCATAGTTCATTTCCCTGCAAATTAAGACGCTAAAATACAAACTTCAATATCATATTGTAATAATGATGTTTCGCGCTGATTAATCCCACATGTGACCGGGGTCAACTGGCCCAATTCATTCATGGAAAAGAATAATGATGTTTTGCGATGGTTGCCCCAACATGTGACCGGGGTAAACTAGCCCAATTCATTCATGGAAAAGAATTGGGGAATTTTTTCTATTGTGAAGTGGAAATTATATTGTAAAATTTACAAAATAAATGTACATTATATTTGTGTGCTTCACAAGTAAAACTCTTAAATGACTTTTGTTACTCTTATACACCCATCCCCACCCGTCTTTTTGGGGAAATGTTCTACACCTCGGCGCATATGTATACAATGCATTAGAAAAAAATACCAACCAACATGTTCATGTCATTTTCTTCCAAATTACATGTAGAACACAATCAACGAGGGGTGGGAGGTCAATTTTGGGCCCCATTAGTCAAGAGCTGTGTTATATATACCTGCCTATACACATACAATAACGGTAATAACAAAATTACCGAACTCCGAGCAATCTTACAAAGGGAAAGTCAAAACTCATAAGTATATAAACAGACAAAATCAGTCAACAACCGGAAAACTGTGAAAACCGTAATGACCCTGACTTGGTACAGGCATTTCTAAAGAAATGGTGGATTGAATCAGATTTTAAAGCGCCAAACCTCCCGCTTTCATTACGGCACAAAGGTTCCGGCTGTCACTATAACAGTATTTATAACAATACTGGAAGAAAATAGATAAAATAGTTGTCAAAGCAGTACCAAAATCAGTGAAGTAATACCCTTCAAGTAAAATAAGATCTATGCAAATATTCATAATTTCACCTCTTAATACCACTTTCATGACATAAATTCAATTTTTATGTTACATACAATTAGTTCTTCCTACCCTTTTACTTTTACCACTCTAATGTAAAGGGAACGAAGCTCACAAGGCCAAACTGACTTCTAAATTCAAAACTTGTATTTTTTAAATATTGTTTCATGTTATATTGCATAGAAAACAATGTCTTATTTTCCAACAATAATTTCTATTTTTAAAAATAGTCTGTCAACTTTTTCCATTAAACATTTACAATCTTTTTATTTTGTCAATAGGGCCTTGGGAATCTAGGCTTATAAATATGTTAAATCTGTGATTATATTCCAAAGTAGGTATTTATGGTTGTTATTTTTTTATTATTAACCCCTGCACAATCCACTTGCATTGCCTACTGATGAGTCCCAACTGCAAACGGAAGTGTTGCAGATTCAAACACATATAATATCGCACGCTAAAATAAAAATGCTTTATATGTACAATGTCAAAGGAGTGCAAACTTTCCAATGATGCCTATTCACCAACAGTATTGCAACTGTCAGCTACATGTATTTGAACAACAATATTTAATTTAAAGAATATTTTATTCAATAAATGAATTGCATTGGATAGCAGGACATGCCTATATATATCTTCTCCAAAAATTATCAAACAAAATGATTTATAACGTGTGACCTTTCCAAAAGACACTATGAAATATTGACATCCACACTTGCCTTTTGGACAGCACATTTCTGTGTCCACACTTGCCCTCAGGCAACACTTGTTTTATGGGAAAAAAAAACAAGAAACGGAATTTATATGTGTGGCCAAAAGGACAAGATATGTGTTGGTCTGGTTAACCTTTGTGAATATTTGTTTCACAAATGACCACGGATTTGTCGTAATCATAATCCTTTCCTTCATTCATGATTTTGCAGAGTTTGTAACAAGAGTACCACGATGGGTGTCACTAGTGGAACAGGAACTGCTTACCCTAAGGAAGCACATGAGTTCACCTCTGGTTTTTGTGAGATTCATGTTGCTCAATCTAGTTTCTTGTGTAGCGTTTTGTGGATCATTATTTGTCCTCTTGCGTTTGGTCATTATATGGTCTGTTTTTCGACTAACGGCCTCTGAGTAGTCCTCCGGTATCTCAAACTGTTCTTACTATCCTCATATTGTATATATGTTTGTATTGGATGTTATTTTACATTGTAAAACAATGGAAATTTACATCTAAAGACAGTTTCATTGTTTGAGGAATTCATCCTGTTACCCACTTCTATGCTGTTACTCCTAAATTCCATACTGTTACTGATGATATATGTACATATATTTTAAGCATGCCTTAGAATCTGAACTTAAATTATTTTGCTAAATATATGTCTGATTGTCTTTTACATGATTCTCAAATCTGATTTCCCAAATATATAATCGCATAGTGTGTACAAGATATGCTTTGCAATGAAAATGCAATGGTTTGTAACCAACATTATTCATCCGTGTTATTTGCGTGTTTCATGAAAATGTGTGAATTACCAGTAATTTACCACACATTAATTGTAATTATATATCACTTCTAGTAACATATAACAACATAATTATTTGTTTTCTATGTTATTATGGTTGACATAAATCACTTTTGAAAAATGTGTATCATGGTAACCGGAAATGACCTTTATGCCAGTACCTTGATTTTGCGTTGCTATGGTTACCAGACAGGTGATAATTCCGAATTACAAACAGTAATTTTGCGATCCATGATGGTTCTGCTTCATTTTGCGATATTAAAATATTCATTCAAAACAACTTTATTTTCAAGTTTTCTTACAATTAAAACTTGCCAATTTCTGATAATAACTCAAATATGTCTCATCACGTAATTTCATGGTATTGTATTCAAATTTAAATCAATACAATTGTCTGTAAATAAATATTCTTTTATTACAAAATCTAAATTAAATTTACCATTCCAGAATCAGTTTATATTGTTTTGTATATCTTAATGCGCTTCATTTAACATGTACAAATTTTAAGGACTTTTAAAATTACATATATCCTCTCGTCCGTTACAATCGGTCAACACCTGAAATCGGTCACCATTTTGGAATTCACTGAGTTCAGATGTCGATGAGGTCATTTATCCTGCAAACTGCGTCCAGAAATAGATAATCGATTTACTTTCACTTTGATCAAGACAACAATGAGATTTAAGCAGATAAGAAAAAATAGGTTTTGGTGCCAAAATGGTGCCATTAAACTACTACCATTTTAACTTAATCAAAGTCAAATATTTCCAGACAAAACAGTCCGTAGTGGATAATTTGCATATCCTGGATTTGTTTACATTCCACTGTGCATCTTGACCTATATCTACAACTCTATAAGGCAGACAATACGGTTGTTTCGAATCATTTCCATTCCGTCCAAATTTTGTTATTTTCGTCCGCCAGATCACGTGATTTCGATGGAACTCCTGCCACTGAACTTCCGGTGTCAATGTACACAACAAAAACTCCAATCGATATGTGCCGTTTTAGCGTTCGGTTCTTAACATTTTCTGTAAAAGACAGATATCAATTAAATTATTTTATTTGTATCAAAGACTTCAATGCAGAGACAAATACTTCTTTAAAATTAAATTTGTTTTCTTTCTTTATTTGTGGTTGTCATCATCATCAAAGGAAAACGATCTGCCTTTATGTATATATTTCTGATATCAGACAAATAGTGGGGTACCGAACACCAGTATTTATTCAGCGGTTTCATTGGCGTCTCCATATTACAATTACTTATAATATACCGCAGAGCTACGACTATGATATGCTGACGTTGTCACAGTAATAGCATAAACACCGGAAGTCGCCCGCCAATTTGTTCAAACGTCAAGACATAAAAAAGACGGAACGTGGTCGGAATTGACATGATTCGAAACAACCGTATTGTATTGTTTTCGTTTTGAAATTCGGCAATTCCTTAGACAATTTGCAGATTTTTAGCGGGAAACTGTGTGGAATAAATATCATTTAATACAAATTCTGTAAATGGAAATGGATAAAATTGTACATGAAAACAGAGAAATTCTCTGCTGAAAACAAGTGATGGCAAACACAATTTAATGAAAAATGGGGAAATATGGAAAAAACAAATTAAAAAAATATTGTAAAATACCATCCCCTTGGCTTATTAGTATTCCACATGACTATTTTATGGTTGACCGATTTTAGGTAGCATGACTTGTGCGCCATTACAAAACTGATGCAAGGAAAAAATGTCAGTGAGCCGACATTTCTTCATCGATTTAAACGATGCTTTGACCGATTTACGATCACAGGTGGATACATATTTTCACTATATAGCATAGCTAATCCCGATTACTCACCAACGAAATAGTTCTATTGCAACGAAGTATCCGTTGTAATATTCTTAAAGTTTGTTAATTTGAAGCAGAGTGTCAGTTTTAGTGGAATAAATAAAATGTTAAGTGCTCACCTGTTTGTAGAGATTTACCCTATTTACGTGTCACATCACATCACGTGATTATTGTGTATCTTATGGATATTTCCGTAAAATCGATACTGAAAATAGATATAATGTAATGGGTATATTTAACTGCTTCCTTTATTTGGTAGATTTTCTCCTGTCTTAAATGTGTAGTGTTTTGTGGATTGTTGTTCGTCCTTTTGTTACTTTTCTTTGGTCATTGTGTTGTGTCAGATTTCATGCTTCTGATGTTCCCTTTAGTATCTTTTAACCTTTCTTATAGAATTTTAAATGCTCTCTTTAATTGGTATTTTCTGTTCTGTTACAATTTGCATATTTGTATATATATATATATATATATATATACAACGGGGGCAACCTCCACCGGGGTAGCAACAGTTGCGTCTAAAAGTACACATTCAAAATAAAGCAATGTCATATTTACATAACATGATTAAGCAACAATGAATACATAAAATAGATAAATTCTTTATTGACTATTCATAAAAAATCTTTTCTCAATAAATAAAAATATGATAGGCATAAAATTGTTTCTTTTTCTTTTTAAAAAAATGTTATTTTTCAAAGTTCATCATTTACATCTTGCATAAAAATAAAATCAATACAAATACATTCTAAATATAACAGTTTGCTAATAAAAAAAACCAAAGAAAACAACAACATGAGTATGCAATCAATCTCTTGCATATACCAGATTCTTTAAGTATTTCTAGACTTTTGTATCCAAAATATTACCTATATTTTCATTAAACTAAAACTATGATGTCCACTCAGCAGTTGAATTTTATTAATTGACGACAATCCAATCAAATCAATGGGTAGATCATTACTAGATAGGGTGTCGGTGATCTCAGTTTTCAAAAGCTTGACATTCTAATATAAAATGATTTGTGGTCTCTATATCATTACTGTCACATACTTTACAAAGACCAGTTTGCCTTCAACGCATACGATGAAGAACATGATTTATTGGTAAACAGTTGATTCTTGCCATAAGTTTAAGTCTTGATATCTCGAAGTCTTCAATATTTTTTTAGATATGTTTGTGACCTTCGACTTGCAAAAAATGTCTTATATATCTCTAAAGTAGTTTTTGTTTCGATTATTTCACGCTCCTTAATTTTATTATTAATGCCAAAGAACTTATTGAACGTATTTATGTTAAAATTTCCTTCCGTGAAATGGTCAAGGCCTACATCTTCAAACAGTGTACGAATATATGAAAAGTAAGGCCAGTCAGTATTTTGTGTTTTAAATCGGAACAATTCATGAAAACTGCTTTACTTAGCCTATTGTTTGGTATTTTGGAACATCTGAAGAAAAAGAAGACCCTTTGTCTATCTGACCATTTAACTTGAAGGGGGGTTATGGTTTTTTGTTTCGTTCAGAAATTTTTTTTCGGACAACACAAGAGTTAGTATATTTATTTTTTCCAGAATTTAACATTAGGTTATATGACAAAAACTCTGAATCAGATTATTTTTGTTTTCCTCCACCAAAATCAGAATATTTTTTTCGTGTTTACTCTTTGTACCAGAAGCTCCAGAAAAGATATATCATCCTTTACGTGCTGCATTATGTGCCATATGGCAAGGACAGCCAACAACGTACACATCAGAGTTTTTCACCAGTACCCTACTTTTAATTTATTTTCTCTTTTACCCATATTCACAGCAGCATTATCAATAGAGAAAGTTACACATTTATCTCATGGTATCTGCTTTCGTGTAATTCCATACCATGATATCTGATTTTGTGTAATCCCATTGTCGCTTTCTAACAGCTTCACCATGATGAGCACAAGTAAATTCAAGAGAACAACCCAGATAAACAAATATGTTTGATAGCTTGGAACCTTCACGGGATATTTGGTACACCATTTGGAATCAAATTTTATATTATATGCAGCAGCTCCGCAGAGCATTTTGAGCAATTTTTACAGCTAATTGTTCATGCTCCATGTCAGTTTTTGTCTTAATCCAATTGAGGGAAGCGAAGAAAAGACCCTAAAATTACAGGATATCTGCAGCGTATCAAGTTATTCTTACAAATTTCGAAATCAAATTAAGCCATGACTTGGCTGAGGCTTTAGTATCTTGACATCAGGTGATGATTGCATCGCTGGTGGTTCGATTTATTTCAGAAATAAAACCTGTTCGTTTCTTGTGAAACATTTAGGAGTTTGAAGTCTCCGCTGAATTCATCGTATTGTGACGTAGATGTCCGGCCACTTGATGTATTAACTTTCCCGCCAAAGCTGAATATTTGTTAGGCCATGTACACATTCCGACTTCATATTTAATTAACACTATGTACCTGTATTGTGAAATTTTGGATTTGATAGTTTTTTTTATAAATTTACAAAAACTTACGGACCATTATAAAAATTTGAAAGATTTTATTTTGTGGGGCGGGATGTTATATATATGTAGTTGTTTGTATGGTCTCGTAAGTTTGTGTAAGAGTTATCTCCGTTTGTACTTTGTCCGGATTTGTTTTATGTATTACCTGTCTCTTGAATAAATGTAAGAAATGGCAGCAGACGTGTTTTTGTCATTTCATTTAATTTGTGATTGTTGCAGGGCACGCGTTGTGTCCTGCATCATCATTACAAGGTACGTGGTTGCTGGTTGATGTAATTTCTAGGTCTAGTTTTAAGTATCTCTCATCTCGTAATTTCCTGGTATATTATTATAATCTAATTCAATAACTTTTACTGTAAATTTGATTCGAAACGGAAAGTGCATGTACATTAATAACTAATGAAAAACATGAAGATCTCTCTCTCTCTCTCTCCATTATCATATATATTGATTGATTGCTATCTTTGTACTGTTTCCTATAACTAGTGGTGTCCGTCGTGTCACTGACTCATGTTACAAACCGTTTAACAAGTCTTGAATGAGGAAAGAAACAGATTGTGATTTCGACATATGGAACATATTCGTGGTTATCTGTGACATAGATATTCAGTAACTGGTAACCAAGTCATGGTGCTGATTGTAAAGCCGTCAAAGTAACGACTCCAGCTAACAACTAGGAACCCGCCTTGTTAGCAGCAACTCTCTGTCAAATAAATCATTATAGAAACCACAAGCTCTGGAATATCATATTAACTGAGAGAGATTTACTCTATATACATGTGCTGCTGGAATGTTGCTACATATGAATTGAAAGCTCACAAGGGGAAAATTAAAATAATCTCCCTTAAAAGAAAATAAAGCTTCATTTTCAACAGACCCTCATATGCATTGTTAACTTCTAGGTGTAGGTTGCGATCGTTTATTTATGTTATTTGTATTCATTTACGTATACTGCTGTTCAATACCATTTCTATATCACATGTCGGTGGTTTTCTCCGGGTCCTCCGGTTTCCTCCACCAATAAAACTGACCGCCACGATACAACTGAAAAATTGTTGAAAGTGGCGTTAAACACCATCTACCAAACAAACATCATATTATATTCGTGGCGTTTAGTAGTAAGACAACGGGTGTCACTATTAGAATATAAACTGCTTACCCATCAGGAGCATCTGAGCTGACCCCGGGTTTTTAGTGGGATTCATGCTGTTCAATCTTTAGTTTTCTGTGTAGTGTGTAGGTCATTGTTTGTCTGTACTTTTTCTATTGCCCATTTTCTGTCCTCCAATTTACGGCTTCTTATTCCTCTTTTGTTTTCTTCAGACTTTTCAAGGTATATATAGAATAGACTTAACTGTAACCTTTATCTCAACCGCAATGGGATAGATATGATCATCATAATAACCAAATATGGAATTACTTATTGAAAGACATCACATATATAGCGGAACATGAAATTAAAGGTTCGGGCTAGCTTCCTTCCGCTTTCTTTAGAAGCCCCTACATAAAGTATGTCTCATACAAATAACTGCACGAACAATACTGGAAATAAAAGTATTACAGATAGTGGAAACTACTGGTGATACATTATTTTTTTACATATCGTTTTGCTTCTATGTGACAAATTGTAAACATAGTTTAAAAAATAATAAAAACTTCGATATCTAATTCAGTGCGCCCGACCCGTTATTGGAATAACCTTCATCAGGTACGCTCATAGTCTGGAATAACCTTCATCAGGTACACTCATAATCTGGAATAACCTTCATCAAGTACGCTCATAGTCTGGAATAACCTTCATCAGGAACGCTCAAATTCTGGAATAACCTTCATTAGGTACGCTTATAATCTGGAATAACCTTCATCAGGTACGCCCATAGTCTGGAATAACCTTCATCAGGTACGTTAATAGTCTGGAATAACCTTCATCAGGTACGCTCATAGTCTGGAATAACCTTCATCAGGAACGCTCATAGTCTGGCATAACCCTCATTAGGTACGCTCATAGTCTGGAATAACCTGCATCAGGTACGCTCATAGTCTGGAATAACCTTCATCAGGAACGCGCATAGTCTGGAATAACCTTCATTAGGTACGCCCATAGTCTGGAATAACCTCCATGTGGGGCGCTCATAGTCTGGAATAATCTTCATCAGGTACGCTCATAGTCTGTAATAACCTTCATCAGGTACGCTCATAATCTGGAATAACCTTCATCAGGTACGCTCATAGTCTGGAATAACCTTCATTAGGAACCCTCATAGTCTGGAATAACCTTCATCAGGTACGCTCAGTCTGGAATAACCTTCACCAGGAACGCCCATAGTCTGGAATAACCTTCATCAAGTACGTAGTACGCTCATAATCTGGAATAACCTTCATCAGGAATGCTCATTGTCTGGAATAACCTTCATCAGGAACGCTCATAGTCTGGAATAACCTTCATCAGGTACGCTCAGTCTGAAATAACCTTCATCAGGTACGCTCAGTCAAAATATTCGAAAGACAACTAATCTTAAAGTATTTGAGAGCAAGTAAATCAAAGTGTCTAAACAGATTAGCCAAAGTCGACTATGGTCATCTATGTCTGAGGGTCTTATTTTTAATCAATTACATTACTTAAAACATTAATATATCTAATAAACCAATATTCTAGTGGAAAAAAAACCATATCAGCTAGATACGTTGCATAGTCGAAGTCAAATGAACCAACTATTTTACTACAAGTATTTGCCGAATATTCGAGTTATCCAGTGTAATATATACAAACAAAAAAACAATACAACAAGCTATACATAACAATGAGATTTCCAAGTTTATGTGGTTCTACTGTATATCATCGACCATTATATCAAATTAACATTAATTCCAGACGAAATGATTAAATAATGTTTCAGTTTTTTGCAAATCACTGACACCGAAACCCGACGGCGAAATACTTTGACCAAACAATGAACCACGTTGCCTAGAGCCACCACTTACACTTGTACCACGTTGTCTAAAGCCACCACTCGACGTCGAGATACTTTGACCAAACACTGGATCACCTTTCCCAAAGTTACCACCTACACTTGTTGTCGGAGTGATATTGTTGGTAAGAGATAACTCCTGGTAGAAGTCAACACATTCTGTTTCATATTGCGCATGATCTGTTGTCTTGAATACCTCATCCATATCTTTCCATCGTTTCGTCATAATTTTAAGCCTTGTTTCTTGTGTGATCTCTTTGAACTTCGGATGTTCTACTAACTTTTCGAAACGTTTTCGAGAAGCAATTGCTATGGACTCATCTAGGTAATCATCTAAACGATATAATTCTGCTTGTAAGATATTTTGTATGACCTGTGCTGAACTAATTTTATCTCCAAGAAATTTGCTTTTCTTAGCTAGAAACTGATTCGCCTTTTTAAGAGTTGTTACTGTCTGGTATTCGTCTGCTAGTGGCAATATCACATGTACGGTTTTATCTGCAAGAGATACATTATATGTTAGTCGTCTATAAAGATACTAGTAGGATATGGTGCTTTGGTAGAAAGCTAAATCTGTTAAACGGTTCCACTCGAACCGAACAGTTTCTCATCTATCCAAATGAACTTGAGGTAAATGATACTAATGACACTCCAAATTGTGCTTCTTACTTTGATGTTCACTATTCAGAGCCAGCCAGTCGTTGTCCTTACTCCGTAATGTTGGGTGTCTAGCAAAGAAGAAACAAATACCAATGTTATAGTCTACCGAGCCGAACACGCTAACCATAACACCACCAATACCATTTTTACCACAAAGGTTTTGAAGTTAACTGTGACAAATATACTTGAATACATCTTAAGATAAGTTAGTGTAATCTTACCAGTCACATCTTCGTCAACTCCAGGCATAATGCATCTTAGAAAGTCTACAAAATTGTTTAGATTTTTGCCATCAAGTTCGATTTCTTTCTGATCATTTTCCTTAAAATCTGAAGTAAGCATTCTATCAAATACAGCAGACTCTTTCATAAGTTGATCTTTAGAAACGTGTAACTTGGTATTTTCTATTTTTAGAACCAAATCTTGTTCAGAGAATGCCATCAAGCGCCTTTCCGATTCTCTTTGACTCTCCAAGCTTTCTTCCACCGTTTTGAAGCCTATATCTTCTTCCATCGTTTCGAAGTCTATTTCTTCTTCCATGGTTTCTGGATCAAGAGAAGTAATACCGGTATCACAATCTTGCGCTGGAACCAATGCTGAAAAATCGGTTAGATGAAACAACATTAAATTTTTCAGGACAATAGCAAATATTTAGGTGTAACTATTATCAATGATCTAGATTGGGGCCCACATATTGATAGCATAACTACAAAAGCCAATAAAACATTAGGTTTTCTACACAGAAATATGAAAAACTGTACACGTAAGGTTAACAATCTTATGTACACATCACTTGTTCGTCCGGTTGTCGAATACTCTTCACCAGTTTGGAATCCATCTGAAGAACAGCAAATATGTCAGGTTGAGCAAATACAAAGGAAAGCAGCTCGGTATGTCTTTAATGACTACCGTGACAGGTCACCTGGTGCAGTCACCAATATGATTGACACCTTACAGTGGGATTTTCTTGCTTGTAGACGAACTAAAGCAAGTCTGATACTGCTATATAAAATAAATGGGGGTTAGGTAGAGGTACCAACAGCCCTGCTATCCCAATCTGACAGGCGTACTCGTGGAGCACAAAAAATCATTAAAAGATTTTTATAAGTTTTCTTTCTTCCCAAATACAATATCAGTCTGGAACAGTTTACCTCAGTCAATAGCTCTTTCACCTAACCTAGAATCCTTCAAAAATGGTATCTCCACATTAACATTTGAAGGATTCCCAACCCACCTTTAAAAACATATTGCAAACCATTGTACATATATATATATATATATAGTTATTTTTGTTGTTGTTTTTGTTTATTATACTTTTAAATTGTCCGTGTACATAGCGCACACAGTTCCGGGACGTTACACACTCAAACCTTTGAGTCTAGTCCTGTATTTGGAAGAAGAAGAAGAATATTTGTTTTTGTTTGTTTAACAATGTGTGTTTCAGCATTTTGTTAATACAGCTTCAACAGTCTTTAACATAACTCATGATATACAAATCTTTGCTTATTGGTTTATTTGTCCAAAGTTTTTGAGCTTTATTGCAAGTCAACATATTCAACCACGCATCACTTTGTAATCTGTTCAGTTCGTCTAATAGAACAATTGGAGTGATGTTATGTTGTTACTGAAACTACTAAATACAGACCAATCACGGATCAAAACCGGAATGACGGATTTCAAATAAAATGAATTCATCATAATGCACGATTAATGAGTATAGGAACATGATTAGCCATTACGTGGGTTACCGACGATATTCACCAATAAAACTACTCGCCATGATATAAGTGAGTGATTGTTGTTTACCGCCAATTCAGCAATTTTTCAATGAGATGATGACGAGGCCCGCTTTGTTCTAATGCTAGCTCACTGAAATAACAGTCCCCGGGTAGACATGTCGCACCATTCGGACACATTATTCTGATTCCGAGCCGACCAGTCTCTACTCTTTCTCCTCAATACTGTGTGCGGAGAAGCAACAAATATCAATGTTATAGTCTTTGGTTTTACCGAGGCTCGAACCCACGACCTACAGGACTCGAGACCATCACGCTAACCATTACGTCACCGATGCGGTTTTAACATTTTCCACTTGTTGACATTCTTGTCAATGTCATATATGATATCCTGTCATTTATTTATCTTATATTTACTTAAGTACCTCTTATCACGTAATTTCATGGTATTTTTGTATTCAAATTTAAATCGATAAAATGTTCAGTAGATGCACACTAATATCAACATCAAATTGTTGTATGTTATTTGTTTGGTTTTGTTTAGCTAATGTGTGTTGAAGCATTTCATTAACGAATATTCACCAATCTTTAACACAACGCATGTAATACAATTATTGACTAATTGCTTTATTAAGACATGCCCAACGTTTTTATTAACTCAATGACAGGGTGGAATTTTATGTTTGTTGTTCATTTAGTTTGGGACCGACCATTTAACTTGAAGGGGGGGTTATGGTTTTTTGTTTCGTTCAGAATTTTTTTTTCGGACAACACAAGAGTTAGAATATTTTTTTTTGTCGCGCAAAATGCGAAATTTGTTTCTAGAATTTAACATTAGGTTATATGACAAAAACGCTGAATCAGATTATTTGTTTTTTCCTCCACCAGAATCAGAATATTTTTTTAGAAAAAAAACATACCCCCCCCCCCCCTTTCAAGTTAAATGGTCGTTCCCTTACAAGACAACATATTCAAACCTCATTCTAAATTTCATCCAAATATAGTCTTTTGTAGCTCAGCTCTTTTTCGAAATCTACAAACGAGGTTTTTTGGTGTGGAGGGAGCATCCAATTCTCTACACACGTTACCCACTATGGTCCACGGTCAGGCTTTCCGTATTATATCCTGACAATCCCCCTATCCACAACCCGGTACGCACTGAGCAGCTCTCTGGGTGTGAAACCTGGGAAGTTTTACAAAGGTAGACGATACTTTATGCTTTGCGTAATCAACTGTTTTCATAGTTTCCAATGCAGATCCTAAATTAGCATAATTTAAAATTTCATTATAAATCCACCTTTAAAATTTGCATTAACATTTTGCACTAGTTGACGTTCTTGTCAATGTCACACTTAACCCATTTGATACACCTGTCATTTATTTATTTACTTGAAAGAATTGTTAGGTCTAGATAAGTAGGTCTGATCACGTGATTTCCTGGTATAGTATTCACATTTAAATCAATGCAATTTTCTGTAAATTGGATTCGAAACTGAAAGTACACGTACATTAGTAATAAAATGAAAAGGCGTAAAGCGTTTGATGTAAAGATAATATCTACCTCTTTCCACCCATTTTCATATTTATAAGATATAGATATTTCGTTAAAAAGTTAGCCATATTATTAATGGCTCATAAATAAAATTCTGAATAAAAATTTTAAGAAACGTGTTTATTTGCAGAAATATCATGGAATATTTCGAATTTATACTTTTTAGAAAGATTTTTTATTTAAATTATTCTAAACTTTTAGATTTTTTTAGAGTCACCTTTTTTATTTACAGAATTATTCATATCTTTTAAGTTTTGATTTTATAAATAAATTTTCACAAAACTTTTTGTTTAATTTGAACAGACTTTTATTCTAATATTTTTTAGATTTGTTTTCCCAGTTTACCATCTTTCTTTTTAATTTAATCATTCATATCTTTTAACTTTAAATTTGTTATGTACATTTTTACAAGACTTACTTGCATCAATTATAAGTGAATGAGTGATTGTTGTTTAACGCCAATTAATCAAATTTAAATGTAACCTTCGAAAACTAAGACTGGGTACTAGTGAAGTTTTCCATGGCTCAAACCCACAGAGCTTCACGGCGAGTCCCCGGGTGACGGATAAGGAAAGACCTTTCGATGAGAGGTGTCAGGGTTATAATATGGAAAGTCTGACCGTGAGACGAAAGTTGGGGGAAGGGAGGGTTGTAAGATAGCTGCGGAACCGTAGCTCTTTATGTCCTTGTTGAAGTCCGCACCTATCAGTAAAACAACACAAGGACCATAAGAGCTACGGTCCCGCAGCTAGGTTTTAAGAGTACAGTGTCTGGAGAAGTCACGCTCCCTGTTGGCTAAAAACTCTTTTGTAGACTTGGAAAAAAGTTGGCGCATTGTGGACGCTACTAAAGACTAAATTGTTCGTCCCAACCCAACTCTCCATATTTTTTTCAGCAGCACTGGGTCAAATATGATTGACCCTGATGACCTCTCCTCTCCCTCGTATCTAATGATTGACCCTGTTGACCTCTCCTCTCCCTCATATCTAATGATTGACCCTGTTGACCTCTCCTCTCCCTCATATCTAATGATTGACTGTTGACCTCTCCTCTCCCTCATATCTAATGATTGACCCTGTAGACCTCTCCTCTCCCTCATATATACATAACTTTATATTTTATTGAACGTTATCGATATCGTCCTGAATGAAATACTGCTCGCTGGACGTTAAACAATAATCAATCAATCAATCAATCAATCAACCAGAATATCTAGTCTATTGTTTTGTATGTCTAAGGGACCGACCATTTAACTTGAAAGGGGGGGGGGGGGGGGGGGGGGGGGCTATGGTTTTTTGTTTCATTCAGAATTTTTTTTTCGAACAACACGAGAGTTAGAATATTTATTTTTTTTGTCACGCTGAGCGCGAAATTTGTTTCCAGAATTCAATATTTGGTTATATGTCAAAAACTCTGAATCAGATTATTTTTTTTTCCTCCACCAACATCAGAATATTTTTTTCAGCAACATTGGG
The DNA here is from genome assembly GCA_963680875.1 of Bathymodiolus brooksi. Lineage (NCBI taxonomy): Eukaryota > Metazoa > Mollusca > Bivalvia > Mytilida > Modiolidae > Bathymodiolus > Bathymodiolus brooksi. The sequence goes on from OY804584.1 coordinate 99,449,197, forward strand.
AATCAGAATATTTTTTTAGAAAAAAACCATAACCCCCCTCCCCCCCTCCTCCTTCAAGTTAAATGGTCGTTCCCTAAATACGCGTCATATTTTAATGATCTACATATAACATTTGTTATTTATATTTTCACCTTGTAACAAAACTGATCCTGGTTGCGCACCAAAAAGTGTTCTATCCTACTTCAACGAAATATATATAAATATAGATATGTTGTAATATTCTTAAAGTTTGTTAAAAGCTAAGTCTCATTTTTTGTGGAATAAAAATAAAATGTTAATATTCCTCACCTTTTTTGTAGAGAGTTACTACTATTAGTTCTAGCGATATTTACTTATTTCTCATCACGTGATTATTTTGTGTTTATGGATATTTCCGGAAAATCGAAACTGAAAGTAGATATAATGTAATGGGTATTTTTAACCTGCTTCCTTTAGTTAGTAGATTTTGTGCTATCTTTAGTTTTATGTGTAGTGCTTTGTAGATCGTTGTTCGTCCGTTGTTTGTCTTTATTCTTTTCACCATTTTGTTGTCTGTCCTTCGATTTACAGCTTCTGATTGCCCCTTTAGGGACCGACCATTTAACTTGAAAGGGGGGGGGGGGGGGGGGGGGGGAGGGGGGGGTTATGGTTATTTTGTTTCGGTCAAAATTTTTTTTTCGAACAACACAAGAGTTAGAATTTTTTTTTTTGTCGGGCTAAGCGAGAATTTTTTTCACAGAATTTAACATTAGGTTATATGACAAAAACTCTGAATCAGATTATTTTTTTTTTCCTCCACCAAAATCAGAATATTTTTTTCAACAACATTGGGAATCAGAATATTCTTTTAGAAAAAAAAACATAACCCCCCCCACACACCCTTCAAGTTAAATGGTCGGTCCCTTTGTATCTTCAAACCTTTCTTGTAGCATTGTCAATGTTCTCTTTATTTTGGTATTTTCTGTACTGCTACAATTTACTATTTTTGTAGTGTACCCTATTTATTGGTATTTTGTGCTGCACTGTTCCCTCAAACTGATAATGTGTTGTTTTGTTCCCTCTTATAAGTATCTTTTTTACTGTTTTCTATGATTGATAATATATTTGTACTGATCCCTTGAATATGAAGGGGAGGACAGGGGGAAGGGAGACAGGTAGAAAGGCGTGGGAGAAAGGAGAGAAAGGGTGGGAGAAAAGAGAGAAAGGAGATGAAAGGGTGGGAGAAAAGAGAGAAAGGAGAGAAAGGGTGGGAGAAAAGAGAGAAAGGAGAGAAAGGGTGGGAGAAAAGAGAGAAAGGAGAGAAAGGGTGGGAGAAAAGAGAGAAAGGAGAGAAAGGGTGGGAGAAAAGAGAGAAAGGAGAGAAAGGGTGGGAGAAAAGAGAGAAAGGAGATGAAAGGGTGGGAGAAAAGAGAGAAAGGAGAGAAAGGGTGGGAGAAAAGAGAGAAAGGAGATGAAAGGGTGGGAGAAAAGAGAGAAAGGAGAGAAAGGGTGGGAGAAAAGAGAGAAAGGAGAGAAAGGGTGGGAGAAAAGAGAGAAAGGAGATGAAAGGAGAAAATGAGGAAACAAAGAAGACTAGATCGTTTTCCCCCAAAAATGGTCTAAAATGACAGAAAGGTAATGAAACATTATCATTTAATCGAATACATTAGGGAACGACCATTTAACTTGAAGAGGGGGGGTTATGGGTTTTTTCTAAAAAAATATTCTGATTCCCAATGTTGCTGAAAAAAATATTCTGATTTTGGTGGAGGAAAAAAAAAATAATCTGATTCAGAGTTTTTGACGCATAACCTAATGATAAATTCTGGAAAAAAATTTCGCGCTTTGCGCGACAAAAAAAAAATATTTTAACTCTTGATGTCCGAAAAAAAATTTCTGAACGAAACAAAAAGCCATAACCCCCCCTTTCAAGTTAAATGGTCGGTCCCTAAACTTAATTCACGAGAAAGATGAAACTGATAACATTAATGATCAATAATCAACAAGACGTTCCGATAGATGAAATGCGTTTTTGATTTCACGTTTCGAATTCGTTATTTATAAATTTAGCGTTCAACGTTTACGATTTCCGGTTTTCGATCATGCAAACCATCAGTGCAGGCGTGCATATATTTGGACGTTTGCAAGGAAAGGCTGTGGACAACCACTTTATTTATTTAGAGATATCTCCTGAACAAGATTTTACCACTTTTTTGAAAGAATTGAAAGTAAACAACGGTTTTCACGAAAGATGTAGAAAATTTGGTATTTCCCACTTCGATACCGAGTTATCAATTCTAGAAAAGAAAGAAAGAAAACTGGTTGTTATTAACAACAATACCCCATGGAAACATGCAGTTAAACTGCTTCTAAAAGAAGAAGCCCAGCTTCATGGAGATTAATTTTCCGGTGGGAGAAAGGAGAAGAGGGGTGGGAGAAAGGAGAAGAGGGTGGGAGAAAGGAGGAGAGGGGTGGGAGAAAGAAGAAGACTACCCCCTGCCCCCCCTCTGAATATGGCGAGTTGCGTGATTGCATTTTAACTCAAAATGAGCAATTTGTCAGGTTTTTATTCTACGAGATGATGTCGATGTCCACATTGTAAGAGATCAACAGCTTAATTTGATTTGTATTATGTTAGCTCACTAAAACAACAGTTCACTGGTAGACATGTCGCTCCATTCGGATACACTCTCCTGATTCCGAGACAACCAGTGATTGTTTTTCCTCCATATACATATTTAATGCTACCTGCGTAGTGGAGAAGCAGCAAATACCAATTTTATAATCTTTGTTTTTGCTCACCCAGGGCTCACGATCTACTGTACACGACGCGAGCACCCCAAGTATTAGTGTCGATGCGATCTGTCGAAACTGAGTCAATATATGGCGTTTTTAGTGAGGTTCGTATTACTCGATCTTTAGTTTTATGTGTATGTTTTGTAGATCGTTGTTTGTCCTTTTGTAATTTTTCTTTTGGTCAATGTGTTGTCCGTTCTTCTTCGATTTACGGATTCTGATTACGGTTTCAGGTCGATTCAGCCCAAGTCATTCCGGCCCCAATTCGATCCGCCCTAAATTAAATGTCGATTCGGCCCCATTTGAAATTAAATACTTTTGAACTGAAATACAAGTGTTTATCATTTCAAAATGTTTTTGATCGAATTTAATTTTTTAAATTCAAACATTAGAATTTTTTGTGTGTAATCAAGAAATCAATGTACTCGTTATCTTTGATTGTACTTTAAATTAAGCCTCACTCAAGCTAATTTCATTGTTTGATATCGCCAATTAATTTGAACAATTTATAAAATCAATTTAAGTGTAGTAAAAACATACAAGAACTCAAAACCCAAACTAATTTTAGGGTGTTAGAAATTTGAAAGTCTTTGTTCCGCCGTGCTGTGGCTATAAAAAAGGAACTATGCCTATTGCTTTCATTCATTCCTTCCATGATGTCTTACCCATGTGTAGTGTGTTCCAGATCTGTCAGACCGTGACAGCAAGCTCTAGAGTGTGACTCCTGTGGAAACTAGTTATCTCCCGCTTATCATTCGGAACACACTTTCTGTTTGACATTCAGGTTTGCTAGTTTCTAATAGGGCCGAATCGACTTGGGGCCGAAATGGTTTGGGGCCGGATCAACCTGATACCCTTTGGTATCTTCAAACTCTTCGTATACATAATTGGTAGTTTTCTTTTATTGTATCTTTAATTTTTGTACTGTTCTCCTTAATTAGTATTTTATGTACTGTTATTATTTGTTTGTAGTTTTCCTTCTATATTAGTATTTTCTGTACTGTTATTATTTGTTTGTAGTTTTCCCTCTATATTAGTATTTTCTGTACTGTTATTATTGGTTTGTAGTTTTCCCTCTATATTAGTATTTTCTGTACTGTTATTATTTGTTTGTAGTTTTTCCTCTATATTAGTATTTTGTGTACTGTTATTATTTGTTTGTAGTTTTCCCTCTATAGTAGTATTTTCTGTACTGTTATTATTTGTTTGTAGTTTTCCCTCTATATTAGTATTTTATGTACTGTTATTAATTGTTTGTAGTTTTCCCTCTATATTAGTATTTTGTGTACTGTTATTATTTGTTTGTAGTTTTCCCTCTATATTAGTATTTTCTGTACTGTTATTATTTGTTTGTAGTTTTCCCTCTATATTAGTATTTTCTGTACTGTTATTATTTGTTTGTAGTTTTCCACTCTATATTAGTGTTTTCTGTACTGTTATTATTTGTTTGTAGTTTTCCCTCTATATTAGTATTTTCTGTACTGTTATTATTTGTTTGTAGTTTTCCCTCTATATTAGTATTTTGTGTACTGTTATTATTTGTTTGTAGTTTTCCCTCTATATTAGTATTTTCTGTACTGTTATTATTTGTTTGTAGTTTTCCACTCTATATTAGTATTTTCTGTACTGTTATTATTTGGTTGTAGTTTTCCCTCTATATTAGCATTGTCTGTACTGTTATTATTTGTTTGTAGTTTTCCCTCTATATTAGTATTTTCTGTACTGTTATTATTTGTTTGTAGTTTTCCCTCTATATTAGTATTTTCTGTACTGTTATTATTTGTTTGTAGTTTTCCCTCTATATTAGTATTTTCTGTACTGTTATTATTTGTTTGTAGTTTTCCCTCTATATTAGTATTTTATGTACTGTTATTATTTGTTTGTAGTTTTTCCTCTATATTAGTATTTTCTGTACTGTTATTATTTGTTTGTAGTTTTCCACTCTATATTAGTATTTTCTGTACTGTTATTATTTGTTTGTAGTTTTTCCTCTATATTAGTATTTTGTGTACTGTTATTATTTGTTTGTAGTTTTCCACTCTATATTAGTATTTTGTGTACTGTTATTATTTGTTTGTAGTTTTTCCTCTATATTAGTATTTTGTGTACTGCTATTATTTGTTTGTAGTTTTCCCTCTATATTAGTATATTCTGTACTGTTATTATTTGTTTGTAGTTTTCCACTCTATATTAGTATTTTCTGTACTGTTATTATTTGGTTGTAGTTTTCCCTCTATATTAGCATTGTCTGTACTGTTATTATTTATTTGTAGTTTTCCCTCTATATTAGTATTTTGTGTACTGTTATTATTTGTTTGTAGTTTTCCCTCTATATTAGTATTTTGTGTACTGTTATTATTTGTTTGTAGTTTTCCTTCTATATTAGTATTTTCTGTACTGTTATTATTTGTTTGTAGTTTTCCATCTATATTAGTATTTTATGTACTGTTATTATTTGTTTGTAGTTTTCCACTCTATATTAGTATTTTGTGTACTGTTATTATTTGTTTGTAGTTTTCCCTCTATATTAGTATATTCTGTACTGTTATTATTTGTTTGTAGTTTTCCCTCTATAGTAGTATTTTGTGTACTGTTATTATTTGTTTGTAGTTTTTCCTCTATAGTAGTATTTTGTGTACTGTTATTATTTGTTTGTAGTTTTTCCTCTATAGTAGTATTTTATGTACTGTTATTATTTGTTTGTAGTTTTTCCTCTATATTAGTATTTTGTGTACTGTTATTATTTGTTTGTAGTTTTCCCTCTATATTAGTATTTTATGTACTGTTATTATTTGTTTGTAGTTTTTCCTCTATATTAGTATTTTCTGTACTGTTATTATTTGTTTGTAGTTTTCCACTCTATATTAGTATTTTCTGTACTGTTATTATTTGTTTGTAGTTTTTCCTCTATATTAGTATTTTGTGTACTGTTATTATTTGTTTGTAGTTTTCCACTCTATATTAGTATTTTGTGTACTGTTATTATTTGTTTGTAGTTTTTCCTCTATATTAGTATTTTGTGTACTGCTATTATTTGTTTGTAGTTTTCCCTCTATATTAGTATATTCTGTACTGTTATTATTTGTTTGTAGTTTTCCACTCTATATTAGTATTTTCTGTACTGTTATTATTTGGTTGTAGTTTTCCCTCTATATTAGCATTGTCTGTACTGTTATTATTTGTTTGTAGTTTTCCACTCTATATTAGTATTTTGTGTACTGTTATTATTTGTTTGTAGTTTTCCCTCTATATTAGTATTTTGTGTACTGTTATTATTTGTTTGTAGTTTTCCTTCTATATTAGTATTTTCTGTACTGTTATTATTTGTTTGTAGTTTTCCCTCTATATTAGTATTTTATGTACTGTTATTATTTGTTTGTAGTTTTCCACTCTATATTAGTATTTTGTGTATTGTTATTATTTGTTTGTAGTTTTCCTTCTATATTAGTATTTTCTGTACTGTTATTATTTGTTTGTAGTTTTCCCTCTATATTAGTATTTTATGTACTGTTATTATTTGTTTGTAGTTTTCCCTCTATATTAGTATTTTCTGTACTGTTATTATTTGTTTGTAGTTTTCCCTCTATATTAGTATTTTATGTACTGTTATTATTTGTTTGTAGTTTTTCCTCTATATTAGTATTTTCTGTACTGTTATTATTTGTTTGTAGTTTTCCACTCTATATTAGTATTTTCTGTACTGTTATTATTTGTTTGTAGTTTTTCCTCTATATTAGTATTTTGTGTACTGTTATTATTTGTTTGTAGTTTTCCACTCTATATTAGTATTTTGTGTACTGTTATTATTTGTTTGTAGTTTTTCCTCTATATTAGTATTTTGTGTACTGCTATTATTTGTTTGTAGTTTTCCCTCTATATTAGTATATTCTGTACTGTTATTATTTGTTTGTAGTTTTCCACTCTATATTAGTATTTTCTGTACTGTTATTATTTGGTTGTAGTTTTCCCTCTATATTAGCATTGTCTGTACTGTTATTATTTGTTTGTAGTTTTCCACTCTATATTAGTATTTTGTGTACTGTTATTATTTGTTTGTAGTTTTCCCTCTATATTAGTATTTTGTGTACTGTTATTATTTGTTTGTAGTTTTCCTTCTATATTAGTATTTTCTGTACTGTTATTATTTGTTTGTAGTTTTCCCTCTATATTAGTATTTTATGTACTGTTATTATTTGTTTGTAGTTTTCCACTCTATATTAGTATTTTGTGTACTGTTATTATTTGTTTGTAGTTTTCCCTCTATATTAGTATATTCTGTACTGTTATTATTTGTTTGTAGTTTTCCCTCTATAGTAGTATTTTGTGTACTGTTATTATTTGTTTGTAGTTTTTCCTCTATATTAGTATTTTGTGTACTGTTATTATTTGTTTGTAGTTTTCCCTCTATAGTAGTATTTTATGTACTGTTATTATTTGTTTGTAGTTTTTCCTCTATATTAGTATTTTGTGTACTGTTATTATTTGTTTGTAGTTTTCCCTCTATATTAGTATTTTATGTACTGTTATTATTTGTTTGTAGTTTTTCCTCTATATTAGTATTTTCTGTACTGTTATTATTTGTTTGTAGTTTTCCACTCTATATTAGTATTTTCTGTACTGTTATTATTTGTTTGTAGTTTTTCCTCTATATTAGTATTTTGTGTACTGTTATTATTTGTTTGTAGTTTTCCACTCTATATTAGTATTTTGTGTACTGTTATTATTTGTTTGTAGTTTTTCCTCTATATTAGTATTTTGTGTACTGCTATTATTTGTTTGTAGTTTTCCCTCTATATTAGTATATTCTGTACTGTTATTATTTGTTTGTAGTTTTCCACTCTATATTAGTATTTTCTGTACTGTTATTATTTGGTTGTAGTTTTCCCTCTATATTAGCATTGTCTGTACTGTTATTATTTGTTTGTAGTTTTCCACTCTATATTAGTATTTTGTGTACTGTTATTATTTGTTTGTAGTTTTCCCTCTATATTAGTATTTTGTGTACTGTTATTATTTGTTTGTAGTTTTCCTTCTATATTAGTATTTTCTGTACTGTTATTATTTGTTTGTAGTTTTCCCTCTATATTAGTATTTTATGTACTGTTATTATTTGTTTGTAGTTTTCCACTCTATATTAGTATTTTGTGTATTGTTATTATTTGTTTGTAGTTTTCCTTCTATATTAGTATTTTCTGTACTGTTATTATTTGTTTGTAGTTTTCCCTCTATATTAGTATTTTATGTACTGTTATTATTTGTTTGTAGTTTTCCACTCTATATTAGTATTTTGTGTACTGTTATTATTTGTTTGTAGTTTTCCCTCTATATTAGTATTTTCTGTACTGTTATTATTTGTTTGTAGTTTTCCCTCTATATTAGTATTTTCTGTACTGTTATTATTTGTTTGTAGTTTTCCACTCTATATTAGTATTTTCTGTACTGTTATTATTTGTTTGTAGTTTTCCACTCTATATTAGTATTTTCTGTACTGTTATTATTTGTTTGTAGTTTTCCCTCTATATTAGTATTTTATGTACTGTTATTATTTGTTTGTAGTTTTCCCTCTATATTAGTATTTTGTGTACTGTTATTATTTGTTTGTAGTTTTCCCTCTATATTAGTATTTTGTGTACTGTTATTATTTGCTTGTAGTTTTCCCTCTATATTAGTATTTTGTGTACTGTTAGTATTTGTTTGTAGTTTTCCACTCTATATTAGTATTTTCTGTACTGTTATTATTTGTTTGTAATTTTCCCTCTATATTAGTATTTTCTGTACTGTTATTAATTGTTTGTAGTTTTCCCTCTATATTAGTATTTTATGTACTGTTATTATTTGTTTGTAGTTTTTCCTCTATAGTAGTATTTTGTGTACTGTTATTATTTGTTTGTAGTTTTTCCTCTATATTAGTATTTTGTGTACTGTTATTATTTGTTTGTAGTTTTCCCTCTATATTAGTATTTTGTGTACTGTTATTATTTGTTTGTAGTTTTTCCTCTATAGTAGTATTTTATGTACTGTTATTATTTGTTTGTAGTTTTTCCTCTATATTAGTATTTTGTGTACTGTTATTATTTGTTTGTAGTTTTTCCTCTATAGTAGTATTTTCTGTACTGTTATTATTTGTTTGTAGTTTTCCCTCTATATTAGTATTTTCTGTACTGTTATTATTTGTTTGTAGTTTTCCCTCTATAGTAGTATTTTATGTACTGTTATTATTTGTTTGTAGTTTTCCCTCTATAGTAGTATTTGGTGTACTGTTATTATTTGTTTGTAGTTTTTCCTCTATAGTAGTATTTTCTGTACTGTTATTATTTGTTTGTAGTTTTCCCTCTATAGTAGTATTTTATGTACTGTTATTATTTGTTTGTAGTTTTCCCTCTATAGTAGTATTTGGTGTACTGTTATTATTTGTTTGTAGTTTTCCCTCTATATTAGTATTTTCTGTACTGTTATTATTTGTTTGTAGTTTTCCCTCTATAGTAGTATTTTATGTACTGTTATTATTTGTTTGTAGTTTTCCCTCTATAGTAGTATTTTATGTACTGTTATTATTTGTTTGTAGTTTTTCCTCTATAGTAGTATTTTGTGTACTGTTATTATTTGTTTGTAGTTTTTCCTCTATATTAGTATTTTGTGTACTGTTATTATTTGTTTGTAGTTTTCCCTCTATATTAGTATTTTGTGTACTGTTATTATTTGTTTGTAGTTTTTCCTCTATAGTAGTATTTTATGTACTGTTATTATTTGTTTGTAGTTTTTCCTCTATATTAGTATTTTGTGTACTGTTATTATTTGTTTGTAGTTTTTCCTCTATAGTAGTATTTTCTGTACTGTTATTATTTGTTTGTAGTTTTCCCTCTATATTAGTATTTTCTGTACTGTTATTATTTGTTTGTAGTTTTCCCTCTATAGTAGTATTTTATGTACTGTTATTATTTGTTTGTAGTTTTCCCTCTATAGTAGTATTTGGTGTACTGTTATTATTTGTTTGTAGTTTCCCCTCTATATTAGTATTTTCTGTACTGTTATTATTTGTTTGTAGTTTTCCCTCTATATTAGTATTTTGTGTACTGTTATTATTTGTTTGTAGTTTCCCCTCTATATTAGTATTTTCTGTACTGTTATTATTTGTTTGTAGTTTTCCCTCTATATTAGTATTTTCTGTACTGTTATTATTTGTTTGTAGTTTTCCCTCTATATTAGTATTTTCTGTACTGTTATTATTTGTTTGTAGTTTTCCCTCTATATTAGTATTTTGTGTACTGTTATTATTTGTTTGTAGTTTTCCCTCTATATTAGTATTTTCTGTACTGTTATTATTTGTTTGTAGTTTTCCACTCTATATTAGTATTTTCTGTACTGTTATTATTTGTTTGTAGTTTTCCCTCTATAGTAGTATTTTGTGTACTGTTATTATTTGTTTGTAGTTTTCCCTCTATATTAGTATTTTCTGTACTGTTATTATTTGTTTGTAGTTTTCCCTCTATATTAGTATTTTCTGTACTGTTATTATTGGTTTGTAGTTTTCCCTCTATATTAGTATTTTGTGTACTGTTATTATTTGTTTGTAGTTTTCCCTTTATATTAGTATTTGCTGTACTGTTATTATTTGTTTGTAGTTTTCCCTCTATATTAGTATTTTCTGTACTGTTATTATTTGTTTGTAGTTTTCCCTCTATAGTAGTATTTTGTGTACTGTTATTATTTGTTTGTAGTTTTCCCTCTATAGTAGTATTTTCTGTACTGTTATTATTTGTTTGTAGTTTTCCCTCTATAGTAGTATTTTCTGTACTGTTATTATTTGTTTGTAGTTTTCCCTCTATATTAGTATTTTCTGTACTGTTATTAATTGTTTCTTGTTTTCCCTCTATATTAGTATTTTCTGTACTGTTATTATTTGTTTGTAGTTTTCCCTCTATATTAGTATTTTCTGTACTGTTATTATTTGTTTGTAGTTTTCCCTCTATATTAGTATTTTGTGTACTGTTATTATTTGTTTGTAGTTTTCCCTCTATATTAGTATTTTCTGTACTGTTATTATTTGTTTGTAGTTTTCCACTCTATATTAGTATTTTCTGTACTGTTATTATTTGGTTGTAGTTTTCCCTCTATATTAGCATTGTCTGTACTGTTATTATTTGTTTGTAGTTTTCCCTCTATATTAGTATTTTCTGTACTGTTATTATTTGTTTGTAGTTTTCCCTCTATATTAGTATTTTGTGTACTGTTATTATTTGTTTGTAGTTTTCCCTCTATATTAGTATTTTCTGTACTGTTATTATTTGTTTGTAGTTTTCCACTCTATATTAGTATTTTCTGTACTGTTATTATTTGTTTGTAGTTTTCCCTCTATATTAGCATTGTCTGTACTGTTATTATTTGTTTGTAGTTTTCCCTCTATATTAGTATTTTCTGTACTGTTATTATTTGTTTGTAGTTTTCCCTCTATATTAGTATTTTCTGTACTGTTATTATTTGTTTGTAGTTTTCCCTCTATATTAGTATTTTCTGTACTGTTATTATTTGTTTGTAGTTTTCCACTCTATATTAGTGTTTTCTGTACTGTTATTATTTGTTTGTAGTTTTCCCTCTATATTAGTATTTTCTGTACTGTTATTATTTGTTTGTAGTTTTCCCTCTATATTAGTATTTTGTGTACTGTTATTATTTGTTTGTAGTTTTCCCTCTATATTAGTATTTTCTGTACTGTTATTATTTGTTTGTAGTTTTCCACTCTATATTAGTATTTTCTGTACTGTTATTATTTGTTTGTAGTTTTCCCTCTATATTAGCATTGTCTGTACTGTTATTATTTGTTTGTAGTTTTCCCTCTATATTAGTATTTTCTGTACTGTTATTATTTGTTTGTAGTTTTCCCTCTATATTAGTATTTTCTGTACTGTTATTATTTGTTTGTAGTTTTCCCTCTATATTAGTATTTTCTGTACTGTTATTATTTGTTTGTAGTTTTCCCCTCTATATTAGTATTTTCTGTACTGTTATTATTTGTTTGTAGTTTTCCACTCTATATTAGTATTTTCTGTACTGTTATTATTTGTTTGTAGTTTTCCACTCTATATTAGTATTTTCTGTACTGTTATTATTTGTTTGTAGTTTTCCCTCTATATTAGTATTTTCTGTACTGTTATTATTTGTTTGTAGTTTTCCACTCTATATTAGTATTTTATGTACTGTTATTATTTGTTTGTAGTTTTTCCTCTATATTAGTATTTTCTGTACTGTTATTATTTGTTTGTAGTTTTCCACTCTATATTAGTATTTTCTGTACTGTTATTATTTGTTTGTAGTTTTTCCTCTATATTAGTATTTTGTGTACTGTTATTATTTGTTTGTAGTTTTCCACTCTATATTAGTATTTTCTGTACTGTTATTATTTGTTTGTAGTTTTTCCTCTATATTAGTATTTTGTGTACTGCTATTATTTGTTTGTAGTTTTCCCTCTATATTAGTATATTCTGTACTGTTATTATTTGTTTGTAGTTTTCCACTCTATATTAGTATTTTCTGTACTGTTATTATTTGTTTGTAGTTTTCCCTCTATATTAGTATTTTCTGTACTGTTATTATTTGTTTGTAGTTTTCCCTCTATATTAGTATTTTGTGTACTGTTATTATTTGTTTGTAGTTTTTCACTCTATATTAGTATTTTGTGTACTGTTATTATTTGTTTGTAGTTTTTCCTCTATATTAGTATTTTGTGTACTGTTATTATTTGTTTGTAGTTTTCCACTCTATATTAGTATTTTGTGTACTGTTATTATTTGTTTGTAGTTTTTCCTCTATATTAGTATTTTGTGTACTGTTATTATTTGTTTGTAGTTTTCCCTCTATATTAGTATTTTCTGTACTGTTATTATTTGTTTGTAGTTTTCCACTCTATATTAGTATTTTCTGTACTGTTATTATTTGTTTGTAGTTTTCCCTCTATATTAGTATTTTCTGTACTGTTATTATTTGTTTGTAGTTTTCCCTCTATATTAGTATTTTGTGTACTGTTATTATTTGTTTGTAGTTTTCCACTCTATATTAGTATTTTCTGTACTGTTATTATTTGTTTGTAGTTTTTCCTCTATATTAGTATTTTGTGTACTGTTATTATTTGTTTGTAGTTTTCCACTCTATATTAGTATTTTCTGTACTGTTATTATTTGTTTGTAGTTTTCCCTCTATATTAGTATTTTCTGTACTGGTATTATTTGTTTGTAGTTTTCCCTCTATATTAGTATTTTCTGTACTGTTATTATTTGTTTGTAGTTTTCCCCTCTATATTAGTATTTTATGTACTGTTATTATTTGTTTGTAGTTTTTCCTCTATATTAGTATTTTGTGTACTGTTATTATTTGTTTGTAGTTTCCCCTCTATATTAGTATTTTGTGTACTGTTATTATTTGTTTGTAGTTTTCCCTCTATATTAGTATTTTGTGTACTGTTATTATTTGTTTGTAGTTTTCCCTCTATATTAGTATTTTGTATACTGTTATTATTTGTTTGTAGTTTTCCCTCTATATTAGTATTTTCTGTACTGTTATTATTTGTTTGTAGTTTTCCCTCTATAGTAGTATTTTCTGTACTGTTATTATTTGTTTGTAGTTTTCCCTCTATATTAGTATTTTCTGTACTGTTATTAATTGTTTGTAGTTTTCCCTCTATATTAGTATTTTCTGTACTGTTATTAATTGTTTTTAGTTTTCCCTCTATATTAGTATTTTCTGTACTGTTATTATTTGTTTGTAGTTTTCCCTCTATAGTAGTATTTTGTGTACTGTTATTATTTGTTTGTAGTTTTCCCTCTATATTAGTATTTTGTGTACTGTTATTATTTGTTTGTAGTTTTCCCTCTATATTAGTATTTTCTGTACTGTTATTATTTGTTTGTAGTTTTCCCTCTATAGTAGTATTTTCTGTACTGTTATTATTTGTTTGTAGTTTTCCCTCTATAGTAGTATTTTCTGTACTGTTATTATTTGTTTGTAGTTTTCCCTCTATATTAGTATTTTCTGTACTGTTATTAATTGTTTGTAGTTTTCCCTCTATATTAGTATTTTCTGTACTGTTATTAATTGTTTTTAGTTTTCCCTCTATATTAGTATTTTCTGTACTGTTATTATTTGTTTGTAGTTTTCCCTCTATAGTAGTATTTTGTGTACTGTTATTATTTGTTTGTAGTTTTCCCTCTATATTAGTATTTTGTGTACTGTTATTATTTGTTTGTAGTTTTCCCTCTATATTAGTATTTTGTGTACTGTTATTATTTGTTTGTAGTTTTCCCTCTATATTAGTATTTTCTGTACTGTTATTATTTGTTTGTAGTTTTCCCTTTATATTAGTATTTGCTGTACTGTTATTATTTGTTTGTAGTTTTCCCTCTATATTAGTATTTTCTGTACTGTTAGTATTTGTTTGTAGTTTTCCCTCTATATTAGTATTTTGTGTACTGTTATTATTTGTTTGTAGTTTTCCCTCTATATTAGTATTTTCTGTACGGTTATTATTTGTTTGTAGTTTTCCCTCTATAGTACTATTTTCTGTGCTGTTATTATTTGTTTGTAGTTTTCCCTCTATATTAGTATTTTCTGTACTGTTATTATTTGTTTGTAGTTTTCCCTCTATATTAGTATTTTCTGTACTGTTATTATTTGTTTGTAGTTTTCCCTCTATATTAGTATTTTCTGTACTGTTATTATTTGTTTGTAGTTTTCCCCTCTATATTAGTATTTTGTGTACTGTTATTATTTGTTTGTAGTTTTCCACTCTATATTAGTATTTTCTGTACTGTTATTATTTGTTTGCAGTTTTCCACTCTATATTAGTATTTTCTGTACTGTTATTATTTGTTTGTAGTTTTCCCTCTATATTAGTATTTTCTGTACTGTTATTATTTGTTTGTAGTTTTCCACTCTATATTAGTATTTTATGTACTGTTATTATTTGTTTGTAGTTTTTCCTCTATATTAGTATTTTCTGTACTGTTATTATTTGTTTGTAGTTTTCCACTCTATATTAGTATTTTCTGTACTGTTATTATTTGTTTGTAGTTTTTCCTCTATATTAGTATTTTGTGTACTGTTATTATTTGTTTGTAGTTTTCCACTCTATATTAGTATTTTCTGTACTGTTATTATTTGTTTGTAGTTTTTCCTCTATATTAGTATTTTGTGTACTGCTATTATTTGTTTGTAGTTTTCCCTCTATATTAGTATTTTCTGTACTGTTATTATTTGTTTGTAGTTTTCCACTCTATATTAGTATTTTCTGTACTGTTATTATTTGTTTGTAGTTTTCCCTCTATATTAGTATTTTCTGTACTGTTATTATTTGTTTGTAGTTTTCCCTCTATATTAGTATTTTGTGTACTGTTATTATTTGTTTGTAGTTTTTCACTCTATATTAGTATTTTGTGTACTGTTATTATTTGTTTGTAGTTTTTCCTCTATATTAGTATTTTGTGTACTGTTATTATTTGTTTGTAGTTTTCCACTCTATATTAGTATTTTGTGTACTGTTATTATTTGTTTGTAGTTTTTCCTCTATATTAGTATTTTGTGTACTGTTATTATTTGTTTGTAGTTTTCCCTCTATATTAGTATTTTCTGTACTGTTATTATTTGTTTGTAGTTTTCCCTCTATATTAGTATTTTGTGTACTGTTATTATTTGTTTGTAGTTTTCCACTCTATATTAGTATTTTCTGTACTGTTATTATTTGTTTGTAGTTTTCCACTCTATATTAGTATTTTCTGTACTGTTATTATTTGTTTGTAGTTTTCCCTCTATATTAGTATTTTCTGTACTGTTATTATTTGTTTGTAGTTTTCCACTCTATATTAGTATTTTGTGTACTGTTATTATTTGTTTGTAGTTTTCCCTCTATAGTAGTATTTTCTGTACTGTTATTATTTGTTTGTAGTTTTCCCTCTATAGTAGTATTTTGTGTACTGTTATTATTTGTTTGTAGTTTTTCCTCTATATTAGTATTTTGTGTACTGTTATTATTTGTTTGTAGTTTTCCACTCTATATTAGTATTTTCTGTACTGTTATTATTTGTTTGTAGTTTTCCACTCTATATTAGTATTTTCTGTACTGTTATTATTTGTTTGTAGTTTTCCCTCTATATTAGTATTTTGTGTACTGTTATTATTTGTTTGTAGTTTTCCACTCTATATTAGTATTTTCTGTACTGTTATTATTTGTTTGTAGTTTTTCCTCTATATTAGTATTTTGTGTACTGTTATTATTTGTTTGTAGTTTTCCACTCTATATTAGTATTTTCTGTACTGTTATTATTTGTTTGTAGTTTTCCTTCTATATTAGTATTTTCTGTACTGTTATTATTTGTTTGTAGTTTTCCCTCTATATTAGTATTTTCTGTACTGGTATTATTTGTTTGTAGTTTTCCCTCTATATTAGTATTTTCTGTACTGTTATTATTTGTTTGTAGTTTTCCCCTCTATATTAGTATTTTATGTACTGTTATTATTTGTTTGTAGTTTTTCCTCTATATTAGTATTTTGTGTACTGTTATTATTTGTTTGTAGTTTCCCCTCTATATTAGTATTTTGTGTACTGTTATTATTTGTTTGTAGTTTTCCCTCTATATTAGTATTTTGTGTACTGTTATTATTTGTTTGTAGTTTTCCCTCTATATTAGTATTTTGTATACTGTTATTATTTGTTTGTAGTTTTCCCTCTATATTAGTATTTTCTGTACTGTTATTATTTGTTTGTAGTTTTCCCTCTATAGTAGTATTTTCTGTACTGTTATTATTTGTTTGTAGTTTTCCCTCTATATTAGTATTTTCTGTACTGTTATTAATTGTTTGTAGTTTTCCCTCTATATTAGTATTTTCTGTACTGTTATTAATTGTTTTTAGTTTTCCCTCTATATTAGTATTTTCTGTACTGTTATTATTTGTTTGTAGTTTTCCCTCTATAGTAGTATTTTGTGTACTGTTATTATTTGTTTGTAGTTTTCCCTCTATATTAGTATTTTGTGTACTGTTATTATTTGTTTGTAGTTTTCCCTCTATATTAGTATTTTCTGTACTGTTATTATTTGTTTGTAGTTTTCCCTCTATATTAGTATTTTCTGTACTGTTATTATTTGTTTGTAGTTTTCCCTCTATAGTAGTATTTTGTGTACTGTTATTATTTGTTTGTAGTTTTCCCTCTATATTAGTATTTTCTGTACTGTTATTATTTGTTTGTAGTTTTCCCTTTATATTAGTATTTGCTGTACTGTTATTATTTGTTTGTAGTTTTCCCTCTATATTAGTATTTTCTGTACTGTTAGTATTTGTTTGTAGTTTTCCCTCTATAGTAGTATTTTGTGTACTGTTATTATTTGTTTGTAGTTTTCCCTCTATATTAGTATTTTCTGTACTGGTATTATTTGTTTGTAGTTTTTCCTCTATAGTAGTATTTTGTGTACTGTTATTATTTGTTTGTAGTTTTCCCTCTATATTAGTATTTTCTGTACGGTTATTATTTGTTTGTAGTTTTCCCTCTATAGTACTATTTTCTGTGCTGTTATTATTTGTTTGTAGTTTTCCCTCTATATTAGTATTTTCTGTACTGTTATTATTTGTTTGTAGTTTTCCCTCTATATTAGTATTTTCTGTACTGTTATTATTTGTTTGTAGTTTTCCCTCTATATTAGTATTTTCTGTACTGTTATTATTTGTTTGTAGTTTTCCCCTCTATATTAGTATTTTGTGCACTGTTATTATTTGTTTGTAGTTTTCCACTCTATATTAGTATTTTCTGTACTGTTATTATTTGTTTGTAGTTTTCCACTCTATATTAGTATTTTCTGTACTGTTATTATTTGTTTGTAGTTTTCCCTCTATATTAGTATTTTCTGTACTGTTATTATTTGTTTGTAGTTTTCCACTCTATATTAGTATTTTATGTACTGTTATTATTTGTTTGTAGTTTTTCCTCTATATTAGTATTTTCTGTACTGTTATTATTTGTTTGTAGTTTTCCACTCTATATTAGTGTTTTCTGTACTGTTATTATTTGTTTGTAGTTTTTCCTCTATATTAGTATTTTGTGTACTGTTATTATTTGTTTGTAGTTTTCCACTCTATATTAGTATTTTCTGTACTGTTATTATTTGTTTGTAGTTTTTCCTCTATATTAGTATTTTGTGTACTGCTATTATTTGTTTGTAGTTTTCCACTCTATATTAGTATTTTCTGTACTGTTATTATTTGTTTGTAGTTTTCCCTCTATATTAGTATTTTCTGTACTGTTATTATTTGTTTGTAGTTTTCCCTCTATATTAGTATTTTGTGTACTGTTATTATTTGTTTGTAGTTTTCCACTCTATATTAGTATTTTTTGTACTGTTATTATTTGTTTGTAGTTTTTCCTCTATATTAGTATTTTGTGTACTGTTATTATTTGTTTGTAGTTTTCCACTCTATATTAGTATTTTCTGTACTGTTATTATTTCTTTGTAGTTTTTCCTCTATATTAGTATTTTGTGTACTGTTATTATTTGTTTGTAGTTTTTCCTCTATATTAGTATTTTCTGTACTGTTATTATTTGTTTGTAGTTTTCCACTCTATATTAGTATTTTCTGTACTGTTATTATTTGTTTGTAGTTTTCCCTCTATATTAGTATTTTCTGTACTGTTATTATTTGTTTGTAGTTTTCCCTCTATATTAGTATTTTGTGTACTGTTATTATTTGTTTGTAGTTTTCCACTCTATATTAGTATTTTCTGTACTGTTATTATTTGTTTGTAGATTTTCCTCTATATTAGTATTTTGTGTACTGTTATTATTTGTTTGTAGTTTTCCACTCTATATTAGTATTTTCTGTACTGTTATTATTTGTTTGTAGTTTTCCCTCTATATTAGTATTTTCTGTACTGTTATTATTTGTTTGTAGTTTTCCCTCTATATTAGTATTTTCTGTACTGTTATTATTTGTTTGTAGTTTTCCCCTCTATATTAGTATTTTATGTACTGTTATTATTTGTTTGTAGTTTTTCCTCTATATTAGTATTTTGTGTACTGTTATTATTTGTTTGTAGTTTTCCCTCTATATTAGTATTTTGTGTACTGTTATTATTTGTTTGTAGTTTTCCCTCTATATTAGTATTTTGTGTACTGTTATTATTTGTTTGTAGTTTTCCCTCTATATTAGTATTTTGTATACTGTTATTATTTGTTTGTAGTTTTCCCTCTATATTAGTATTTTCTGTACTGTTATTATTTGTTTGTAGTTTTCCCTCTATAGTAGTATTTTCTGTACTGTTATTATTTGTTTGTAGTTTTCCCTCTATATTAGTATTTTCTGTACTGTTATTAATTGTTTGTAGTTTTCCCTCTATATTAGTATTTTCTGTACTGTTATTAATTGTTTGTAGTTTTCCCTCTATATTAGTATTTTCTGTACTGTTATTATTTGTTTGTAGTTTTCCCTCTATAGTAGTATTTTGTGTACTGTTATTATTTGTTTGTAGTTTTCCCTCTATATTAGTATTTTGTGTACTGTTATTATTTGTTTGTAGTTTTCCCTCTATATTAGTATTTTGTGTACTGTTATTATTTGTTTGTAGTTTTCCCTCTATAGTAGTATTTTCTGTACTGTTATTATTTGTTTGTAGTTTTCCCTTTATATTAGTATTTGCTGTACTGTTATTATTTGTTTGTAGTTTTCCCTCTATATTAGTATTTTCTGTACTGTTAGTATTTGTTTGTAGTTTTCCCTCTATAGTAGTATTTTGTGTACTGTTATTATTTGTTTGTAGTTTTCCCTCTATATTAGTATTTTGTGTACTGTTATTATTTGTTTGTAGTTTTCCCTCTATATTAGTATTTTCTCTACGGTTATTATTTGTTTGTAGATTTCCCTCTATAGTAGTATTTTGTGTACTGTTATTATTTGTTTGTAGTTTTCCCTCTATAGTAGTATTTTCTGTACTGTTATTATTTGTTTGTAGTTTTCCCTCTATATTAGTATTTTCTGTACTGTTATTATTTGTTTGTAGTTTTCCCTCTATATTAGTATTTTCTGTACTGTTATTATTTGTTTGTAGTTTTCCCTCTATATTAGTATTTTCTGTATTGTTATTATTTGTTTGTAGTTTCCCCTCTATATTAGTATTTTCTGTACTGTTATTATTTGTTTGTAGTTTTTCCTCTATATTAGTATTTTCTGTACTGTTATTATTTGTTTGTAGTTTTCCCTCTATATTAGTATTTTCTGTACTGTTATTATTTGTTTGTAGTTTTCCCCTCTATATTAGTATTTTATGTACTGTTATTATTTGTTTGTAGTTTTTCCTCTATATTAGTATTTTCTGTACTGTTATTATTTGTTTGTAGTTTTCCCTCTATATTAGTATTTTCTGTACTGTTATTATTTGTTTGTAGTTTTCCCTCTATATTAGTATTTTCTGTACTGTTATTATTTGTTTGTAGTTTTCCCTCTATAGTAGTATTTTCTGTACTGTTATTATTTGTTTGTAGTTTTCCCTCTATAGTAGTATTTTCTGTACTGTTATTATTTGTTTGTAGTTTTCCCTCTATATTAGTATTTTCTGTACTGTTATTAATTGTTTGTAGTTTTCCCTCTATATTAGTATTTTCTGTACTGTTATTAATTGTTTTTAGTTTTCCCTCTATATTAGTATTTTCTGTACTGTTATTATTTGTTTGTAGTTTTCCCTCTATAGTAGTATTTTGTGTACTGTTATTATTTGTTTGTAGTTTTCCCTCTATATTAGTATTTTGTGTACTGTTATTATTTGTTTGTAGTTTTCCCTCTATATTAGTATTTTCTGTACTGTTATTATTTGTTTGTAGTTTTCCCTCTATATTAGTATTTTGTGTACTGTTATTATTTGTTTGTAGTTTTCCCTCTATATTAGTATTTTGTGTACTGTTATTATTTGTTTGTAGTTTTCCCTCTATAGTAGTATTTTCTGTACTGTTATTATTTGTTTGTAGTTTTCCCTCTATAGTAGTATTTTGTGTACTGTTATTATTTGTTTGTAGTTTTCCCTCTATATTAGTATTTTGTGTACTGTTATTATTTGTTTGTAGTTTTCCCTCTATATTAGTATTTTCTGTACTGTTATTATTTGTTTGTAGTTTTCCCTCTATAGTAGTATTTTGTGTACTGTTATTATTTGTTTGTAGTTTTCCCTCTATATTAGTATTTTCTGTACTGTTATTAATTGTTTGTAGTTTTCCCTCTATATTAGTATTTTGTGTACTGTTATTATTTGTTTGTAGTTTTCCCTCTATATTAGTATTTTCTGTACTGTTATTATTTGTTTGTAGTTTTCCCTCTATAGTAGTATTTTGTGTACTGTTATTATTTGTTTGTAGTTTTCCCTCTATATTAGTATTTTGTGTACTGTTATTATTTGTTTGTAGTTTTCCCTCTATATTAGTATTTTCTGTACTGTTATTATTTGTTTGTAGTTTTCCCTTTATATTAGTATTTGCTGTACTGTTATTATTTGTTTGTAGTTTTCCCTCTATATTAGTATTTTCTGTACTGTTAGTATTTGTTTGTAGTTTTCCCTCTATAGTAGTATTTTGTGTACTGTTATTATTTGTTTGTAGTTTTCCCTCTATATTAGTATTTTGTGTACTGTTATTATTTGTTTGTAGTTTTCCCTCTATATTAGTATTTTCTGTACGGTTATTATTTGTTTGTAGTTTTCCCTCTATAGTACTATTTTCTGTGCTGTTATTATTTGTTTGTAGTTTTCCCTCTATATTAGTATTTTCTGTACTGTTATTATTTGTTTGTAGTTTTCCCTCTATATTAATATTTTCTGTACTGTTATTATTTGTTTGTAGTTTTCCCTCTATATTAGTATTTTCTGTACTGTTATTATTTGTTTGTAGTTTTCCCCTCTATATTAGTATTTTGTGTACTGTTATTATTTGTTTGTAGTTTTCCACTCTATATTAGTATTTTCTGTACTGTTATTATTTGTTTGTAGTTTTCCACTCTATATTAGTATTTTCTGTACTGTTATTATTTGTTTGTAGTTTTCCCTCTATATTAGTATTTTCTGTACTGTTATTATTTGTTTGTAGTTTTCCACTCTATATTAGTATTTTATGTACTGTTATTATTTGTTTGTAGTTTTTCCTCTATATTAGTATTTTCTGTACTGTTATTATTTGTTTGTAGTTTTCCACTCTATATTAGTATTTTCTGTACTGTTATTATTTGTTTGTAGTTTTTCCTCTATATTAGTATTTTGTGTACTGCTATTATTTGTTTGTAGTTTTCCCTCTATATTAGTATATTCTGTAATGTTATTATTTGTTTGTAGTTTTCCACTCTATATTAGTATTTTCTGTACTGTTATTATTTGTTTGTAGTTTTCCCTCTATATTAGTATTTTCTGTACTGTTATTATTTGTTTGTAGTTTTCCCTCTATATTAGTATTTTGTGTACTGTTATTATTTGTTTGTAGTTTTTCACTCTATATTAGTATTTTGTGTACTGTTATTATTTGTTTGTAGTTTTCCCTCTATATTAGTATATTCTGTACTGTTATTATTTGTTTGTAGTTTTCCCTCTATATTAGTATTTTGTGTACTGTTATTATTTGTTTGTAGTTTTCCCTCTATATTAGTATTTTCTGTACTGTTATTATTTGTTTGTAGTTTTCCACTCTATATTAGTATTTTCTGTACTGTTATTATTTGTTTGTAGTTTTCCCTCTATATTAGTATTTTCTGTACTGTTATTATTTGTTTGTAGTTTTCCCTCTATATTAGTATTTTGTGTACTGTTATTATTTGTTTGTAGTTTTCCACTCTATATTAGTATTTTCTGTACTGTTATTATTTGTTTGTAGTTTTTCCTCTATATTAGTATTTTGTGTACTGTTATTATTTGTTTGTAGTTTTCCACTCTATATTAGTATTTTCTGTACTGTTATTATTTGTTTGTAGTTTTCCTTCTATATTAGTATTTTCTGTTCTGTTATTATTTGTTTGTAGTTTTCCCTCTATATTAGTATTTTTTGTACTGGTATTATTTGTTTGTAGTTTTCCCTCTATATTAGTATTTTCTGTACTGTTATTATTTGTTTGTAGTTTTCCCCTCTATATTAGTATTTTATGTACTGTTATTATTTGTTTGTAGTTTTTCCTCTATATTAGTATTTTGTGTACTGTTATTATTTGTTTGTAGTTTCCCCTCTATATTAGTATTTTGTGTACTGTTATTATTTGTTTGTAGTTTTCCCTCTATATTAGTATTTTGTGTACTGTTATTATTTGTTTGTAGTTTTCCCTCTATATTAGTATTTTCTGTACTGTTATTATTTGTTTGTAGTTTTCCCTCTATATTAGTATTTTCTGTACTGTTATTATTTGTTTTTAGTTTTCCCTCTATATTAGTATTTTGTGTACTGTTATTATTTGTTTGTAGTTTTCCCTCTATATTAGTATTTTGTATACTGTTATTATTTGTTTGTAGTTTTCCCTCTATATTAGTATTTTCTGTACTGTTATTATTTGTTTGTAGTTTTCCCTCTATAGTAGTATTTTCTGTACTGTTATTATTTGTTTGTAGTTTTCCCTCTATATTAGTATTTTCTGTACTGTTATTAATTGTTTGTAGTTTTCCCTCTATATTAGTATTTTCTGTACTGTTATTAATTGTTTTTAGTTTTCCCTCTATATTAGTATTTTCTGTACTGTTATTATTTGTTTGTAGTTTTCCCTCTATAGTAGTATTTTGTGTACTGTTATTATTTGTTTGTAGTTTTCCCTCTATATTAGTATTTTGTGTACTGTTATTATTTGTTTGTAGTTTTCCCTCTATATTAGTATTTTCTGTACTGTTATTATTTGTTTGTAGTTTTCCCTTTATATTAGTATTTGCTGTACTGTTATTATTTGTTTGTAGTTTTCCCTCTATATTAGTATTTTCTGTACTGTTAGTATTTGTTTGTAGTTTTCCCTCTATAGTAGTATTTTGTGTACTGTTATTATTTGTTTGTAGTTTTCCCTCTATATTAGTATTTTCTGTACTGGTATTATTTGTTTGTAGTTTTTCCTCTATAGTAGTATTTTGTGTACTGTTATTATTTGTTTGTAGTTTTCCCTCTATATTAGTATTTTCTGTACGGTTATTATTTGTTTGTAGTTTTCCCTCTATAGTACTATTTTCTGTGCTGTTATTATTTGTTTGTAGTTTTCCCTCTATATTAGTATTTTCTGTACTGTTATTATTTGTTTGTAGTTTTCCCTCTATATTAGTATTTTCTGTACTGTTATTATTTGTTTGTAGTTTTCCCTCTATATTAGTATTTACTGTACTGTTATTATTTGTTTGTAGTTTTCCCCTCTATATTAGTATTTTGTGTACTGTTATTATTTGTTTGTAGTTTTCCACTCTATATTAGTATTTTCTGTACTGTTATTATTTGTTTGTAGTTTTCCACTCTATATTAGTATTTTCTGTACTGTTATTATTTGTTTGTAGTTTTCCCTCTATATTAGTATTTTCTGTACTGTTATTATTTGTTTGTAGTTTTCCACTCTATATTAGTATTTTATGTACTGTTATTATTTGTTTGTAGTTTTCCCTCTATTTTAGTATTTTGTGTACTGTTATTATTTGTTTGTAGTTTTCCACTCTATATTAGTATTTTCTGTACTGTTATTATTTGTTTGTAGTTTTTCCTCTATATTAGTATTTTGTGTACTGCTATTATTTGTTTGTAGTTTTCCACTCTATATTAGTATTTTCTGTACTGTTATTATTTGTTTGTAGTTTTCCCTCTATATTAGTATTTTCTGTACTGTTATTATTTGTTTGTAGTTTTCCCTCTATATTAGTATTTTGTGTACTGTTATTATTTGTTTGTAGTTTTCCACTCTATATTAGTATTTTTTGTACTGTTATTATTTGTTTGTAGTTTTTCCTCTATATTAGTATTTTGTGTACTGTTATTATTTGTTTGTAGTTTTCCACTCTATATTAGTATTTTCTGTACTGTTATTATTTCTTTGTAGTTTTTCCTCTATATTAGTATTTTCTGTACTGTTATTATTTGTTTGTAGTTTTCCACTCTATATTAGTATTTTCTGTACTGTTATTATTTGTTTGTAGTTTTCCCTCTATATTAGTATTTTCTGTACTGTTATTATTTGTTTGTAGTTTTCCCTCTATATTAGTATTTTCTCTACGGTTATTATTTGTTTGTAGATTTCCCTCTATAGTAGTATTTTGTGTACTGTTATTATTTGTTTGTAGTTTTCCCTCTATAGTAGTATTTTGTGTACTGTTATTATTTGTTTGTAGTTTTCCCTCTATATTAGTATTTTGTGTACTGTTATTATTTGTTTGTAGTTTTCCCTCTATATTAGTATTTTCTGTACTGTTATTATTTGTTTGTAGTTTTCCCTCTATAGTAGTATTTTGTGTACTGTTATTATTTGTTTGTAGTTTTCCACTCTATATTAGTATTTTGTGTACTGTTATTATTTGTTTGTAGTTTTCCCTCTATATTAGTATTTTGTGTACTGTTATTATTTGTTTGTAGTTTTCCCTCTATATTAGTATTTTGTGTACTGTTATTATTTGTTTGTAGTTTTCCCTCTATATTAGTATTTTCTGTACTGTTATTATTTGTTTGTAGTTTTCCCTTTATATTAGTATTTGCTGTACTGTTATTATTTGTTTGTAGTTTTCCCTCTATATTAGTATTTTCTGTACTGTTATTATTTGTTTGTAGTTTTCCCTCTATAGTAGTATTTTGTGTACTGTTATTATTTGTTTGTAGTTTTCCCTCTATATTAGTATTTTCTGTACGGTTATTATTTGTTTGTAGTTTTCCCTCTATAGTACTATTTTCTGTGCTGTTATTATTTGTTTGTAGTTTTCCCTCTATATTAGTATTTTCTGTACTGTTATTATTTGTTTGTAGTTTTCCCTCTATATTAGTATTTTCTGTACTGTTATTATTTGTTTGTAGTTTTCCCTCTATATTAGTATTTTCTGTACTGTTATTATTTGTTTGTAGTTTTCCCCTCTATATTAGTATTTTGTGTACTGTTATTATTTGTTTGTAGTTTTCCACTCTATATTAGTATTTTCTGTACTGTTATTATTTGTTTGTAGTTTTCCACTCTATATTAGTATTTTCTGTACTGTTATTATTTGTTTGTAGTTTTCCCTCTATATTAGTATTTTCTGTACTGTTATTATTTGTTTGTAGTTTTCCACTCTATATTAGTATTTTATGTACTGTTATTATTTGTTTGTAGTTTTTCCTCTATATTAGTATTTTCTGTACTGTTATTATTTGTTTGTAGTTTTCCACTCTATATTAGTATTTTCTGTACTGTTATTATTTGTTTGTAGTTTTTCCTCTATATTAGTATTTTGTGTACTGTTATTATTTGTTTGTAGTTTTCCACTCTATATTAGTATTTTCTGTACTGTTATTATTTGTTTGTAGTTTTTCCTCTATATTAGTATTTTGTGTACTGCTATTATTTGTTTGTAGTTTTCCCTCTATATTAGTATATTCTGTACTGTTATTATTTGTTTGTAGTTTTACACTCTATATTAGTATTTTCTGTACTGTTATTATTTGTTTGTAGTTTTCCCTCTATATTAGTATTTTCTGTACTGTTATTATTTGTTTGTAGTTTTCCCTCTATATTAGTATTTTGTGTACTGTTATTATTTGTTTGTAGTTTTTCACTCTATATTAGTATTTTGTGTACTGTTATTATTTGTTTGTAGTTTTTCCTCTATATTAGTATTTTGTGTACTGTTATTATTTGTTTGTAGTTTTCCACTCTATATTAGTATTTTGTGTACTGTTATTATTTGTTTGTAGTTTTCTCTCTATATTAGTATTTTGTGTACTGTTATTATTTGTTTGTAGTTTTCCCTCTATATTAGTATTTTCTGTACTGTTATTATTTGTTTGTAGTTTTCCACTCTATATTAGTATTTTCTGTACTGTTATTATTTGTTTGTAGTTTTCCCTCTATATTAGTATTTTCTGTACTGTTATTATTTGTTTGTAGTTTTCCCTCTATATTAGTATTTTGTGTACTGTTATTATTTGTTTGTAGTTTTCCACTCTATATTAGTATTTTCTGTACTGTTATTATTTGTTTGTAGTTTTTCCTCTATATTAGTATTTTGTGTACTGTTATTATTTGTTTGTAGTTTTCCACTCTATATTAGTATTTTCTGTACTGTTATTATTTGTTTGTAGTTTTCCTTCTATATTAGTATTTTCTGTTCTGTTATTATTTGTTTGTAGTTTTCCCTCTATATTAGTATTTTCTGTACTGGTATTATTTGTTTGTAGTTTTCCCTCTATATTAGTATTTTCTGTACTGTTATTATTTGTTTGTAGTTTTCCCCTCTATATTAGTATTTTATGTACTGTTATTATTTGTTTGTAGTTTTTCCTCTATATTAGTATTTTGTGTACTGTTATTATTTGTTTGTAGTTTCCCCTCTATATTAGTATTTTGTGTACTGTTATTATTTGTTTGTAGTTTTCCCTCTATATTAGTATTTTGTGTACTGTTATTATTTGTTTGTAGTTTTCCCTCTATATTAGTATTTTGTATACTGTTATTATTTGTTTGTAGTTTTCCCTCTATATTAGTATTTTCTGTACTGTTATTATTTGTTTGTAGTTTTCCCTCTATAGTAGTATTTTCTGTACTGTTATTATTTGTTTGTAGTTTTCCCTCTATATTAGTATTTTCTGTACTGTTATTAATTGTTTGTAGTTTTCCCTCTATATTAGTATTTTCTGTACTGTTATTAATTGTTTTTAGTTTTCCCTCTATATTAGTATTTTCTGTACTGTTATTATTTGTTTGTAGTTTTCCCTCTATAGTAGTATTTTGTGTACTGTTATTATTTGTTTGTAGTTTTCCCTCTATATTAGTATTTTGTGTACTGTTATTATTTGTTTGTAGTTTTCCCTCTATATTAGTATTTTCTGTACTGTTATTATTTGTTTGTAGTTTTCCCTTTATATTAGTATTTGCTGTACTGTTATTATTTGTTTGTAGTTTTCCCTCTATATTAGTATTTTCTGTACTGTTAGTATTTGTTTGTAGTTTTCCCTCTATAGTAGTATTTTGTGTACTGTTATTATTTGTTTGTAGTTTTCCCTCTATATTAGTATTTTCTGTACTGGTATTATTTGTTTGTAGTTTTTCCTCTATAGTAGTATTTTGTGTACTGTTATTATTTGTTTGTAGTTTTCCCTCTATATTAGTATTTTCTGTACGGTTATTATTTGTTTGTAGTTTTCCCTCTATAGTACTATTTTCTGTGCTGTTATTATTTGTTTGTAGTTTTCCCTCTATATTAGTATTTTCTGTACTGTTATTATTTGTTTGTAGTTTTCCCTCTATATTAGTATTTTCTGTACTGTTATTATTTGTTTGTAGTTTTCCCTCTATATTAGTATTTACTGTACTGTTATTATTTGTTTGTAGTTTTCCCCTCTATATTAGTATTTTGTGTACTGTTATTATTTGTTTGTAGTTTTCCACTCTATATTAGTATTTTCTGTACTGTTATTATTTGTTTGTAGTTTTCCACTCTATATTAGTATTTTCTGTACTGTTATTATTTGTTTGTAGTTTTCCCTCTATATTAGTATTTTCTGTACTGTTATTATTTGTTTGTAGTTTTCCACTCTATATTAGTATTTTATGTACTGTTATTATTTGTTTGTAGTTTTCCCTCTATATTAGTATTTTGTGTACTGTTATTATTTGTTTGTAGTTTTCCACTCTATATTAGTATTTTCTGTACTGTTATTATTTGTTTGTAGTTTTTCCTCTATATTAGTATTTTGTGTACTGCTATTATTTGTTTGTAGTTTTCCACTCTATATTAGTATTTTCTGTACTGTTATTATTTGTTTGTAGTTTTCCCTCTATATTAGTATTTTCTGTACTGTTATTATTTGTTTGTAGTTTTCCCTCTATATTAGTATTTTGTGTACTGTTATTATTTGTTTGTAGTTTTCCACTCTATATTAGTATTTTTTGTACTGTTATTATTTGTTTGTAGTTTTTCCTCTATATTAGTATTTTGTGTACTGTTATTATTTGTTTGTAGTTTTCCACTCTATATTAGTATTTTCTGTACTGTTATTATTTCTTTGTAGTTTTTCCTCTATATTAGTATTTTGTGTACTGTTATTATTTGTTTGTAGTTTTCCCTCTATATTAGTATTTTCTGTACTGTTATTATTTGTTTGTAGTTTTCCACTCTATATTAGTATTTTCTGTACTGTTATTATTTGTTTGTAGTTTTCCCTCTATATTAGTATTTTCTGTACTGTTATTATTTGTTTGTAGTTTTCCCTCTATATTAGTATTTTGTGTACTGTTATTATTTGTTTGTAGTTTTCCACTCTATATTAGTATTTTCTGTACTGTTATTATTTGTTTGTAGTTTTTCCTCTATATTAGTATTTTGTGTACTGTTATTATTTGTTTGTAGTTTTCCACTCTATATTAGTATTTTCTGTACTGTTATTATTTGTTTGTAGTTTTCCCTCTATATTAGTATTTTCTGTACTGTTATTATTTGTTTGTAGTTTTCCCTCTATATTAGTATTTTCTGTACTGTTATTATTTGTTTGTAGTTTTCCCTCTATATTAGTATTTTCTGTACTGTTATTATTTGTTTGTAGTTTTCCCCTCTATATTAGTATTTTATGTACTGTTATTATTTGTTTGTAGTTTTTCCTCTATATTAGTATTTTGTGTACTGTTATTATTTGTTTGTAGTTTTCCCTCTATATTAGTATTTTGTGTACTGTTATTATTTGTTTGTAGTTTTCCCTCTATATTAGTATTTTGTGTACTGTTATTATTTGTTTGTAGTTTTCCCTCTATATTAGTATTTTGTATACTGTTATTATTTGTTTGTAGTTTTCCCTCTATATTAGTATTTTCTGTACTGTTATTATTTGTTTGTAGTTTTCCCTCTATAGTAGTATTTTCTGTACTGTTATTATTTGTTTGTAGTTTTCCCTCTATATTAGTATTTTCTGTACTGTTATTAATTGTTTGTAGTTTTCCCTCTATATTAGTATTTTCTGTACTGTTATTAATTGTTTGTAGTTTTCCCTCTATATTAGTATTTTCTGTACTGTTATTATTTGTTTGTAGTTTTCCCTCTATAGTAGTATTTTGTGTACTGTTATTATTTGTTTGTAGTTTTCCCTCTATATTAGTATTTTGTGTACTGTTATTATTTGTTTGTAGTTTTCCCTCTATATTAGTATTTTGTGTACTGTTATTATTTGTTTGTAGTTTTCCCTCTATAGTAGTATTTTCTGTACTGTTATTATTTGTTTGTAGTTTTCCCTTTATATTAGTATTTGCTGTACTGTTATTATTTGTTTGTAGTTTTCCCTCTATATTAGTATTTTCTGTACTGTTAGTATTTGTTTGTAGTTTTCCCTCTATAGTAGTATTTTGTGTACTGTTATTATTTGTTTGTAGTTTTCCCTCTATATTAGTATTTTCTGTACTGTTATTATTTGTTTGTAGTTTTCCCTCTATATTAGTATTTTCTCTACGGTTATTATTTGTTTGTAGATTTCCCTCTATAGTAGTATTTTGTGTACTGTTATTATTTGTTTGTAGTTTTCCCTCTATAGTAGTATTTTCTGTACTGTTATTATTTGTTTGTAGTTTTCCCTCTATATTAGTATTTTCTGTACTGTTATTATTTGTTTGTAGTTTTCCCTCTATATTAGTATTTTCTGTACTGTTATTATTTGTTTGTAGTTTTCCCTCTATATTAGTATTTTCTGTATTGTTATTATTTGTTTGTAGTTTCCCCTCTATATTAGTATTTTCTGTACTGTTATTATTTGTTTGTAGTTTTTCCTCTATATTAGTATTTTCTGTACTGTTATTATTTGTTTGTAGTTTTCCCTCTATATTAGTATTTTCTGTACTGTTATTATTTGTTTGTAGTTTTCCCCTCTATATTAGTATTTTATGTACTGTTATTATTTGTTTGTAGTTTTTCCTCTATATTAGTATTTTCTGTACTGTTATTATTTGTTTGTAGTTTTCCCTCTATATTAGTATTTTCTGTACTGTTATTATTTGTTTGTAGTTTTCCCTCTATATTAGTATTTTGTGTACTGTTAGGGACCGACCATTTAACTGAAGGGGGATTATGGTTTTTTGTTTCGTTCAAAATTTTTTTTTCGGACAACACAAGAGTTAGAATATATTTTTTGTCGCGCAAAGCGCGAAATTTTTTGCTATAATATAACATTAGGTTATATGACAAAAACTCTGAATCAGATTATTATTTTTTCCTCCACCAAAATCAGAATATATTTTTTGGGAATCGGAATATTTTTTTAGAAAAAAACCATATCCCCCTAACCCCCGCCCCCCCCCCCCCCCTTCAAGTTAAATGATCGTTCCCTTATTATTTGTTTGTAGTTTTCCTTCTATATTAGTATTTTGTGTACTGCTATTATTTGTTTGTAGTTTTCCCTCTATATTAGTATTTTGTGTACTGTTATTATTTGTTTGTAGTTTTCCCTCTATATTAGTATTTTGTGTACTGTTATTATTTGTTTGTAGTTTTCCCTCTATAGTAGTATTTTCTGTACTGTTATTATTTGTTTGTAGTTTTCCCTCTATATTAGTAATTTCTGTACTGTTATTATTTGTTTGTAGTTTTCCCTCTATATTAGTATTTTCTGTACTGTTATTATTTGTTTGTAGTTTTCCCTCTATATTAGTATTTTCTGTACTGTTATTATTTGTTTGTAGTTTTCCCTCTATAGTAGTATTTTCTGTACTGTTATTATTTGTTTGTAGTTTTCCCTCTATGTTAGTATTTTCTGTACTGTT
Organism: Bathymodiolus brooksi; assembly: GCA_963680875.1. NCBI lineage: Eukaryota > Metazoa > Mollusca > Bivalvia > Mytilida > Modiolidae > Bathymodiolus > Bathymodiolus brooksi. Next base: position 99,480,871 of record OY804584.1, read on the forward strand.
ATTATTTGTTTGTAGTTTTCCCTCTATGTTAGTATTTTCTGTACTGTTATTATTTGTTTGTAGTTTTCCCTCTATGTTAGTATTTTGTGTACTGTTATTATTTGTTTGTAGTTTTCCCTCTATATTAGTATTTTGTGTACTGTTATTATTTGTTTGTAGTTTTCCCTCTATATTAGTATTTTCTGTACTGTTATTATTTGTTTGTAGTTTTCCCTCTATATTAGTATTTTCTGTACTGTTATTATTTGTTTGTAGTTTTCCCTCTATAGTAGTATTTTCTGTACTGTTATTATTTGTTTGTAGTTTTCCCTCTATGTTAGTATTTTCTGTACTGTTATTATTTGTTTGTAGTTTTCCCTCTATGTTAGTATTTTGTGTACTGTTATTATTTGTTTGTAGTTTCCCCTCTATATTAGTATTTTGTGTACTGTTATTATTTGTTTGTAGTTTTCCCTCTATATTAGTATTTTGTGTACTGTTATTATTTGTTTGTAGTTTTCCCTCTATATTAGTATTTTGTGTACTGTTATTATTTGTTTGTAGTTTTCCCTCTATATTAGTATTTTCTGTACTGTTATTATTTGTTTGTAGTTTTCCCTTTATATTAGTATTTGCTGTACTGTTATTATTTGTTTGTAGTTTTCCCTCTATATTAGTATTTTCTGTACTGTTAGTATTTGTTTGTAGTTTTCCCTCTATAGTAGTATTTTGTGTACTGTTATTATTTGTTTGTAGTTTTCCCTCTATATTAGTATTTTGTGTACTGTTATTATTTGTTTGTAGTTTTCCCTCTATATTAGTATTTTCTGTACGGTTATTATTTGTTTGTAGTTTTCCCTCTATAGTACTATTTTCTGTGCTGTTATTATTTGTTTGTAGTTTTCCCTCTATATTAGTATTTTCTGTACTGTTATTATTTGTTTGTAGTTTTCCCTCTATATTAGTATTTTCTGTACTGTTATTATTTGTTTGTAGTTTTCCCTCTATATTAGTATTTTCTGTACTGTTATTATTTGTTTGTAGTTTTCCCCTCTATATTAGTATTTTGTGTACTGTTATTATTTGTTTGTAGTTTTCCACTCTATATTAGTATTTTCTGTACTGTTATTATTTGTTTGTAGTTTTCCACTCTATATTAGTATTTTCTGTACTGTTATTATTTGTTTGTAGTTTTCCCTCTATATTAGTATTTTCTGTACTGTTATTATTTGTTTGTAGTTTTCCACTCTATATTAGTATTTTATGTACTGTTATTATTTGTTTGTAGTTTTTCCTCTATATTAGTATTTTCTGTACTGTTATTATTTGTTTGTAGTTTTCCACTCTATATTAGTATTTTCTGTACTGTTATTATTTGTTTGTAGTTTTTCCTCTATATTAGTATTTTGTGTACTGTTATTATTTGTTTGTAGTTTTCCACTCTATATTAGTATTTTCTGTACTGTTATTATTTGTTTGTAGTTTTTCCTCTATATTAGTATTTTGTGTACTGCTATTATTTGTTTGTAGTTTTCCCTCTATATTAGTATATTCTGTACTGTTATTATTTGTTTGTAGTTTTACACTCTATATTAGTATTTTCTGTACTGTTATTATTTGTTTGTAGTTTTCCCTCTATATTAGTATTTTCTGTACTGTTATTATTTGTTTGTAGTTTTCCCTCTATATTAGTATTTTGTGTACTGTTATTATTTGTTTGTAGTTTTTCACTCTATATTAGTATTTTGTGTACTGTTATTATTTGTTTGTAGTTTTTCCTCTATATTAGTATTTTGTGTACTGTTATTATTTGTTTGTAGTTTTCCACTCTATATTAGTATTTTGTGTACTGTTATTATTTGTTTGTAGTTTTCCCTCTATATTAGTATTTTGTGTACTGTTATTATTTGTTTGTAGTTTTCCCTCTATATTAGTATTTTCTGTACTGTTATTATTTGTTTGTAGTTTTCCACTCTATATTAGTATTTTCTGTACTGTTATTATTTGTTTGTAGTTTTCCCTCTATATTAGTATTTTCTGTACTGTTATTATTTGTTTGTAGTTTTCCCTCTATATTAGTATTTTGTGTACTGTTATTATTTGTTTGTAGTTTTCCACTCTATATTAGTATTTTCTGTACTGTTATTATTTGTTTGTAGTTTTTCCTCTATATTAGTATTTTGTGTACTGTTATTATTTGTTTGTAGTTTTCCACTCTATATTAGTATTTTCTGTACTGTTATTATTTGTTTGTAGTTTTCCTTCTATATTAGTATTTTCTGTTCTGTTATTATTTGTTTGTAGTTTTCCCTCTATATTAGTATTTTCTGTACTGGTATTATTTGTTTGTAGTTTTCCCTCTATATTAGTATTTTCTGTACTGTTATTATTTGTTTGTAGTTTTCCCCTCTATATTAGTATTTTATGTACTGTTATTATTTGTTTGTAGTTTTTCCTCTATATTAGTATTTTGTGTACTGTTATTATTTGTTTGTAGTTTCCCCTCTATATTAGTATTTTGTGTACTGTTATTATTTGTTTGTAGTTTTCCCTCTATATTAGTATTTTGTGTACTGTTATTATTTGTTTGTAGTTTTCCCTCTATATTAGTATTTTGTATACTGTTATTATTTGTTTGTAGTTTTCCCTCTATATTAGTATTTTCTGTACTGTTATTATTTGTTTGTAGTTTTCCCTCTATAGTAGTATTTTCTGTACTGTTATTATTTGTTTGTAGTTTTCCCTCTATATTAGTATTTTCTGTACTGTTATTAATTGTTTGTAGTTTTCCCTCTATATTAGTATTTTCTGTACTGTTATTAATTGTTTTTAGTTTTCTCTCTATATTAGTATTTTCTGTACTGTTATTATTTGTTTGTAGTTTTCCCTCTATAGTAGTATTTTGTGTACTGTTATTATTTGTTTGTAGTTTTCCCTCTATATTAGTATTTTGTGTACTGTTATTATTTGTTTGTAGTTTTCCCTCTATATTAGTATTTTGTGTACTGTTATTATTTGTTTGTAGTTTTCCCTCTATATTAGTATTTTCTGTACTGTTATTATTTGTTTGTAGTTTTCCCTTTATATTAGTATTTGCTGTACTGTTATTATTTGTTTGTAGTTTTCCCTCTATATTAGTATTTTCTGTACTGTTAGTATTTGTTTGTAGTTTTCCCTCTATAGTAGTATTTTGTGTACTGTTATTATTTGTTTGTAGTTTTCCCTCTATATTAGTATTTTCTGTACTGGTATTATTTGTTTGTAGTTTTTCCTCTATAGTAGTATTTTGTGTACTGTTATTATTTGTTTGTAGTTTTCCCTCTATATTAGTATTTTCTGTACGGTTATTATTTGTTTGTAGTTTTCCCTCTATAGTACTATTTTCTGTGCTGTTATTATTTGTTTGTAGTTTTCCCTCTATATTAGTATTTTCTGTACTGTTATTATTTGTTTGTAGTTTTCCCTCTATATTAGTATTTTCTGTACTGTTATTATTTGTTTGTAGTTTTCCCTCTATATTAGTATTTACTGTACTGTTATTATTTGTTTGTAGTTTTCCCCTCTATATTAGTATTTTGTGTACTGTTATTATTTGTTTGTAGTTTTCCACTCTATATTAGTATTTTCTGTACTGTTATTATTTGTTTGTAGTTTTCCACTCTATATTAGTATTTTCTGTACTGTTATTATTTGTTTGTAGTTTTCCCTCTATATTAGTATTTTCTGTACTGTTATTATTTGTTTGTAGTTTTCCACTCTATATTAGTATTTTATGTACTGTTATTATTTGTTTGTAGTTTTCCCTCTATATTAGTATTTTGTGTACTGTTATTATTTGTTTGTAGTTTTCCACTCTATATTAGTATTTTCTGTACTGTTATTATTTGTTTGTAGTTTTTCCTCTATATTAGTATTTTGTGTACTGCTATTATTTGTTTGTAGTTTTCCACTCTATATTAGTATTTTCTGTACTGTTATTATTTGTTTGTAGTTTTCCCTCTATATTAGTATTTTCTGTACTGTTATTATTTGTTTGTAGTTTTCCCTCTATATTAGTATTTTGTGTACTGTTATTATTTATTTGTAGTTTTCCACTCTATATTAGTATTTTTTGTACTGTTATTATTTGTTTGTAGTTTTCCCTCTATATTAGTATTTTCTGTACTGTTATTAATTGTTTGTAGTTTTCCCTCTATATTAGTATTTTCTGTACTGTTATTAATTGTTTGTAGTTTTCCCTCTATATTAGTATTTTCTGTACTGTTATTATTTGTTTGTAGTTTTCCCTCTATAGTAGTATTTTGTGTACTGTTATTATTTGTTTGTAGTTTTCCTTCTATATTAGTATTTTCTGTACTGTTATTATTTGTTTGTAGTTTTCCCTCTATATTAGTATTTTCTGTACTGTTATTATTTGTTTGTAGTTTTCCCTCTATAGTAGTATTTTGTGTACTGTTATTATTTGTTTGTAGTTTTCCCTTTATATTAGTATTTGCTGTACTGTTATTATTTGTTTGTAGTTTTCCCTCTATATTAGTATTTTCTGTACTGTTATTATTTGTTTGTAGTTTTCCCTCTATAGTAGTATTTTGTGTACTGTTATTATTTGTTTGTAGTTTTCCACTCTATATTAGTATTTTCTGTACTGTTATTATTTGTTTGTAGTTTTTCCTCTATATTAGTATTTTGTGTACTGCTATTATTTGTTTGTAGTTTTCCACTCTATATTAGTATTTTCTGTACTGTTATTATTTGTTTGTAGTTTTCCCTCTATATTAGTATTTTCTGTACTGTTATTATTTGTTTGTAGTTTTCCCTCTATATTAGTATTTTGTGTACTGTTATTATTTGTTTGTAGTTTTCCACTCTATATTAGTATTTTTTGTACTGTTATTATTTGTTTGTAGTTTTTCCTCTATATTAGTATTTTGTGTACTGTTATTATTTGTTTGTAGTTTTCCACTCTATATTAGTATTTTCTGTACTGTTATTATTTCTTTGTAGTTTTTCCTCTATATTAGTATTTTGTGTACTGTTATTATTTGTTTGTAGTTTTCCCTCTATATTAGTATTTTCTGTACTGTTATTATTTGTTTGTAGTTTTCCACTCTATATTAGTATTTTCTGTACTGTTATTATTTGTTTGTAGTTTTCCCTCTATATTAGTATTTTCTGTACTGTTATTATTTGTTTGTAGTTTTCCCTCTATATTAGTATTTTGTGTACTGTTATTATTTGTTTGTAGTTTTCCACTCTATATTAGTATTTTCTGTACTGTTATTATTTGTTTGTAGTTTTTCCTCTATATTAGTATTTTGTGTACTGTTATTATTTGTTTGTAGTTTTCCACTCTATATTAGTATTTTCTGTACTGTTATTATTTGTTTGTAGTTTTCCCTCTATATTAGTATTTTCTGTACTGTTATTATTTGTTTGTAGTTTTCCCTCTATATTAGTATTTTCTGTACTGTTATTATTTGTTTGTAGTTTTCCCTCTATATTAGTATTTTCTGTACTGTTATTATTTGTTTGTAGTTTTCCCCTCTATATTAGTATTTTATGTACTGTTATTATTTGTTTGTAGTTTTTCCTCTATATTAGTATTTTGTGTACTGTTATTATTTGTTTGTAGTTTTCCCTCTATATTAGTATTTTGTGTACTGTTATTATTTGTTTGTAGTTTTCCCTCTATATTAGTATTTTGTGTACTGTTATTATTTGTTTGTAGTTTTCCCTCTATATTAGTATTTTGTATACTGTTATTATTTGTTTGTAGTTTTCCCTCTATATTAGTATTTTCTGTACTGTTATTATTTGTTTGTAGTTTTCCCTCTATAGTAGTATTTTCTGTACTGTTATTATTTGTTTGTAGTTTTCCCTCTATATTAGTATTTTCTGTACTGTTATTAATTGTTTGTAGTTTTCCCTCTATATTAGTATTTTCTGTACTGTTATTAATTGTTTGTAGTTTTCCCTCTATATTAGTATTTTCTGTACTGTTATTATTTGTTTGTAGTTTTCCCTCTATAGTAGTATTTTGTGTACTGTTATTATTTGTTTGTAGTTTTCCCTCTATATTAGTATTTTGTGTACTGTTATTATTTGTTTGTAGTTTTCCCTCTATATTAGTATTTTGTGTACTGTTATTATTTGTTTGTAGTTTTCCCTCTATAGTAGTATTTTCTGTACTGTTATTATTTGTTTGTAGTTTTCCCTTTATATTAGTATTTGCTGTACTGTTATTATTTGTTTGTAGTTTTCCCTCTATATTAGTATTTTCTGTACTGTTAGTATTTGTTTGTAGTTTTCCCTCTATAGTAGTATTTTGTGTACTGTTATTATTTGTTTGTAGTTTTCCCTCTATATTAGTATTTTCTGTACGGTTATTATTTGTTTGTAGTTTTCCCTCTATATTAGTATTTTCTCTACGGTTATTATTTGTTTGTAGATTTCCCTCTATAGTAGTATTTTGTGTACTGTTATTATTTGTTTGTAGTTTTCCCTCTATAGTAGTATTTTCTGTACTGTTATTATTTGTTTGTAGTTTTCCCTCTATATTAGTATTTTCTGTACTGTTATTATTTGTTTGTAGTTTTCCCTCTATATTAGTATTTTCTGTACTGTTATTATTTGTTTGTAGTTTTCCCTCTATATTAGTATTTTCTGTATTGTTATTATTTGTTTGTAGTTTCCCCTCTATATTAGTATTTTCTGTACTGTTATTATTTGTTTGTAGTTTTTCCTCTATATTAGTATTTTCTGTACTGTTATTATTTGTTTGTAGTTTTCCCTCTATATTAGTATTTTCTGTACTGTTATTATTTGTTTGTAGTTTTCCCCTCTATATTAGTATTTTATGTACTGTTATTATTTGTTTGTAGTTTTTCCTCTATATTAGTATTTTCTGTACTGTTATTATTTGTTTGTAGTTTTCCCTCTATATTAGTATTTTCTGTACTGTTATTATTTGTTTGTAGTTTTCCCTCTATATTAGTATTTTGTGTACTGTTAGGGACCGACCATTTAACTGAAGGGGGATTATGGTTTTTTGTTTCGTTCAAAATTTTTTTTTCGGACAACACAAGAGTTAGAATATATTTTTTGTCGCGCAAAGCGCGAAATTTTTTGCTATAATATAACATTAGGTTATATGACAAAAACTCTGAATCAGATTATTATTTTTTCCTCCACCAAAATCAGAATATATTTTTTGGGAATCGGAATATTTTTTTAGAAAAAAACCATATCCCCCTAACCCCCGCCCCCCCCCCCCCCCCCCTTCAAGTTAAATGATCGTTCCCTTATTATTTGTTTGTAGTTTTCCTTCTATATTAGTATTTTGTGTACTGCTATTATTTGTTTGTAGTTTTCCCTCTATATTAGTATTTTGTGTACTGTTATTATTTGTTTGTAGTTTTCCCTCTATATTAGTATTTTGTGTACTGTTATTATTTGTTTGTAGTTTTCCCTCTATAGTAGTATTTTCTGTACTGTTATTATTTGTTTGTAGTTTTCCCTCTATATTAGTAATTTCTGTACTGTTATTATTTGTTTGTAGTTTTCCCTCTATATTAGTATTTTCTGTACTGTTATTATTTGTTTGTAGTTTTCCCTCTATATTAGTATTTTCTGTACTGTTATTATTTGTTTGTAGTTTTCCCTCTATAGTAGTATTTTCTGTACTGTTATTATTTGTTTGTAGTTTTCCCTCTATGTTAGTATTTTCTGTACTGTTATTATTTGTTTGTAGTTTTCCCTCTATGTTAGTATTTTGTGTACTGTTATTATTTGTTTGTAGTTTTCCCTCTATATTAGTATTTTGTGTACTGTTATTATTTGTTTGTAGTTTTCCCTCTATATTAGTATTTTGTGTACTGTTATTATTTGTTTGTAGTTTTCCCTCTATATTAGTATTTTGTGTACTGTTATTATTTGTTTGTAGTTTTCCCTCTATATTAGTATTTTCTGTACTGTTATTATTTGTTTGTAGTTTTCCCTTTATATTAGTATTTGCTGTACTGTTATTATTTGTTTGTAGTTTTCCCTCTATATTAGTATTTTCTGTACTGTTAGTATTTGTTTGTAGTTTTCCCTCTATAGTAGTATTTTGTGTACTGTTATTATTTGTTTGTAGTTTTCCCTCTATATTAGTATTTTGTGTACTGTTATTATTTGTTTGTAGTTTTCCCTCTATATTAGTATTTTCTGTACGGTTATTATTTGTTTGTAGTTTTCCCTCTATAGTACTATTTTCTGTGCTGTTATTATTTGTTTGTAGTTTTCCCTCTATATTAGTATTTTCTGTACTGTTATTATTTGTTTGTAGTTTTCCCTCTATATTAGTATTTTCTGTACTGTTATTATTTGTTTGTAGTTTTCCCTCTATATTAGTATTTTCTGTACTGTTATTATTTGTTTGTAGTTTTCCCCTCTATATTAGTATTTTGTGTACTGTTATTATTTGTTTGTAGTTTTCCACTCTATATTAGTATTTTCTGTACTGTTATTATTTGTTTGTAGTTTTCCACTCTATATTAGTATTTTCTGTACTGTTATTATTTGTTTGTAGTTTTCCCTCTATATTAGTATTTTCTGTACTGTTATTATTTGTTTGTAGTTTTCCACTCTATATTAGTATTTTATGTACTGTTATTATTTGTTTGTAGTTTTTCCTCTATATTAGTATTTTCTGTACTGTTATTATTTGTTTGTAGTTTTCCACTCTATATTAGTATTTTCTGTACTGTTATTATTTGTTTGTAGTTTTTCCTCTATATTAGTATTTTGTGTACTGTTATTATTTGTTTGTAGTTTTCCACTCTATATTAGTATTTTCTGTACTGTTATTATTTGTTTGTAGTTTTTCCTCTATATTAGTATTTTGTGTACTGCTATTATTTGTTTGTAGTTTTCCCTCTATATTAGTATATTCTGTACTGTTATTATTTGTTTGTAGTTTTACACTCTATATTAGTATTTTCTGTACTGTTATTATTTGTTTGTAGTTTTCCCTCTATATTAGTATTTTCTGTACTGTTATTATTTGTTTGTAGTTTTCCCTCTATATTAGTATTTTGTGTACTGTTATTATTTGTTTGTAGTTTTTCACTCTATATTAGTATTTTGTGTACTGTTATTATTTGTTTGTAGTTTTTCCTCTATATTAGTATTTTGTGTACTGTTATTATTTGTTTGTAGTTTTCCACTCTATATTAGTATTTTGTGTACTGTTATTATTTGTTTGTAGTTTTCCCTCTATATTAGTATTTTGTGTACTGTTATTATTTGTTTGTAGTTTTCCCTCTATATTAGTATTTTCTGTACTGTTATTATTTGTTTGTAGTTTTCCACTCTATATTAGTATTTTCTGTACTGTTATTATTTGTTTGTAGTTTTCCCTCTATATTAGTATTTTCTGTACTGTTATTATTTGTTTGTAGTTTTCCCTCTATATTAGTATTTTGTGTACTGTTATTATTTGTTTGTAGTTTTCCACTCTATATTAGTATTTTCTGTACTGTTATTATTTGTTTGTAGTTTTTCCTCTATATTAGTATTTTGTGTACTGTTATTATTTGTTTGTAGTTTTCCACTCTATATTAGTATTTTCTGTACTGTTATTATTTGTTTGTAGTTTTCCTTCTATATTAGTATTTTCTGTTCTGTTATTATTTGTTTGTAGTTTTCCCTCTATATTAGTATTTTCTGTACTGGTATTATTTGTTTGTAGTTTTCCCTCTATATTAGTATTTTCTGTACTGTTATTATTTGTTTGTAGTTTTCCCCTCTATATTAGTATTTTCTGTACTGTTATTATTTGTTTGTAGTTTTTCCTCTATATTAGTATTTTGTGTACTGTTATTATTTGTTTGTAGTTTTTCCTCTATATTAGTATTTTGTGTACTGTTATTATTTGTTTGTAGTTTTCCCTCTATATTAGTATTTTGTATACTGTTATTATTTGTTTGTAGTTTTCCCTCTATATTAGTATTTTCTGTACTGTTATTATTTGTTTGTAGTTTTCCCTCTATAGTAGTATTTTCTGTACTGTTATTATTTGTTTGTAGTTTTCCCTCTATATTAGTATTTTCTGTACTGTTATTAATTGTTTGTAGTTTTCCCTCTATATTAGTATTTTCTGTACTGTTATTAATTGTTTTTAGTTTTCTCTCTATATTAGTATTTTCTGTACTGTTATTATTTGTTTGTAGTTTTCCCTCTATAGTAGTATTTTGTGTACTGTTATTATTTGTTTGTAGTTTTCCCTCTATATTAGTATTTTGTGTACTGTTATTATTTGTTTGTAGTTTTCCCTCTATATTAGTATTTTGTGTACTGTTATTATTTGTTTGTAGTTTTCCCTCTATATTAGTATTTTCTGTACTGTTATTATTTGTTTGTAGTTTTCCCTTTATATTAGTATTTGCTGTACTGTTATTATTTGTTTGTAGTTTTCCCTCTATATTAGTATTTTCTGTACTGTTAGTATTTGTTTGTAGTTTTCCCTCTATAGTAGTATTTTGTGTACTGTTATTATTTGTTTGTAGTTTTCCCTCTATATTAGTATTTTCTGTACTGGTATTATTTGTTTGTAGTTTTTCCTCTATAGTAGTATTTTGTGTACTGTTATTATTTGTTTGTAGTTTTCCCTCTATATTAGTATTTTCTGTACGGTTATTATTTGTTTGTAGTTTTCCCTCTATAGTACTATTTTCTGTGCTGTTATTATTTGTTTGTAGTTTTCCCTCTATATTAGTATTTTGTGTACTGTTATTATTTGTTTGTAGTTTTCCCTCTATATTAGTATTTTCTGTACTGTTATTATTTGTTTGTAGTTTTCCCTCTATATTAGTATGTACTGTACTGTTATTATTTGTTTGTAGTTTTCCCCTCTATATTAGTATTTTGTGTACTGTTATTATTTGTTTGTAGTTTTCCACTCTATATTAGTATTTTCTGTACTGTTATTATTTGTTTGTAGTTTTCCACTCTATATTAGTATTTTCTGTACTGTTATTATTTGTTTGTAGTTTTCCCTCTATATTAGTATTTTCTGTACTGTTATTATTTGTTTGTAGTTTTCCACTCTATATTAGTATTTTATGTACTGTTATTATTTGTTTGTAGTTTTCCCTCTATATTAGTATTTTGTGTACTGTTATTATTTGTTTGTAGTTTTCCACTCTATATTAGTATTTTCTGTACTGTTATTATTTGTTTGTAGTTTTTCCTCTATATTAGTATTTTGTGTACTGCTATTATTTGTTTGTAGTTTTCCACTCTATATTAGTATTTTCTGTACTGTTATTATTTGTTTGTAGTTTTCCCTCTATATTAGTATTTTCTGTACTGTTATTATTTGTTTGTAGTTTTCCCTCTATATTAGTATTTTGTGTACTGTTATTATTTATTTGTAGTTTTCCACTCTATATTAGTATTTTTTGTACTGTTATTATTTGTTTGTAGTTTTCCCTCTATATTAGTATTTTCTGTACTGTTATTAATTGTTTGTAGTTTTCCCTCTATATTAGTATTTTCTGTACTGTTATTAATTGTTTGTAGTTTTCCCTCTATATTAGTATTTTCTGTACTGTTATTATTTGTTTGTAGTTTTCCCTCTATAGTAGTATTTTGTGTACTGTTATTATTTGTTTGTAGTTTTCCTTCTATATTAGTATTTTCTGTACTGTTATTATTTGTTTGTAGTTTTCCCTCTATATTAGTATTTTCTGTACTGTTATTATTTGTTTGTAGTTTTCCCTCTATAGTAGTATTTTGTGTACTGTTATTATTTGTTTGTAGTTTTCCCTTTATATTAGTATTTGCTGTACTGTTATTATTTGTTTGTAGTTTTCCCTCTATATTAGTATTTTCTGTACTGTTATTATTTGTTTGTAGTTTTCCCTCTATAGTAGTATTTTGTGTACTGTTATTATTTGTTTGTAGTTTTCCCTCTATATTAGTATTTTCTGTACGGTTATTATTTGTTTGTAGTTTTCTCTCTATAGTACTATTTTCTGTACTGTTATTATTTGTTTGTAGTTTTCCCTCTATATTAGTATTTTCTGTACTGTTATTATTTGTTTGTAGTTTTCCCTCTATATTAGTATTTTCTGTACTGTTATTATTTGTTTGTAGTTTTCCCTCTATAGTAGTATTTTCTGTACTGTTATTATTTGTTTGTAGTTTTCCCTCTATATTAGTATTTTCTGTACTGTTATTATTTGTTTGTAGTTTTCCCTCTATATTAGTATTTTTTGTACTGTTATTATTTGTTTGTAGTTTTCCCTCTATATTAGTGTTTTCTGTACTGTTATTATTTGTTTGTAGTTTTCCCTCTATAGTAGTATTTTCTGTACTGTTATTATTTGTTTGTAGTTTTCCCTCTATAGTAGTATTTTCTGTACTGTTAATATTTGTTTGTAGTTTTCCCTCTATATTAGTATTTTCTGTACTGGTATTATTTGTTTGTAGTTTTCCCTCTATATTAGTATTTTCTGTACTGTTATTATTTGTTTGTAGTTTTCCCTCTATAGTAGTATTTTCTGTACTGTTATTATTTGTTTGTAGTTTTCCCTCTATATTAGTATTTTGTGTACTGTTATTATTTGTTTGTAGTTTTCCCTCTATATTAGTATTTTGTGTACTGTTATTATTTGTTTGTAGTTTTCCCTCTATATTAGTATTTTCTGTACTGTTATTATTTGTTTGTAGTTTTCCCTCTATATTAGTATTTTCTGTACTGTTATTATTTGTTTGTAGTTTTCCCTCTATATTAGTATTTTGTGTACTGTTATTATTTGTTTGTAGTTTTCCCTCTATATTAGTATTTTGTGTACTGTTATTATTTGTTTGTAGTTTTCCCTCTATATTAGTATTTTGTGTACTGTTATTATTTGTTTGTAGTTTTCCCTCTATGTTAGTATTTTGTGTACTGTTATTATTTGTTTGTAGTTTTCCCTCTATATTAGTATTTTCTGTACTGTTATTATTTGTTTGTAGTTTTCCCTCTATATTAGTATTTTCTGTACTGTTATTATCTGTTTGTAGTTTTCCCTCTATATTAGTATTTTCTGTACTGTTATTAATTGTTTGTAGTTTTCCCTCTATATTAGTATTTTCTGTACTGTTATTATTTGTTTGTAGTTTTCCCTCTATAGTAGTATTTTGTGTACTGTTATTATTTGTTTGTAGTTTTCCCTCTATATTAGTATTTTGTGTACTGTTATTATTTGTTTGTAGTTTTCCCTCTATAGTAGTATTTTCTGTACTGTTATTATTTGTTTGTAGTTTTCCCTCTATATTAGTATTTTCTGTACTGTTATTATTTGCTTGTAGTTTTCCCTCTATAGTAGTATTTTCTGTACTGTTATTATTTGTTTGTAGTTTTCCCTCTATATTAGTATTTTCTGTACTGTTATTAATTGTTTGTAGTTTTCCCTCTATATTAGTATTTTCTGTACTGTTATTATTTGTTTGTAGTTTTCCCTCTATAGTAGTATGTTGTGTACTGTTATTATTTGTTTGTAGTTTTCCCTCTATATTAGTATTTTCTGTACTGTTATTATTTGTTTGTAGTTTTCCCTCTATATTAGTATTTTCTGTACTGTTATTATTTGTTTGTAGTTTTCCCTCTATAGTAGTATTTTGTGTACTGTTATTATTTGTTTGTAGTTTTCCCTCTATATTAGTATTTTGTGTACTGCTATTATTTGTTTGTAGTTTTCCCTCTATATTAGTATTTTGTGTACTGTTATTATTTGTTTGTAGTTTTCCCTCTATATTAGTATTTTGTATACTGTTATTATTTCTTTGTAGTTTTCCCTCTATAGTAGTATTTTGATTCCGTCTTATTTGTATCTTTATTACTGTTTCCTGTAAATAGTTGAGTCGTGTTACTGGCTCTTGTTACAAACTGTTTGATAAGTCATGAATGTCGTGTTACTGGCTCATGTTACAAACTGTTTGATAAGTCATGAATGTCGTGTTACTGGTTCATGTTACAAACTGTTTGAAAAGTCATGAATGTCGTGTTACTGGCTCATGTTACAAACTGTTTGATAAGTCATGAATGTCGTGTTACTGGCTCATGTTACAAACTGTTTGATAAGTCATGAATGTCGTGTTACTGGCTCATGTTACAAACTGTTTGATAAGTCATGAATGTCGTGTTACTGGTTCATGTTACAAACTGTTTGATAAGTCATGAATGTCGTGTTACTGGCTCATGTTACAAACTGTTTGATAAGTCATGAATGTCGTGTTACTGGCTCATGTTACAAACTGTTTGATAAGTCATGAATGTCGTGTTACTGGCTCATGTTACAAACTGTTTGATAAGTCATGAATGTCGTGTTACTGGCTCATGTTACAAACTGTTTGATAAGTCATGAATGTCGTGTTACTGGCTCATGTTACAAACTGTTTGATAAGTCATGAATGTCGTGTTACTGGCTCATGTTACAAACTGTTTGATAAGTCATGAATGTCGTGTTACTGGCTCATGTTACAAACTGTTTGATAAGTCATGAATGTCGTGTTACTGGCTCATGTTACAAACTGTTTGATAAGTCATGAATGACGGAAGGTGTAGATTGTAATTTTGACATAATTATGGAGTATATTGTGGTCTTCTGTGACACATATATTCCGTAGCTGTGAACTAAGTCATGGTGTTGATTGTAAAACCTTCAATTTGACAAAACTAGGAACCCTCCTTGTTAGCAGCAGCTCTCTGTCAAATAAATACAGTTTAATACATGGGCATTTCCATATTGACCTGGTTATCATCCAGAGACCCCCATATTGGCCCGAGATGGAGTCGAGGGATGATAACCAGGCCAATATGGAAATGCCCATGTATTAAACTACTTATTACATACTTCCGACATCTAGAAAAGAGACATCCATATTGGCCTGAGACGAAGTCGAGGCCCATATTGGCCCGGACAATATGGGCTTCGATATGGAAATGATCTTGTAGTAATCCAATAACCGGTTATTTTCCCGGGGTGTGAAAATATGGACAGTTTACTTCCGGTCATATTGATCATACAAAAATGCCTTTATTTGAACTAAGTATGTAATAAATCATTATAGGAACCACAAGCTCTGGATCTGGAATATCGTATTAACTGAGAGAGAGATACTCTATATGCATGTGCTGCTGAAATGCTGCTACATATAAATTGAAAGTTCACAAGGGGAAAATTGAAATAATCTCCCTTCAAATAAATAAAGCTTCATTTTCAAAGGCCCTCATATGCATTGTCAACTTCTAGGTGTAGGTTGCGATGGTTATTTAAATGCCAAATGAGCAATTTTTCAGCTGTTTTCATGGCGAGAACAAGTTACATTCAAAGAAATGATGACAATATCAGACTAGACTGACACCCCTAGTTGGATTTTTATAGTGATAGCTTACTGAAACAACAGTCCATGCATAGATATGTTGCCTCATTTGAACACATTATCCTGATTCTGAGCCAACCAGTCTTTGCTCTTTCTCCTTAATACTACCTGCTTAGTGGAGAAGCAACAAATACCAATTTTAAAGTCTTTGATTTGATACACTGCAGCTCAATCTCACAATCTATCACACTCAAGGTAAACATTACGTCACCGATGTGGTTTACCACTGTGGTAATGGTAGATATAAATATCAACAAATTTTATAAAAATACTTTAATTTTCATATAATATATTTTATAAATGTATAAATATGCTTTGATTTTTGTCAATTTAAAATATATACTCTGACTTAAAAGGATTTCTTTTAAGGCCATTTATGTCAAAAAACATAATAACAAAAAAATATATATAGAAATTTCATTATTTTCTCCCAATTTTTATACAGAGCTATTCACAAAATTACCTTAATTAGAAATAATGGCTGATTTATTGAATAATTAATAAAATGTTTTTTCTATTATATAATTTTCAATTTCTGCTTTGATATGAAATATTGATTGATTGATTTGTATTTAATATCAAGTAATGCAAGCACAAGTGATTTAAGTAATTTTGTAAATAGCTTTGAAAAATATGGGAAAACTTAATATATATATATATTAACAATAATACAAGTACACATATACTACTAACAAACATAAATTAGTATACATTTGACTGATAAATCTCATTAAAATGCATGACATATACATGTATCTGTGTTATATTACAACCCATTAAATAATCTGCAAAATTATTCAAATTTTTCATTTTATTTAAAAAATAATATTTGTACTTTAAAATTATTTTTTTTTATAAATTTTATTTCTCACAAAATAAAATATTTTTTTAAGTTTGACATAACAATTTCAATATTACAAATTTTCAATTCCAATATTACAAATTTTCATTTCATTTTTGAAATATAATCTATCATATTTGAACGTTGAAAAAAAAATATAAATCTGTAATCTTTCTCACAAAATAAAATAATTTTTGAAGTGTTTGACATATAACAATTTTAATATTACAAATACATGTATGTTTTGTTAATGCTTGGGGAAGTATCTTAACAGAGTCAATTGTCTCTCACAAACAATATGTAAAGCTAATAGTATTTCCATGAGGGAAATATGTCCAAATGAATTCAGCAACAAAAATGTGAAAAAAATAATATTGCACATAATTTGAACATAATATTCAATGTATTATTTGATTTTATTTTTATTTGAAACAATTCAGTGCAACAAATTAATTATCAAAAAAAGAATTCTTCAATTTTTTTTTTACTAAATCTGAACGAAGTGTATTTTCTTACAGATTAAACAATTTCCACTTTTTAAATTTCATTTTAATTATAAACCTATATAAATAAAACAATTGATCAACTTATGGTAATATAATCATTTTGAAATAAATGCAAAAAAAAAGAAGAACAAATTAATAAATTTCAGCTATATCCCTGAGAAATCAATTGATATACTTTAAAAAATGTAGTTTTTTTTCTAAACGACAACTTGCATCCCATACAAATGTAAAAGTTATGATATAATGCTAAATACAATTTGATTGTATGTAAAACAAAATATTAAGTACATTTTAATGGGTATATACATTTTTATATACAAACGATGGCCATTTTGAGTGATGATATATACATATAAAATGTTTACACATTTCTGAATGTGAAACACACAGATGAACCTCATTGTATCAAACGGTAGGGACCAACAGGAACCTTGTTGTGTCAGTCGGGAGCCCCAATGATCTTACAGTGAAATGTTTCTGAATCCTGTCTGTATTTACTATGTTTGATGTACTGTATATTCTGATTATTTTCTAAATAAATATTGTTTAAATTAAATGTGAGTATTTAAGTTATCAGGGATAAATTCAACTGAAAGTGACATTCCAAATTATTACCTGGAAACAATTTATCTGGGGTTGATATAATGAAGGTTCTCTTGTATATTATTATGAAGACCTCACATGACCCTTTGGATCAGGTGATCCAGAATATGATGAATGATGATGAAAATCACAACCTATTTTTTTTTTTGCAAATTTTCACAATTTTCCTCAATATTATCAACAAGAGTTTTTTTTTAGTTTTTTTTATTTCTGAGAGAATATAAAAAATAAACTTGTTCAATGTGCATAAATAGACAACAACTAGTAAACACAAATATTTGTTAAAAAATAACAATAATAATGCTTACCAATTTTGTTGACCTTAAAGACCTTGCATATGTGTGTGAATGTGTTGATATGGCAGTATGACCAGTTTACATGATCTTAAAACAAATAATATTTCAATCATTCTATTATCGTGTATCCATTACAATTCTGAATTGTTAACGGAAATATAACAAGAAACTAAATATTTCTCATTGTAATGTCTATCACTATATGACTGAATTTGGTTTAAGGATGCTTACACTACTTTCAACAAAATTATATTTTTTTCCCGTAGTTTTTATTTGAGGAAGAAATTTGTAGCATATAAGCTAATAATTCTAATATGATTTACATAATTAGAAATCCTATACTCTGATTGGGTATAATTTATAAGTGCTTATAGAGGCGGGGTTTTTGTCAGTTTATTTTTCGAGAGACGATGTTCACCGGACTACTTTTTTTTCGTAATGTAAACAAAATGGCAGCTTGGATTCCTGATAATAAAAAAAATAAAAGAAACAATGTTTATTGTTAATAATCAACAATTATTGTTAGATATAAAATAAAAAATAAATGCCAATGAAAAAAAAAGCTTGTATTGTTGACATAAAAAAAAAATTCTGAAAAAAATACTTAAGACAACCATCTATCGACTTTGACTTTTGTAATATATCGTCATCCTGTGACGTAGTTTACAAGGGATGCTGATTGACACAAGCTGGTTACTGATTTATTTTACGATTTTGTGAGCATTTTACTTGTTTAAGTAGCTAAATGCAAAATGCCATCAAATTGGAAAATATCAGTAACTTAATTACTGTCTATTTATCAATGTAGGAAAACAAGGTTAGTGCATTTTGTTATTCATGGCCAACACACATCAATGACAATGGAATGTATGTGTGCGTACTGGGGATCCCCAAAGGTAAATTTTCAAAAAAAAAGAAGCAAAAATACTTAGTTACAGAATTATAAGGATTAAGCGCATTTTTCCAGATTTTATTGATGTATAACCTGGACCAAGTCACTCACAAACTTACATAAAAGTTCTCCGGTCTTTTAAGTGTCCATGCTTCTTTCTACCATATTTCAGTACACATGTAAATAATTTTTCCATTGGAAAATCATAAATGATGTAATATTCTCCTGACTATAATATAGTATTTAGTTATGATATGTACAAACAAATCTAACATTTTCTATTCAAATGCATTATTTAGCATATAATTACACTTTAAAACAATTTCCCATACAACCACTCTTGACACTCATTCACATAGAGTAACTGATATGTAATGTACGATATATGGAAATTAACCACTATTATATCACATGTATATAAAATACACCCTACATATATGCATGTTCAACAATAAATATCGTATCTAAAAATAAATGCATCATGTACATGATCTTTGATACAGTCCAACCTCGTTTCGAAGCAAATTTTTCATATGCACTGTATAGTAGTTCGAATATACACCAAGAATTCTAGCTATTACTGCAAATTTAGCTGACAATAATTATTAACGGAGGATGTTTTTATCTGGAAGTTACCAAAGATAACGATTTATAAGAATTTGAAAAAACGAAATTCGACTGTTTTATGTACACAGTGATTTGTTTAAACACACGATTCTTGTACTGAGTCATGGTAGGAATCTACTAACATTGGCACATGAGGATTATCTGGAAGACCACTAGGAGGAATGTTAATTCTCATAATCAAATATTTATTCAAATAATTGTCTGTTTAAATATATATATATCTATCTATCTACATACTCGTCCGGTTTTTTTTCTGAAACGAAATAACACTTATGTTAATTTTTCATTTTAAATCAATTTGCAAAACAATTGTTTTCTGAATATGAATGTCAAAAAAAGCAATTTAATTATTTAAGCGTCAATTTTACTTTCAAAGTAATTATGATTCATTATTTCAGAATTGGTGTCATTTTAATGCAACGGTGTGTTTTCATAACACCTTTAATAATTTCATCAATTGTTATGAAAAGCCACCTGTATCTAAACAAGTTATCAACACAGAGGAGGGTTGGGTGTATCTAGACAAGTTATCAACACAGGGGAGGGTTGGGTGTATCTAGACAAGTTATCAACACAGAGGAGGGTTGGTGGTATCTAGACAAGTTATCAACACAGGGGAGGGTTGGGGGTGTCTAGACAAGTTATCAACACAGGAGAGGGTTGGGTGTATCTAGACAAGTTATCATCACAGGGGAGGGTTGGGGGTATCTAGACAAGTTATCATCACAGGGGGGGGGGGGGTGTATCTAGACAAGTTATCATCACAGGGGAGGGTTGGGTGTATCTAGACAAGTTATCAACACAGGGGAGGGTTGGGTGTATCTAGACAAGTTATCAACACAGAGGAGGGTTCGGGGTATCGAGACAAGTTATCAACACAGGGGGGGGGGGGGGGGGTGTATCTAGACAAGTTATCAACACAGAGGAGGGTTGGGGGTATCTAGACAAGTTATCAACACAGGGAAGGGTTGGGAGTATCTAGACAAGTTATCAACACAGGGGAGGGTTGGGTGTATCTAGACAAGTTATTAACACAGGGAAGGGTTGGGTGTATCTAGACAAGTTATCAACATAGGGGAGGGTTGGGGGTATCTAGACAAGTTATCAACACAGAGGAGGGTTGGGGGTATCTAGACAAGTTATCAACACAGGGAAGGGTTGGGAGTATCTAGACAAGTTATCAACACAGGGGAGGGTTGGGTGTATCTAGACAAGTTATTAACACAGGGAAGGGTTGGGTGTATCTAGACAAGTTATCAACATAGGGGAGGGTTGGGGGTATCTAGACAAGTTATCAACACAGGGGAGGGTTGGGGGTATCTAGACAAGTTATCAACACAAGGGAGGGTTGGGGGTATCTAGACAAGTTATCAACACAGGGGAGGGTTGGGTGTATCTAGACAAGTTATCAACACAGGGGAGGGTTGGGTGTATCTAGACAAGTTATCAACACAGGGGAGGGTTGGGTGTATCTAGACAAGTTATCAACACAGGGGAGGGTTGGGGGTATCTAGACAAGTTATCAACACAGGGGAGGGTTGGGGGTATCTAGACAAGTTATCAACACAGGGGAGGGTTGGGGGTATCTAGAAAAGTTATCAACACAGAGGAGGGTTGGGTGTATCTAGACAAGTTATCAACACAGGGGAGGGTTGGGTGTATCTAGACAAGTTATCAACACAGGGGAGGGTTGGGGGTATCTAGACAAGTTATCAACACAGGAGAGGGTTGGGTGTATCTAGACAAGTTATCATCACAGGGGAGGGTTGGGGGTATCTAGACAAGTTATCATCACAGGGGGGGGGGGGTGTATCTAGACAAGTTATCATCACAGGGGAGGGTTGGGTGTATCTAGACAAGTTATCAACACAGGGGAGGGTTGGGGTATCTAGACAAGTTAATAACACAGGGGAGGGTTGGAGGTATCTAGACAAGTTATCAACACAGGGGGGGGGGGGTATCTAGACAAGTTATCAACACAGGGGGGGGGGGGTATCTAGACAAGTTATCAACACAGGGGAGGGTTGGGTGTATCTAGACAAGTTATCAACACAGGGGAGGGTTGGGTGTATCTAGACAAGTTATTAACACAGGGGAGGGTTGGGTGTATCTAGACAAGTAATCAACACAGGGGAGGGTTGGGTGTATCTAGACATGTTATCAACACAGGGGAGGGTTGGGGTTATCTAGACAAGTTATCAACACAGGGGAGGGTTGGGGGTATCTAGACAAGTTATCAACACAGAGGAGGGTTGGGGGTATCTAGACAAGTTATCAACACAGGGGAGGGTTGGGGGTATCTAGACAAGTTATCAACACAGAGGAGGGTTGGGTGTATCTAGACAAGTTATCAACACAGGGGAGGGTTGGGGTATCTAGACAAGTTATTAACACAGGGGAGGGTTGGGTGTATCTAGACAAGTTATCAACACAGGGGAGGGTTGGGTGTATCTAGACAAGTTATCAACACAGGGGAGGGTTAGGGGTATCTAGACAAGTTATCAACCCAGAGGAGGTTTGGGTGTATCTAGACAAGTTATCAACACAGGGGAGGGTTGGGGGTATCTAGACAAGTTATCAAAACAGGGGAGGGTTGGGGGTATCTAGACAAGTTATCAACACAGGAGAGGGTTGGGGGTATCTAGACAAGTTATCAACACAGGGGAGGGTTGGGGGTATCTAGACAAGTTATCAACACAGAGGAGGGTTGGGGGTATCTAGACAAATTATCAACACAGGGAAGGGTTGGGGGTATCTAGACAAGTTATCATCAACACAGGGGAGGGTTGGGGGTATCTAGACAAGTTATCAACACAGGGGAGGGTTGGGTGTATCTAGACAAGTTATCAAAACAGGGGAGGGTTGGGGGTATCTAGACAAGTTATCAACACAGGGGAGGGTTGGGGGTATCTAGACAAGTTATCAACACAGAGGAGGGTTGGGTGTATCTAGACAAGTTATCAACACAGGGGAGGGTTGGGGTATCTAGACAAGTTATTAACACAGGGGAGGGTTGGGTGTATCTAGACAAGTTATCAACACAGGGGAGGGTTGGGGGTATCTAGACAAGTTATCAACACAGAGGAGGGTTGGGGGTATCTAGACAAGTTATCAACACAGGGGAGGGTTGGGGGTATCTAGACAAGTTATCAACACAGAGGAGGGTTGGGTGTATCTAGACAAGTTATCAACACAGGGGAGGGTTGGGGTATCTAGACAAGTTATTAACACAGGGGAGGGTTGGGTGTATCTAGACAAGTTATCAACACAGGGGAGGGTTGGGTGTATCTAGACAAGTTATCAACACAGGGGAGGGTTAGGGGTATCTAGACAAGTTATCAACCCAGAGGAGGTTTGGGTGTATCTAGACAAGTTATCAACACAGGGGAGGGTTGGGGGTATCTAGACAAGTTATCAAAACAGGGGAGGGTTGGGGGTATCTAGACAAGTTATCAACACAGGAGAGGGTTGGGGGTATCTAGACAAGTTATCAACACAGGGGAGGGTTGGGGGTATCTAGACAAGTTATCAACACAGAGGAGGGTTGGGGGTATCTAGACAAATTATCAACACAGGGAAGGGTTGGGGGTATCTAGACAAGTTATCATCAACACAGGGGAGGGTTGGGGGTATCTAGACAAGTTATCAACACAGGGGAGGGTTGGGTGTATCTAGACAAGTTATCAAAACAGGGGAGGGTTGGGGGTATCTAGACAAGTTATCAACACAGGGGAGGGTTGGGGGTATCTAGACAAGTTATCAACACAGAGGAGGGTTGGGTGTATCTAGACAAGTTATCAACACAGGGGAGGGTTGGGGTATCTAGACAAGTTATTAACACAGGGGAGGGTTGGGTGTATCTAGACAAGTTATCAACACAGGGGAGGGTTGGGTGTATCTAGACAAGTTATCAACACAGGGGATGGTTGGGTGTATCTAGACAAGTTATCAACACAGGGGAGGGTTAGGGGTATCTAGAAAAGTTATCTACACAGAGGAGGGTTGGGTGTATCTAGACAAGTTATCAACACAGGGGAGGGTTTGGGGTATCTAGACAAGTTATCAACACAGGAGAGGGTTGGGGGTATCTAGACAAGTTATCAACACAGGGGAGGGTTGGGGATATCTAGACAAGTTATCAACACAGGGGAGGGTTGGGGGTATCTAGACAAGTTATCAACACAGGGAAGGGTTGAGGGTATCTAGACAAGTTATCATCAACACAGGGGAGGGTTGGGGGTATCTAGACAAGTTATCAACACAGGGGAGGGTTGGGTGTATCTAGACAAGTTATCAACACAGGGGAGGGTTGTGTGTATCTAGACAAGTTATCAACACAGGGGAGGGTTGGGTGTATCTAGAAAAGTTATCAACACAGGGGAGGGTTGGAGGTATCTAGACAAGTTATCAACACAGGGGAGGGTTGGGGGTATCTAGACAAGTTATCAACACAAGGGAGGGTTGGGTGTATCTAGACAAGTTATCAACACAGGGGAGGGTTGGGTGTATCTAGACAAGTTATCAACATAGAGGAGGGTTGGTTGTATCTAGACAAGTTATCAACACAGGGGAGGGTTGGGGGTATCTAGACAAGTTATTAACACAGGGGAGGGTTGGGGGTATCTAGACAAGTTATCAACACAGGGAAGGGTTGGGGGTATCTAGACAAGTTATCAACACAGGGGAGGGTTGGGGGTATCTAGACAAGTTATCAACACAGAGGAGGGTTGGGTGTATCTAGACAAGTTATCAACACAGAGGAGGGTTGGGTGTATCTAGACAAGTTATCAACACAGGGGAGGGTTGGGGGTATCTAGACAAGTTATCAACACAGGGGAGGGTTGGGGGTATCTAGACAAATTATCAACACAGGGGAGGGTTGGGGGTATCTAGACAAGTTATCATCAACACAGGGGAGGGTTGGGGGTATCTAGACAAGTTATCAACACAGGTGAGGGTTGGGTGTATCTAGACAAGTTATCATCACAGGGGAGGGTTGGGTGTATCTAGACAAGTTATCAACACAGGGGAGGGTTGGGTGTATCTAGACAAGTTATCAACACAGAGGAGGGTTCGGGGTATCGAGACAAGTTATCACCACAGGGGGGGGGGGTGTATCTAGACAAGTTATCAACACAGAGGAGGGCTGGGGGTATCTAGACAAGTTATCAACACAGGGAAGGGTTGGGGGTATCTAGACAAGTTATCAACACAGGGAAGGGTTGGGGGTATCTAGACAAGTTATCAACACAGGGGAGGGTTGGGTGTATCTAGACAAGTTTTTAACACAGGGAAGGGTTGGGTGTATCTAGACAAGTTATCAACATAGGGGAGGGTTGGGGGTATCTAGACAAGTTATCAACATAGAGGAGGGTTGGGTGTATCTAGAAAAGTTATCAACACAGGGGAGGGTTGGGGGTATCTAGACAAGTTATTAACACAGGGGAGGGTTGGGGGTATCTAGACAAGTTATCAACACAGGGAAGGGTTGGGGGTATCTAGACAAGTTATCAACACAGGGGAGGGTTGGGTGTATCTAGACAAGTTATCAACACAGGGGGGGTTGGGGGTATCTAGACAAGTTATCAACACAGAGGAGGGTTGGGTGTATCTAGACAAGTTATCAACACAGGGGAGGGTTGGGGGTATCTAGACAAGTTATCAACACAGGGGAGGGTTGGGGGTATCTAGACAAATTATCAACACAGGGGAGGGTTGGGGGTATCTAGACAAGTTATCATCAACACAGGGGAGGGTTGGGGGTATCTAGACAAGTTATCAACACAGGTGAGGGTTGGGTGTATCTAGACAAGTTATCATCACAGGGGAGGGTTGGGTGTATCTAGACAAGTTATCAACACAGGGGAGGGTTGGGTGTATCTAGACAAGTTATCAACACAGAGGAGGGTTCGGGGTATCGAGACAAGTTATCACCACAGGGGGGGGGGGTGTATCTAGACAAGTTATCAACACAGAGGAGGGCTGGGGGTATCTAGACAAGTTATCAACACAGGGAAGGGTTGGGGGTATCTAGACAAGTTATCAACACAGGGAAGGGTTGGGGGTATCTAGACAAGTTATCAACACAGGGGAGGGTTGGGTGTATCTAGACAAGTTTTTAACACAGGGAAGGGTTGGGTGTATCTAGACAAGTTATCAACATAGGGGAGGGTTGGGGGTATCTAGACAAGTTATCAACACAGGGGAGGGTTGGGGGTATCTAGACAAGTTATCAACACAAGGGAGGGTTGGGGGTATCTAGACAAGTTATCAACACAGGGGATGGTTGGGGGTATCTAGACAAGTTATCAACACAGGGGAGGGTTGGGTGTATCTAGACAAGTTATCAACACAGGGGAGGGTTGGGGTATCTAGACAAGTTATTAACACAGGGGAGGGTTGGGTGTATCTAGACAAGTTATCAACACAGGGGAGGGTTGGGTGTATCTAGACAAGTTATCAACACAGGGGAGGGTTGGGTGTATCTAGAAAAGTTATCAACACAGGGGAGGGTTAGGGGTATCTAGACAAGTTATCAACCCAGAGGAGGTTTGGGTGTATCTAGACAAGTTATCAACACAGGGGAGGGTTGGGGGTATCTAGACAAGTTATCAACACAGGAGAGGGTTGGGGGTATCTAGACAAGTTATCAACACAGGGGAGGGTTGGGGGTATCTAGACAAGTTATCAACACAGGGGAGGGTTGGGGGTTTCTAGACAAATTATCAACAAAGGGAAGGGTTGGGGGTATCTAGACAAGTTATCATCAACTCAGGGGAGGGTTGGGGGTATCTAGACAAGTTATCAACACAGGGGAGGGTTGGGTGTATCTAGACAAGTTATCAAAACAGGGGAGGGTTGGGGGTATCTAGACAAGATATCAACACAGGGGAAGGTTGTGTGTATCTAGACAAGTTATCAACACAGGGGAGGGTTGGGTGTATCTAGACAAGTTATCAACACAGGGGAGGGTTGGAGGTATCTAGACAAGTTATCAACACAGGGGAGGGTTGGGGGTATCTAGACAAGTTATCAACACAGGGGAGGGTTGGGTGTATCTAGACAAGTTATCAACACAGGGGAGGGTTGGGGGTATCTAGACAAGTTATCAACACAGGGGAGGGTTGGGGGTATCTAGACAAGTTATTAACACAGGGGAGGGTTGGGGGTATCTAGACAAGTTATCAACACAGGGGAGGGTTGGGTGTATCTAGACAAGTTATCAACACAGGGGAGGGTTGGGTGTATCTAGACAAGTTATCAACACAGGGGGGGTTGGGGGTATCTAGACAAGTTATCAACACAGAGGAGGGTTGGGTGTATCTAGACAAGTTATCAACACAGGGGAGGGTTGGGGGTATCTAGACAAGTTATCAACACAGAGGAGGGTTGGGGGTATCTAGACAAGTTATCAACACAGAGGAGGGTTGGGTGTATCTAGACAAGTTATCAACACAGGGGAGGGTTGGGGGTATCTAGACAAGTTATCAACACAGGAGAGGGTTGGGGGTATCTAGACAAGTTATCAACACAGGGGAGGGTTAAGGGTATCTAGACAAGTTATCAACACAGGGGAGGGTTGGGGGTATCTAGACAAATTATCAACACAGGGAAGGATTGGGGGTATCTAGACAAGTTATCATCAACACAGGGGAGGGTTGGGTGTATCTAGACAAGTTATCAACACAGGCGAGGGTTGGGTGTATCTAGACAAGTTATCAAAACAGGGGAGGGTTGGGGGTATCTAGACAAGTTATCAACACAGGGGAGGGTTGGGGGTATCTAGACAAGTTATCAACACAGGGGAGGGTTGGGTGTATCTAGACAAGTTATCAAAACAGGGGAGGGTTGGGGGTATCTAGACAAGATATCAACACAGGGGAAGGTTGTGTGTATCTAGACAAGTTATCAACACAGGGGAGGGTTGGGTGTATCTAGACAAGTTATCAACACAGGGGAGGGTTGGAGGTATCTAGACAAGTTATCAACACAGGGGAGGGTTGGGGGTATCTAGACAAGTTATCAACACAGGGGAGGGTTGGGTGTATCTAGACAAGTTATCAACACAGGGGAGGGTTGGGGGTATCTAGACAAGTTATTAACACAGGGGAGGGTTGGGGGTATCTAGACAAGTTATCAACACAGGGGAGGGTTGGGTGTATCTAGACAAGTTATCAACACAGGGGAGGGTTGGGTGTATCTAGACAAGTTATCAACACAGGGGGGGTTGGGGGTATCTAGACAAGTAATCAACACAGAGGAGGGTTGGGTGTATCTAGACAAGTTATCAACACAGGGGTGGGTTGGGGGTATCTAGACAAGTTATCAACACAGGAGAGGGTTGGGGATATCTAGACAAGTTATCAACACAGGGGAGGGTTGGGGGTATCTAGACAAGTTATCAACACAGGGGAGGGTTGGGGGTATCTAGACAAATTATCAACACAGGGAAGGGTTGGGGGTATCTACACAAGTTATCATCAACACAGGGGAGGGTTGGGGGTATCTAGACAAGTTATCAACACAGGGGAGGGTTGGGTGTATCTAGACAAGTTATCAAAACAGGGGGGGGGTTGGGGGTATCTAGACAAGTTATCAACAGAGGGGAGGGTTGGGGGTATCTAGACAAGTTATCAACACAGAGGAGGGTTGGGTGTATCTAGACAAGTTATCAACACAGGGGAGGGTTGGGGGTATCTAGACAAGTTATTAACACAGGGGAGGGTTGGGTGTATCTAGACAAGTTATCAACACAGGGGAGGGTTGGGTGTATCTAGACAAGTTATCAACACAGGGGAGGGTTGTGTGCATCTAGACAAGTTATCAACACAGGGGAGGGTTGGGTGTATCTAGACAAGTTATCAACACAGGGGAGGGTTGGAGGTATCTAGACAAGTTATCAACACAGGGGAGGGTTGGGGGTATCTAGACAAGTTATCAACACAGGGGAGGGTTGGGTGTATCTAGACAAGTTATCAACACAGGGGAGGGTTAGGGGTATCTAGACAAGTTATCAACCCAGAGGAGGGTTGGGTGTATCTAGACAAGTTATCAACACAGGGGAGGGTTGGGGGTATCTAGACAAGTTATCAACACAGGAGAGGGTTGGGGGTATCTAGACAAGTTATCAACACAGGGGAGGGTTGTGTGTATCTAGACAAGTTATCAACACAGGGGAGGGTTGGGTGTATCTAGACAAGTTATCAACACAGGGGAGGGTTGGAGGTATCTAGACAAGTTATCAACACAGGGGAGGGTTGGGGGTATCTAGACAAGTTATCAACACAGGGGAGGGTTGGGTGTATCTAGACAAGTTATCAACACAGGGGAGGGTTAGGGGTATCTAGACAAGTTATCAACCCAGAGGAGGGTTGGGTGTATCTAGACAAGTTATCAACACAGGGGAGGGTTGGGGGTATCTAGACAAGTTATCAACACAGGAGAGGGATGGGGGTATCTAGACAAGTTATCAACACAGGGGAGGGTTGGGGGTATCTAGACAAGTTATCAACACAGGGGAGGGTTGGGGGTATCTAGACAAGTTATCAACACAGGGAAGGGTTGAGGGTATCTAGACAAGTTATCATCAACACAGGGGAGGGTTGGGGGTATCTAGACAAGTTATCAACACAGGGGAGGGTTGTGTGTATCTAGACAAGTTATCAACACAGGGGAGGGTTGGGTGTATCTAGACAAGTTATCAACACAGGGGAGTGTTGGAGGTATCTAGACAAGTTATCAACACAGGGGAGGGTTGGGGGTATCTAGACAAGTTATCAACACAGGGGAGGGTTGGGTGTATCTAGACAAGTTATCAACACAGGGGAGGTTTGGGGGTATCTAGACAAGTTATCAACATAGAGGAGGGTTGGGTGTATCTAGACAAGTTATCAACACAGGGGAGGGTTGGGGGTATCTAGACAAGTTATTAACACAGGGGAGGGTTGGGGGTATCTAGACAAGTTATCAACACAGGGAAGGGTTGGGGGTATCTAGATAAGTTATCAACACAGGGGAGGGTTGGGTGTATCTAGACAAGTTATCAACACAGGGGGGGTTGGGGGTATCTAGACAAGTTATCAACACAGAGGAGGGTTGGGTGTATCTAGACAAGTCATCAACACAGGTGAGGGTTGGGGGTATCTAGACAAGTTATCAACACAGGAGAGGGTTGGGGGTATCTAGACAAGTTATCAACACAGGGGAGGGTTGGGGGTATCTAGAAAAGTTATCAACACAGAGGAGGGATGGGTGTATCTAGACAAGTTATCAACACAGGGGAGGGTTGGGGGTATCTAGACAAGTTATCAACACAGGGGGAGTATCTAGACAAGTTATCAACACAGGGAGGGTTGGGTGTATCTAGACAAGTTATCAACACAGGGGAGGGTTGGGTGTATCTAGACAAGTTATCAACACAGGGGAGGGTTGGGTGTATCTAGACAAGTTATTAACACAGGGGAGGGTTGGGTGTATCTAGACAAGTAATCAACACAGGGGAGGGTTGGGTGTATCTAGACATGTTATCAACACAGGGGAGGGTTGGGGTTATCTAGACAATGTTATCAACACAGGGGAGGGTTGGGGGTATCTAGACAAGTTATCAACACAGAGGAGGGTTGGGGGTATCAAGACAAGTTATCAACACAGGGGACGGTTGGGGGTATCTAGACAAGTTATCAACACAGAGGAGGGTTGGGGGTATCTAGACAAGTTATCAACACAGGGGAGGGTTGGGGTATCTAGACAAGTTATCAAGACAGGGGAGGGTTGGGTGTATCTAGACAAGTTATCAACACAGGGGAGGTTTGGGGGTATCTAGACAAGTTATCAACATAGAGGAGGGTTGGGTGTATCTAGACAAGTTATCAACACAGGGGAGGGTTGGGGGTATCTAGACAAGTTATTAACACAGGGGAGGGTTGGGGGTATCTAGACAAGTTATCAACACAGGGAAGGGTTGGGGGTATCTAGACAAGTTATCAACACAGGGGAGGGTTGGGTGTATCTAGACAAGTTATCAACACAGGGGTGGTTGGGGGTATCTAGACAAGTTATCAACACAGAGGAGGGTTGGGTGTATCTAGACAAGTCATCAACACAGGGGAGGTTGGGGGTATCTAGACAAGTTATCAACACAGGAGAGGGTTGGGGGTATCTAGACAAGTTATCAACACAGGGGAGGGTTGGGGGTATCTAGAAAAGTTATCAACACAGAGGAGGGATGGGTGTATCTAGACAAGTTATCAACACAGGGGAGGGTTGGGGGTATCTAGACAAGTTATCAACACAGGGGGAGTATCTAGACAAGTTATCAACACAGGGGAGGGTTGGGTGTATCTAGACAAGTTATCAACACAGGGGAGGGTTGGGTGTATCTAGACAAGTTATCAAAACAGGGGAGGGTTGGGGGTATCTAGACAAGATATCAACACAGGGGAAGGTTGTGTGTATCTAGACAAGTTATCAACACAGGGGAGGGTTGGGTGTATCTAGACAAGTTATCAACACAGGGGAGGGTTGGGTGTATCTAGACAAGTTATTAACACAAGGGAGGGTTGGGTGTATCTAGACAAGTAATCAACACAGGGGAGGGTTGGGTGTATCTAGACATGTTATCAACACAGGGGAGGGTTGGGGGTATCTAGACAAGTTATCAACACAGAGGAGGGTTGGGTGTATCTAGACAAGTTATCAACACAGGGGAGGGTTGGGGTATCTAGACAAGTTATTAACACAGGGGAGGGTTGGGTGTATCTAGACAAGTTATCAACACAGGGGAGTGTTGGGTGTATCTAGACAAGTTATCAACACAGGGGAGGGTTGGGTGTATCTAGACAAGTTATCAACACAGGAGAGGGTTAGGGGTATCTAGACAAGTTATCAACCCAGAGGAGGTTTGGGTGTATCTAGACAAGTTATCAACACAGGGGAGGGTTGGGGGTATCTAGAAACACAGGGGGGGGGGTTGGGGGTATCTAGACAAGTTATCAACACAGGAGAGGGTTGGGGGTATCTAGACAAGTTATCAACACAGGGGAGGGTTGGGGGTATCTAGACAAGTTATCAACACAGGGGAGGGTTGGGGGTATCTAGACAAATTATCAACACTGGGAAGGGTTGGGGGTATCTAGACAAGTTATCATCAACACAGGGGAGGGTTGGGGGTATCTAGACAAGTTATCAACACAGGGGAGGGTTGGGTGTATCTAGACAAGTTATCAAAACAGGGGAGGGTTGGGGGTATCTAGACAAGATATCAACACAGGGGAAGGTTGTGTGCATCTAGACAAGTTATCAACACAGGGGAGGGTTGGGTGTATCTAGACAAGTTATCAACACAGGGGAGGGTTGGAGGTATCTAGACAAGTTATCAACACAGGGGAGGGTTGGGGGTATCTAGACAAGTTATCAACACAGGGGAGGGTTGGGTGTATCTAGACAAGTAATCAATACAGGGGAGGGTTGGGGGTATCTAGACAAGTTATCAACACAGAGGAGGGTTGGGTGTATCTAGACAAGTTATCAACACAGGGGAGGGTTGGGGGTATCTAGACAAGTTATTAACACAGGGGAGGGTTGGGGGTATCTAGACAAGTTATCAACACAGGGGAGGGTTGGGTGTATCTAGAAAAGTTATCAACACAGGGGAGGGTTGGGTGTATCTAGACAAGTTATCAACACAGGGGGGTATCTAGACAAGTTATCAACGCAGAGGACGGTTGGGTGTATCTAGACAAGTTATCAACACGGGGGATGGTTGGGGGTATCTAGACAAGTTATCAACACAGGAGAGGGTTGGGGGTATCTAGACAAGTTATTAACACAGGGGAGGGTTGGGGGTATCTAGACAAGTTATCAACACAGGGGAGGGTTGGGTGTATCTAGACAAGTTATCAACACAGGGGAGGGTTGGGTGTATCTAGACAAGTTATCAACACAGGAGAGGGTTAGGGGTATCTAGACAAGTTATCAACCCAGAGGAGGTTTGGGTGTATCTAGACAAGTTATCAACACAGGGGAGGGTTGGGGGTATCTAGAAACACAGGGGAGGGTTGGGGGGTATCTAGACAAGTTATCAACACAGGAGAGGGTTGGGGGTATCTAGACAAGTTATCAACACAGGGGAGGGTTGGGGGTATCTAGACAAGTTATCAACACAGGGGAGGGTTGGGGGTATCTAGACAAATTATCAACACTGGGAAGGGTTGGGGCTATCTAGACAAGTTATCATCAACACAGGGGAGGGTTGGGGGTATCTAGACAAGTTATCAACACAGAGGAGGGTTGGGTGTATCTAGACAAGTTATCAAAACAGGGGAGGGTTGGGGGTATCTAGACAAGATATCAACACAGGGGAAGGTTGTGTGTATCTAGACAAGTTATCAACACAGGGGAGGGTTGGGTGTATCTAGACAAGTTATCAACACAGGGGAGGGTTGGAGGTATCTAGACAAGTTATCAACACAGGGGAGGGTTGGGGGTATCTAGACAAGTTATCAACACAGGGGAGGGTTGGGTGTATCTAGACAAGTAATCAACACAGGGGAGGGTTGGGGGTATCTAGACAAGTTATTAACACAGGGGAGGGTTGGGGATATCTAGACAAGTTATCAACACAGGGGAGGGTTGGGTGTATCTAGAAAAGTTATCAACACAGGGGAGGGTTGGGTGTATCTAGACAAGTTATCAACACAGGGGGGGGGGGGGGTATCTAGACAAGTTATCAACGCAGAGGAGGGTTGGGTGTATCTAGACAAGTTATCAACACGGGGGATGGTTGGGGGTATCTAGACAAGTTATCAACACAGGGGAGGGTTGGGGGTATCTAGTCAAGTTATCAACACAGGGGAGGGTTGGGGGTATCTAGACAAATTATCAACACAGGGAAGGGTTGGGGGTATCTAGACAAGTTATCATCAACACAGGGGAGGGTTGGGGGTATCTAGACAAGTTATCAACACAGGGGAGGGTTGGGTGTATCTAGACAAGTTATCAAAACAGGGGAGGGTTGGGGGTATCTAGACAAGTTATCAACACAGGGGAGGGTTGGGGGTATCTAGACAAGTTATCAACACAGAGGAGGGTTGGGTGTATCTAGACAAGTTATCAACACAGGGAAGGGTTGGGGGTATCTAGACAAGTTATTAACACAGGGGAGGGTTGGGTGTATCTAGACAAGTTATCAACACAGGGGAGGGTTGGGGTATCTAGACAAGTTATTAACACAGGGGATGGTTGGGGGTATCTAGACAAGTAATCAACACAGGGGAGGGTTGGGTGTATCTAGACAAGTTATCAACACAGGGGAGGGTTGGGTGTATCTAGACAAGTTATCAACACAGGAGAGGGTTAGGGGTATCTAGACAAGTTATCAACCCAGAGGAGGTTTGGGTGTATCTAGACAAGTCATCAACACAGGGGAGGGTTGGGGGTATCTAGAAACACAGGGGAGGGTTGGGGGTATCTAGACAAGTTATCAACACAGGAGAGGGTTGGGGGTATCTAGACAAGTTATCAACACAGGGGAGGGTTGGGGGTATCTAGACAAGTTATCAACACAGGGGAGGGTTGGGGGTATCTAGACAAATTATCAACACTGGGAAGGGTTGGGGGTATCTAGACAAGTTATCATCAACACAGGGGAGGGTTGGGGGTATCTAGACAAGTTATCAACACAGGGGAGGGTTGGGTGTATCTAGACAAGTTATCAAAACAGGGGAGGGTTGGGGGTATCTAGACAAGATATCAACACAGGGGAAGGTTGTGTGTATCTAGACAAGTTATCAACACAGGGGAGGGTTGGGTTTATCTAGACAAGTTATCAACACAGGGGAGGGTTGGAGGTATCTAGACAAGTTATCAACACAGGGAAGGGTTGGGGGTATCTAGACAAGTTATCAACACAGGGGAGGGTTGGGTGTATCTAGACAAGTTATCAACACAGGGGGGGTTGGGGGTATCTAGACAAGTTATCAACACAGAGGAGGGTTGGGTGTATCTAGACAAGTTATCAACACAGGGGAGGGTTGGGGGTATCTAGACAGGTTATCAACACAGGAGAGGGTTGGGGGTATCTAGAAAAGTTATCAACA
Source organism: Bathymodiolus brooksi (assembly GCA_963680875.1). NCBI lineage: Eukaryota > Metazoa > Mollusca > Bivalvia > Mytilida > Modiolidae > Bathymodiolus > Bathymodiolus brooksi. The sequence continues at coordinate 99,515,121 of OY804584.1, forward strand.
CAGAGGAGGGATGGGTGTATCTAGACAAGTTATCAACACAGGGGAGGGTTGGGGGTATCTAGACAAGTTATTAACACAGGGGAGGGTTGGGGGTATCTAGACAAGTTATCAACACAGGGGGAGTATCTAGACAAGTTATCAACACAGGGGAGGGTTGGGTGTATCTAGACAAGTTATCAACACAGGGGAGGGTTGGGTGTATCTAGACAAGTTATTAACACAGGGGAGGGTTGGGTGTATCTAGACAAGTAATCAACACAGGGGAGGGTTGGGTGTATCTAGACATGTTATCAACACAGGGGAGGGTTGGGGTTATCTAGACAAGTTATCAACACAGGGGAGGGTTGGGGTTATCTAGACAAGTTATCAACACAGGGGAGGGTTGGGGGTATCTAGACAAGTTATCAACACAGGGGGGGGTTGGGGGTATCTAGACAAGTTATCAACACAGAGGAGGGTTGGGTGTATCTAGACAAGTTATCAACACAGGGGAGGGTTGGGGTATCTAGACAAGTTATTAACACAGGGGAGGGTTGGGTGTATCTAGACAAGTAATCAACACAGGGAAGGGTTAGGGGTATCTAGAAACACAGGGGAGGGTTGGGGGTATCTAGACAAGTTATCAACACAGGAGAGGGTTGGGGGTATCTAGACAAGTTATCAACACAGGGGAGGGTTGGGGGTATCTAGACAAGTTATCAACACAGGGGAGGGTTGGGGGTATCTAGAAACACAGGGGAGGGTTGGGGGTATCTAGACAAGTTATCAACACAGGAGAGGGTTGGGGGTATCTAGACAAGTTATCAACACAGGGGAGGGTTGGGGGTATCTAGACAAGTTATCAACACAGGGGAGGGTTGGGGCTATCTAGACAAATTATCAACACTGGGAAGGGTTGGGGGTATCTAGACAAGTTATCATCAACACAGGGGAGGGTTGGGGGTATCTAGACAAGTTATCAACACAGGGGAGGGTTGGGTGTATCTAGACAAGTTATCAAAACAGGGGAGGGTTGGGGGTATCTAGACAAGATATCAACACAGGGGAAGGTTGTGTGTATCTAGACAAGTTATCAACACAGGGGAGGGTTGGGTGTATCTAGACAAGTTATCAACACAGGGTAGGGTTGGAGGTATCTAGACAAGTTATCAACACAGGGAAGGGTTGGGGGTATCTAGACAAGTTATCAACACAGGGGAGGGTTGGGTGTATCTAGACAAGTTATCAACACAGGGGGGGTTGGGGGTATCTAGACAAGTTATCAACACAGAGGAGGGTTGGGTGTATCTAGACAAGTTATCAACACAGGGGAGGGTTGGGGGTATCTAGACAGGTTATCAACACAGGAGAGGGTTGGGGGTATCTAGAAAAGTTATCAACACAGAGGAGGGATGGGTGTATCTAGACAAGTTATCAACACAGGGGAGGGTTGGGGGTATCTAGACAAGTTATTAACACAGGGGAGGGTTGGGGGTATCTAGACAAGTTATCAACACAGGGGGAGTATCAAGACAAGTTATCAACACAGGGGAGGGTTGGGTGTATCTAGACAAGTTATCAACACAGGGGAGGGTTGGGTGTATCTAGACAAGTTATTAACACAGGGGAGGGTTGGGTGTATCTAGACAAGTAATCAACACAGGGGAGGGTTGGGTGTATCTAGACATGTTATCAACACAGGGGAGGGTTGGGGTTATCTAGACAAGTTATCAACACAGGGGAGGGTTGGGGGTATCTAGACAAGTTATCAACACAGAGGAGGGTTGGGGGTATCAAGACAAGTTATCAACACAGGGGAGGGTTGGGGGTATCTAGACAAGTTATCAACACAGAGGAGGGTTGGGTGTATCTAGACAAGTTATCAACACAGGGGAGGGTTGGGGTATCTAGACAAGTTATTAACACAGGGGAGGGTTGGGTGTATCTAGACAAGTTATCAACACAGGGGAGGGTTGGGTGTATCTAGACAAGTTATCAACACAGGGGAGGGTTGGGTGTATCTAGACAAGTTATCAACACAGGGGAGGGTTGGGTGTATCTAGACAAGTTATCAACACAGGGGGGTATCTAGACAAGTTATCAACGCAGAGGAGGGTTGGGTGTATCTAGACAAGTTATCAACACGGGGGATGGTTGGGGGTATCTAGACAAGTTATCAACACAGGAGAGGGTTGGGGGTATCTAGACAAGTTATCAACACAGGGGAGGGTTGGGGGTATCTAGACAAGTTATCAACACAGGGGAGGGTTGGGTGTATCTAGACAAGTTATCAACACAGGGGAGGGTTGGGTGTATCTAGACAAGTTATCAACACAGGAGAGGGTTAGGGGTATCTAGACAAGTTATCAACCCAGAGGAGGTTTGGGTGTATCTAGACAAGTTATCAACACAGGGGAGGGTTGGGGGTATCTAGAAACACAGGGGAGGGTTGGGGGGTATCTAGACAAGTTATCAACACAGGAGAGGGTTGGGGGTATCTAGACAAGTTATCAACACAGGGGAGGGTTGGGGGTATCTAGACAAGTTATCAACACAGGGGGGGTTGGGGGTATCTAGACAAGTTATCAACACAGAGGAGGGTTGGGTGTATCTAGACAAGTTATCAACACAGGGGAGGGTTGGGGGTATCTAGACAGGTTATCAACACAGGAGAGGGTTGGGGGTATCTAGAAAAGTTATCAACACAGAGGAGGGATGGGTGTATCTAGACAAGTTATCAACACAGGGGAGGGTTGGGGGTATCTAGACAAGTTATTAACACAGGGGAGGGTTGGGGGTATCTAGACAAGTTATCAACACAGGGGGAGTATCAAGACAAGTTATCAACACAGGGGAGGGTTGGGTGTATCTAGACAAGTTATCAACACAGGGGAGGGTTGGGTGTATCTAGACAAGTTATTAACACAGGGGAGGGTTGGGTGTATCTAGACAAGTAATCAACACAGGGGAGGGTTGGGTGTATCTAGACATGTTATCAACACAGGGGAGGGTTGGGGTTATCTAGACAAGTTATCAACACAGGGGAGGGTTGGGGGTATCTAGACAAGTTATCAACACAGAGGAGGGTTGGGGGTATCAAGACAAGTTATCAACACAGGGGAGGGTTGGGGGTATCTAGACAAGTTATCAACACAGAGGAGGGTTGGGTGTATCTAGACAAGTTATCAACACAGGGGAGGGTTGGGGTATCTAGACAAGTTATTAACACAGGGGAGGGTTGGGTGTATCTAGACAAGTTATCAACACAGGGGAGGGTTGGGTGTATCTAGACAAGTTATCAACACAGGGGAGGGTTGGGTGTATCTAGACAAGTTATCAACACAGGGGAGGGTTGGGTGTATCTAGACAAGTTATCAACACAGGGGGGTATCTAGACAAGTTATCAACGCAGAGGAGGGTTGGGTGTATCTAGACAAGTTATCAACACGGGGGATGGTTGGGGGTATCTAGACAAGTTATCAACACAGGAGAGGGTTGGGGGTATCTAGACAAGTTATCAACACAGGGGAGGGTTGGGGGTATCTAGACAAGTTATCAACACAGGGGAGGGTTGGGTGTATCTAGACAAGTTATCAACACAGGGGAGGGTTGGGTGTATCTAGACAAGTTATCAACACAGGAGAGGGTTAGGGGTATCTAGACAAGTTATCAACCCAGAGGAGGTTTGGGTGTATCTAGACAAGTTATCAACACAGGGGAGGGTTGGGGGTATCTAGAAACACAGGGGAGGGTTGGGGGGTATCTAGACAAGTTATCAACACAGGAGAGGGTTGGGGGTATCTAGACAAGTTATCAACACAGGGGAGGGTTGGGGGTATCTAGACAAGTTATCAACACAGGGGAGGGTTGGGGGTATCTAGACAAATTATCAACACTGGGAAGGGTTGGGGCTATCTAGACAAGTTATCATCAACACAGGGGAGGGTTGGGGGTATCTAGACAAGTTATCAACACAGGGGAGGGTTGGGTGTATCTAGACAAGTTATCAAAACAGGGGAGGGTTGGGGGTATCTAGACAAGATATCAACACAGGGGAAGGTTGTGTGTATCTAGACAAGTTATCAACACAGGGGAGGGTTGGGTGTATCTAGACAAGTTATCAACACAGGGGAGGGTTGGGGTATCTAGACAAGTTATTAACACAGGGGAGGGTTGGGTGTATCTAGACAAGTTATCAACACAGGGGAGGGTTGGGTGTATCTAGACAAGTTATCAACACAGGGGAGGGTTGGGTGTATCTAGACAAGTTATCAACACATGGGAGGGTTGGGTGTATCTAGACAAGTTATCAACACAGGGGGGTATCTAGACAAGTTATCAACGCAGAGGAGGGTTGGGTGTATCTAGACAAGTTATCAACACGGGGGATGGTTGGGGGTATCTAGACAAGTTATCAACACAGGACAGGGTTGGGGGTATCTAGACAAGTTATCAACACAGGGGAGGGTTGGGGGTATCTAGACAAGTTATCAACACAGGGGAGGGTTGGGTGTATCTAGACAAGTTATCAACACAGGGGAGGGTTGGGTGTATCTAGACAAGTTATCAACACAGGAGAGGGTTAGGGGTATCTAGACAAGTTATCAACCCAGAGGAGGTTTGGGTGTATCTAGACAAGTTATCAACACAGGGGAGGGTTGGGGGTATCTAGAAACACAGGGGAGGGTTGGGGGGTATCTAGACAAGTTATCAACACAGGAGAGGGTTGGGGGTATCTAGACAAGTTATCAACACAGGGGAGGGTTGGGGGTATCTAGACAAGTTATCAACACAGGGGAGGGTTGGGGGTATCTAGACAAATTATCAACACTGGGAAGGGTTGGGGCTATCTAGACAAGTTATCATCAACACAGGGGAGGGTTGGGGGTATCTAGACAAGTTATCAACACAGGGGAGGGTTGGGTGTATCTAGACAAGTTATCAAAACAGGGGAGGGTTGGGGGTATCTAGACAAGATATCAACACAGGGGAAGGTTGTGTGTATCTAGACAAGTTATCAACACAGGGGAGGGTTGGGTGTATCTAGACAAGTTATGAACACAGGGGAGGGTTGGGGGTATCTAGACAAGTTATCAACACAGGGGGGGGTTGGGGGTATCTAGACAAGTTATCAACACAGAGGAGGGTTGGGTGTATCTAGACAAGTTATCAACACAGGGGAGGGTTGGGGTATCTAGACAAGTTATTAACACAGGGGAGGGTTGGGGGTATCTAGACAAATTATCAACACTGGGAAGGGTTGGGGCTATCTAGACAAGTTATCATCAACACAGGGGAGGGTTGGGGGTATCTAGACAAGTTATCAACACAGGGGAGGGTTGGGTGTATCTAGACAAGTTATCAAAACAGGGGAGGGTTGGGGGTATCTAGACAAGATATCAACACAGGGGAAGGTTGTGTGTATCTAGACAAGTTATCAACACAGGGGAGGGTTGGGTGTATCTAGACAAGTTATCAACACAGGGGAGGGTTGGGGTATCTAGACAAGTTATTAACACAGGGGAGGGTTGGGTGTATCTAGACAAGTTATCAACACAGGGGAGGGTTGGGTGTATCTAGACAAGTTATCAACACAGGGGAGGGTTGGGTGTATCTAGACAAGTTATCAACACATGGGAGGGTTGGGTGTATCTAGACAAGTTATCAACACAGGGAGGTATCTAGACAAGTTATCAACGCAGAGGAGGGTTGGGTGTATCTAGACAAGTTATCAACACGGGGGATGGTTGGGGGTATCTAGACAAGTTATCAACACAGGAGAGGGTTGGGGGTATCTAGACAAGTTATCAACACAGGGGAGGGTTGGGGGTATCTAGACAAGTTATCAACACAGGGGAGGGTTGGGTGTATCTAGACAAGTTATCAACACAGGGGAGGGTTGGGTGTATCTAGACAAGTTATCAACACAGGAGAGGGTTAGGGGTATCTAGACAAGTTATCAACCCAGAGGAGGTTTGGGTGTATCTAGACAAGTTATCAACACAGGGGAGGGTTGGGGGTATCTAGAAACACAGGGGAGGGTTGGGGGGTATCTAGACAAGTTATCAACACAGGAGAGGGTTGGGGGTATCTAGACAAGTTATCAACACAGGGGAGGGTTGGGGGTATCTAGACAAGTTATCAACACAGGGGAGGGTTGGGGGTATCTAGACAAATTATCAACACTGGGAAGGGTTGGGGCTATCTAGACAAGTTATCATCAACACAGGGGAGGGTTGGGGGTATCTAGACAAGTTATCAACACAGGGGAGGGTTGGGTGTATCTAGACAAGTTATCAAAACAGGGGAGGGTTGGGGGTATCTAGACAAGATATCAACACAGGGGAAGGTTGTGTGTATCTAGACAAGTTATCAACACAGGGGAGGGTTGGGTGTATCTAGACAAGTTATGAACACAGGGGAGGGTTGGGGGTATCTAGACAAGTTATCAACACAGGGGGGGGGTTGGGGGTATCTAGACAAGTTATCAACACAGAGGAGGGTTGGGTGTATCTAGACAAGTTATCAACACAGGGGAGGGTTGGGGTATCTAGACAAGTTATTAACACAGGGGAGGGTTGGGTGTATCTAGACAAGTAATCAACACAGGGAAGGGTTAGGGGTATCTAGAAACACAGGGGAGGGTTGGGGGTATCTAGACAAGTTATCAACACAGGAGAGGGTTGGGGGTATCTAGACAAGTTATCAACACAGGGGAGGGTTGGGGGTATCTAGACAAGTTATCAACACAGGGGAGGGTTGGGGGTATCTAGAAACACAGGGGAGGGTTGGGGGTATCTAGACAAGTTATCAACACAGGAGAGGGTTGGGGGTATCTAGACAAGTTATCAACACAGGGGAGGGTTGGGGGTATCTAGACAAGTTATCAACACAGGGGAGGGTTGGGGCTATCTAGACAAATTATCAACACTGGGAAGGGTTGGGGGTATCTAGACAAGTTATCATCAACACAGGGGAGGGTTGGGTGTATCTAGACAAGTTATCAAAACAGGGGAGGGTTGGGGGTATCTAGACAAGATATCAACACAGGGGAAGGTTGTGTGTATCTAGACAAGTTATCAACACAGGGGAGGGTTGGGTGTATCTAGACAAGTTATGAACACAGGGGAGGGTTGGGGGTATCTAGACAAGTTATCAACACAGGGGGGGGTTGGGGGTATCTAGACAAGTTATCAACACAGAGGAGGGTTGGGTGTATCTAGACAAGTTATCAACACAGGGGAGGGTTGGGGTATCTAGACAAGTTATTAACACAGGGGAGGGTTGGGGGTATCTAGACAAATTATCAACACTGGGAAGGGTTGGGGCTATCTAGACAAGTTATCATCAACACAGGGGAGGGTTGGGGGTATCTAGACAAGTTATCAACACAGGGGAGGGTTGGGTGTATCTAGACAAGTTATCAAAACAGGGGAGGGTTGGGGGTATCTAGACAAGATATCAACACAGGGGAAGGTTGTGTGTATCTAGACAAGTTATCAACACAGGGGAGGGTTGGGTGTATCTAGACAAGTTATCAACACAGGGGAGGGTTGGGGTATCTAGACAAGTTATTAACACAGGGGAGGGTTGGGTGTATCTAGACAAGTTATCAACACAGGGGAGGGTTGGGTGTATCTAGACAAGTTATCAACACAGGGGAGGGTTGGGTGTATCTAGACAAGTTATCAACACATGGGAGGGTTGGGTGTATCTAGACAAGTTATCAACACAGGGGGGTATCTAGACAAGTTATCAACGCAGAGGAGGGTTGGGTGTATCTAGACAAGTTATCAACACGGGGGATGGTTGGGGGTATCTAGACAAGTTATCAACACAGGAGAGGGTTGGGGGTATCTAGACAAGTTATCAACACAGGGGAGGGTTGGGGGTATCTAGACAAGTTATCAACACAGGGGAGGGTTGGGTGTATCTAGACAAGTTATCAACACAGGGGAGGGTTGGGTGTATCTAGACAAGTTATCAACACAGGAGAGGGTTAGGGGTATCTAGACAAGTTATCAACCCAGAGGAGGTTTGGGTGTATCTAGACAAGTTATCAACACAGGGGAGGGTTGGGGGTATCTAGAAACACAGGGGAGGGTTGGGGGGTATCTAGACAAGTTATCAACACAGGAGAGGGTTGGGGGTATCTAGACAAGTTATCAACACAGGGGAGGGTTGGGGGTATCTAGACAAGTTATCAACACAGGGGAGGGTTGGGGGTATCTAGACAAATTATCAACACTGGGAAGGGTTGGGGCTATCTAGACAAGTTATCATCAACACAGGGGAGGGTTGGGGGTATCTAGACAAGTTATCAACACAGGGGAGGGTTGGGTGTATCTAGACAAGTTATCAAAACAGGGGAGGGTTGGGGGTATCTAGACAAGATATCAACACAGGGGAAGGTTGTGTGTATCTAGACAAGTTATCAACACAGGGGAGGGTTGGGTGTATCTAGACAAGTTATGAACACAGGGGAGGGTTGGGGGTATCTAGACAAGTTATCAACACAGGGGGGGGGGTTGGGGGTATCTAGACAAGTTATCAACACAGAGGAGGGTTGGGTGTATCTAGACAAGTTATCAACACAGGGGAGGGTTGGGGTATCTAGACAAGTTATTAACACAGGGGAGGGTTGGGTGTATCTAGACAAGTAATCAACACAGGGAAGGGTTAGGGGTATCTAGAAACACAGGGGAGGGTTGGGGGTATCTAGACAAGTTATCAACACAGGAGAGGGTTGGGGGTATCTAGACAAGTTATCAACACAGGGGAGGGTTGGGGGTATCTAGAAACACAGGGGAGGGTTGGGGGTATCTAGACAAGTTATCAACACAGGAGAGGGTTGGGGGTATCTAGACAAGTTATCAACACAGGGGAGGGTTGGGGGTATCTAGACAAGTTATCAACACAGGGGAGGGTTGGGGCTATCTAGACAAATTATCAACACTGGGAAGGGTTGGGGGTATCTAGACAAGTTATCATCAACACAGGGGAGGGTTGGGGGTATCTAGACAAGTTATCAACACAGGGGAGGGTTGGGTGTATCTAGACAAGTTATCAAAACAGGGGAGGGTTGGGGGTATCTAGACAAGATATCAACACAGGGGAAGGTTGTGTGTATCTAGACAAGTTATCAACACAGGGGAGGGTTGGGTGTATCTAGACAAGTTATCAACACAGGGTAGGGTTGGAGGTATCTAGACAAGTTATCAACACAGGGAAGGGTTGGGGGTATCTAGACAAGTTATCAACACAGGGGAGGGTTGGGTGTATCTAGACAAGTTATCAACACAGGGGGGGTTGGGGGTATCTAGACAAGTTATCAACACAGAGGAGGGTTGGGTGTATCTAGACAAGTTATCAACACAGGGGAGGGTTGGGGGTATCTAGACAGGTTATCAACACAGGAGAGGGTTGGGGGTATCTAGAAAAGTTATCAACACAGAGGAGGGATGGGTGTATCTAGACAAGTTATCAACACAGGGGAGGGTTGGGGGTATCTAGACAAGTTATTAACACAGGGGAGGGTTGGGGGTATCTAGACAAGTTATCAACACAGGGGGAGTATCAAGACAAGTTATCAACACAGGGGAGGGTTGGGTGTATCTAGACAAGTTATCAACACAGGGGAGGGTTGGGTGTATCTAGACAAGTTATTAACACAGGGGAGGGTTGGGTGTATCTAGACAAGTAATCAACACAGGGGAGGGTTGGGTGTATCTAGACATGTTATCAACACAGGGGAGGGTTGGGGTTATCTAGACAAGTTATCAACACAGGGGAGGGTTGGGGGTATCTAGACAAGTTATCAACACAGAGGAGGGTTGGGGGTATCAAGACAAGTTATCAACACAGGGGAGGGTTGGGGGTATCTAGACAAGTTATCAACACAGAGGAGGGTTGGGTGTATCTAGACAAGTTATCAACACAGGGGAGGGTTGGGGTATCTAGACAAGTTATTAACACAGGGGAGGGTTGGGTGTATCTAGACAAGTTATCAACACAGGGGAGGGTTGGGTGTATCTAGACAAGTTATCAACACAGGGGAGGGTTGGGTGTATCTAGACAAGTTATCAACACAGGGGAGGGTTGGGTGTATCTAGACAAGTTATCAACACGGGGGTATCTAGACAAGTTATCAACGCAGAGGAGGGTTGGGTGTATCTAGACAAGTTATCAACACGGGGGATGGTTGGGGGTATCTAGACAAGTTATCAACACAGGAGAGGGTTGGGGGTATCTAGACAAGTTATCAACACAGGGGAGGGTTGGGGGTATCTAGACAAGTTATCAACACAGGGGAGGGTTGGGTGTATCTAGACAAGTTATCAACACAGGGGAGGGTTGGGTGTATCTAGACAAGTTATCAACACAGGAGAGGGTTAGGGGTATCTAGACAAGTTATCAACCCAGAGGAGGTTTGGGTGTATCTAGACAAGTTATCAACACAGGGGAGGGTTGGGGGTATCTAGAAACACAGGGGAGGGTTGGGGGGTATCTAGACAAGTTATCAACACAGGAGAGGGTTGGGGGTATCTAGACAAGTTATCAACACAGGGGAGGGTTGGGGGTATCTAGACAAGTTATCAACACAGGGGAGGGTTGGGGGTATCTAGACAAATTATCAACACTGGGAAGGGTTGGGGCTATCTAGACAAGTTATCATCAACACAGGGGAGGGTTGGGGGTATCTAGACAAGTTATCAACACAGGGGAGGGTTGGGTGTATCTAGACAAGTTATCAAAACAGGGGAGGGTTGGGGGTATCTAGACAAGATATCAACACAGGGGAAGGTTGTGTGTATCTAGACAAGTTATCAACACAGGGGAGGGTTGGGTGTATCTAGACAAGTTATCAACACAGGGGAGGGTTGGAGGTATCTAGACAAGTTTTCAACACAGGGGAGGGTTGGGGGTATCTAGACAAGTTATCAACACAGGGGAGGGTTGGGTGTATCTAGACAAGTAATCAACACAGGGGAGGGTTGGGGGTATCTAGACAAGTTATCAACACAGAGGAGGGTTGGGTGTATCTAGACAAGTTATCAACACAGGGGAGGGTTGGGGGTATCTAGACAAGTTATTAACACAGGGGAGGGTTGGGGGTATCTAGACAAGTTATCAACACAGGGGAGGGTTGGGTGTATCTAGAAAAGTTATCAACACAGGGGAGGGTTGGGTGTATCTAGACAAGTTATCAACACAGGGGGGGTATCTAGACAAGTTATCAACGCAGAGGAGGGTTGGGGGTATCTAGACAAGTTATCAACGCAGAGGAGGGTTGGGTGTATCTAGACAAGTTATCAACACGGGGGATGGTTGGGGGTATCTAGACAAGTTATCAACACAGGAGAGGGTTGGGGGTATCTAGACAAGTTATCAACACAGGGGAGGGTTGGAGGTATCTAGTCAAGTTATCAACACAGGGGAGGGTTGGGGGTATCTAGACAAATTATCAACACAGGGAAGGGTTGGGGGTATCTAGACAAGTTATCATCAACACAGGGGAGGGTTGGGGGTATCTAGACAAGTTATCAACACAGGGGAGGGTTGGGTGTATCTAGACAAGTTATCAAAACAGGGGAGGGTTGGGGGATATCTAGACAAGTTATCAACACAGGGGAGGGTTGGGGGTATCTAGACAAGTTATCAACACAGAGGAGGGTTGGGTGTATCTAGACAAGTTATCAACACAGGGAAGGGTTGGGGGTATCTAGACAAGTTATTAACACAGGGGAGGGTTGGGTGTATCTAGACAAGTTATCAACACAGGGGAGGGTTGGGGTATCCAGACAAGTTATTAACACAGGGGAGGGTTGGGTGTATCTAGACAAGTAATCAACACAGGGGAGGGTTGGGTGTATCTAGACAAGTTATCAACACAGGGGAGGGTTGGGTGTATCTAGACAAGTTATCAACACAGGAGAGGGTTAGGGGTATCTAGACAAGTTATCAACCCAGAGGAGGTTTGGGTGTATCTAGACAAGTTATCAACACAGGGGAGGGTTGGGGGTATCTAGAAACACAGGGGAGGGTTGGGGGTATCTAGACAAGTTATCAACACAGGAGAGGGTTGGGGGTATCTAGACAAGTTATCAACACAGGGGAGGGTTGGGGGTATCTAGACAAGTTATCAACACAGGGGAGGGTTGGGGGTATCTAGACAAATTATCAACACTGGGAAGGGTTGGGGGTATCTAGACAAGTTATCATCAACACAGGGGAGGGTTGGGGGTATCTAGACAAGTTATCAACACAGGGGAGGGTTGGGTGTATCTAGACAAGTTATCAAAACAGGGGAGGGTTGGGGGTATCTAGACAAGATATCAACACAGGGGAAGGTTGTGTGTATCTAGACAAGTTATCAACACAGGGGAGGGTTGGGTGTATCTAGACAAGTTATCAACACAGGGGAGGGTTGGAGGTATCTAGACAAGTTATCAACACAGGGAAGGGTTGGGGGTATCTAGACAAGTTATCAACACAGGGGAGGGTTGGGTGTATCTAGACAAGTTATCAACACAGGGGGGGTTGGGGGTATCTAGACAAGTTATCAACACAGAGGAGGGTTGGGTGTATCTAGACAAGTTATCAACACAGGGGAGGGTTGGGGGTATCTAGACAAGTTATCAACACAGGGGAGGGTTGGGGGTATCTAGAAAAGTTATCAACACAGAGGAGGGATGGGTGTATCTAGACAAGTTATCAACACAGGGGAGGGTTGGGGGTATCTAGACAAGTTATTAACACAGGGGAGGGTTGGGGGTATCTAGACAAGGTATCAACACAGGGGGAGTATCTAGACAAGTTATCAACACAGGGGAGGGTTGGGTGTATCTAGACAAGTTATCAACACAGGGGAGGGTTGGGTGTATCTAGACAAGTTATTAACACAGGGGAGGGTTGGGTGTATCTAGACAAGTAATCAACACAGGGGAGGGTTGGGTGTATCTAGACATGTTATCAACACAGGGGAGGGTTGGGGTTATCTAGACAAGTTATCAACACAGGGGAGGGTTGGGGTTATCTAGACAAGTTATCAACACAGGGGAGGGTTGGGGGTATCTAGACAAGTTATCAACACAGGGGGGGGTTGGGGGTATCTAGACAAGTTATCAACACAGAGGAGGGTTGGGTGTATCTAGACAAGTTATCAACACAGGGGAGGGTTGGGGTATCTAGACAAGTTATTAACACAGGGGAGGGTTGGGTGTATCTAGACAAGTAATCAACACAGGGAAGGGTTAGGGGTATCTAGAAACACAGGGGAGGGTTGGGGGTATCTAGACAAGTTATCAACACAGGAGAGGGTTGGGGGTATCTAGACAAGTTATCAACACAGGGGAGGGTTGGGGGTATCTAGACAAGTTATCAACACAGGGGAGGCTTGGGGGTATCTAGAAACACAGGGGAGGGTTGGGGGTATCTAGACAAGTTATCAACACAGGAGAGGGTTGGGGGTATCTAGACAAGTTATCAACACAGGGGAGGGTTGGGGGTATCTAGACAAGTTATCAACACAGGGGAGGGTTGGGGGTATCTAGACAAATTATCAACACTGGGAAGGGTTGGGGGTATCTAGACAAGTTACCATCAACACAGGGGAGGGTTGGGGGTATCTAGACAAGTTATCAACACAGGGGAGGGTTGGGTGTATCTAGACAAGTTATCAAAACAGGGGAGGGTTGGGGGTATCTAGACAAGATATCAACACAGGGGAAGGTTGTGTGTATCTAGACAAGTTATCAACACAGGGGAGGGTTGGGTGTATCTAGACAAGTTATCAACACAGGGTAGGGTTGGAGGTATCTAGACAAGTTATCAACACAGGGAAGGGTTGGGGGTATCTAGACAAGTTATCAACACAGGGGAGGGTTGGGTGTATCTAGACAAGTTATCAACACAGGGGGGGTTGGGGGTATCTAGACAAGTTATCAACACAGAGGAGGGTTGGGTGTATCTAGACAAGTTATCAACACAGGGGAGGGTTGGGGGTATCTAGACAGGTTATCAACACAGGAGAGGGTTGGGGGTATCTAGAAAAGTTATCAACACAGAGGAGGGATGGGTGTATCTAGACAAGTTATCAACACAGGGGAGGGTTGGGGGTATCTAGACAAGTTATTAACACAGGGGAGGGTTGGGGGTATCTAGACAAGTTATCAACACAGGGGGAGTATCAAGACAAGTTATCAACACAGGGGAGGGTTGGGTGTATCTAGACAAGTTATCAACACAGGGGAGGGTTGGGTGTATCTAGACAAGTTATTAACACAGGGGAGGGTTGGGTGTATCTAGACAAGTAATCAACACAGGGGAGGGTTGGGTGTATCTAGACATGTTATCAACACAGGGGAGGGTTGGGGTTATCTAGACAAGTTATCAACACAGGGGAGGGTTGGGGGTATCTAGACAAGTTATCAACACAGAGGAGGGTTGGGGGTATCAAGACAAGTTATCAACACAGGGGAGGGTTGGGGGTATCTAGACAAGTTATCAACACAGAGGAGGGTTGGGTGTATCTAGACAAGTTATCAACACAGGGGAGGGTTGGGGTATCTAGACAAGTTATTAACACAGGGGAGGGTTGGGTGTATCTAGACAAGTTATCAACACAGGGGAGGGTTGGGTGTATCTAGACAAGTTATCAACACAGGGGAGGGTTGGGTGTATCTAGACAAGTTATCAACACAGGGGAGGGTTGGGTTTATCTAGAAAAGTTATCAACACAGGGGAGGGTTGGGTGTATCTAGACAAGTTATCAACACAGGGGGGTATCTAGACAAGTTATCAACGCAGAGGAGGGTTGGGTGTATCTAGACAAGTTATCAACACGGGGGATGGTTGGGGGTATCTAGACAAGTTATCAACACAGGAGAGGGTTGGGGGTATCTAGACAAGTTATCAACACAGGGGAGGGTTGGGGGTATCTAGACAAGTTATCAACACAGGGGAGTGTTGGGTGTATCTAGACAAGTTATCAACACAGGGGAGGGTTGGGTGTATCTAGACAAGTTATCAACACAGGAGAGGGTTAGGGGTATCTAGACAAGTTATCAACACAGGGGAGGGTTGGGTGTATCTAGACAAGTTATCAACACAGGGGAGGGTTGGGGGGTATCTAGACAAGTTATCAACACAGGAGAGGGTTGGGGGTATCTAGACAAGTTATCAACACAGGGGAGGGTTGGGGGTATCTAGACAAGTTATCAACACAGGGGAGGGTTGGGGGTATCTAGACAAATTATCAACACTGGGAAGGGTTGGGGCTATCTAGACAAGTTATCATCAACACAGGGGAGGGTTGGGGGTATCTAGACAAGTTATCAACACAGGGGAGGGTTGGGTGTATCTAGACAAGTTATCAAAACAGGGGAGGGTTGGGGGTATCTAGACAAGATATCAACACAGGGGAAGGTTGTGTGTATCTAGACAAGTTATCAACACAGGGGAGGGTTGGGTGTATCTAGACAAGTTATCAACACAGGGGAGGGTTGGAGGTATCTAGACAAGTTATCAACACAGGGGAGGGTTGGGGGTATCTAGACAAGTTATCAACACAGGGGAGGGTTGGGTGTATCTAGACAAGTAATCAACACAGGGGAGGGTTGGGGGTATCTAGACAAGTTATCAACACAGAGGAGGGTTGGGTGTATCTAGACAAGTTATCAACACAGGGGAGGGTTGGGGGTATCTAGACAAGTTATTAACACAGGGGAGGGTTGGGGGTATCTAGACAAGTTATCAACACAGGGGAGGGTTGGGTGTATCTAGAAAAGTTATCAACACAGGGGAGGGTTGGGTGTATCTAGACAAGTTATCAACACAGGGGGGGGGTATCTAGACAAGTTATCAACGCAGAGGAGGGCTGTATCTAGACAAGTTATCAACACGGGGGATGGTTGGGGGTATCTAGACAAGTTATCAACACAGGAGAGGGTTGGGGGTATCTAGACAAGTTATCAACACAGGGGAGGGTTGGAGGTATCTAGTCAAGTTATCAACACAGGGGAGGGTTGGGGGTATCTAGACAAATTATCAACACAGGGAAGGGTTGGGGGTATCTAGACAAGTTATCATCAACACAGGGGAGGGTTGGGGGTATCTAGACAAGTTATCAACACAGGGGAGGGTTGGGTGTATCTAGACAAGTTATCAACACAGGGGAGGGTTGGGGGTATCTAGACAAGTTATCAACACAGGGGAGGGTTGGGGGTATCTAGACAAGTTATCAACACAGAGGAGGGTTGGGTGTATCTAGACAAGTTATCAACACAGGGAAGGGTTGGGGGTATCTAGACAAGTTATTAACACAGGGGAGGGTTGGGTGTATCTAGACAAGTTATCAACACAGGGGAGGGTTGGGGTATCCAGACAAGTTATTAACACAGGGGAGGGTTGGGTGTATCTAGACAAGTAATCAACACAGGGGAGGGTTGGGTGTATCTAGACAAGTTATCAACACAGGGGAGGGTTGGGTGTATCTAGACAAGTTATCAACACAGGAGAGGGTTAGGGGTATCTAGACAAGTTATCAACCCAGAGGAGGTTTGGGTGTATCTAGACAAGTTATCAACACAGGGGAGGGTTGGGGGTATCTAGAAACACAGGGGAGGGTTGGGGGTATCTAGACAAGTTATCAACACAGGAGAGGGTTGGGGGTATCTAGACAAGTTATCAACACAGGGGAGGGTTGGGGGTATCTAGACAAGTTATCAACACAGGGGAGGGTTGGGGGTATCTAGACAAATTATCAACACTGGGAAGGGTTGGGGGTATCTAGACAAGTTATCATCAACACAGGGGAGGGTTGGGGGTATCTAGACAAGTTATCAACACAGGGGAGGGTTGGGTGTATCTAGACAAGTTATCAAAACAGGGGAGGGTTGGGGGTATCTAGACAAGATATCAACACAGGGGAAGGTTGTGTGTATCTAGACAAGTTATCAACACAGGGGAGGGTTGGGTGTATCTAGACAAGTTATCAACACAGGAGAGGGTTGGGGGTATCTAGACAAGTTATCAACACAGGGGAGGGTTGGGGGTATCTAGACAAGTTATCAACACAGGGGAGGGTTGGGTGTATCTAGACAAGTTATCAACACAGGGGAGGGTTGGGTGTATCTAGACAAGTTATCAACACAGGAGAGGGTTAGGGGTATCTAGACAAGTTATCAACCCAGAGGAGGTTTGGGTGTATCTAGACAAGTTATCAACACAGGGGAGGGTTGGGGGTATCTAGAAACACAGGGGAGGGTTGGGGGGTATCTAGACAAGTTATCAACACAGGAGAGGGTTGGGGGTATCTAGACAAGTTATCAACACAGGGGAGGGTTGGGGGTATCTAGACAAGTTATCAACACAGGGGAGGGTTGGGGGTATCTAGACAAATTATCAACACTGGGAAGGGTTGGGGCTATCTAGACAAGTTATCATCAACACAGGGGAGGGTTGGGGGTATCTAGACAAGTTATCAACACAGGGGAGGGTTGGGTGTATCTAGACAAGTTATCAAAACAGGGGAGGGTTGGGGGTATCTAGACAAGATATCAACACAGGGGAGGGTTGGGGGTATATAGACAAGTTATCAACACAGGGGAGGGTTGGGGGTATCTAGACAAATTATCAACACTGGGAAGGGTTGGGGGTATCTAGACAGTTACCATCAACACAGGGGAGGGTTGGGGGTATCTAGACAAGTTATCAACACAGGGGAGGGTTGGGTGTATCTAGACAAGTTATCAAAACAGGGGAGGGTTGGGGGTATCTAGACAAGTTATCAACACAGAGGAGGGTTGGGTGTATCTAGACAAGTTATCAACACAGGGGAGGGTTGGGTGTATCTAGACAAGTTATCAACACAGGGTAGGGTTGGAGGTATCTAGACAAGTTATCAACACAGGGAAGGGTTGGGGGTATCTAGAAAAGTTATCAACACAGGGGAGGGTTGGGTGTATCTAGACAAGTTATCAACACAGGGGGGGTTGGGGGTATCTAGACAAGTTATCAACACAGGGGAGGGTTGGGGGTATCTAGACAGGTTATCAAAACAGGAGAGGGTTGGGGGTATCTAGAAAAGTTATCAACACAGAGGAGGGATGGGTGTATCTAGACAAGTTATCAACACAGGGGAGGGTTGGGGGTATCTAGACAAGTTATCAACACAGGGGAGGGTTGGGGTTATCTAGACAAGTTATCAACACAGGGGGAGTATCAAGACAAGTTATCAACACAGGGGAGGGTTGGGTGTATCTAGACAAGTTATCAACACAGGGGAGGGTTGGGTGTATCTAGACAAGTTATTAACACAGGGGAGGGTTGGGTGTATCTAGACAAGTAATCAACACAGGGGAGGGTTGGGTGTATCTAGACATGTTATCAACACAGGGGAGGGTTGGGGTTATCTAGACAAGTTATCAACACAGGGGAGGGTTGGGGGTATCTAGACAAGTTATCAACACAGAGGAGGGTTGGGGGTATCAAGACAAGTTATCAACACAGGGGAGGGTTGGGGGTATCTAGACAAGTTATCAACACAGAGGAGGGTTGGGTGTATCTAGACAAGTTATCAACACAGGGGAGGGTTGGGGTATCTAGACAAGTTATTAACACAGGGGAGGGTTGGGTGTATCTAGACAAGTTATCAACACAGGGGAGGGTTGGGTGTATCTAGACAAGTTATCAACACAGGGGAGGGTTGGGTGTATCTAGACAAGTTATCAACACAGGAGAGGGTTAGGGGTATCTACACAAGTTATCAACCCAGAGGAGGTTTGGGTGTATCTAGACAAGTTATCAACACAGGGGAGGGTTGGGGGTATCTAGAAACACAGGGGAGGGTTGGGGGTATCTAGACAAGTTATCAACACAGGAGAGGGTTGGGGGTATCTAGACAAGTTATCAACACAGGGGAGGGTTGGGGGTATCTAGACAAGTTATCAACACAGGGGAGGGTTGGGGGTATCTAGACAAATTATCAACACTGGGAAGGGTTGGGGGTATCTAGACAAGTTATCATCAACACAGGGGAGGGTTGGGGGTATCTAGACAAGTTATCAACACAGGGGAGGGTTGGGTGTATCTAGACAAGTTATCAAAACAGGGGAGGGTTGGGGGTATCTAGACAAGATATCAACACAGGGGAAGGTTGTGTGTATCTAGACAAGTTATCAACACAGGGGAGGGTTGGGTGTATCTAGACAAGTTATCAACACAGGAGAGGGTTGGGGGTATCTAGACAAGTTATCAACACAGGGGAGGGTTGGGGGTATCTAGACAAGTTATCAACACAGGGGAGGGTTGGGTGTATCTAGACAAGTTATCAACACAGGGGAGGGTTGGGTGTATCTAGACAAGTTATCAACACAGGAGAGGGTTAGGGGTATCTAGACAAGTTATCAACCCAGAGGAGGTTTGGGTGTATCTAGACAAGTTATCAACACAGGGGAGGGTTGGGGGTATCTAGAAACACAGGGGAGGGTTGGGGGGTATCTAGACAAGTTATCAACACAGGAGAGGGTTGGGGGTATCTAGACAAGTTATCAACACAGGGGAGGGTTGGGGGTATCTAGACAAGTTATCAACACAGGGGAGGGTTGGGGGTATCTAGACAAATTATCAACACTGGGAAGGGTTGGGGCTATCTAGACAAGTTATCATCAACACAGGGGAGGGTTGGGGGTATCTAGACAAGTTATCAACACAGGGGAGGGTTGGGTGTATCTAGACAAGTTATCAAAACAGGGGAGGGTTGGGGGTATCTAGACAAGATATCAACACAGGGGAGGGTTGGGGGTATATAGACAAGTTATCAACACAGGGGAGGGTTGGGGGTATCTAGACAAATTATCAACACTGGGAAGGGTTGGGGGTATCTAGACAAGTTACCATCAACACAGGGGAGGGTTGGGGGTATCTAGACAAGTTATCAACACAGGGGAGGGTTGGGTGTATCTAGACAAGTTATCAAAACAGGGGAGGGTTGGGGGTATCTAGACAAGTTATCAACACAGAGGAGGGTTGGGTGTATCTAGACAAGTTATCAACACAGGGGAGGGTTGGGTGTATCTAGACAAGTTATCAACACAGGGTAGGGTTGGAGGTATCTAGACAAGTTATCAACACAGGGAAGGGTTGGGGGTATCTAGAAAAGTTATCAACACAGGGGAGGGTTGGGTGTATCTAGACAAGTTATCAACACAGGGGGGGTTGGGGGTATCTAGACAAGTTATCAACACAGGGGAGGGTTGGGGGTATCTAGACAGGTTATCAAAACAGGAG
Source organism: Bathymodiolus brooksi (assembly GCA_963680875.1). Lineage (NCBI taxonomy): Eukaryota > Metazoa > Mollusca > Bivalvia > Mytilida > Modiolidae > Bathymodiolus > Bathymodiolus brooksi. The sequence continues at coordinate 99,535,389 of OY804584.1, forward strand.
AGGGTTGGGGGTATCTAGAAAAGTTATCAACACAGAGGAGGGATGGGTGTATCTAGACAAGTTATCAACACAGGGGAGGGTTGGGGGTATCTAGACAAGTTATCAACACAGGGGAGGGTTGGGGTTATCTAGACAAGTTATCAACACAGGGGGAGTATCAAGACAAGTTATCAACACAGGGGAGGGTTGGGTGTATCTAGACAAGTTATCAACACAGGGGAGGGTTGGGTGTATCTAGACAAGTTATTAACACAGGGGAGGGTTGGGTGTATCTAGACAAGTAATCAACACAGGGGAGGGTTGGGTGTATCTAGACATGTTATCAACACAGGGGAGGGTTGGGGTTATCTAGACAAGTTATCAACACAGGGGAGGGTTGGGGGTATCTAGACAAGTTATCAACACAGAGGAGGGTTGGGGGTATCAAGACAAGTTATCAACACAGGGGAGGGTTGGGGGTATCTAGACAAGTTATCAACACAGAGGAGGGTTGGGTGTATCTAGACAAGTTATCAACACAGGGGAGGGTTGGGGTATCTAGACAAGTTATTAACACAGGGGAGGGTTGGGTGTATCTAGACAAGTTATCAACACAGGGGAGGGTTGGGTGTATCTAGACAAGTTATCAACACAGGGGAGGGTTGGGTGTATCTAGACAAGTTATCAACACAGGAGAGGGTTAGGGGTATCTACACAAGTTATCAACCCAGAGGAGGTTTGGGTGTATCTAGACAAGTTATCAACACAGGGGAGGGTTGGGGGTATCTAGAAACACAGGGGAGGGTTGGGGGTATCTAGACAAGTTATCAACACAGGAGAGGGTTGGGGGTATCTAGACAAGTTATCAACACAGGGGAGGGTTGGGGGTATCTAGACAAGTTATCAACACAGGGGAGGGTTGGGGGTATCTAGACAAATTATCAACACTGGGAAGGGTTGGGGGTATCTAGACAAGTTATCATCAACACAGGGGAGGGTTGGGGGTATCTAGACAAGTTATCAACACAGGGGAGGGTTGGGTGTATCTAGACAAGTTATCAAAACAGGGGAGGGTTGGGGGTATCTAGACAAGATATCAACACAGGGGAAGGTTGTGTGTATCTAGACAAGTTATCAACACAGGGGAGGGTTGGGTGTATCTAGACAAGTTATCAACACAGGAGAGGGTTGGGGGTATCTAGACAAGTTATCAACACAGGGGAGGGTTGGGGGTATCTAGACAAGTTATCAACACAGGGGAGGGTTGGGTGTATCTAGACAAGTTATCAACACAGGGGAGGGTTGGGTGTATCTAGACAAGTTATCAACACAGGAGAGGGTTAGGGGTATCTAGACAAGTTATCAACCCAGAGGAGGTTTGGGTGTATCTAGACAAGTTATCAACACAGGGGAGGGTTGGGGGTATCTAGAAACACAGGGGAGGGTTGGGGGGTATCTAGACAAGTTATCAACACAGGAGAGGGTTGGGGGTATCTAGACAAGTTATCAACACAGGGGAGGGTTGGGGGTATCTAGACAAGTTATCAACACAGGGGAGGGTTGGGGGTATCTAGACAAATTATCAACACTGGGAAGGGTTGGGGCTATCTAGACAAGTTATCATCAACACAGGGGAGGGTTGGGGGTATCTAGACAAGTTATCAACACAGGGGAGGGTTGGGTGTATCTAGACAAGTTATCAAAACAGGGGAGGGTTGGGGGTATCTAGACAAGATATCAACACAGGGGAGGGTTGGGGGTATATAGACAAGTTATCAACACAGGGGAGGGTTGGGGGTATCTAGACAAATTATCAACACTGGGAAGGGTTGGGGGTATCTAGACAAGTTACCATCAACACAGGGGAGGGTTGGGGGTATCTAGACAAGTTATCAACACAGGGGAGGGTTGGGTGTATCTAGACAAGTTATCAAAACAGGGGAGGGTTGGGGGTATCTAGACAAGTTATCAACACAGAGGAGGGTTGGGTGTATCTAGACAAGTTATCAACACAGGGGAGGGTTGGGTGTATCTAGACAAGTTATCAACACAGGGTAGGGTTGGAGGTATCTAGACAAGTTATCAACACAGGGAAGGGTTGGGGGTATCTAGAAAAGTTATCAACACAGGGGAGGGTTGGGTGTATCTAGACAAGTTATCAACACAGGGGGGGTTGGGGGTATCTAGACAAGTTATCAACACAGGGGAGGGTTGGGGGTATCTAGACAGGTTATCAAAACAGGAGAGGGTTGGGGGTATCTAGAAAAGTTATCAACACAGAGGAGGGATGGGTGTATCTAGACAAGTTATCAACACAGGGGAGGGTTGGGGGTATCTAGACAAGTTATCAACACAGGGGAGGGTTGGGGTTATCTAGACAAGTTATCAACACAGGGGGAGTATCAAGACAAGTTATCAACACAGGGGAGGGTTGGGTGTATCTAGACAAGTTATCAACACAGGGGAGGGTTGGGTGTATCTAGACAAGTTATTAACACAGGGGAGGGTTGGGTGTATCTAGACAAGTAATCAACACAGGGGAGGGTTGGGTGTATCTAGACATGTTATCAACACAGGGGAGGGTTGGGGTTATCTAGACAAGTTATCAACACAGGGGAGGGTTGGGGGTATCTAGACAAGTTATCAACACAGAGGAGGGTTGGGGGTATCAAGACAAGTTATCAACACAGGGGAGGGTTGGGGGTATCTAGACAAGTTATCAACACAGAGGAGGGTTGGGTGTATCTAGACAAGTTATCAACACAGGGGAGGGTTGGGGTATCTAGACAAGTTATTAACACAGGGGAGGGTTGGGTGTATCTAGACAAGTTATCAACACAGGGGAGGGTTGGGTGTATCTAGACAAGTTATCAACACAGGGGAGGGTTGGGTGTATCTAGACAAGTTATCAACACAGGAGAGGGTTAGGGGTATCTAGACAAGTTATCAACCCAGAGGAGGTTTGGGTGTATCTAGACAAGTTATCAACACAGGGGAGGGTTGGGGGTATCTAGAAACACAGGGGGGGGGGTTGTGGGTATCTAGACAAGTTATCAACACAGGAGAGGGTTGGGGGTGTCTAGACAAGTTATCAACACAGGGGAGGGTTGGGGGTATCTAGACAAGTTATCAACACAGGGGAGGGTTGGGGGTATCTAGACAAATTATCAACACTGGGAAGGGTTGGGGGTATCTAGACAAGTTATCATCAACACAGGGGAGGGTTGGGGGTATCTAGACAAGTTATCAACACAGGGGAGGGTTGGGTGTATCTAGACAAGTTATCAAAACAGGGGAGGGTTGGGGGTATCTAGACAAGATATCAACACAGGGGAAGGTTGTGTGTATCTAGACAAGTTATCAACACAGGGGAGCGTTGGGTGTATCTAGACAAGTTATCAACACAGGGGAGGGTTGGAGGTATCTAGACAAGTTATCAACACAGGGGAGGGTTGGGGGTATCTAGACAAGTTATCAACACAGGGGAGGGTTGGGTGTATCTAGACAAGTAATCAACACAGGGGAGGGTTGGGGGTATCTAGACAAGTTATCAACACAGAGGAGGGTTGGGTGTATCTAGACAAGTTATCAACACAGGGGAGGGTTGGGTGTATCTAGACAAGTTATTAACACAGGGGAGGGTTGGGGGTATCTAGACAAGTTATCAACACAGGGGAGGGTTGGGTGTATCTAGAAAAGTTATCAACACAGGGGAGGGTTGGGTGTATAGACAAGTTATCAACACAGGGGGGGGGGGGGGTATCTAGACAAGTTATCAACACAGGGAAGGGTTGGGGGTATCTAGACAAGTTATCAACACAGGGGAGGGTTGGGTGTATCTAGACAAGTTATCAACACAGGGGGGGTTGGGGGTATCTAGACAAGTTATCAACACAGAGGAGGGTTGGGTGTATCTAGACAAGTTATCAACACAGGGGAGGGTTGGGGTTATCTAGACAGGTTATCAAGACAGGAGAGGGTTGGGGGTATCTAGAAAAGTTATCAACACAGAGGAGGGATGGGTGTATCTAGACAAGTTATCAACACAGGGGAGGGTTGGGGGTATCTAGACAAGTTATCAACACAGGGGAGGGTTGGGGGTATCTAGACAAGTTATCAACACAGGGGGAGTATCTAGACAAGTTATCAACACAGGGGAGGGTTGGGTGTATCTAGACAAGTTATCAACACAGGGGAGGGTTGGGTGTATCTAGACAAGTTATTAACACAGGGGAGGGTTGGGTGTATCTAGACAAGTAATCAACACAGGGGAGGGTTGGGTGTATCTAGACATGTTATCAACACAGGGGAGGGTTGGGGTTATCTAGACAAGTTATCAACACAGGGGAGGGTTGGGGGTATCTAGACAAGTTATCAACACAGAGGAGGGTTGGGGGTATCAAGACAAGTTATCAACACAGGGGAGGGTTGGGGGTATCTAGACAAGTTATCAACACAGAGGAGGGTTGGGTGTATCTAGACAAGTTATCAACACAGGGGAGGGTTGGGGTATCTAGACAAGTTATTAAGACAGGGGAGGGTTGGGTGTATCTAGACAAGTTATCAACACAGGGGAGGGTTGGGTGTATCTAGACAAGTTATCAACACAGGGGAGGGTTGGGTGTATCTAGACAAGTTATCAACACAGGAGAGGGTTAGGGGTATCTAGACAAGTTATCAACCCAGAGGAGGTTTGGGTGTATCTAGACAAGTTATCAACACAGGGGAGGGTTGGGGGTATCTAGAAACACAGGGGGGGGGGGGGGGTATCTAGACAAGTTATCAACACAGGAGAGGGTTGGGGGTATCTAGACAAGTTATCAACACAGGGGAGGGTTGGGGGTATCTAGACAAGTTATCAACACAGGGGAGGGTTGGGGGTATCTAGACAAATTATCAACACTGGGAAGGGTTGGGGGTATCTAGACAAGTTATCATCAACACAGGGGAGGGTTGGGGGTATCTAGACAAGTTATCAACACAGGGGAGGGTTGGGTGTATCTAGACAAGTTATCAAAACAGGGGAGGGTTGGGGGTATCTAGACAAGATATCAACACAGGGGAAGGTTGTGTGCATCTAGACAAGTTATCAACACAGGGGAGGGTTGGGTGTATCTAGACAAGTTATCAACACAGGGGAGGGTTGGAGGTATCTAGACAAGTTATCAACACAGGGGAGGGTTGGGGGTATCTAGACAAGTTATCAACACAGGGGAGGGTTGGGTGTATCTAGACAAGTAATCAACACAGGGGAGGGTTGGGGGTATCTAGACAAGTTATCAACACAGAGGAGGGTTGGGTGTATCTAGACAAGTTATCAACACAGGGGAGGGTTGGGGGTATCTAGACAAGTTATTAACACAGGGGAGGGTTGGGGGTATCTAGACAAGTTATCAACACAGGGGAGGGTTGGGTGTATCTAGAAAAGTTATCAACACAGGGGAGGGTTGGGTGTATCTAGACAAGTTATCAACACAGGGGGGTATCTAGACAAGTTATCAACGCAGAGGAGGGTTGGGTGTATCTAGACAAGTTATCAACACGGGGGATGGTTGGGGGTATCTAGACAAGTTATCAACACAGGAGAGGGTTGGGGGTATCTAGACAAGTTATCAACACAGGGGAGGGTTGGGGGTATCTAGACAAGTTATCAACACAGGAGAGGGTTAGGGGTATCTAGACAAGTTATCAACCCAGAGGAGGTTTGGGTGTATCTAGACAAGTTATCAACACAGGGGAGGGTTGGGGGTATCTAGAAACACAGGGGAGGGTTGGGGGGTATCTAGACAAGTTATCAACACAGGAGAGGGTTGGGGGTATCTAGACAAGTTATCAACACAGGGGAGGGTTGGGGGTATCTAGACAAGTTATCAACACAGGGGAGGGTTGGGGGTATCTAGACAAATTATCAACACTGGGAAGGGTTGGGGCTATCTAGACAAGTTATCATCAACACAGGGGAGGGTTGGGGGTATCTAGACAAGTTATCAACACAGGGGAGGGTTGGGTGTATCTAGACAAGTTATCAAAACAGGGGAGGGTTGGGGGTATCTAGACAAGATATCAACACAGGGGAAGGTTGTGTGTATCTAGACAAGTTATCAACACAGGGGAGGGTTGGGTGTATCTAGACAAGTTATCAACACAGGGGAGGGTTGGAGGTATCTAGACAAGTTATCAACACAGGGGAGGGTTGGGGGTATCTAGACAAGTTATCAACACAGGGGAGGGTTGGGTGTATCTAGACAAGTAATCAACACAGGGGAGGGTTGGGGGTATCTAGACAAGTTATCAACACAGAGGAGGGTTGGGTGTATCTAGACAAGTTATCAACACAGGGGAGGGTTGGGGGTATCTAGACAAGTTATTAACACAGGGGAGGGTTGGGGGTATCTAGACAAGTTATCAACACAGGGGAGGGTTGGGTGTATCTAGAAAAGTTATCAACACAGGGGAGGGTTGGGTGTATCTAGACAAGTTATCAACACAGGGGGGTTGGGGGGTTGGGGGTATCTAGACAAGTTATCAATGCAGAGGAGGGTTGGGTGTATCTAGACAAGTTATCAACACGGGGGATGGTTGGGGGTATCTAGACAAGTTATCAACACAGGAGAGGGTTGGGGGTATCTAGACAAGTTATCAACACAGGGGAGGGTTGGGGGTATCTAGTCAAGTTATCAACACAGGGGAGGGTTGGGGGTATCTAGACAAATTATCAACACAGGGAAGGGTTGGGGGTATCTAGACAAGTTATCATCAACACAGGGGAGGGTTGGGGGTATCTAGACAAGTTATCAACACAGGGGAGGGTTGGGTGTATCTAGACAAGTTATCAAAACAGGGGAGGGTTGGGGGTATCTAGACAAGTTATCAACACAGGGGAGGGTTGGGGGTATCTAGACAAGTTATCAACACAGAGGAGGGTTGGGTGTATCTAGACAAGTTATCAACACAGGGAAGGGTTGGGGGTATCTAGACAAGTTATTAACACAGGGGAGGGTTGGGTGTATCTAGACAAGTTATCAACACAGGGGAGGGTTGGGTGTATCTAGACAAGTTATCAACACAGGGGAGGGTTGTGTGTATCTAGACAAGTTATCAACACAGGGGAGGGTTGGGTGTATCTAGACAAGTTATCAACACAGGGGAGGGTTGGAGGTATCTAGACAAGTTATCAACACAGGGGAGGGTTGGGGGTATCTAGACAAGTTATCAACACAGGGGAGGGTTGGGTGTATCTAGACAAGTTATCAACACAGGGGAGGGTTAGGGGTATCTAGACAAGTTATCAACCCAGAGGAGGGTTGGGTTTATCTAGACAAGTTATCAACACAGGGGAGGGTTGGGGGTATCTAGACAAGTTATCAACACAGGAGAGGGTTGGGGGTATCTAGACAAGTTATCAACACAGGGGAGGGTTGGGGGTATCTAGACAAGTTATCAACACAGGGGAGGGTTGGGGGTATCTAGACAAGTTATCAACACAGGGAAGGGTTGAGGGTATCTAGACAACTTATCATCAACACAGGGGAGGGTTGGGGGTATCTAGACAAGTTATCAACACAGGGGAGGGTTGGGTGTATCTAGACAAGTTATCAAAACAGGGGAGGGTTGGGGGTATCTAGACAAGTTATCAACACAGGGGAGGGTTGTGTGTATCTAGACAAGTTATCAACACAGGGGAGGGTTGGGTGTATCTAGACAAGTTATCAACACAGGGGAGGGTTGGAGGTATCTAGACAAGTTATCAACACAGGGGAGGGTTGGGGGTATCTAGACAAGTTATCAACACAGGGGAGGGTTGGGTGTATCTAGACAAGTTATCAACACAGGGGAGGGTTGGGGGTATCTAGACAAGTTATTAACACAGGGGAGGGTTGGGGGTATCTAGACAAGTTATCAACACAGGGAAGGGTTGGGGGTATCTAGACAAGTTATCAACACAGGGGAGGGTTGGGTGTATCTAGACAAGTTATCAACACAGGGGGGGTTGGGGGTATCTAGACAAGTTATCAACACAGAGGAGGGTTGGGTGTATCTAGACAAGTTATCAACACAGGGGAGGGTTGGGGGTATCTAGACAAGTTATCAACACAGGAGAGGGTTGGCGGTATCTAGACAAGTTATCAACACAAGGGAGGGTTGGGGGTATCTAGACAAGTTATCAACACAGGGGAGGGTTGGGGGTATCTAGACAAATTATCAACACAGGGAAGGGTTGGGGGTATCTAGACAAGTTATCATCAACACAGGGGAGGGTTGGGTGTATCTAGACAAGTTATCAACACAGGGGGGGTTGGGGGTATCTAGACAAGTTATCAACACAGAGGAGGGTTGGGTGTATCTAGACAAGTTATCAACACAGGGGAGGGTTGGGGGTATCTAGACAAGTTATCAACACAGGGGAGGGTTGGGGGTATCTAGACAAATTATCAACACAGGGAAGGGTTGGGGGTATCTAGACAAGTTATCATCAACACAGGGGAGGGATGGGGGTATCTAGACAAGTTATCAACACAGGGGAGGGTTGGGTGTATCTAGACAAGTTATCAAAACAGGGGGAGGGTTGGGGGTATCTAGACAAGTTATCAACACAGGGGAGGGTTGGGTGTATCTAGACAAGTTATCAACACAGGGGAGGGTTGGAGGTATCTAGACAAGTTATCAACACAGGGGAGGGTTGGGGGTATCTAGACAAGTTATCAACACAGGGGAGGGTTGGGTGTATCTAGACAAGTTATCAACACAGGGGAGGGTTAGGGGTATCTAGACAAGTTATCAACCCAGAGGAGGGTTGGGTTTATCTAGACAAGTTATCAACACAGGGGAGGGTTGGGGGTATCTAGACAAGTTATCAACACAGGAGAGGGTTGGGGGTATCTAGACAAGTTATCAACACAGGGGAGGGTTGGGGGTATCTAGACAAGTTATCAACACAGGGGAGGGTTGGGGGTATCTAGACAAGTTATCAACACAGGGAAGGGTTGAGGGTATCTAGACAACTTATCATCAACACAGGGGAGGGTTGGGGGTATCTAGACAAGTTATCAACACAGGGGAGGGTTGGGTGTATCTAGACAAGTTATCAAAACAGGGGAGGGTTGGGGGTATCTAGACAAGTTATCAACACAGGGGAGGGTTGTGTGTATCTAGACAAGTTATCAACACAGGGGAGGGTTGGGTGTATCTAGACAAGTTATCAACACAGGGGAGGGTTGGAGGTATCTAGACAAGTTATCAACACAGGGGAGGGTTGGGGGTATCTAGACAAGTTATCAACACAGGGGAGGGTTGGGTGTATCTAGACAAGTTATCAACACAGGGGAGGGTTGGGGGTATCTAGACAAGTTATTAACACAGGGGAGGGTTGGGGGTATCTAGACAAGTTATCAACACAGGGAAGGGTTGGGGGTATCTAGACAAGTTATCAACACAGGGGAGGGTTGGGTGTATCTAGACAAGTTATCAACACAGGGGGGGTTGGGGGTATCTAGACAAGTTATCAACACAGAGGAGGGTTGGGTGTATCTAGACAAGTTATCAACACAGGGGAGGGTTGGGGGTATCTAGACAAGTTATCAACACAGGAGAGGGTTGGCGGTATCTAGACAAGTTATCAACACAAGGGAGGGTTGGGGGTATCTAGACAAGTTATCAACACAGGGGAGGGTTGGGGGTATCTAGACAAATTATCAACACAGGGAAGGGTTGGGGGTATCTAGACAAGTTATCATCAACACAGGGGAGGGTTGGGTGTATCTAGACAAGTTATCAACACAGGGGGGGTTGGGGGTATCTAGACAAGTTATCAACACAGAGGAGGGTTGGGTGTATCTAGACAAGTTATCAACACAGGGGAGGGTTGGGGGTATCTAGACAAGTTATCAACACAGGGGAGGGTTGGGGGTATCTAGACAAATTATCAACACAGGGAAGGGTTGGGGGTATCTAGACAAGTTATCATCAACACAGGGGAGGGATGGGGGTATCTAGACAAGTTATCAACACAGGGGAGGGTTGGGTGTATCTAGACAAGTTATCAAAACAGGGGGAGGGTTGGGGGTATCTAGACAAGGTATCAACACAGGGGAGGGTTGTGTGTATCTAGACAAGTTATCAACACAGGGGAGGGTTGGGTGTATCTAGACAAGTTATCAACACAGGGGAGGGTTGGGTGTATCTAGACAAATTATCAACACAGGGTAGGGTTGGGGGTATCTAGACAAGTTATCAACACAGGGGAGAGTTGGGGGTATCTAGACAAGTTATCAACACAGGGGAGGGTTGGGTGTATCTAGACAAGTTATCAACACAGGGGAGGGTTGGGGGTATCTAGACAAGTTATCAACACAGGGGAGGGTTGGGTGTATCTAGACAGGTTATCAACACAGGGGAGGGTTGGGTGTATCTAGACAAGTTATCAACACAGAGGAGGGTTGGGTGTATCTAGACAAGTTATCAACACAGGGGAGGGTTGGGGGTATCTAGACAAGTTATCAACACAGGGGAGGGTTAGGTGTATCTAGACAGGTTATCAACACAGGGGAGGGTTGGGGGTATCTAGACAAGTTATCAACACAGGGGAGGGTTGGGTGTATCTAGACAAGTTATCAACACAGGGGAGGGTTGGGGGTATCTAGACAAGTTATCAAAACAGGGGAGGGTTGGGGGTATCTAGACACGTTATCAACACAGGGGAGGGTTGGGGGTATCTAGACAAGTTATCAACACAGAGGAGGGTTGGTGTATCTAGACAAGTTATCAACACAGGGGAGGGTTGGGGGTATCTAGACAAGTTATCAACACAGGGGAGGGTTGGGTGTATCTAGACAAGTTATCAACACAGGGGAGGGTTGGGTGTATCTAGACAAGTTAACAACAGAGGGGAGGGTTGGGTATATCTAGACAAGTTATCAACACAGGGGGGGGTTGGGTGTATCTAGACAAGTTATCAACACAGGGGAGGGTTGGGTGTATCTAGACAAGTTAACAACACAGGGGAGGGTTGGTGTATCTAGACAAGTTATCAACACAGGGGAGGGTTGGGTGTATCTAGACAAGTTATCAACACAGGGGAGGGTTGGGTGTATCTAGACAAGTTAACAACAGAGGGGAGGGTTGGGTATATCTAGACAAGTTATCAACACAGGGGAGGGTTGGGTGTATCTAGACAAGTTATCAACACAGGGGAGGGTTGGGTGTATCTAGACAAGTTAACAACAGAGGGGAGGGTTGGGTGTATCTAGACAAGTTATCAACACAGGGGAGGGTTGGGGGTATCTAGACAAGTTATCAACACAGGGGAGGGTTGGGTGTATCTAGACAGGTTATCAACACAGGGGAGGGTTGGGTGTATCTAGACAAGTTATCAACACAGAGGAGGGTTGGGTGTATCTAGACAAGTTATCAACACAGGGGAGGGTTGGGGGTATCTAGACAAGTTATCAACACAGGGGAGGGTTAGGTGTATCTAGACAGGTTATCAACACAGGGGAGGGTTGGGGGTATCTAGACAAGTTATCAACACAGGGGAGGGTTGGGTGTATCTAGACAAGTTATCAACACAGGGGAGGGTTGGGGGTATCTAGACAAGTTATCAACACAGGGGAGGGTTGGGGGTATCTAGACAAGTTATCAACACAGAGGAGGGTTGGTGTATCTAGACAAGTTATCAACACAGGGGAGGGTTGGGGGTATCTAGACAAGTTATCAACACAGGGGAGGGTTGGGTGTATCTAGACAAGTTATCAACACAGGGGAGGGTTGGGTGTATCTAGACAAGTTAACAACAGAGGGGAGGGTTGGGTATATCTAGACAAGTTATCAACACAGGGGAGGGTCGGGTGTATCTAGACAAGTTATCAACACAGGGGAGGGTTGGGTGTATCTAGACAAGTTAACAACACAGGGGAGGGTTGGTGTATCTAGACAAGTTATCAACACAGGGGAGGGTTGGGTGTATCTAGACAAGTTATCAACACAGGGGAGGGTTGGGTGTATCTAGACAAGTTAACAACAGAGGGGAGGGTTGGGTATATCTAGACAAGTTATCAACACAGGGGAGGGTTGGGTGTATCTAGACAAGTTAACAACACAGGGGAGGGTTGGTGTATCTAGACAAGTTATCAACACAGGGGAGGGTTGGGTATATCTAGACAAGTTATCAACACAGGGGAGGGTTGGGTGTATCTAGACAAGTTATCAACACAGGGGAGGGTTGGGTGTATCTAGACAAGTTATCAACACAGGGGAGGGTTGGGTGTATCTAGACAAGTTATCAACACAGGGGAGGGTTGGGTGTATCTAGACAAGTTAACAACAGAGGGGAGGGTTGGGTGTATCTAGACAAGTTATCAACACAGGGGAGGGTTGGGGGTATCTAGACAAGTTATCAACACAGGGGAGGGTTGGGTGTATCTAGACAGGTTATCAACACAGGGGAGGGTTGGGTTTATCTAGACAAGTTATCAACACAGAGGAGGGTTGGGTGTATCTAGACAAGTTATCAACACAGGGGAGGGTTGGGGGTATCTAGACAAGTTATCAACACAGGGGAGGGTTGGGGGTATCTAGACAAGTTATCAACACAGGGGAGGGTTAGGTGTATCTAGACAGGTTATCAACACAGGGGAGGGTTGGGGGTATCTAGACAAGTTATCAACACAGGGGAGGGTTGGGTGTATCTAGACAAGTTATAAACACAGGGGAGGGTTGGGGGTATCTAGACAAGTTATCAACACAGGGGAGGGTTGGGTGTATCTAGACAAGTTATCAACACAGGGGAGGGTTGGGTGTATCTAGACAAGTTAACAACAGAGGGGAGGGTTGGGTATATCTAGACAAGTTATCAACACAGGGGAGGGTCGGGTGTATCTAGACAAGTTATCAACACAGGGGAGGGTTGGGTGTATCTAGACAAGTTAACAACACAGGGGAGGGTTGGTGTATCTAGACAAGTTATCAACACAGGGGAGGGTTGGGTGTATCTAGACAAGTTATCAACACAGGGGAGGGTTGGGTGTATCTAGACAAGTTAACAACACAGGGGAGGGTTGGTGTATCTAGACAAGTTATCAACACAGGGGAGGGTTGGGTATATCTAGACAAGTTATCAACACAGGGGAGGGTTGGGTGTATCTAGACAAGTTATCAACACAGGGGAGGGTTGGGTGTATCTAGACAAGTTATCAACACAGGGGAGGGTTGGGTGTATCTAGACAAGTTATCAACACAGGGGAGGGTTGGGTGTATCTAGACAAGTTAACAACAGAGGGGAGGGTTGGGTGTATCTAGACAAGTTATCAACACAGGGGAGGGTTGGGGGTATCTAGACAAGTTATCAACACAGGGGAGGGTTGGGTGTATCTAGACAGGTTATCAACACAGGGGAGGGTTGGGTGTATCTAGACAAGTTATCAACACAGAGGAGGGTTGGGGGTATCTAGACAAGTTATCAACACAGGGGAGGGTTGGGGGTATCTAGACAAGTTATCAACACAGGGGAGGGTTGGGGGTATCTAGACAAGTTATCAACACAGGGGAGGGTTAGGTGTATCTAGACAGGTTATCAACACAGGGGAGGGTTGGGGGTATCTAGACAAGTTATCAACACAGGGGAGGGTTGGGTGTATCTAGACAAGTTATAAACACAGGGGAGGGTTGGGGGTATCTAGACAAGTTATCAACACAGGGGAGGGTTGGGGGTATCTAGACAAGTTATCAACACAGAGGAGGGTTGGTGTATCTAGACAAGTTATCAACACAGGGGAGGGTTGGGGGTATCTAGACAAGTTATCAACACAGGGGAGGGTTGGGTGTATCTAGACAAGTTATCAACACAGGGGAGGGTTGGGTGTATCTAGACAAGTTAACAACAGAGGGGAGGGTTGGGTATATCTAGACAAGTTATCAACACAGGGGAGGGTCGGGTGTATCTAGACAAGTTATCAACACAGGGGAGGGTTGGGTGTATCTAGACAAGTTAACAACACAGGGGAGGGTTGGTGTATCTAGACAAGTTATCAACACAGGGGAGGGTTGGGTGTATCTAGACAAGTTATCAACACAGGGGAGGGTTGGGTGTATCTAGACAAGTTAACAACAGAGGGGAGGGTTGGGTATATCTAGACAAGTTATCAACACAGGGGAGGGTTGGGTGTATCTAGACAAGTTAACAACACAGGGGAGGGTTGGTATATCTAGACAAGTTATCAACACAGGGGAGGGTTGGGTGTATCTAGACAAGTTATCAACACAGGGGAGGGTTGGGTGTATCTAGACAAGTTATCAACACAGGGGAGGGTTGGGTGTATCTAGACAAGTTAACAACAGAGGGGAGGGTTGGGTATATCTAGACAAGTTATCAACACAGGGGAGGGTTGGGTGTATCTAGACAAGTTATCAACACAGGGGAGGGTCGGGGGTATCTAGACAAGTTATCAACACAGGGGAGGCAATCCAATTAGCCAGTTTAACCCTGCCACATTTTTGTGCCTGTCACAAGCCAGAACCTAGATTTCTAACGTCATGTCATGATCTTAGATTTGAGGTCAGGGGTATGGCGTTTAATGCCACTTTCAACAATATTTAAGTTTCAGTGGAGGAAACCGGAGTACGCGGAGAAAACCAACCTTACATTTGTATATTGTGTTCAGTTAGGTATGGTGAGAAGTGATTGCTCATTTTGATGATATTGATGGAATTGTTGATCATCACTGTTTAAACTTTCTTTTCATAAAGTGTCCAAAACAACTGTGACATTTATGATAATTGATCTTGATAATTGGTCCCATATCTATTGTGTACATTCAGTCACATTCCTGAATTTATAAAAATGTGTTTTCTAAAGAGATATGAAATGAATTATTTTCCCATTTATTTTGAGAAATAGAAAAGAACTTCTTGTCGTAACTTTTGTGGTCACAAGCACATGGTATAAATTTACACTGTCAGAGTGTAATAAAAGTCTTAAGTCTATAATATCTAATGTGTAAATTCATATAGTTCATTAAAGATTGACAAATTTTACTCTTTTGTGAAAAAAACAAACAACCGACCTGCAGTCAAAACTATATTAAAATCTTACCTCAAAAACTGGGTTGGGTCTTAGCTCTGTTTCTGGCCTTTTTATTCGATACTGAAATATAATTGGAATTTATCATAAAATTAACAAAATACAGTCCAGTCCACCAATAGAGAAAATATGGTTCAAATTTGACCATTGTTTCCCTATTATATGTTCTGTGTATTATCTAACATTTAAATGGTGGTAGTTTGGCTTGTTTTATGGTATTTAATGCCACTTCCAACAATATTTCAGTTATATCGTGGCGGTCAGTTTTATTGGTGGAGAAAACCATCGACCTGTTTCAAGTTACTGACAAACTTTATCACACTGTATCGAGTACATCTTGCCATGAACATGGTTCAAACTCACAACTTTAGTGGTGATAGGCACTGATTGCACAAGTAGTTGTAAATCCAACAAGATATGATTATAATCTAACGATTATGAAGTCTCCCAAACTGGCCAATGACTGTTTCCGGCGCCACCACGTGGAGGAACTACAGACTTGTAGTCCTGGTCATGGTAGTGATACCTGACATGATGAAATTGTATTTTGAAATAATAAAATAATCATATGATTATTTATTATAAGTACGTTTCAATAACAAAAATTAACAATTTCAAATTTAGTGTCGGGTATCACTCTGTAACTGAACTTGAAGCTACACTTCTAATCAAATATATTAATCATTTTACTATTTGCCTTTGCTATCTCAAATTAACTGTTTACAGCAACTTCAAGTTTAGTTTGGTGCCATCAACAATATGAATGAATGTTATATGAAGATGAGTACTGTGGTATATAGCATAAAGCAACAAATTTTTTTTATGTGTTTTCTATTACCTGTAGACGACAAACCAACAGCAGACAAAATGTCCGTAAATAAATCAAAAGCTACCTTTGAAATCGAACAATGTTGAATTTTTGCAGTATTGTGGTGGCCATTTTGAAAATGGAGACGATTAGAAATTTTTCGATGTCAGGAATCAATTCGGGACATCATAATCTACCTACCTATGAAATGTCGTTGAAATCGGACAATGTTGAATTTGTGCTGTATTGTGGCGGCCATTTTGAAAATGGCGACCGGTAAAATATTTTCAATGTCGGGAATAAATTCGGGACATCATTATCTACCCACATATCAAATTTTGATGATATCGGACAATGTTGAATTTTTACCTCCGATTTTTTATGCCGTGTTTTGGCAGCCATTTTGCTCCTCAGATGATGTCCTATCATTGTGTTAAAATTTATGTCTCTATTATTAACCATTTAGAAGTTATCAACATTAATGTATGAAATATCAACTTTCCCATAGGATTCTATAGTAAACCCCACCCTCTTTGAACCCCCCAAAATATGACTTAAACCCCCTTTACCCCAAAACTGAAAAATTATATTCAACTAGAAACATATATCTATAACTCCATTATGTTTTATTTAATTCTGTCCAGTAGTTCCTGAGATCTGACCGTGGACACGTTCATGTCGCAAAGAAAGAAAGGGTTAGGGAGACTTAACTATCATGACCAGGATGCCCCCAAAATGGTGGTGAAGCCTATGAGTTCTTTTTAGAACTAGTATTATACATGATAACCTTTGGAGCACCAAGAACAAACATATAATGTATAAAGATCAAGATTAGGTATCAGTGTTCTCTACAACAACGTTGCTCACCAAGTTGTATATGACGGATGAAATGTTAATTCCATGTGGAAAACACTTGCATGATCACATCATTTCACTATTTAAAGAAGGGGAGTATATAAAACTAGATCAACACCAGTTTATCTTAGTGCCTGTACTCTAACAGTGTGAGGTCATGTATATATATGTTAGTGGTATCCATTTTGTCTCTGTTTATACAATTTTTAGACAAGATTTTGGAACTGTTCTGAATGAAGTGTTGTATTTATTTTTTTTTCATTTCATTGAATAAATTATTTAACCCATCACATTCCTGATATATTTATCCTTATTCAGTTGGTTTACAATGAAATGAGTTGTTACGAAATACTGATTGTACTGAAACAAATACAACTCAAGCTTACTGTAATTTAACACACCTACTCAGTTCTATAAATAGTATTCATACAAACACATCTGATACAAGTTGTTTTAACCATCAGTACTAAATGAAAATTACGGTATTTTTAATAAATATTGTTATGTAAAAAAACAGACTCAAAAGAAAAACCACACGGTTTCTCAAATCTTACATTACGAAGTACAAAATGTAATTCATCCTCTCTGTACAGTCAAACCTGCTCATGTGGTCACCTCTATTAAGCAGTCACCTGTATTAAAAGGTCACCTTTTTCTTGTCCTGTCATAGAAAATTTCATATAAATTGAACCTCTTTTAAGAGGTCACCTGTCTTAAAAGGCCACTTTTTCTTTGTCCCAAAGATGACCTCTTAATACAGATTTGACTGTATTTACCAATAACATTGATTTTTTTACTTATTCTTACAACATACCTGTTCTTTAGTAGGTAGACTTTGGAAAATAAAATCCCACGAAAAATGATCAGGTTTTCCATCTCTGTTGTCGTCATATACTGTAATAGAGAGAAACAAATATTCTAATGAAACAGCTAATTTGTTTGGACGACACATGACAATATTCTAATGAAACGACAAATTTGTTTGGACGACACATGACAATATTCTAATGAAACGACAAATTTGTTTGGACAACACATGACAATATTCTAATGAAACGGCAAATTTGTTTGGACGACACATGACAATATTCTAATGAAACGACAAATTTATTTGGATGACACATGACAATATTCTAATGAAACAGCTAATTTGTCTGGATGACACATGACAATATTCTAATGAAATGGCAAATTTGTTTGGACGACACATGACAATATTATAATGAAACGACAAATTTGTTTGGACGACACATGACAATATTCTAATGAAACGACAAATTTGTTTGGATGACACATGACAATATTCTAATGAAACGACAAATTTGTTTGGATGACACATGACAATATTCTAATGAAACGGCAAATTTGTCTGGACTACACATGACAATATTCTAATGAAACAGCAAATTTGTTTGGACGACACATGACAATATTCTAATGAAATGGCAAATTTGTTTGGACGACACATGACAATATTATAATGAAACAGCAAATTTGTTTGGACGACACATGACAATATTCTAATGAAATGGCAAATTTGTTTGGACGACACATGACAATATTATAATGAAATGGCAAATTTGTTTGGATGACACATGACAATATTCTAATGAAACGACAAATTTGTTTGGATGACACATGACAATATTCTAATGAAACGACAAATTTGTCTGGACTACACATGACAATATTCTAATGAAACAGCAAATTTGTTTGGACGACACATGACAATATTCTAATGAAATGGCAAATTTGTTTGGACGACACATGACAATATTATAATGAAACAGCAAATTTGCTTGGATGACACATGACAATATTCTAATGAAACGACAAATTTGTTTGGACGACACATGACAATATTCTAATGAAACAGCAAATTTGTCTGGACGACACATGACAATATTATAATGAAACGGCAAATTTGTCTGGACGACACATGGCAATATTCTAATGAAACAGCAAATTTGTCTGGACAACACATGACAATATTCTAATGAAACAGCAAATTTGTCTGGACAACACATGACAATATTCTAATGAAACAGCAAATTTGTCTGGACGACAGATGACAATATTCTAATGAAACAGCAAATTTGTCTGGACGACACATGACAATATTCTAATGAAATGGCAAATTTGTTTGGTATGTCAAGGCAGTCAATTTTACTGATTGCAGGAACTGGAGTAAGCTGACAAAAAATGATGGGTGTCAAAGCAAAAATGTTATCACGTAAAATTGCATTGAATTCAGATCACCAAAGGCAGAAATCAAATTAACTCACAACTTGACTGATGACTGGTACTGAACGTAGAGACATAAGTATAAATCTTACTACAATATGATCACGACCACAAAAGCCTTGATACATATATTTCTGTATCTATATTATTCTATTATTGTCTTCTCCTGAGGGAACAGTTTTCCTATACCTCACCAGACAACACAATAAAAAAACTACTCCCGAGGGAGATGACAAACATATGTTTAGTACATAACATCTCATTCAGGTCTTAAAAGAAAAAAACACTGCGTTGACGTAAACTTGTCAGCATTTACATTGCCAAACCTTGCCATGTTGACAGCAAATGATAAACAGAGTACAGCACAGTCTATTTTAAGGGAGGTTTATAGCCAAAAAGGATTTTAATCTATTTAAGGAATATTTGAAATTTTTGAACAGGTTATTCAATATAATCTGGTTTGGGACAGTTTACACTTAATAAAATGTGAAGCAATACCAACCCAGGTTATCAAGTATAACCAAAATTTTCTCCAGGCGGATCAGCCAATCAGATTGCAGTATCCAAATCAAATTAAATCATTACCCAATACCTTCTCCCTAAATTAAGGAATTCCTAGAATATTTAAATTAACTATATATTTACCATAAGCATCTTTTCCTCTATACATTTCATTACCATTTGCTCCTTTATCTGATTCTAAAGATATCTCATCCCATCGACCGTTGAAGGGATAAGCTGACTGTTTATTCCAGCTATTAAATCGACCAGGAATTGCACCAGTGAAAATTCCTTGGTTTGTTGGCATTGTTCTGAAAAAGACATAAAGTACTTTTTTTTTTACCTGAATGTAAACATGAGTTCTAGAACAAAAGATTAAACATTCTATTAAAGCACATACATATGATATTTTAAGGGTGCACTCGATTGGTGTATTCAAAATATAGAATAATAATAATAAATAATGAATGAATACTAATTCTATCTTTTGCATAATTGTTTATATATCTAATATAAGTATATTTTTACTTTTTCTCTCAGTGTGATGATTTATAAATATGTGATGATTTTATTGTGTAAGTTACATGTCTGACCCTGTTCATGTGATGATTTTATTGTGTAAGTTACATGTCTGACCCTGTTCATGTGATGATTTTATTGTGTAAGTTACATGTCTGACCCTGTTCATGTGATGATTTTATTGTGTAAGTTACATGTCTGACCCTGTTCATGTGATGATTTTATTGTGTAAGTTACATGTCTGACCCTGTTCATGTGATGATTTTATTGTGTAAGTTACATGTCTGACCCTGTTCATGTGATGATTTTATTGTGTAAGTTACATGTCTGACCCTGTTCATGTGATGATTTTATTGTGTAAGTTACATGTCTGACCCTGTTCATGTGATGATTTTATTGTGTAAGTTACATGTCTGATCCTGTTCATGTTATGATTTTATTGTGTAAGTTACATGTCTGACCCTGTTCATGTGATGATTTTATTGTGTAAGTTACATGTCTGATCCTGTTCATGTGATGATTTTATTGTGTAAGCTACATGTCTGACCCTGTTCATGTTATCTTTTGTTGTGTAAGTTACATGTCTGATCCTGTTCATGTTATTTTTTGTTGTGTAAGTTACATGTCTGATCCTGTTCATGTTATCTTTTGTTGTGTAAGTTACATGTCTGATCCTGTTCATGTTATCTTTTGTTGTGTAAGTTACATGTCTAACCCTGTTCATGTTATCTTTTATTGTGTAAGTTACATGTCTGATCCTGTTCATGTTATCTTTTATTGTGTAAGTTACATGTCTGACCCTGTTCATGTTATCTTTTGTTGTGTAAGTTACATGTCTGACCCTGTTCATGTGATGATTTTATTGTGTAAGTTACATGTCTGACCCTGTTCATGTTATCTTTTGTTGTGTAAGTTACATGTCTGATCCTGTTCATGTTATCTTTTATTGTGTAAGTTACATGTCTGACCCTGTTCATGTGATGATTTTATTGTGTAAGTTACATGTCTGACCCTGTTCATGTTATCTTTTGTTGTATAAGTTACATGTCTGATCCTGTTCATGTTATCTTTTGTTGTGTAAGTTACATGTCTGACCCTGTTTGTGTTATCTTTTGTTGTGTAAGTTACATGTCTGATCCTGTTCATGTTATCTTTTATTGTGTAAGTTACATGTCTGACCCTGTTCATGTTATCTTTTGTTATGTAAGTTACATGTCTGACCCTGTTCATGTGATGATTTTATTGTGTAAGTTACATGTCTGACCCTGTTCATGTTATCTTTTGTTGTGTAAGTTACATGTCTGATCCTGTTCATGTTATCTTTTATTGTGTAAGTTACATGTCTGACCCTGTTCATGTGATGATTTTATTGTGTAAGTTACATGTCTGACCCTGTTCATGTTATCTTTTGTTGTGTAAGTTACATGTCTGATCCTGTTCATGTTATCTTTTATTGTGTAAGTTACATGTCTGAACCTGTTCATGCTATGTTTTGTTGTATAAGTTACATGTCTGACCCTGTTCATGTTATCTTTTATTGTGTAAATTATATATCTGACCCTGTTCATGTTATCTTTTGTTGTATAAGTTACATGTATGACCCTGTTCATGTTATCTTTTGTTGTATAAGTTACATGTCTGATCCTGTTCATGTTATCTTTTATTGTGTAAGTTACATGTCTGACCCTGTTCATGTTATCTTTTGTTGTGTAAGTTACATGTCTGATCCTGTTCATGTTATCTTTTGTTGTGTAAGTTACATGTCTGATCCTGTTCATGTTCTCATTTGTTGTGTAAGTTACATGTCTGATCCTGTTCATGTTATCTTTTGTTGTGCAAGTTACATGTCTGATCCTGTTCATGTTATCTTTTGTTGTATATGCTACATGTCTGACCCTGTTCATGTTATCGTTTGTTGTATAAGTTACATGTCTGACCCTGTTCATGTTATCTTTTGTTGTGTAAGTTACATGTCTGATCCTGTTCATGTTATCTTTTATTGTGTAAGTTACATGTCTGACCCTGTTCATGTTATCTTTTGTTGTGTAAGTTACATGTCTGATCCTGTTCATGTTCTCATTTGTTGTGTAAGTTACATGTCTGATCCTGTTCATGTTATCTTTTGTTGTGTAAGTTACATGTCTGATCCTGTTCATGTTATCTTTTGTTGTATATGCTACATGTCTGACCCTGTTCATGTTATCGTTTGTTGTATAAGTTACATGTCTGACCCTGTTCATGTTATCTTTTGTTGTGTAAGATACATGTCTGATCCTGTTCATGTTATCTTTTGTTGTATAAGTTACATGTCTGACCCTGTTCATGTTATCTTTTGTTGTGTAAGTTACATGTCTGATCCTGTTCATGTTATCTTTTGTTGTAAAACAGGTTGAACCTGGACAAACAAAAGTGAATTGTCAACAGGTAATGATGAATAAATGTATATGCCTGTTAAAAAACAAAAACAAAAAACAAATGCTTTTGAATATTGGATTATTTTTCTGGCCCACAAACTTACCTTTAAAAAAATGTAGGCATGACATTTAGTGCTAACAAGACTTTTAAGTTTACCTATGACTGAGGCGGATAAACCTTAGTTATGTTATTTAGGAATTATAAATTCCTATATTTAGATATATCTTATAAGCCATGTCAGTAGTGAGCCTCTGACTACTGGCCTGGTGATGCACTGGA
Organism: Bathymodiolus brooksi; assembly: GCA_963680875.1. Lineage (NCBI taxonomy): Eukaryota > Metazoa > Mollusca > Bivalvia > Mytilida > Modiolidae > Bathymodiolus > Bathymodiolus brooksi. The sequence goes on from OY804584.1 coordinate 99,558,062, forward strand.
GAACTAATAGACCAACGGAGGTATATACCTAGTGATAGCAATAACAGTGCAAAAATCACTGGACCATAAACTGACCTATCTATTAAGTTAGATTTACTGGACCATAAACTTACCTATCTAAATCATCCTCCATGTCTTTACTCTTCTTACGTTTGTTGTTGTACACACATAATACAATGATTAATCCTACGATGATGAAGAATAATGGTATACCAACGCCAAGGCTGATGATCAACTCAAAATTATCTACAACGGAAAAAATATAAATAATGGTATACCGACGCCAAGGCCGACAATCAACTCAAAATTATCTACAATGGAAAAAATTTAAATAATGGTATACCAACGTCAAGACCGACGATCAACTCAAAATTATCTACAATGGAAAAAACATAAATAATGGTATACCAACGTCAAGACCGACGATCAACTCAAAATTATCTACAATGGAAAAAATATAAATAATGGTATAACACCAAGACCAACAATGAGTAAAACCTGCTTTAGTGGCCACCTCTATTAAGTTACAGTAAAACCTGCTTTAGTGACCACCTCTTATTAAGTTACAGTAAAACCTGCTTTAGTGACCACCTCTATTAAGTTACAGTAAAACCTGCTTTAGTGATAACTTGTAGTATGTCACCTTAATCTTAATTCCCATTCAGTGCATTTCACGTTAATTAAACTTGCATATAGCAACCATCTGTCTTACATGACCCTATTTCAATGTTACCATGGACAGTCACACAAGGCAGGTTTAACGGTATCATTTTCTTGCAAATATCTGATAAAAAGGTTACTTTTATGTAAAATAAAATTGTTATTACATTTTTTAAATAGTAAATGAAAAATTGTTTTTGGAAATTCTGATAAAACATATTTGAGTACAGTCATTTTTTAAAGGTTGGTTGTGTTACACAAAACAAAATATTTAATGGATGACATTATTTAATAATATTTTATGTAGTTCTGTTGTTTTTAATATTTGTGGTTATTAGGTGAAACCTGGTAAGAACATGTACAAAATAAACTTAAAATTTATTCTATTAATAATTCAACCACATCACTTGTGTAATGGTTAAAGTGCTAGCCTTCAGTGTGGTAGATCATGATTTTGAATTCTAGTCAGGTCAAGGTCAAAACAAAGACTATAAAAGCTTGTGTAATGGTTAAAGTGCTTGCCTTCAGTGCGGTAGATCATGATTTTGAATTCTAGTCAGGTCAAGGTCAAACCAAAGACTATAACATTAGTATTTGTTGCTACTCTCTCTTACTCACTACATTAGTATCATTACCGTATTAAGGACAAATTCCCACAATTATTCCCTTGAGAATATTTTCAGTCAGTCAACTGAAAATCTTAGTACATCTACGTAATTTTCAGGAAATATATGGGGCCGTCGTGGTGGAATAGTAGTTGGCATTCGAACTATCTGTGGAATCAGTGCGAGCACCACTAACGTTGTGAGTTCGAGTACCACTCAGGTGAGGTGTACTTGATACAGCATTATGTGATAAAGTGTTAGTAACTTGTGACAGATCGGTGGTTTTCTCAGAGTCCTCCGGTTTTCTCCACCAATAAAACTGACCGCCACGATATAACTGAAATATTGTTGAAAGTGGCATTAAACATCAAAAACCTAAACCAATTTTTTGAATGAATCACAATTAATATAATACATACCAGTACTTTGCAATGGCCTGAAAGAAAAACATTAAACAAAGTATATAATACATGTAGATGATAGATGATTTGGTATTCATATAGGTTCCTGATGGATTCTCATTTTATTTATTACATCCTTGCTGAAAGACTGGTGTAGGCTGTCAAATAGTACATTAAACAAGAACCAAACAAATGCCATCTTTACCAAGTTTGGTCCAATTTGGTTGTGTTGTTTCAGATATTGATATATGACTATTCTACATAATTGTTCAAATAAAATGTAAAAAAGAAATGTCTTGATTAAAAATGCTCAATAATCTCTTAACTCTGATTTAGTAATTTACCAGAAATCTCTTAACTCTGATTTAGTAATTTACTAGAAATCCCTTAACTCTGATTTAGTAATTTACCAGAAATCTTATTACTCTGATTTAGTAATTTACCAGAAATCTTATTACTCTGATTTAGTAATTTATCAGAAATCCCTTAACTCTGATTTAGTAATTTACCAGAAATCTTATTACTCTGATTTAGTAATTTATCAGAAATCTCTTAACTCTGATTTAGTAATTTATCAGAAATCTTATTACTCTGATTTAGTAATTTACCAGAAATCTTATTACTCTGATTTAGTAATTTACCAGAAATCTTATTACTCTGATTTAGTAATTTACCAGAAATCTCTTAACTCTGATTTAGTAATTTACCAGAAATCTCTTAACTCTGATTTAGTAATTTACCAGAAATCTCTTAACTCTGATTTAGTAATTTACCAGAAATCTCTTAACTCTGATTTAGTAATTTACCAGAAATTTCTTAACTCTGATTTAGTAATTTACCAGAAATCTTATTACTCTGATTTAGTAATTTACCAGAAATCTCTTAACTCTGAATTAGTAATTTACCAGAAATCTTATTACTCTGATCTAGTAATTTACCAGAAATCTTATTAATTTATCAGAAATGTCTTGATTAAAAATGCTCAATAATCTCTTAACTCTGATTTAGTAATTTACCAGAAATCTCTTAACTCTGATTTAGTAATTTACCAGAAATCCCTTAACTCTGATTTAGTAATTTACCAGAAATCCCTTAACTCTGATTTAGTAATTTACCAGAAATCTTATTACTCTGATTTAGTAATTTACCAGAAATCTTATTACTCTGATTTAGTAATTTACCAGAAATCTTATTACTCTGATTTAGTAATTTATCAGAAATCCCTTAACTCTGATTTAGTAATTTACCAGAAATCTTATTACTCTGATTTAGTAATTTATCAGAAATCTCTTAACTCTGATTTAGTAATTTATCAGAAATCTTATTACTCTGATTTAGTAATTTACCAGAAATCTTATTACTCTGATTTAGTAATTTACCAGAAATCTTATTACTCTGATTTAGTAATTTACCAGAAATTTCTTAACTCTGATTTAGTAATTTACCAGAAATCTTATTACTCTGATTTAGTAATTTACCAGAAATCTTATTACTCTGATTTAGTAATTTACCAGAAATTTCTTAACTCTGATTTAGTAATTTACCAGAAATCTTATTACTCTGATTTAGTAATTTACCAGAAATTTCTTAACTCTGATTTAGTAATTTACCAGAAATCTTATTACTCTGATTTAGTAATTTATCAGAAATCTCTTAACTCTGATTTAGTAATTTATCAGAAATCTTATTACTCTGATTTAGTAATTTATCAGAAATCTTATTACTCTGATTTAGTAATTTACCAGAAATCTTATTACTCTGATTTAGTAATTTACCAGAAATCTTATTACTCTGATTTAGTAATTTACCAGAAATCTTATTACTCTGATTTAGTAATTTACTAGAAATCTCTTAACTCTGACTTAGTAATTTACCAGAAATCTCTTAACTCTGATTTAGTAATTTACCAGAAATCTCATAACTCTGATTTAGTAATTTACCAGAAATCTCATAATTCTGATATAGTAATTTACCAGAAATCTCATAATTCTGATTAGTAATTGACCAGAAATCTCATAATTCTGATTTAGTAATTGACCAGATATCTTATTACTCTGATTTAGTAATTTACCAGAAATCTCTTAACTCTGATTTAGTAATTTATTAGAAATCTCTTAACTCTGATTTAGTAATTTATCAGAAATCTCATAATTCTGATTTAGTAATTTACCAGAAATCTCATAATTCTGATTTAGTAATTGACCAGAAATCTCATAATTCTGATTTAGTAATTTAACAGAAATCTTATTACTCTGATTTAGTAATTTATCAGAAATCTCATAACTCTGATTTAGTAATTTACCAGAAACTTTGATTTAGTAATTTACAAGAAATCTCATAATTCTGATTTAGTAATTTACCAGAAATCTCATAATTCTGATTTAGTAACTTACCAGAAATCTCACAACTCTGATTTAGTAATTTACCAGAAATCTCTTAATTCTGATTTAATAATTTACCAGAAATCTCATAATACTGATTTAGTAATTTACCAGAAATCTCATAACTCTGATTTAGTAATTTACCAGAAATCTCATAATTCTGATTTAGTAATTGACCAGAAATCTCACAAGTCTGATTTAGTAATTTACCAGAAATCTCTTAACTCTGATTTAGTAATTTATCAGAAATCTCATAATTCTGATTTAGTTATTTACCAGAAATCTCATAACTTTGATTAATAATTTACCCGAAATCTCATAATTCTGATTTAGTAATTGACCAGAAATCTCATAACTCTGATCTAATCATTTACCAGAACTCTCTTAACTCTGATTTAGTAATTTACCAGAAATCTTATTACTCTGATTTAGTAATTTATCAGAAATCTTATTACTCTGATTTAGTAATATATCAGAAATCTCTGATTTAGTAATTTACCAGAAATCTTATTACTCTGATTTAGTAATTTATCAGAAATCGTCTTACTCTGATTTGGTAATTTACCAGAAATCTCTTAACTCTGATTTAGTAATTTACCAGAAATCTCTTAACTCTGATTTAGTAATTTACCAGAAATCCCTTAACTCTGATTTAGTAATTTACCAGAAATCTTATTACTCTTGATTTAGTAATTTACCAGAAATCTTATTACTCTATTTTAGTAATTTATCAGAAATCCCTTAACTCTGATTTAGTAATTTACCAGAAATCTTATTACTCTGATTTAGTAATTTATCAGAAATCTCTTAACTCTGATTTAGTAATTTATCAGAAATCTTATTACTCTGATTTAGTAATTTACCAGAAATCTTATTACTCTGATTTAGTAATTTACCAGGAATCTTATTCCTCTGATTTAGTAATTTACCAGAAATCTCTTAACTCTGATTTAGTAATTTACCAGAAATCTCTTAACTCTGATTTAGTAATTTACCAGAAATCTCTTAACTCTGATTTAGTAATTTACCAGAAATCTCTTAACTCTGATTTAGTAATTTACCAGAAATTTCTTAACTCTGATTTAGTGATTTACCAGAAATCTTATTACTCTGATTTAGTAATTTACCAGAAATCTTATTACTCTGATTTAGTAATTTACCAGAAATCTCTTAACTCTGATTTAGTAATTTACCAGAAATCTTATTACTCTGATTTAGTAATTTATCAGAAATCTTATTACTCTGATTTAGTAATTTACCAGAAATCTTATTACTCTGATTTAGTAATTTACCAGAAATCTTATTACTCTGATTTAGTAATTTATCAGAAATCTCTTAACTCTGATTTAGTAATTTACCAGAAATCTTATTACTCTGATTTAGTAATTTATCAGAAATCTTATTACTCTGATTTAGTAATTTACCAGAAATCTTATTACTCTGATTTAGTAATTTACCAGAAATCTTATTACTCTGATTTAGTAATTTACCAGAAATCTTATTACTCTGATTTAGTAATTTACCAGAAATCTTATTACTCTGATTTAGTAATTTACCAGAAATTTCTTAACTCTGATTTAGTAATTTACCAGAAATCTTATTACTCTGATTTAGTAATTTACCAGAAATTTCTTAACTCTGATTTAGTAATTTACCAGAAATCTTATTACTCTGATTTAGTAATTTATCAGAAATCTTATTACTCTGATTTAGTAATTTACCAGAAATCTTATTACTCTGATTTAGTAATTTACCAGAAATCTTATTACTCTGATTTAGTAATTTACCAGAAATCTTATTACTCTGATTTAGTAATTTACTAGAAATCTCTTAACTCTGACTTAGTAATTTACCAGAAATCTCTTAACTCTGATTTAGTAATTTACCAGAAATCTCATAACTCTGATTTAGTAATTTACCAGAAATCTCATAATTCTGATTTAGTAATTTACCAGAAATCTCATAATTCTGATTAGTAATTGACCAGAAATCTCATAATTCTGATTTAGTAATTGACCAGATATCTTATTACTCTGATTTAGTAATTTACCAGAAATCTCTTAACTCTGATTTAGTAATTTATCAGAAATCTCTTAACTCTGATTTAGTAATTTTCCAGAAATCTCATAATTCTGATTTAGTAATTTACCAGAAATCTCATAATTCTGATTTAGTAATTGACCAGAAATCTCATAATTCTGATTTAGTAATTTACCAGAAATCTTATTACTCTGATTTAGTAATTTATCAGAAATCTCATAACTCTGATTTAGTAATTTACCAGAAACTTTGATTTAGTAATTTACCAGAAATCTCATAATTCTGATTTAGTAATTTACCAGAAATCTCATAATTCTGATTTAGTAACTTACCAGAAATCTCACAACTCTGATTTAGTAATTTACCAGAAATCTCTTAATTCTGATTTAATAATTTACCAGAAATCTCATAATACTGATTTAGTAATTTACCAGAAATCTCATAACTCTGATTTAGTAATTTACCAGAAATCTCATAATTCTGATTTAGTAATTGACCAGAAATCTCACAAGTCTGATTTAGTAATTTACCAGAAATCTCTTAACTCTGATTTAGTAATTTATCAGAAATCTCATAATTCTGATTTAGTTATTTACCAGAAATCTCATAACTTTGATTAATAATTTACCCGAAATCTCATAATTCTGATTTAGTAATTGACCAGAAATCTCATAACTCTGATCTAATCATTTACCAGAACTCTCTTAACTCTGATTTAGTAATTTACCAGAAATCTTATTACTCTGATTTAGTAATTTATCAGAAATCTTATTACTCTGATTTAGTAATATATCAGAAATCTCTGATTTAGTAATTTACCAGAAATCTTATTACTCTGATTTAGTAATTTATCAGAATTCGTATTACTCTGATTTGGTAATTTACCAGAAATCTCTTAACTCTGATTTAGTAATTTACCAGAAATCTCTTAACTCTGATTTAGTAATTTACCAGAAATCCCTTAACTCTGATTTAGTAATTTACCAGAAATCTTATTACTCTTGATTTAGTAATTTACCAGAAATCTTATTACTCTGATTTAGTAATTTATCAGAAATCCCTTAACTTTGATTTAGTAATTTACCAGAAATCTTATTACTCTGATTTAGTAATTTATCAGAAATCTCTTAACTCTGATTTAGTAATTTATCAGAAATCTTATTACTCTGATTTAGTAATTTACCAGAAATCTTATTACTCTGATTTAGTAATTTACCAGAAATCTCTTAACTCTGATTTAGTAATTTACCAGAAATCTCTTAACTCTGATTTAGTAATTTACCAGAAATCTCTTAACTCTGATTTAGTAATTTACCAGAAATTTCTTAACTCTGATTTAGTGATTTACCAGAAATCTTATTACTCTGATTTAGTAATTTACCAGAAATCTTATTACTCTGATTTAGTAATTTACCAGAAATCTCTTAACTCTGATTTAGTAATTTACCAGAAATCTTATTACTCTGATTTAGTAATTTATCAGAAATCTTATTACTCTGATTTAGTAATTTACCAGAAATCTTATTACTCTAATTTAGTAATTTACCAGAAATCTTATTACTCTGATTTAGTAATTTATCAGAAATCTCTTAACTCTGATTTAGTAATTTACCAGAAATCTTATTACTCTGATTTAGTAATTTATCAGAAATCTTATTACTCTGATTTAGTAATTTACCAGAAATCTTATTACTCTGATTTAGTAATTTACCAGAAATCTTATTACTCTGATTTAGTAATTTACCAGAAATCTTATTACTCTGATTTAGTAATTTACCAGAAATCTCATAACTCTGATTTAGTAACTTACCAGAAATCTCACAACTCTGATTTAGTAATTTACCAGAAATCTCTTAATTCTGATTTAATAATTTACCAGAAATCTCATAATACTGATTTAGTAATTTACCAGAAATCTCATAACTCTGATTTAGTAATTTACCAGAAATCTCATAATTCTGATTTAGTAATTGACCAGAAATCTCACAAGTCTGATTTAGTAATTTACCAGAAATCTCTTAACTCTGATTTAGTAATTTATCAGAAATCTCATAATTCTGATTTAGTTATTTACCAGAAATCTCATAACTTTGATTAATAATTTACCCGAAATCTCATAATTCTGATTTAGTAATTGACCAGAAATCTCATAACTCTGATTTAATCATTTAACCAGAAATCTCTTAACTCTGATTTAGTAATTTACCAGATATCTTATTACTCTGATTTAGTAATTTATCAGAAATCTTATTACTCTGATTTAGTAATTTATCAGAAATCTTATTACTCTGATTTAGTAATTTATCAGAAATCTCTTAACTCTGATTTAGTAATTTACCAGAAATCTCTTAACTCTGATTTAGTAATTTACCAGAAATCCCTTAACTCTGATTTAGTAATTTACCAGAAATCTTATTACTCTGATTTAGTAATTTACCAGAAATCTTATTACTCTGATTTAGTAATTTATCAGAAATCCCTTAACTCTGATTTAGTAATTTACCAGAAATCTTATTACTCTGATTTAGTAATTTATCAGAAATCTCTTAACTCTGATTTAGTAATTTATCAGAAATCTTATTACTCTGATTTAGTAATTTACCAGAAATCTTATTACTCTGATTTAGTAATTTACCAGAAATCTTATTACTCTGATTTAGTAATTTACCAGAAATCTCTTAACTCTGATTTAGTAATTTACCAGAAATCTCTTAACTCTGATTTAGTAATTTACCAGAAATCTCTTAACTCTGATTTAGTAATTTACCAGAAATTTCTTAACTCTAATTTAGTGATTTACCAGAAATCTGATTACTCTGATTTAGTAATTTACCAGAAATCTTATTACTCTGATTTAGTAATTTACCAGAAATCTCTTAACTCTGATTTAGTAATTTACCAGAAATCTTATTACTCTGATTTAGTAATTTACCAGAAATCTTATTAATTTATCAGAAATCCCTTAATTCTGATTTAGTAATTTACCAGAAATCTTATTACTCTGATTTAGTAATATATCAGAAATCTCTTAACTCTGATTTAGTAATTTACCAGAAATCTTATTACTCTGATTTAGTAATTTATCAGAAATCTTATTACTCTGATTTAGTAATTTACCAGAAATCTTATTACTCTGATTTAGTAATTTACCAGAAATCTTATTACTCTGATTTAGTAATTTACCAGAAATCTCTTAACTCTGATTTAGTAATTTACCAGAAATCTCTTAACTCTGATTAAGTAATTTACCAGAAATCTCTTAACTCTGATTTAGTAATTTACCAGAAATCTTATTACTCTGATTTAGTAATTTACCAGAAATCTTATTACTCTGATTTAGTAATTTACCAGAAATCTCTTAACTCTGATTTAGTAATTTATCAGAAATCTCTTAACTCTGATTTAGTAATTTATCAGAAATCTTATTACTCTGATTTAGTAATTTACCAGAAATCTTATTCCTCTGATTTAGTAATTTATCAGAAATCTTATTACTCTGATTTAGTAATTTACCAGAAATCTTATTACTCTGATTTAGTAATTTACCAGAAATCTTATTACTCTGATTTAGTAATTTACCAGAAATCTCTTAACTCTGATTTAGTAATTTATCAGAAATCTCTTAACTCTGATTTAGTAATTTACCAGAAATCTTATTAATTTATCAGAAATCCCTTAATTCTGATTTAGTAATTTACCAGAAATCTTATTACTCTGATTTAGTAATATATCAGAAATCTCTTAACTCTGATTTAGTAATTTACCAGAAATCTTATTACTCTGATTTAGTAATTTATCAGAAATCTTATTACTCTGATTTAGTAATTTACCAGAAATTTCTTAACTCTGATTTAGTGATTTACCAGAAATCTTATTACTCTGATTTAGTAATTTACCAGAAATCTTATTACTCTGATTTAGTAATTTACCAGAAATCTCTTAACTCTGATTTAGTAATTTACCAGAAATCTTATTACTCTGATTTAGTAATTTATCAGAAATCTTATTACTCTGATTTAGTAATTTACCAGAAATCTTATTACTCTGATTTAGTAATTTACCAGAAATCTTATTACTCTGATTTAGTAATTTATCAGAAATCTCTTAACTCTGATTTAGTAATTTACCAGAAATCTTAATACTCTGATTTAGTAATTTATCAGAAATCTTATTACTCTGATTTAGTAATTTACCAGAAATCTTATTACTCTGATTTAGTAATTTACCAGAAATCTTATTACTCTGATTTAGTAATTTACCAGAAATCTTATTACTCTGATTTAGTAATTTACCAGAAATCTCATAACTCTGATTTAGTAACTTACCAGAAATCTCACAACTCTGATTTAGTAATTTACCAGAAATCTCTTAATTCTGATTTAATAATTTACCAGAAATCTCATAATACTGATTTAGTAATTTACCAGAAATCTCATAACTCTGATTTAGTAATTTACCAGAAATCTCATAATTCTGATTTAGTAATTGACCAGAAATCTCACAAGTCTGATTTAGTAATTTACCAGAAATCTCTTAACTCTGATTTAGTAATTTATCAGAAATCTCATAATTCTGATTTAGTTATTTACCAGAAATCTCATAACTTTGATTAATAATTTACCCGAAATCTCATAATTCTGATTTAGTAATTGACCAGAAATCTCATAACTCTGATTTAATCATTTAACCAGAAATCTCTTAACTCTGATTTAGTAATTTACCAGAAATCTTATTACTCTGATTTAGTAATTTATCAGAAATCTTATTACTCTGATTTAGTAATTTATCAGAAATCTTATTACTCTGATTTAGTAATTTACCAGAAATCTCTTAACTCTGATCTAGTAATTTACCAGAAATCTCTTAACTCTGATTTAGTAATTTACCAGAAATCTCTTAACTCTGATTTAGTAATTTACCAGAAATTTCTTAACTCTGATTTAGTGATTTACCAGAAATCTGATTACTCTGATTTAGTAATTTACCAGAAATCTTATTACTCTGATTTAGTAATTTACCAGAAATCTCTTAACTCTGATTTAGTAATTTACCAGAAATCTTATTACTCTGATTTAGTAATTTACCAGAAATCTTATTAATTTATCAGAAATCCCTTAATTCTGATTTAGTAATTTACCAGAAATCTTATTACTCTGATTTAGTAATATATCAGAAATCTCTTAACTCTGATTTAGTAATTTACCAGAAATCTTATTACTCTGATTTAGTAATTTATCAGAAATCTTATTACTCTGATTTAGTAATTTACCAGAAATCTTATTACTCTGATTTAGTAATTTACCAGAAATCTCTTAACTCTGATTTAGTAATTTACCAGAAATCTCTTAACTCTGATTAAGTAATTTACCAGAAATCTCTTAACTCTGATTTAGTAATTTATCAGAAATCTTATTACTCTGATTTAGTAATTTACCAGAAATCTTATTACTCTGATTTAGTAATTTACCAGAAATCTCTTAACTCTGATTTAGTAATTTATCAGAAATCTCTTAACTCTGATTTAGTAATTTATCAGAAATCTTATTACTCTGATTTAGTAATTTACCAGAAATCTTATTCCTCTGATTTAGTAATTTATCAGAAATCTTATTACTCTGATTTAGTAATTTACCAGAAATCTTATTACTCTGATTTAGTAATTTACCAGAAATCTTATTACTCTGATTTAGTAATTTACCAGAAATCTCTTAACTCTGATTTAGTAATTTATCAGAAATCTCTTAACTCTGATTTAGTAATTTACCAGAAATCTTATTAATTTATCAGAAATCCCTTAATTCTGATTTAGTAATTTACCAGAAATCTTATTACTCTGATTTAGTAATATATCAGAAATCTCTTAACTCTGATTTAGTAATTTACCAGAAATCTTATTACTCTGATTTAGTAATTTATCAGAAATCTTATTACTCTGATTTAGTAATTTACCAGAAATCTTATTACTCTGATTTAGTAATTTACCAGAAATCTTATTACTCTGATTTAGTAATTTACCAGAAATCTCTTAACTCTGATTTAGTAATTTACCAGAAATCTTATTACTCTGATTTAGTAATTTACCAGAAATCTTATTACTCTGATTTAGTAATTTACCAGAAATCTCTTAACTCTGATTTAGTAATTTATCAGAAATCTCTTAACTCTTATTTAGTAATTTATCAGAAATCTCTTAACTCTTATTTAGTAATTTATCAGAAATCTTATTACTCTGATTTAGTAATTTACCAGAAATCTTATTCCTCTGATTTAGTAATTTATCAGAAATCTTATTACTCTGATTTAGTCATTTACCAGAAATCTTATTACTCTGATTTAGTAATTTACCAGAAATCTTATTACTCTGATTTAGTAATTTACCAGAAATCTCTTAACTCTGATTTAGTAATTTATCAGAAATCTCTTAAATCTGATTTAGTAATTTACCAGAAATCTTATTAATTTATCAGAAATCCCTTAATTCTGATTTAGTAATTTACCAGAAATCTTATTACTCTGATTTAGTAATATATCAGAAATCTCTTAACTCTGATTTAGTAATTTACCAGAAATCTTATTACTCTGATTTAGTAATTTATCAGAAATCTTATTACTCTGATTTAGTAATTTACCAGAAATCTTATTACTCTGATTTAGTAATTTACCAGAAATCTTATTACTCTGATTTAGTAATTTACCAGAAATCTCTTAACTCTGATTTAGTAATTTATCAGAAATCTCTTAACTCTGATTTAGTAATTTACCAGAAATCTTATTCCTCTGATTTAGTAATTTATCAGAAATCTTATTACTCTGATTTAGTAATTTACCAGAAATCTTATTACTCTGATTTAGTAATTTACCAGAAATCTTATTACTCTGATTTAGTAATTTACCAGAAATCTCTTAATTCTGATTTAGTAATTTATCAGAAATCTCTTAACTCTGATTTAGTAATTTACCAGAAATCTTACAACCTAATAGACTATTTACACATTTCCGATTTGATTCTAAAATGAAGTTTTTTTTGACATTTTAATGAGTTATTTTCATTATGGTGGACAAAATGGTACCCTTTCCAAGCAAGAGCAATGGATACGACAAAATTTTGATTACATAAATGTAAAAATTTCATAAAATTTATAGATATTCGGACATTGTAGAAAATCAGAGGGTCATCTCATATCAAATAAAAAATTCATAAGTTGCTACACCATTTAAATTTTATACAGAATATTGGAAAAATATTTGTTATTTTCATTGAACTTTACAAGAAATGGACCTTTGTCCACATTAACTCCTACAAAAACCTGGGGGAAAAAAAGCAACTTTAGAATCGAGACAGAAATGTGTAAATAGTCTATTGAGGAATTTGGCAGACATCTAGGAATCCTGATCGAGCCCCCTTTAAAATATCCACATAAATTTAAATAATTACTTACGCACAATATGGGACTTTATTTACACTATTTATAGCACATCCTTGGTTTGTTGGACAGGTGACTACTTTATTAAAGGAACTACATGCTGTAGTTTTTTTGTCAACCTCAGCTGCAAAATAAACAACAACATTTATACTATACTTGTTAGAATCATGGCTACTAAACAGAGACAACTAGAGTCATCTACTGAAATAACGCAAAATAAATATGTAGAAGTACTGGATCACTTGTTAGAATCACATTAATGTTTTTGTTATAATTTGTTGAATTTGAAAAAAAAAACATTTAACCAATAATGCTTAAGGCTAAATTGTTTGTTTGATGGTGCTAAATACTACTTTCAATAATATTTCAGTTATATCGTCAAGGTCAGTTTTATTGGTGGAGGAAACCGCAGGACCAGGAGAAAACCACTGACTTGTCGCAAGTCACTGACAAACTTTATCACATAATGTTGTACACCTCGCCCTGATCGAGATTCGAACTCACAACATCAGTGGTGATAGGCACTGATTGCATAGGTAGTTGTAAATCCAACTACCATACGATCACGACCACGACGGCCTTATATGAATATAAAGATTATATATTTATTTAAATAACATTGAAACTACATGTATAAACTAATAAATCATTGAATGTTGCAAGTCAAGTTGTAGAAAAGGGAGTATTTTGTGCCTCATTTGCTCCCCCCCCCCCCTGGACAAATGAGCTTTGTAACTAACAAGGAACCATAAGTTAAGTTTCTTGGGTTGCTTAGGTAATTGAGAAACAGGTGATTTGGATCAAATCTATGTTGGAAAATAAAAATTATTTTACCATACATTTGCATCGAAAAATATCCAGTAGGGGTCATGATCAGAGGTCATATCTCAAATGACCAATCTTAAGGTATCAAACAGCAGTTGTAGAGAAGGAGTGTTATCCAACAAATTACAAATACAGTCACCAACTTACCTATATTTGTGCCCCTTGTTATAGAGGCAGATGTAGCCCCTGCAGAAATGTTTTGAATAGTGACTGTACTGCCACCCTTTACTAAGTTATCAACAGCTGCTATAACATTAGGTTGAGAATTAGTCTGGTTAGACACAACAGCATGGTCAGCAATCAAACTTCCAGCCCTGAAATGAGAATGATAAAAAGTACAGACAAGAGAAAATTATCTGATTACTGTTGCCTCTCCTGATTGTATCAAGGCCATCAGTTTGGCTTGGCTTATGGTGTTTAATGCCACTTTCAACAATATTTCAGTTATGTTGTGGTGGTCAGCTTTATTGGTAGAGGAAACCGGAGTACACAGAGAAAACCATCGACCTGTCGCAAGTCACTGACAAACTTGATCACATAATGTTGTATCGAGCACACCTTGCCATGAATGGGGTTTGAACTCACAACGTTAGTGGTGATAGGCACTGATTGCACAGTTAATTGTAAATCCTACTACCATACGATCACGACGGCCCCTGTATCAAGTCCATATATGGTCTTGTGATTAAGAGATTGTTGTTTAACACCAAGAGAGCAATGCTTTAGCAATATTACGTTGAAAACAAGTTACCTATTGATGAGATGATGATGATGTCCACTTTGAACAAGATGACCACACTTCATCAGATTTTTATACTGATAGCTCACTGAAACAAGAGTCCATGTGTACCAGGAGGAGGTTGTTATTTGCATAGCTTCTTTTCTTATTTAATTCGACATTTGATGTCTACGTTTTTATTACTATCACTGAGTCAATACCTAGTTTAGGCACTGACATGGTTTAATATATATATTTATTATTGAAATTTCCTCAATAATGTAATTTTCATTAAAACTAATGTTCTCCTCCTTCAGTCATAGGTGATCTTAGCCAATAAAACTAATGTTCTCCTCCTTCAGTCATAGGTGATCTTAGCCAATAAAACTAATGTTCTCCTCCTTCAGTCATAGGTGATCTTAGCCAATAAAACTAATGTTCTCCTCCTTCAGTCATAGGTGATCTTAGCCAATAAAACTAATGTTCTCCTCCTTCAGTCATAGGTGATCTTAGCCAATAAAACTAATGTTTTCCTCCTTCAGTCATAGGTGTTCTTAGCTAATAAAACTAATGTTCTCCTCCTTCAGTCATAGGTGATCTTAGCTAATAAAACTAATGTTCTCCTCCTTCAGTCATAGGTGATCTTAGCCAATAAAACTAATGTTCTCCTCCTTCAGTCATAGGTGATCTTAGCTAATAAAACTAATGTTCTCCTCCTTCAGTCATAGGTGATCTTAGCTAATAAAACTAATGTTCTCCTCCTTCAGTCATAGGTGATCTTAGCTGATAAAACTAATGTTCTCCTTCAATCATAGGTGATCTTAGCTAATAAAACTAATGTTCTCCTCCTTCAGTCATAGGTGATCTTAGCCAATAAAACTAATGTTCTCCTCCTTCAGTCATAGGTGATCTTAGCTAATAAAACTAATGTTCTCCTCCTTCAGTCATAGGTGATCTTAGCTAATAAAACTAATGTTCTCCTCCTTCAGTCATAGGTGATCTTAGCCAATAAAACTAATGTTCTCCTCCTTCAGTCATAGGTGATCTTAGCTAATAAAACTAATGTTCTCCTCCTTCAGTCATAGGTGATCTTAGCCAATAAAACTAATGTTCTCCTCCTTCAGTCATAGGTGATCTTAGCCAATAAAACTAATGTTCTCCTCCTTCAGTCATATGTGATCTTAGCTAATAAAACTAATGTTCTCCTCCTTCAGTCATAGGTGATCTTAGCTAATAAAACTAATGTTCTCCTCCTTCAGTCATAGGTGATATTAGCTAATAAAACTAATGTTCTCCTCCTTCAGTCATATGTGATCTTAGCCAATAAAACTAATGTTCTCCTCCTTCAGTCATAGGTGATCTTAGCCAATAAAACTAATGTTCTCCTCCTTCAGTCATAGGTGATCTTAGCCAATAAAACTAATGTTCTCCTCCTTCAGTCATAGGTGATCTTAGCCAATAAAACTAATGTTCTCCTCCTTCAGTCATAGGTGATCTTAGCTAATAAAACTAATGTTCTCCTCCTTCAGTCATAGGTGATCTTAGCTAATAAAACTAATGTTCTCCTCCTTCAGTCATAGGTGATCTTAGCTGATAAAACTAATGTTCTCCTCCTTCAGTCATAGGTGATCTTAGCTAATAAAACTAATGTTCTCCTCCTTCAGTCATAGATGATCTTAGCCAATAAAACTAATGTTCTCCTCCTTCAGTCATAGGTGATCTTAGCCAATAAAACTAATGTTCTCCTCCTTCAGTCATAGGTGATCTTAGCTAATAAAACTAATGTTCTCCTCCTTCAGTCATAGGTGATCTTAGCCAATAAAACTAATGTTCTCCTCCTTCAGTCATAGGTGATCTTAGCCAATAAAACTAATGTTCTCCTCCTTCAGTCATAGGTGATCTTAGCTAATAAAACTAATGTTCTCCTCCTTCAGTCATAGGTGATCTTAGCCAATAAAACTAATGTTCTCCTCCTTCAGTCATAGGTGATCTTAGCTAATAAAACGAATGTTCTCCTCCTTCAGTCATAGGTGATCTTAGCCAATAAAACTAATGTTCTCCTCCTTCAGTCATAGGTGATCGTAGCTAATAAATCTAATGTTCTCCTCCTTCAGTCATAGGTGATCTTAGCTAATAAAACTAATGTTCTCCTCCTTCAGTCATAGGTGATCTTAGCTAATAAAACTAATGTTCTCCTCCTTCAGTCATAGGTGATCTTAGCTAATAAAACTAATGTTCTCCTCCTTCAGTCATAGGTGATCTTAGCTGATGTTAGCTAATGTTCTCCTCCTTCAGTCATAGGTGATCTTAGCTGATGTTAGCTAATGTTCTCCTCCTTCAGTCATAGGTGATCTTAGCTGATGTTAGCTAATGTTCTCCTCCTTCAGTCATAGGTGATCTTAGCTGAGGTTAGCTAATAATCTCCTCCTTCAGTCATAGGTGATCTTAGCTGATGTTAGCTAATGTTCTCCTCTTTCAGTCATAGGTGATCTTAGCCAATGTTGGCTAATGTTCTCCTCCTTCAGTCATGGGTGATCTTAGCTAATAAAACTAATGTTCTCCTCCTTCAGTCATAGGTGATCTTAGCTAATAAAACTAATGGTCTCCTCCTTCAGTCATAGGTGATCTTAGCCAATAAAACTAATGTTCTCCTCCTTCAGTCATAGGTGATCTTAGCTAATAAAACTAATGTTCTCCTCCTTCAGTCATAGGTGATCTTAGCCAATAAAACTAATGTTCTCCTCCTTCAGTCATAGGTGATCTTAGCCAATAAAACTAATGTTCTCCTCCTTCAGTCATAGGTGATCTTAGCTAATAAAACTAATGGTCTCCTCCTTCAGTCATAGGTGATCTTAGCCAATAAAACTAATGTTCTCCTCCTTCAGTCATAGGTGATCTTAGCTAATAAAACTAATGTTCTCCTCCTTCAGGCATAGGTGATCTTAGCTAATAAAACTAATGTTCTCCTCCTTCAGTCATAGGTGATCTTAGCTAATAAAACTAATGTTCTCCTCCTTCAGTCATAGGTGATCTTAGCTAATAAAACTAATGTTCTCCTCCTTCAGTCATAGGTGATCTTAGCCAATAAAACTAATGTTCTCCTCCTTCAGTCATAGGTGATCTTAGCTAATAAAACTAATGTTCTCCTCTTTCAGTGATAGGTCATCTTAGCCAATAAAACTAATGTTCTCCTCCTTCAGTCATAGGTGATCTTAGCTAATAAAACTAATGTTCTCCTCCTTCAGTCATAGGTGATCTTAGCCAATAAAACTAATGTTCTCCTCCTTCAGTCATAGGTGATCTTAGCTAATAAAACTAATGTTCTCCTCCTTCAGTCATAGGTGATCGTAGCTAATAAAACTAATGTTCTCCTCCTTCAGTCATAGGTGATCTTAGCTAATAAAACTAATGTTCTCCTCCTTCAGTCATAGGTGATCTTAGCTAATAAAACTAATGTTCTCCTCCTTCAGTCATAGGTGATCTTAGCTAATAAAACTAATGTTCTCCTCCTTCAGTCATAGGTGATCTTAGCTAATAAAACTAATGTTCTCCTCCTTCAGTCATAGGTGATCTTAGCTGATGTTAGCTAATGTTCTCCTCCTTCAGTCATAGGTGATCTTGGCTGATGTTAGCTAATGTTCTCCTCCTTCAGTCATAGGTGATCTTAGCTGATGTTAGCTAATGTTCTCCTCTTTCAGTCATAGGTGATCTTAGCCAATGTTGGCTAATGTTCTCCTCCTTCAGTCATAGGTGATCTTAGCTGATGTTAGCTAATGTTCTCCTCCTTCAGTCATAGGTGATCTTAGCCGATGTTAGCTAATGTTCTCCTCCTTCAGTCATAGGTGATCTTAGCTGATGTTAGCTAATGTTCTCATCCTTCAGTCATAGGTGATCTTAGCTGATGTTAGCTAATGTTCTCCTCCTTCAGTCATAGGTGATCTTAGCCGATGTTAGCTAATGTTCTCCTCCTTCAGTCATAGGTGATCTTAGCTGATGTTAGCTAATGTTCTCCTCCTTCAGTCATAGGTGATCTTAGCCGATGTTGGCTAATGTTCTCCTCCTTCAGTCATAGGTGATCTTAGCCGATGTTAGCTAATGTTCTCCTCCTTCAGTCATAGGTGATCTTAGCTGATGTTAACTAATGTTCTCCTCCTTCAGTCATAGGTGATCTTAGCCGATGTTTTGCTAATGTTCTCCTCCTTCAGTCATAGGTGATCTTAGCCGATGTTGGCTAATGTTCTCCTCCTTCAGTCATAGGTGATCTTAGCTGATGTTGGCTAATGTTCTCCTCCTTCGGTCATAGGTGATCTTAGCCGATGTTGGCTAATGTTCTCCTCCTTCAGTCATAGGTGATCTTAGCTGATGTTGGCTATCCTGTTTAGGTCTTTCTGTTTTATTGTTCCCAGAAATGTTGTAAATTCTAATATGACGTCTCTAAAACGACACACACGATAATACTCAACAACTCTATATTTAGCGCAAGTGCAGTACACAACAAATCTGGCTGTTCCATGTGTCTCCCGCTGTGAAATTACCGTGACGACCGAGTGTAAACAAACAAAACACCGGTATATAATGTATTTTTAAAGTCCTTAAAATAAAAATTTCCCCTCAGTTATAAATAAATATTCTGTAACTAAGTATTTTTTTATCATTTGTTTTGAAAATTTACATTTGGGGATCCCCAGTATGCACACATACATTCCATTGATATGTGTCGGCCATGAATAACCGGAAAATGCACTAACCTTCATGTTTTCCTACGTATACATTGATAACTGGACAGTGATGTAATTAAGTTACTGATATTTTCCAATTTTATGGCATTTTGAATTTTGCTACTCAAACAAGTAAAATGCTCACAAAATCGTAAAATAAATCAGTAACCATCTTGTGTCAATCAGCATCCCTTGTAAACAATGTCACAGGATGACGATATATTACAAAAGTCAGTCGATAGATGGTTGTCTTAAGTATTTATTACGAAAAAAAAATTTAGGACAACAATACAAGCTTTTTTTTCAATTGGCATTTATTTCTTTTATTTCATATATAACAATAATTGTCGATTATTAACAACTGTTCCAGTGTACGATATGATGCTTGACAACTCCGCTCCGCCATCTTGTTAGCGCCGAAATGATGAATGAATGAACTCCAACTTTTTTTAAAATATTTTTACGCAGGAATTGTTCAATCGAATCTATGTTGGAAAATACACAATAAATATGTTTTTCATGTTAACATTCATATCTTTGTTTTAAAATATCTCGTTCAAATACAAATAATTCAAAATCAATTCAAAATAACCGAAGGAGGTAAATGGAACAGCCACCAAATGCCGTGTGTATACAGTTCACGAATGGTTAAAAATTACCGTATTTGTACTATTAGAATCGAAAAAATTCATGGCAGGCATAGAGTTGTGCAAATTTACACATGGGCTGGGCCTTTATATTCTTAGATTTTACCCCTTGCTTTCGCTCGGGGTAAAAATAAAGACCCAGCCCATGTGTAATTTGCACAACTCTATGCCTGCCATGAATTATTTCTTAATTATTTGGCTTTCCAATCTTTTGACATTGAGCCAATCTATTGAAGGTTATTACAGAAACGTGTCGTCCACACTAATTTTAATATCTACGTTGTTATTCTGATAATAATAATAATAAATATTGTGAACATAATAACAATTACATTAATGAAAATTGATTGATGTTTTGGCTTGGTTATGTTGTTTAATGCCACTTTCTATAATATTTCAGCTATATTGTGGCGGTTACTTTTATTAGTGGCAGAAACCGGATTACCAGGAGAAAACCACCGACCTGCCGCAAGTGATTGACAAACTTTATTGCATCAAGTACACCTCGCCAAGAATGGAGTTTGAACTCACAACGTTAGTGAAGATAGGGACTGATTGCATAGGCAGTTGTCAATCCAACTACCATACGATCACGACCAAATTGAATGAATATAAACTTACTTTAAACTGTACAGAATGACTTTGACGAAGATTGATTTTAGAGATACATGGTTTGAATAGTATTCTGTTAGCTACAATAAAAAACAATAAAATAAGATTAACAAGTCAAATATAATACTGATGTAAGGGAGAAATCACACATTTACATGGAGGTCTTCAATACCTCAAATATTATATTGAAATAGAAAAAAATTCCACTTTTTACATGTCTCCAAAACAGACAGAGCAAATTAATTACTAAAATTAATGTTGAGGTGGCAATGAATGGCTGATTATCTTTGGATACATGTTATATTTTCTTTGTTCTTGTATTTTAAATTGACTGTATCAAAACAAAATATCTTATTTTTTATATTTATCATTTATAGTGTTTGTATTGAAATTTATTTGTATCAAACACTTTTCTATTTTTAAAATTAACAATTACAAACAAAAAAAACCCAAAAAGTTAAAGATAATATGTTGTAAGTTGTTCATGGTTCTTTCAACAGAAAAATGAGTGAGTGATTACTGCTTAACGCCAAATAAGCAATTTTTCAGCTATATCATCGTAAGAACAAGCTACACTCGATGAGATGATAATGATATTTGCTTTGTAATAAACCAACACTCTTAGCTGTTTTATTTTAGTGTTATCTCACTAAAACAACAGTGTACAGGTAGACATTTCACCACACTTGGACACATTATCCTGATTTCTAGCCAACCAATCTTTCCTCTTTCTCACTAATGTTGTGTGCTTAGTGGAGAAGCAGCAAGTACCAATATAACTGTCTTTGGTTCCACACGACCAGGTCTTGAACACATGATCTATCACACTCGAAGGAAGTACACTCACCATTACACCACACGACCAGGTCTTGAACACGTGATCTATCACACACGAAGGGAGCACACTAAACATTACACCACACGACCAGGTCTTGAACATGTGATATATCACACTCGAAGGGAGCACACTAAACATTACACCACACGACCAGTTCTTGAACCCATGATCTATCACACACGAAGGGAGCACACTAAACATTACACCATACGACCAGGTCTTGAACCCATGATCTATCACACACGAAGGGAGCACACTAAACATTACACCACACGACCAGGTCTTGAACCCATGATCTATCACACACGAAGGGAGCACACTAACCATTACACCACATGACCAGGTCTTGAACCCATGATCTATCACACACGAAGGGAGCACACTAACCATTACACCACATGACCAGGTCTTGAACCCATGATCTATCACACACGAAGTGAGCACACTAACCATTACACCATACGACCAGGTCTTGAACATGTGATCTATCACACATGAAGGGAGCACACTAACCATTACACCACACGACCAGGTCTTGAACCCACGATCTATCACACACGAAGGGAGCACACTAACCATTACACCACATGACCAGGTCTTGAACCCATGATCTATCACACACGAAGGGAGCACACTAACCATTACACCACATGACCAGGTCTTAAACCCATGATCCTTCACACACGAAGTGAGCACACTAACCATTACACCATATGACCAGGTCTTGAACACGTGATCTATCACACATGAAGGGAGCACACTAACCATTACACCACACGACCAGGTCTTGAACCCATGATCTATCACACACGAAGGGAGCACACTAAGCATTACACCACATGACCAGGTCTTGAACACGTGATCTATCACACACGAAGGGAGCACACTAAACTTTACACCACACGACCAGGTCTTGAACACGTGATCTATCACACTCGAAGGGAGCACACTAAACATTACACCACATGACCAGGTGTTCAACCCATGATCTATCACACACGTAGGGAGCACACTAACCATTACACAACACGACCAGGTCTTGAACCCATGATCTATCACACACGAAGGGAACACACTAGGCATTACACCACATGACCAAATCTTGAACACGTGATCTATCACACACGATGGGAGCACACTAACCATTACACCACACGACCAGGTCTTGAACCCATGATCTATCACACACGAAGGGAGCACACTAAGCATTACACTACACGACCAGGTCTTGAACACGTGATCTATCACACACGAAGGGAGCACACTAACCATTACACCACACGACCAGGTCTTGAACATGTGATCTATCACACACGAAGGGAGCACACTAACCATTACACCACATAACCAGGTCTTGAACACGTGATCTATCACACACGAAGGGAGCACACTAACCATTACACCACACGAACAGGTCGTGAACCCATGATCTATCACACACGAAGGGAGCACACTAACCATTACACCACACAACCAGGTCTTGAGCCCATGATCTATCACCCACGAAGGGAGCACACTAACCATTACACCACACGACCAGGTCTTGAACACGTGATCTATCACACACGAAGGGAGCACACTAACCATTACAACATACGACCAGGTCTTGAACACATGATCTATCACCCATGAAGGGAACACACTAACCATTACACCACATGACCAGGTCTTGAACACATGATCTATCACCCACGAAGGGAGTACACTAACCATTACACCACACGACCAGGTCTTGAACACGTGATCTATCACACACGAAGGGAGCACACTAACCATTACACCACATGACCAGGTCTTGAACCCATGATCTATCACACATAAAGGAAGTACACTAACCATTACACCACACGACCAGGTCTTAAACCCATGATCTATCACACACGAAGGGAGCCCACTAACCATTACACCATACGACCAGGTCTTGAACACATGATCTATCACACACGAAGGGAGCACACTAACCATTACACCACACGACCATGTCTTGAACCCATGATCTATCACACACGAAGGGAGCACACTAACCATTACACCATACGACCAGGTCTTGAACCCATGAACTATCACACTCGAAGGGAGCACACTAAGCATTACACCACACGACCAGGTCTTGAACCCATGAACTATCACACTCGAAGGGAGCACACTAAGCATTACACCATCCGACCAGGTCTTGAACCCATGATCTACCACACACGAAGGGAGCACACTAACCATTACACCACACGACCAGGTCTTGAACCCATGATCTATCACACACGAAGGGAGCACACTAACCAATACACCATACGACCAGGTCTTGAACCCATGATCTATCACACACGAAGGGAGCACACTAACCATTACTCCACACGACCAGGTTTTGAACACATGATCTATCACACACGAAGGGAGCACACTAACCATTACACCACACGACCAGGTCTTGAACACGTGATCTATCACACACGAAGGGAGCACACTAACCATTACACCATATGACCAGGTCTTGAACCCATGATCTATCACACACGAAGGGAGCACACTAACCATTACACCACACGACCAGGTCTTGAACCCATGATCTATCACACACGAAGGGAGCACACTAACCATTACACCACACGACCAGGTCTTGAACACATGATCTATCACACTTGAAGGGAGCACACTAAGCATTACACCACACGACCAGGTCTTGAACACGTGATCTATCAAACACGAAGGAATCACACTAAGTATTACACCACACGACCAGGTCTTGAACACGTGATCTATCACACACGAAGGGAGCACACTAACCATTACACCACACGACCAGGTCTTGAACCCATGATATATCACACACGAAGGGAGCACACTAACCATTACACCACACAACCAGGTCTTGAACACGTGATCTATCACACACGAAGGAAGCACACTAACCATTACACCACACGACCAGGTCTTGAACCCATGATCTATCACCCACGAAGGGAGCACACTAACCATTACACCACACGACCAGGTCTTGAACACGTGATCTATCACACACGAAGGCAGCACACTAACCATTACACAATACGACCAGGTCTTGAACACATGATCTATCACCCATGAAGGGAACACACTAACCATTACACCACACGACCAGATCTTGAACACATGATCTATCACCCACGAAGGGAGTACACTAACCATTACACCACACGACCAGGTCTTGAACACGTGATCTATCACACACGAAGGGAGCACACTAACCATTACACCACATGACCAGGTCTTGAACCCATGATCTATCACACATAAAGGGAGTACACTAACCATTACACCACACGACCAGGTCTTAAACCCATGATCTATCACACACGAAGGGAGCACACTAACCATTACACCATACGACCAGGTCTTGAACACATGATCTATCACACACGAAGGGAGCACACTAACCATTACACCACACGACTAGGTCTTGAACCCATGATCTATCACACACAAAGGGAGCACACTAAGCATTACACCACACGACCAGGTCTTAAACCCATGAACTATCACACTCGAAGGGAGCACACTAAGCATTACACCATACGACCAGGTCTTGAACCCATGATCTATCACACATGAAGGGAGCACACTAACCATTACACCACACGACCAGGTCTTGAACCCATGATCTATCACACACGAAGGGAGCACACTAACCATTACACCACACGACCAGGTTTTGAACCCATGATCTATCACACACGAAGGGAGCACACTAACCATTACACCACACGACCAGGTCTTAAACACGTGATCTATCACACACGAAGGGAGCACACTAACCATTACACCATACGACCAGCTCTTGAACCCATGATCTATCACACACGAAGGGAGCACACTAACCATTACACCACATGACCAGGTCTTGAACCCATGATCTATCACACACGAAGGGAGCACACTAACCATTACACCACACGACCAGGTCTTGAACACATGATCTATCACACTTGAAGGAAGCACACTAAGCATTACACCACACGACCAGGTCTTGAACACGTGATCTATCACACACGAAGGAATCACACTAAGTATTACACCACACGACCAGGTCTTGAACACATGATCTATCACACTTGAAGGGAGCACACTAAGCATTACACCACACGACCAGGTCTTGAACATGTGATCTATCACACACGAAGGAAGCACACTAAGTATTACACCACACGACCAGGTCTTGAACACGTGATCTATCACACTTGAAGGGAGCACACGACCAGGTCTTGAACACATGATCCTATCACACACGAAGGGAGCACACTAAGCATTACACCATACGACCAGGTCTTGAACACATGATCTATCACACACGAAGGGAGCACACTAACCATTACACCACACAACCAGGTCTTGAACACGTGATCTATCACACACGAAGGAAGCACACTAACCATTACACCACACGACCAGGTCTTGAACCCATGATCTATCACCCACGAAGGGAGCACACTAACCATTACACCACACGACCAGGTCTTGAACACGTGATCTATCACACACGAAGGCAGCACACTAACCAT
This sequence comes from Bathymodiolus brooksi, assembly GCA_963680875.1. Classification (NCBI taxonomy): domain Eukaryota; kingdom Metazoa; phylum Mollusca; class Bivalvia; order Mytilida; family Modiolidae; genus Bathymodiolus; species Bathymodiolus brooksi. The sequence goes on from OY804584.1 coordinate 99,584,463, forward strand.
TACACAATACGACCAGGTCTTGAACACATGATCTATCACCCATGAAGGGAACACACTAACCATTACACCACACGACCAGATCTTGAACACATGATCTATCACCCACGAAGGGAGTACACTAACCATTACACCACATGACCAGGTCTTGAACACGTGATCTATCACACACGAAGGGAGCACACTAACCATTACACCACATGACCAGGTCTTGAACCCATGATCTATCACACATAAAGGGAGTACACTAACCATTACACCACACGACCAGGTCTTAAACCCATGATCTATCACACACGAAGGGAGCACACTAACCATTACACCATACGACCAGGTCTTGAACACATGATCTATCACACACGAAGGGAGCACACTAACCATTACACCACACGACCAGGTCTTGAACCCATGATCTATCACACACAAAGGGAGCACACTAAGCATTACACCACACGACCAGGTCTTAAACCCATGAACTATCACACTCGAAGGGAGCACACTAAGCATTACACCATACGACCAGGTCTTGAACCCATGATCTATCACACACGAAGGGAGCACACTAACCATTACACCACACGACCAGGTCTTGAACCCATGATCTATCACACACGAAGGGAGCACACTAACCATTACACCACACGACCAGGTTTTGAACCCATGATCTATCACACATGAAGGGAGCACACTAACCATTACACCACACGACCAGGTCTTGAACACGTGATCTATCACACACGAAGGGAGCACACTAACCATTACACCATACGACCAGCTCTTGAACCCATGATCTATCACACACGAAGGGAGCACACTAACCATTACACCACATGACCAGGTCTTGAACCCATGATCTATCACACACGAAGGGAGCACACTAACCATTACACCACACGACCAGGTCTTGAACACATGATCTATCACACTTGAAGGGAGCACACTAAGCATTACACCACACGACCAGGTCTTGAACACGTGATCTATCACACACTAAGTATTACACCACACGACCAGGTCTTGAACACATGATCTATCACACTTGAAGGGAGCACACTAAGCATTACACCACACGACCAGGTCTTGAACATGTGATCTATCACACACGAAGGAAGCACACTAAGTATTACACCACACGACCAGGTCTTGAACACGTGATCTATCACACTTGAAGGGAGCACACGACCAGGTCTTGAACACATGATCCTATCACACACGAAGGGAGCACACTAAGCATTACACCATACGACCAGGTCTTGAACACATGATCTATCACACACGAAGGGAGCACACTAACCATTACACCATATGACCAGGTCTTTAACACGTGATCTATCACACACGAAGGAAGCACACTTAAGCATTACACCACAGATATGGTATTTGCTTTGACTGGAAGAAATATTACAAGAAATATTACAATATTTATTCCTGACTGAATTAACAGTATAGAATATTTAATATATTATGGAGTTGTTTTCAATAAATTAAAAAAATGGTGCACTCAACTCGCAGCCGCAAGTGATAAAGTTTACCAGTTGCTTGCCCATGATCGGTGGTTCTCTCCAAGTACTCCGGCTTCTTCCGCCACTAAAACTGGTCGCCAGGAAATAGCTGAAATATTGCTGAAAGTGGCGTTAAACACCAAAAATCAATCATCAATAAATTACCCATAGGAACAAGACTATACGTTGACAACAGTGCTAACCGTATGTTTCACTAACACAGTGATACAACATTTCTAAAATCCTTATTTTTCTAATTAAATATATATGAACTTACAACAATACTGGTTTCGCTGAACAACATTTTATAACTCTGTGTATTTGTATTGGTCAGGTTGAATGTAACAGCCACATCAAGTGTTAGAACAACTCTTACAGAATCTTCACCTGTATAAGAATTAAAATAAAATAGACAGATACAGTTGTCTCCCTTTATAAGGCCACTCCCATCAAAGCCACCCCTTTAATCAGCCTAGATTTCAGATGCATTGAGAAAGTAAAATACTACTGTATTTGTAATTTTGTATTAAACATGTTGAATTCTGCATTGTTAATGATCATGTTTTTATTATGACATCTTAGAATATTACGATCCAAAAAAATTTGGCATATATAAATCAAGTCTTCTTGAAACATAATATTTAAATGTATGCTTGTTTGTTTGTTTGTTTATTTGTTTGAAGATGTTTAATGCCACTTTAATCAATATTTCAGTTATATCGTAGTGGTCAGTTTTATTGGTGGAGGAAACAGCTGAGGACCCGGAGAAAACCAACGACCTGTAGCAAGTCACTGACAAACTTTATCACATAATGTTGTACACCTCGCCCTGATCGAGATTCGAACTCAAAATATCAGTGGTGATAGGAACTGATTGCATAGGTAGTTGTAAATCCACCTACCATACGATCACGGCCACGATGGCCCCATATTTAAAAGTAAAAAATAATTAAAGCTCTATCACATTAATGTTTGTGCTGAATTCAAGAGATAAATATTCATACCTTGTTCAGGGGCATATGTTGTAGTTGGAACTGCCACTGAAATTAAAAATAAAAAATTGGTAATAATATGAATATATTAAGAGTAGTATACTTCTAACGACAGTCGTTTTCAACGGTAATTTTTCCCACAATTCATATTGGATTAAAGTGAGCTCAAAAAACCACTTAAACTGGTTCCCTGCGAACAAAAAAGTATTTCACAGTACAAGTATACAGTAAATTGACAAAGAATATGTATTTCAGTGTCCTATGATACCATGGTAGTTAAATTTTAAAAATTGCGGCAAAAATTGTTTGAAATAGCACATGAATACACAGGATCATAGAACTCTCAGTACAATAGGATCTGATTGTATGTAAATCAAGTTTGATAAATAAAATAGATACTACACATTACATACATATAGGTAAATAAATAATAAGATATACAATCCAACCTGTATTAAGAGGTCACATTTGGGACAAAAAAAAAGTGGCCTTATAAGACAGGTGACCTTTTAAAAGAGGTTAAATTCATTTGAAATGTTCTATGACAGGGCAGGAAAATGTGACCTTTAAATACAGGTGACTGCTTAATAGAGGTGACTGCATGGGCAGGTTTGATTGTATATGTGCATGATATGGTGTAATACAACTAAATCTGGGAACCAGTCAAAAGGAAGTATGATAATGTATTATGGGTAAAATACAAAATGAATCTCTACACGGTCAGATAAAAAATAAACCATAGTAGATACTGCAAAATACTGAATGTCAGCAGAAACCTAAAGAGTTAAGGATCATTTTAAGTCCATATTTGATGACCTTGTGGTTTTGAATAAAAAAAAATATGCTTGCATTGGAAAATAACAACCTAGATTTGTGTTAAACAAAAAATGAAAGTAGGATTTTTAAGGGTTGCCATTAAATGTATGCCGATTTTCGGAGGTAAGTTTCTAATTAGGTACCCCTTCCATGAGATATGATTGACACTTATATTAAGCTTCAGGTGAAACCTGTATAAAACCCCTAAAAGATTTCATTTAACGTAGAATGCTATGGGGGATTATTTAGTGGTATTACTCCTTATACAGCAAAAACTTGTTCTATTTTACAAAATAACCCAAGGCCAGTGTCCTGAATATTTGACTGATCTAATGCCACCACTTGTCTCTGAATCTATTAACTATAACTTGTGAAGTAGTCAACATATACCACACCTCTATCATGTCTTACTCTTTACCTAGACAACATTATACCACACCTCTATCACATCTTACTCTTTACCTAGTCAACATTATACCACACCTCTATCATGTCTTACTCTTTACCTAGTCAACATTATACCACACCTCTATCACGTCTTACTCTTTACCTAGTCAACATTATACCACACCTCTATCATGTCTTACTCTTTACCTAGACAACATTATACCACACCTCTATCATGTCTTACTCTTTACCTAGTCAACATTATACCACACCTCTATCACGTCTTACTCTTTACCTAGTCAACATTATACCACACCTCTATCACGTCTTACTCTTTACCTAGACAACATTATACCACACCTCTATCACGTCTTACTCTTTACCTAGTCAACATTATACCACACCTCTATCACGTCTTACTCTTTACCTAGTCAACATTATACCACACCTCTATCATGTCTTACTCTTTACCTAGTCAACATTATACCACACCTCTATCATGTCTTACTCTTTACCTAGTCAACATCATACCACACCTCTATCATGTCTTACTCTTTACCTAGTCAACATTATACCACACCTCTATCATGTCTTACTCTTTACCTAGTCAACATTATACCACACCTCTATCACGTCTTACTCTTTACCTAGTCAACATTATACCACACCTCTATCATGTCTTACTCTTTACCTAGTCAAAATTATACCACACCTCTATCATGTCTTACTCTTTACCTAGTCAACATTATACCACACCTCTATCACGTCTTACTCTTTACCTAGTCAACATTATACCACACCTCTATCACGTCTTACTCTTTACCTAGTCAAAATTATACCACACCTCTATCATGTCTTACTCTTTACCTAGACAACATTATACCACACCTCTATCACGTCTTACTCTTTACCTAGTCAACATTATACCACACCTCTATCACGTCTTACTCTTTACCTAGTCAAAATTATACCACACCTCTATCATGTCTTACTCTTTACCTAGTCAACATTATACCACACCTCTATCACGTCTTACTCTTTACCTAGTCAACATTATACCACACCTCTATCACGTCTTACTCTTTACCTAGTCAACATTATACCACACCTCTATCACATCTTACTCTTTACCTAGTCAACATTATACCACACCTCTATCACGTCTTACTCTTTACCTAGTCAAAATTATACCACACCTCTATCATGTCTTACTCTTTACCTAGTCAACATTATACCACACCTCTATCATGTCTTACTCTTTACCTAGTCAACATTATACCACACCTCTATCATGTCTTACTCTTTACCTAGTCAACATTATACCACACCTCTATCACGTCTTACTCTTTACCTAGTCAACATTATACCACACCTCTATCACATCTTACTCTTTACCTAGTCAACATTATACCACACCTCTATCATGTCTTACTCTTTACCTAGTCAACATTATACCACACCTCTATCATGTCTTACTCTTTACCTAGTCAACATTATACCACACCTCTATCATGTCTTACTCTTTACCTAGTCAACATTATACTACACCTCTATCATGTCTTACTCTTTACCTAGTCAAAATTATACCACACCTCTATCATGTCTTACTCTTTACCTAGTCAACATTATACCACACCTCTATCATGTCTTACTCTTTACCTAGTCAACATTATACCACACCTCTATCATGTCTTACTCTTTACCTAGTCAACATTATACCACACCTCTATCACGTCTTACTCTTTACCTAGTCAAAATTATACCACACCTCTATCATGTCTTACTCTTTACCTAGTCAACATTATACCACACCTCTATCATGTCTTACTCTTTACCTAGACAACATTATACCACACCTCTATCATGTCTTACTCTTTACCTAGTCAACATTATACCACACCTCTATCATGTCTTACTCTTTACCTAGTCAACATTATACCACACCTCTATCATGTCTTACTCTTTACCTAGACAACATTATACCACACCTCTATCATGTCTTACTCTTTACCTAGTCAACATTATACCACACCTCTATCATGTCTTACTCTTTACCTAGTCAACATTATACCACACCTCTATCACGTCTTACTCTTTACCTAGTCAAAATTATACCACACCTCTATCATGTCTTACTCTTTACCTAGTCAACATTATACCACACCTCTATCATGTCTTACTCTTTACCTAGACAACATTATACCACACCTCTATCATGTCTTACTCTTTACCTAGTCAACATTATACCACACCTCTATCATGTCTTACTCTTTACCTAGTCAACATCATACCACACCTCTATCATGTCTTACTCTTTACCTAGTCAACATTATACCACACCTCTATCACGTCTTACTCTTTACCTAGTCAAAATTATACCACACCTCTATCATGTCTTACTCTTTACCTAGTCAACATCATACCACACCTCTATCACGTCTTACTCTTTACCTAGTCAACATTATACCACACCTCTATCATGTCTTACTCTTTACCTAGTCAACATTATACCACACCTCTATCATGTCTTACTCTTTACCTAGACAACATTATACCACACCTCTATCATGTCTTACTCTTTACCTAGTCAACATTATACCACACCTCTATCATGTCTTACTCTTTACCTAGTCAACATTATACCACACCTCTATCACGTCTTACTCTTTACCTAGTCAAAATTATACCACACCTCTATCATGTCTTACTCTTTACCTAGTCAACATTATACCACACCTCTATCATGTCTTACTCTTTACCTAGACAACATTATACCACACCTCTATCATGTCTTACTCTTTACCTAGTCAACATTATACCACACCTCTATCATGTCTTACTCTTTACCTAGTCAACATCATACCACACCTCTATCATGTCTTACTCTTTACCTAGTCAACATTATACCACACCTCTATCACGTCTTACTCTTTACCTAGTCAAAATTATACCACACCTCTATCATGTCTTACTCTTTACCTAGTCAACATCATACCACACCTCTATCACGTCTTACTCTTTACCTAGTCAACATTATACCACACCTCTATCACGTCTTACTCTTTACCTAGTCAACATTATACCACACCTCTATCATGTCTTACTCTTTACCTAGTCAAAATTATACCACACCTCTATCATGTCTTACTCTTTACCTAGTCAACATTATACCACACCTCTATCACGTCTTACTCTTTACCTAGTCAACATTATACCACACCTCTATCATGTCTTACTCTTTACCTAGTCAAAATTATACCACACCTCTATCATGTCTTACTCTTTACCTAGTCAACATTATACCACAACCTCTATCACGTCTTACTCTTTACCTAGTCAACATTATACCACACCTCTATCACGTCTTACTCTTTACCTAGACAACATTATACCACACCTCTATCACGTCTTACTCTTTACCTAGTCAACATTATACCACACCTCTATCACGTCTTACTCTTTACCTAGACAACATTATACCACACCTCTATCACGTCTTACTCTTTACCTAGTCAACATTATACCACACCTCTATCACGTCTTACTCTTTACCTAGTCAAAATTATACCACACCTCTATCATGTCTTACTCTTTACCTAGTCAACATTATACCACACCTCTATCATGTCTTACTCTTTACCTAGTCAACATTATACCACACCTCTATCACGTCTTACTCTTTACCTAGTCAACATTATACCACACCTCTATCATGTCTTACTCTTTACCTAGTCAAAATTATACCACACCTCTATCATGTCTTACTCTTTACCTAGTCAACATTATACCACACCTCTATCATGTCTTACTCTTTACCTAGTCAACATTATACCACACCTCTATCATGTCTTACTCTTTACCTAGTCAACATTATACCACACCTCTATCATGTCTTACTCTTTACCTAGACAACATTATACCACACCTCTATCATGTCTTACTCTTTACCTAGTCAACATTATACCACACCCCTATCACGTCTTACTCTTTACCTAGTCAAAACTATACCACATCTCTATCATGTCTTACTCTTTACCTAGACAACATTATACCACACCTCTATCATGTCTTACTCTTTACCTAGTCAAAATTATACCACACCTCTATCACGTCTTACTCTTTACCTAGACAACATTATACCACACCTCTATCACGTCTTACTCTTTACCTAGACAACATTATACCACACCTCTATCATGTCTTACTCTTTACCTAGTCAACATTATACCACACCTCTATCATGTCTTACTCTTTACCTAGTCAAAATTATACCACACCTCTATCATGTCTTACTCTTTACCTAGTCAAAATTATACCACACCTCTATCATGTCTTACTCTTTACCTAGTCAACATTATACCACACCTCTATCATGTCTTACTCTTTACCTAGACAACATTATACCACACCTCTATCATGTCTTACTCTTTACCTAGTCAAAATTATACCACACCTCTATCATGTCTTACTCTTTACCTAGTCAACATTATACCACACCTCTATCATGTCTTACTCTTTACCTAGTCAACATTATACCACACCTCTATCATGTCTTACTCTTTACCTAGTCAAAATTATACCACACCTCTATCATGTCTTACTCTTTACCTAGACAACATTATACCACACCTCTATCATGTCTTACTCTTTACCCAGTCAACATTATACCACACCTCTATCATGTCTTACTCTTTACCTAGTCAACATTATACCACACCTCTATCACGTCTTACTCTTTACCTAGTCAACATTATACCACACCTCTATCACGTCTTACTCTTTACCTAGTCAAAATTATACCACACCTCTATCATGTCTTACTCTTTACCTAGTCAACATTATACCACACCTCTATCATGTCTTACTCTTTACCTAGACAACATTATACCACACCTCTATCATGTCTTACTCTTTACCTAGTCAACATTATACCACACCTCTATCATGTCTTACTCTTTACCTAGTCAAAATTATACCACACCTCTATCATGTCTTACTCTTTACCTAGTCAACATTATACCACACCTCTATCATGTCTTACTCTTTACCTAGTCAACATTATACCACACCTCTATCATGTCTTACTCTTTACCTAGACAACATTATACCACACCTCTATCACGTCTTACTCTTTACCTAGTCAACATTATACCACACCTCTATCATGTCTTACTCTTTACCTAGTCAAAATTATACCACACCTCTATCATGTCTTACTCTTTACCTAGTCAACATTATACCACACCTCTATCACATCTTACTCTTTACCTAGTCAACATTATACCACACCTCTATCATGTCTTACTCTGTACCTAGACAACATTATACCACACCTCTATCACGTCTTACTCTTTACCTAGACAACATTATACCACACCTCTATCACGTCTTACTCTTTACCTAGTCAACATTATACCACACCTCTATCATGTCTTACTCTGTACCTAGACAACATTATACCACACCTCTATCACGTCTTACTCTTTACCTAGACAACATTATACCACACCTCTATCACGTCTTACTCTTTACCTAGACAACATTATACCACACCTCTATCATGTCTTACTCTGTACCTAGACAACATTATACCACACCTCTATCACGTCTTACTCTTTACCTAGACAACATTATACCACACCTCTATCACGTCTTACTCTTTACCTAGTCAACATTATACCACACCTCTATCATGTCTTACTCTTTACCTAGACAACATTATACCACACCTCTATCATGTCTTACTCTTTACCTAGTCAACATTATACCACACCTCTATCATGTCTTACTCTTTACCTAGACAACATTATACCACACCTCTATCACGTCTTACTCTTTACCTAGTCAACATTATACCACACCTCTATCATGTCTTACTCTTTACCTAGTCAACATTATACCACACCTCTATCATGTCTTACTCTTTACCTAGTCAACATTATACCACACCTCTATCATGTCTTACTCTTTACCTAGTCAACATTATACCACACCTCTATCATGTCTTACTCTTTACCTAGTCAACATTATACCACACCTCTATCACGTCTTACTCTTTACCTAGTCAACATTATACCACACCTCTATCATGTCTTACTCTTTACCTAGACAACATTATACCACACCTCTATCATGTCTTACTCTTTACCTAGTCAACATTATACCACACCTCTATCATGTCTTACTCTTTACCTAGTCAACATTATACCACACCTCTATCATGTCTTACCCTTTACCTAGTCAACATTATACCACACCTCTATCATGTCTTACTCTTTACCTAGACAACATTATACCACACCTCTATCATGTCTTACTCTTTACCTAGTCAACATTATACCACACCTCTATCATGTCTTACTCTTTACCTAGTCAAAATTATACCACACCTCTATCACGTCTTACTCTTTACCTAGTCAACATTATACCACACCTCTATCATGTCTTACTCTTTACCTAGTCAACATTATACCACACCTCTATCATGTCTTACTCTTTACCTAGTCAACATTATACCACACCTCTATCATGTCTTACTCTTTACCTAGTCAACATTATACCACACCTCTATCATGTCTTACTCTTTACCTAGTCAATATTATACCACACCTCTATCATGTCTTACTCTTTACCTAGTCAACATTATACCACACCTCTATCATGTCTTACTCTTTACCTAGACAACATTATACCACACCTCTATCATGTCTTACTCTTTACCTAGACAACATTATACCACACCTCTATCACGTCTTACTCTTTACCTAGACAACATTATACCACACCTCTATCATGTCTTACTCTTTACCTAGTCAACATTATACCACACCTCTATCACGTCTTACTCTTTACCTAGACAACATTATACCACACCTCTATCACGTCTTACTCTTTACCTAGACAACATTATACCACACCTCTATCACGTCTTACTCTTTACCTAGACAACATTATACCACACCTCTATCATGTCTTACTCTTTACCTAGACAACATTATACCACACCTCTATCACGTCTTACTCTTTACCTAGTCAACATTATACCACACCTCTATCATGTCTTACTCTTTACCTAGTCAACATTATACCACACCTCTATCACGTCTTACTCTTTACCTAGACAACATTATACCACACCTCTATCATGTCTTACTCTTTACCTAGTCAACATTATACCACACCTCTATCACGTCTTACTCTTTACCTAGTCAACATTATACCACACCTCTATCATGTCTTACTCTTTACCTAGTCAACATTATACCACACCTCTATCACGTCTTACTCTTTACCTAGTCAACATTATACCACACCTCTATCATGTCTTACTCTTTACCTAGACAACATTATACCACACCTCTATCACGTCTTACTCTTTACCTAGACAACATTATACCACACCTCTATCACGTCTTACTCTTTACCTAGTCAACATTATACCACACCTCTATCATGTCTTACTCTTTACCTAGTCAACATTATACCACACCTCTATCATGTCTTACTCTTTACCTAGACAACATTATACCACACCTCTATCACGTCTTACTCTTTACCTAGTCAACATTATACCACACCTCTATCATGTCTTACTCTTTACCTAGACAACATTATACCACACCTCTATCACGTCTTACTCTTTACCTAGACAACATTATACCACACCTCTATCATGTCTTACTCTACCTAGACAACATTATACCACACCTCTATCATGTCTTACTCTTTACCTAGTCAACATTATACCACACCTCTATCATGTCTTACTCTTTACCTAGTCAACATTATACCACACCTCTATCACGTCTTACTCTTTACCTAGTCAACATTATACCACACCTCTATCATGTCTTACTCTTTACCTAGTCAACATTATACCACACCTCTATCATGTCTTACTCTTTACCTAGACAACATTATACCACACCTCTATCACGTCTTACTCTTTACCTAGACAACATTATACCATACCTCTATCACGTCTTACTCTTTACCTAGTCAACATTATACCACACCTCTATCACGTCTTACTCTTTACCTAGTCAACATTATACCACACCTCTATCACGTCTTACTCTTTACCTAGACAACATTATACCACACCTCTATCATGTCTTACTCTTTACCTAGTCAACATTATACCACACCTCTATCACGTCTTACTCTTTACCTAGTCAACATTATACCACACCTCTATCATGTCTTACTCTTTACCTAGTCAACATTATACCACACCTCTATCACGTCTTACTCTTTACCTAGTCAACATTATACCACACCTCTATCACGTCTTACTCTTTACCTAGTCAACATTATACCACACCTCTATCATGTCTTACTCTTTACCTAGTCAACATTATACCACACCCCTATCACGTCTTACTCTTTACCTAGTCAAAACTATACCACACCTCTATCATGTCTTACTCTTTACCTAGTCAACATTATACCACACCTCTATCATGTCTTACTCTTTACCTAGACAACATTATACCACACCTCTATCACGTCTTACTCTTTACCTAGTCAACATTATACCACACCTCTATCACGTCTTACTCTTTACCTAGTCAACATTATACCACACCTCTATCATGTCTTACTCTTTACCTAGTCAACATTATACCACACCTCTATCATGTCTTACTCTTTACCTAGACAACATTATACCACACCTCTATCACGTCTTACTCTTTACCTAGTCAACATCATACCACACCTCTATCACGTCTTACTCTTTACCTAGTCAACATTATACCACACCTCTATCATGTCTTACTCTTTACCTAGTCAAAATTATACCACACCTCTATCACGTCTTACTCTTTACCTAGTCAACATTATACCACACCTCTATCATGTCTTACTCTTTACCTAGTCAACATTATACCACACCTCTATCATGTCTTACTCTTTACCTAGTCAACATTATACCACACCTCTATCACGTCTTACTCTTTACCTAGTCAAAATTATACCACACCTCTATCATTTCTTACTCTTTACCTAGTCAACATTATACCACATCTCTATCACGTCTTACTCTTTACCTAGTCAAAATTATACCACACCTCTATCATGTCTTACTCTTTACCTAGTCAACATTATACCACACCTCTATCACGTCTTACTCTTTACCTAGTCAAAATTATACCACACCTCTATCATTTCTTACTCTTTACCTAGTCAACATTATACCACATCTCTATCACGTCTTACTCTTTACCTAGTCAAAATTATACCACACCTCTATCATGTCTTACTCTTTACCTAGTCAAAATTATACCACACCTCTATCACGTCTTACTCTTTACCTAGTCAACATTATACCACACCTCTATCACGTCTTACTCTTTACCTAGACAACATTATACCACACCTCTATCATGTCTTACTCTTTACCTAGTCAACATTATACCACAACCTCTATCACGTCTTACTCTTTACCAGAAATCATTTTTCCCGGCAACCCTCAAACTTTGGAATGATCTAGACATAATTATACGCAATTCCCCGTCTGTACATATTTTAAAAGGAAATTAAAACTAAAATACGTTCAATTCCCCCGGCCTCCAACATATCACTTCAACGGCAATATAAAACTGAATATACTTCAGGCCAGATTACGCCAAAAATGTAGTTCTTTAAGATCAGATCTTTTCAGAAGTAATCTTATAGAAAATCCAATTTGTTCATGTGGAGTTGGTCCTGAAACTGCTGAACATTATATTTTATACTGCACAAAATATGTTACTGCACGAAATAAGTTGAAAAATAATATAGAATTAATAAATATACCTTTTGTATTAAATGTATTACTTTATGGCGATGAAGGTGAAAGTCATGAAACTCACAGCTCTGTTTTCCAGCAAATTCAATTATTTATCAAAGAAACGGGGCGCTTCATTGACTAAATTTTCAAATTACTATACCAGGATTGCAAACATGTTTCTTTTTTCTCCTCTCTTTATTTTGTTCTTTTTTTTTCTTTTATCTCATTCAATTTATTTTTATTTTTTTGAAAGCAAAAGCTACTTAAAGAAAATTAATCAGTCAAACACAACTTATCTTAATATCCTCTCTCATGCTTCCTATCATGAAAAGATGTACTCGAAATGTACTTATTTCACTGAAGTTTACATGTCTGTTTTATTTCTGTCACCAACTGTTGTAATGTTAAATGTAGTTTATGTCAGTATATGTCAATGTATGTATATCATGTAAATAACAGAGATGGCAACCTAAATTGTATAATTTGTGCCTGATCCTTTTGTCTTCGTTTATGACAAATAAATATGCTTAAACTAAATAGTAACTAAACTACTATTTATAGAAAAGAGTGTGAAATATAGTTTGTGATCTAATGGATATCATATACAGTGGAACCTGTATTATCCGACACACTAAGGGACCAAGAAAATGTGTCGGATTGTAGAGGATGTCGGAATACTCAGGTTTCATTTTAGGTAACGGAAATACTTTGGGACCATAAATTTTTGTCGGATGTCACAGGATGTCTGAAAACTCAGGTGTCAGATTGCACAAGTTCCACTGTATTACTGTAGACATGATTTAAAATATATAAAAAAATATAATTGATGAAACATTCACTTGACTGATTGATTGGTGTTTAATGTCAACTTTTATCAGTATTTCAGCTATATTGTGGCATCATGACCCTTTGGATCTGATGGGTTAAAGATGAAATATGAATATCAGGACATTTTACTTCAGTTCAAAATATGAGATTATCTTGACATGATGTTCGAAAATATATGATATTTAAACACAACAGATATTTTTCCCATTGCTGATTTGATTCTTAAGTTATACGTTTGTATACACAGTTACTTCCCTTATGTTTTTATACACAGTTACTTCCCTTACAACTGGCAAAATGGTATCTGATCTAGCATGAGTAAAGAAAAGGACAACAAATTTGAATATAATTTTCTCGTATAAATTTGTAAATATTTGAACCTTGTGAAAAATCAGTGGATAATTTCCTAGCAAATAGAAAATCCACAAGTTGTTACAACAGAATATAGGGGAAACTATTGAACTGTGTTTGAAAGGGGGCCTTTTGTCCACCTTAAAGGGAAATAACTCCAGTAAAACGTAAAATTTTAGAATCAAAGAGGGAAAACAATTTTTGGGGGATTTTTGGTGTTTTAATCCCACTTTCAGCAGTATTTCAGCTATATCATGGCGACCAGTTTTAGTGGTTGAAGAAGCCGGAGTACCCGGAGAGAACCACTGACCCTGGGCAAGCAACTGGTAAACTTTATCACTTGCGGCTGCGAGTCGAGTACACCCTTTTTTGTAATTTATAAAGCTGGGCGCGAACCCACGCCGTATTGGTGATAGGCTTGTATGAACTGTTAGTTCCAACGACTTAACTCATTGAGCCATCCGGTCCCGACAACCAGCAAATGGTAAATTCTCCTTATTCTATACATGTAAATGTCTGTATTTTAATTACTGTCTTAAGTTTCTTAATGTTTTATACATGTATTTCTTACAATGTTGAAATAAGAGAAAAAAGGTGATGAAAATAATTAAAATAATGTTTTTCTCTATAGTTTTGCCTGTACGACAAAAATATTGCCACATCAACCTTTAAATGGGTCATTAAAATATTGAAGTTTTTTTCCCTATTATTCTGCCTGTAAGACAAAAATGTTGCCACATCAGCCTTTAAATGGGTCATTAAAATATTGAAGTTTTTTTTCATATTATTCTGCCTGTAAGACAAAAATGTTGCCACATCAGCCTTTAAATGGGTCATTAAAATATTGAAGTTTTTTTTCCCTATTATTCTGCCTGTAAGACAAAAATGTTGCCACATCAGCCTTTAAATGGATCATGTAAATATTGCTAAAATACTTATTTGTCAACCATTAAGTTGTCAAACAATATTACTATGCCAACCATTAAGTTGTCAAATAATACTACTATGTCAACCATTAAGTTGTCAAACAATACTACTATGTCAACCGTTAAGTTGTCAAACAATACTACTATGGCAACCGTTAAGTTGTCAAAAAATACTACTATGTCAACCATAAAGCTGTCAAACAATACTACTATGTCAACCATTAAGTTGTCAAACAATACTACTATGCCAAACATTAAGTTGTCAAACAATACTACTATGCCAAACATTAAGCTGTCAAACAATACTACTATGTCAACCATTAAGTTGTCAAACAATACTACTATGCCAAACATTAAGTTGTCAAACAATACTACTATGCCAAACATTAAGTTGTCAAACAATACTACTATGTCAACCATTAAGTTGTCAAACAATACTACTATGCCAAACATTAAGTTGTCAAACAATACTACTATGTCAACCATTAAGTTGTCAAACAATACTACTATGCCAAACATTAAGCAGGCAAAACATTTGAAAATCATGTTTACCATAATCAACTATGAGTACTACATGTAGTTTCTACAACAAAACTCTTTACACAATACATACTCAAATCCATAGAGTTATATATATACAATTCCTATGACATAATGTTTTAATAAATATAAATACATGAAATATTAAAAATAAAATCGAAATAATATAAATTCATGCCCATATAAATGCATATAATTATCCTTTCACAGTCATAAAAGTCAATAAATTGTACTATGTATGTTTTATTATTTTTGGGGGACATTTTATTGGGGGGGGGGGGGGGGGGGGGGATAAATAATGCATAAATAATTACAGAACATCAGGATCAGTTTCTAAATGCCAAAAAACATTTTTTTTGAAGACAATGAAACACAAAAAAGTCATAAATAAGCTCCATCTTTGTACAAGTCCCAGGATTATATTTGGAGAGAAAAAGTTGAGGCTTATATAAAGGAATTTACGGTAATTCAACATATTTTTTTTCAAGATACTAGACACTAGTAATAGTATTCTACCGATTAAGAAAGAAATCAAATATTGTTGAAAGTGGCGTTAAACACCATAACCTTATCCTTAATTTCAAACTAAAATAACAACATTGATTGACATCTGTCTTAAGCAAAGACAATTTAAGGACAGAAACAATATACAAACCTGCTAAAAGTAGTCAAAAGAAGGGAGAATGGACAGGATAAAATGTGTAATGCTAAAATCTATGTACACAAAAAAGGATGAGAAATTAAGACATGCAGAAAAAAGTAAGTAAACATATTTTAGCAATACCATGTAGTGTACAAAAAATTATATATTATATACTATGTGATACATAATTTTAAACAGGAAGGACAAGGAGAACATGCCACAAAGATAAAAAAAAAAAAAAAGAAAAAAAAAAGGAAAAAGGAACAAGGTAAATTGTGTATCGCTAAATCCATGTACACAAAAAAAGGAAAGGAAATTAAAACATGCAGAAAAAGGTAGTGTACAAAAATATAAATAACATTTACGATGTAATACATAATTTTAACAATAGATAAATGTCATAAGTGCAAAGATAGGTATTGTATAGTACAACAGATATAGAGGTCAGGGGTGCAAAAAATTTACAATAGCAATGACAGCAACATATCATTTAATTTTTTTTTAAATCACTAGTGAAATTATTAAAAGAAATTTTCACTTTTCATGTAAAAATATGAATACAGTGAAACGTGTCTTAACAGAACCCTGAATAAACCTGTCTTAGCAGAACCCTGAATAAACCTGTCTTAACAGAACCCTGAATAAACCTGTCTTAACAGAACCATGAATAAACCTGTCTTAACAGAACCCTGAATAAACCTGTCTTAACAGAACCTTGAATAAACCTGTCTTAACAGAACCCTGAATAAACCTGTCTTAACAGAACTCTGAATAAACCTGTCTTAACAGAACCCTGAATATACCTGTCTTAACAGAACACTGAATAAACCTGTCTTAACAGAACCCTGCATAAACGTGTCTTAACAGAACCCTGAATAAATGTGTCTTAACAGAACCATGAATAAACCTGTCTTAACAGAACCCTGAATAAACGTGTCTTAACAGAACCCTGAATAAATCTGTCTTAACATAACCCTGAATAAACCTGTCTTAACAGAACCCTGAATAAACCTGTCTTAGCAGAACCCTGAATAAACCTGTCTTAACAGAACCCTGAATAAATGTGTCTTAACAGAACCCTGAATAAACCTGTCTTAACAGAACCCTGAATAAATCTGTCTTAACAGAACCCTGAATAAATGTGTCTTAACAGAACCCTGAATAAACCTGTCTTAACAGAACCCTGAATAAACCGAAATCCTGTGTAAACGGGACATTAGATTTAGTCCTTATATTGTATATCTTAATGAATTTAACCTGTCTAAACCACACACTATTCCGACATAAGTTTTAGTCTGAAAGGGGTTCAGTTTAGACAGTTTTCACTGTATATTCAAATAATTCACAATAACAACACATTATTTTTTTTTATATTTGATAGCTATACATCTATGTAATACAAAACATAAAAATCATCAGTCGATTATCAAAAAAGTAGTCAATTGTAACAATGTATATTTATATAGTAAAACTTGTGAATGTGACAAATACACTCACATTGAATTGATGCTCAAATGAATTTCATTTTCCCAGCCAAATCTTTAAGAATTTCAAATATTTTTTAAATCAGAGTTTTACTTTAACTCGTTCCTGAGCTATGTCTATTATAGACATAATATATTATGATGATGATAATATAGAATTTCCACCATAGCATATATTACATTATATATATTCCAATGAAAAAAAATTATTACAATATTCATTCCCGAGAAAATAAACAGAACAGAATAATTGCTCTCAAAAAGATATTTATGGAGGTGTTTCTAATGTATTATTCCAAGGAAAAAAATATTAGGCGTAATAAGTAATAAATATATGTTTACAACATTGTCGGATGCGACTACTTTTTTAATAATTGATGATGCCGATCACCTAGAAGTAATATTATAAGTAAATAGTATGTACTACAATTAGTTACCAGAGAATAATATACACATATGTACTATATATTATATGATATGTTATTCGGAATCTTCAGACAAGGAATATGAACCTGTATCCCCTGTGAAGCTGGAATCTTCAGACAAGGAATATGAACCTATATCCCCTGTGAAGCTGGAATCTTCAGACAAGGAATATGAACCCGTATCCCCTGTGAAGCTTGAATAACAATTATAGTCTACTAGAGTGTCCTGATTAAACTTGCACTAGAAAAACCCCTCACAAGCTATGACGCTTTTCCAGATGACAAATTTTGATTATCTCCCCTATTTTCAAACAGAAAAATTAATATCTGAACGGATATGGGAGAAAATCATCTGATAAGACATACAAAACATGAAAAAAGTAAAGATCTCGTTCACAATATTAGCAAATCTACTATAGATAGTAATCTATTCTCGATAGTTTTGCACATGTGCAATTTGACAGATTTCGCGAAATCACATGTGTCTTCTGTTCACTTGGGTTTTAACTACAGAACACCACCTCGCTTGATCAAAGCAAAAACATCACCATGTTACGTATTAAGGTATGTAAATAAACATAGTTTCCTTCTACCTCAAGTTTACGGCCTTTCTCTTATTCCCAAAACTAGACCAACTTCCCCATTTTCCCTCAGAAAATCCTGGTTATCAATGTAAATAGAAGGTGAACTGAAATGAAGGTCATGTACACGTAAGTCATGTCTAACGGGAAATATAGCTGTGAAAAATGCCCTCCATACATACAAATGCACACTTATCGAGAACAGATGACGTAGTACACAAAATGTCAGAAATTAGCACATATGAAAATCATCGATCTGGAGTGAAATATTATTGGGCATACATAGGGATAGTATATGCAAATGAAGAAAAACATAGGATAAAATAATATAAACAAAATTATAGGTTTTTATTGTGCATACAGGAAAGTGGATAAACAAGTTTGTTATGTTATCGAGAACCCATAACACCAGGATATATACCACAATGTCTGATCTCAGAAAATATCTTTATTGAATAAAAAGAACACACAGATATAAAAACTTGAGGAGGGGGTACGATACAAGGGTCAAAGGTTATACCTTCACTTGTGGTTGTGTCTGCTTGAGTGGTAGTAACTTCCTGTGTTGTAACACCTTGGGTCGTAACCCCTTGTGTTGTAACTCCTTGGGTCGTGACCCCTTGGGTTGTAACCCCTTGTGTTGTAACTCCTTGAGTCATGACCCCTTGTGTTGTAACACCTTGTCTTGTAATACCTTGGGTCGTGACCTCTTGTGTCGTGACCGTTTGCGCTGTAGAACTTTGAGTTGTGACTCCAGTTGTGGTTTCGGTACTTGTTGTACTTTCTGTTGTAGATTCCGTCGATGTTTGTGTTGTTATTTCTGTTGTTTCTGTTGTGGCTTCTGTCGATGTTTGTGTTGTTATTTCTGTTGTTTCTGTTGTAGATTCCGTCGATGTTTGTGTTGTTATTTCTGTTGTTTCTGTTGTGGCTTCTGTCGATGTTTGTGTTGTTATTTCTGTTGTTTCTGTTGTGGCTTCTGTTGTTGTTGCTATTACTAAATATACATTGCCATCATATGATTATCAGAAAAAAACCATGATGAAAAATATAATAATGACCTACAAGTTTATATTAGTTACTATTGTGACAATAAATATGTTAATTTATATTTAGGTTACACAAATTTAAATTCATGAATTCCAATTTTCATGGATTGGTAAAAAAAAAGACATATTCATTGATAACAAATTTCTGTCGTTCTTCGATTTACAGCTTCTTCAAAAAATAAAAAATAAAAAAATAAAATTGTTAAAATAGCGTTATTTTATAGTGCTGGTCCTGTAAGGAATAAAATATTTCTTAAATGAGTAGATTAGTTGACCAATGAAATCTATGATGTTAGATCCCCACCAATGACAAGTATTTCACCATTCTATTAAGTGTTTTTATTTTTGATTATCTGCCCTTGTTATCCAACATTTATACAATGGAGGAGTAACATCACAACAAATCTAAGATACTTTATGTAAATCACAGTAATTTAGGCCAGTATTAAAAAAATACATTCAAACCTGAAAATGTGCCCTTTATGGGCATTTGTCCTTTATATAACAGGTCAAAATTATATGCACTATTCATTAATGGGGAAAATTAGACTGCCCTTTAATTCATAGCCACGATTTGTTATATGGAGGTACCCTTTAAGGCAGGTTAGACTGTATCGGTTAGCTGTATCGTGATTGACACTTATTAAAGATGCAATTTTTTTTTTTCATTCAAATATCTGAAAAGAACAAATTAATTTCATGCAAAAAAAAAAAAAAAAAAATTTGCTTTATCCATTTAAAAATGTTTCTTTTGGTATTACTGATAGTTTTTGGGTAGGGACCGTTTTGGTGGGCCATCCATGTCACAAAATACCATCAAGGATGACATTATTTAAGGATTGATCGTAATTTTTGTTCGGTTCATGAAGAAATAACCTCAATCAGGTTGTACACACCGTGTAAAACGCGTAATTCAAACTTTTTTTGTTATGATAATGAAAAATATATTTATTTTTTCAAAATAAGGCAAATAATCGGAAATAGATTTAAATAACCCCAAAGGTGCCTCATTTAAAGAAAATCACCTGATGACAACGGCACGCGACGCCTTGAGAACGACGTCTATTCTTCGATTCCGTACATTGACGAATAACTTCAACTTTTTAAACCAATCAAAACACGTATAAAATGACATGTGACTAAAATTAATTTATATACAAATGATCAGTGTTATCAATCAATTTTAATACTTACATGTACAGTTGACATCCCCATCTCCTTCATAAGCAGTATCACATACACAGTCAAATCCTCCATCTGTGTCGTGGCAGCTGGCATGGGTAGTACAGTTATATTTTGAAGCATCAAGACATTCGTTAATATCTGAAATAAATAAAGTTTTCTTTATTTATTTTGATGTAATGGAAGTTTTGGTTTGGTTTTGGTTTATGGTGTTTAACGCCACTTTCAACAATATTTCAGCTATATCGTGGCAGTCGGTTTTATTGGTGGATAAAAACAGAGTATCCGGAGAAGTTTTATGGATCTTAAATTCTGATAATACATACCATAGGAACCCTATGGGTATATTGGTTCATGTCATCAGAAGGTTTTGCACGGTCATATGTTAAATACCCCTGTTCTTGTTTATGACGTCAAGCTTAGGTTTGGTTTTGGTTTATGGTGTTTAACACCACTTTCAACAATATTTCACTTATATCATGATGGTCAGTTTTATTGGTGGAGGAAACCGGAGGACACAGAGAAAACTGCCATCCTGTCACAAGTCACTGATAAACTTTATCTCATAATGTTGTGCACCTCACCATTAGAGGGATTCAAACTCACAACATCAGTGGTGATAGGCACCGATTGTATAGGTAGTTGTAAATCCAACTACCATACCATCACGGCTACGACTGCCCTATTGGAATATGACATGATATTTTAGCAAGATTGATCATGTGAAAAATAAATTTGAATGGATGATAAAATCGTACAACATCTTGCCACCAGATATACAGTCAAACCTGTATTAAGAGATCACTTAAACGAGGTTCAATTCATAGGAAATTTTCTAAGATAGGGAAAAAGGTGACCTTTTAATACAGGTGTGTGCTTAATAGAGGTGTCTGCATGGGCAAGTTTGATTGTATAAACAAAATTGTGTCTTACTTTCACACAAATTTAATGAGTTTTTCTTGTATCCAGTGTTACAGACACAATCGTATGATCCCATGGAATCCTGACATGTAGAATCAGGTATACCATCACAGATCATGCTGTTTAAGCATTCATCAATATTGACGTCACAAATCGTTCCATTCCATCCCGTATTACATGAACAATCACCGTTAGTGTTGTTACAGTTGGCAGTATTAGCTGTACTACAGGAACAACTCTTAGAACAACTGTCGCCATAGTTTGTAGCTCCACATTCTGAAAATGAAAAAAAAAAATTGTATGGCAAGATGTTACCATGGCAACATAACTAATCTGAACATTATATGCTGACATTATGAAAAAAAATGTTGATTTTATTTTTTTAACAATTTATCATATCACAAAATGAATGCATAATAATGGCCATTTTGCAAACTTGCAAACTAATAATTAACACTTTACAACATAGAGTTGTCATGGTAATGATCATATGATAGTATACAATTATTGATTTTGGAATAGGTTGCTATCTGGATTTATCAACCTGAAAACATATAATATTCACTGGGCCGCAGGCGAGGTGAAATATACGTTTTTAAAGGTTGATAAACCAGATAGCAACCTATTCCAAAGTAAATGATTGTTTTATTTCATGAACAGATTTTATTGTTATCTACTTACAAATTCATTGTCATACCAATGAAATATCGCAATTTTGGAGCGTTTGTTTATGATTCAGCAGAAAAACAAATGTTAAACGCAATCTCATTGGTTATTGAAGAACGAAAGAACGAATTTGATAGGATAACAAGAGTCTAGTTTTCCCCCATCTATTTTTTTACCTTGCGAGGGTGATATCACTTTCCGGACACCTGCCAGGATCTATTTTTAGCCAAGAGGTTGATATCGAAAGTACTCAAAACCTCATAATCAGTTTTAAGCCAATCATATGCAACCTAAATTACAGTCATGTAATAATCAGATTTACACCTGTCTATGTCAATCAGTGCCTATCACCATTGACATTGTGAGTGTCCATTTCTGTCCATGGTCAGGTGAAGTTGATAAAACTTTATGTGATGAAGTTTGTCAGTTACTTGCTGCATGTTGTAGATTTTCTCCGCGTCATCCACCAATAATGCTGAACTTCACATTAAATTGTTCAAAGTGGCATTAAGCACAGATAATCCCAAGGGCCGTCGTGGCCGTGATCGTATGGATTTATGCAATCAGTGCATATCACAACTGATGTTGTGAATTTGAATCCCGATCAGGGGGTGGTGTACAACATCATGTGATAAAGTTTGTCAGTGACTTTCGACAGGTCGGTGGTTTTCTCTGGGTCCTCCGGTTTCTTCCACCAATAAAACTGACCGCCATGATATAACTGAAATATTGTTGAAAGTGGCATCAAAAACAAACAAACGTAATAACAACCTACCTTGACAGTTTCCATTTGCAAGTTTCTCGTACCCAGTAACACAATTACATTCATAACTGCCATTCTTGTTGTTACACTGAGAATTAGGAATGGTGTAACAGATAGTAAGATTGTCAGTACATTCGTTTACATCCTCTTCACACGTAGTGCCCTGCCACCCTGTTTTACATGTACAGTTTCCGTCTACATTATTACAATCAGAAGTTTTAGCCATATCACATAGACAAGTCTGAGCACAGCTTGGGCCCCAGTTGTTAGAACCACACTCTGAAAAAAGGTTTTGATAAATTCAAGTAAATAAATATGATTGATTGACTGATTGATTAATTGATTGATAAGCCTGAGAGATGTCATCTTTCAAAGATATGATTGATTGATTGATTGATTGATTGATTGATTGATTGATAAGGTTACCTATGCCTGAAAGAGATATCTTCTTTTAAATATCAAAATAACCTTCATATCTTTTAACACTCAATGAACCATCAAAATAATATGTCATTAAAATCATCAAATGTCATCATCATCATACCAATCACAATGTTTAGTACTGTTAATATTTTTGACAAGGTTAATTCTAAATTCATCAATCATATTTTAAACATATATATTCAAACCTGTCTTAAGGGATACAAATCACTGTCTATAAAGGATAATTTTATTTTCTCCATTTAATGAATATCACATACAAATCACTGTCTATAAAGGGCAGTTTTGTTTTTTCCATTTAATGAATAGCACATACAATTTGACCCTGTACATTAAGGACAACTGCTTATAAAGGTCACATTTTCAGGTTCCCATCAGTGTCCTTAATATCCAGGTTTATCTATAACTGTTTATTTTTCATTTTCAAACCATTTGCTTTTAATTTATAGAAGAGAAAACTATGTAAAGTAAAAGATTATGCAACAGTAGAGTACGTTTTATCACAGAAAAATTCAATATCACTGATGAGATTGATCCCGGAACCTCTCACATTGTAAGACAATGCTCTACAAACTGAGCTAAAGGAGACCCCCTACTTACACAGTTAGTGGAAGATGGATTTATGAACCTTATACAGTTCCTATAATCTTAGGTAGAGGCACATTCCCATTAGAATTGGAGCTGTCGTGATCGTATGGTAGTTGGATTTACAACCACCTGTGCAATCAGTACCTATCACCACTAGAGTTGTGAGTTCGAACCGCGTTCATTGCAAGGTGTACTCGATACAACATTTGTGATAAAGTTTGTCAGTGACTTGCGACAGGTCAGTGGTTTTCTCCAGGTACTCTATTTTCTTCCACTAATAAAATTGACCGCCACAATATAACTGAAATATTGTTGAAAGTGGCATTAAACACCATAAACCTAAATCTAAAACCCAAACTCATTAGAATTATTTGACTCACCAATACAAACATCTCCAGAACTGATGTATCCATCATTACAAACACAGATGTAAGATCCACTAGTATTCTGACATTGAGAGTTGTCCTGACAGATAGTAACATTAAGACATTCATTAATATCTGCCTCACAGTTACTGCCCTCCCAGCCTGTCTTACAATTACACATTCCATCTTTCTTGTTGCAGTTCATAGTATTGTCAGTTATACAGGTACAATTCTCTTCACAATTTGATCCCCAATTGCCTTCCATACATGCTACAAAATAGTTCATAAAAGTTCACAATTTTGTCCCCAATTGCCTTCCATCAATGCTAAAAAAAATAGTTCATATAAGTTCCAAATTTTGTTCCCAATTGCCTTCTATACATGCTACAAAATAGTTAATAAAAGTTCCAAATTTTGTCCCCAATTGCGTTCCATACATGGTAAAAATATTTCATAAAAGTTCACAATTTGGTCCCTAATTGCCATCCATACATGTGATAAAATAGTACATAAAGGTTCTGTTTTTGCTAAGAAAATCATGTGACCAGCCTAGGGTAGTATTATACACCATAAACAAAAAGATGATAAAGTTCAATTAGTATAAATTGTTGTTAGGACATTGAAAAGTTGTGTAGTTTATGAAGCCAATGATGGTAATGACTATTCTTACCTATACAAGTTCTCAGGTCGTTGTCTAATTTGGTACCGTTTACTGAACATGAACAGACATAACCAGGTGTTGTATCGGAACAGACGTCACCACAAGGATTGGTGGGTTCACACTCGTCAATATCTGTAAAGAAATACATTGTAAATATGAATTCCACAATTTTCAAGAAAATGAAAGTAAGTTATAAAGTAAAGTTTGATTTCTTGTTTGTCACTCACACTCTGTCGTGTCTATTACACAGTGTTTACGGTCAAAACTGACAAAATGTATTTAAAATATAATAAGGATTGTGTAAATAAAAATAAGAAGGTGCCTAGGAGAACCATCAATGTAACACTGACAAATGTTCTTACCTTGATCCTTACTTCAAGTGTTACAGATTCCACACCTAAAATAGCATGGTCAATGGGGTTAAGGTTATGGTCTTTAATGCCACTTTCAACCATCTTTCAGTTATAACGTGGCGGGAAATTTTGTACTTTGATCCTCACTTACAGTGTTACAGATATCACACACCTATTTAAGGTCAGACGTCTTAGAGGTCAGTATTATATATCTCTTCAGGCTTTCCTCCAGAATAAGTCTGGTAGTCAGGATTTTGCTCATGGTGATTCCATAAACCAATATAACCTTAAAATGTACTTACTTTCACAGATACCAGTGACATTATCAGTCATTGTTAAGTTATAACCATTAGGACATGTACAGTATTCCTGTCCTTCGTTGGTTGTGGCACACGTTCCTGTCGTACAGTTTAACTGTGTGCACTCTGTCTTTACTGTAAAACAAAATTAAAAATCATCAGTTACAGTCAAACTTTAATGATCATCTCTATAAAGTAATAACTTGTCATATGACCATCTCTATTAAGTAATAACTTGTCATGTGACCTTTATTTAAATTTTCTTTAACAGTGTATTTCATATGAATTAAGAAGAGTTTGAAGATACCAAAGGGGTAATCAGAATCCATAAATCAAAGGACAGACAACAAAATGACCAAAAGAAAAAAGGATAAAAGGACAAACAATGTATTAAAAGACCACCTGTCTTATGTGATCCTTTTTTCATGATCCTTTATAAGGTAACATTAGACTGTATTAGAAATATTCTACTATCAAAATGAGCTTGATTTTAAAACAAGTCAGGGATGGAGGGGGGGGGGGGGGTATTCTGGACAAGCTGTAATTTGCTATATAAATAGAGTTGTCCCCGTACTGGATCAAAGGTGATATGATCAACATATTTTTCTTTGAATAATCATAGTATGAGTTATCTGAAGTACTAACAAGAATTGAAGAACTAACCATATATTTACATTAGATTTTTTCAAGGAAACAATGTACCATAGTGTCTGTGTATGATATACACCTTTTTGCTCTGAAAAATCTTTAGTTAATCTGAGCAGGTAATGTGATTGATTGATTTTTGGTATTTTAACGCCACTTTCAGCAATGCTTTAGCTATATCATGGCGACCAGTTTTATTGGTGGAAGAAGCCGGAGTACCCGGAGAGAACCACCGACCATGGGCAAACAACTGGTAAACTTTATCACATGCAACTGCGGGTCTAGTGCACCTTTTTTGTAATTTACAAAGTTGGGTGCGAACCCACGACGTATTGGTGACTGGCTTGTATGAGTTGTTAGGTAATCCAACTACCTAACTCATTGAGCCACCCGGGCCCTTTAGTTAATCTGAGCAAGTATTGTGTCATGCATAGTATGCAGTCATGTAAGATATGCATGCCTTCTATTCACTTTTCTAATTGTAGGACTTAGAGAGTCAATAAGCTAACATAGGTCAGAAAGGCTAACTGACTTTCTACTACGATTTAAGTTTATCTAAGTTTGATAATATTGGGTTCAACTGTAATCAACATATGGTCAAAAAGAGTGGTTTGTTATAAAGTTGCAAATAGAATTTGAAAATCTTTACAGTTAACTATATACTTAATTATTACAAAAGTAATTAATTAAGTTTTTATATGGTGTGGTTGAACACCTGATACAAACATAATTACAGTCTTTTGTAAATGTGTTACTGATTTACATGCTGTTTTGACTCCCCAGGAGTCTGCACTTCCTTTTTAACCCAAAAATTACAGTTTTGAAAACAGTTGAATGCTGTTATAGTAAAACTTTATATTGACAATAATAGCCCAATGTCAAAAATCCACTTAATAAAGTACAGCCTAGTCCACTAATAATGACATTTTAGGTAGACATGAAATCTTTCATTATAACCAAAATTCAATATATGATGATGATTTGATGATTTTTGGTGTTTAATGCCACTTTCAGCAATATTTCAGCTATTTCATGGCGACCAGTTTTAGTGGTGGAAGAAGCCGGAGTACCCGGAGAGAACCACCGACCATGGGCAAGCAACTGGTAAACTTTATCACTTGCGGCTGCGAGTCAAGTGCACCCTTTTTTATAATTTACAAAGTCGGGCGCGAACCCACGCCATATTGGTGATAGGCTTGTATGAGTCGTTAGGTAATCCAACTACCTAACTCATTGAGCCACCCGGGCCCTACAACTACCTAACTCATTGAGCCATCCGGGCCCTACAACTACCTAACTCATTGAGCCACCCGGGCCCTACAACTACCTAACTCATTGAGCCACCCAGTCCTCCTACAACTACCTAACTCATTGAGGCACCCGGGCCCCCTACAACTACCTAACTCATTGAGCCACCCAGGCCTCCTACAACTACCTAACTCATTGAGCCACCCAGGCTCTCCAACTACCTAACTCATTGAGCCACCCGGGCCCCCTACAACTACCTAACTCATTGAGCCACATGGGCCTCCTACAACTACCTAACTCATTGAGCCACCCAGGCCCTCCAACTACCTAACTCATTGAGCCACCCGGGCCCCCTACAACTACCTAACTCATTGAGCCACCCGGGCCTCCTACAACTACCTAACTCATTGAGCCACCCGGGCTCTCCAACTACCTAACTCATTGAGCCACCCAGTCCTCCTACAACTACCTAACTCATTGAGCCACCCGGGCCCCCTACAACTACCTAACTCATTGAGCCACCCAGGCCTCCTACAACTACCTAACTCATTGAGCCACCCAGGCTCTCCAACTACCTAACTCATTGAGCCACCCGGGCCCCCTACAACTACCTAACTCATTGAGCCACATGGGCCTCCTACAACTACCTAACTCATTGAGCCACCCAGGCCCTCCAACTACCTAACTCATTGAGCCACCCGGGCCCCCTACAACTACCTAACTCATTGAGCCACCCGGGCCTCCTACAACTACCTAACTCATTGAGCCACCCGGGCTCTCCAACTACCTAACTCATTGGGCCACCCGAGCCCCCTACAACTACCTAACTCATTGAGCCACGCGGGCCCCCTACAACTACCTAACTCATTGAGCCACCCGGGCCCTCACATTTCAATATAACCAGACTTGATATACATGTCTACTCAATATTGATAGTGATAAATAATCTGTTCAATAGAACACAATTTTCCGACGGAACTTGGGACCAATATTGTGTTCAGAATAGACAGATGTTTGGTTTATACAGGTTAAATTAACAAAGATTTCCTACATTAGAACTTTATTTAAACTGCTGTTTTCCTATGTATGCTTCATAATGTATATTGTATTGTTGTTTATTTCATTAATTTGTGTCTTTCACTGATTTTTTATCATTTTGTAATTGAATTATATTCTATGAGCTGTATTGCTTACGAATAAAGACTATTATTATTATTACAATTTGGTTCATACAGTATTGTGGTTTATTCAGGGTTCAGTATAGACAGAGGACACTGTAAAAGGACTGGACTGTATATAACAACAATAGACATACCAGTACAAGTTCTTAGATCTGATTTGTCCAACTGGTACCCATCATTACAATAACACTTGTAGCTTCCTAGTGTATTAATACAGATCTGATCACACTTGCTTAGTGACGAGTCACATTCGTTGATATCTGAAAATAGAGCAAAATGGCAGCTGATACAGTAAATACAACAATTAACATCTGACTCGTTGATATCTATAAATAGAATTCTAATATGTCGTGCTGCTTTCGCTTTGCAAATACAACTATTATCTAAATAGCACAATTAGTTTTAGCACATGCAAGATGTCCTATCAGTGTTTTCTGGTATTTTTCACTATTTGATCGTGTAAACCAGCAATTAAAGTAATAAAAATAGAAATTAATCATGTTTCTTTGAATCGTAAGGGAATATTTGTCTGAACTATGTTTGAAAAGTCATATTTTCTTAAATGGGCAGTCCTCCACAAACGGCTTTTATGGCTGTTCCGTTAAACAAAAAATGTTATTTCTTGACATATAATTTGTTCCAGTAAAATACTTAAGGCAACCACCTATTGACTTTGACTTTTGTAAAGAGAAAACAATTTACACAATGTTTCCATAAATGTCATAACATGGAAATACAGCAAGGTCATCCCTTTTGAAATGAAGAAGTGACCTTATAAGAGGGGTGTCCTCTCTTGAGGGGGGACAGTTTGGTAGTATTTTACTATCTAAATGCATCTGAAATTTGACCAAATAACAGGGTTGACCTTTAGTGAGAGTGACCTTATAAAAGGGGGACTACTGTGGTGACAAAGCAAGTGATTGTTGGTTTTAACAATTAGTGAGTAATTACTCAATATATCATGGTGATTTGTTTTAACGATTAGTGAGTAATTACTCAATATATCATGGTGATTTGTTTTAACGATTAGTGAGTAATTACTCAATATATCATGGTGATTGGTTTTAAGATGATGATAATTACTACATTGTATATGTCTGTGACCAAATTGTTCAGCTGGATTTTCAGTGATAGCTCAATGTAAGGTAGATATGCTGCTTTAATGGAAAACATTATCCTAATTCTGTGCCAAACCATCTTTAGTCTGCCATTCTTAATGGAAAAAGCAGAAATTATAATGAATTTTTACCTTGACATTTTTGGTTGGCATCCATTATGAATCCAGTTCGGCAAGAACATGTATAACTGCCTAGCGTGTCTATACAAAGTTGATCACATGGGCTAATTGTCCCACATTCATCAATATCTGAAAACAGATGTTGAAAATATTTACGTTTCTGTTATTTGCTTTTTGATGTTTTGATGTTGAAATAGTACTGATGCCATCGATCATTATTTGTTTTGTTGTTGAAATAGTACCGATGCCATCGATCATTATTTGTTTTGTTGTTGAAATAGTACTGATGCCATCGATCATTATTTGTTTTGTTGTTGAAATAGTACTGATGCCATCGATCATTATTTGTTTTGTTGTTGAAATAGTACTGATGCCATCGATCATTATTTGTTTTGTTGTTGAAATAGTACTGATGCCATCGATCATTATTTGTTTTGTTGTTGAAATAGTACTGAAGCCATCGATCATTATTTGTTTTGTTGTTGAAATAGTACTGATGCCATCAATCATTATTTGTTTTGTTGTTGAAATAGTACTGAAGCCATCGATCATTATTTGTTTTGTTGTTGAAATAGTACTGATGCCATCAATCATTATTTGTTTTGTTGTTGAAATAGTACTGATGTCATCGATCATTATTTGTTTTGTTGTTGAAATAGTACTGATGCCATCGATCATTATTTGTTTTGATGTTGAAATAGCACTAATGCCATCGATCATTATTTGTTTTGTTGTTGAAATAGTACTGATGCCATCGATCATTATTTGTTTTGTTGTTGAAATAGTACTGATGCCATCGATCATTATTTGTTTTGTTGTTGTTTATTACTACTTTTTAAAATATGAGGGTCAGAGTTAAAATTTACAGGAAAAGTATAATATTCAAAATGAACTCTTACATATATATATACATACATATATGAATAAATAATTTGCATATTTCAAAAGAAAGACAGTGTACAGATTGCTAAAATGTTTTTTTTTTCTTTTTTTAAGGGAAAGTCTGAAATCAAAAATTAAAACTTGTATCATATTTTACATTTAAAAAAAAAAAGCATATACAGAACAAATTACTATGTTATCAAAATGAGCAACACTTTTTTCATAACATGCTATTAATATTTCAGGAGGCCAGGATAAGGTACTGGTATTTATAGTTTGCCTTTAAAAGTTGTATTTTTTTTCAATAAAGATGTTAAATTGGAAAAAGAGCTATAATATCTAATACCATGGAAACCACCAGTGAACACTTACTTGTACAGGTACCAGATACATTCTGGTAACCAGTCACACACTGACATATATAAGAACCAGCTGTGTTTACACATTTCTGATTATTTGCGGTGTCACAAGGGTTGTTGACATCGTTACACTCATCAATGTCAGCATCACACTTATCGCCCTGCCAACCAGACATACAGACACACCCAGTTACAGGATTACAACTACTGGCCCCGGGGCCACAATCACAAGTATTGCTACAACTATCGCCCCAGTGAAACTGATCACAGTCTGAAATGATATAATTTTATTCAGGTATAAATAAATATTTCTGTATTAAAGAAACTAAATTTTTAGTGATTGTCTCAAAAGTTTTTACAATATTTCCAAACCAAATTACATTTTGTATTAACAGTATGATTTTGTGGTTTTCAACCCTTTTTGTATAGACAGTTGCGCAATTAAATAATTATACAAAATTTTTTCTGGAAAACGGAGTCGATATTGGGTTCTGGATTGTGTAAGCATCACTTCATCACCCTGGTACTTTAATGGTAAAATCTGGGTGTTATTATTTAAATTCCAAATATCTATTCCAATTCTGTATGTTTTGTTTAACTAGTCAAGGTAGGGAAAGTATTTGAATAAAATAACACAACAAAAAGAGATGCAGCCATCAATTAGATATTGGTGGAATTATTGACCATCACTGTCTAAAAACTTGCTTGTCATAATTTCATTCATTAAAGGGGGTGGAGGTGGGTTTTTTTCTAGGATAAATTAATTTAATTTAGAAATGATGATTTTAACATAAATATTACTTTATTGAAAGAGGTTTTAGTAAAGACATCTCTGTCTTTCTTTTCTTCCCCATCATTTACATCATGTATCGTGCGGGTACCTATTTTGACGCGGACCAGAAATGACGCACCGAGATGCATTCGGGTTTTATTTATGAACCGCAAAACCTATGACCTCAGAGTTTGAGGTTTCTTCACGTTGACGTCAGTGTTCGCTGTTGTATCCTACAGCAGGTGGAAATCACACATAAACAAGGTTAGAAATCATCAAGTTTTGTTATCCATATAAAACCGCCATTTTTCCTTACGTCCAAAAGATCGTTTACTAAAATAGACCCACGATTGGCCTAAAGCCCTTCAAAGTGTTTTCATTAGTTTCCGTCTGCTGACAGGCTGGTTGGGCATATTAGGTCACTCGACTGTCATGTGGTGAGCATTCCGTACTAAAAAAATATTCACTGTCAAAGTGTGACAATCCCTTATATGATTTTCAATGAATATAACGAAATATGGCAAACAGGAATTAAGAACTGTTTAAATAGATCTTTTCTTTGGAGCAATTAAGAACTAATATATTGAACTGAAAATTATTTTAATACAGTTATGACATTTTTCACTGATCAGTATTTAAAATATATCATGTTAAACATGTCTAAAATATTGAATTAATAAATTTTACCATACTGTAACTTACTTAAAAAAATGGACGTTCATTATGGACAGTGCTGTTGGATCTGACATTTAAGTTGTTAATTTGGATGTTGTTGTTTGGATTTTACAACTTCGGACATTCGTCAAAGACAGTGGTTTCGAATGGACGCATTTTTTCGATTAGCAAGGTAAGCTATAGTGATAATATATTGATAGAATAGGAGGGCGTCATTTCCGGTCCCTGAACAAAATGTAAACACATTACCTGTGTACCAAGAAAACGTTGAAAATGGCATGAAAACAAAATAGTTATTAATTATATTGCAAATTAAATCGATAGAAAAGAATAAATTCTTTATTTGTATGCAGAAATTTTAAAACAACAATCTATCGTCAAACGCTAACAAACAATTATCTGCTTAGGTGCGTCATTACTGGTTCCACGGGGATACATACATGTTCAGCTATGTTTTGAAAGTGAAAGTAGAAGAAGCTTTTAGTTATGTTACACTCCAAATGAAATTAAATCTCTTAGAACTGGATATATACCAGTACATGTTCTCTGGTCATTCTCCAGGAATTTTCCTATAGGACAGCTACATTGGAAACTACCAGCTATATTAGTACAGGTGCTTTTTATAGAACACAAATTTGCAGTATCATCTGTACATTCGTCAATATCTAAAAATAGAATGAAATAAAATATGTTATCATGCACTTGTTCTATTTGAGCAAGTCATAATATTGCAATGGATAAATTTTGCTATATAAGTACTGTCACTGACAGAAATACAGCTTTTCTGGTACTGCTATCACATTTTATTTAATGTAATTAGAATTATATAAATTCCCATACAGTTAAACCAGCTTAAACTGATCTGCAATCAAAAAGTTGCCTTATATGAGAGGTGGCCTCTCTTGAAGGGGACAACTTAGTATGTTGGTATCTCAGTTCTGCAATCAAAAAGAGGCCTTATATGAGGGGTGGCCTCTCTTGAAGGGGACAACTTAGTATGTTGGTATCTCAGTTCTGCAATTAAAAAGTGGCCTTATATGAGGGGTGGCCTCTCTTGAAGGGGACAACTTTGTATGTTGGTATCTTAGTTCTGCAATTAAAAAGTGGCCTTATATGAGGGGTGGCCTCTCTTGAAGGGGACAACTTTGTGTGTTGGTATCTCAGTTCTGTAATCAAAAAGTGGCCTTATATGAGGGGTGGCCTCTCTTCAAGGGGACAACTTTGTATGTTGGTATCTCAGTTCTGTAATTAAAAAGTGGCCTTATATGAGGGGTGGCCTCTCTTGAAGGGGACAACTTAGTATGTTGGTATCTCAGTTCTGTAATTAAAAAGTGGCCTTATATGAGGGGTGACCTCTCTTGAAGGGGACAACTTTGTATGTTGGTATCTCAGTTCTGTAATTAAAAAGTGGCCTTATATGAGGGGTGACCTCTCTTGAAGAGGACAACATTGTATGTTGGTATCTCAGTTCTGCAATCAAAAAGTGGCCTTATATGAGGGGTGGCCTCTCTTGAGGGGGACAACTTTGTATGTTGGTATCTCAGTACACCTGAATTTTGGCCTGATAATAGGGGCACTACTGTATTAGCATTATAATTTATATACAAGCTATATGTTCCTTTTATTTGGTCTGTTAATAAATTACCTTTATAAGTCTGGTTGTCAGCAGTATCTAGTCCATAACCTGATTTACAATAAATTACCTTTACAAGTCTGGAGGTCAGTATCTAGTTCATAACCTGATTTACAATAAATTACCTTTACAAGTCTGGAGGTCAGTATCTAGTATATAACCTGATTTACAATAAATTACCTTTACAAGTCTGGAGGTCAGTATCTAGTCCATAACCTGATTTACAATAAATTACCTTTACAAGTCTGGAGGTCAGTATCTAGTTCATAACCTGATTTACAATAAATTACCTTTACAAGTCTGGAGGTCAGTATCTAGTTCATAACCTGATTCACAATAAATTACCTTTACAAGTCTGGAGGTCAGTATCTAGTACATAACCTGATTTACAATAAATTACCTTTACAAGTCTGGTTGTTAGCAGTATCTAGTATATAACCTGATTTACAATAACAGGACGTTATACTTCCTGATAGTTTACAAGCATAACTACAGGTTAAGTTACTGAGTGTTCCACACGGGTCTGATACTGAAAAACAACAAAAAATTATTAAATTCATGCAGCAACAAAAAATAGAACAAATTGAAACTTAAAAATTCAAAATAAGCAAAAATCCTCAAGGTTTAGTTTCAGTTGTATTGAAAACCACAAAATTCTTTTAAAAGTCATGATATATCATATATCCTTCTTAACAAGACTTTTAAACTATTTGGCTTTTCAATCATTTGACTATGAGCGACCTGATGAAGGTTATTCCTGAAATGCGTCATGCGTACCAAAACTAAATATCTACATTTTTATTACGTATGGTTTTTTTTTCTTTTAAATTACAATTTTTAAATCTTTGGATGACAAAAGGTGCTTTGCAATTTTTTTTTTAGCATTCTCTATATTCTCTTTATAACATATTTATTGATTAATTGATTGATTAGTGTTTAACACCAACTTATGTAATCCTCAATAAGATCAACTATAATCTAATCTTTAATCTAACATTATATTATTAAATAGTGGATAAATCTGGTTCAATCTAAAATAAGATATATCTAATAAGAAATAAGTACCTTGTTTACAAGTTTTACGATCCGTGTTGAGTTCAAATCCAAATCTACATTTACAATTGTATCGTCCTGCGAAGTTCACACATTCTTGTTCACAGTCGTTAGATCCTGTTGCACACTCATTAATATCTACGAAAAAAAAATAAACATTAATAAATAATAAGATGTTAACAAATAAGGGTTAGGGTTATGGTGTTTAACGCCACTTTCAACAATATTTCAGCTATATCGTGGCGGTCAGTTTTATTGAAGGAGGAAACCGACCTGTCACAAGTCACTGACAAACTTTATCACATAATATTAAATCAAGTATACCTCACCATGAGCTGGATTTGAACTCACAACTTTAGTGGCGATAGGCACTGATATTGCACAGGTAGTTGTAAATCCAACTACCATACGACCACGAACATGGCGGCCCCTTTTAACAAATAACAAGTAAAAATCTTACAAATATTTGAAATAAAATACTGTGAAATCACTTTTATTTGTGGTGTACCAATTTTCGTGGTTTTCGTGGGTAGGCTGATCCACGAAATTAAGAACCCAACAAACAATGAAACTTGGGAAGCAGCTTGACATCGATAGCCATATGCTGTCCTCAGGTGACCTCAACTTTCTGGACCAGTTGCACAGGGTACAATTGACAATTTTAATGACGAAATAAGTACAAGCATACCTTTTAATGGGTTATAATCCACATGAACATTTGTGAATGATTTGATTTTGAATGCATGTGTAAAAACATTTCTTTATTCTGAATTATAACACATTTTAATTAATATATTTGATCACTTTTCTTTAAACAATTCAATTAAGTATAAGTTAATTGTACATTTGCCTCAGGGTCAGGATTAATCTTGTAACACGACTACGTTTCAATCTGAGATAAAAGACCGAAAATTTTGAAATAATTTTACAAGTACAATCTGTAATTGGAATAAAAATAATGAGAAAATTGTATTGTTCTTTTTTAATTGTGAAAAACAAAAATCTACGAGTAATGGTCTTTAACCAACAGATTCTATCCTCTTAATTAGTACATGTAGTTAGTTAACTATGAACATCCACGAACCCTGTTATTGTACTGTCTATGTTTATGTTGTCATTCACCGACCCTGTTATTGTACTGTCCATGTTTATGTTGTCATTCACCGATCCTGCTATTGTACTGTCCATGTTTATGTTGTCATTCACCGATCCTGTTATTGTACTGTCCATGTTTATGTTGTCATTCACCGATCCTGTTATTGTACTGTCCATGTTTATGTTGTCATTCACCGACCCTGTTATTGTACTGTCTATGTTTATGTTGTCATTCACCGACCCTGTTATTGTACTGTCCATGTTTATGTTGTCATTCACCGACCCTGTTATTGTACTGTCCATGTTTATGTTGTCATTCACCGATCCTGTTATTGTACTGTCTATGTTTATGTTGTCATTCACAGACCCTGTTATTGTACTGTCCATGTTTATGTTGTCATTCACCGATCCTGTTATTGTACTGTCTATGTTTATGTTGTCATTCACCGACCCTGTTATTGTACTGTCCATGTTTATGTTGTCATTCACTGGCCCTGCTATTGTACTGTCCATGTTTATGTTGTCATTCACCGATCCTGTTATTGTACTGTCCATGTTTATGTTGTCATTCACCGATCCTGTTATTGTACTGTCCATGTTTATGTTGTCATTCACCGATCCTGTTATTGTACTGTCCATGTTTATGTTGTCATTCACCGATCCTGTTATTGTACTGTCCATGTTTATGTTGTCATTCACCGACCCTGTTATTGTACTGTCTATGTTTATGTTGTCATTCACCGACCCTGTTATTGTACTGTCCATGTTTATGTTGTCATTCACCGACCCTGTTATTGTACTGTCCATGTTTATGTTGTCATTCACCGATCCTGTTATTGTACTGTCTATGTTTATGTTGTCATTCACAGACCCTGTTATTGTACTGTCCATGTTTATGTTGTCATTCACCGACCCTGTTATTGTACTGTCCATGTTTATGTTGTCATTCACCGATCCTGTTATTGTACTGTCTATGTTTATGTTGTCATTCACCGACCCTGTTATTGTACTGTCCATGTTTATGTTGTCATTCACTGACCCTGTTATTGTACTGTCCATGTTTATGTTGTCATTCACCGATCCTGTTATTGTACTGTCTATGTTTATGTTGTCATTCACCGACCCTGTTATTGTACTGTCCATGTTTATGTTGTCATTCACCGACCCTGTTATTGTACTGTCCATGTTTATGTTGTCATTCACCGACCCTGTTATTGTACTGTCTATGTTTATGTTGTCATTCACCGACCCTGTTATTGTACTGTCCATGTTTATGTTGTCATTCACCGACCCTGTTATTGTACTGTCTATGTTTATGTTGTCATTCACCGATCCTGTTATTGTACTGTCCATGTTTATGTTGTCATTCACCAACCCTGTTATTGTACTGTCCATGTTTATGTTGTCATTCACCAATCCTGTTATTGTACTGTCCATGTTTATGTTGTCATTCACCGACCCTGTTATTGTACTGTCCATGTTTATGTTGTCATTCACCGACCCTGTTATTGTACTGTCCATGTTTATGTTGTCATTCATTTTTTGTGTAAGTGTGAAATCACATTATGACGTTTAATACAGATAAAAACAATAGCGTCAGTTTTGAAGGTCTTAGCATACATTATCACTAATATCACAACTCGTCCTATCGGATTTGCTAGCGATAATGTTTGTCTCGATCTTCCAAACTGACATTATTCCCTATATCTGTTTTTTAAGCTTTATTCGTTGCTGCCCATATTTGAAGATTCAATAGTCATCTTTTTACCTTCACACTCGTAAGCATTCTTCTGTTGATATCCACTTTTACATTTACATGTATATCCACCTCCGGTGTTCTGACACGTGGATGTCGTTGTGGTACAATTGTTCAGTGACTGTACTTTACACTCGTCTATATCTATAAATAGAATCACATGTACAATGAAACATGCCTAAAATAAACATTCCTGGAACTAAAATTGGCGAAATAAAAAATCTCAAAATATACAGGTGTTACAAAATCAAACAGGAAC
Source organism: Bathymodiolus brooksi (assembly GCA_963680875.1). Classification (NCBI taxonomy): domain Eukaryota; kingdom Metazoa; phylum Mollusca; class Bivalvia; order Mytilida; family Modiolidae; genus Bathymodiolus; species Bathymodiolus brooksi. The sequence goes on from OY804584.1 coordinate 99,623,787, forward strand.
TGCCTACCCTTCCAGAGCACCTGAGTTCACCCCAGTTTTTAGTGGGGTTCGTGTTACTCGATCTCTAGCTTTATGCATAATGTTTTGTAGATCGTTATGTGTCCCTTTGTCCTTTTTCTTTTGGCCATTGTGTTGTCTGTTCTTAGATTTGCAGATTCTGATTATCCCTTTGGTATCTTCTAATTCTTCTTAAATTTGAAAAAAATATATCAGACCTTTATTTTTCTTGCGCTAGCGTCCATCTCAGATTTCTGATCGACAAAAAAAATTCTTAAGAGGGTAATTTAAGAAACTATCCTACCAAGTAAGTGTTCCAAGTGGCATGCCAGAAAAAGATTGAAGTGTAAAAGGTAACAGAGGTAGACAACGACAACAAATGATGACAATACCTGAAAATATGCACCTGTAATCCAGGTGAGGTAAATAATAATTTCTTACCTGTACAAGGAACACTGTTATCAGTAGACACTTTCTTGTACCCAGATCTACAGTTACACTCATAGCCACCATATGTGTTGACGCACGTCTTATCAGAGCCACAAATATTAGGTGTAACAACACACTCGTTAACATCCACGTCACAGTTATCTCCCTCCCAGGAACTACTACAAACACATCCACGACTAGAATCACAGCTAATAGCACCAGGTCCACAGGTACACAGCTGTTCACAGTTATTTCCATAATATGGAGGTGAACATTCTGAAATTCAAAGCAAATATTATATGATAATAAACTAGCGTTTTTAAAAATTACACCTCCAAAACAGATTTTAACTTCATTACATATTTCTAGAAATGTTTTTAGAATTAGGATTATGGCATTGAAAGCTAACTTTCAACAATATTTCAGTTATATCGTGGCGGTCAGGTTTAGATGAGGAAACCGGAGTACACGGAGAGAAAACCAAAACCTGCCGCAAGTCACTGACAAACTTTATCACATAATGCTGTATCGAATAAACCTCGCCATGAGTGAGATTCAAACTCACAATGTTAGTGGTGATAGGCAATGATTGCACAGGTAGTTGTAAATCCAACTATCATGTCATCATGACCACGACGGCATCAGAAATGTTTTTTTTAAAGAAAGACAATCTTTGAAAGCTTGAGATCCTGAGCTATTTTGATTCTACCATGCATCATTAGAAACAGTTTTTCTTTAAGTAATTATCATGAAAGAATCTTGATCTTAATTCTTTATCAACTATGGAAAATGTTGATGTTCTGACAAGGGAGATAATTACACACCCAATACTTAATCACAATCAAAGAAAAAATACCCCCTGTTGATGCCATTAGCTTCACATTAGAATACAGCAAATTATTATACCAAGTCTCCTACAAGCTTTATCTAAACTCTTTTCGTTTTCTTCCCAAGCGTTTTGCTGACGTTGATCGGTAATTCTATTTTTCAGATTCATAAACAAAAAGATTTGTTTACACAACGACCACAGACCGTAGTTTCAATACCGTAAATCGTAATCTGTATTTCATGGTAAAAAATCATAGAAAATACGGAGAAACAGTAAACAGCTCTGCGTCCCTGACCCTAAACCCCATGTTTAACATACCTGTACAAGTTTTTTTGTCAGTGTTCAGTTTAAATCCATTGAAACAGGAACAGGAGTAACTACCATCCGTATCATTACAGGAATGTGTACAGACATTACTGTCACATTCATTAACATCTGAAAAAGAAACAACATAATGCTAAATTACATGTTCTAAATTACTTTACGAAATCATAATGCTGAATCACATGTTCTAAATTACTTTACACAATCATAATGCTGAATGTATGCTCTAAATTACTTTACGAAATCATAATGCTGAATCACATGTTCTAAATTACTTTACACAATGATAATGCTGAATGTATGCTCTAAATTACTTTACAAAATTATAATGCTGAATGTATGCTCTAAATTACTTTACAAAATCATAATGCTGAATGTATGCTCTAAATTACTTTACAAAATCATAATGCTGAATGTATGATCTGAATTACTTTACAAAATTATAATGCTGAATGTATGCTCTAAATTACTTTACAAAATTATAATACTGAATGTATGCTCTAAATTACTTTACAAAATTGCTACAATTTGTAGAAATTAATAGTAATTAGGGCTGTTACAAACCTGCTGAAACACGACTTACAATTTTTAAAGTAGGAAGATATATATGTAAATAGGGGTTGGGTTATGGTTTTACTGTTTAATGCCACTTTATACAATATTTCAGTTATATCATGGCTGTCAGTTTTATTGGTGGAGGAAACCGGAGTGACCGAAGAAAACCACCGACCTGTTACAAGTCGCTGACAAACTTTATCACATAATGTTGTATCGAGTACACCTCGTCATGAGTGGGGTTTTAACTCACAACTTTAGTGGTGATAGGGATGATTGCACAGGTAGTTGTGAATTCAACTACCATACAATCACGACCACAACAGCCCAAATTATTTCTTTCATTTCAAATATATATTCTATTTAAACACTTACTTGTACAGGTACTGTTATCTCCCTCTAGTTTATAACCTTCCTCACAAATACAGCCCCATTCTCCATCTGGTCTGGTAGTATTGTCACAAGCATAACTGCAGCTTAAATTATGGAGCTTACAAATGTCTGTTATTGCTAAAACAAAATAACACCATATACTTAAGTTAGTTTAAACATTATTTATTCATTTAAATAAACAAACTATAATATCACAAATAAATTTAAAAAAAACAAACAAACAAAAAACAACATATTGTAGGATTCGGAAACAAGATAATTATGAATTATACTAATCTGTCTCTGAAATTAGTTGATAATTGTACATATGATTTACTGACAGACTCATGATACATTGGACACGGTATTTGTAAGATAACTCCACTCATATTGGACTTTTTTGTTGATAACCGAACATCTGGGAAATCAAATTATATACACCAAATAACAATACAATAAAAATGGCTATATCCAGCGTTTATCGACACAGAATATAATGTAAGAAAATGAATTATTTATTGAAATGGCCATATTTACTTACTTTGGTTACATGTTTTTCCGTCAGGTAGAAGTTCATAACCAAACACACATCCACAAGTGAATCCACCATCGTTATTATCACAAGTCTGTTGACATCCACTAATCCGCTCCGTACATTCATCAATATCTGAAAATTACAATAAAAAATGTTGAAATTCGTAAATAATTCAAAATGGAAATTCTAGCAATGGATGATCGGTAAGAAATGATAACAGTATAACACAGACTAAAATGATGACATCCTTGAAAACAATAGAAAATACATTTATTGTTTCTTTTCTTTTCAATAAAATTTGGCAGTAGTTTTGGACCTTTTGACATAGAGATATAAACAGGTGAAAGAGAGCAGTAAGTCAGGCTCAGATTCACTTTCTCTTTGTGAAACAGGTGAGAGCAGTAAGCCAGGCTCAGATTCACTTTCTCTTTGTGAAACAGATGAGAGCAGTAAGTCAGGCTCAGATTCACTTTCTCTTTGTGAAACAGATGAGAGCAGTAAGTCAGGCTCAGATTCACTTTCTCTTTGTGAAACAGGTGAGAGCAGTAAGCCAGGCTCAGATTCACTTTCTCTTTGTGAAACAGGTGAGAGCAGTAAGCCAGGCTCAGATTCACTTTCTCTTTGTGAAACAGGTGAGAGCAGTAAGCCAGGCTCAGATTCACTTTCTCTTTGTGAAACAGGTGAGAGCAGTAAGCCAGGCTCAGATTCACTTTCTCTTTGTGAAACAGGTGAGAGCAGTAAGCCAGGTTCAGATTCACTTTCTCTTTGTGAAACAGGTGAGAGCAGTAAGCCAGACTCAGATTCACTTTCTCTTTGTGAAACAGGTGAGAGCAGTAAGCCAGACTCAGATTCACTTTCTCTTTGTGAAACAGGTGAGAGCAGTAAGCCAGACTCAGATTCACGTTCTCTTTGTGAAACAGGTGAGAGCAGTAAGCCAGACTCAGATTCACTTTCTCTTTGTGAAACAGGTGAGAGCAGTAAGCCAGACTCAGATTCACTTTCTCTTTGTGAAACAGGTGAGAGCAGTAAGCCAGACTCAGATTCACTTTCTCTTTGTGAAACAGGTGAGAGCAGTAAGCCAGACTCAGATTCACTTTCTCTTTGTGAAACAGGTGAGAGCAGTAAGCCAGACTCAGATTCACTTTCTCTTTGTGAAACAGGTGAGAGCAGTAAGCCAGACTCAGATTCACTTTCTCTTTGTGAAACAGGTGAGAGCAGTAAGCCAGACTCAGATTCACGTTCTCTTTGTGAAACAGGTGAGAGCAGTAAGCCAGGCTCAGATTCACTTTCTCTTTGTGAAACAGGTGAGAGCAGTAAACCAGACTCAGATTCACTTTCTCTTTGTGAAACAGGTGAGAGCAGTAAGCCAGACTCAGATTCACTTTCTCTTTGTGAAACAGGTGAGAGCAGTAAGCCAGGCTCAGATTCACTTTCTCTTTGTGAAACAGGTGAGAGCAGTAAGCCAGACTCAGATTCACTTTCTCTTTGTGAAACAGGTGAGAGCAGTAAGCCAGGCTCAGATTCACTTTCTCTTTGTGAAACAGGTGAGAGCAGTAAGCCAGACTCAGATTCACTTTCTCTTTGTGAAACAGGTGAGAGCAGTAAGCCAGGCTCAGATTCACTTTCTCTTTGTGAAACAGGTGAGAGCAGTAAGCCAGGCTCAGATTCACTTTCTCTTTGTGAACCAGGTGAGAGCAGTAAGCCAGGCTCAGATTCACTTTCTCTTTGTGAAACAGGTGAGAGCAGTAAGCCAGGCTCAGATTCACTTTCTCTTTGTGAAACAGGTGAGAGCAGTAAGCCAGACTCAGATTCACTTTCTCTTTGTGAAACAGGTGAGAGCAGTAAGCCAGGCTCAGATTCACTTTCTCTCTGTGAAACAGACGAGAACATATTACCAGAATCTTGTTTTTTTTTACCTGTCACTAAAGTCGTACAAATAAGTTTTGTATTTTCTGACAATATATATGTATTACATAGGTGTCATGTCTGAGGGGACATATCGCTCAAAACAATTTAATTTGACAATTGGTCATTGACTTGCAGCAGATCTTTGGTATTTGACAGGTACTCAAGTTTCCTCCATCAATAAAATTATACACCCCAAAAATGCAGAGTTTCGGCCTCATAAAAAACTGTGAGTCTACAGAGGAAAAGAACTGCGTACCTTGACAAAGAGATCCAACTTTAATAAACCCACTAAGACAAGTACATGTGTAGCTCCCATCATTGTTTGTACAATTACTATTGGCTGGACAGTCGTAGGTCGAACTAGATGAACATTCGTCAATATCTAAAAATAGAAACAAAAATAATGCAATATACTGAAACAAACCTGATAAACATTCGCCAATATCTAAAAACAGAAGGAAAAATTGCTGCAATAGAATTGATGATTGTAATGTAACCATGGTAACATCTATATCTCCACAACATTATCAAAACGATATCAAGCAATATTATTCTATTATTGTCTACTCCTGAGGGAACTGTTCTCCTATAGTGTTGTCTGGTGAGGTATAGTGCCTGAGCCAATGGCGAGGGCACTATATACCTCACCAAACAACACTATAGGAAAACTGTTCTCGAGGGAGAAGACAATAATATATTTATAACATCCCATTCCAGACATAAAAGAAAAACACACTCAAATTCAATATTATAATAATAATAAAATTTACAATGTAACATTATATTTGCATTGCCAGCGTGAGTCTATTTTAAGGGAGTTAAATCTTGACAAAAATATATAAAAATTATGCAGGAAAATATATGCCACAGGTATAGTCCCCATGGGAAATCGTTTGAAACTGATATAGTTCCCGTCGCTAGGTATAGTCACCCGTTGTCAAGTGTACTGTTCAAAAATAGTTCACACTGATTATCCAATCAAAATACAGCATTTTCATATGCTAGGTACTAAATATCTGTATTGTACATGTGCCCATTGATAAAGAATAACAATATTTTCAGCATTTTTTAAATTTTGCTATATAATAATAAATTGGATATTGATGATTATTATAAGGTTGTCCTGTTTTTGCTATTTTCCTATTGTGAAGTTTCTCTGACATTACATTGGCTCATGAGAGGTTAACTTCTTCTATGCAAAGAATTCAAAATTCATTTCTTTTATGTTGATGGGCCAAATTGCTTTTTTGTAGTTAAAAGTCTTACCTTCACATTTCTCATCTGCCGTGATTTTGTACCCCGCAGGGCAATTGGAGCAGTTGTATGTCCTACCAAACTGTACTTCCTCTGCTGGATTCAGATCAATACAGTCACGTCCCAAAGCACATGGACTGTCTGCACAAGCATTTGTATCAGTTTCACAGTCATCACCTAAAAATAGAAATAAAAAAAAAACATCTCTGTCCATGTATATTACACACTTTTTATCCTGAAAGATGAATTTATAAAGGGGTATGGGTATATAATGCACCTGAACTTGATCAGTGACATTTTTTTCCTGAAAAATTTGGTCATAGGATTATCAAACCCAAGAGCAAAAAAAAATAATAATAAATAAATAATTAGAATTTTTCTATAACTATAAAAAAAAATTCTGATACTGTAATGTATTCTTTTTAAATATTGTATTATTAACAAAAATGAAATAAAAGTTGGTTTTTTCTGTTTTTTGCTGAATGTAACAAAAATTGCTGATTTGAAAATGGAAAGTCAATGTGACTACCATGTAAAAGAAAATAACAGAGTTATACAGTACTACCTCTCATCAGAGGTCACCTGTTGTAGAAAGCCAATTTAAAAGTGCATTTAATAGACATTTATTTAACCATACTTTTTTTCGGGACTATAAGTGTATGTGGACTATAGAGCTATTCAAAATACATTTTGGACTACTATGTGGTTTATTGGTTTAATTGCATTTTTCTGGACTACAGATTCATGTGGACGATGGGTCTAACTGAAATATGTTCTGGACTACAGGTCCATGTGAACTAAAGGTCTAATTGGCCCATTTTCTGGACTAAACCTCTATGTGGACTATGGGGTTAACTGAAATATTTTTTCAAATGCATATAATGGTAAATTTACATTTTGAATTTAGAAGTAAAAATATCTCAACCTACAGTGCGTAAAATACGGTTCAAAGTCTATCCCACACATGTGGCCATTTTTATTTTTGAGGTTTATTTTTTTATGGAAGGGTGTGATCTTATACAAGTTAAAAATTACTAAAATAGCCATACATACCTGAGTATCCAGTACTACAGTTACAGTAGGAAAGTTTGAAGTAGTTGTTGGTCTGATTTCTTGTGTTGTTATAATCACATGACCCCTGATTGTTACAACCACTACACAATACAATCTCTATCTCAATAGCCTCTGCTCTCAAACCATCATTGTCTTGTGCCGTAACCCTGGAATATACAATAGAAAAAACCTAAAGGTACCCCATACATAACATTATAATAGGCTTCTACAATAACCCTGGAATATACAATAGAAAAAACCTAAAGGTACCCCGTACATAACATTATAATAGGCTTCTACAGTAACCCTGAAATATACAATAGAAAAAACCTAAAGGTACCCCATACATAACATTATAATAGACTTCTACAGTAAACCTGGAATATACAATAGAAAAAACCTAAAGGTACCCCATACATAACATTATAATAGGCTTCTACAGTAAACCTGGAATATACAATAGAAAAAACCTAAAGGTACCCCATACATAACATTATAATAGGCTTCTACAGTAAACCTGAAATATACAATAGAAAAAACCTAAAGGTACCCCATACATAACATTATAATAGGCTTCTACAGTAAACCTGGAATATACAATAGAAAAAACCTAAAGGTACCCCATACATAACATTATAATAGGCTTCTACAGTAAACCTGGAATATACAATAGAAAAAACCTAAAGGTACCCCATACATAACATTATAATAGGCTTCTACAGTAAACCTGAAATATACAATAGAAAAAACCTAAAGGTACCCCATACATAACATTATAATAGGCTTCTACAGTAAACCTGGAATATACAATAGAAAAAACCTAAAGGTACCCCATACATAACATTATAATAGGCTTCTACAGTAAACCTGGAATATACAATAGAAAAAACCTAAAGGTACCCCATACATAACATTATAATAGGCTTCTACAGTAAACCTGGAATATACAATAGAAAAAACCTAAAGGTACCCCATACATAACATTATAATAGGCTTCTACAGTAAACCTGGAATATACAATAGAAAAAACCTAAAGGTACCCCATACATAACATTATAATAGGCTTCTACAGTAACCCTGAAATATACAATAGAAAAAACCTAAAGGTACCCCATACATAACATTATAATAGGCTTCTACAGTAACCCTGAAATATACAATAGAAAAAACCTAAAGGTACCCCATACATAACATTATAATAGGCTTCTACAGTAACCCTGAAATATACAATAGAAAAAACCTAAAGGTACCCCATACATAACATTATAATAGGCTTCTACAGTAATCCTGGAATATACAATAGAAAAAACCTAAAGGTACCCCATACATAACATTATAATAGGCTTCTACAGTAAACCTGAAATATACAATAGAAAAAACCTAAAGGTACCCCATACATAACATTATAATAGGCTTCTACAGTAACCTTGAAATATACAATAGAAAAAACCTAAAGGTACCCCATACATAACATTATAATAGGCTTCTACAGTAACCCTGGAATATACAATAGAAAAAACCTAAAAGTACCCCATACATAACATTATAATAGGCTTCTACAGTAAACCTGAAATATACAATAGAAAAAACCTAAAGGTACCTCATACATAACATTATAATAGGCTTCTACAGTAAACCTGAAATATACAATAGAAAAAACCTAAAGGTACCCCATACATAACATTATAATAGGCTTCTACAGTAAACCTGAAATATACAATAGAAAAAACCTAAAGGTACCCCATACATAACATTATAATAGGCTTCTACAGTAAACCTGAAATATACAATAGAAAAAACCTAAAGGTACCCCATAAATAACATTATAATAGGCTTCTACAGTAAACCTGAAATATATGTAAATGAGCAGCTTTGCAGGAAAAGATTAAAATATCATCAAGTTAACTATTACTGATTAACAGATGACGGACGACAAATGATACAAAAAGCTCTATTGGGCTTTGGTCATGGTGAATAAAAAAAATGATAGAGTAAGAACTACAGTTAAACATATATTAAGAGGTCATGACCTTTAGGACAGAGAGAAAGTGGCCTTATAAGACAGGTGACCTCTTTAAAGAAGTTCAATTCACATGAAATTTTCTATGACAGGACAAGAAAAAGGTGACCTTTTTATACATGTGACAGTTTATTACAGGTGACCACATGGGCAGGTTTTACTATATATTAGGGAGTGGATGTGGTCGAGTGGTCTAGGGCGCTGGACGTAAGGCTAAGTGAATGGTGCTGCAGTGTATCAATGGTGTGGGTTCAAATCCTGTCGAGGGAAGAACACAAATTTGACAGCTCTAAAATCTAATTCTAACACTGTTTGGTTTAATTTTCAGACGTGTATATATATATATATATATCCATTTGAAGAATGCTTTAGCAACAAAACTAACAAACTACCTTATTCTTTCAGTACTGACATTTGCAGGCGTCCATGTTAAATTCAAATTTCCCGTAGAATTGTCAGCAGCGAATCCAGAAACTGGCTGATTTATGATGTCATAAAAATAGTCTTTATCATCCTGTCCAGTAAACACCATTTCTATTGGAGTGCCGACTTGTGCATTTATTCTGTTATTTCCGCTAACAATTCTAATAGTTGGAGCTTCATTCTCTACAATAAAAAGGTATGTATACATAGATATCATTAGAATACAATACTGGGCAGTGCCATATTAATGCCATGGCGCCCTGGGCAATTGCCTTGGGGCCCCACTAGCATAGCAGCCCCATGCTAATCTGTGTATGTTGTGTACAGCATGTTTTTTAATGTTTAAACACTGATTTTGTTGGAACAATATTGGTACAATACAATAAATATATTCTTAATTTTATCAACATTTACAGTTGTATTCCTGAGTGGTTGTGTAGGTAGGGTCCCCACTGCACTGCTTTTACCATTCAATCATTCAGAAGGATTAAATATATTGACCAATTGAAAAACAGCTCTCACTATGTGCTAGGTTTTAATAATAGTAAGCTCATCACCGATTGGTCGGTTGAATATATGTATGAACCCTGACCTGATCTCATACAGAATATCATTAAATGTTAGTGTATCAACAAAATTTTATAAAAGCAACAATCCTTTAATTTTAATTTGATTGGGTGACCTTTGACATGGGTTAACGTATAGCTAAAACTTTGATGTCTCCATTTTGGATAAATTCTTTTCACAACAAATGTGCTATGAAAATTTGAATGATTGGCAATTCCAAACTAATGAAATGAAAAACAATAAAAATGCAACACTGTCGGAACAGTTCCAACATGTTCTCAGTGTATGCACGACTTATTACCGGGTTTGTAACTAGATTAATACGATGGGTGCCACTAGTGGAGCAGAAACTGTTCACTCTTCCGGAGCACCTGAGTTCACCCCCGGTTTTTAGTGGGATTCGTGTTACTCGATCTTTAGTTTTATATGTATGTTTTGTAGATCATTGTTTGTCTTTTTGTACTTTTTCTTTTGGCCATTGTGTTGTCTGTTCTTCTTCGATATACGGATTCTGATTACCCCTTTGATATCTTCAAACTCTTCTTCATGTAAAATGCTTGCCTTATATTTTACATGTGAAAACTACTGTGGTTACATTTATTTTCTTGAGTATCAATTTTAATGGCTTAACATATATAGAGATGCCTTCTGACAAATAAATTAGTGGTTTTGGTACTCATAATCATATGCCAGTGAAACCTGTGAGAACTGAACCTCATTGGGACCAATGTTTGTATTCAGAATATAATAAACAGGTATTTATACATGTTATCTTAACAAAGATTTCTTACAATGTAAAGTTAAGTTTATACAGGATTCTGGTTTATTCAGGGTTCAGTTTATACAGGATTTTGTTTTATTCAAAGTTTAGTTTATACAGGATTTATAGTATAACTAACTGTGATGTCCAATTACCAAATATATGTCACGAATGACCACACAACTGATAATTCATGAATGCGCGAAGCGCATGAGTGAATTATCAGTGTTGGGCGGTCATGAGTGAAATTATCGTTTTTATTTAACTCGGAAATCATGGTATTTCATCGATATCTATATAATAATCCAGTTTATTCAGGGTTCAGTTTATACAGGATTCTAGTTTATTCAGGGTTTTTGTTCCTGTATTTAAATACTGTTATAGTGACAGCCGGAGCCTTTCAACCGTAATGAGAGCGGGAGGTTTGGCGCTTTAAAATCTGATTCAACCCACCATTTCTTTAGAAATGCCTGTACCAAGTGAGGGTCATTACAGTTTTCAGTTTTCCGGTTGTTGACTGATTTTGTCTGTTTACATAATTATGAGTTTTGACTTTCCCTTTGTAAGATTGCTCAGAGTTTGGTAATTTTGTTATTACCCTTATTTATATGGGATTCCAGTTTATTTAGGGTTCAGTTTATACGGGATTCCAGTTTATTCAGGATTCAGTTTATACAGGATTCCAGTTTATTCAGGATTCAGTTTATACAGGATTCTGGTTTATTAATTAGGGTTCAGTTTATACAGGATTCCAGTTTATTGAGGGTTCAGTTTATACAGGATTCCAGTTTATTCAGGGTTCAGTTTATACAGGATTCCAGTTTATTCAGGGTTCAGTTCATACAGGATTCCAGTTTATTCAGGGTTCCAGTTTATTCAGGGTTAAGTTTATATAGGATTCTAGTTTATTCAGGGTTCAGTTTATACAGGATTTCAGTTTATTTAGGGTTCAATTTATACAGGATTCCAGTTTATTCAGGGTTCAGTTTATATAGGGTTTACTGTATGTACATAATCAATACATTTCTATGCATAGTCATGAAACATCATATGTGATATGACTAAACAAAACTTGCAAGAGCCTAATACATAACAAATCTCCTTACCTAGTTGTGAAGTTTCTGATTCAGCCTCTGTATTAGTTGACTGTGTATCTGCTGCAAATGAAGTATCCCCTGTTGCTAGGTAATCAAAAATACAAGCTTTGTATTGGTCACTGCTACCACCACAAACTGCATAGGATTTGTTTATAAATGTCTGGTTAAACTCGTCAATAAATATTGGTACAAAGTCTTGATGGCTGTAATCTGACCACTGTTTCCCATCAGTGTACTCAAAGAGTGAAGTTGCTACAGTTGTTTCCCCTGAAATAAAATTGAATTGGAGAAGACTTCATAAGTTTTTATAACTTGTGAGTGAGTGATTGTTGTTTAATGCCAATTCAACAATTTTTCAGCTATATCATAAAACTTGTGTCTAATCCATTTTGTCTATTTTATTGGCAAATAAAATATGCTTAAACTAATAAAATTGATTGGTTGGTTTGGTTTTATGGTGTTTAACGCTACTTTCAACAATATTTCAGTTATATTGTGGTACACAGGGTCAGTTTTATTGGTGAAGGAAACCGGAGTAGCCGAAAAAAATCTACTGACCTGTCGCAAACAACTGACAAACTTTATAACACAATGTTGTATCATGTACATCTCCCCATGAACGGCATTCGAACTCACAACATCCGTGGTGATAGGCAATGATTGCACAGGTAGTTGTAAATTAATAAAATTGAAGATGTGTTCATTGATTGAATTGTTGTTCTATGTATTTTCAGCATTAAGGATAAATTACATCAAGATCTACAAACCTTTCATTTTCCTCATTCCTTTTTTTTTCTCCCCCCCCCCTTCTCATATTTAACATTTGTGAACAGTTTTTACTTACATTTCTGGCCAAAATTGTTATATATCTTTCTCTCTGTATCAGTATCACCACTATCTAGGATGGTTCCGTTTGGCAAAATATACTCATTAGTTTTATTACCATCAAAATTTCCCATCAAGCCAGTTACCTCCCCTTTGAATTCTTCAGGGACAGTTGCAGAAAGAGTAAGTTGACGAGTTTTAACTTGTATATTTAGTTGAATTCCTGAAAAGATAAATCATTGCAGTCATTCAAAATTTCAGCAATACTTATAGGGTAAGGGTTTGGTTTATGGTGTTTAAAGCCACTTTCAACATTATTTCAGTTATATTGTGGACGAAACTGGAGTATCCGGAGAAAACCAATGCAAGTCACTGACAAACTTTATGGCATAATGTTGTATCGAATAAACTTCCCCATGAGTGGGATTAGAACTCACAACTTTAGTAGTGATAGGCACTGATTGCAAAGGTAATTGTAAATCCAACTGGCATATGATCATGACAACAACAGCCCTGCAATCCTTACATAAAATAAATGTCATGCATACTAAATTAAATTAAATTAAAATTATTACTATCACTGGGTTGATACCTCTACTGGTGGACTATTAGTCCCTGGGGGTATCATCCACCCAGTAGTCAGTGTTTCAGCATTGCTATGGTTTATAAGATATGTTAATTATTGAAATTTACAGTTCCTAAATAATGTAATAATTATTCAAACTAAGGTCCATTTCCTCAGACATAAGTAACCATGGAAACTAAGGTCCATTCCCTCAGATATATGTAACCATGGAAACTAAGGTCCATTTCCTCAGACATATGTAACCATGGAAACTAAGGTCCATTTCCTCAGACATATGTAACCATGGAAACTAAGGTCCATTTCCTCAGACATATGTAACCATGAAAACTAAGGTCCATTTCCTCAGACATATGTAACCATGGAAACTAAGGTCCATTTCCTCAGACATATGTAACCATGGAAACTAAGGTCCATTTCCTCAGACATATGTAACCATGGAAACTAAGGTCCATTTTCTCAGACATATGTAACCATGGAAACTAAGGTCCATTCCCTCAGACATATGTAACCATGGAAACTAAGGTCCATTCCCTCAGACATATGTAACCATGGAAACTAAAGTCCATTTCCTCAGACATATGTAACCATGGACGATTTTGTCAATTCTGTTTAGGCCCTTTGGTCTTCTTACTCCAATAAACTTTTTCAAATGATTTTTTATTTGGCACAGGAAACCCAAGTACCATGAGAATATCAACGACTGTCTTAACCATGAGAATATCAACGACTGTCTTAACCATGAGAATATCAACGACTGTCTTAACCATGGGAATATCAACTACTGTCTTAACCATGAGAATATCAATGACTGTCTTAAGCAACAGACAAATTTTATCCACTTAATTTACATCGATTACACGTCATTAAAGGTGGGAATCAAATTCACAACTTTAGCAGAGATAAGCACTGATTGCAGTGGTAAATATAAATTTACCTACCAGTTTAACTCTGCCACATTTTATTGTCCCTGTCCCAAGCCAGGACCTGGATTTACAATGCCATATGTCGAGGCCTCTTTGTTGTTCAGTGGATTGATATAAGAGGTGGTTGTTCATTTTGTTAATATTTATTCAGAATTCTGCATTATTAAGCATTCAGTGTCCAGTTTTATTAATTAAGGAATATGCTCAATTTTTTAACAGGTTATACGACATAACCTGTTTTGAGGTAGTTTACCTTAATAAACCATGAAGCGGTTTATGAAAAGCGTAAACTGTACTAAACCAGGTTATACAAGTATAACCTGTTCAAAAATTGAACATATTCCTTATAATATAATTTTTACAATAAAATGTAATATTTCCTCGATTTTAATTACGAATATTTCATTGGGCTATTTGAATTTGTCGTTGGTGAATGAATATGTTGGCAACATCACAATACCAACAAAGGTTATCAAGTATAACCAATATTTCTACAGGCAGATCAGCCAATCAGATTGCAGTATTCACATCAAATTAATTTAATAAGTAATAATCTCACCTGAGTTAGAGAATTGAGCAGATAATGTCATGTTATCTTTACGTCTCAGAACTAATCCACTCAAGTAAACAACAAAATTATCACTAGCATAGAAATCAGTTGTGTAATCGTTTTCATTACCAAATATCACCATGGCTACAAATGAAAATATAATGCATAAAAACAATACAATTAGAAGACATGGATGTTTCATACTGTAGATTAAATACAATTACAAGATACAGTTAGGTTTATTGTATGGATGACACCTCTAGATAACTTATTACAAGATACATTTAGGTTTATTGTATGGATGACACCTCTAGATAGCTTATTACAAGATACATTTAGGTTTATTGTATGGATGACACCTCTAGATAGCTTATTACAAGATACAGTTATGTTTATTGTATGGATGACACCTCTAGATGGCTTATTACAAGATACAGTTATGTTTATTGTATGGATGACACCTCTAGATAGCTTATTACAAGATACAGTTATGTTTATTGTATGGATGACACCTCTAGATAGCATATTACAAGATACAGTTATGTTTATTGTATGGATGACACCTCTAGATAGCTTATTACAAGATACAGTTAGGTTTATTGTATGGATGACACCTCTAGATAGCTTATTACAAGATACAGTTAGGTTTATTGTATGGATGACACCTCTAGATAGCTTATTACAAGATACAGTTAGGTTTATTGTATGGATGACACCTCTAGATAGCTTATTACAAGATACAGTTAGGTTTATTGTATGGATGACACCTCTAGATAGCTTATTACAAGATACAGTTAGGTTTATTGTATGGATGACACCTCTAGATAGCTTATTACAAGATACAGTTAGGTCTATTGTATGGATGACACCTCTAGATAGCTTATTACAAGATACAGTTAGGTTTATTGTATGGATGACACCTCTAGATAGCTTATTACAAGATACAGTTAGGTTTATTGTATGGATGACACCTCTAGATAGCTTATTACAAGATACATTTAGGTTTATTGTATGGATGACACCTCTAGATAGCTTATTACAAGATACATTTAGGTTTATTGTATGGATGACACCTCTAGATAGCTTATTACAAGATACATTTATGTTTATTGTATGGATGACACCTCTAGATAGCTTATTACAAGATACAGTTAGGTTTATTGTATGGATGACACCTCTAGATAGCTTATTACAAGATACATTTAGGTTTATTGTATGGATGACACCTCTAGATAGCTTATTACAAGATACATTTAGGTTTATTGTATGGATGACACCTCTAGATAGCTTATTACAAGATACATTTAGGTTTATTGTATGGATGACACCTCTAGATAGCTTATTACAAGATACAGTTATGTTTATTGTATGGATGACACCTCTAGATAGCTTATTACAAGATACAGTTAGGTTTATTGTATGGATGACACCTCTAGATAGCTTATTACAAGATACAGTTAGGTTTATTGTATGGATGACACCTCTAGATAGCTTATTACAAGATACATTTAGGTTTATTGTATGGATGACACCTCTAGATAGCTTATTACAAGATACAGTTATGTTTATTGTATGGATGACACCTCTAGATAGCTTATTACAATATACAGTTAGGTTTATTGTATGGATGACACCTCTAGATAGCTTATTACAAGATACAGTTAGGTTTATTGTATGGATGACACCTCTAGATAGCTTATTACAAGATACATTTAGGTTTATTGTATGGATGACACCTCTAGATAGCTTATTACAAGATACAGTTATGTTTATTGTATGGATGACACCTCTAGATAGCTTATTACAAGATACAGTTAGGTTTATTGTATGGATGACACCTCTAGATAGCTTATTACAAGATACAGTTATGTTTATTGTATGGATGACACCTCTAGATAGCTTATTACAAGATACAGTTAGGTTTATTGTATGGATGACACCTCTAGATAGCTTATTACAAGATACATTTAGGTTTATTGTATGGATGACACCTCTAGATAGCTTATTACAAGATACAGTTAGGTTTATTGTATGGATGACACCTCTAGATAGCTTATTACAAGATACATTTAGGTTTATTGTATGGATGACACCTCTAGATAGCTTATTACAAGATACAGTTAGGTTTATTGTATGGATGACACCTCTAGATAGCTTATTACAAGATACATTTAGGTTTATTGTATGGATGACACCTCTAGATGGCTTATTACAAGATACATTTAGGTTTATTGTATGGATGACACCTCTAGATAGCTTATTACAAGATACATTTAGGTTTATTGTATGGATGACACCTCTAGATAGCTTATTACAAGATACAGTTAGGTTTATTGTATGGATGACACTTCTAGATAGCTTATTACAAGATACAGTTAGGTTTATTGTATGGATGACACCTCTAGATAGCTTATTACAAGATACATTTAGGTTTATTGTATGGATGACACCTCTAGATAGCTTATTACAAGATACAGTTAGGTTTATTGTATGGATGACACCTCTAGATAGCTTATTACAAGATACAGTTAGGTTTATTGTATGGATGACACCTCTAGATAGCTTATTACAAGATACAGTTAGGTTTATTGTATGGATGACACCTCTAGATAGCTTATTACAAGATACAGTTAGGTTTATTGTATGGATGACACCTCTAGATAGCTTATTACAAGATACAGTTAGGTTTATTGTATGGATGACACCTCTAGATGGCTTATTACAAGATACAGTTAGGTTTATTGTATGGATGACACCTCTAGATAGCTTATTACAAGATACAGTTAGGTTTATTGTATGGATGACACCTCTAGATAGCTTATTACAAGATACAGTTAGGTTTATTGTATGGATGACACCTCTAGATAGCTTATTACAAGATACAGTTATGTTTATTGTATGGATGACACCTCTAGATAGCTTATTACAAGATACAGTTAGGTTTATTGTATGGATGACACCTGTAGATAGCTTATTACAAGATACAGTTAGGTTTATTGTATGGATGACACCTCTAGATAGCTTATTACAAGATACAGTTATGTTTATTGTATGGATGACACCTCTAGATAGCTTATTACAAGATACAGTTATGTTTATTGTATGGATGACACCTCTAGATAGCTTATTACAAGATACAGTTAGGTTTATTGTATGGATGACACCTCTAGATAGCTTATTACAAGATACAGTTAGGTTTATTGTATGGATGACACCTCTAGATAGCTTATTACAAGATACAGTTAGATTTATTGTATGGATGACACCTCTAGATAGCTTATTACAAGATACAGTTAGGTTTATTGTATGGATGACACCTCTAGATAGCTTATTACAAGATACAGTTAGGTTTATTGTATGGATGACACCTCTAGATAGCTTATTACAAGATACAGTTAGGTTTATTGTATGGATGACACCTCTAGATAGCTTATTACAAGATACAGTTATGTTTATTGTATGGATGACACCTCTAGATAGCTTATTACAAGATACATTTAGGTTTATTGTATGGATGACACCTCTAGATAGCTTATTACAAGATACATTTAGGTTTATTGTATGGATGACACCTCTAGATAGCTTATTACAAGATACATTTAGGTTTATTGTATGGATGACACCTCTAGATAGCTTTTTCACTCTTACATGACTTGCAGGGCTTTCAATATTTTTCAAGTCCTGAGTACTTCACTATTTTCAGGCTGTATTTATTATTACAATTTGAACAATTTTCATGAATATCTTACACAACATTCTTTAAAATCAGGAGGTACCAAAGACCATATTAGGCAGGTAACAGTACCTAGTCCCACCCCTTATTGACAAGACTGGAATTGGATGATGCAAGATGGGTGGGGTTCAGGAGAGATCAAATCATGCATTGTTGGCCACACTAGTTAAGCAATTTCTCCCCCCCCCCCAAGTTTTAGTGGTATTAATACTGTTCAATATTTAGTTTTCTGTGTAGAGTTTTGTACATCATTGTTTGTCCTTTTATCATTTTTCTGTTGACCATTGTAATGTCTGTCCTTTGATTTATGGCTTCTGATTACCCCTTTGGTATCTTCAAACTTTTGGCCATTATATTGTCTGTCCTTTGATTTACAGCTGCTGATTACCCCTTTGGTATCTTCAAACTTTTCCTCACAAAATCAATGCAGTTCAAGTTAAATAATAAATAATTGTTTTTAAAATAAAATTTAAAAAAATGGATTGTATTTGATATTATTGCATTTATTTAATTGCCATCTTAAATTATAAATTTTAATGTATAAAATTCACTAGCACTCTTTAATACAGAAGGCTGGAATGGTAAAGAAATACATTTATTAAGACTCTTCCATTGAAAATTTACCTGGAAAAAAAGGGGGAGGCTAACATATATATACCCATAGAAAAACCATTAAGATAAAGCTCTGAAACCCTTCCCCCACCCCATCAGACACTTACAACATAATAACAGTCTTTGCTTTAATTTTTTTCACCTACTTGCCCGAAAGCCAAATATAGAACATTTTTCTATTTATTCCAACATTCTTTCATAATTTTTACTTGTCCCAATCCAGTTTAACTTGTCCCGGACTTCGGGCAAGTGGGTTAGCGTGAAGACTGTAATAAGTAGCATTCCTCCTTTCATGTGAACTGGCTTTTAGACACCTATATAATCACACTTTAAAGACAAAACCTCTTACATTCTAAATTATTATCAAGTTCCACTCGAATGCTAGCATTTCCATCTTCCTTAGCAGCAAAACCACTAAATATTGTAGCATTGATCCTCTTAATGTCTGTTCCATTCTTAGATGTGGCTAAATCTGTCCTTGTTTGAAGTTCAAAGGTGACATTAGAGTTATCTATCTTGATCATTGTGTATTCTCCCCAACCATTAAATGTGTATTGCAAACCATCCAATGTGTCAATGTGAGGATCTCCAAAGGAGAAAACTGTAAAAACAACACAAATATTTTAAGATTTCAGGGCTTTCAATATTATTTAAGTGTACCAGTACTTCAATATTTACAGGCAGTACATTTTTTATCAAGATTTGAACTATTTTCATGAATATCTTATACAACACTTTTTAAAATCAGGAGGCACCAAATACAATTTTAGGCAGGTAAAAGTACCTAGTACCGCCCCTTAATAAAAGGCCTGAATTTACTGAAGTTTTAAATAAAAAAGGACATGAGAAATCTTTACACGTAAACATATTCTGTGAATTCATCATCATTAGTGGTAGCTGTGAAACCGTAGCTCAAAATGGTACTTATTTTTTTTTTTTTTTTTTTTTTTTTTTTTTACCATAGATCTATGGCCCGCACATATCACTAAAACACCACAAGGACCATAAGACCTACAGTTCCACAGCTACATTCGTGGTAACTCAAACATTTATGTTATTATATCAATTTTGCAGAATTTCGCTGTAAGTTTTCATTATAGACTTTAATACATCATCGGTAATTAACTTTCGATGTGTTTCTGATTATACTAATTAAGTTATCAAATTATTGCTAATTAACTGTGAATAAGAAAAAACTGACAGTATTACAAAACAACGACCATGGTCCAATAAATGATCTTCCAGTAATACCCAAACCAATCATTACAGATCAGCACTGACAATTCTAGATCTACCAATCATTACAGATCAGCACTGATAATTCTAGATCTACCAATCATTACAGATCAGCACTGACAATTCTAGATCTACCAATCATTACAGATCAGCACTGACAATTCTAGATCTACCAATCATTACAGATCAGCACTGACAATTCTAGATCTACCAATCATTACAGATCAGCATTGACAATTCTAGATCTACCAATCATTACAGATCAGCATTGACAATTCTAGATCTACCAATCATTACAGATCAGCACTGACAATTCTAGATCTACCAATCATTACAGATCAGCACTGACAATTCTAGATCTACCAATCATTACAGATCAGCACTGACAATTCTAGATCTACCAATCATTACAGATCAGCACTGACAATTCTAGATCTACCAATCATTACAGATCAGCACTGACAATTCTAGATCTACCAATCATTACAGATCAGCACTGACAATTCTAGATCTACCAATCATTACAGATCAGCACTGACAATTCTAGATCTACCAATCATTACAGATCAGCACTGACAATTCTAGATCTACCAATCATTACAGATCAGCATTGACAATTCTAAATCTACCAATCATTACAGATCAGCATTGACAATTCTAGATCTACCAATCATTACAGATCAGCACTGACAATTCTAGATCTACCAATCATTACAGATCAGCACTGACAATTCTAGATCTACCAATCATTACAGATCAGCATTGACAATTCTAGATCTACCAATCATTGCAGATCAGCACTGACAATTCTAGATCTACCAATCATTACAGATCAGCACTGACAATTCTAGATCTACCAATCATTACAGATCAGCATTGACAATTCTAGATCTACCAATCATTACAGATCAGCACTGACAATTCTAGATCTACCAATCATTACAGATCAGCATTGACAATTCTAGATCTACCAATCATTACAGATCAGCACTGACAATTCTAGATCTACCAATCATTACAGATCAGCATTGACAATTCTAAATCTACCAATCATTACAGATCAGCATTGACAATTCTAGATCTACCAATCATTACAGATCAGCATTGACAATTCTAGATCTACCAATCATTACAGATCAGCACTGACAATTCTAGATCTACCAATCCGTTGCATGTCTTGCACAGTCATTTTTCATTTGTCACAATGGTGACCATTGAATACAAATTACCTATTCTCGCCATGATATGGCTGAAAAATTGCTCAATTTGTGTTAAATAACTTATTTGAGCACAAGTTTGTCAATTTGTGTTAAATAACTTATTTGAGTACAAGTTTGACTCTATTTGTACCAAGCAAGGAAAGTGAGAGGTCATGTATTTATGTAGTAGT
This sequence comes from Bathymodiolus brooksi, assembly GCA_963680875.1. Taxonomy (NCBI): domain Eukaryota; kingdom Metazoa; phylum Mollusca; class Bivalvia; order Mytilida; family Modiolidae; genus Bathymodiolus; species Bathymodiolus brooksi. The sequence goes on from OY804584.1 coordinate 99,645,765, forward strand.
GGTATCAATGTTGCCTCATTCTATAATTTAGATATTTGATTTTGGAATTGTTCGGACAGTGTCGTATTTTTTGTTTTTCATTTTATTTGATGCTCACAGACTAGTTGCAGTATTTTTATCTTTTTTCCATCATAGGCGCTTGCGGCACAGAAATAACCCCCCCCCCCCCCCCTTTTTTTTTAAATTTCTGTTTACATATGTATTTTCAATGAAATTTCTTTCATATTCCATCTCCATTTCCTTAATTTAGCTTGTTCGTGTCCATATTCATACAACCTTATACTAACAACAACTTACGCGTGTCGACCCTACAGATATACACTCTAAAAGGGGAGAGTAATTTCATGCCACGAGTGCCTGTGTTTTCCAGCATTTAAAAAATACTTACATATACCGAAAGGTGATCTAAAGTAACAACGCCCCACTGGTCGCACATCATAATACAACTGACAATTATCAGACAAGTCACAGCAGTTTTCCTTCGGCACAACGTTATCGTTATAGTATGTAGATGGATCAACATAAGGATTAGCAGATAACATACTACCCGCTGTAGGAATACTGTTTATGATGAAACCGAAGGAAAAATCGTAGCAACACATCTGAAAATGTAATAATATAGTTTTTGAACCGCTACATGAAAAGATCAATCAATTATTCAAGTTGATAAAAAAAATACGGTCAAACCTGTATTAAGGGGGTACCATACACTACAGGGAGATAACTCTTTAAAATCAGTTGAACGTTTTGATGCAGATCATATGATGTTTGTATGCAGATTTCAAGCATCTCGGTGATCAAAACCACATAGAGAAAAGCTGCTATGTGGTTAATGAATTCATAGCTCCGAGTTTGTTGGTTGGAATTTATTAAAATTTTGATATTTATTACAGTGGATATATTCAAACACACTACCAAAAAAATAAGAAAATTAGACAAGTAGATCAAATTTTACCTTAAGTGTATGGTACCACCTTAAGAGGTCACCTTTTGGACAAAGACAAAGTGACCTTCTAAGACCTCTCAAAAGAGGTTCAGTTTATAGGAAATTTTTTATGACAGGACAAGAAAAGAGTGACCTTTTAATACAGGTGACTGCTTAATAGAGGTGACTGCATGGGCAGGTTTGACTGTATACAGAAATGAACAAGACAGAAACCTTCGATAAGATAGAATTTTTTTCATAACTTTTGTTCTGACTGGATCAAATATCACATTTTATCAAATGACTAAAAAAATCTCATTTCTTGATTGGTCAAAATCATACATCAGCCTTTATTTGATGAAACATTCTGATCACCGCGCAATCTTGCATGAGAGCTAGACAATTAGTGTATCATAGCTGTCAAGTGCCCAAATATAGATCGGTGAAATCCTGATGATGTTTGCTTTAAATCGAATGTTTTGATTGGACAGTGTATATCTATGAACCAATCACAACTCCTTTTACCATTAACATTTCGGAATTATAGAGCTCAAGTCATTTAATAAAACAATTGTTGAGTTTTGATATTTGTTGACACGATATTCATCAAACCAAGAAGTGATAATCACCTCAGATGTTGGGCTCGGTAATTGTCACTTCTTCTGGGTTGATAAATCATTGTGTCAACCTTATCAAAAGTCATAAATTGCATAATATCTATTCCAACTCCAAATATATTAAAATATTTATTTCGGACAGAATATACAGTATAAATTATTTGTACATGAAAGAAAAAAAAACATTATGCAGAACATTGTTTATCATAAAATAAATTAATTTTAGAGTCACATGTCATTTATTTCCGATTATTTGCCTTATTTTGAAAAAATAAATATATTTTTCAATATCATAACAAAAAAAGTTTGAATTAATTTATAAGGATTGATCGAAATTATTTGTTCGGTTCATTCGAAATAACCTCTATCAGGTTGTACACACCCTTGCATAACCCGCTACATGGGTTACCCGGTGTGTACAACCTGATTTGAGGTTATTTCTTCATGAACCGAACAAAAATTGTGATCAATCATTAATTATCCAACGAAACAAATATATGCTCACATTCTACCTACATGGATCCTGTAAAAAAAGTGATACTAAGGAATGTGTAATAATAATGAAAAATTATATGTTGGATCATTGTCAAACTTTATAATAATATAGCAGTCTTCGCGCTAACCCACTGACTTGCCCGAAGCCCGGGACAAGAAAAACTGGATTCGGACAAGTGAAAATTATGAAAGAATTTGCTTGAATAAATATAATTTTTTTCTAAATTTGTCTTTCGAGCAAGTAGGAGAAAAATACTAAGGCAAAGACTGATATAGAGGCAGTTTCGTCATCTTTGTTTGGAAGTAGGGTTTATATCTTAACTACGCAATCAGTTAATACATTGTATTACCACTGAAGTTGCGAGCTAATGATTCCCATCCATGGAGATGTGTACTTATACAACGACAGGTCAGTGATTTTCTCCATGTACTCCTGTTTACTTACTACACCAATAAAATTGTATGCCATGATATAACTGAAATATTGAAAGTAGAGAAAACCAATTAACCAACACTACGATATAGCTGAAATAATGCTAAAGTTGGCGTGAAGTACCAATCAATCAATAAACCAATTAACCCAAAACCCTCTATTCATTTTTTAAATCTTCTAAGACTTATATTAATGTGTGTACAATTACAAAGAAGCACTCTACAGAGACCCAAAATATAAGTTGTCGGAATTAACTTAAAACAATTTACTTACACGACTTGTCCTAAACCTGTAGTTAACATAACACAAAACACCACTGGCATAGTTAATAGAATACGGGAAAAACCTCGAGTCAAATCGCATAAGACCTAGGTTACAAGGACATATGTGTGCTGCCCGATTCTGTCTCCACCGTAATGAACGATCTGTTGAACGGTACCATCTAATACACTGAGCCGCCGGATTGCTAACTGTTAAGCCGCTTACAGACAAGGTCGCAAAAAACACTCCTTTTACACCTGTAAAAAAGTAGAAATAATATACATTACCAATAATTTGTAAAATTCTCCTTTTGATCTTTACACAATAATGAATACTAAAAAATGTATTATCAAGTAACTAGCATGATATTAACATAATATTGTTTATTTCTAAAAATAAATGTGTTTCTCGATGACTGCGACGTTATATTGAGGACGCCCACATCGCCTTGAACAATTCTCTATAAACATACTAGCGTTGATATGTCTTGCTCAAAATGGACTTCTTATCAAATCTCACTTCTCATGCTTCACCCTCTATGAAATATTACTCTGAGAAATCCATTCTCGTAAAACAAATCAACGATATAATATATACAATTAGTACTGGAGGGGTACAGTAAACCATACCCTAAAAAAACAAAATCCTCTATAAACCAAACTTTAAATAAAGTCCCTATGCAGGAAATAATTGTTAATTTAACCTGTATAAACTGAACACCTGTCTATTCCAAACACAAAAGTTTGTCCCACAAATGTCCTGTTTAGACAGGTTTCACTGCACTAATTCTCCCCATAAAACTGAAATTCATGAAATAACAGAAATATTGTAGAAAGTGGCATTAAACCCCCTGCACTAGCCCTAATCATCTGCACTAACTTCAGCAGTATACTCACGATCAAATGTGTTTCCCTGCAATGCTGACATTTCAAATCCAGCATTAGTAAAGGAAAATATACTGGACTGAGATCCAGTTACACCAGAATATCCAATGGCTACGTTACGTCCATAAGGTGGATTAATGATGTCCACGTCTCTAAAGAGCGTGTAAGAATAAGTGTTGACACCATCAGTGGCCAAAATAAACTGGAAAGTAACTGTACTCTGAAAAATTATTTATAGATTGCATAAGATGTTTGATAAATGTTAATACAATATGAAAATGACTACGGCAATATCAATGCTCAGAAATTTTATAGCAAGAAGAAAAACATATTTACCTGCATATAAACGTCATATAGGCCGTCGTGGCCATGATCATATGGTAGTTGGATTTACAACTACATATGCAGCATTTTTCTGAGAAGGTCTAACCTCCTGGTAAGGAGTTATATTTAATTTTTCTAACAGTGGTCAACCAGTTGGTTAAACTTTCACAATAATTTTAATCACTCCAGTGACTACATTTCTGCATGAGAATTCCCACCAATTTCTGTACGAGAATTCCCACCAATTTCTACGTCATTAATGATAGAAATTAACTGCTTAAAAACATTTTTGTCGTTTTCAGTTTGGTCTTGGGAGAAACAGATTCTCCTTTTGCTACCAGTGGATTATGATATTTCTTCACTTTGAACTTTAGAATTTGAATATTAACTATCGTAAATGGGGAAATATGGTAATCCACTGGTAGTCTAAGGAGAATCTAAATAATAAAACTGTTATTTATGTATAAGGTTTAATCATAGTCATGATCATATGGTAGTTGGATTTACATAGTCGTGATAGGCACTGATTGCATAGGTAGATCTACCTATGCAATCAGTGCCTATCATGACTAAAGTTGTGAGTTCCAATCTCGCTAATGGCGAGGTGTACTCGATACAGCATTATGCGATAACATTTGTCAGTGACTTGTGGTCGGGTTTTCTGTGGGTACTCCTGTTTCCTCCACCAATAAAACTGATCGCCACAATTAATAATATAACTAAAATAACTGAAAGTGGTGTTGAACCCCATAACCCTAACCCCTAAACATTCAATTTGAGAGGGCATTTTCCAGAACCAAAAACAGAAAACTTCTGTATATTTTAGAAAACTAAATGCACATTAAGTGTATTTTTAGATACTTACAGTATAACCATACAATCGTGCATTTTCCCAGGTAGCGACATACACACACGAGGCTCTAAACCCACTCGTCTGTCTATAGTAATCTATGTTAGAAGAAGCTTTGGTCAATACATTGTCTATCAAAGTCCGATCCCCAGAATCGTCATCATCGGTATATGCATGGTAATACATCATGTTGTTGCCCTTGACGATCAAGTCTGTCCATAATATAGCAATAATATCCTTCTGTCTGAAAGTGTCCAATGGTTTGGGAACATAGGATGAGTAACTACATCCTAAACAGGCAAGGCCATTAGTTGAAAACTGCAATATCAACAAAACAAATGTAATCAGTGATTGAGTAATTGTTGTTTAATACCATGAATTCCTAGTGAGCAATTGTTCAGATATATTAGGCCATAAAAAATAAAAATAAAATAAAGAGATATGTTGTGTGCAGCATGATACGACTGCAACAAGTCAACAAAGGTGTTCACTAATATCACATGACATCCACATATCCAATCCACATACAATCTTGTAAAGAGAAGACACAATTTAATTTGATTAAGTACAAAATGTCAGGAGCAATTAAATATTTTAGAAAAACAAAATGGCAAGAGAGTGTGTGAAAGATCAATGAAAGTGTTTATTACTATTATATATTATTATTTCTTTATTTTGTTTATCAAAATGTAAAACCAATGTAGTCACAAAACTTATTGTTTTGAAAACCCCTGTCACACCCTAGTCAGGTGGTGATGTAAGGGAATTTATAAAATCCTGACTATATGAAAGAAAAAAAAAATAATTTGAAAATTAGATGTTAGTTACATTTTTCATTAACAACACTGATTACATTTTAGGTGAAAAATCATGACCTCTCTAGTCTTGATTTCTATATAATGTCCAGTTATATTCATAGGACCGTCGTTACCGTGATCTTATGGTAGTTGGATTTACAACTACCTATGCAATCAGTGCCTATCACCACTGATGGCTTGAGTTTGAATCTCGATCAAGGCGAGGTGCACAACATTATGTGATAAAATTTGTAAGTGATTTGCGACAGGTTGGTGGTTTTCTCCGGGTCCTCCAGTTTCCTCCACCAATAAAACTGACCGCCATGTTATAGCTGAAATATTGTTGAAAGTGGCGTTAAACACCATGAAACAAACAAACAAAAATATTCACTACAAGTACAAATTTACAAACAACATACATTTGTAAAATCATGCAGATAACAGGTAATGCTAGGATTTATTTTATCAGATAGATGTGTTGATTGTCACAAGGAAAAAGGGGAGACAATACATACTGGGGTGTTTTTTGTAGTACAACAGGCCACCAACGAACACTACTAACTAAGTAATACTAAGAAACTGATACACGTTGTTTTCTTATGTTTAATGATAGAGATTGACATTCTCTTAAAACAAGGCACTCAATTACATTTTTTCTAAAGAGCAATTTTTGTATTCGATTCCTAACTAGGTTAAGTTGAAGTCATCACTTCGACAGTTTTACGGACGCCACCATGACTTGGTTGACCGTAATGGAATATCTGTGTCACAAATGACCACTGATATGTTCCACCTGTCGTAAACACTTCCTGTTCCTTTCCTCATTCATGGCTTATCACCTGGTTTGTAACTAGATTAACACGACGGGTGCCACTAGTGGAGCAGGAACTGCTTACCATTTCTGAGCACCTGAGTTCACCCCCAGTTTTTAATGGGGTTCGTGTTACTCGATCTTTAGTTTTAAGTGTATGTTTTGTAGATCGTTGTTTGTACTTTTGTACTTTTTCTTTTGGCCATTGTGTTGTCTGTTCTTCGATTTACGGATTCTGATTACCACTTTGATATTTTCAAACTCTTCTTAGCTAGGCACTTCACCATAATCGTGATCATCCAAGTCCTAGGGATGTTTGTAGCAATTAATTTGCGTCCAGAAGACATTGCTTAAAATTTTGGTGAGTGGAACCATTGATAAAATCTAAATTTGAAAACTTTCATGAGTCTCAACTGAAAATGGTGAGCCCAGGAATCGTCAGGCAGATAAACTATCAATCTGTCCTATATCTATATCCAGTGGTTCCATGTGGTGTTGAATCTAGCCAATTGAAATTACTTACTCTTAGATATGAATGTGTTGTTCCAAGGAATGGTATTGTGGCGAAGCATCGAAGTCTTGGCGATGACCTGTCATCTCCACTGAGCTGTGTATCAGAGACTGTAGATCCATAAGCCAAAAAGTCTGAAATATTTAGCATTAAATTATAAGTAAAAACACATATTAGTCAGATGATCATATGACATGATTTTGGTTTATATATTTACATAAACACAAACAAATCTTTATCACGGCCCCCAATTGCTCTAAATCATATCAAAATGATATGAATAAAAATTGCTTAGAGGAACTTCCGGATATGACGAGGAGGACCTAAGGCAGGATCATACAAAAAAGTAAGTCAAGTATTTTCTGCAAAATAAACCTTTTTCTAAAAATCAATGAATGTCATTCGACCCTTTTATAATTTGTCTTTATATACTGAAAGTTTGCTGGTTGTCTTTTACGCTAATTCATCAGTAGAACTTTTCTCCCGCAAACATCCATTGGGTTGTGAAATTTTTTATTCAATCAACGATAGATTTCTCATATAAAACCACGCTTTCCTGTCATTTCTTTAGCTGGATCGACTGAAAATCACCCCTAGTTTTTATCACGCCCCTCCACAATAAACAGAATTGCTCCTTTCCGGAAAAAACGGCACATTATTGACATGATATGATTTAGATGTACTAACTGTGACTTGGAGGAACTTGATGAGCTTGATCCAATTACTTCAGTATCTTTGTACAAAACATATGTTCAACCAGTACTAATGTATGGACTAGAAATAGTTCAACCAAAGCAAACTAATCTAAAGAAACTAGAGGTATTCCAAAAAAATATACTTCTTCTTCTTCTTCTTCCAATTTAGGAACCGGATTCACACGTGAATGTATACTTAAACAGATACTATCTCTTCCTACTAATGCTCCAGATCCAGCAATATACATCATATCAGGTTTACTACCCATCGAAGCTATATTAGATATCAAATATATGACTCTGTTTATAGGCAACATGATGACGCAATAGAAAAACAACTTGCGACCCGTCAACTTAACATCAAAGCTACTGAGAGTAAGAGCTGGTTTACGATTCTCAAGAAAACATTAATTAAATACGACTTTTCGAACATCAATGAGTTATTAGCAAAACCTCCGAAGAAATCCATATGGACATCACTCATCATGAAAGCAGTAGAACGCTATTGGGCCAAGAAGATCCGCGAAATAGCAACATGATATTCGTCATTGGAGCGTCTAAACAGCGAAATATATAAACCCAAATTATATCATCCTATTCTCGACATCTCTAGAGATTTAAATCCATCAAAAGCAGCAATGAGCATTGGAATAAAGATAAGATTAGTGACTGGCACCTATTTTCTACAGGAAGTTCATGCGAAATATGCATGCGTATCACCACTCTGTGAGTTATGTGATGAAGATGTTGAAAATCTGGATAATTTCCTACTTAAATGCAAAGTTTTGCATGCTCCTCGATTACAACATCTTTCTAAGATAAATGACATACTCGAGGATCATATATATACTAGTTTTGACAGCCTCGACTCAGTAACAAAAATACAAATGATTATAGATTGTACAAAATTTCGAAATTCAAGATTTGAACTTACTGATATTGCACAGCAACAAATGGAACAGAACTCAAGAATAATGTGTTACACCTTGCACTGCATAAGATCAATGTCGATCACTTGCCACAGGAGAAAGTCAGACATGAGGAAATAGTAACTGTTCTAAAATCATGGTTAGGGAGGGGGGAATATTGACTCAGTATTATTGGAAATATGTAGTGTAAATGACATTTCTATGAATGTAGATACATATGTACATATGTTCATGGTGATGGATTCCTAGGATGTACACAGTCAAAATCTGCATGAAAATGGTACTGATTACCCAATGGTGGAAGGCAGATGATAGGGGTTTTGGTGACTGGTGATGGCTCTATCCTTCACTCATAGTGAGGTTGTCCTGAAGGACGGTTAAAGATTCAACGGTAAGGTAAGATGTGCCTTGGAGGAACTTAAAATATAGCACAGACTGGCACTTATTAACAAGGAAAAACAGTTATAATGCTTCAAAACAAAAAAGACACAATGCTAAGGAAACAAACCAATTCATTTTCGGCCTTGATCATGGTGGGATTAACAATTCTTGATGAAGGATTGACGATTTTTTATATTATATGCAGAAAGTGATATCATTACAGACATTTTGGGTTATTCTCCACTCGATGTCGGGTAAATTAGAATCAAGTTATTTTTTTTCCCCTTTTTTATCTCAAAATTTGCTCTGCAGATCTCTATGCATGACATTTACACTTTCAGTATTTACGGTAATATTAGTAAGAAACCTTAACCAGAGGCTCTCAAGAGCCTGTATCGTTCATCTAGTTATAAAAAGAACCAATTGGTCCTATGTAAAAACTATGTCCTGCAGTGGTAGTCATCTTGGAATTCCGATCAACATAAAACACATGAAGTTTGTAAAGGACCTTCCAATGATTGATGCACAGTTTAATTAGGTTCAATCAGTGCAATAGCTTCAGAGAAGAAATTATTTCTGTATTTTCCCATATGGTCCTGTGTTAATACTATGACCTGTGGTGGCAGCCATCTTGGATTTCGGATCGGCATAAAATAAAACAATTTTTAGAGGACCTTCAAATGATTATTACTGGAAAGTTTGGTTTCAATTGTCCAAATGGTTTAAGAGAAGAAGCATTTTGAAACATTTTCCCCATTGGGTCCAATGTTAAACTAAGTTCTGCCGTAGCCGCCATTTTGAAATTCATATCGGAACAAAAAACCTAAGGTTTGTAGAGGACCATACAATGAACATTCATGTACAGTTTGGCTTTAATCATATTTGTAGTTTCTGAGAAAAAGGAATTTGAACATTTTCCCATAGGGTCCAATTATAATCTATTTCCTGCGGTGGTGGCCATCTTGGATTTCCGATTGGCATATAAAACAGAAACTTGGTAAAGGACATTCCAATGATCATTCTTTACAGTTTGGGTTCAGTCAGTTCATCAGTTTCAGAGAAGAAGATCTTTGAAATTTCAGCCAATCAGAGCATATTATTGGCCCTGGCAGCCATGTTGAACATCCGATTGGAACGAAAAACTTTGTACAGGACCATCCAAGGAACATTCCTGCTAAGTTTGGTTCCAATTGGCCCAGTGGTTTCAGAGAAGAAGCTTGAAATGTGAAAAGCTTACAGACGACAGATGACGGACGCCAAGTGATGACAATAGTTCACGTCCAGGTGAACTAAAGACAACTTCTAGCTTTGGTTCTGCTTGTAAATTTTAACTTTCGCATTGTTACAGATTTCTGCATCGTTGAATTGGTACGTAACACACGTGCACGGGCAATGTTTGTTATACTTCGATATTATCTAGATCTAACACAGGGGCTTGTTACAATTTGTTTAATCCCTCGACTGACAACCGTCTAATAACAAGCCCCTGTGGATCTACTCACGATGAGTGGAGAGTATCAGAGTGTTGTCAGCCGTGGGTTATGCTAGCTACCGACAATGAGATATTTGTTTTTAAATGTAAATTACATCGTACCCAAAGTCTGCCGTAGCCGTAGATAAAAACATCATATATAAATGCAAATTGACAAATAGTCGTTGAATTATTCCGTTCTTTAAATTGATCGAATACACGAAATCGTAGACAATCGGTAAACTACAAATAATAATTAATTCACAGTACCTTAAGGTCAGTATTAATAAAAGAAAGGAATGCTATAAATTGTGAATAACTTTAGGATCTACGTACAAATGTAGTTGATACCATATCGAATATAAACAATTCAACTTTTGATTACTTAACCGATGGTTGCATAGATTGACTGGATTAGTAGTGCAATAAAAACAAGTCTCGAACACCCTTCTCTCCTTTTAAATCCCCCTACAGAATAATTCGACAGTGAAAAACAAAAACTCACCCGATGGCAAAGGAGCTGCAGTAGTTGGAGTTTCAGTAGTTGTAGTTGGTATTTCAGTTTTTGTAGTTGGAGTTTCAGTGGTTGTAGTTGGAGTTTCAGTAGTTGTAGTTGGAGTTTCAGAAGTTGTAGTTGGAGTTTCAGTAGTTGTAGTTGGAGTTTCAGTAGTTGTAGTTGGAGTTTCAGTAGTTGTAGTTGGTATTTCAGTTGTTGTAGTTGGAGTTTCAGTAGTTGTAGTTGGTGTTTCAGTGGTTGTAGTTGGTGTTTCAGTGGTTGTAGTTGGAGTTTCAGTAATATTAGTTTGAATTGGTGTTTCAGTAGTTGTAGTTGGAGTTTCAGTAGTATTAGTTGGAGTTAGCATGTCAGTAGCTGTAGTTGGAGTTTCAGTAGTATTAGTTGGTGTTTCAGTGGTTGTAGTTGGAGTTTCAGTAGTTGTAGTTGTAGTTGGTATTTCAGTAGTTGTAGTTGGTGTTTCAGTAGTTGTAGTTGGAGTTTCAGTGGTTGTAGTTGGCGTTTCAGTAGTTGTAGTTGGAGTTTCAGTAGTTGTAGTTGGTGTTTCAGTAGTTGTAGTTGGAGTTTCAGTAGTATTAGTTGGAGTTAGCATGTCAGTAGCTGTAGTTGGAGTTTCAGTAGTATTAGTTGGTGTTTCAGTGGTTGTAGTTGGTGTTTCAGTAGTTGTAGTTTGAGTTTCAGTAGTTGTAGTTGTAGTTGGTATTTCAGTAGTTGTAGTTGGTGTTTCAGTAGTTGTAGTTGGAGTTTCAGTGGTTGTAGTTGGCGTTTCAGTAGTTGTAGTTGGAGTTTCAGTAGTTGTAGTTGGTGTTTCAGTAGTTGTAGTTGGAGTTTCAGTAGTATTAGTTGGAGTTAGCGTTTCAGTAGTTGTAGTTGAAGTTTCAGTAGTATTAGTTGGTGTTTCAGTGGTTGGTGTTTCAGTAGTTGTAGTTGGCGTTTCAGTAGTTGTAGTTGGAGTTTCAGTAGTTGTAGTTGGTATTTCAGTAGTTGTAGTTGGTATTTCAGTAGTTGTAGTTGGAGTTTCAGTAGTATTAGTTGGAGTTGGCGTTTCAGTAGTTGTAGTTGGAGTTTCAGTAGTTGTAGTTGCTGTTTCAGTGGTTGTAGTTGGTGTTTCAGTGGTTGTAGTTGGTGTTTCAGTAGTTGTAGTTGGCGGTTCAGTAGTTGTAGTTGGAGTTTCAGTAGTTGTAGTTGGTGTTTCAGTAGTTGTAGTTGGAGTTTCAGTAGTTGTAGGTTCAGTAATATTAGTTTGAATTGGTGTTTCAGTAGTTGTAGTTGGTGTTTCTGTAGTTGTAGTTGGAGTTTCAGTAGTTGTAGTTGGAGTTTCAGTGGTTGTAGTTGGTGTTTCAGTAGTTGTAGTTGGAGTGTCAGTAGTTGTAGTTGGAGTTTCAGTGGTTGTAGTTGGTGTTTCAGTAGTTGTAGTTGGAATGTCAGTAGTTGTAGTTTCAGTAATATTAGTTTGAATTGGTGTTTCAGTAGTTGTAGTTGGTGTATCTGTATTTGTATATGGAGTTTCAGTAGTTGTAGTTGGAGTTTCAGTGGTTGTAGTTGGTGTTTCAGTAGATGTAGTTGGCGTTTGAGTAGTTGTAGTTGGAGTTTCAGTAGTTGAAGTTGGTGTTTCAGTGGTTGTAGTTGTAGTTTCAGTAATATTAGTTTGAATTGGTGTCTCAGTAGTTGTAGTTGAAGTTTCAGTAGTTGTAGTTGGAGTTTCTGTAGTTGTAGTTGGAATTTCCGTAGTTGTAGTTGGAGCTTCGGTGGTTGTAGTTGGAGTTTCCGTAGTTGTAGTTGGAGCTTCTGTAGTGGTAGTTGGAGCTTCGGTGGATGTAGTTGAAGCTTCGGTGGATGTAGTTGGAGCTTCGGTGGTTGTAGTTGGAGCTTCCGTAGTCGTAGTTGGAGCTTCAGTAGTTGTAGTTGGAGCTTCGGTAGTGGTAGTTGGAGCTTCAGTAGTTGTTGGAGCTTCCGTAGTTGTCGTTGGAGCTTCGGTAGTTGTAGTTGGATCTTCGGTAGTTGTAGTTGGAGCTTCAGTAGTTGTAGTTGGGGCTTCAGTAGTTGTAGTTGGAGATTTGGTGGATGTCGTTGGAGCTTCGGTAGTTGTAGTTGGTGTTTCAGTAGTAGTAGTTGGAGCTTCAGTTGTTGTAGTTGGAGATTCAGTGGATGTCGTTCGAGCTTCAGTAGTATTTGTTGGAGAATCGGTGGTGGTTGTTGGAGCGTCAGTAGTCGTAGTTGGAGCTTCAGTAGTTGTAGTTGGAGCTTCGGTAGTCGTAGTTGGAGTTTCAGCAGTAGTAGTTGGAGCTTCAGTAGTTGTTGGAACTTCGGTGGATGTTGTTGGAGCTTCAGTAGTAGTTGTTGGAGAATCGGTGGTGGTTGTTGGAGCTTCAGTAGTAATTGTAGTTGGAACTTCCGTTGTTGTAGTTGGAGCTTCATTAGTCGTAGTTGGAGCTTCAGTAGTTGTTGTTGGAACTTCGGTAGTTGTAGTTGGAGCTTCAGTAGTTGGAGCTTCGGTAGTGGTAGTTGGAGCTTCGGTAGTAGTAGTTGGAGCTTCAGTAGTAGTAGTTGGAGCTTCAGTAGTTGTCGTTGGAGCTTCAGTAGTTGTAGTTGGAGCTTCAGTAGTGGTAGTTAGAGCCTCGGTGGTTGTAGTTGGAGCTTCGGTAGTTGTGGTTGGGGTTTCGGTAGTTGTAGTTGGAGCTTCGGTAGTTGTGGTTGGAACTTCATTAAGAGTAATTGGAGCTTCCGTAGTTGTAGTTGGAGCTTCAGTAGTGATTGTTGGAGAATCGGTGGAGGTTGTTGGAGCATCAGTAGTAGTAGTTGGAGCTACAGTGGTTGTAGTTGGAGTTTCAGTAGTTGTGGTTGGAGCTTCAGTGGTTGTTGTAGTTGGAGCTTCAGTAGTTGTTGTAGTTGGAGTTTCAGTAGTTGTAGTTGGCGCTTCGGTAGTAGTAGTTGGAGCTTCAGTGGTTGTTGTAGTTGGAGCTTCAGTAGTGGTAGTTGGAGCTTCAGTAGCAGTTGTAGTTGGAGCTTCAGTAGTAGTAGTTGGAGCTTCAGTAGTAGTAGTTGGGGATTCAGTAGTTGTAGTTGGAGCTTCAGTAGTAGTAGTAGTTGGGGATTCAGTAGTTGTAGTTGGAGCTTCAGTAGTTGTAGTTGGAGCTTCAGTGGTTGTAGTTGGAGCTTCGGTAGTTGTAGTTGGAGTTTCAGTAGTTGTAGTTGGAGTTTCAGTAATTGTAGTTGGAGTTTCAGTAGTTGTAGTTGGAGTTTCAGTAGTAATAGTAGTTGGAGCTTCAGTAGTAATAGTAGTTGGAGCTGCAGTAGTAGTTGTAGTTGGAGCTTCAGTAGTAGTAGTTGGAGCTTCAGTAGTAGTTGTAGTTGGAGCTTCAGTAGTAGTAGTTGGAGTTTCAGTAGTTGTAGTTGGAGTTTCAGTAGTAGTAGTAGTTGGAGCTTCAGTAGTAGTTGTAGTAGTTGGAACTTCAGTAGTAGTAGTTGGAGCTTCAGTAGTAGTAGTAGTTGGAGCTTCAGTAATAGTAGTAGTTGGAGCTTCAGTAGTAGTAGTAGTTGGAGCTTCAGTAGTAGTAGTAGTTGGAACTTCAGTAGTAGATGTAGTTGGAACTTCAGTAGTAGTTGTAGTTGGAGCTTCAGTAGTAGTTGTAGTTGGAGCTTCAGTAGTAGTAGTAGTAGTAGTAGTAGTAGTAGTAGTAGTAGTAGTAGTAGTAGTAGTAGTAGTAGTTGGAACTTCAGTAGTAGTTGTAGTTGGAACTTCAGTAGTAGTAGTTGGAACTTCAGTAGTAGTTGTAGTTGGAACTTCAGTAGTGGTAGTTGGAGCTTCAGTAGTAGTTGTAGTTGGAGCTTCGGTAGTTGTAGTTGGAATTTCAGTAGTTGTAGTTGGAGCTTCAGCAGTAGTTGTAGTTGGAGCTTCAGTAGTAGTTGTAGTTGGAGTTTCAGTAGTTGTAGTTGGCACTTCTGTAGTTGTAGTTGGAGCTTCAGTAGTAGTAGTTGGAGCTTCAGTAGTAGTTGTAGTTGGAGCTTCAGTAGTAGTAGTTGGAGCTTCAGTAGTAGTAGTTGGAGCATCCGTTGTTGTAGTTGGCGCTTCAGTAGTAGTTGTTGTTGGAGCTTCAGTAGTAGTAGTTGGAGCTTCAGTAGTAGTAGTTGGAGCTTCAGTAGTAGTAGTTGGAGCTTCAGTAGTAGTAGTTGGAGCATCCGTTGTTGTAGTTGGAGCTTCAGTAGTAGTTGTTGGAGCTTCAGTAGTAGTAGTTGGAGCATCAGTAGTAGTAGTTGGAGCTTCGGTGGTTGTAGTTGGAGCTTCAGTTGTTGTAGTTGGAGTTTCAGTAGTTGTAGTTGGAGCTTCGGTGGTTGTAGTTGGAGCTTCAGTAGTAGTTGTAGTTGGAACTTCAGTAGTGGTAGTTGGAGCTTCAATAGTAGTTGTAGTTGGAGCTTCGGTAGTTGTAGTTGGAACTTCAGTAGTAGTAGTTGGAGTTTCAGTAGTTGTAGTTGGAGCTTCAGCAGTAGTTGTAGTTGGAGTTTCAGTAGTAGTTGTAGTTGGAGCTTCAGTAGTAGTTGTAGCTTCAGTAGTAGTTGTAGTTGGAGTTTCAGTAGTAGTAGTAGTTGTAGCTTCAGTAGTAGTTGTAGTTGTAGCTTCAGTAGTTGTAGTTGGAGTTTCAGTAGTTGTAGTTGGCACTTCTGTAGTTGTAGTTGAAGCTTCAGTAGTGGTAGTTGGAGCTTCAGTAGTAGTTGTAGTTGGAGCTTCAGTAGTAGTAGTTGGAGCATCAGTAGTAGTAGTAGTAGTGGGAGCTTCAGTAGTTGTAGTTGGAGCTTCAGTAGTAGTAGTTGGAGCTTCAGTAGTAGTTGTTGTTGGAGCTTCAGTAGTAGTAGTTGGAGCTTCAGTAGTAGTAGTTGGAGCATCCGTTGTTGTAGTTGGCGCTTCAGTAGTAGTTGTTGTTGGAGCTTCAGTAGTAGTAGTTGGAGCTTCAGTAGTAGTAGTTGGAGCTTCAGTAGTAGTAGTTGGAGCTTCAGTAGTAGTAGTTGGAGCATCCGTTGTTGTAGTTGGAGCTTCAGTAGTAGTTGTTGGAGCTTCAGTAGTAGTAGTTGGAGCATCAGTAGTAGTAGTTGGAGCTTCGGTGGTTGTAGTTGGAGCTTCAGTTGTTGTAGTTGGAGTTTCAGTAGTTGTAGTTGGAGCTTCGGTGGTTGTAGTTGGAGCTTCAGTAGTAGTTGTAGTTGGAACTTCAGTAGTGGTAGTTGGAGCTTCAATAGTAGTTGTAGTTGGAGCTTCGGTAGTTGTAGTTGGAACTTCAGTAGTAGTAGTTGGAGTTTCAGTAGTTGTAGTTGGAGCTTCAGCAGTAGTTGTAGTTGGAGTTTCAGTAGTAGTTGTAGTTGGAGCTTCAGTAGTAGTTGTAGCTTCAGTAGTAGTTGTAGTTGGAGTTTCAGTAGTAGTAGTAGTTGTAGCTTCAGTAGTAGTTGTAGTTGTAGCTTCAGTAGTTGTAGTTGGAGTTTCAGTAGTTGTAGTTGGCACTTCTGTAGTTGTAGTTGAAGCTTCAGTAGTGGTAGTTGGAGCTTCAGTAGTAGTTGTAGTTGGAGCTTCAGTAGTAGTAGTTGGAGCATCAGTAGTAGTAGTAGTAGTGGGAGCTTCAGTAGTTGTAGTTGGAGCTTCAGTAGTAGTAGTTGGAGCTTCAGTAGTAGTTGTTGTTGGAGCTTCAGTAGTAGTAGTTGGAGCATCCGTTGTTGTAGTTGGAGTTTCAGTAGTTGTAGTTGGAGCTTCGGTGGTTGTAGTTGGAGCTTCAGTAGTAGTAGTTGGAGCTTCAGTAGTAGTAGTTGGAGCATCCGTTGTTGTAGTTGGAGTTTCAGTAGTTGTAGTTGGAGCTTCGGTGGTTGTAGTTGGAGCTTCAGTAGTTGTTGTTGTTGGAGCTTCAGTAGTAGTAGTTGGAGCTTCAGTAGTAGTAGTAGTAGTGGGAGCTTCAGTAGTAGTTGTTGTTGGAGCTTCAGTAGTAGTAGTTGGAGCTTCAGTAGTAGTAGTTGGAGCATCCGTTGTTGTAGTTGGAGCTTCAGTAGTAGTTGTTGTTGGAGCTTCAGTAGTAGTAGTTGGAGCTTCAGTAGTAGTTGTAGTAGTGGGAGCTTCAGTAGTAGTAGTTGTTGGAGCTTCAGTAGTAGTTGTTGTTGGAGCTTCAGTAGTAGTAGTTGTTGGAGCTTCAGTAGTAGTTGTTGTTGGAGCTTCAGTAGTAGTAGTTGTTGGAGCTTCAGTAGTAGTTGTTGTTGGAGCTTCAGTAGTAGTAGTTGTTGGAGCTTCAGTAGTTGTTGTTGTTGGAGCTTCAGTAGTAGTTGTTGTTGGAGCTTCAGTAGTAGTAGTAGTAGTTGGAGCTTCAGTAGTAGTTGGAGCTTCAGTAGTAGTAGTTGGAGCTTCAGTAGTAGTAGTTGGAGCTTCAGTAGTAGTAGTTGGAGCATCCGTTGTTGTAGTTGGAGTTTCAGTGGTTGTTGTTGTTGTTGGAGCTTCAGTAGTAGTAGTTGGAGCTTCAGTAGTTGTTGTTGGAGCATCGGTGTATGTAGCTGTATTTGTAGCTTCGGTAGCTGTATTTGTAGCTGTAGTTGTAGCTGTGGTAGCTGTAGTTGTAGATGTGGTAGCTGTAGTTGTAGCTGTAGTTGTAGCTGTGGTAGCTGTAGTTGTAGATTCGGTAGAGTTAGCAGATGTAGATGTCATGACTGAAGCGGAGAGGAGTAACCATTGAAGGCACAGTATAGAAACTGTCGTCATCGTTATTGGTTTTCGCCTTCCCAAGACCATCCTTTTAAATTCTGAAAAAATAAATAATTTTAATAATTATAATAAGTAATATTTTAATAAAAAGAAAACTAACTAAACGTGTTTGCAGTTAAATTATTTTGTACGTCCATCCTGATGAAAAGAAACGTAATAATATAGATAGGTGTGAAATACTGAGATTTCTCCGAGAAATAAAAATTGATAAATCACTTGTGAATTATCATATTTATTTCACTCGTGTGTGCAATCTCGCGATTTTCGTCACCGGAACTACTTTTTTTCGCACGAGTTACTTCGAAAATCTAGTTCTACTTGGCTATGCGAGGCGGAGCAAGTAAAACGGATATTTGAGACCATGAAATCCTCAGCTGACGACGACAAATATTCAAATACAATACAGTTATTTCTATTTTAATGCAAGACAAACATACCTCTAGTTGGGCTTAAAGACGTAACATCCGATCAGCCTGATCGGGAGACATGCGCATTACAATGTCATTATTTATAGTAAAGTGGGCTGGGAGTTGCTGATAAACAACAGCTGATAATGGTAACCATAAGTACAATGACATGGATGATGACTCTTACATGAATATATATAAACACAACATCAAACACATAAAATTAGATTTCTAAATTTTCATACTTAAAAAGTTACGTTTTTGAGGAAGAGTTTGAAGATACGAAAGGGATTATGAGAATTCGTTATTGGATGAAGAACAGACAACACAATGGCTAAAAGAAGAAGAACAGACAACACAATGGCTAAAAGATGAAGAACAGACAACACAATGGCTAAAAGAGAAAGGGCAAAAGGACAAACAACGATCTACAAAACATAAAACTACAGATCGAGTAACACGAAGCACTAAAAACTGGGGATGATCTCAGGTGCTCCGGAAGGGTAGGTAGTTCCTGCTCCACTAGTGGCTCCGTCGTGTTAATCTAGTTACAAACCTGGTTATATGTCGTGAATGAGGAAAGGACTGGGAAGTGTTTACGACAAGTGGAACATATTCGTGGTCATTTGTGACACATATATTCAATAACGGTCAACCAAGTCATGGTGGCGACTGTAAAACTTTCGAAATGATGATTTCAACTTAACCAAGTGGAACTATTGGTTCAATAGCTTCCGTGTTAGCAGCAATCCTCTATCAAGGAAATCCTGATAGGAACCACAAGCTGTGGAATATCGTATCAACTGATAGATATATATACTCCATATGCAGGTGCTGCTGGAATGTTGCTACATATAAATGGAAAGTTCACAATGGGTAAATTGAAATCATCTCTTTTGTCGTAAAGCTTCGTTCTTAATGGACTTGTTCATACTAGAACCTTTAGGTACGGCATGTCACTTGTGGGTTTGACGGTAAACATGGGCGAGTGAAAAAAAAAACGTTCTATACAATGATTACATTATAATTAACATTGTTTGCATTTTTACACTTATCAGTCATCTAATGCTGTAAAAATGTACTTGTTTTTCTTTTAGCCGTTTCGGCTGACATTGCTGTAGACATTTTGAATTTTTTTTAATATCCATACGCGTTGAAAAAATACACAAACGTCTGAAAATCCATTTTAAACAAAATATATATGGGATATGGCTATGATTATGGTGTTTGACTCCAATTTCAAAAATATTCCAGTTATATCGTGCAACAAAATCTATATGATAAACATTTATTATTAATTAAAGACAAAAGTTATTTACGGTTGGATCGAATTTCTGCTTCGAATTATCCAAGGGACAACTTTATCCGTATCGAGATCGTCCTGAATATGGCTGAAATGGTCATCACTGGACATCGATCAATGATTCAATCACTCAATCATTATTTGATATTACTGATATGGTATATGTATATCACAATTTTGCAATTTCAAAAAAAAAAAATCAAAAACTTTTGACTTTTTTTGTATTATAACATAAACACTGCTATCTGTAGATATGTAGAATTAATTTGGCCTTTCGTTATTTTGTAAATTGTTTATCTGTGCAATCAGTGCCTATCACCACTAAAGTTTTGAGCTCGAATCCCGCTCAGGCGAGGTGTACTCGATACAACATTATGTGATAAAGTTTGTCAGTGACTTACGACAGGTCGGTGGTTTTCTCCGATTTTCTCCACCAATTAAACTGACCGCCACGATATAACTAAAAATACTGTTGAAAGTGGCGTTAAACACTATAACACTACTCCCTCCCCCCATAACCCCCGTAAATTGTTTACTGATTTGTTTTATATTGTTTTTGTTAGTACTTCCCAACCCTGGTATGGTTAAAGTTAACGTACGTTTTATATTGTTGTTGTTAGTACTTCCCAACCCTGGTATGGTTAAAGTTAACGTACGTTTTTTATTGTCTAACTATACAACGCATTAATTAAATATAAGAAACGGATTCATGTTTAAAATTAAGGTGCGTACTTTGATCATTAATTTGCATAGTACATTTTTTGTATATTTATAGAATATTTATATCTACCAGTTCAAGCAGGAACTAGTTCTATATATATTGTTCATAGATCATCCTATTTCATTCATACTTGGTATGTCTAGGACATTCTATTATATTAATGTCAATAGAAATGTTTTCTTTTCTTATTAAAGTCGCAATTTTATTAAAGACATTTAAGTAAGGATCTTGAAATTGTTGGCCATCAATATTTAAATTCTCCCTCTCGATATACCTCTTACCGTACATGATAAGTTATCTCGTCAATTTGTATTGAAATTTGAAATGACCGGAAAAAATCGTTATAAAGTTCACCGTCTCTACGACAACAAAATAATACCTTAAATCAATTTTAATTGTTCGGTTTGAAAGAAATTTGTTTATGAACCCCTATATCGAACAATCTATATGAACGTCTGTAATTCAAAGTGCACGAAGTTCACTGTATATGGACGCGTGGCCAAAATTCTTAGCCACTGACTGTCTTTTTGAAACATGTTGAAAATAAGGGTTAATTTTCGAGAAAGAAGTGAGTGATTGAATAAATGATTGTTTTTTAACATCAAACAAGCAATTGTTCACTTAGATATCATGGCGATGTTACATTCGATGAGGTGATAATGATGGCCACATTGTACTAAACCAACACGTTTACTTGGATTGCATTGTGCTCACTGAACAACTGTACATGGATACTCATGTCGCCCCACTCGAACACATCATCCTGATTCCGAGCCAACCACTCTTTGCCCTTTCTCCTTAATACTGTGTGCTTAGCGGAGAATCGACAAATACCATTTCATAGTCTTTGCTTTGCCCCGACCGGGGCTCGAACCCACGAAATACTGTATTGGAGGCGAGCACGCTAACCATTCCAACACTATGTTTTTGATTGTCGGTTTTGGAAACTTGGCCCTTGCACTTTTCGGTATAGTACTAAAACATGAACCCCATCCCCCCTCCACACACACACACACACACACACACTGTCCCTTCCACTTCTATGCCGCTGCCATGCGATCGACAACAAATGCTCGTTTAATTAATGAGAAGCATTTTCACATACTATGCTTAATCGAAATGACAAATTTGTCCATTATGCATATATTTAAAAATAAGTATACAAGTAATAAAATCAATATACAGTCAAACCTGTATTAAGAGGTTACCTTTGGGACAAAGAAAACGTGGCCTTATAAGATAGGTGTCCTCTTAAAAGAGTTTCAATTCATATGAAATTTATATGACAGGTCAATAAAAAGGTGACCTTTTAATACAGGTTACTGCTTAATAGAGGTGGCCGCATGGGCAGGTTTGACTGTATAATCTACAGAAAATAAAAATCAGATATCACTCTCAACAAGTCATATTTTTGTTAAATAGACAACTCAAACAAAGAATTAACTAGACTCTATACTATTGTAAATGTCATACCAAAGGTTCAAAACCAGGCACACAAATGCACTTAAAGGCATACAGGCTATCAGAATTGAATTTTTTTTTTAGCACAAAAAGGAGGATTCAGGAAGCTTTGTGTAAAAATTAAAAAAAGATGTTATACCGACCTACTCCATTTTTCAACACACAAGCATAATTTAGTATCTTTTTTCGGCCGAATCATATTTAACAGTAGAATTGCAATCGTAGTTTTTTATATATTGGGGGTTTTTTCAGGAGAAAACGCTAGAGACTAATATAGAAATTAGAGATTAAAATAATGAACTTCATGTCTGGTTTTTTCTAAAAAAAATTATAATCAAGTCAACTCAAGTGTTGTCAATAATATGCAATACAATGTGTTTACAATTTTCCTTTTATCGGGCCCCTTTGCAGAATTTGGGTTTGTTTTTATTGATGTCATCACGTATTTCCGATTTTAAGTGTCATTCTTACTAAATACCATTATATAATATTAACTGATTACCCCGGGATCCAATTTCATAGATATATTTCTTAAGTTAAATTAATTCTAACGAATGTACATGCAACATGCTTCCTGGTTATTTATAGCAGTTATCAGTATTCGGCAAACTTCGGAAAAGCAGCCGACTTATAATTAGGTCGTGTTAATGGCGATTTTACCAACAGACATTCGAATTCTTTTCACTAATTACGACATTATAACATATATTTTAAACCTGGCTTCTTGTTCAGAACATTTTTTAGTATAAAACATCGAATATGGGCAACTTTTAAAGGAAAAGGCCATGGTCTTAACAAGTTAGCGTGAAAATTTAAATGACAGTAAATAAAAGACATTTGTGCTAATGAATGTTAAAAATAGTATACCGTAAGGTGGAATTTGGTGATTGAAGTTGCCTGTAGCACCAAATAATGGGGATCGCCATTTTTCAAAACTCTTCAATGCGGAGGAGACAAAAGGCATAATCCATTCTCGGATTTATCCTACCCGTGACGTCGTACAATCAGTATGGTATATATATATATCAGCATTGATCAGGTGCAATTTTATCATTAAAAATTATGTAAATCGTAAAATAACGTCGTATATTTATCTTTTGATATTTACAATATCATTATGGCTTCATGTCAAGCATTTTATTACACTAAAGCACGAAAAGGGAAAGTGTGAGAAGATTTTTTTTTGTAAATACCGGTCAGGACTATCCTTGTCAACACATCGACCAGTGACCACGAAAGACACGGGAAAGTACGATAGCATTGGCGACAACAAAGAAAAAAAGCATGTTACGCATTTATAAAATAAGTTAAAACTGACAGTTATTTAACCTACGGACATTCACGTAAAACATGAAATTATACGTAGATACCCCCCCCCCCCCCCCCTCATGATGTATAGTTAAAACATGGCTCAATTGGCGTTCAACAACAATCACAATCACACCACAAATGTTGCGCTCATAGTATGACGTACTACGTATAACTTTATGTGTAAACGTTTGTCAGTAACATACAGCAGATTTGTCGTTTTTTCTTGGTACTCCAATGTCCCCCAACAATGAAATTCACCAAAACGACGTAACTGACTTGTTGTTTGAACTGGCGTTAAACATCCATAACTCAATGGCATATGACGTATTGTAAATATATTAGCTTGATGGTCCGAAGTGCGCATGCGTGACCTGATGATGATTGATCAGGTCAACACGCAGACATGTCAAGTTGGTTGGTGAGTCGATGATGTTTTCATTAAGCACACATTAAAGAGACGGGCTAGGTATTAGTCAGACTAATAGTATTATAGCGTGTCCTGGTCGTCGACACGTCCATACTAAGGACTAAGTTACTTAAGTTAGCGAACAACATAATCCATTGATTAAGGGGAAAGATAATGGCTGACCAGACTATTAAAGTCAGAATATATTCCCGCTTTGTCGTCGACATGTCTCTACTACGACCTATTTCTAAGGAGTAAGCGAGCTCAAAATTTCACAGCTTATAGTATCTTATTTCCGTAATTTGTCCTCGCCATGGCAAAACTGAATATATCATGAAAATAAATGTTAAACGGTGATGGTCACCTATTTCTGCACCAATATCAACACAACGAGCAAATAACTCTCATCACCAATCATTGAACACAAAACGAGGGCCACGACATATGGCGTTGTAAACCCAGATCCTGTCTTTAGACATCCACAACAATGTAGAAAGGTAAAACCCTGTTAATGGAATCACAACCCTTCCCCTCTTGATAATTAGATCTCCAACGAAAACACAGATAAAAAACAAACGATTCAAAACCTTCGGTAACAGATGCGCTTTCGGTCAAAAAGACATATTGATTATCTGGTTTTAGGATTGATTGATTGACTTGTGTTTAACGACATCTTTAGCAGTATTTCAGTTATATCGTGGCGTGAACAAATTTTATATTAACTTAAGACACCTACTTGTAAGACTCTTAGAAATAAAACATACTTCTTAATAAAAGTTTGTTAAGTCCCTCGTAAGAAACCTTATTAATCGTAGTGAGTGAGTGATTGATTGTTGTTTAACACCAACATATTTTTTCTTGTTAATCGGATTGTTAACGTAATATGTGTATCTTGGGAAAGAGTTCCTTATGGCACCTCCACCTAAAAATAGTATATTTACCCGAACCCTAACCCTTTATGACCAACATCATTAAATCAATTTGCTTATTATTAAATATACAAATCCCATATTTTGGGTGGGGGTTCCATAAGGAACTCTTCCCGTATCTTGTTTTGAAATTGAAAGATTTATTATAACATATCAATGACATTTGTCATAAGTATCAATACAAATATCTTGTGATTTGTTTGTACACGTAATAAAACGAGACACATGCTGTTAAGATATTATCTAGGCATGCTATGTTCTACCTTCATAGGGAACGTGTTAACACCTTAGTCAGGTACGACACCCCTTTAAATTTAAGACTGGGGTTGAACCTATAATTTAGGTGATTTAAATTCCACGACTGTTCTTTTTTTAAATGTCCCTATTGTTCCTGGGGAATGTTTTCTTCCCACGGATTTGGCGTCCATTCATTAATTTAGAATGTCGGTCTTTAGCTTCACGCCAACATGTTTCATGCATAACTCACTTTTGAAAGAATCTTTAATTTTACTATAAATGATTTTAGTGTTATTTAGTCAACTTTAAATTGACAGTTTAAATTAAATTTAATTAAGTCTGTATCTTTTAATATTTAAAACTATCTTTGCGAACATGTGGCACTGACAAAAGTTCGGTAAGACTCTTTTGGGTAAGCCCATCTGTCCGCCCATTATTTAAACCAACGAATGACAAACGAGGATGCTTATACATTAAAATTCTCGGTCGTTATAATAAACCATTAAATTATTTCCGGGATGATATTGCAGTTCATTTTACGAGCGTTAATCGACCACAACTGTTCTACATAGTTTCGTGTCCTTTGACTAAAATCGATACTACCGGTATTTATTTTTCTTAAGATATTTAATACGGTATCATTACTTTAAAAACATTTGTATCAACACTTTAAAAACATTTGTATCAGCACTTTAAAAAAAACCAAGTTATTTGATACAAAAAACAGATTCGTGAATAAAAAAACCTACATGCTATCAATAAATTAATGGGTTAGGGTTAGTATTAAGGTGTTTAACGCCACTTTCAACACTATTTCAGTTATATAGTGGCAGTCAATTTCATTGATGGAGAAAACCGGAGTACCCGACGAAAACCACCGACCTGTCGCAAGTCACTAACAAACTTTATCACATAATGTTGTATCGAGTACACCTAGTCATTAGTGTGATTCGAACTCACAACTTTAGTGGTGATAGGCAGTGATTGTACTGGTCTTTGAAAATCCAACTATCATGCAATCACGACCATGGTGGCCCCTTCATAAATTAATCATATGTGGCTTCATTGTATTGATAATTGCCACCTATTGCTTGATATGACGTCCATTACGTAGGTAAATTACGTCGATAAATTAGCCACCACACGTCTCTTTACTTATTTAAATATATCCTTTACACGTATATTTCATAGGCGTAGGGACCAGAGGGCTAATGCACCTCCACACTTTTTTTTGGAAAATAAAAAAAAAATGAAATGTTATCCATGAAGCCGAATATTAATCAATCAAGAAGTAAAAGTGTGTTTTTTGAAGCCAAAGCAATACATGTTGGGAATATCCAAAACAGTTCGCTTCTACTTAACAAAATCTTCCTTATTTGTAAGGAAATCGAAAATATGTATCAGCTTTTTCGATATACATGTATAATCTTCATGTTTAGGGAGGTAACTCGTCTTTTCTTTGACCAATAAATTCCAATCAATGATTGATTTATTGTTGACTTTAACATCAAGCGAACACTATTTTAGTCAAGACTCACAACCAGAAAAAGTTCACAAACAATAAAGAATCGTAATGTTAGAGGTGTAAACATAAATTCTATCCCAAATAAAAGTGTTCCCCATGGATAATATGTATGATGATATTTATTCTGTTGGGATAAAATATAACATACATCCAGAAGCGGACTTGCCATAAGAGCAGTTGGGAAATTCGCTGTGGGCCGCTCAGACAAGCAACACATTAATGAAGAATGTGCCAACCTGACATAGGGAGATAGGTGATATTATGGAACTTTGGAAATATTTCCTGGTAAAGGACCTGTATCGACCACTCTCAACAAACGTGCTCATTGAGCTGCTGTAGATTGCATTTTACGTACGATGATAATAGCTTACTCTAAACACGAAGCACTCGTGTACATAACGTCCCTAGGGAAAGTTGTGTGTTCGATGTATCTCCAAGTCAGCGGACATCCATTTCGGAAAAGGGGGTATCGCGCTAAAAAAATCCGAAGTCTTATATTCCCGTTTCAACATTCCCTTGAGGGAAATTCCAAAATGAAATGAAGTATATGGTTATAAAACCTCTCCCCTTTCGATACTACCAACCATTGTATACTATTAACTAGTTTCTAATTATCCTGACTTCAGCATGCGTGCCCTGTTACTTTCAATGCACACATATTATAATGATTACCATGTTAAATATTAAACTTTTAATTAGAGATCCAACCTACTCAATAATTATCAGAATAATTGTCAACAATGGGAGCACTGAGACATGCTGTACACCTAAATGCATCAACATAAACCTTTAACTTTTATGAGTTGATTTTTAATTTGGGACACTGTTTATGGATAAACTCATTATTTATTGAAACGAACACAGACATATATGGTACATTGTATATATACAAGCTGAATCTGCTGTTCACTCACCATGCGCTGGAGTTTCAACACTCGTAGAAGAGTTCACTCAATACCGGGGAGAAGAAGAAGAAGAAAAATTATTATATTGCTACAAAATGGCCGTAATTTTCAGTGAGCTCCAAATTGCATCATTTTTTTGTCAACTCTTCTTTGTTTTTAAATCTAATCTTTTAGATCAATTATTTTCAGACGGTTTTCAAGTACATTTACACATAAAATTGTGAAAACAATGTTTAAACAGTGATAGTCAACAATTCTACCAATATCAACAAAACAAAGAATGTTTAAACAGTGATAGTCAACAATTCTACCAATATCAACAAAACAAAGAATGTTTAAACAGTGATAGTCAACAATTCTACCAATATCAACAAAACAAAGAATGTTTAAACAGTGATAGTCAACAATTCTACCAATATCAACAAAACAACGAATGTTTAAACAGTGATAGTCAACAATTCTACCAATATCAACAAAACAACGAATGTTTAAACAGTGATAGTCAACAATTCTACCAATATCAACAAAACAAAGAATGTTTAAACAGTGATAGTCAACAATTCTACCAATATCAACAAAACAACGAATGTTTAAACAGTGATAGTCAACAATTCTACCAATATCAACAAAACAACGAATGTTTAAACAGTGATAGTCAACAATTCTACCAATATCAACAAAACAAAGAATGTTTAAACAGTGATAGTCAACAATTCTACCAATATCAACAAAACAACGAATGTTTAAACAGTGATAGTCAACAATTCTACCAATATCAACAAAACAAAGAATGTTTAAACAGTGATAGTCAACAATTCTACCAATATCAACAAAACAAAGAATGTTTAAACAGTGATAGTCTACAATTCTACCAATATCAACAAAACAAAGAATGTTTAAACAGTGATAGTCAACAATTCTACCAATATCAACAAAACAAAGAATGTTTAAACAGTGATAGTCAACAATTCTACCAATATCAACAAAACAAAGAATGTTTAAACAGTGATAGTCAACAATTCTACCAATATCAACAAAACAAAGAATGTTTAAACAGTGATAGTCAACAATTCTACCAATATCAACAAAACAAAGAATGTTTAAACAGTGATAGTCAACAATTCTACCAATATCAACAAAACAAAGAATGTTTAAACAGTGATAGTCAACAATTCTACCAATATCAACAAAACAAAGAATGTTTAAACAGTGATAGTCAACAATTCTACAAATATCAACAATGCCAACAATCCCCTCTCACTTTAACTCAAGTGTGGAACAGAAAAAAGACTACGACATATAATGACGTATGAAATTCATGTCCTATTTCGGGACAGGCACATAAATGTGGCAGGATTAAACCGGCTATGATGGGATTCCAAGTACATGTAGTAGTATATAACACATGCATCATATTTTACTCAACAATGTCAACGTGTATATCCATGTTATAAACTACAATTGTATACACAAACTGATCCAATTTAGATCGATACCATTCAATTTTAAATACAATGTAGCTATAATGGCATATTGAAGCAGTGGCGGATTTAGAGGGGAGCGTGCGGGGCGTGCGCCCCCCCCCCCCCCCCCCTAAAATTCGCAAAGCATATGTTAAAAAACGTTAATTAAGCAGTTCATTAAATAACTTTTTCATGAATGGTTAACTCGTGACCTGTAGTAAAATATTCTTACACATTGTAAATACACGTTGGATGTGTTCGCTGATGTGTATTCGCCGTCAGTAGTTCAAAGATTATTCCATTCTGATTGGTTCCGAGGTACCAGACATCAACTATTTCCTCACGCTAATTAAACATTATTTCTGCAATCAATTTTACAACTACATGTACACGTGCTATTTAGAAATTATAAAATGGACGAAAATTCTAGGCCAAGAAAACAAGCAAGATTGGATACATTTCTTATTCCTCGACGAGACGAGAAAAGTCAAAGGTAAACTAAAAAGTAAATTCAATCAATACTTCGAATAATTAATTTAACAATTGATCTCATTTATAAAACATACAACGAAAACCTATAACGAGAGAATCAGATGATGAAACTGAGAAAGTGTGTAGAAACTTGAGTGTCCCAAGAAAATGGTCACTTCTCTTTAAATAATGGTTCAAATAGTTCTTGAATTCGAAATTCTGCAATTTCATATGAAAAAAAAATATAAGTTTGATTTGTATACAAATACCCGAAAATGTTGCCTTTTACTTTTCAAGTAAAGATCAGTAAAAATACGCGTTGGTATATTGTTAGTCCGAGATTCCTCTGTCGTCCGACGACATTATATAATATTGCTAGAGCCTCCGAACGTCGGAGCGCAATATATACGGAAACAGCTGATTTGCCTCACCCAGCTCTGGGTCGGCACATTTCCACGTTTCGTGGCTATCGGATTTGATTAACTATCAGAAACCCTTATATAAATCGCTTCACCAATCATTTTTCTATTCATTCATAACCATCTTACCCTCAGAAAGTGGTGTTACACTCCATTACAGCACGATTTTGCCTTAGATCGTGCTGTAATGGAGTGTAACACCACTTTCTGAGGGTAAGATGGTTATGAATGAATAGAAAAATGATTGGTGAAGCGATTTATATAAGGGTTTCTGATAGAAAATAAAATCCGATAGCCACGAAACGTGGAAATGTGCTGACCCAGAGTTGGAGAAGCAAATCCGCTGTTTCCGTATATATTGCGCTCTGACGTTCGACGGCTCTAGCAATAATATATAATGTCGTCGGACGACAGAGGAATCTCGGACTAGTATATTGTACATTAAAATACAAAAGTAATATATTAATAAAAAAAATAAAAAAATAGCGGCAATTTATTTGTAACAATCTCTGTATCTGCACAAGAAAGTGTGAACAAATCCTTTGTCCATGTACGTTTATATTATTTATATCTACCAATGGATGTCTGTACAATTTTTTTACACATTTTTAACAAAAAATTCTGACTACAATTTATTTGTAATAAATTAATATCTACAACTGCACATGAAAGTGTGAAAATAATCGGGTACCTATAAAGTGCGAAACGAAATAGAAACGAAACGAAACGAAACGAAACGAAACGAAACGAAGCGAAATCAACAAAAACGAAACGAAACGAAACGAAACGAAACGAAACGAAATCAACAAAAACGAAACGAAACGAAATCACCGAAATGAAAACGAAATAAAACGAAACCAACGAAAGGAAAACGAAATCAACGAAAACAAAACGAAATAGAAAATGGAAGAAAAATAATAGGGGTCTAAAAGAAATCAAACTTATTTTCACAATTACGATGCTAAACTACTTCCCACACATGTTTGTCTTTCATCAGGAGAGGACAGGATTTGATCACCATTGAACAAGAATACTATGCATTTATTCAGCGGGAGTCTAGCTGTCCTTTTCACTTAGTGGCTTCTTTTAAATTTTGGAACCATAAGAGCAACGTCAAGTTTGTTGAAAGGAGAGGAATTAAAATAACAGAAGTGCAGTAGTTAAAGTTCACTAATAAATACCCCCGTCCGAGCAAAATTTAAAAGTGTGTCGGAGAGACGAAAAAGTGTGACGACCGGACGGACAAACGAACGAACGGACAGCAGAAGTCCTATATACCCCTATCTTTATTTGGCGGAGGTATACAAATCCTATCAAAAATTAACTTTAGAAATTTAAAAAAAATCTACATATCTTGTAAAAGTACCTTTTTTCCCTTTGATCCCTTTTCATATAAAAAAAAAACCTCAATATCCCAATCTATGAAAATACCCCCTCATATCCCCCATTTGTTTCTATATGCCCACTGCAGAAACTTTATAATTCATAAATACTGCCACACACACAAACACAAATAAAAATATGACATTTGAACTTCTGAAAGTTTGTCGGCAAGCAAACCCGACTTGGATTGAGTTGCAGGTAATGTACGTGAGGAGTACTGTAACGGACAGACATGCAAGATGGGTTATAATTAATCAAAATTATTGTATTTAAAAAATCGAATTATCATTTTTTTTTTTTTTTTTTTTTCTTTATTTCGTTTTGTCTTTTATTTTTTTCCTTCCATTATCCTTCCATTTTCTTCGTATCAGTCTATTTCGTTTTATTTTAGTTGATTTCGTTTTGCTTTCGTTGGTTTCGTTTCATTTCGTTTTCATTTCGTTGATTTCGTTTCGTTTCGTTGATTTCGTTTCGTTTTTGTTGATTTCGTTTCGTTTCGTTTTCGTTGATTTCGTTTCGTTTCGTTTCGTTTCTATTTCGTTTCGCACTTTATAGGTACCCAAAATAATCTCGACAAAATGGTTTATGCATATCTCACACCTGATTTCCGTAAACATATTTCTCGAGAACTTTAATACATTTTTGTTGTTTGATCTTTTAGTGTAATGAGGTTTTTACGCCCGTTGCTCAAACACTTGATCTCCGTCCGTTCGTCCGTCCGTCTGTAAGATTTTTGCAATCCGCAACTCCCCTGACTGTAACTACGCAATTGATTGACTTAAACTATATAATGTACTTGAAATACATTGTAGTTGTGCACAATGGTTTTTAGAATTTTCATTGAAGGCCGGGTGGAGGGGGTAGGAGGAGGATTGTGTAACCCGCAACTCCTAAATAACCACTCAATGGATTGAAGTGAAACTTAAACTACAAATTTGACATACAATGTAGTTTGTTCATCACGGTTTTATTTTTAGAATTGGAGGTTAGGGGTAGGAGAGAGATTCTGTAATCTGCTTATTGGCGTAAAATCGCGAATTTTCACACGAAATACCCCAAAAATTTTCGCGCCTCCCTTCGCTCGGCGCAATTTTTTTAAGTACGCCCCCCCCTAACTTGAAATCCTGGATCCGCCCCTGTGAAGGGTTTAATAATTATTTTCGTGAAGTGATGAAATCTGTCTTATTGTTATTATTATTATCATTATTATTATTATTATTATTATTATTATTATCATTATTGTTTTTACTAAAAAAAAATTCTTTTAAATGTAAATTTAAATTATACATTATGATGGTAGAACATAATTCTTTCGTCTGCATCAAGTTACAAGGCGTGTCTTACCTGGGTGCCAAAGAGAAAGCGCCCACTTTACAATTTATCGTGAAATTTGTCACTTTTTTCAGTTAAATACGAAATATTTTGCAATAAAATTTTACAATATCACACATTTTAAAACTATTTTGCATTGAAGTGAAAATTTTTTAGTATCATATGACTGTTTGGGATAGAAGTAAAACCGGCACTTTTTACAACTGCACATGTGGAATTTAAAATTAAAATAACTTACCTAATTATTGATTAATATGTAATATATCCTTCTCGAAATCACACTAATATCCTAAAGTATGTATTAGAAAAATTCGAAAACGATCAAAATATATCCAAGCGAAAAAAATCACAAAACATAAAAACCAGTTTCATGTTTTTTGACCCACCCAGTTTATTACTAATGATCATTCACGATTCGGATACTCTCTATCCTTCTCGGCAATACAATAATATTATTATTGTTTACTGAATTCTACAACTTTAAAGTGTAACAATAACACACACATAATGAAATCTACGGTGTATTATGTTGTGTAATTCTAATAACCGTGTATTATGTTGTGTAATTTTAATATTCTTGTCAAACAAGTTTGCGGAAATTATTAAATGTCTAAAGCATTGGTAAGAATTACTGATAACTAATACAATAAATAGTGATCTCGTCTGAGGATAAACGATTGGGGTAGGACAATTGGTGTCGATAGACATTTTATTTTTATTAAAATTTTTTAATTTAATTTTTTTTTCTTCAGAATACCTGTAATTAACATTTTTGTAGATTATTGATTCAAACTGACAGCTACAACAGTTTAATGTGCCACTCAGCATTTTAAAGGGAGCAATATGTTCAATATACATGATCAGCAGCGTGATCGATTCGTCTGACCCTAAAAACCAGTTTTATTAAAGATATTGATACTTTCAGGAATTAATATATTAATATGGAAAAAAGGATCCACCATTTAATTTCGGAAAAAAGGGGGGTGTTTTACCATTGAACCGTATTTTTTTCTTCACACTAGACAAGATTCGGATTATATCACTTTAGGACATACAAATTCAGTATTTTGTCTTCAAATTATACAAAATTTTCTCACTGAAATCTGATTATTATTTTTTTGTGTATCTTTTATGACAATTTATTATTGGTTATTTATTTCTATAAATTAGCGACAAATATGTTTCAGGAATAAATAAACAAAATATATTGCAAATAATACCTGTTTCACGAAAAATTATATTTCGAAAGAAAAATATGAAACTACAAAATGTATATGTCTGGGTTATTACTGGGTAGTGAACTGCGGTATAAAGTCACTTTGGCGTAAAGCCGACGGTTGCTGAGTATAATTTGAAAAAGCCATAGGTTTGTGAGTGAGTGATTGTCGTTGAGTGGCAAGTGAGCACTTTTCAGTTATATCGTAACGAGAACAAATGAAGATACATGTATCTGTTTTGTGCTAGACCAATATAGTGGATCGTATTTTTATAGTGTTAAATAACTGAAATGACATTCAACCGGCGAGACATGTTGGCCGATTCGGACTTCTACCGACTCCATAACATACAACCTCGTCTTCATGTTAATATTTTGTTAACTTTTTTTTAGATTTTGGCGTTAAACAACATATTCTACTCACTCACTGCTGAACAATGGCTCACCTGACGTTAAACAACATATTCTACTCACTCACTGCTGAACAATGGCTCACTTGACGTTAAACAACATATACTACTCACTCACTGCTGAACAATGGCTCACTTGACGTTAAACAACATATTCTACCCACTCACTGCTGAACAATGGCTCACTTGACGTTAAACAACATATTCTACTCACTCACTGCTGAACAATGGCTCACTTGACGTTAAACAACATATTCTACTCACTCACTGCTCAACAATGGCTCACCTGACGTTAAACAACATATTCTACTCACTCAGTGCTGAACAATGGCTCACCTGACGTTAAACAACATATTCTACTCACTCACTGCTGAACAATGGCTCATTTGACGTTAAACAACATATTCTACTCACTCACTGCTGAACAATGGCTCACCTGACGTTAAACAACATATTCTACTCACTCACTGCTGAACAATGGCTCACTTGACGTTAAACAACATATTTTACTCACCCACTGCTGAACAATGGCTCACTTGACGCTAAGCAACATATTCTACTCACTCACTGCTGAACAATGGCTCACTTGACGTTAAACAACATATACTACTCACTCACTGCTGAACAATGGCTCACCTGACGTTAAACAACATATTCTACTCACTCACTGCTGAACAATGGCTCACTTGACGTTAAACAACATATTTTACTCACTCACTGCTGAACAATGGCTCACTTGACGCTAAACAACATTCTACTCACTAATTGCTGAACAATGGCTCACTTGACGTTAAACAACATATTCTACTCACTCACTGCTGAACAATGGCTCACCTGACGTTAAACAACATATTCTACTCACTCACTGCTGAACAATGGCTCACTTGGCGTTAAACAACATATTCTACTCACTCACTGCTGAACAATGGCTCACTTGACGTTAAACAACATATTCTACTCACTCACTGCTGAACAATGGCTCACTTGACGTTAAACAACATATTCTACTCACTCACTGCTCAACAATGGCTCACTTGACGTTAAACAACATATTCTACTCACTCACTGCAGAACAATGGCTCATTTGACGTTAAACAACATATTCTACTCACTCACTGCTGAACAATGGCTCACCTGACGTTAAACAACATATTCTACTCACTCACTGCTGAACAATGGCTCACTTGACGTTAAACAACATATGTTACTCACTCACTGCTGAACAATGGCTCACTTGACGCTAAGCAACATATTCTACTCACTCACTGCTGAGCAATGGCTCACTTGACGTTAAACAACATATACTACTCACTCACTGCTGAACAATGGCTCACCTGACGTTAAACAACATATTCTACTCACTCACTGCTGAACAATGGCTCACCTGACGTTAAACAACATATTTTACTCACTCACTGCTGAACAATGGCTCACTTGACGCTAAACAACATATTCTACTCACTCACTGCTGAACAATGGCTCGCTTGGCGTTAAACAACATATACTACTCACTCACTGCTGAACAATGGCTCGCTTGACGTTAAACAACATATTCTATCCACTCACTGCTGAACAATGGCTCGCTTGACGTTAAACAACATATTCTACTCACTCACTGCTGAACAATGGCTCATTTGACGTTAAACAACATATTCTACTCACTCACTGCTGAACAATGGCTCATTTGACGTTAAACAACATATTCTACTCACTCACTGCTGAACAATGGCTCACTTGGCGTTAAACAACATATTATACTCACTCACTGCTGAACAATGGCTCACTTGGCGTTAAACAACATATACTACTCACTCACTGCTGAACATTGGCTCACTTGACGTTAAACAACATATACTACCCACTCACTGCTGAACAATGGCTCACTTGACGTTAAACAACATATACTACTCACTCACTGCTGAACAATGGCTCACTTGACGTTAAACAACATATTCTACTCACTCACTGCTGAACAATGGCTCACTTGACGTTAAACAACATATTCTACTCACTCACTGCTGAACAATGGCTCACTTGACGTTAAACAACATATTCTACTCACTCACTGCTGAACAATGGCTCACTTGACGTTAAACAACATATACTACTCACTTGCTGCTGAGCAATGGCTCACCTGACGTTAAACAACATATACTACTCACTCACTGCTGAACAATGGCTCACTTGACGTTAAACAACATATTCTACTCACTCACTGCTGAACAATGGCTCACTTGACGTTAAACAACATATTCTACTCACTCACTGCTGAACAATGGCTCACTTGACGTTAAACAACATATTCTACTCACTCACTGCTGAATAATGGCTCATTTGACGTTAAACAACATATTCTACTCACTCACTGCTGAACAATGGCTCATTTGACGTTAAACAACATATTCTACTCACTCACTGCTGAACAATGGCTCACTTGGCGTTAAACAACATATTATACTCACTCACTGCTGAACAATGGCTCACTTGGCGTTAAACAACATATACTACTCACTCACTGCTGAACAATGGCTCACTTGACGTTAAACAACATATACTACCCACTCACTGCTGAACAATGGCTCACTTGACGTTAAACAACATATACTACCCACTCACTGCTGAACAATGGCTCACTTGACGTTAAACAACATATACTACTCACTCACTGCTGAACAATGGCTCACTTGACGTTAAACAACATATTCTACTCACTCACTGCTGAACAATGGCTCACTTGACGTTAAACAACATATTCTACTCACTCACTGCTGAACAATGGCTCACTTGACGTTAAACAACATATTCTACTCACTCACTGCTGAACAATGGCTCACTTGACGTTAAACAACATATACTACTCACTTGCTGCTGAGCAATGGCTCACCTGACGTTAAACAACATATACTACTCACTCACTGCTGAACAATGGCTCACTTGACGTTAAACAACATATTCTACTCACTCACTGCTGAACAATGGCTCACTTGACGTTAAACAACATATTCTACTCACTCACTGCTGAACAATGGCTCACTTGACGTTAAACAACATATTCTACTCACTCACTGCTGAATAATGGCTCATTTGACGTTAAACAACATATTCTACTCACTCACTGCTGAACAATGGCTCACCTGACGTTAAACAACATATTCTACTCACTCACTGCTGAACAATGGCTCACTTGACGTTAAACAACATATACTACCCACTCACTGCTGAACAATGGCTCACTTGACGTTAAACAACATATATTACGAATTTAGTTTGTTACACATATTTTCATTGGTTATTCAACCCTGAATGTCAGCATATATTACGAATTTAGTTTGTTACACATATTTTCATTGGTTCTTCAGCCCTGAATGTCAGCATATATTCGGAAAACAGACGGGGTATATATTTCAGTCCCCAAAAAAGATTAAAACATGGACGACAAAGCATTACGCTTCACTGAATCAATGGTATAATACGGAATAATAAATGTATTTTTACCAAATTAAATGCTGTTTTTATACTCAAAGCGGCTGCATGAACAAAAAAATATTACAACGGTTAATTCCGTCACAAATACCTGATCGATTCAGCAGACTCCTATGTTCCACGGCTGTACCATAACAAATAAACAAAACGTTGAGCCTTGAAAACTTTCGACGTCATGGGGCCACACCAAGGTTTTATTTACATGTTGTTAACATTTAAATTATTGAAGCTGTTTCGCAAACCCGTTGTTTTGTTATGTGATATATCAATGTTATATTTATCAAGTTTACAAAATTTACTACATATGAAACTGTATTGATTTAGAAATTTAGTACAGTATTTTCCTTCATAAGACACCCTATACATGAAATATGACGTGACACATATTTTGACGTCATTGAAGAATGACGTCAAAGGTACGGAAACGGACATCTAGAGATACGAAAAATGAAAATAAAAGAGGCAAATTTATTTAATACAGTTGGATGTTGTATTTTTAAAAAAAAAAAGGTTAAATCCGTAATATATTTGTTATTCAGCTATCAGACAGGGTATATAATGTGACATTCCCGGCTTAGGATATATATTCCCTTCGGCTGCGCCTCAGGGAATATAGATCTTAAGCCGGGAATGTCACATTATATACCCTGTCTGATAGCTGAATAACATATAATATTCGGAAAACAGACGGGGTATATATGTACGTTTTCGGTCTCCCTCATTTGGGCCTCAAAAAACAATAACAACGTGGTTGACAAAAACAGAAATATTTACGCTTCACTGAATCAATATCATAATACGGAATAATAAATGTATTTTTACCAAATTAAATGCTGTTTTTAAACTCAAAACGGTTGTATGAACAAAAAAGATATTCTTTTCTTCAATAAAAAATTAAAATATACCTTTCACAAATCTACACCAACCACTCAATTCGTGCAACGGGTGCAACTATCCTCGGAAGAAACTGTTCAATGGCACAAATTATGGCAGTTATCGGACAAAAATCTGCCTCGTCAGTTGCAGTATATCAACGTGTTTCATCAAAGGAAAAACAAGTTATGGGAGACATTATCACAAGCTCTGTTCGTGGAGAGCAACCATCTCAACTATCCTCAATAATGACACCGCACAGTACTTCCCGGTTGCAACTCATGCCGCCGACACAAAACAGTTCAAGTTCAACATCACTTGTTCAAATGAGAGCCAATACACATGTTTCATCGTCGGTTACGGACGTCGTTGACATTTTGGATGTAAATTATGATGATTTATTTTGTGATTATAACACTCTTACAACAGTTAATTCCGTCACAAACACCAGAACAATTCAGCAAACTCCCATGTTCCACGGATGTACCATTACAAATTTGAACATAGCAATCAACAAGTGAAAGTGTGTTAAAGTTTCCGCCTTTAAAACTTTCGAGATCACGGGGCCACAACAAGTTTTTGCTTATTGTTAACATTTTAATTATTGAAATTGTTTCACAAACCCGTTGTTTTGTTATGTAATATATTAATGTTAT
This sequence comes from Bathymodiolus brooksi, assembly GCA_963680875.1. NCBI lineage: Eukaryota > Metazoa > Mollusca > Bivalvia > Mytilida > Modiolidae > Bathymodiolus > Bathymodiolus brooksi. Next base: position 99,684,298 of record OY804584.1, read on the forward strand.
AATTATAAAGTTTATTAAGTTTACTGCATATGAAATTGTGTTGATTTAGAAATATTGAACAGGATTTTCCTTTATGAGACACCTCAGTACATAAAATATCACGTGACAAATATTTGACGTCATTGAACAAAGAATGTCAGAGGTACGAAAAGGGACATCTAGAAATACGGAAAATGAAAATAAAAGATGCAAATATTTAATAAGGTTTTAAATATGAATTGGGACTATGTACGTGGTAAAAAAAACAAAAGGAAAATAAAAATAAACAAACAAAAAGGAAACAAACAAAAAAAAAAGAATAAAAAAAAATAAAAAAAAAAATTATACGACAGTTTGGTTCTGTATTTAACAAAAAAATGGTTAAATCCGTAATATATTTGTTATTCAGCTATCAGACAGGGTATATAATGTGACATTCCCGGCTTAGGATATATATTCCCTTCGGCTGCGCCTCAGGGAATATAGAGCATAAGCCGGGAATGTCACATTATATACCCTGTCTGATAGCTGAATAACATATAATACTACTCACTCACTGCTGAACAATGGCTCACTTGACGTTAAACAACATATTCTACTCACTCACTGCTGAACAATGGCTCACTTGACGTTAAACAACATATTCTACTCACTCACTGCTGAACAATGGCTCACTTGACGTTAAACAACATATTCTACTCACTCACTGCTGAACAATGGCTCACTTGACGTTAAACAACATATTCTACTCACTCACTGCTGAACAATGGCTCACTTGACGTTAAACAACATATTCTACTCACTTACTGCTGAGCAATGGCTCACTTGACGTTAAACAACATATTCTACTCACTCACTGCTGAACAATGGCTCACTTGAAGTTAAACAACATATTCTACTCACTCACTGCTGAACAATGGCTCACTTGGCGTTAAACAACATATTCTACTCACTCACTGCTGAACAATGGCTCACTTGACGTTAAACAACATATTCTACTCACTCACTGCTGAACAATGGCTCACTTGACGTTAAACAACATATTCTACTCACTCACCGCAGAACAATGGCTCACTTGGCGTTAAACAATATTCTGCTCACTCACTGCTGAACAATGGCTCACTTGGCGTTAAACAACATATTCTGCTCACTCACTGCTGAACAATGGCTCACTTGGCGTTAAACAACATATTCTACTCACTCACTGCTGAACAATGGCTCACTTGGCGTTAAACAACATATTCTACACACTCACTGCTGAACAATGGCTCACTTGGCGTTAAACAACATATACTACTCACTCACTGCTGAACAATGGCTCACTTGACGTTAAACAACATATACTACTCACTCACACAGGGGCTAGGTGCGTCCGAAAAAAAAAAAATACTATATAATACTACAAGGGGGCGAACTCACTTGCTCCCATTTTTTTAAGTCGTCGTGTTAAATTGATCGTAACTTCGGAACGCCTTAATATTTTCAAAAAATGTTTCCACCAGTCGAAAGTCAAGTAATTTTCCTTTCCAAAGAGACCCCAATTGTTAGTGTAGGCTTCCGAACTGCTGAGGTATCATACACGAACCAAAACAAAACGGCGTGAAAATCGAAGTCGTACAAACGCTGGGATGACCACTTCCCATCTGTGTACAGACTTTCCCATGCGTAAACGAGTCATTTTGACTAGCTAAATACTTTCATCCATTCAAATTATGATAAAATTTCTTACCTTACGCCAATTTATATGTCCTTTAAGTCTGTTTTTGAAAGAAATCCCATTTGCATCCTTGACAAACGCCATAGACGTGAAAATTGAGAGAGTTCTAACGGGCTTTTTGATTGGCTGAAACACTCTTGATTGGCTGAAAATATTAAGGCGTTCCGAAGTTACGATCAATTTAACACGACGACTTAAAAAAAATGGGAGCAAGTGAGTTCGCCCCCTTGTAGTATTATATAGTATTTTTTTTATTTTATTTTTTCGGACGCACCTAGCCCCTGTGCTCACTCACTGCTAAACAACATATACTACTCACTCACTGCTGAACAATGGCTCACTTGACGTTAAACAACATATTCTACTCACTCACTGCTGAACAATGGCTCATTTGGCGTTAAACAACATATTCTACTCACTCACTGCTGAACAATGGCTCACTTGACGTTAAACAACATATTCTACTCACTCACTGCTGAACAATGGCTCACTTGACGTTAAACAACATATACTACTCACTTACTGCTGAGCAATGGCTCACTTGACGTTAAACAACATATAGTACTCACTGCTGAACAATGGCTCACTTGACGTTAAACAACATATTCTACTCACTCACTGCTGAACAATGGCTCACTTGACGTTAAACAACATATTCTACTCATTCACTGCTGAACAATGGCTCACTTGGCGTTAAACAACATATTCTACTCACTCATTGCTGAACAATGGCTCACTTGACGTTAAACAACATATTCTACTCACTCACTGCTGAACAATGGCTCACTTGGCGTTAAACAACATATTCCACTCACTCACTGCTGAACAATGGCTCACCTGACGTTAAACAACATATACTACTCACTCACTGCTGAACAATGGCTCACTTGAGGTTAAACAACATATTCTACTCACTCACTGCTGCACAATGGCTCACTTGGCGTTAAACAACATATACTACTCACTCACTGCTGAACAATGGCTCACTTGAAGTTAAACAACATATTCTACTCATTCACTGCTGAACAATGGCTCACTTGGTGTTAAACAACATATTCTACTCACTCACTGCTGAACAATGGCTCACTTGACGTTAAACAACATATTCTACTCACTCACTGCTGAACAATGGCTCACTTGACGTTAAACAACATATTCTACTCACTCAATGCTGAACAATGGCTCACTTGACGTTAAACAACATATTCTACTCACTCACTGCTGAACAATGGCTCACTTGACGCTAAACAACATATTTTACTCACTCAATGCTGAACAATGGCTCACTTGACGCCAAACAACATTCTACTCACTCACTGCTGAACAATGGCTCACTTGACGTTAAACAACATATTCTACTCACTCACTGCTGAACAATGGCTCAACTGACGTTAAACAACATATTCTACTCACTCACTGCTGAACAATGGCTCACTTGACGTTAAACAACATATTCTACTCACTCACTGCTGAACAATGGCTCACTTGGCGTTAAACAACATATTCTACTCACTCACTGCTGAACAATGGCTCACTTGGCGTTAAACAACATATACTACTCACTCACTGCTGAACAATGGCTCGCTTGACGTTAAACAACATATTCTACCCACTCACTGCTGAACAATGGCTCGCTTGACGTTAAACAACATATTCTACTCACTCACTGCTGAACAATGGCTCATTTGACGTTAAACAACATATTCTACTCACTCACTGCTGAACAATGGCTCATTTGACGATAAACAGCATATACTACTCACTCACTACTGAACAATGGCTCACTTGATGTTAAACAACATATTCTACTCACTCACTGCTGAACAATGGCTCACTTGACGTTAAACAACATATTCTACTCACTCACTGCTGAACAATGGCTCACTTGACGTTAAACAACATATTCTACTCACTCACTGCTGAACAATGGCTCATTTGACGTTAAACAACATATTCTACTCACTCACTGCTGAACAATGGCTCACCTGACGTTAAACAACATATTCTACTCACTCACTGCTGAACAATGGCTCACTTGACGTTAAACAACATATTTTACTCACTCACTGCTGAATAATGGCTCACTTGACGCCAAACAACATTCTACTAACTCACTGCTGAACAATGGCTCACTTGACGTTAAGCAACATATTCTACTCACTCACTGCTGAACAATGGCTCACCTGACGTTAAACAACATATTCTACTCACTCACTGCTGACCAATGGCTCACTTGACGTTAAACAACATTTTCTACTCACTCACTGCTGAACAATGGCTCACTTGGCGTTAAACAACATATTCTACTCACTCACTGCTGAACAATGGCTCACTTGGCGTTAAACAACATATACTACTCACTCACTGCTGAACAATGGCTCGCTTGACGTTAAACAACATATTCTACCCACTCACTGCTGAACAATGGCTCGCTTGACGTTAAACAACATATTCTACTCACTCACTGCTGAACAATGGCTCATTTGACGTTAAACAACATATTCTACTCACTCACTGCTGAACAATGGCTCATTTGACGATAAACAACATATACTACTCACTCACTACTTAACAATGGCTCACTGACGTTAAACAACATATTCTACTCACTCACTGCTGAACAATGGCTCACTTGACGTTAAACAACATATTCTACTCACTCACTGCTGAACAATGGCTCACTTGACGTTAAACAAAATATTCTACTCACTCACTGCTGAACAAAGGCTCACTTGGCGTTAAACAACATATTCTACTCACTCACTGCTGAACAATGGCTCACTTGACGTTAAACAACATATTCTACTCACTCACTGCTGAACAATGGCTCACTTGGCGTTAAACAACATTCTACTCACTCACTGCTGAACAATGGCTCACTTGACGTTAAGCAACATATTCTGCTCACTCACTGCTGAACAATGGCTCACTTGGCGTTAAACAACATATTCTACTCACTTACTGCTGAACAATGGCTCACTTGGCGTTAAGCAACATATTCTACTCACTCACTGCTGAACAATGGCTCACTTGGCGCTAAGCAGCATATACTACTCACTCACTGCTGAACAATGGCTCACTTGACGTTAAACAACATATACTACCCACTCACTGCTGAACAATGGCTCACTTGACGTTAAACAACATATACTACCCACTCACTGCTGAACAATGGCTCAGTTGACGTTAAGCAACATATACTACTCACTCACTGCTGAACAATGGCTCACTTGAGGTTAAACAACATATTCTACTCACTCACTGCTGAACAATGGCTCACTTGACGTTAAACAACATATTCTACTCACTCACTGCTGAACAATGGCTCACCTGACGTTAAACAACATATACTACTCACTCACTGCTGAACAATGGCTCACTTGACGTTAAACAACATATTCTACTCACTCACTGCTGCACAATGGCTCACTTGGCGTTAAACAACATATTCTACTCACTCACTGCTGAACAATGGCTCACTTGACGTTAAACAACATATTCTACTCACTCACTGCTGAACAATGGCTCACTTGGTGTTAAACAACATATTCTACTCACTCACTGCTGAACAATGGCTCACTTGACGTTAAACAACATATTCTACTCACTCACTGCTGAACAATGGCTCACTTGACGTTAAACAACATATTCTACTCACTCACTGCTGAACAATGGCTCACTTGACGTTAAACAACATATTATACTCACTCACTGCTGAACAATGGCTCACTTGACGTCAAACAACATATTCTATTCACTCACTGCTGAACAATGGCTCATTTGACGTTAAACAACATATTCTACTCACTCACTGCTGAACAATGGCTCACCTGACGTTAAACAACATATTCTACTCACTCACTGCTGAACAATGGCTCACTTGACGTTAAACAACATATTTTACTCACTCACTGCTGAACAATGGCTCACTTGACGCCAAACAACATTCTACTCACCCACTGCTGAACAATGGCTCACTTGACGTTAAACAACATATTCTACTCACTCACTGCTGAACAATGGCTCACTTGACGTTAAACAACATATTCTACTCACTCACTGCTGAACAATGGCTCACTTGACGTTAAACAACATATACTACTCACTCACTGCTGAACAATGGCTCGCTTGACGTTAAACAACATATTCTACCCACTCACTGCTGAACAATGGCTCGCTTGACGTTAAACAACATATTCTACTCACTCACTGCTGAACAATGGCTCATTTGACGTTAAACAACATATTCTACTCACTCACTGCTGAACAATGGCTCATTTGACGATAAACAACATATACTACTCACTCACTACTTAACAATGGCTCACTGACGTTAAGCAACATATTCTACTCACTCACTGCTGAACAATGGCTCACTTGACGTTAAACAACATATTCTACTCACTCACTGCTGAACAATGGCTCACTTGACGTTAAACAAAATATTTTACTCACTCACTGCTGAACAATGGCTCACTTGGCGTTAAACAACATATTCTACTCACTCACTGCTGAACAATGGCTCACTTGGCGTTAAACAACATATTCTACTCACTCACTGCTGAACAATGGCTCACTTGACGTCAAACAACATATTCTACTCACTCACTGCTGAACAATGGCTCACTTGACGTCAAACAACATATTCTACTCACTCACTGCTGAACAATGGCTCATTTGACGTTAAACAACATATTCTACTCACTCACTGCTGAACAATGGCTCACCTGACGTTAAACAACATATTCTACTCACTCACTGCTGAACAATGGCTCACTTGACGTTAAACAACATTTTCTACTCACTCACTGCTGAACAATGGCTCACTTGGCGTTAAACAACATATTCTACTCACTCACTGCTGAACAATGGCTCACTTGGCGTTAAACAACATATACTACTCACTGCTGAACAATGGCTCGCTTGACGTTAAACAGCATATTCTACCCACTCACTGCTGAACAATGGCTCGCTTGACGTTAAACAACATATTCTACTCACTCACTGCTGAACAATGGCTCATTTGACGTTAAACAACATATTCTACTCACTCACTGCTGAACAATGGCTCATTTGACGTTAAACAACATATACTACTCACTCACTACTTAACAATGACTCACTGACGTTAAACAACATATTCTACTCACTCACTGCTGAACAATGGCTCACTTGACGTTAAACAACATATTCTACTCACTCACTGCTGAACAATGGCTCACTTGACGTTAAACAAAATATTCTACTCACTCACTGCTGAACAATGGCTCACTTGGCGTTAAACAACATATTCTACTCACTCACTGCTGAACAATGGCTCACTTGACGTTAAACAGCATATTCTACTCACTCACTGCTGAACAATGCCTCACTTGGCGTTAAACAACATTCTACTCACTCACTGCTGAACAATGGCTCACTTGACGTTAAACAACATATTCTGCTCACTCACTGCTGAACAATGGCTCACTTGGCGTTAAACAACATATTCTACTCACTCACTGCTGAACAATGGCTCACTTGGCGTTAAGCAACATATTCTACTCACTCACTGCTGAACAATGGCTCACTTGGCGTTAAACAACATTCTACTCACTCACTGCTGAACAATGGCTCACTTGACGTTAAACAGCATATTCTGCTCACTCACTGCTGAACAATGGCTCACTTGGCGTTAAACAACATATTCTACTCACTCACTGCTGAACAATGGCTCACTTGGCGTTAAGCAACATATTCTACTCACTCACTGCTGAACAATGGCTCACTTGACGTTAAACAACATATACTACCCACTCACTGCTGAACAATGGCTCACTTGACGTTAAACAACATATACTACCCACTCACTGCTGAACAATGGCTCACTTGACGTTAAACAACATATACTACTCAGTCACTGCTGAACAATGGCTCACTTGAGGTTAAACAACATATTCTACTCACTCACTGCTGAACAATGGCTCACTTGACGTTAAACAACATATTCTACTCACTCACTGCTGAACAATGGCTCACTTGACGTTAAACAACATATTCTACTCACTCACTGCTGAACAATGGCTCACTTGACGTTAAACAACATATTCTACTCACTCACTGCTGAACAATGGCTCACTTGACATTAAACAACATATACTACGCACTTACTACTGAGCAATGGCTCACCTGACGTTAAACAACATATACTACTCACTCACTGCTGAACAATGGCTCACTTGACGTTAAACAACATATTCTACTCACTCACTGCTGAACAATGGCTCACTTGACGTTAAACAACATATTCTACTCATTCACTGCTGAACAATGGCTCACTTGGCGTTAAACAACATATTCTACTCACTCACTGCTGAACAATGGCTCACTTGGCGTTAAACAACATATACTACTCACTCACTGCAGAACAATGGCTCGCTTGACGTTAAACAACATATTCTACCCACTCACTGCTGAACAATGGCTCGCTTGACGTTAAACAACATATTCTACTCACTCACTGCTGAACAATGGCTCATTTGACGTTAAACAACATATTCTACTCACTCACTGCTGAACAATGGCTCATTTGACGATAAACAACATATACTACTCACTCACTACTGAACAATGGCTCACTGACGTTAAGCAACATATTCTACCCACTCACTGCTGAACAATGGCTCACTTGACGTTAAACAACATATTCTACTCACTCACTGCTGAACAATGGCTCACTTGACGTTAAACAAAATATTTTACTCACTCACTGCTGAACAATGGCTCACTTGGCGTTAAACAACATATTCTACTCACTCACTGCTGAACAATGGCTCACTTGACGTTAAACAACATATTCTACTCACTCACTGCTGAACAATGGCTCACTTGATGTCAAACAACATATTCTACTCACTCACTGCTGAACAATGGCTCACTTGACGTCAAACAACATATTCTACTCACTCACTGCTGAACAATGGCTCATTTGACGTTAAACAACATATTCTACTCACTCACTGCTGAACAATGGCTCACCTGACGTTAAACAACATATTCTACTCACTCACTGCTGAACAATGGCTCACTTGACGTTAAACAACATTTTCTACTCACTCACTGCTGAACAATGGCTCACTTGTCGTTAAACAACATATTCTACTCACTCACTGCTGAACAATGGCTCACTTGGCGTTAAACAACATATACTACTCACTGCTGAACAATGGCTCGCTTGACGTTAAACAGCATATTCTACCCACTCACTGCTGAACAATGGCTCGCTTGACGTTAAACAACATATTCTACTCACTCACTGCTGAACAATGGCTCATTTGACGTTAAACAACATATTCTACTCACTCACTGCTGAACAATGGCTCATTTGACGATAAACAACATATACTACTCACTCACTACTTAACAATGACTCACTGACGTTAAACAACATATTCTACTCACTCACTGCTGAACAATGGCTCACTTGACGTTAAACAACATATTCTACTCACTCACTGCTGAACAATGGCTCACTTGACGTTAAACAAAATATTCTACTCACTCACTGCTGAACAATGGCTCACTTGGCGTTAAACAACATATTCTACTCACTCACTGCTGAACAATGGCTCACTTGACGTTAAACAACATATTCTACTCACTCACTGCTGAACAATGGCTCACTTGGCGTTAAACAACATTCTACTCACTCACTGCTGAACAATGGCTCACTTGACGTTAAACAACATATTCTGCTCACTCACTGCTGAACAATGGCTCACTTGGCGTTAAACAACATATTCTACTCACTCACTGCTGAACAATGGCTCACTTGGCGTTAAGCAACATATTCTACTCACTCACTGCTGAACAATGGCTCACTTGACGTTAAACAACATTCTACTCACTCACTGCTGAACAATGGCTCACTTGACGTTAAACAACATATTCTGATCACTCACTGCTGAACAATGGCTCACTTGGCGTTAAACAACATATTCTACTCACTCACTGCTGAACAATGGCTCACTTGGCCTTAAGCAACATATTCTACTCACTCACTGCTGAACAATGGCTCACTTGACGTTAAACAACATATACTACCCACTCACTGCTGAACAATGGCTCACTTGACGTTAAACAACATATACTACCCACTCACTGCTGAACAATGGCTCACTTGACGTTAAACAACATATACTACTCAGTCACTGCTGAACAATGGCTCACTTGAGGTTAAACAACATATTCTACTCACTCACTGCTGAACAATGGCTCACTTGACGTTAAACAACATATTCTACTCACTCACTGCTGAACAATGGCTCACTTGACGTTAAACAACATATTCTACTCACTCACTGCTGAACAATGGCTCACTTGACGTTAAACAACATATTCTACTCACTCACTGCTGAACAATGGCTCACTTGACGTTAAACAACATATACTACGCACTTACTACTGAGCAATGGCTCACCTGACGTTAAACAACATATACTACTCACTCACTGCTGAACAATGGCTCACTTGACGTTAAACAACATATTCTACTCACTCACTGCTGAACAATGGCTCACTTGACGTTAAACAACATATTCTACTCATTCACTGCTGAACAATGGCTCACTTGGCGTTAAACAACATATTCTACTCACTCACTGCTGAACAATGGCTCACTTGACGTTAAACAACATATTCTACTCACTCACTGCTGAACAATGGCTCACCTGACATTAAACAACATATACTACTCACTCACTGCTGAACAATGGCTCACTTGACGTTAAACAACATATTCTACTCACTCACTGCTGAACAATGGCTCACTTGGTGTTAAACAACATATTCTACTCACTCACTGCTGAACAATGGCTCACTTGACGTTAAACAACATATTCTACTCACTCACTGCTGAACAATGGCTCACTTGGCGTTAAACAACATATTCTACTCACTCACTGCTGAACAATGGCTCACTTGACGTTAAATAACATATTCTACTCCCTCACTGCTGAACAATGGCTCACTTGACGTTAAACAACATATTCTACTCACTCACTGCTGAACAATGGCTCACTTGGCGTTAAACAACATATTCTACTCACTCACTGCTGAACAATGGCTCACTTGACGTTAAACAACATATTATACTCACTGACTGCTGAACAATGGCTCACTTGGCGTTAAACAACATATTCTACTCACTCACTGCTGAACAATGGCTCACTTGACGTTAAACAACATATTCTACTCCCTCACTGCTGAACAATGGCTCACTTGGCGTTAAACAACATATTCTACTCACTCACTGCTGAACAATGGCTCACCTGACGTTAAACAACATATACTACTCACTCACTGCTGAACAATGGCTCACTTGACGTTAAACAACATATTCCACTCACTCACTGCTGCACAATGGCTCACTTGGCGTTAAACAACATATACTACTCACTCACTGCTGAACAATGGCTCACTTGGCCTTAAACAACATATTCTACTCATTCACTGCTGAACAATGGCTCACTTGACGTTAAACAACATATTCTACTCACTCACTGCTGAACAATGGCTCACCTGACGTTAAACAACATATACTACTCACTCACTGCTGAACAATGGCTCACTTGACGTTAAACAACATATTCTACTCACTCACTGCTGCACAATGGCTCACTTGGCGTTAAACAACATATACTACTCACTCACTGCTGAACAATGGCTTACTTGACGTTAAACAACATATTCTACTCACTCATTGCTGAACAATGGCTCACTTGGTGTTAAACAACATATTCTACTCAATCACTGCTGAACAATGGCTCACTTGACGTTAAACAACATATTCTACTCACTCACTGCTGAACAATGGCTCACTTGACGTTAAACAACATATTCTACTCACTCACTGCTGAACAATGGCTCACTTGACGTTAAATAACATATTCTACTCCCTCACTGCTGAACAATGGCTCACTTGACGTTAGACAACATATTCTACTCACTCACTGCTGAACAATGGCACACTTGGCGTTAAACAACATATTCTACTCACTCACTGCTGAACAATGGCTCACTTGACGTTAAACAACATATTATACTCACTGTCTGCTGAACAATGGCTCACTTGGCGTTAAACAACATATTCTATTCACTCACTGCTGAACAATGGCTCACTTGACGTTAAACAACATATTCTACTCCCTCACTGCTGAACAATGGCTCACTTGGCGTTAAACAACATATTCTACTCACTCACTGCTGAACAATGGCTCACTTGACGTTAAACAACATATTCTACTCACTCACTGCTGCACAATGGCTCACTTGACGTTAAACAACATATACTACTCACTCAATGCTGAACAATGGCTCACTTGACGCCAAACAACATTCTACTCACTCACTGCTGAACAATGGCTCACTTGACGTTAAACAACATATTCTACTCATTCACTGCTGAACAATGGCTCACCTGACGTTAAACAACATATTCTACTCACTCACTGCTGAACAATGGCTCACTTGACGTTAAACAACATATTCTACTCACTCACTGCTGAACAATGGCTCACTTGGCGTTAAACAACATATTCTACTCACTCACTGCTGAACAATTGCTCACTTGGCGTTAAACAACATATACTACTCACTCACTGCTGAACAATGGCTCGCTTGACGTTAAACAACATATTCTACCCACTCACTGCTGAACATTGGCTCGCTTGACGTTAAACAACATATTCTACTCACTCACTGCTGAACAATGGCTCATTTGACGTTAAACAACATATTCTACTCACTCACTGCTGAACAATGGCTCATTTGACGATAAGCAGCATATATTACTCACTCACTACTGAACAATGGCTCACTTGACGTTAAACAACATATTCTACTCACTCACTGCTGAACAATGGCTCACTTGACGTTAAACAACATATTCTACTCACTCACTGCTGAACAATGGCTCACTTGACGTTAAACAACATATTCTACTCACTCACTGCTGAACAATGGCTCACTTGGCGTTAAACAACATAAACTACTCACTCATTGCTGAACAATGGCTCACCTGACGTTAAACAACATATTCTGCTCACTCACTGCTGAACAATGGCTCACTTAGCGTTAAACAACATATTCTACTCACTCACTGCTGAACAATGGCTCACTTGGCGTTAAACAACATATTCTACTCACTCACTGCTGAACAATGGCTCACTTGGCGTTAAACAACATATACTACTCATTCAATGCTGAACAATGGCTCACTTGACGTTAAACAACATATACTACCCACGCACTGCTGAACAATGGCTCACTTGACGTTAAACAACATATACTACCCACTCACTGCTGAACAATGGCTCACTTGACGTTAAACAACATATACTACTCACTCACTGCTGAACAATGGCTCGCTTGACGTTAAACAACATATTCTACTCACTCACTGCTGAACAATGGCTCATTTGACGTTAAACAACATATTCTACTCACTCACTGCTGAACAATGGCTCATTTGACGATAAACAACATATACTACTCACTCACTACTTAACAATGGCTCACTGACGTTAAACAACATATTCTACTCACTCACTGCTGAACAATGGCTCACTTGACGTTAAACAACATATTCTACTCACTCACTGCTGAACAATGGCTCACTTGACGTTAAACAAAATATGCTAGTCACTCACTGCTGAACAATGGCTCACTTGGCGTTAAACAACATATTCTACTCACTCACTGCTGACCAATGGCTCACTTGACGTTAAGCAACATATTCTACTCACTCACTGCTGAACAATGGCTCACTTGGCGTTAAACAACATATTCTACTCACTCACTGCTGACCAATGGCTCACTTGACGTTAAGCAACATATTCTACTCACTCACTGCTGAACAATGGCTCATTTGGCGTTAAACAACATTCTACTCACTCACTGCTGAACAATGGCTCACTTGACGTTAAACAACATATTCTGCTCACTCACTGCTGAACAATGGCTCACTTGGCGTTAAACAACATATTCTACTCACTCACTGCTGAACAATGGCTCACTTGGCGTTAAACAACATATTCTACTCACTCACTGCTGAACAATGGCTCACTTGACGTTAAACAACATATACTACCCACTCACTGCTGAACAATGGCTCACTTGACGTTAAACAACATATACTACCCACTCACTGCTGAACAATGGCTCACTTGACGTTAAACAACATATACTACTCACTCACTGCTGAACAATGGCTCACTTGAGGTTAAACAACATATTCTACTCACTCACTGCTGAACAATGGCTCACTTGACGTTAAACAACATATTCTACTCACTCAATGCTGAACGATGGCTCACTTGACGTTAAATAACATATTCTACTCACTCACTGCTGAACAATGGCTCACTTGACGTTAAACAACATATTCTACTCACTCACTGCTGAACAATGGCTCACTTTACGTTAAACAACATATACTACTCACTTACTGCTGAGCAATGGCTCACCTGACGTTAAACAACATATACTACTCACTCACTGCTGAACAATGGCTCACTTGACGTTAAACAACATATTCTTCTCACTCACTGCTGAACAATGGCTCACTTGACGTTAAACAACATATTCTACTCATTCACTGCTAAACAATGGCTCACTTGGCGTTAAACAACATATTCTACTCACTCACTGCTGAACAATGGCTCACTTGACGTTAAACAACATATTCTACTCACTCACTGCTGAACAATGGCTCACCTGACATTAAACAACATATACTACTCACTCACTGCTGAACAATGGCTCACTTGACGTTAAACAACATATTCTACTCACTCACTGCTGCACAATGGCTCACTTGGCGTTAATCAACATATACTACTCAGTCACTGCTGAACAATGGCTCACTTGACGTTAAACAACATATTCTACTCACTCACTGCTGAACAATGGCTCACTTGGTGTTAAACAACATATTCTACTCACTCACTGCTGAACAATGGCTCACTTGACGTTAAACAACATATTCTACTCACTCACTGCTGAACAATGGCTCACTTGACGTTAAACAACATATTCTACTCACTCACTGCTGAACAATGGCTCACTTGACGTTAAATAACATATTCTACTCCCTCACTGCTGAACAATGGCTCACTTGACGTTAAACAACATATTCTACTCACTCACTGCTGAACAATGGCTCACTTGGCGTTAAACAACATATTCTACTCACTCACTGCTGAGCAATGGCTCACTTGGCGTTAAGCAACATATTCTACTCACTCACTGCTGAACAATGGCTCACTTGACGTTAAACACCATATACTACCCACTCACTGCTGAACAATGGCTCACTTGACGTTAAACAACATATACTACCCACTCACTGCTGAACAATGGCTCACTTGACGTTAAACAACATATACTACTCACTCACTGCTGAACAATGGCTCACTTGAGGTTAAACAACATATTCTACTCACTCACTGCTGAACAATGGCTCACTTGACGTTAAACAACATATTCTACTCACTCACTGCTGAACAATGGCTCACTTGACGTTAAACAACATATTCTACTCACTCACCGCTGAACAATGGCTCACTTGACGTTAAACAATCATATTCTACTCACTCACTGCTGAACAATGGCTCACTTGACGTTAAACAACATATACTACTCACTTACTGCTGAGCAATGGCTCACCTGACGTTAAACAACATATACTACTCACTCACTGCTGAACAATGGCTCACTTGACGTTAAACAACATATTCTACTCACTCACTGCTGAACAATGGCTCACTTGACATTAAACAACATATTCTACTCATTCACTGCTGCACAATGGCTCACTTGGCGTTAAACAACATATTCTACTCACTCACTGCTGAACAATGGCTCACTTGACGTTAAACAACATATTCTACTCACTCACTGCTGAACAATGGCTCACCTGACATTAAACAACATATACTACTCACTCACTGCTGAACAATGGCTCACTTGACGTTAAACAACATATTCTACTCATTCACTGCTGAACAATGGCTCACTTGACGTTAAACAACATATTCTACTCACTCACTGCTGAACAATGGCTCACCTGACGTTAAACAACATATACTACTCACTCACTGCTGAACAATGGCTCACTTGACGTTAAACAACATATTCTACTCACTCACTGCTGCACAATGGCTCACTTGGCGTTAAACAACATATACTACTCAGTCACTGCTGAACAATGGCTCACTTGACGTTAAACAACATATTCTACTCACTCACTGCTGAACAATGGCTCACTTGGTGTTAAACAACATATTCTACTCACTCACTGCTGAACAATGGCTCACTTGACGTTAAACAACATATTCTACTCACTCATTGCTGAACAATGGCTCACTTGGTGTTAAACAACATATTCTACTCAATCACTGCTGAACAATGGCTCACTTGACGTTAAATAACATATTCTACTCCCTCACTGCTGAACAATGGCTCACTTGACGTTAGACAACATATTCTACTCACTCACTGCTGAACAATGGCACACTTGGCGTTAAACAACATATTCTACTCACTCACTGCTGAACAATGGCTCACTTGACGTTAAACAACATATTATACTCACTGTCTGCTGAACAATGGCTCACTTGGCGTTAAACAACATATTCTATTCACTCACTGCTGAACAATGGCTCACTTGACGTTAAACAACATATTCTACTCCCTCACTGCTGAACAATGGCTCACTTGGCGTTAAACAACATATTCTACTCACTCACTGCTGAACAATGGCTCACTTGACGTTAAACAACATATTCTACTCACTCACTGCTGCACAATGGCTCACTTGACGTTAAACAACATATACTACTCACTCAATGCTGAACAATGGCTCACTTGACGCCAAACAACATTCTACTCACTCACTGCTGAACAATGGCTCACTTGACGTTAAACAACATATTCTACTCATTCACTGCTGAACAATGGCTCACCTGACGTTAAACAACATATTCTACTCACTCACTGCTGAACAATGGCTCACTTGACGTTAAACAACATATTCTACTCACTCACTGCTGAACAATGGCTCACTTGGCGTTAAACAACATATTCTACTCACTCACTGCTGAACAATTGCTCACTTGGCGTTAAACAACATATACTACTCACTCACTGCTGAACAATGGCTCGCTTGACGTTAAACAACATATTCTACCCACTCACTGCTGAACATTGGCTCGCTTGACGTTAAACAACATATTCTACTCACTCACTGCTGAACAATGGCTCATTTGACGTTAAACAACATATTCTACTCACTCACTGCTGAACAATGGCTCATTTGACGATAAACAGCATATATTACTCACTCACTACTGAACAATGGCTCACTTGACGTTAAACAACATATTCTACTCACTCACTGCTGAACAATGGCTCACTTGACGTTAAACAACATATTCTACTCACTCACTGCTGAACAATGGCTCACTTGACGTTAAACAACATATTCTACTCACTCACTGCTGAACAATGGCTCACTTGGCGTTAAACAACATAAACTACTCACTCATTGCTGAACAATGGCTCACCTGACGTTAAACAACATATTCTGCTCACTCACTGCTGAACAATGGCTCACTTAGCGTTAAACAACATATTCTACTCACTCACTGCTGAACAATGGCTCACTTGGCGTTAAACAACATATTCTACTCACTCACTGCTGAACAATGGCTCACTTGGCGTTAAACAACATATACTACTCATTCAATGCTGAACAATGGCTCACTTGACGTTAAACAACATATACTACCCACGCACTGCTGAACAATGGCTCACTTGACGTTAAACAACATATACTACCCACTCACTGCTGAACAATGGCTCACTTGACGTTAAACAACATATACTACTCACTCACTGCTGAACAATGGCTCGCTTGACGTTAAACAACATATTCTACTCACTCACTGCTGAACAATGGCTCATTTGACGTTAAACAACATATTCTACTCACTCACTGCTGAACAATGGCTCATTTGACGATAAACAACATATACTACTCACTCACTACTTAACAATGGCTCACTGACGTTAAACAACATATTCTACTCACTCACTGCTGAACAATGGCTCACTTGACGTTAAACAACATATTCTACTCACTCACTGCTGAACAATGGCTCACTTGACGTTAAACAAAATATGCTAGTCACTCACTGCTGAACAATGGCTCACTTGGCGTTAAACAACATATTCTACTCACTCACTGCTGACCAATGGCTCACTTGACGTTAAGCAACATATTCTACTCACTCACTGCTGAACAATGGCTGACTTGGCGTTAAACAACATATTCTACTCACTCACTGCTGACCAATGGCTCACTTGACGTTAAGCAACATATTCTACTCACTCACTGCTGAACAATGGCTCACTTGGCGTTAAACAACATTCTACTCACTCACTGCTGAACAATGGCTCACTTGACGTTAAACAACATATTCTGCTCACTCACTGCTGAACAATGGCTCACTTGGCGTTAAACAACATATTCTACTCACTCACTGCTGAACAATGGCTCACTTGGCGTTAAGCAACATATTCTACTCACTCACTGCTGAACAATGGCTCACTTGACGTTAAACAACATATACTACCCACTCACTGCTGAACAATGGCTCACTTGACGTTAAACAACATATACTACCCACTCACTGCTGAACAATGGCTCACTTGACGTTAAACAACATATACTACTCACTCACTGCTGAACAATGGCTCACTTGAGGTTAAACAACATATTCTACTCACTCACTGCTGAACAATGGCTCACTTGACGTTAAACAACATATTCTACTCACTCAATGCTGAACGATGGCTCACTTGACGTTAAATAACATATTCTACTCACTCACTGCTGAACAATGGCTCACTTGACGTTAAACAACATATTCTACTCACTCACTGCTGAACAATGGCTCACTTGACGTTAAACAACATATACTACTCACTTACTGCTGAGCAATGGCTCACCTGACGTTAAACAACATATACTACTCACTCACTGCTGAACAATGGCTCACTTGACGTTAAACAACATATTCTTCTCACTCACTGCTGAACAATGGCTCACTTGACGTTAAACAACATATTCTACTCATTCACTGCTAAACAATGGCTCACTTGGCGTTAAACAACATATTCTACTCACTCACTGCTGAACAATGGCTCACTTGACGTTAAACAACATATTCTACTCACTCACTGCTGAACAATGGCTCACCTGACATTAAACAACATATACTACTCACTCACTGCTGAACAATGGCTCACTTGACGTTAAACAACATATTCTACTCACTCACTGCTGCACAATGGCTCACTTGGCGTTAAACAACATATACTACTCAGTCACTGCTGAACAATGGCTCACTTGACGTTAAACAACATATTCTACTCACTCACTGCTGAACAATGGCTCACTTGGTGTTAAACAACATATTCTACTCACTCACTGCTGAACAATGGCTCACTTGACGTTAAACAACATATTCTACTCACTCACTGCTGAACAATGGCTCACTTGACGTTAAACAACATATTCTACTCACTCACTGCTGAACAATGGCTCACTTGACGTTAAATAACATATTCTACTCCCTCACTGCTGAACAATGGCTCACTTGACGTTAAACAACATATTCTACTCACTCACTGCTGAACAATGGCTCACTTGGCGTTAAGCAACATATTCTACTCACTCACTGCTGAACAATGGCTCACTTGACGTTAAACACCATATACTACCCACTCACTGCTGAACAATGGCTCACTTGACGTTAAACAACATATACTACCCACTCACTGCTGAACAATGGCTCACTTGACGTTAAACAACATATACTACTCACTCACTGCTGAACAATGGCTCACTTGAGGTTAAACAACATATTCTACTCACTCACTGCTGAACAATGGCTCACTTGACGTTAAACAACATATACTACTCACTCACTGCTGAACAATGGCTCACTTGAGGTTAAACAACATATTCTACTCACTCACTGCTGAACAATGGCTCACTTGACGTTAAACAACATATTCTACTCACTCACTGCTGAACAATGGCTCACTTGACGTTAAACAACATATTCTACTCACTCACCGCTGAACAATGGCTCACTTGACGTTAAACAATCATATTCTACTCACTCACTGCTGAACAATGGCTCACTTGACGTTAAACAACATATACTACTCACTTACTGCTGAGCAATGGCTCACCTGACGTTAAACAACATATACTACTCACTCACTGCTGAACAATGGCTCACTTGACGTTAAACAACATATTCTACTCACTCACTGCTGAACAATGGCTCACTTGACATTAAACAACATATTCTACTCATTCACTGCTGCACAATGGCTCACTTGGCGTTAAACAACATATTCTACTCACTCACTGCTGAACAATGGCTCACTTGACGTTAAACAACATATTCTACTCACTCACTGCTGAACAATGGCTCACCTGACATTAAACAACATATACTACTCACTCACTGCTGAACAATGGCTCACTTGACGTTAAACAACATATTCTACTCACTCACTGCTGGACAATGGCTCACTTGGCGTTAAACAACATATACTACTCAGTCACTGCTGAACAATGGCTCACTTGACGTTAAACAACATATTCTACTCACTCACTGCTGAACAATGGCTCACTTGGTGTTAAACAACATATTCTACTCACTCACTGCTGAACAATGGCTCACTTGACGTTAAACAACATATTCTACTCACTCACTGCTGAACAATGGCTCACTTGACGTTAAACAACATATTCTACTCACTCACTGCTGAACAATGGCTCACTTGACGTTAAATAACATATTCTACTCCCTCACTGCTGAACAATGGCTCACTTGACGTTAAACAACATATTCTACTCACTCACTGCTGAACAATGGCTCACTTGGCGTTAAACAACATATTCTACTCACTCACTGCTGAACAATGGCTCACTTGACGTTAAACAACATATTCTACTCACTCACTGCTGAACAATGGCTCACTTGACGTTAAACAACATATTCTACTCACTCACTGCTGAACAATGGCTCACTTGACGTTAAACAAAATATGCTAGTCACTCACTGCTGAACAATGGCTCACTTGGCGTTAAACAACATATTCTACTCACTCACTGCTGAACAATGGCTCACTTGACGTTAAACAACATATTCTACTCACTCACTGCTGAACAATGGCTCACTTGGCGTTAAACAACATTCTACTCACTCACTGCTGAACAATGGCTCACTTGACGTTAAACAACATATTCTGCTCACTCACTGCTGAACAATGGCTCACTTGGCGTTAAACAACATATTCTACTCACTCACTGCTGAACAATGGCTCACTTGGCGTTAAGCAACATATTCTACTCACTCACTGCTGAACAATGGCTCACTTGACGTTAAACAACATATACTACCCACTCACTGCTGAACAATGGCTCACTTGACGTTAAACAACATATACTACCCACTCACTGCTGAACAATGGCTCACTTGACGTTAAACAACATATACTACTCACTCACTGCTGAACAATGGCTCACTTGAGGTTAAACAACATATTCTACTCACTCACTGCTGAACAATGGCTCACTTGACGTTAAACAACATATTCTACTCACTCAATGCTGAACAATGGCTCACTTGACGTTAAATAACATATTCTACTCACTCACTGCTGAACAATGGCTCACTTGACGTTAAACAACATATTCTACTCACTCACTGCTGAACAATGGCTCACTTGACGTTAAACAACATATACTACTCACTTACTGCTGAGCAATGGCTCACCTGACGTTAAACAACATATACTACTCACTCACTGCTGAACAATGGCTCACTTGACGTTAAACAACATATTCTACTCACTCACTGCTGAACAATGGCTCACTTGACGTTAAACAACATATTCTACTCATTCACTGCTAAACAATGGCTCACTTGGCGTTAAACAACATATTCTACTCACTCACTGCTAAACAATGGCTCACTTGACGTTAAACAACATATTCTACTCACTCACTGCTGAACAATGGCTCACCTGACATTAAACAACATATACTACTCACTCACTGCTGAACAATGGCTCACTTGACGTTAAACAACATATTCTACTCACTCACTGCTGCACAATGGCTCACTTGGCGTTAAACAACATATACTACTCAGTCACTGCTGAACAATGGCTCACTTGACGTTAAACAACATATTCTACTCACTCACTGCTGAACAATGGCTCACTTGGTGTTAAACAACATATTCTACTCACTCACTGCTGAACAATGGCTCACTTGACGTTAAACAACATATTCTACTCACTCACTGCTGAACAATGGCTCACTTGACGTTAAACAACATATTCTACTCACTCACTGCTGAACAATGGCTCACTTGACGTTAAATAACATATTCTACTCCCTCACTGCTGAACAATGGCTCACTTGACGTTAAACAACATATTCTACTCACTCACTGCTGAACAATGGCTCACTTGGCGTTAAACAACATATTCTACTCACTCACTGCTGAGCAATGGCTCACTTGGCGTTAAGCAACATATTCTACTCACTCACTGCTGAACAATGGCTCACTTGACGTTAAACAACATATACTACCCACTCACTGCTGAACAATGGCTCACTTGACGTTAAACAACATATACTACCCACTCACTGCTGAACAATGGCTCACTTGACGTTAAACAACATATACTACTCACTCACTGCTGAACAATGGCTCACTTGAGGTTAAACAACATATTCTACTCACTCACTGCTGAACAATGGCTCACTTGACGTTAAACAACATATTCTACTCACTCATTGCTGAACAATGGCTCACTTGACGTTAAACAACATATTCTACTCACTCACCGCTGAACAATGGCTCACTTGACGTTAAACAATCATATTCTACTCACTCACTGCTGAACAATGGCTCACTTGACGTTAAACAACATATACTACTCACTTACTGCTGAGCAATGGCTCACCTGACGTTAAACAACATATACTACTCACTCACTGCTGAACAATGGCTCACTTGACGTTAAACAACATATTCTACTCACTCACTGCTGAACAATGGCTCACTTGACGTTAAACAACATATTCTACTCATTCACTGCTGCACAATGGCTCACTTGGCGTTAAACAACATATTCTACTCATTCACTGCTGAACAATGGCTCACTTGACGTTAAACAACATATACTACTCACTCACTGCTGAACAATGGCTCACTTGACGTTAAACAACATATTCTACTCACTCACTGCTGCACAATGGCTCACTTGGCGTTAAACAACATATACTACTCAGTCACTGCTGAACAATGGCTCACTTGACGTTAAACAACATATTCTACTCACTCACTGCTGAACAATGGCTCACTTGGTGTTAAACAACATATTCTACTCACTCACTGCTGAACAATGGCTCACTTGACGTTAAACAACATATTCTACTCACTCACTGCTGAACAATGGCTCACTTGACGTTAAACAACATATTCTACTCACTCACTGCTGAACAATGGCTCACTTGACGTTAAATAACATATTCTACTCCCTCACTGCTGAACAATGGCTCACTTGACGTTAAACAACATATTCTACTCACTCACTGCTGAACAATGGCTCACTTGGCGTTAAACAACATATTCTACTCACTCACTGCTGAACAATGGCTCACTTGACGTTAAACAACATATTATACTCACTGACTGCTGAACAATGGCTCACTTTGCGTTAAACAACATATTCTACTCACTCACTGCTGAACAATGGCTCACTTGACGTTAAACAACATATTCTACTCCCTCACTGCTGAACAATGGCTCACTTGACGTTAAACAACATATTCTACTCACTCACTGCTGAACAATGGCTCACTTGGCGTTAAACAACATATTCTACTCACTCACTGCTGAACAATGGCTCACTTGACGTTAAACAACATATTATACTCACTGACTGCTGAACAATGGCTCACTTGGCGTTAAACAACATATTCTACTCACTCACTGCTGAACAATGGCTCACTTGACGTTAAACAACATATTCTACTCCCTCACTGCTGAACAATGGCTCACTTGGCGTTAAACAACATATTCTACTCACTCACTGCTGAACAATGGCTCACTTGACGTTAAACAACATATACTACTCACTCACTGCTGAACAATGGCTCACTTGACGTTAAACAACATATTCTACTCACTCACTGCTGCACAATGGCTCACTTGGCGTTAAACAACATATACTACTCACTCACTGCTGAACAATGGCTCACTTGGCGTTAAACAACATATTCTACTCATTCACTGCTGAACAATGGCTCACTTGACGTTAAACAACATATTCTACTCACTCACTGCTGAACAATGGCTCACCTGACGTTAAACAACATATACTACTCACTCACTGCTGAACAATGGCTCACTTGACGTTAAACAACATATTCTACTCACTCACTGCTGCACAATGGCTCACTTGGCGTTAAACAACATATACTACTCACTCACTGCTGAACAATGGCTTACTTGACGTTAAACAACATATTCTACTCACTCATTGCTGAACAATGGCTCACTTGGTGTTAAACAACATATTCTACTCAATCACTGCTGAACAATGGCTCACTTGACGTTAAACAACATATTCTACTCACTCACTGCTGAACAATGGCTCACTTGACGTTAAACAACATATTCTACTCACTCACTGCTGAACAATGGCTCACTTGACGTTAAATAACATATTCTACTCCCTCACTGCTGAACAATGGCTCACTTGACATTAAACAACATATTCTACTCACTCACTGCTGAACAATGGCACACTTGGCGTTAAACAACATATTCTACTCACTCACTGCTGAACAATGGCTCACTTGACGTTAAACAACATATTATACTCACTGACTGCTGAACAATGGCTCACTTGGCGTTAAACAACATATTCTATTCACTCACTGCTGAACAATGGCTCACTTGACGTTAAACAACATATTCTACTCCCTCACTGCTGAACAATGGCTCACTTGGCGTTAAACAACATATTCTACTCACTCACTGCTGAACAATGGCTCACTTGACGTTAAACAACATATTCTACTCACTCACTGCTGCACAATGGCTCACTTGACGTTAAACAACATATACTACTCACTCAATGCTGAACAATGGCTCACTTGACGCCAAACAACATTCTACTCACTCACTGCTGAACAATGGCTCACTTGACGTTAAACAACATATTCTACTCATTCACTGCTGAACAATGGCTCACCTGACGTTAAACAACATATTCTACTCACTCACTGCTGAACAATGGCTCACTTGACGTTAAACAACATATTCTACTCACTCACTGCTGAACAATGGCTCACTTGGCGTTAAACAACATATTCTACTCACTCACTGCTGAACAATTGCTCACTTCGCGTTAAACAACATATACTACTCACTCACTGCTGAACAATGGCTCGCTTGACGTTAAACAACATATTCTACCCACTCACTGCTGAACATTGGCTCGCTTGACGTTAAACAACATATTCTACTCACTCACTGCTGAACAATGGCTCATTTGACGTTAAACAACATATTCTACTCACTCACTGCTGAACAATGGCTCATTTGACGATAAACAGCATATATTACTCACTCACTACTGAACAATGGCTCACTTGACGTTAAGCAACATATTCTACTCACTCACTGCTGAACAATGGCTCACTTGACGTTAAACAACATATTCTACTCACTCACTGCTGAACAATGGCTCACTTGACGTTAAACAACATATTCTACTCACTCACTGCTGAACAATGGCTCACTTGGCGTTAAACAACATAAACTACTCACTCATTGCTGAACAATGGCTCACCTGACGTTAAACAACATATTCTGCTCACTCACTGCTGAACAATGGCTCACTTAGCGTTAAACAACATATTCTACTCACTCACTGCTGAACAATGGCTCACTTGGCGTTAAACAACATATTCTACTCACTCACTGCTGAACAATGGCTCACTTGGCGTTAAACAACATATACGACTCATTCAATGCTGAACAATGGCTCACTTGACGTTAAACAACATATACTACCCACGCACTGCTGAACAATGGCTCACTTGACGTTAAACAACATATACTACCCACTCACTGCTGAACAATGGCTCACTTGACGTTAAACAACATATACTACTCACTCACTGCTGAACAATGGCTCGCTTGACGTTAAACAACATATTCTACTCACTCACTGCTGAACAATGGCTCATTTGACGTTAAACAACATATTCTACTCACTCACTGCTGAACAATGGCTCATTTGACGATAAACAACATATACTACTCACTCACTGCTGAACAATGGCTCGCTTGACGTTAAACAACATATACTACCCACGCACTGCTGAACAATGGCTCACTTGACGTTAAACAACATATACTACCCACTCACTACTTAACAATGGCTCACTGACGTTAAACAACATATTCTACTCACTCACTGCTGAACAATGGCTCACTTGACGTTAAACAACATATTCTACTCACTCACTGCTGAACAATGGCTCACTTGACGTTAAGCAAAATATGCTAGTCACTCACTGCTGAACAATGGCTCACTTGGCGTTAAACAACATATTCTACTCACTCACTGCTGAACAATGGCTCACTTGACGTTAAGCAACATATTCTACTCACTCACTGCTGAACAATGGCTCACTTGGCGTTAAACAACATTCTACTCACTCACTGCTGAACAATGGCTCACTTGACGTTAAACAACATATTCTGCTCACTCACTGCTGAACAATGGCTCACTTGGCGTTAAACAACATATTCTACTCACTCACTGCTGAACAATGGCTCACTTGGCGTTAAGCAACATATTCTACTCACTCACTGCTGAACAATGGCTCACTTGACGTTAAACAACATATACTACCCACTCACTGCTGAACAATGGCTCACTTGACGTTAAACAACATATACTACCCACTCACTGCTGAACAATGGCTCACTTGACGTTAAACAACATATACTACTCACTCACTGCTGAACAATGGCTCACTTGAGGTTAAACAACATATTCTACTCACTCACTGCTGAACAATGGCTCACTTGACGTTAAACAACATATTCTACTCACTCAATGCTGAACGATGGCTCACTTGACGTTAAATAACATATTCTACTCACTCACTGCTGAACAATGGCTCACTTGACGTTAAACAACATATTCTACTCACTCACTGCTGAACAATGGCTCACTTGACGTTAAACAACATATACTACTCACTTACTGCTGTGCAATGGCTCACCTGACGTTAAACAACATATACTACTCACTCACTGCTGAACAATGGCTCACTTGACGTTAAACAACATATTCTTCTCACCCAATGCTGAACAATGGCTCACTTGACGTTAAACAACATATTCCACTCATTCACTGCTAAACAATGGCTCACTTGGCGTTAAATAACATATTCTACTCACTCACTGCTGAACAATGGCTCACTTGACGTTAAACAACATATTCTACTCACTCACTGCTGAACAATGGCTCACCTGACATTAAACAACATATACTACTCACTCACTGCTGAACAATGGCTCACTTGACGTTAAACAACATTTTCTACTCACTCACTGCTGCACAATGGCTCACTTGGCGTTAAACAACATATACTACTCAGTCATTGCTGAACAATGGCTCACTTGGCGTTAAGCAACATATTCTACTCACTCACTGCTGAACAATGGCTCACTTGACGTTAAACAACATATTCTACTCACTCACTGCTGAACAATGGCTCACTTGACGTTAAGCAACATATTCTACTCACTCACTGCTGAACAATGGCTCACTTGACGTTAAATAACATATTCTACTCCCTCACTGCTGAACAATGGCTCACTTGACGTTAAACAACATATTCTACTCACTCACTGCTGAACAATGGCTCACTTGGCGTTAAACAACATATTCTACTCACTCACTGCTGAGCAATGGCTCACTTGGCGTTAAGCAACATATTCTACTCACTCACTGCTGAACAATGGCTCACTTGACGTTAAACACCATATACTACCCACTCACTGCTGAACAATGGCTCACCTGACGTTAAACAACATATACTACCCACTCACTGCTGAACAATGGCTCACTTGACGTTAAACAACATATACTACTCACTCACTGCTGAACAATGGCTCACTTGAGGTTAAACAACATATTCTACTCACTCACTGCTGAACAATGGCTCACTTGACGTTAAACAACATATTCTACTCACTCACTGCTGAACAATGGCTCACTTGACGTTAAACAACATATTCTACTCACTCACCGCTGAACAATGGCTCACTTGACGTTAAACAATCATATTCTACTCACTCACTGCTGAACAATGGCTCACTTGACGTTAAACAACATATACTACTCACTTACTGCTGAGCAATGGCTCACCTGACGTTAAACAACATATACTACTCACTCACTGCTGAACAATGGCTCACTTGACGTTAAGCAACATATTCTACTCACTCACTGCTGAACAATGGCTCACTTGACATTAAACAACATATTCTACTCATTCACTGCTGCACAATGGCTCACTTGGCGTTAAACAACATATTCTACTCACTCACTGCTGAACAATGGCTCACTTGACGTTAAACAACATATTCTACTCACTCACTGCTGAACAATGGCTCACCTGACATTAAACAACATATACTACTCACTCACTGCTGAACAATGGCTCACCTGACGTTAAACAACATATTCTACTCACTCACTGCTGCACAATGGCTCACTTGGCGTTAAACAACATATACTACTCAGTCACTGCTGAACAATGGCTCACTTGACGTTAAACAACATATTCTACTCCCTCACTGCTGAACAATGGCTCACTTGGCGTTAAACAACATATTCTACTCACTCACTGCTGAACAATGGCTCACCTGACGTTAAGCAACATATACTACTCACTCACTGCTGAACAATGGCTCACTTGACGTTAAACAACATATTCTACTCACTCACTGCTGCACAATGGCTCACTTGGCGTTAAACAACATATACTACTCACTCACTGCTGAACAATGGCTCACTTGGCGTTAAACAACATATTCTACTCATTCACTGCTGAACAATGGCTCACTTGACGTTAAACAACATATTCTACTCACTCACTGCTGAACAATGGCTCACCTGACGTTAAACAACATATACTACTCACTCACTGCTGAACAATGCCTCACTTGACGTTAAACAACATATTCTACTCACTCACTGCTGCACAATGGCTCACTTGGCGTTAAACAACATATACTACTCACTCACTGCTGAACAATGGCTTACTTGACGTTAAACAACATATTCTACTCACTCATTGCTGAACAATGGCTCACTTGGTGTTAAACAACATATTCTACTCAATCACTGCTGAACAATGGCTCACTTGACGTTAAACAACATATTCTACTCACTCACTGCTGAACAATGGCTCACTTGACATTAAACAACATATTCTACTCACTCACTGCTGAACAATGGCTCACTTGACGTTAAATAACATATTCTACTCCCTCACTGCTGAACAATGGCTCACTTGACATTAAACAACATATTCTACTCACTCACTGCTGAACAATGGCACACTTGGCGTTAAACAACATATTCTACTCACTCACTGCTGAACAATGGCTCACTTGACGTTAAACAACATATTATACTCACTGACTGCTGAACAATGGCTCACTTGGCGTTAAACAACATATTCTATTCACTCACTGCTGAACAATGGCTCACTTGACGTTAAACAACATATTCTACTCCCTCACTGCTGAACAATGGCTCACTTGGCGTTAAACAACATATTCTACTCACTCACTGCTGAACAATGGCTCACTTGACGTTAAACAACATATTCTACTCACTCACTGCTGCACAATGGCTCACTTGACGTTAAACAACATATACTACTCACTCAATGCTGAACAATGGCTCACTTGACGCCAAACAACATTCTACTCACTCACTGCTGAACAATGGCTCACTTGACGTTAAACAACATATTCTACTCATTCACTGCTGAACAATGGCTCACCTGACGTTAAACAACATATTCTACTCACTCACTGCTGAACAATGGCTCACTTGACGTTAAACAACATATTCTACTCACTCACTGCTGAACAATGGCTCACTTGGCGTTAAACAACATATTCTACTCACTCATTGCTGAACAATGGCTCACTTGGTGTTAAACAACATATTCTACTCAATCACTGCTGAACAATGGCTCACTTGACGTTAAACAACATATTCTACTCACTCACTGCTGAACAATGGCTCACTTGACATTAAACAACATATTCTACTCACTCACTGCTGAACAATGGCTCACTTGACGTTAAATAACATATTCTACTCCCTCACTGCTGAACAATGGCTCACTTGACATTAAACAACATATTCTACTCACTCACTGCTGAACAATGGCACACTTGGCGTTAAACAACATATTCTACTCACTCACTGCTGAACAATGGCTCACTTGACGTTAAACAACATATTATACTCACTGACTGCTGAACAATGGCTCACTTGGCGTTAAACAACATATTCTATTCACTCACTGCTGAACAATGGCTCACTTGACGTTAAACAACATATTCTACTCCCTCACTGCTGAACAATGGCTCACTTGGCGTTAAACAACATATTCTACTCACTCACTGCTGAACAATGGCTCACTTGACGTTAAACAACATATTCTACTCACTCACTGCTGCACAATGGCTCACTTGACGTTAAACAACATATACTACTCACTCAATGCTGAACAATGGCTCACTTGACGCCAAACAACATTCTACTCACTCACTGCTGAACAATGGCTCACTTGACGTTAAACAACATATTCTACTCATTCACTGCTGAACAATGGCTCACCTGACGTTAAACAACATATTCTACTCACTCACTGCTGAACAATGGCTCACTTGACGTTAAACAACATATTCTACTCACTCACTGCTGAACAATGGCTCACTTGGCGTTAAACAACATATTCTACTCACTCACTGCTGAACAATTGCTCACTTCGCGTTAAACAACATATACTACTCACTCACTGCTGAACAATGGCTCGCTTGACGTTAAACAACATATTCTACCCACTCACTGCTGAACATTGGCTCGCTTGACGTTAAGCAACATATTCTACTCACTCACTGCTGAACAATGGCTCATTTGACGTTAAACAACATATTCTACTCACTCACTGCTGAACAATGGCTCATTTGACGATAAACAGCATATATTACTCACTCACTACTGAACAATGGCTCACTTGACGTTAAGCAACATATTCTACTCACTCACTGCTGAACAATGGCTCACTTGACGTTAAACAACATATTCTACTCACTCACTGCTGAACAATGGCTCACTTGACGTTAAACAACATATTCTACTCACTCACTGCTGAACAATGGCTCACTTGGCGTTAAACAACATAAACTACTCACTCATTGCTGAACAATGGCTCACCTAACGTTAAACAACATATTTTGCTCACTCACTGCTGAACAATGGCTCACTTAGCGTTAAACAACATATTCTACTCACTCACTGCTGAACAATGGCTCACTTGGCGTTAAACAACATATTCTACTCACTCACTGCTGAACAATGGCTCACTTGGCGTTAAACAACATATACTACTCATTCAATGCTGAACAATGGCTCACTTGACGTTAAACAACATATACTACCCACGCACTGCTGAACAATGGCTCACTTGACGTTAAACAACATATACTACCCACTCACTGCTGAACAATGGCTCACTTGACGTTAAACAACATATACTACTCACTCACTGCTGAACAATGGCTCGCTTGACGTTAAACAACATATTCTACTCACTCACTGCTGAACAATGGCTCATTTGACGTTAAACAACATATTCTACTCACTCACTGCTGAACAATGGCTCATTTGACGATAAACAACATATACTACTCACTCACTACTTAACAATGGCTCACTGACGTTAAACAACATATTCTACTCACTCACTGCTGAACAATGGCTCACTTGACGTTAAACAACATATTCTACTCACTCACTGCTGAACAATGGCTCACTTGACGTTAAACAAAATATGCTAGTCACTCACTGCTGAACAATGGCTCACTTGGCGTTAAACAACATATTCTACTCACTCACTGCTGAACAATGGCTCACTTGACGTTAAGCAACATATTCTACTCACTCACTGCTGAACAATGGCTCACTTGGCGTTAAACAACATTCTACTCACTCACTGCTGAACAATGGCTCACTTGACGTTAAACAACATATTCTGCTCACTCACTGCTGAACAATGGCTCACTTGGCGTTAAACAACATATTCTACTCACTCACTGCTGAACAATGGCTCACTTGGCGTTAAGCAACATATTCTACTCACTCACTGCTGAACAATGGCTCACTTGACGTTAAACAACATATACTACCCACTCACTGCTGAACAATGGCTCACTTGACGTTAAACAACATATACTACCCACTCACTGCTGAACAATGGCTCACTTGACGTTAAACAACATATACTACTCACTCACTGCTGAACAATGGCTCACTTGAGGTTAAACAACATATTCTACTCACTCACTGCTGAACAATGGCTCACTTGACGTTAAACAACATATTCTACTCACTCACTGCTGAACAATGGCTCACTTGGCGTTAAACAACATAAACTACTCACTCATTGCTGAACAATGGCTCACCTAACGTTAAACAACATATTCTGCTCACTCACTGCTGAACAATGGCTCACTTAGCGTTAAACAACATATTCTACTCACTCACTGCTGAACAATGGCTCACTTGGCGTTAAACAACATATTCTACTCACTCACTGCTGAACAATGGCTCACTTGGCGTTAAACAACATATACTACTCATTCAATGCTGAACAATGGCTCACTTGACGTTAAACAACATATACTACCCACGCACTGCTGAACAATGGCTCACTTGACGTTAAACAACATATACTACCCACTCACTGCTGAACAATGGCTCACTTGACGTTAAACAACATATACTACTCACTCACTGCTGAACAATGGCTCGCTTGACGTTAAACAACATATTCTACTCACTCACTGCTGAACAATGGCTCATTTGACGTTAAACAACATATTCTACTCACTCACTGCTGAACAATGGCTCATTTGACGATAAACAACATATACTACTCACTCACTACTTAACAATGGCTCACTGACGTTAAACAACATATTCTACTCACTCACTGCTGAACAATGGCTCACTTGACGTTAAACAACATATTCTACTCACTCACTGCTGAACAATGGCTCACTTGACGTTAAACAAAATATGCTAGTCACTCACTGCTGAACAATGGCTCACTTGGCGTTAAACAACATATTCTACTCACTCACTGCTGAACAATGGCTCACTTGACGTTAAGCAACATATTCTACTCACTCACTGCTGAACAATGGCTCACTTGACGTTAAACAACATTCTACTCACTCACTGCTGAACAATGGCTCACTTGACGTTAAACAACATATTCTGCTCACTCACTGCTGAACAATGGCTCACTTGGCGTTAAACAACATATTCTACTCACTCACTGCTGAACAATGGCTCACTTGGCGTTAAGCAACATATTCTACTCACTCACTGCTGAACAATGGCTCACTTGACGTTAAACAACATATACTACCCACTCACTGCTGAACAATGGCTCACTTGACGTTAAACAACATATACTACCCACTCACTGCTGAACAATGGCTCACTTGACGTTAAACAACATATACTACTCACTCACTGCTGAACAATGGCTCACTTGAGGTTAAACAACATATTCTACTCACTCACTGCTGAACAATGGCTCACTTGACGTTAAACAACATATTCTACTCACTCAATGCTGAACGATGGCTCACTTGACGTTAAATAACATATTCTACTCACTCACTGCTGAACAATGGCTCACTTGACGTTAAACAACATATTCTACTCACTCACTGCTGAACAATGGCTCACTTGACGTTAAACAACATATACTACTCACTTACTGCTGAGCAATGGCTCACCTGACGTTAAACAACATATACTACTCACTCACTGCTGAACAATGGCTCACTTGACGTTAAACAACATATTCTTCTCACTCACTGCTGAACAATGGCTCACTTGACGTTAAACAACATATTCCACTCATTCACTGCTAAACAATGGCTCACTTGGCGTTAAACAACATATTCTACTCACTCACTGCTGAACAATGGCTCACTTGACGTTAAACAACATATTCTACTCACTCACTGCTGAACAATGGCTCACCTGACATTAAACAACATATACTACTCACTCACTGCTGAACAATGGCTCACTTGACGTTAAACAACATATTCTACTCACTCACTGCTGCACAATGGCTCACTTGGCGTTAAACAACATATACTACTCAGTCACTGCTGAACAATGGCTCACTTGACGTTAAACAACATATTCTACTCACTCACTGCTGAACAATGGCTCACTTGGTGTTAAACAACATATTCTACTCACTCACTGCTGAACAATGGCTCACTTGACGTTAAGCAACATATTCTACTCACTCACTGCTGAACAATGGCTCACTTGACGTTAAACAACATATTCTACTCACTCACTGCTGAACAATGGCTCACTTGACGTTAAATAACATATTCTACTCCCTCACTGCTGAACAATGGCTCACTTGACGTTAAACAACATATTCTACTCACTCACTGCTGAACAATGGCTCACTTGGCGTTAAACAACATATTCTACTCACTCACTGCTGAGCAATGGCTCACTTGGCGTTAAGCAACATATTCTACTCACTCACTGCTGAACAATGGCTCACTTGACGTTAAACACCATATACTACCCACTCACTGCTGAACAATGGCTCACCTGACGTTAAACAACATATACTACCCACTCACTGCTGAACAATGGCTCACTTGACGTTAAACAACATATACTACTCACTCACTGCTGAACAATGGCTCACTTGAGGTTAAACAACATATTCTACTCACTCACTGCTGAACAATGGCTCACTTGACGTTAAACAACATATTCTACTCACTCACTGCTGAACAATGGCTCACTTGACGTTAAACAACATATTCTACTCACTCACCGCTGAACAATGGCTCACTTGACGTTAAACAATCATATTCTACTCACTCACTGCTGAACAATGGCTCACTTGACGTTAAACAACATATACTACTCACTTACTGCTGAGCAATGGCTCACCTGACGTTAAACAACATATACTACTCACTCACTGCTGAACAATGGCTCACTTGACGTTAAACAACATATTCTACTCACTCACTGCTGAACAATGGCTCACTTGACATTAAACAACATATTCTACTCATTCACTGCTGCACAATGGCTCACTTGGCGTTAAACAACATATTCTACTCACTCACTGCTGAACAATGGCTCACTTGACGTTAAACAACATATTCTACTCACTCACTGCTGAACAATGGCTCACCTGACATTAAACTACATATACTACTCACTCACTGCTGAACAATGGCTCACCTGACGTTAAACAACATATTCTACTCACTCACTGCTGCACAATGGCTCACTTGGCGTTAAACAACATATACTACTCAGTCACTGCTGAACAATGGCTCACTTGACGTTAAACAACATATTCTACTCACTCACTGCTGAACAATGGCTCACTTGGTGTTAAACAACATATTCTACTCACTCACTGCTGAACAATGGCTCACTTGACGTTAAACAACATATTCTACTCACTCACTGCTGAACAATGGCTCACTTGACGTTAAACAACATATTCTACTCACTCACTGCTGAACAATGGCTCACTTGACGTTAAATAACATATTCTATTCCCTCACTGCTGAACAATGGCTCACTTGACGTTAAACAACATATTCTACTCACTCACTGCTGAACAATGGCTCACTTGGCGTTAAACAACATATTCTACTCACTCACTGCTGAACAATGGCTCACTTGACGTTAAACAACATATTCTACTCACTCACTGCTGAACAATGGCTCACTTGACGTTAAACAACATATTCTACTCACTCACTGCTGAACAATGGCTCACTTGACGTTAAACAAAATATGCTAGTCACTCACTGCTGAACAATGGCTCACTTGGCGTTAAACAACATATTCTACTCACTCACTGCTGAACAATGGCTCACTTGACGTTAAACAACATATTCTACTCACTCACTGCTGAACAATGGCTCACTTGGCGTTAAACAACATTCTACTCACTCACTGCTGAACAATGGCTCACTTGACGTTAAACAACATATTCTGCTCACTCACTGCTGAACAATGGCTCACTTGGCGTTAAACAACATATTCTACTCACTCACTGCTGAACAATGGTTCACTTGGCGTTAAGCAACATATTCTACTCACTCACTGCTGAACAATGGCTCACTTGACG
Source organism: Bathymodiolus brooksi (assembly GCA_963680875.1). Taxonomy (NCBI): domain Eukaryota; kingdom Metazoa; phylum Mollusca; class Bivalvia; order Mytilida; family Modiolidae; genus Bathymodiolus; species Bathymodiolus brooksi. The sequence continues at coordinate 99,720,684 of OY804584.1, forward strand.
TTAAACAACATATACTACCCACTCACTGCTGAACAATGGCTCACTTGACGTTAAACAACATATACTACCCACTCACTGCTGAACAATGGCTCACTTGACGTTAAACAACATATACTACTCACTCACTGCTGAACAATGGCTCACTTGAGGTTAAACAACATATTCTACTCACTCACTGCTGAACAATGGCTCACTTGACGTTAAACAACATATTCTACTCACTCAATGCTGAACAATGGCTCACTTGACGTTAAATAACATATTCTACTCACTCACTGCTGAACAATGGCTCACTTGACGTTAAACAACATATTCTACTCACTCACTGCTGAACAATGGCTCACTTGACGTTAAACAACATATACTACTCACTTACTGCTGAGCAATGGCTCACCTGACGTTAAACAACATATACTACTCACTCACTGCTGAACAATGGCTCACTTGACGTTAAACAACATATTCTACTCACTCACTGCTGAACAATGGCTCACTTGACGTTAAACAACATATTCTACTCATTCACTGCTAAACAATGGCTCACTTGGCGTTAAACAACATATTCTACTCACTCACTGCTGAACAATGGCTCACTTGACGTTAAACAACATATTCTACTCACTCACTGCTGAACAATGGCTCACCTGACATTAAACAACATATACTACTCACTCACTGCTGAACAATGGCTCACTTGACGTTAAACAACATATTCTACTCACTCACTGCTGCACAATGGCTCACTTGGCGTTAAACAACATATACTACTCAGTCACTGCTGAACAATGGCTCACTTGACGTTAAACAACATATTCTACTCACTCACTGCTGAACAATGGCTCACTTGGTGTTAAACAACATATTCTACTCACTCACTGCTGAACAATGGCTCACTTGACGTTAAACAACATATTCTACTCACTCACTGCTGAACAATGGCTCACTTGACGTTAAACAACATATTCTACTCACTCACTGCTGAACAATGGCTCACTTGACGTTAAATAACATATTCTACTCCCTCACTGCTGAACAATGGCTCACTTGACGTTAAACAACATATTCTACTCACTCACTGCTGAACAATGGCTCACTTGGCGTTAAACAACATATTCTACTCACTCACTGCTGAGCAATGGCTCACTTGGCGTTAAGCAACATATTCTACTCACTCACTGCTGAACAATGGCTCACTTGACGTTAAACACCATATACTACCCACTCACTGCTGAACAATGGCTCACTTGACGTTAAACAACATATACTACCCACTCACTGCTGAACAATGGCTCACTTGACGTTAAACAACATATACTACTCACTCACTGCTGAACAATGGCTCACTTGAGGTTAAACAACATATTCTACTCACTCACTGCTGAACAATGGCTCACTTGACGTTAAACAACATATTCTACTCACTCACTGCTGAACAATGGCTCACTTGACGTTAAACAACATATTCTACTCACTCACCGCTGAACAATGGCTCACTTGACGTTAAACAATCATATTCTACTCACTCACTGCTGAACAATGGCTCACTTGACGTTAAACAACATATACTACTCACTTACTGCTGAGCAATGGCTCACCTGACGTTAAACAACATATACTACTCACTCACTGCTGAACAATGGCTCACTTGACGTTAAACAACATATTCTACTCACTCACTGCTGAACAATGGCTCACTTGACGTTAAACAACATATTCTACTCATTCACTGCTGCACAATGGCTCACTTGGCGTTAAACAACATATTCTACTCACTCACTGCTGAACAATGGCTCACTTGACGTTAAACAACATATTCTACTCACTCACTGCTGAACAATGGCTCACCTGACATTAAACAACATATACTACTCACTCACTGCTGAACAATGGCTCACTTGACGTTAAACAACATATTCTACTCACTCACTGCTGCACAATGGCTCACTTGGCGTTAAACAACATATACTACTCAGTCACTGCTGAACAATGGCTCACTTGACGTTAAACAACATATTCTACTCACTCACTGCTGAACAATGGCTCACTTGGTGTTAAACAACATATTCTACTCACTCACTGCTGAACAATGGCTCACTTGACGTTAAACAACATATTCTACTCACTCACTGCTGAACAATGGCTCACTTGACGTTAAACAACATATTCTACTCACTCACTGCTGAACAATGGCTCACTTGACGTTAAATAACATATTCTACTCCCTCACTGCTGAACAATGGCTCACTTGACGTTAAACAACATATTCTACTCACTCACTGCTGAACAATGGCTCACTTGGCGTTAAACAACATATTCTACTCACTCACTGCTGAACAATGGCTCACTTGACGTTAAATAACATATTCTACTCCCTCACTGCTGAACAATGGCTCACTTGACGTTAAACAACATATTCTACTCACTCACTGCTGAACAATGGCTCACTTGGCGTTAAACAACATATTCTACTCACTCACTGCTGAACAATGGCTCACTTGACGTTAAACAACATATTATACTCACTGACTGCTGAACAATGGCTCACTTTGCGTTAAACAACATATTCTACTCACTCACTGCTGAACAATGGCTCACTTGACGTTAAACAACATATTCTACTCCCTCACTGCTGAACAATGGCTCACTTGGCGTTAAACAACATATTCTACTCACTCACTGCTGAACAATGGCTCACTTGACGTTAAACAACATATTCTACTCACTCACTGCTGAACAATGGCTCACCTGACGTTAAACAACATATACTACTCACTCACTGCTGAACAATGGCTCACTTGACGTTAAACAACATATTCTACTCATTCACTGCTGCACAATGGCTCACCTGGCTTTAAACAACATATACTACTCACTCACTGCTGAACAATGGCTTACCTGACGTTAAACAGCATATTCTACTCACTCACTGCTGAACAATGGCTCACTTGGTGTTAAACAACATATTCTATTCAATCACTGCTGAACAATGGCTCATTTGACGTTAAACAACATATTCTACTCACTCACTGCTGAACAATGGCTCACTTGACGTTAAAAAACATATTCTACTCACTCACTGCTGAACAATGGCTCACTTGACGTTAAATAACATATTCTACTCCCTCACTGCTGAACAATGGCTCACTTGACGCCAAACAACATTCTACTCACTCACTGCTGAACAATGGCTCACTTGACGTTAAACAACATATTCTACTCACTCACTGCTGAACAATGGCTCACCTGACGTTAAACAACATATTCTACTCACTCACTGCTGATCAATGGCTCACTTGACGTTAAACAACATATTCTACTCATTCACTGCTGAACAATGGCTCACTTGGCGTTAAACAACATATACTACTCACTCACTGCTGAACAATGGCTCACTTGGCGTTAAACAACATATACTACTCACTCACTGCTGAACAATGGCTCGCTTGACGTTAAACAACATATTCTACCCACTCACTGCTGAACAATGGCTCGCTTGACGTTAAACAACATATTCTACTCCCTCACTGCTGAACAATGGCTCATTTGACGTTAAACAACATATTCTACTCACTCACTGCTGAACAATGGCTCATTTGACGATAAACAGCATATACTACTCACTCACTACTGAACAATGGCTCACTTGACGTTAAACAACATATTATACTCACTCACTGCTGAACAATGGCTCATTTGACGTTAAACAACATATTCTATTCACTCACTGCTGAACAATGGCTCACTTGACGTTAAACAACATATTCTACTCACTCACTGCTGAACAATGGCTCACTTGACGTTAAACAACATATACTACTCACTCATTGCTGAACAATGGCTCACTTGACGTTAAACAACATATTCTGCTCACTCACTGCTGAACAATGGCTCACTTGGCGTTAAACAACATATTCTACTCACTCACTGCTGAACAATGGCTCACTTGGCGTTAAACAACATATTCTACTCACTCACTGCTGAACAATGGCTCACTTGGCGTTAAACAACATATACTACTCATTCATTGCTGAACAATGGCTCACTTGACGTTAAACAACATATACTACCCACGCACTGCTGAACAATGGCTCACTTGACGTTAAACAACATATACTACCCACTCACTGCTGAACAATGGCTCACTTGACGTTAAACAACATATTCTACTCACTCACTGCTGAACAATGGCTCACCTGACGTTAAACAACATATTCCACTCACTCACTGCTGAACAATGGCTCACTTGACGTTAAACAACATATTTTACTCACTCACTGCTGAACAATGGCTCACTTGACGCCAAACAACATTCTACTCACTCACTGCTGAACAATGGCTCACTTGACGTTAAACAACATATTCTACTCACTCACTGCTGAACAATGGCTCACTTGACGTTAAACAACATATTCTACTCACTCACTGCTGAACAATGGCTCACTTGACGTTAAACAACATTTTCTACTCACTCACTGCTGAACAATGGCTCACTTGGCGTTAAACAACATATTCTACTCACTCACTGTTGAACAATGGCTCACTTGGCGTTAAACAACATATACTACTCACTCACTGCTGAACAATGGCTCGCTTGACGTTAAACAACATATTCTACCCACTCACTGCTGAACAATGGCTCGCTTGACGTTAAACAACATATTCTACTCACTCACTGCTGAACAATGGCTCATTTGACGTTAAACAACATATTCTACTCACTCACTGCTGAACAATGGCTCATTTGACGATAAACAACATATACTACTCACTCACTACTGAACAATGGCTCACTGACGTTAAACAACATATTCTACTCACTCACTGCTGAACAATGGCTCACTTGACGTTAAACAACATATTCTACTCACTCACTGCTGAACAATGGCTCACTTGACGTTAAACAAAATATTCTACTCACTCACTGCTGAACAATGGCTCACTTGGCGTTAAACAACATTCTACTCACTCACTGCTGAACAATGGCTCACTTGACGTTAAACAACATATTCTGCTCACTCACTGCTGAACAATGGCTCACTTGGCGTTAAACAACATATTCTACTCACTCACTGCTGAACAATGGCTCACTTGGCGTTAAGCAACATATTCTACTCACTCACTGCTGAACAATGGCTCACTTGGCGTTAAACAACATATACTACTCACTCACTGCTGAACAATGGCTCACTTGACGTTAAACAACATATACTACCCACTCACTGCTGAACAATGGCTCACTTGACGTTAAACAACATATACTACCCACTCACTGCTGAACAATGGCTCACTTGACGTTAAACAACATATACTACTCACTCACTGCTGAACAATGGCTCACTTGAGGTTAAACAACATATTCTACTCACTCACTGCTGAACAATGGCTCACTTGACGTTAAACAACATATTCTACTAACTCACTGCTGAACAATGGCTCACTTGACGTTAAACAACATATTCTACTCACTCACTGCTGAACAATGGCTCACTTGACGTTAAACAACATATTCTACTCACTCACTGCTGAACAATGGCTCACTTGACGTTAAACAACATATACTACTCACTTACTGCTGAGCAATGGCTCACCTGACGTTAAACAACATATACTACTCACTCACTGCTGAACAATGGCTCACTTGACGTTAAACAACATATTCTACTCACTCACTGCTGAACAATGGCTCACTTGACGTTAAACAACATATTATACTCATTCACTGCTGAACAATGGCTCACTTGGCGTTAAACAACATATTCTACTCACTCACTGCTGAACAATGGCTCACTTGACGTTAAACAACATATTCTACTCACTCACTGCTGAACAATGGCTCACCTGACGTTAAACAACATATTCTACTCACTCACTGCTGCACAATGGCTCACTTGGCGTTAAACAACATATACTACTCACTCACTGCTGAACAATGGCTCACTTGACGTTAAACAACATATTCTACTCACTCACTGCTGAACAATGGCTCACTTGGCGTTAAACAACATATTCTACTCACTCACTGCTGAACAATGGCTCACTTGACGTTAAACAACATATTCTACTCACTCACTGCTGAACAATGGCTCACTTGACGTTAAACAACATATTCTACTCACTCACTGCTGAACAATGGCTCACTTGACGTTAAATAACATATTCTACTCCCTCACTGCTGAACAATGGCTCACTTGACGTTAAACAACATATTCTACTCACTCACTGCTGAACAATGGCTCACTTGGCGTTAAACAACATATTCTACTCACTCACTGCTGAACAATGGCTCACTTGACGTTAAACAACATATTATACTCACTGACTGCTGAACAATGGCTCACTTGGCGTTAAACAACATATTATACTCACTCACTGCTGAACAATGGCTCACTTGACGTTAAGCAACATATTCTACTCCCTCACTGCTGAACAATGGCTCACTTGGCGTTAAACAACATATTCTACTCCCTCACTGCTGAACAATGGCTCACCTGACGTTAAACAACATATACTACTCACTCACTGCTGAACAATGGCTCACTTGGCGTTAAACAACATATACTACTCACTCACTGCTGAACAATGGCTCACTTGGCGTTAAACAACATATTCTACTCACTCACTGCTGAACAATGGCTCACTTGACGTTAAACAACATATTCTACTCACTCACTGCTGAACAATGGCTCACCTGACGTTAAACAACATATACTACTCACTCACTGCTGAACAATGGCTCACTTGACGTTAAACAACATATTCTACTCACTCACTGCTGCACAATGGCTCACTTGGCGTTAAACAACATATACTACTCACTCACTGCTGAACAATGGCTCACTTGACGTTAAACAACATATTCTACTCACTCACTGCTGAACAATGGCTCACTTGGTGTTAAACAACATATTCTACTCAATCACTGCTGAACAATGGCTCACTTGACGTTAAACAACATATTCTACTCACTCACTGCTGAACAATGGCTCAGTTGACGTTAAACAACATATTCTACTCACTCACTGCTGAACAATGGCTCACTTGACGTTAAACAACATATTCTACTCCCTCACTGCTGAACAATGGCTCACTTGACGTTAAACAACATATTATACTCACTGACTGCTGAACAATGGCTCACTTGGCGTTAAACAACATATTCTACTCACTCACTGCTGAACAATGGCTCACTTGACGTTAAACAACATATTCTACTCCCTCGCTGCTGAACAATGGCTCACTTGGCGTTAAGCAACATATTCTACTCACTCACTGCTGAACAATGGCTCACTTGACGTTAAACAACATATTCTACTCACTCACTGCTGCACAATGGCTCACTTGGCGTTAAACAACATATACTACTCACTCACTGCTGAACAATGGCTCACTTGACGTTAAACAACATATTCTACTCACTCACTGCTGAACAATGGCTCACCTGACGTTAAACAACATATACTACTCACTCACTGCTGAACAATGGCTCACTTGACGTTAAACAACATATTCTACTCACTCACTGCTGCACAATGGCTCACTTGGCGTTAAACAACATATACTACTCACTCACTGCTGAACAATGGCTCACTTGACGGTAAACAACATATTCTACTCACTCACTGCTGAACAATGGCTCACTTGGTGTTAAACAACATATTCTACTCAATCACTGCTGAACAATGGCTCACTTGACGTTAAACAACATATTCTACTCACTCACTGCTGAACAATGGCTCACTTGACGTTAAACAACATATTCTACTCACTCACTGCTGAACAATGGCTCACTTGACGTTAAATAACATATTCTACTCCCTCACTGCTGAACAATGGCTCACTTGACGTTAAACAACATATTCTATTCACTCACTGCTGAACAATGGCTCACTTGGCGTTAAACAACATATTCTACTCACTCACTGCTGAACAATGGCTCACTTGGCGTTAAACAACATATTATACTCACTGACTGCTGAACAATGGCTCACTTGGCGTTAAACAACATATTCTACTCACTCACTGCTGAACAATGGCTCACTTGACGTTAAACAACATATTCTACTCCCTCACTGCTGAACAATGGCTCACTTGGCGCTAAACAACATATTCTACTCACTCACTGCTGAACAATGGCTCACCTGACGTTAAACAACATATACTACTCACTCACTGCTGAACAATGGCTCACTTGACGTTAAACAACATATTCTACTCACTCACTGCTGGACAATGGCTCACTTGGCGTTAAACAACATATACTACTCACTCACTGCTGAACAATGGCTCACTTGACGTTAAACAACATATACTACTCACTCACTGCTGAACAATGGCTCACTTGACGTTAAACAACATATTCTACTCACTCACTGCTGAACAATGGCTCACTTGACGTTAAATAACATATTCTACTCCCTTACTGCTGAACAATTGCTCACTTGACGTTAAACAACATATTCTACTCACTCACTGCTGAACAATGGCTCACTTGGCGTTAAACAACATATTCTACTCACTCACTGCTGAACAATGGCTCACTTGACGTTAAACAACATATTATACTCACTGACTGCTGAACAATGGCTCACTTGGCGTTAAACAACATATTCTACTCACTCACTCGCGCCTTCAAAACTTTGGTCATAGGTGTTATATGCCATTTCAACAACTATCAAACAATTGTATGTATCAAACCCGCGGTTTGCCATGGGCAAGAATCGAACTCGCACACTTTAGAGATGATTGTCGGACACTGATTGCATAAATATATGTATATTTAATTATCATACGATGATGTCCACATGAAGGTATAATGTATCTCAAATTTAAACATTCCGACAGATTATTATGTAATATATTCCGTATATGCACAAAAAGAAGGATTCAGCAAGCTTTGTGTAAAAATTAAAAAATGAAGTTATACCGACCTACTCCATTTTTCAACACGTAATCATAATTTAATATCTTTTTTGGGCCGAATCATATTTAACAGTAGAATTGCATCATAGTTTTTCATATATTGTTTTTTTTTCAGGAGGAAATGCTAGAGACTATAGAAATTAGAGACTGAAATAATGAACTTCATGTCTGGGTTTTTTTCTAAAAAAATATAATCAAGTCAACTCAAGTGTTGTCAATAATATGCAATACAATGTGTTTACAATTTTCCCTTTATCGGGCCCCTTTGCAGAGTTTTTTTGTTATTGATCTCATCACGTATTTTCGATTTTAAGTGTCATTCTTACTAAATACCATTATATAATATTAACTGATTACCCCGAGATCCAATTTTACAGATATAATTCTTAATTTATATTAATTCTAACTAATTTACATGCACCATGCTTCCTTGGTTATTCATAGCAGTTATCAGTGTTCGGCAAACCTCGAAAAAGCAGCCGATTTATGATTAGGTGTGTTAATGGCGATTCCACCGACAGACATTCGAATTATATTCACTAATTACATGTACGACATTATAAGATATTTTTTTTAACTTGGCTTCTTGTTCAGAACATTTTATTAGTATAAAACATCGAATATTTGCAACATTTAATATAAACAAAAAAATTCAATTCTGACACCCTGTATGCCTTTAAAGCTTAAGTGGATATTTAAACACACCTGTCAAATTTCAATGAAATCTTTTTAACAACAACTTTGTAAATAGCCCCAGACAATTGTATATCTTATTTACTTCTTGTTTGCTTTTAAATTTTAAAATATCAACATCTTTTTCAATTTATTTACCAGTTATATGTGAAAATCCAGAAAAGTGTAAAATTATCAAAATAAAGCAGTTTCTCGTTTATTTTGATATTTACTCGATTCTAATCTCAAATTTTGTTTCAATTATATATAACAACACCAAGGATGGGTTCGGTTTCTAATAAATATTAAACAGAAAAATAGTGTCTATCATTATAATATTTGAAAATGTATTCACGAGAAGATATATAAGAGTACACCAGATGTTATTGTTAGTGTACTGGCCTCGAGTGTGGGAGATCGTGGGTTCGTGTCCCAGGGGGGGAGGGGGGTCGTGGGTTCGTGTCCCGGGGAGGGGGGAGGGGGGTCGTGGGTTCGTGTCCCGGGGGGGGGGAGGGGTAAAACCAATTACTTTACAATTGGTATTTGCTTGTTTCTCCGCTAAACACCCAGCGTTAATGAATAAGAGCAAAGATTGACAAGTTACACGACCAAGAGAAACTGGAAAGTGGAGGGGGGGGGGGGGGGGGGGGGAGGGGATCGTTGACGTCGATTTGCGAAGAGCTTCTAATTATCCAAATAGAGGAACACTCACTTATGTCCCACACGGAGGGCTAGTTGTGTATTTAATTGGCCCCCATAATTAGCGAATTTCCCAAACTAGATAGAAGTTGAAATGCCTATCCGTGTGATCGAACCATGTTAGTTATAGGGTGCACTCGATACAACCTTATTTTGTTGGGGAAACTATATGTTATGTTAATATTGTTTTATTCCTTTTCTTTCATCATGTCTGGTCTAGTGGTTTGAGTTATGGTGTTTAATGCCTCTTTCAACAATATTTCAGCTATATAGTGGCGATCAGTTTTATTTATTGAAAAAACCGGAGTACCCAGAGAAAACCACCGGCCTGTCGCAAAGCCACTGACAAATTTTATCACATAATGTTGTATCATATCGAGTACACCTCGCTATGAGCGGGGTTCGAACTCACAACTTTAGTGGTGATAGAAACTGATTGCATAGGTAGTTGTAAATCCAACTACCATACGATCACGGCCCCTTCATCAAGTCTGAAATGTGTGTCATTTTAACTGTTTGCTAATGACAACATTGACGAGTTATTCTGACATGATTCAACGAAATCTTCACAAGTAAATTATTTGTACAACATCTGTAAGTAACGAGGTCAATATTTACATAAGACTCAAAACTTTGCTTCTTCGTTTTACACGCTTTACATTTGTGAAATAAGCGACTTTATTTGATGTCAGTATTATAACACCAATATGTGCGTATAGGAGAATGTCCAAGTAACTCTCCATTCCTTAAAAATAATGGAGCCGAGGCCCCGAAGGGGCCGAGGCCCATTGTTTTTAAGGAATGGAGAGATACGAAGACATTCTCCAACTTAAAATCCACCCATTGTACTTTATTAATTTTATTAATTATTAATCTTGTAACAAAAAAAGTCTGTGTATAGTATCTAAAGTACAAAGAATTAAATTGTTTGCCCCTTGTGGGACCTTAAAAGTACAAAGAGAACAATAACTCTCCATTCCTTAAAAATAATGGAGAGTTTTGATAATAGATTTACATCACAGGTGGATTTTAATTATAGATAATTTAGTAAACATGCTCTTTAATTTCGCAAGTCGAATAGGGTATACTTATTCAAAATCCATTCTAAGTTTGCATATTGCATGCAAAGAGTCGATCAAATTATAGGAATTTTAAAAATGTATTCTCTGCCATATTGTGTCTTGGTTTTGTTATGTATTGTTTTATGTTTGTGTCATGAAAGTTCTCACTAAATCGTTTCCCACATTGTTCTTCTAATTTGCAACCTGTTATATATATATTGCTGTCAAATTATATATAAAATAAATAAATATATGCACCATCTCCACACGCTTAAGCGCATGTCTTATGTCTATCCCTAGATTCGCCTTAAGAGAAAAGGTAGCACTTTGACTATTTTGTTGAAAATTCACTCAATAAAAAAAACTTGCCTCAGGAGCCCCTCCATGATTCAAGGGCCCTGAAGCTTAAGCTTCATTGGTTTTATAGTAGACCCGCCACTGGGTTGATTCAATATTGCAGGCAATCACTGGTAACCTTTCTCCCCCCTGTCATATCTTTATTCTCGTAAACCATTGTGATAACTGGTAAAGAAGGGTAAAGGTAAGCGTATGGTGTTTAACGTCACTTTCAACAATATTTCAGTTCTATCGTAGAGGTCAGTTTTATTGGTGGAGGAAACCGAAGTACACAGAGAAAACCACCGACATGCCACAAGTCACTGACAAAGGTTATCACATAATGTTGTATCGAGTACACCTCACATTGTGATTACATAGGTATAGAGATACATACAAACACATGTAACGAAAGAGGCAAAGAAGCAATGAAATCTATTCCACATAGTTGCATGTAGTCTCAGTGGAGGATTTAGGACAAATGAGGCCCTGTGCTAGTTAAGCTATGAGGCCCCTTACTTGGGCCCTGATGGAGGTAGACCCGGTGGGCCTACACAGGCAGTCAAGCAAACCGACCTCAAATTTACAATTGCTCGACATAAGCAAAAATCCATCGCATTTATTTTTGGCAGGAAGATGGGCCCCCCTGACCAGCGGAGCCCTGTGCTTAAGCACACCTAAGCACAATGGTAAATTCGACACTGTGTAGTCTATGCAAGCTATGTTGCTCTTATGATCCATGTATTCATTAATTCGTAAAATCTTGATAAGTGAAACGCAAGAATGTAGTTTTTAAGTATCAATATCCATTGTGTATCTCGTTTTCAAAGAAGAAGCTGTTTATTTATTAAAATTGATTCCGGACAGATAAGGTAGGAAAACACATCGAATGATTGATTAACCCAATCTTTACTTCTAATTAACCCTACTAGCAACTTCCAACAACACGAGGAGATCGAAGTTGATAACAAATCAGTGATTTAGATATTGATTAAGTGTGTTTAGGAGAAATTTGAGTTGTTTATCAATAGTAATCATGTGTTATTTTGTACCAGTCCTAACGTACACTATGAACAAGGTGTTTATGACTTTATTGATATTAAATCTACAAGTAATATCAAGAACCATTGTTTTATCCTGCACGAAGAATTGTCAAATCAAAAATACAAGCATTTTGATGGGAGAATCAGAGTGGTGTTTTACAAAATAAGATTTGTCTCTTCTTAAGACAAGGTATTTGTATCGACGTTGTCCATTTTTTTAGGAAACACAGTTGGACCTATCATGGCGAGAACAAGTTGCATTCAATGTTGATGATGATGATGTGTTCTTTGTAATAGACAAACACATTTAATTGAATTCCTTAATGCTGCGTGCTCAGCGGAGAAGCAAACATGGCAATTGTATAGCCGAGGCTCGAACCAACGATCTGCCGCACTCGAAGAGAACACGTTAACCATTACACCTCCGATGTGGTTCGTGTTGAAGCATTAATTGGGACTGTGAAATGTAAAACAGCAATAAAAGCACTGTTCCTTAACCTGAATGTATGTCTAAGTGTAGAGTTGAATAGTCTCACGTGTTCATTTACATCCATATTCTTTCTTACTACAAACTGTTGTTTCACTTTAATTTGTGTCTACGTGTAATGTTGAATAGTCTCACATGTTCATTTACATCTATATCCTTTCTTACTACAAGCTGTTCCTTTACATTAATTTGTGTCTAAGAGTAATGTCGGATAGTTTCTCAAGTTCATTTACATCTATATCCTTTCTTACTACAAGCTGTTCATGTACATTAATTTGTGTCTAAGAGTAATGTCGGATAGTCTCTCAAGTTCATTTACATCCATATCCTTTCTTACTACAAGCTGTTCATGTACATTAATTTGTGTCTAATAGTAATGTCGGATAGTCTCTCAAGTTCATTTACATCCATATCCTTTCTTACTACAAGTTGTTCATGTACATTAATTTGTGTTTAAGAGTAATGTCGGATAGTCTCTCAAGTTCATTTACATCCATATCCTTTCTTACTACAAGCTGTTCATGTACATTAATGTGTATCTAAGAGTAATGTCGGATAGTCTCTCAAGTTCATTTACATCCATATCCTTTCTTACTACAAGCTGTTCATGTACATTAATTTGTGTCTAATAGTAATGTCGGATAGTCTCTCAAGTTCATTTACATCCATATCCTTTCTTACTACAAGTTGTTCATGTACATTAATTTGTGTCTAAGAGTAATGTCGGATAGTCTCTCAAGTTCATTTACATCCATATCCTTTCTTACTACAAGCTGTTCATGTACATTAATGTGTATCTAATAGTAATGTCGGATAGTCTCTCAAGTTCATTTACATCCATATCCTTTCTTACTACAAGCTGTTCATGTACATTAATTTGTGTCTAATAGTAATGTCGGATAGTCTCTCAAGTTCATTTACATCCATATCCTTTCTTACTACAAGCTGTTCATGTACATTAATTTGTGTCTAATAGTAATGTCGGATAGTTTCTCAAGTTCATTTACATCCATATCCTTTCTTACTACAAGCTGTTCATGTACATTAATTTGTGTCTAAGAGTAATGTCGGATAGTTTCTCAAGTTCATTTACATCTATATCCTTTCTTACTACAAGCTGTTCATGTACATTAATTTGTGTCTAACAGTAATGTCGGAAAGTTTCCCAAGTTCATTTACATCCATATCCTTTCTTACTACAAGCTGTTCATGTACATTAATTTGTGTCTAAGAGTAATGTCGGATAGTTTCTCAAGTTTATTTACATCTATATCCTTTCTTACTACAAGCTGTTCCTTTACATTAATTTGTGTCTAAGAGTAATGTCGGATAGTTTCTCAAGTTCATTTACATCCACATCTTTTCTTACTACAAGCTGTTCCTTTACATTAATTTGTGTCTAAGAGTAATGTCGGATAGTTTCTCAAGTTCATTTACATCTATATACTTTCTTACTACAAGCTGTTCATGTACATTAATTTGTGTCTAAGAGTAATGTTGGATAGTCTCTCAAGTTCATTTACATCCATATCCTTTCTTACTACAAGCTGTTCATGTACATTAATTTGTGTCTAAGAGTAATGTCGGATAGTTTCTCAAGTTCATTTACATCCATATCCTTTCTTACTACAAGCTGTTCCTTTACTTTAATTTGTGTCTAAGAATAATGTCGGATAGTCTCTCAAGTTCATTTACATCCACATCTGTTCTTACTACAAGCTGTTCCTTTACATTAATTTGTGTCTAGGAGTAATGTCGGATAGTTTCTCAAGTTCATTTACATCTATATCCTTTCTTACTACAAGCTGTTCATGTACATTAATTTGTGTCTAAGAGTAATGTCGGATAGTTTCCCAAGTTCATTTACATCCATAACCTTTCTTACTACAAGCTGTTCATGTACATTAATTTGTGTCTTAGAGTAATGTCGGATAGTTTCTCAAGTTCATTTACATCTATATCCTTTCTTACTCCAAGCTGTTCCTTTACATTAATTTGTGTCTAAGAGTAATGTTGGATAGTCTCTCAAGTTCATTTACATCCATATCCTTTCTTACTACAAGCTGTTCATGTACATTAATTTGTGTCTAAGAGTAATGTCGGATAGTTTCTCAAGTTCATTTACATCCATATCCTTTCTTACTACAAGCTGTTCCTTTACTTTAATTTGTGTCTAAGAGTAATGTCGGATAGTCTCTCAAGTTCATTTACACCCATATCCTTTCTTACTACAAGCTGTTCATGTACATTAATTTGTGTCTAAGAGTAATGTCGGATAGTCTCTCATGTTCATTTACATCTATATCCTTTCTTACTACAAGCTGTTCCTTTACATTAATTTGTGTCTAAGAGTAATGTCGGATAGTCTCTCAAGTTCATTTACATCCATATCCTTTCTTACTACAAGCTGTTCATGTACATTAATCTGTGTCTAAGAGTAATGTCGGATAGTTTCTGAAGTTCATTTACATCCATATCTTTTCTTACTACAATCTGTTCATGTACATTAATTTGTGTCTAAGAGTAATGTCGGATAGTTTCTCAAGTTCATTTACATCTATATCCTTTCTTACTACAAGCTGTTCATGTACATTAATTTGTGTCTAAGAGTAATGTCGGATAGTTTCCCAAGTTCATTTACATCCATATCCTTTCTTACTACAAGCTGTTCATGTACATTAATTTGTGTCTAAGAGTAATGTCGGATAGTTTCTCAAGTTCATTTACATCTATATCCTCTCTTACTACAAGCTGTTCATGTACATTAATTTGTGTCTAAGAGTAATGTCGGATAGTTTCCCAAGTTCATTTACATCCATATCCTTTCTTACTACAAGCTGTTCATGTACATTAATTTGTGTCTAAGAGTAATGTCGGATAGTTTCTCAAGTTCATTTACATCCATATCCTTTCTTACTACAAGCTGTTCATGTACATTAATTTGTGTCTAAGAGTAATGTCGGATAGTTTCTCAAGTTCATTTACATCCATATCCTCTCTTACTACAAGCTGTTCATGTACATTAATCTGTGTCTAAGAGTAATGTCGGATAGTTTCTCAAGTTCATTTACATCTATATCTTTTCTTACTACAAGCTGTTCATGTACATTAATTTGTGTCTAAGAGTAATGTCGGATAGTTTCTCAAGTTCATTTACATCTATATCCTTTCTTACTACAAGCTGTTCATGTACATTAATTTGTGTCTAAGAGTAATGTCGGATAGTTTCCCAAGTTCATTTACATCCATATCCTTTCTTACTACAAGCTGTTCATGTACATTAATTTGTGTCTAAGAGTAATGTCGGATAGTTTCTCAAGTTCATTTACATCTATATCCTCTCTTACTACAAGCTGTTCATGTACATTAATTTGTGTCTAAGAGTAATGTCGGATAGTTTCCCAAGTTCATTTACATCCATATCCTTTCTTACTACAAGCTGTTCATGTACATTAATTTGTGTCTAAGAGTAATGTCGGATAGTTTCTCAAGTTCATTTACATCTATATCCTCTCTTACTACAAGCTGTTCATGTACATTAATTTGTGTCTAAGAGTAATGTCGGATAGTTTCTCAAGTTCATTTACATCTATATCCTCTCTTACTACAAGCTGTTCCTTTACATTGATTTGTGTCTAAGAGTAATGTCGGAGAGTTTCTCAAGTTCATTTACATCCACATCTTTTCTTACTACAAGCTGTTCCTTTACATTAATTTGTGTCTAAGAGTAATGTCGGATAGTTTCTCAAGTTCATTTACATCTATGTCCTTTCTTACTACAAGCTGTTCATGTACATTAATTTGTGTCTAAGAGTAATGTTGGATAGTCTCTCAAGTTCATTTACATCCATATCCTTTCTTATTACAAGCTGTTCATGTACATTAATTAGTGTCTAAGAGTAATGTCGGATAGTTTCTCAAGTTCATTTACATCCATATGCTTTCTTACTACAAGCTGTTCTTTTACTTTAATTTGTGTCTAAGAGTAATGTCGGATAGTCTCTCAAGTTCATTTACATCCATATCCTTTCTTACTACAAGCTGTTCATGTACATTAATTTGTGTCTAAGAGTAATGTCGAATAGTCTCTCAAGTTCATTTACATCCATATCCTTTCTTACTACAAGCTGTTCATGTACATTAATTTGTGTCTAAGAGTAATATCGGATAGTTTCTGAAGTTTATTTACATCCATATCCTTTCTTACTACAAGCTGTTCATGTACATTAATTTGTGTCTAATAGTAATGTCGGATAGACTCTCAAGTTCATTTACATCCATATCTTTTCTTACTACAAGCTGTTCATGTACATTAATTTGTG
Source organism: Bathymodiolus brooksi (assembly GCA_963680875.1). NCBI lineage: Eukaryota > Metazoa > Mollusca > Bivalvia > Mytilida > Modiolidae > Bathymodiolus > Bathymodiolus brooksi. The sequence goes on from OY804584.1 coordinate 99,738,223, forward strand.
TCTAAGAGTAATGTCGGATAGTTTCTCAAGTTCATTTACATCTATATCCTTTCTTACTACAAGCTGTTCATGTACATTAATTTGTGTCTAAGAGTAATGTCGGATAGTTTCCCAAGTTCATTTATATCCATATCCTTTCTTACTACAAGCTGTTCATGTACATTAATTTGTGTCTAAGAGTAAAGTCGGATAGTTTCTCAAGTTCATTTACATCTATATCCTCTCTTACTACAAGCTGTTCCTTTACATTGATTTGTGTCTAAGAGTAATGTCGGAGAGTTTCTCAAGTTCATTTACATCCACATCTTTTCTTACTACAAGCTGTTCCTTTACATTAATTTGTGTCTAAGAGTAATGTCAGATAGTTTCTCAAGTTCATTTACATCTATGTCCTTTCTTACTACAAGCTGTTCATGTACATTAATTTGTGTCTAAGAGTAATGTTGGATAGTCTCTCAAGTTCATTTACATCCATATCCTTTCTTACTACAAGCTGTTCATGTACATTAATTAGTGTCTAAGAATAATTTCGGATAGTTTCTCAAGTTCATTTACATACATATGCTTTCTTACTGCAAGCTGTTCCTTTACTTTAATTTGTGTCTAAGAGTAATGTCGGATAGTCTCTCAAGTTCATTTACATCCATATCCTTTCTTACTACAAGCTGTTCATGTACATTAATTTGTGTCTAAGAGTAATGTCGGATAGTCTCTCAAGTTCATTTACATCTATATCCTTTCTTGCTACAAGCTGTTCCTTTACATTAATTTGTGTCTAAGAGTAATGTCGGATAGTCTCTCAAGTTCATTTACATCCATATCCTTTCTTACTACAAGCTGTTCCTTTACTTTAATTTGTGTCTAATAGTACTGTCGGATAGACTCTCAAGTTCATTTACATCCATATCTTTTCTTACTACAAGCTGTTCATGTACATTAATTTGTGTCTAACAGTAATGTCGGATAGTCTCTCAAGGTCATTTACATCCATATCTTTTCTTACTACAAGCTGTTCATGTACATTAATTTGTGTCTAAGAGTAATGTCGGATAGTTTCTCAAGTTCATTTACATCCATATCCTTTCTTACTACATGCTGTTCATGTACATTAATTTGTGTTTAAGAGTAATGTCGGATAGTTTCTCAAGTTTATTTACATCTATATCCTTTCTTACTACAAGCTGTTCCTTTACATTAATTTGTGTCTAAGAGTAATGTCGGATAGTCTCTCAAGTTCATTTACATCCATATCTTTTCTTACTACAAGCTGTTCCTTTACATTAATTTGTGTCTAAGAGTAATGTCGGATAGTCTCTCAAGTTCATTTACATCCATATCCTTTCTTACTACAAGCTGTTCATGTACATTAATTTGTGTCTAAGAGTAATGTCGAATAGTCTCTCAAGTTCATTTACATCCATATCCTTTCTTACTACAAGCTGTTCATGTACATTAATTTGTGTCTAATAGTAATATCGGATAGTTTCTGAAGTTTATTTACATCCATATCCTTTCTTACTACAAGCTGTTCATGTACATTAATTTGTGTCTAATAGTACTGTCGGATAGACTCTCAAGTTCATTTACATCCATATCTTTTCTTACTACAAGCTGTTCATGTACATTAATTTGTGTCTAACAGTAATGTCGGATAGTCTCTCAAGGTCATTTACATCCATATCTTTTCTTACTACAAGCTGTTCATGTACATTAATTTGTGTCTAAGAGTAATGTCGGATAGTTTCTCAAGTTCATTTACATCCATATCCTTTCTTACTACATGCTGTTCATGTACATTAATTTGTGTCTAAGAGTAATGTCGGATAGTCTCTCAAGGTCATTTACATCCATATATTTTCTTACTACAAGCTGTTCATGTACATTAATTTGTGTCTAAGAGTAATGTCGGATAGTTTCTCAAGTTCATTTACATCCATATCCTTTCTTACTACATGCTGTTCATGTACATTAATTTGTGTTTAAGAGTAATGTCGGATAGTTTCTCAAGTTTATTTACATCTATATCCTTTCTTACTACAAGCTGTTCCTTTACATTAATTTGTGTCTAAGAGTAATGTCGGATAGTCTCTCAAGTTCATTTACATCCATATCTTTTCTTACTACAAGCTGTTCCTTTACATTAATTTGTGTCTAAGAGTAATGTCGGATAGTCTCTCAAGTTCATTTACATCCATATCCTTTCTTACTACAAGCTGTTCATGTACATTAATTTGTGTCTAAGAGTAATGTCGAATAGTCTCTCAAGTTCATTTACATCCATATCCTTTCTTACTACAAGCTGTTCATGTACATTAATTTGTGTCTAATAGTAATATCGGATAGTTTCTGAAGTTTATTTACATCCATATCCTTTCTTACTACAAGCTGTTCATGTACATTAATTTGTGTCTAATAGTACTGTCGGATAGACTCTCAAGTTCATTTACATCCATATCTTTTCTTACTACAAGCTGTTCATGTACATTAATTTGTGTCTAAGAGTAATGTCGGATAGTTTCTCAAGTTCATTTACATCTATATCCTTTCTTACTACAAGCTGTTCATGTACATTAATTTGTGTCTAAGAGTAATGTCGGATAGTTTCCCAAGTTCATTTATATCCATATCCTTTCTTACTACAAGCTGTTCATGTACATTAATTTGTGTCTAAGAGTAAAGTCGGATAGTTTCTCAAGTTCATTTACATCTATATCCTCTCTTACTACAAGCTGTTCATTTACATTGATTTGTGTCTAAGAGTAATGTCGGAGAGTTTCTCAAGTTCATTTACATCCACATCTTTTCTTACTACAAGCTGTTCCTTTACATTAATTTGTGTCTAAGAGTAATGTCGGATAGTTTCTCAAGTTCATTTACATCTATGTCCTTTCTTACTACAAGCTGTTCATGTACATTAATTTGTGTCTAAGAGTAATGTCGGATAGTCTCTCAAGTTCATTTACATCCATATCCTTTCTTACTACAAGCTGTTCATGTACATTAATTAGTGTCTAAGAATAATTTCGGATAGTTTCTCAAGTTCATTTACATCCATATGCTTTCTTACTACAAGCTGTTCCTTTACTTTAATTTGTGTCTAAGAGTAATGTCGGATAGTCTCTCAAGTTCATTTACATCCATATCCTTTCTTACTACAAGCTGTTCATGTACATTAATTTGTGTCTAAGAGTAATGTCGGATAGTCTCTCAAGTTCATTTACATCTATATCCTTTCTTGCTACAAGCTGTTCCTTTACATTAATTTGTGTCTAAGAGTAATGTCGGATAGTCTCTCAAGTTCATTTACATCCATATCCTTTCTTACTACAAGCTGTTCCTTTACTTTAATTTGTGTCTAATAGTAATGTCGGATAGTCTCAAGTTCATTTACATCCATATCCTTTCTTACTACACGCTGTTCATGTACATTAATTTGTGTCTAACAGTAATGTCGGATAGTCTCTCAAGGTCATTTACATCCATATCTTTTCTTACTACAAGCTGTTCATGTACATTAATTTGTGTCTAAGAGTAATGTCGGATAGTTTCTCAAGTTCATTTACATCCATATCCTTTCTTACTACATGCTGTTCATATACATTAATTTGTGTTTAAGATTAATGTCGGATAGTTTCTCAAGTTTATTTACATCTATATCCTTTCTTACTACAAGCTGTTCCTTTACATTAATTTGTGTCTAAGAGTAATGTCGGATAGTCTCTCAAGTTCATTTACATCCATATCTTTTCTTACTACAAGCTGTTCATGTACATTAATTTGTGTCTAAGAGTAATGTCGGATAGTTTCTCAAGTTAATTTACATCTATATCCTTTCTTACTACAAGCTGTTCATGTACATTAATTTGTGTCTAAGAGTAATGTCGGATAGTTTCTCAAGTTCATTTACATCTATATCCTTTCTTACTACAAGCTGTTCATGTACATTAATTTGTGTCTAAGAGTAATGTTGGATAGTCTCTCAAGTTCATTTACATCCATATCCTTTCTTACTACAAGCTGTTCCTTTACATTAATTTGTGTCTAAGAGTAATGTCGGATAGTTTCTCAAGTTCATTTACATCCATATCCTTTCTTACTACAAGCTGTTCCTTTACTTTAATTTGTGTCTAAGAGTAATGTCGGATAGTCTCTCAAGTTCATTTACATCCATATCCTTTCTTACTACAAGCTGTTCATGTACATTAATTTGTGTCTAAGAGTAATGTCGGATAGTCTCTCATGTTCATTTACATCCATATCCTTTCTTACTACAAGCTGTTCCTTTACATTAATTTGTGTCTAAGAGTAATGTCGGATAGTCTCTCAAGTTCATTTACATCCATATCCTTTCTTACTACAAGCTGTTCCTTTACATTAATTTGTGTCTAAGAGTAATGTCGGATAGTTTCTCAAGTTCACTTACATCCATATCCTTTCTTACTACAATCTGTTCATGTACATTAATTTGTGTCTAAGAGTAATGTTGGATAGTCTCTCAAGTTCATTTACATCTATATCCTTTCTTACTACAAGCTGTTCCTTTACATTAATTTGTGTCTAATAGTAATGTCGGATAGTCTCTCAAGTTCATTTACATCCATATCTTTTCTTACTACAAGCTGTTCATGTACATTAATTTGTGTCTAAGAGTAATGTCGGATAGTTTCTCAAGTTCATTTACATCTATTTCCTTTCTTACTACAAGCTGTTCATGTACATTAATTTGTGTCTAAGAGTAATGTCGAATAGTTTCTCAAGTTCATTTACATCCATATCCTTTCTTACTACAAGCTGTTCATGTACATTAATTTGTGTCTAAGAGTAATGTCGGATAGTTTCTCAAGTTCATTTACATCTATATCCTTTCTTACTACAAGCTGTTCCTTTACATTAATTTGTGTCTAAGAGTAATGTCGGATAGTATCTCAAGTTCATTTACATCCATATCCTTTCTTACTACAAGCTGTTCATGTACATTAATTTGTGTCTAAGAGTAATGTCGTATAGTTTCTCAAGTTCATTTACATCTATATCCTTTCTTACTACAAGCAGTTCATGTACATTAATTAGTGTCTAAGAATAATTTCGGATAGTTTCTCAAGTTCATTTACATCCATATGCTTTCTTACTACAAGCTGTTCCTTTACTTTAATTTGTGTCTAAGAGTAATGTCGGATAGTCTCTCAAGTTCATTTACATCCATATCCTTTCTTACTACAAGCTGTTCATGTACATTAATTTGTGTCTAAGAGTAATGTCGGATAGTCTCTCAAGTTCATTTACATCTATATCCTTTCTTGCTACAAGCTGTTCCTTTACATTAATTTGTGTCTAAGAGTAATGTCGGATAGTCTCTCAAGTTCATTTACATCCATATCCTTTCTTACTACAAGCTGTTCCTTTACTTTAATTTGTGTCTAATAGTAATGTCGGATAGTCTCAAGTTCATTTACATCCATATCCTTTCTTATTACAAGCTGTTCATGTACATTAATTTGTGTCTAATAGTAATGTCGGATAGTCTCTCAAGTTCATTTACATCCATATCCTTTCTTACTACAAGCTGTTCATGTACATTAATTTGTGTCTAACAGTAATGTCGGATAGTCTCTCAAGGTCATTTACATCCATATCTTTTCTTACTACAAGCTGTTCATGTACATTAATTTGTGTCTAAGAGTAATGTCGGATAGTTTCTCAAGTTCATTTACATCCATATCCTTTCTTACTACATGCTGTTCATGTACATTAATTTGTGTTTAAGAGTAATGTCGGATAGTCTCTCAAGTTTATTTACATCTATATCCTTTCTTACTACAAGCTGTTCCTTTACATTAATTTGTGTCTAAGAGTAATGTCGGATAGTCTCTCAAGTTCATTTACATCCATATCTTTTCTTACTACAAGCTGTTCATGTACATTAATTTGTGTCTAAGAGTAATGTCGGATAGTTTCTCAAGTTAATTTACATCTATATCCTTTCTTACTACAAGCTGTTCATGTACATTAATTTGTGTCTAAGAGTAATGTCGGATAGTTTCTCAAGTTCATTTACATCTATATCCTTTCTTACTACAAGCTGTTCATGTACATTAATTTGTGTCTAAGAGTAATGTTGGATAGTCTCTCAAGTTCATTTACATCCATATCCTTTCTTACTACAAGCTGTTCCTTTACATTAATTTGTGTCTAAGAGTAATGTCGGATAGTTTCTCAAGTTCATTTACATCCATATCCTTTCTTACTACAAGCTGTTCCTTTACTTTAATTTGTGTCTAAGAGTAATGTCGGATAGTCTCTCAAGTTCATTTACATCCATATCCTTTCTTACTACAAGCTGTTCATGTACATTAATTTGTGTCTAAGAGTAATGTCGGATAGTCTCTCATGTTCATTTACATCCATATCCTTTCTTACTACAAGCTGTTCCTTTACATTAATTTGTGTCTAAGAGTAATGTCGGATAGTCTCTCAAGTTCATTTACATCCATATCCTTTCTTACTACAAGCTGTTCCTTTACATTAATTTGTGTCTAAGAGTAATGTCGGATAGTTTCTCAAGTTCACTTACATCCATATCCTTTCTTACTACAATTTGTTCATGTACATTAATTTGTGTCTAAGAGTAATGTTGGATAGTCTCTCAAGTTCATTTACATCTATATCCTTTCTTACTACAAGCTGTTCCTTTACATTAATTTGTGTCTAATAGTAATGTCGGATAGTCTCTCAAGTTCATTTACATCCATATCTTTTCTTACTACAAGCTGTTCATGTACATTAATTTGTGTCTAAGAGTAATGTCGGATAGTTTCTCAAGTTCATTTACATCTATTTCCTTTCTTACTACAAGCTGTTCATGTACATTAATTTGTGTCTAAGAGTAATGTCGGATAGTTTCTCAAGTTCATTTACATCCATATCCTTTCTTACTACAAGCTGTTCATGTACATTAATTTGTGTCTAAGAGTAATGTCGGATAGTTTCTCAAGTTCATTTACATCTATATCCTTTCTTACTACAAGCTGTTCCTTTACATTAATTTGTGTCTAAGAGTAATGTCGGATAGTATCTCAAGTTCATTTACATCCATATCCTTTCTTACTACAAGCTGTTCATGTACATTAATTTGTGTCTAAGAGTAATGTCGGATAGTTTCTCAAGTTCATTTACATCCATATCCTTTCTTACTACAAGCTGTTCATGTACATTAATTTGTGTCTAAGAGTAATGTCGGATAGTTTCTCAAGTTCATTTACATCTATATCCTTTCTTACTACAAGCTGTTCATGTACATTGATTTGTGTCTAAGAGTAATGTTGGATAGTCTCTCAAGTTCATTTACATCCATATCCTTTCTTACTACAAGCTGTTCCTTTACTTTAATTTGTGTCTAAGAGTAATGTCGGATAGTCTCTCAAGTTCATTTACATCCATATCCTTTCTTACTACAAGCTGTTCATGTACATTAATTTGTGTCTAAGAGTAATGTCGGATAGTCTCTCATGTTCATTTACATCTATATCCTTTCTTACTACAAGCTGTTCCTTTACATTAATTTGTGTCTAAGAGTAATGTCGGATAGTCTCTCAAGTTCATTTACATCCATATCCTTTCTTACTACAAGCTGTTCCTTTACATTAATTTGTGTCTAAGAGTAATGTCGGATAGTCTCTCAAGTTCATTTACATCCATATCCTTTCTTACTACAAGCTGTTCATGTACATTAATTTGTGTCTAAGAGTAATGTCGGATAGTCTCTCATGTTCATTTACATCCATATCCTTTCTTACTACAAGCTGTTCCTTTACATTAATTTGTGTCTAAGAGTAATGTCGGATAGTCTCTCAAGTTCATTTACATCCATATCCTTTCTTACTACAAGCTGTTCCTTTACATTAATTTGTGTCTAAGAGTAATGTCGGATAGTTTCTCAAGTTCACTTACATCCATATCCTTTCTTACTACAATCTGTTCATGTACATTAATTTGTGTCTAAGAGTAATGTTGGATAGTCTCTCAAGTTCATTTACATCTATATCCTTTCTTACTACAAGCTGTTCCTTTACATTAATTTGTGTCTAATAGTAATGTCGGATAGTCTCTCAAGTTCATTTACATCCATATCTTTTCTTACTACAAGCTGTTCATGTACATTAATTTGTGTCTAAGAGTAATGTCGGATAGTTTCTCAAGTTCATTTACATCTATTTCCTTTCTTACTACAAGCTGTTCATGTACATTAATTTGTGTCTAAGAGTAATGTCGGATAGTTTCTCAAGTTCATTTACATCCATATCCTTTCTTACTACAAGCTGTTCCTTTACATTAATTTGTGTCTAAGAGTAATGTCGGATAGTATCTCAAGTTCATTTACATCCATATCCTTTCTTACTACAAGCTGTTCATGTACATTAATTTGTGTCTAAGAGTAATGTCGGATAGTTTCTCAAGTTCATTTACATCCATATCCTTTCTTACTACAAGCTGTTCATGTACATTAATTTGTGTCTAAGAGTAATGTCGGATAGTTTCTCAAGTTCATTTACATCTATATCCTTTCTTACTACAAGCTGTTCATGTACATTAATTTGTGTCTAAGAGTAATGTTGGATAGTCTCTCAAGTTCATTTACATCCATATCCTTTCTTTCTACAAGCTGTTCCTTTACATTAATTTGTGTCTAAGAGTAATGTCGGATAGTTTCTCAAGTTCATTTACATCCATATCCTTTCTTACTACAAGCTGTTCCTTTACTTTAATTTGTGTCTAAGAGTAATGTCGGATAGTCTCTCAAGTTCATTTACATCCATATCCTTTCTTACTACAAGCTGTTCATGTACATTAATTTGTGTCTAAGAGTAATGTCGGATAGTCTCTCATGTTCATTTACATCTATATCCTTTCTTACTACAAGCTGTTCCTTTACATTAATTTGTGTCTAAGAGTAATGTCGGATAGTCTCTCAAGTTCATTTACATCCATATCCTTTCTTACTACAAGCTGTTCCTTTACATTAATTTGTGTCTAAGAGTAATGTCGGATAGTCTCTCAAGTTCATTTACATCCATATCCTTTCTTACTACAAGCTGTTCCTTTACTTTAATTTGTGTCTAAGAGTAATGTCGGATAGTCTCTCAAGTTCATTTACATCCATATCCTTTCTTACTACAAGCTGTTCATGTACATTAATTTGTGTCTAAGAGTAATGTCGGATAGTCTCTCATGTTCATTTACATCTATATCCTTTCTTACTACAAGCTGTTCCTTTACATTAATTTGTGTCTAAGAGTAATGTCGGATAGTCTCTCAAGTTCATTTACATCCATATCCTTTCTTACTACAAGCTGTTCCTTTACATTAATTTGTGTCTAAGAGTAATGTCGGATAGTTTCTCAAGTTCACTTACATCCATATCCTTTCTTACTACAATCTGTTCATGTACATTAATTTGTGTCTAAGAGTAATGTTGGATAGTCTCTCAAGTTCATTTACATCTATATCCTTTCTTACTACAAGCTGTTCCTTTACATTAATTTGTGTCTAAGAGTAATGTCGGATAGTATCTCAAGTTCATTTACATCCATATCCTTTCTTACTACAAGCTGTTCCTTTACATTAATTTGTGTCCAATAGTAATGTCGGATAGTCTCTCAAGTTCATTTACATCCATATCTTTTCTTACTACAAGCTGTTCATGTACATTAATTTGTGTCTAAGAGTAATGTCGGATAGTTTCTCAAGTTCATTTACATCTATTTCCTTTCTTACTACAAGCTGTTCATGTACATTAATTTGTGTCTAAGAGTAATGTCGGATAGTTTCTCAAGTTCATTTACATCCATATCCTTTCTTACTACAAGCTGTTCATGTACATTAATTTGTGTCTAAGAGTAATGTCGGATAGTTTCTCAAGTTCATTTACATCTATATCCTTTCTTACTACAAGCTGTTCCTTTACATTAATTTGTGTCTAAGAGTAATGTCGGATAGTATCTCAAGTTCATTTACATCCATATCCTTTCTTACTACAAGCTGTTCCTTTACATTAATTTGTGTCTAATAGTAATGTCGGATAGTCTCTCAAGTTCATTTACATGCATATCTTTTCTTACTACAAGCTGTTCATGTACATTAATTTGTGTCTAAGAGTAATGTCGGATAGTTTCTCAAGTTCATTTACATCTATTTCCTTTCTTACTACAAGCTGTTCATGTACATTAATTTGTGTCTAAGAGTAATGTCGGATAGTTTCTCAAGTTCATTTACATCCATATTCTTTCTTACTACAAGCTGTTCATGTACATTAATTTGAGTCTAAGAGTAATGTCGGATAGTCTCTCAAAGTCATTTACATACTAATTGATAGTGACGTCATTACCGTAAACCGTAACAATGTTTATAATTTAATAAGAACGTAGATTTCAAATTTAGTGCGCATGACGCATTTCAGGAATAACATTCTTCTATTATGACAATATTCCGAAGCAACATTTCACAGTACAATATATAGTGTCAATGGACAAAAGAACGTTAGAGAAAACCGAAGGGGCAATCAAGAATGGACAATCCAATGCCTCTGGCAACACTTGGCACACAGGACACAGAACGAAGACAAACAAACGGCTGAAACACAATATAGGGCTCATACTCAAAAGCAGTGTGCTATGTGCAATATTAACATACTTCCATTGAATTTAAAGGTATCACTCTAATATCATGTTTTGGATGGTGAAACACAGAAGTTGCATACAAAATTTCAAGAAGATATCTCCCATGTTTTTTGAGTAACAGGCAAAAGGGTACCGAAAAACTTGCACAAATAAGTCGTTATGCTGTTGCACTTGAAATTTGTTTATTTTTACACCAAAATTTACTTTTCAAAATAGGAAAACAACAAAACTATTTTGATATAAATCTTTAGAAAAATTAATCAGGATTAATTTGATACCAAATTCATGAAAATCGGATATCAATTGGAGAAATTATCAGGCTTTATCCAAAAGGTATGTTTCGTTATATAGTTTTAGACCAGAATTTCTCCCATTCGTTATGTGAAGCTTAAGCATAATAAAACACCTAATTTCATACAAAAACATTATGTATCCCACTCATCAAATATAGCAAGTTAATAAAAAATCCTTTTCAGTAGGATATTGGATTAAAATTTTGTTTATTTGTATTTCAAAGTCCAAAAAATGTCTCTATCAACAATCTGTATGGTCCGTAACCACTAAAAAAATCTTCTAGAAAACAGTCAAAAGATTGATATTTTCATGCTTGAAGATGTAAAATACACAAAGTAGTTATAATCAGTCAAAATATGAACAATTGTAGACAGAATAAAAACTGCAGAACAGAAAATATGGTTACGGACACTACAAAAACCATGTAGTGTCCGTAACTATATTTAAGGGTGTAATTATAATCTTGTGAATAAATGTTAATTAAAAAGAGAACTAACAAGTAATTCTGAGTAATCTTGACATCATACCAACTTCAGACATAGATCATAGAAAACATGTTTCTTTTAAGAATAACAGTACTTGAATTTTCAGCTCTGCTGCAACACTGCATTGCCCTTTATTGTGTTTTACCCGAAAGCACAAATAAGACAACAATTCATGTTAATTGTCATATATCCCACAGTTCTGTTTTTATTATACTTATGCATTGTATCTTAATACTTACATATATCAACAGTTAACTTTGAATACACTTTCTAGAGTAAATACGTCAAATCTCGGTGAAAATCTAAATAATTATGATATCATGTCAAACATTATTATAAAAGAATAAAAAATTACAACTTGGTATATACAAAATGATAGGTGTTTAAAGATATTTAAACAGAATACGCCCACCCAATGAAACGAAATGTTTCTATATTCACTATCATTAGACATTAAACAGAAACAATATTTTCTGTCAGGTAATTTTGTGAGAGAACTTGTTCTGTTATGCTTCATTTGCGCTTAAATTAATTTTTGTCCTTTCTTTTCTTGGAAGAAAAAAGGGTTTCAATCAGGACTCCGCAAGAAAAGTCAAAATTAGAACTTTATCTTATTTTACTTTTCTGTGGTCTGTCCTTGTATTTGTTATTGTACTAACTAAAAGTTTTATTTCATTTTTATCGTTTGTTTGTTAGGATTAATTCGGTCTTTGTTCTTCATATACAACATTTGAATGAAATGTATTTTAAAAATTATTTTGAATTTAGACATCAGATAAGTCAAATTGTTAAAAAGTACGTACTGGTGTAGGTTTATTTAAGAAATAATTCATGGAAGCCATACTGTGTTCTGAGTTTTAACATGGGTTGGCGAATATTAGCATATATTGAGCGGCAGTTGTAACGCGAAGTATTCCGAATCTGATATGCTTAACAGTACACATATGGTAGTACACTTGTATGGGAAAGGCGATAATTTATATTTACATTTGCGGGCAAGATCACACACAATTAATGTGGCGCAGGTTGGCTGTTCTATCTTTCACTTTGCCAAATTCGATCAGACCATGACTCATCAACATGTGCTTTCACGACGGGAAAGTCTTATTGATGGAAAAGCCGTACCAATAATATTAAGTTTGCACGCTTTGATTGCACATCGCATATTTATTAATTTTGGATATGTTGATTATTTTCATTGAATATAGATGTTTAAAACATTGACAACAAGTAAATTATTGTTGGTAGTGCTTTTAGTTTTGTGATTTTATGGTGTTTTGGTGTTCTTGCTTTACATGTTTTATCAATGTTTTTGGTTTAACATGGTTTGTCAATGTTTTTGGTTTAACATGGCTTGTCAATGTTTTTGGTTTAACATGGCTTGTCAGTGTTTTTGGCTTAACATGGTTTGTCAGTGTTTTTGGCTTAACATGGCTTGTCAGTGTTTTTGGCTTAACATGGTTTGTCAGTGTTTTTGGTTTAACATGGTTTGTCAGTGTTTTTGGCTTAACATGGTTTGTCAGTGGTTTTGGTTTAACATGGTTTGTCAGTGTTTTTGGTTTAACATGGTTTGTCAGTGTTTTTGGCTTAACATGGTTTGTCAGTGTTTTTGGTTTAACATGTCTTGTCAGTGTTTTTGGCTTAACATGGTTTGTCAGTGTTTTTGGCTTAACATGGTTTGTCAATGTTTTTGGTTTAACATGGTTTGTCAATGTTTTTGGTTTAACATGGCTTGTCAGTGTTTTTGGCTTAACATGGTTTGTCAGTGTTTTTGGCTTAACATGGCTTGTCAGTGTTTTTGGCTTAACATGGTTTGTCAGTGTTTTTGGCTTAATATGGTTTGTCAGTGTTTTTGGTTTAACATGGCTTGTCAGTGTTTTTGGCTTAACATGGTTTGTCAGTGTTTTTGGTTTAACATGGTTTGTCAATGTTTTTGGTTTAACATGGTTTGTCAGTGTTTTTGGCTTAGCATGATTTGTTAGTGCTTTTGGCTTAACATAGCTTGTTAGTGCTTTTGGCTTAACATGGTTTGTTAGTGTTTTTGGCTTAACATGGTTTGTCAGTGTTTCTGGTTTAACATGGTTTGTCAGTGATTTTGGCTTAACATGGTTTGTCAGTGTTGTTCGTTTAACATGGTTCATATCAAATTCATAGCACACTAAAATAATGTATCTTTAAAGAAATACAAAACCAGATACAAATATATGACATGCATATATACAATTTCACACTGACAACAGATATTTAATTTATGTAAACATCCTTTTTGCAGCACTGCACTGATATTTCAGACACCAAGAGCAGTAGAAAATGGCAACCTCCTATATTTTCTTGTAATTTACGTCACGATAACTGATGATTACGTGACAATTTTTCAAATCAGATTACAGACGCTGATAAAGCAGAAACATCCGTTCGATTTAATTCTAATTATAGTCTTTTTGTAGACTTATAGTTATTTTTGTCGCAAGTCACTGACAAACTTTGTCACATAATATTGTATCGAGGACACCTTGCCATGAACAGGTTTCGAACTCACAGCTTTAGTCGTGATAGCCACTGATTGCACATGTAGTTGTAAATCCAACTATCATACGATCACGACGGCCCCTTGTCTTTCCTCTATCATCGCCAAGACTTTTTACCGGACTTGACTGTGAATATGTGTATCTTATTAGAAGCAGGAACAGCTTACCCTTCAAGATCACCTGAGTTAACCCCAGTTGTTTTGTGGGGTCCGTGTTGCACATCATTTTAGTTTTTTGTTTTGTCCTATTATGTGTCTTTATGTTCTGGGTTCCATGTTGTAATGTCCGTTGCGATTTCCGCATAAATGCGATGTTTGGTTCGTCTTTACCCCCAGTCGTTTGTGGGAGAGCACATGTCATATTTAGGTTATTTGTATTTATATGCGTATAGTGAAGTTAATCTCATATTGTGTGATGTCTTTGATTTGTTTTTCTTTGTTTTGTGTATCTTATATTGCCAGTTTCTCTGTATTGTCCATCTTTGATTGCCCCTTCGGTATTCTCTAACGTTTAATTTAGTACATTTCAAGTAAATATTTATGCACCCATTGCATATGTCAATAGTACCTATTGTGTATTCATTTCCTTTGCAATGAATATTAATGTACAAAAAATGTACTTATATAGTATTACATATTAATAAGAACGCAGTTATATAACCTGGTAAAATTATTTAAATTGCTGCGCATTCTTTGCCTTTGAAATTAATATTTATGTACTCATTAGTATGTTCAAATTCAAGTAATGTTTGAAAATGCCACAGAAGTAATCAGAAACGTAAATCGAATAAGGACAGACAATACAATGGCCTAGGGAAAAAGAACAAAAGGACAATGATCTTTACATAGAAAACCAAAACCAAAGATTGAGCAAAACGAACCAAGCAAAAACCGGGGTGAATTCATGTGTTTTGAACAGTTAACCTGTAACTTCTCCACTTACACTAGTGGAACCCGTCATATTACTGCTGTAAACAAACCCGTTGGTAAATTATGAAAGAGGAAAGGATGGAATTGTAATAACGGCAAAGGGAACATAGTGTGTTCATGTTTGACAAATATATGCTGTAGGCATTAACCAAGTCATGGTGGTGAACGAATAACATACGTTGGATCAGTAGAATGCGTGCTTAGCAGCAACCTGCTATCTTAGAAATAGATAATTACGTACCCATAAGAAGAGAGTGAATATACCAATCAGAATCCGTAAATCGAAGGACTGATAACACAATGCCTAAAAGAAAACGAACAAAAGGACAAAGAACGATCCACAAACCACTACGCAGAAAACTAAAGATCGAGCAACACGACGCCCACTCAGCTTCTTCGGAAGGGTAATCAGTTCCTTCTCCACTGGTGATAGCTGTCTGTTACTGTTCAACAATACGAAAATAATCTGACATGACAATCGTGTTGGACAAATGGAATAACCTATTTAAATTACAATTATTGGGCACTCAGTGCCTCTGGAATGAATGGTTATGCACTCATTGCCTTTTAATAAAAGCACACGTTTATATTCCAATTATAATTTTTTCGTTCTGATTGTCTTTTAAATGAATAATGATGTACCCATTACCTATTCAATAATACTTCTTATGTGGAAATTGCAATACGACAGTTCGGAGTTGGGGGAAGAGTTATGTCCCATGTCTAGCTCTTTGCCGTTAAGAGAACATAAGGTGTACATCCGGGTCTCATTTTCGGACACTTTTTTTTAAGATGGCTGCCACCCATTGCTACAAATAGCTGTCATCATCAGCAGAGAAAAACATTCCCTTTTATACCTTACTGGGTAGTGGTTGTGTGTTAATTTCATAGTCTATGTTATCACTGATCATTGCCTGGCTAGGTTATGATTATTCATCAGAAGCTGAAGTTGCAGACAAAGAAACTTTGCTATCTTGTGCAGTATCGGATGTAATGACAATGTTCAAATTTAGTTACCGTGGATGACACTGAACATTTCAGATGTAAAATTACCAGTTTTGGGCGAAGATAATTTTTCCCTGAAAATTCATTTGGAATACGATGGGACCTTTACTAAGCTATGCATGCATGTTTCAAGTCGAAATATGTTCCCAACAAATAGAACTCTGCAAATCCGTGTGCAGTTTTTTCGTCCTCTCCATTATTGTGGAGACTAATTAATTTTCGGTTGTTTTGTTCCGATGATTGCCCATCACTACCTCGTGGAAAAGGGTTTTGGTCCGATGATTGCCGATCAAGAAAAGATAAACGGATGTGTTCGATTTGCGTTTCAATGATCTCCCTTTTTGAAACCTGGCTGTCAAAAATAGACATTTATTTTTATGTTGATATGTTTTATTGATATATTTTGTAATGATAAGGCTATTTGTAATATATTTATGGTATTTAAACATTGACAACCTTCTTCAAATAAAATTTGCTAAGACATTTGCAGAATTAAAATAATAACCAAACCATTGTCAAGGCGACGAATGTTTTATATAATGTTTAATATTTACATTTTCAACTTGCTCAAGGAACCATTGGCTATTAACAGTATTGCCTACTTAGTATAACTTTTGATCCTGCTTCTATATGAGTAGTACCCAATTTATTTGTTTTTGTGATAGCTTAAAATGGGAGACTAAATTTTGTTAATTTTCGGCTTTAAATTTTGATTAGCTTTAACCCCAGAATGCTTTAAAATATAAGCTTTTTGTTAGCTGCTCACCACATCATGTTTTTCTGGGTTTAATTTTTACATTCGAACCTCAGTGTTATTTTTGATATTGTTATTTTACAGCCGTTTTTGCATCTATTTTTTGTGCAGTATTTATTTGAAGCCTTTACAATTGTTGATTTTTATGTTCTGTTTTATCATGCCTTTTGTTGACTATGTAAAGTATTGAAAACTTATTAACTTTAATTCCTATTGCCATAAGCTCGAATCCCAGTGGAACAAACCAGGATATGTCTAAATCTCATTTTGTATCCAACATCAACTAATTCAATCACTTGCTGTGACAGGAGCGTGTTTGGATATGTCTCGCTTGGTGGATGTCAATCATAAAGCTCACAGACAGACAGACACAGGATCAAAAGTTATTCCTTTTTATATTTCAAACATCAAAGTTATACTAAGTAGGCCATATTGTTAATAGCCAATGGTTCCTTGAACGAGTTGAAAATGTAAACATTAAGCATTATATAAAACATTCGTGACCTTGACAATAGTATGGTTATTATTTTAATTCTGCAAATTTCTTAGCAAATTTTATTTTCAGAAGGTTGTCAATATTTAAACACGACAAATATATTACAAATAATCTGATCATTACAACATATATCAATAAAACATATCAACATCAAAATAAATGTCTACTTTTGACAGCCAGGTTTCCAAAAAGGAGATAATATAAGCACAAATCGAACACACCCGTAACACAATCTCCCCGAAAGAGTTCAAATCTTGGGTCACGCGCATATCATTTGCATTCATGTTGTGGAGAACAGAATTATCTGCTGCAAATATTTTGCGATTTTCTCCTAAATTCTGCTTTTGATCGGATTTTTAATGTTATGCAGTTGATTTTAGTTAAATTAAGTGGCATATTAAGTAAAAATATTTAATCCAAAAATTTCATGATATTGTGGTGTAATATTACTTTAAAACAAAATTGAACAGACTATACTTAATGAAAATAATAGACATTTTATGATTTTATTTGTCACATTAAAAGAAACATATACTTTTTTTTACGAAGGTATTTTCCCTGTATCAATGTTAGATTTACAGTAACATAATATTCAAACCAATTATTATTTGTCATATTAGAAAGAATATATATATAAATAACTGTGGGTATTATTTTTTTAATATTTTCCTGCATCAATGTTCAATTCAAGTCATTCAAAGGAACATAATACAAAGTAAAACCCGCCATGTTGAATAAACGTCCAACGGCGGGAAATATAAATAATACTATTTTACCTCCTCCACAAAAGTTTCCTAACTCCGAACTGCCGTATTGCACTAAATATTCATGTACCAATTGGGTATTCAATAAAAGGTTGAGTGTATCTTTTTCTAACATTTTCTTGAACATACCAAAGGGGTACTTTGAAGCCGTAAATCAATGAAGGACAAGCAATGACCTGAAAACAGTAGATCTCCAATAAATTGTCTTGGTTTGCATGATGCCGAGTCAAGTTGTTATATCAGGTATCGAATGGATGATGGATATTCGGGACATTATATAGTTACACCACATTACACCAATCAATGTTATTGGTTTGTGTAACAGTAGCATTTCATTCCAATGAACACAAAGGGCATACACTTAAATGTCCGGTTTATAAATTGATTATATATCAATTCTTTCACGAAAGATGGTACTTAGGACGATTTTCAGTTAATTCTATAAATATTGATTGATAAGTTTAGAATAATTACAACGAGAAATTAAAACTTCCAAATTCAAATACAAAAAGTATAAAAATAATATTTTTTGGTGGTCAACATTACAAGTGAACATTACCCCAAATCATGTGACCCTGTTTTCCATTTCCAGATGAGGTGTTTTGCACGTTTATTACCTTGTCACATTTAGCCTATTTTTGGTAGAAACTCCTAACATGCCCTCACGTCGACTGTGGTGAACTAATTAAGATGATATATTTCTGTCGAAGTGTTAATTAAAGTGGTATGAGATTGGTCTTTGTTGCATAAGAAAAGTATGGGTTTGGCTTAGTTTGTTTTATGGTGTATAACTCCGCTTTAAACACTATTTCAGTTAAATCGTGGCTGTAAAAAAAGATTGGGAAGCGTGTGAAATATATAAACTTTATTTATTTACATTATAATAATAAATCTCTATCCATTCAAAAGCAATACAATGTATATAATACATTATAAATAAATAGTTAAAATGCACCAATATCAATATAAATTATAATACATAAATTATGTTATGTTTTTGCTTGTCTCCGTCTTGTGTACCAGTTTCTCTCGATTGTCCATTTTGGATTATCCCATAAGTATTATCTGACGTTTATTTGCACACAAAATAAACAACCATATAAGAGGATGACATACATTGTATATGACAAATTACAATAAACAAAATAAAACATTAAAAATTCAGAATTTTGCGAAAATCGAAAATATTTTATAAATATAAATATATTATCTTAATATTTCCATTTTCCTCTTTCAACCAAAATATATCTTTGTGAGATGAATCTTTGATGTTTATGTTTATAAATTAATGTAATAAAACGAAGACAAAAATACCATGCTGTAAAAAGATCTCCAAAATCCTATAGAAAAATAGTAGAAACAGGTAAAATCGATACACCGGAGTAAGAGTGCTTCCCAACATTTTCCATAATCATTCCGCAAAATTGTTTACTGGAATAAATTAGTGTCAAGAAGTAACTTATCGTGATAATATGCACACATGTTTACCAGTAACGTGTGCATTACATATGCAAATGTCAAGTTCGGAACACACATCACATGTCAAGTGGACACATGGTTGCATGACATATTCAAAGTCATTAATTCTACAAATAACACACATCTTTTTCTGTTTCAATTCTGTATTTTCGTTCTTCAGATTGTCTAGAACTGGAAGATAAAGGCTTTAAGATATTAATCAACTCCAAATATGACACGAGCTATATCTGGTAATAATGTAAATCTAATAAAACCAGGGGGTAAACTAACACGCTGTCGGAACAGGGACAAAAATATATTGGACACATCAGAGAAACAAAGACAAAATCGATACCCATAATACACATATACATACCGGTCACTTTACTGGATTTTTTTTATGATACTGTAATACTTAATTAATCAACTCCAAATATGACACGAACTATATATGATGATAATGTAAATCTAATAAAAGAGAGAGAAAAAATAATAACGCGCTGTCAGAAAAGGTTCAACATTTAATCGACCAATCGGCGAAATAGAGGGAAAATCGACACCTCTAGTACACATATACACAACCGCTCACTTTTCTGGCTTTTTCATATATTGTAATACTGTAAGTGGCGTGGTCAAGCTAATTTTATGGAACAATGATTTGCCTCTTAGTGCAATAATGCAGCTATGCTTATTTTAGAGTTGCCCTTTGACTATATAATATCTATGTTCAAATTTTCAACCAAAAACATTCAAAATCAGTTGCTTAATATTTTGAGGTATACGAAACACATACACACTTGTGACATGATAAGTTTAATTCAATGTATTTTTTTAATTTGGTGAGAAAGCATGACACAGAATGAAACAACTACCATGTTGAATGTATTCATGCTGTTTCTGTTGTGATATGACAACCAACAATTCATGGCCTCTTGTTAATGGCGAATTATTGTTTTCTGTTGTATATATATTGGATCCTACTGTAGAAGATTCAGATGCACTGCTTACTAATATATATCTTTATTCTCATACAGCCAAATACAATGGTACAGAGAAAAATAACAACATAATAATAACATAACAATACTTTTTACAAAATATACATAGGTTAAGGGAATGTAGATCTAGTGTCAAGAGTTCGGTCATTCTCCCTACGTATTGAAGGGGTTGCCTTCTCTCTGGCTGGGACGGCTGCTGTAATTCCAAAAAGATAATACATCTTGTTTAATCAATGCCCTAAATAAAATCAGCAATTAATTTTAATAACTGACTGCTATGAACAAGCTACAAAACTGTTTCATTCAAAATGATTTGAACAAGTGATAACCAATATGGTGTATGTCTAACGAAATACCGGAATATACCTGAAATATTGTTGAAAATGGCGCTAAATACCATAAACGTGAGTATCTAATGGAATTAACATGAATTATAATTGATAATATTTGACAAATATATAAAACTAGCTTCTGATATCCCCTTTTGGAAATCCAAACACGGACGTACATTTGCAATTGCAACCAATGAGATCAGCGATACTAGGTGGTCATTAATAAGGTTAGAATTATGGTGCTTAACGCCACTTTGAACAATATTTCCGTTGTATCGTGGCTGTCAGTTTTAAGGGATTAGAAAACTTGAGTACCCGGGAAAAAACATCCACCTGTCGCCAGTCACTGACAAACTTTAGTGTCACTAATAACTTGATACAAAATATAGCTGTGATACCAGAATTTATGCTTAATATTTTAACTTTGACACCAATGGTCAACATTCTACATGGCTGTATGACAAAAGAGACGACTGTAGTTTTACCATTACACATTTCCCGCAAAATAATATAATACTCCCGCATATATAGTTTTATTTTCACACATCAACCGCTACTCTCAAGCAGTTTATATTCTGACTTTTTTCAACGTCACCGTATTGTGAGTACTAGACTATCAAATCAAGAATGCATAAAGAATCACCTCATCCTGTCTTTCAAAAATCGATTTATCTTATCATTCACTAATATATAAGCACTAAATAAAAGTATGAAATTATCCAACACATAACCGTAATATATACTCGAAGTTTCGCATTTCATATAAATGTAAAATATATGGAGTTTGAGAAAATCGTGATGACATTACTTCAAATTTAACATACGGATCACATTTTCATTCTTGTCCTCCTTTGTATTGTATTCACCGAAGTGAAGTACGTATTTCGTCTCCGTTTCATCTGGCCTATTGTTTTCAGCCACATTTTAAAATAAATGAAGTAATATATATATATGTGTGTAAAACCATTTCACTTTGTCATTTGATAATGTAGAATTATTTAATACACACCTATGCTTAACACCAAAGACAATTTAGGTACAAACTTTTCTAAGAAACACGACCACCATTTTAGTAATAATTACATTATGTAGGAACTGTATATTGCAATAACAAATATAATATATATAATAAACTAAGACGAATACTGGGAGTTCATACCGTCGTGATGGTAATAGAGATTTAAAGTAATGAGTGTATACCGACTGTGAACTCCGATGTGGACAAAAAAAGGGTAGTCTCAAAACTTATTTATGTAAAACAGGTACATGTATGAGATTTTGAACTAATTTTTTATTCTTTTGTGTTGCAATTGTGAGAACTATCAACTTATTTTAAGTTATCTTATAACCACCGACAATTTTTGCCCATTTTATTAATTGGACAACATTAACAAATATAATGCAGAATCGAACACGCCGATTTAAGTAGATGAACGTAGATTTGGAAATTAGG
Organism: Bathymodiolus brooksi; assembly: GCA_963680875.1. Taxonomy (NCBI): domain Eukaryota; kingdom Metazoa; phylum Mollusca; class Bivalvia; order Mytilida; family Modiolidae; genus Bathymodiolus; species Bathymodiolus brooksi. The sequence continues at coordinate 99,760,392 of OY804584.1, forward strand.
CAAGAAAATAAAAACTAATTCTATGATTAAATTATTTACGTTTATTAGTTTTAACTAGTATGTGTTTATTAGCCAACACGTAAACGTAATTAGTTTTCATCGCTAGATCCGGAATCAGAACTTACACCCAAAGCTCTCAATAATTTTGGCATCTTTTTAGTAATAAATTTTTCATACGCCATTTGGTTCTTCCTGACTAGATCCATGACGGAAGATTTTTTGTTTTTTTTACTTTTTTTGGTTTTCTTTTTAGGAGTATTTTCAGCATCACTACTTTCAATTTTACTTTTGTTTGTTGACGCTTGGTTGGCATCGTCGTCGTTGTCGTCCGATGACATTGCACGTACAATGCCATCCCGAGTATCAGATTTGGAAGTAGATGCACCCTCCTCCTGTTCGCTTCCGGCAGTGGGTGTATATGGTACCTCTACAGTCTCTCGCTTCGAAAGCTTTGTTTCGAGGTCTTTCACTTTCACTGCTTCCTCTCTAAATTAAAAAAAAAATGTATACATTGAAAAAGAGTGGATATGGATGTAAATGTAAATGAGAGGAAAGTGCATAAAGTACATATACAAGATAAAAAAGTAAAAGAACAACGTGCTGATCGTTGTTATTTACAAAGTCTTGAAAATGATGATTTCTCAGTTCATTTGATTATACACTTGTCCAGGAAAATACAATAAAAAATATTTTTCAGAATGCAATTTGCGAAGTTATTGCATTTAGTAACAAAACTCCGATCGGTCAAAGTGATTTCACGATTGCGAGATGTACTCCAAGTGCGAAAGTAGAAGAATTGTGAAAAATAAACAGGAATGTCTATTTCAGAATATAAATTTCAGGTATTTGTTTGTATGCTTGGTTTATTTATTTGTTTTATTTTTTATGACAAAAGAAGTTTCGGCCGGTAGTACGAAATATTCCGGAGATATTGACATTTGGTTATTCGCTATGAATTAAAATGATTTGAACATGTACTTCTATTTTATCCATTGCTATCGCTCGGGATTAAATTTCTGGGGAAAAAGCTCGAGCCCATGTTTAAATAACAATTAATTTATAGCGGACAAGAAATATTTCTCAAGTAACCCAACAATAAAATACACTATAACATGTACATACCAACACCCACAAAAACTTCATAATTTTATTATTGGAAATTATACCTGATTAATAAATTTGCATTTTGTCTGCAGGTGTCAGCAATAGTTTGCCAAGTTTAGTGGACAGTCTATCTTTAAGCTGCTTTTTTGTTGCAGACGAGTACAATGCTTTAGCATCCGATGGCAGTGTGTGACTATTTTCTTGAATACTCTCTAAAATTCTCTCCCACGAACAAGGATTTACTTGATATGCTCGAAGTAGCATAAGACACTCTTGGTCTGAAATTTTGATAGCCTTTTTTCTCCGCTGGAGTATAGTCGTGGCTGAAATAGAAAAACTTTTTTTTTGTTCTTTGTTTTTAATAAAAACTGGCGCATTCTGTATGTAACAAAGAATATAATAATTTCCAGATTTTATGTATTAAGGCTGCACCAATTTGAATTTTAGTTCTTTGAATTCGCTCTCCATTTTTTTCAAAATGTAAATTTTAAATGAAAAAAAATTGCTACCATACACAAAGATGCTGAAATTACTGCCTCAAATTTTCCATTTTCTTTAAAAATAAAATGAAAAATTGTTTGCTCTCTTCGAAAATGTTGTAGAAATCAAGAATTTTCAGAAGAAAAAGTTATGTGCCTCATCAAAATTTAACCTAAGCCTAACACATTTTGAATTAAAACAAAAAATTCGATCGTTCGCTCGCCCCTAGTTTTGTCAACCAAGAATCCAAAGAACCAAAAATCAATTTGGTGTGGCCTTATTATTTTTTTTTTTATATATTGATTAATTTATTTTTGAAAAAAAAACTATCAATTTTGTCCTGTGGTTTGTTTAACTTGATTACTAATTATATTTGTTTTATACATTAAATTCGATGCTAAAGACTTTCTAAATACGTGCCTTCATGCCTGCACGTGGTCATACCGAGAGAATAAACAAAAATACATGTCAAGAAATTGGTAAGACGTTTTTTCACTACATGTTCATGTATTTAATTTATTTATTTTTAATTTCAGTATATAAATTACAAGAATTATAAGCAAAAACTAAACTTACTTTGGTCGTCTTTATCCATCATATATTAAGTACGGCAAAATTGTTTTCTTAAAGGTAGATAATCCAAGCGGTCAACTCGATTGTCCATCTTCTTGACTTTAATTAAATAGAACTGGTAAATGATTGTATGAAAAGAACAAATTATACGAAGTAGATCGTAAGTTTATTTTATATCAAATTTAGATGTTAAACAGGTTACTTAGAACCACGCCCGGCAAAAAACAAAAAAAACAAAAAAAACAAAGAACAAAAAAAAATAAAATAAAATAAAAAAACAAAAAACAAAAACAAAAAAACTGATGAGCGCTTGTTGTATTTCTCTAACAAGTTGAAGAGGCTTCTTCTATGTGGAAAGCGCTTGTTGTATTTCTCTATCAAGTTGAAGAGGCTTCTTCTATGTGGAAAAGAAGGTTTTATTAACTACTGAATACGGCTCATACTCATTACAATTTCGACGATTTTTTTTCCACCGTGTTTAATTTCTATTTCAAGTTTTCATTGAATTTTTATTGTATCTATGTTGAGTTGAAAATAAAAATATATAAATAATACTTTTTCAGCTTTCAATATGGATAATGAAGAGAAAAGATTTTTACTGGCAGCGCTGCCAGCTCTGCTGTCTCCCCCCGCCAGATATAACAGAATTTCTTCAAAATTTAATGGGAATCATATTTGTCATTTCCAAACCTCCACCAGATTGTGATCCATTACAGGATCGTCGTTATAGGTTGCATGAAAATGCGGTACATTTATGGGAGGGAAGAGACGTTTTTAGTTTATTTAGTGACCATCCCTATGGATTTTTTCAAATTACTGGTGAGACTCCAGAAACCATGCTTTCTATGCTTGATGAGATGCCCATGCTTTTTCACCGTAACAAGAGGGAGGAACACAAACTTTCACCTCGTAATCGTGTGTTGCTGTATCTCTTGTGGATAAGGACATACCCTTCCTATCATATGTTGAGTATGATTTTTGATGTTTCTGTTGAAACAGTCAAAAATGAAATAAAATGCATGACTCCTATATTTCACAATTTATTTGCTTCTTTGGTAACTTGGCCGTCTATTCCGGAATGGCAAAGTATGCGAAATAATTGGCCTAATTTGCCAACTGCTGTAGGTGCTATTGATGGAACATCAACCGAAATCTATCGTCCGATGATTGAACCTCAACACCACTATTATTCTGGACATAGGCATTATCATGCCATTCACAGTCAGGTAGTTATAGACAATACTGGCGAGATCCGTCACATTGAATGTGGCTTTTTAGGACACCAAAATGATGCACAGCAATTTAGATTAATGAGACAAATAGGTCAGGATTTACCGTTTCCCCAAAATTGCGTTCTTCTAGGAGATAAGATATATCCCAACGGCCATCCCGTAATTATCCCTTTCACACAGGCTCAAATACGCAGGAAACCTGATTGGCTGCAACGAAAATGCAGAAAGTTCAACAGAACCTTAAGTGAATATAGAGTGTTAGTAGAGCACGTAATAGGGGAACTTAAATGCTACAAAGTAATTGGTACGTTGTGGCGACATCTAAGGACCAAGCTAAAACGTGTTGATGAGATTTGCGCTGGTCTTGTGTGCAGAAGACGGCAGCTTTTTTTATTGATTTAACAAATAAAACCAAATTAACGATATTTTTCCTGTTTCAATTTTGAGACGTCCCCCTCATATTATACTATCATTGTCGTAGTCAGTAGTCCGAGTCCGATTGTTTGAAATGTCTAGTAGTCCATCAGCATAGCTGTTGATCCAGTGATATTGATACAAACGTAGATATCTAAGAAGAGTTTGAAGATACCACAGAGGTAATCATAATTCATCAATCGAAGAAGAACATACAATACAATAGCCAAAAGAAAAAAGTATAAAAGGACAAACAACGATGTAAAAAACATACACATACAACTAAAGATCAAGTTAAACGAAGCCGACTGAAACCCAGGGATGAATTCAGGTGCTCCGAAAGGGTAGGCAGTTCCTGTTGCACTAGTGTCACCCCTATTGTTTTTGAATATTGCTCTTAGCATAGCAGAATTTCTTAACATATATTTCGGAAGTTTAATTTAATTCAAATTAAAAAAAGCAGTATGTTTGCAATCAAACCAGGTTGTTGTATATTGCCCTTAAAATAATATAGTAATATTAAATTGCTATCATAATTTCTTTATATATATTTCAGAATTAAATTAAATTAATTAAGAAAAGTATATGCTTGTCATCAAACAATTATTTGCTATCGAACAATTATTTAAAGAACTTCCATTAGAAAGTTTTAATATTGAACCACGTAGAAATGAATAAGCACAAATGATTCGCATGTGGTTTAAATACCTAGTTTTACGACCAATCTATCTGTGTTCAAATTTGCAACCAAAAAAATTCAATATCAGTTGGAGTTTAATGTTTTGAGGTATATGAAACGCATGCACTCTTGTGACATGATAAGTTTAATTCAATGTATTTTTTAATTTGGCGAGAAAGTATGACAGTAATAAGACTTCTATATTGTTCTTTGTAATCATGCTGTTCATGTGGTGATCTGACACCCAACAATTCATGGCCTACTGTTGATGGAGAATTATTGTTTTCTGTTGTACATGTAATGAATCCTACTGTAGAAGATTCAGATGCAATGCTTACTGTTATAGGGTATATAGATCTAATGTTAGAATTTAAGTCATTCTCTGTACGTATTGATGGGGTTGCCTTCTGTCCGGCTGAGACGACTGGGGTAATTCCTGCAATATAATCATTGCCCTAACTAAAGTCAGCAATTAATTTGAATAACTGACTGCTATGAACAAGCTACAAAACTGTTTTATTCAAAATGATTTGAACAAGTGATAACCAATATGGTATATGTCTAACGAAATACCGGAATATAACTCAAATATTGTTGAAAGTGACGTTAAAGACCATGAATTAGAATTGATAATATTTGACAAATAAATAAAACTAGCTTCTGATATCCTCTTTGGAAATCCAAAAACGGACGTGCATTTGCTCATGCAACCGATTAGATCAGCGCTACTAGGCGGTCATTAATAAGGTTAGTGCTATGGTGTTTAACGCCACTTTCAACAATCTTTCCGTTGCATCGTGGCGGTACGTTTTATCGGTATAGTAAACCAGAGTACCCGGAGAAAACCATCGACCTGTCGCCAGTCACTGACACATTTTAGTGTCACTAATAACTTGATGCAAAATATAGCTGTGATACCCGACATTATGTTTAAGTTCTTAACATTTGACACCAATGGTCAACATTCTACATGGCTTTATGACAAAAGAGATGACTGTAGTTTTACCATTACACATTATCCGCAAAATAGTATTATACCAACCGCCCGCGTATGGAGTTTAATTTTCATACCTCAACCGCTACACCCGAACTTGCAGTTTATATTCAGAATTGTTCAACGTCACTGTATTCTGCATACTAAACTATTAAATCAAGAATGTTTAGAGAATCGCCTCGTCCTATCTTTCGACCATTTAGTGTTGCACGTCAGGAGGCCAAGTCCCGAAGACCTGGTGTAGTCATTGTAACATGCAAGACAAAAGCTAACCGTGATGAAATCTTGTCCACTAAAAAGAAGTTTCAGTTTAGCAGACAATACCGTGATGTGTCATTACAACAAAGAATTGAGCCCGAAAACATGTGCATTATTGTCAAAGTATTAGGTTATGTAAACCCAGACTTATCTGTCAGGGGAAGTAGAATTGCTGACTTCTCTGGTAGACCACGATCATCTGAAAGTAGCAAACAATACCATGATAAACGAGAATCACGACAGAACAATAGCGGCGCAAATCGTCCAAGTTTGAAGTCGCCGATACAATGATAGAACTAGTCACCGATGATCAAGAGGCAATACCGATGAACGATACAACAGTTCAGAATTTCAACGAAGGCGTCGTTAGGTGAACGTAGTGGAACGTAAACGGATGGAATAGAAATACTATTTCTGACAATTTTACTGTACGCTATAATTCAGTTACATATTTAAATCTTGATATAATAGGTACTTCTGGGACTTATTTGAAAAATTATGATGTATTAAATATGAATTTATATAAGTGGTTTGGTAACAATAGAAAAGACTTACTCATAAAAATGCAAAATGCGGCTCTGGAGGAGTGGGGTTTTTAATTAAAAATCACTTGGTTGAAACTTTTGAAATTGGTATACTATGATTATGTAAATGTAATAAAAGCGAGAGAGTACCCGGAGAAAACCACCGACCTGTCGCCAGTTGCTGACAAACTTTAGTGTCACTAATAACTTGATACACAATATAGCTGTGATACCCGACACTAGGTTTAAGTTCTTAACATTTGACACCAATGGCCAACATTCTACATGGCTTTATGACAAAGAGATGACTGTAGTTTTACCATTACACATTTCCCGCAAAATAGTATTATACCAACGCCCCTCGTATGGGGCTTAATTTTCACACATCATCGGCTACTCTCAAGCAGTCTACATTCTGATTTTTTTCAACGTCACAGTATTCTGAGTACAAAACTATTACATCAAGAATTCTTAAATAATCGACTCATCCTATCTTTCAAAAATTTATTTATTTTAGCTTTCACCAATGCATAGCCACTAAGTAACAGTATGAAATTATACACCACATAACTGTAATATATACTCAAAGTGTGACATGTCATATAAATGCAATATGTATATAATTTTTAGAATTCAAATTTAACTCACGGATCCCATTTTCATTGTTATCATCCTTTGCATTGTGTTCACCGAAGTCAAGCACGTGTTTCGTCTCCGTTTCATCTGGCCTATTGTTTTCAGCCATACCTTAAATTAACTAAAATAAAATATATCTATATATGTTAAACATTTCATTTTGTCATTTTATAATATAAAATTACTTAATATGCACTACTTGTTAAGAGTGTAGCAATGCAGGCACCATTAACACCAAACGACAATTAAGGTACCAGCTTTTCTAAGAACCACAATCACTTTTTTAGTAATAATTACATTATTTAGGAACTGTAGATTATAACAACAAATATCTCTAATAAACCATTCCAGTGCCGAGACTGACTACTGCAAGATGATACCATCGTGATTGTATTAGTCCATCAGCATAGCTGTTGAACCAGTGATATTGATACAAACGTAGATATCTAAGAAGAGTTTGAAGATACCAAAGGGGTAATCATAATTCATTAATCGAAGAAGAACAGACAACATTATGGCCAAAAGAAAAGGTACAAAAGGACAAACAACGATCTACAAAACATACACATACAACTAAAGATCGAGTTAAGCGAACCCCACTAAAACCTGGGGGTGAACTCAGGTGCTCCGGTAGGGTAGGCAGTTCCTGCTCCACTAGTGGCACCCCTATTGTTTTTTGAATATTGCTCTTAGCATAGCATAATTTCTTAACATATATTTCAGAAGTTTAATTTAATTCAAATTAAAAAAAAAGGTAGTATATGTTTCCAATCAAATCAAGTTCTTGTATATTACCCTTAAAATGATATAGTAATATTAAACTGATATATATTATAATTTCTTTTAGTATATTTCAGAATTAAATCAAATAAAAAAAAAGTACATGCTTGCCATCATCGAATTATTTCCTATCAGACAATTATCTAAAGAACTTCCATTAGACAGCTTTAATACTACGCCACGTAGAACTGATTAACCCAAGTGATTCTTTTTCATTAAATACCCATATTCTTACTTGAAACCAAATAGTGTGTCACAGTTACATTATGACATTAGATAGCATGTTATATTAAGAATAATCTGTTATGACGATTTGAACAAGATGTTTAAATGCATATCGTTATATCACTGCATATGGCAAGCACGCACTAAAACTTTAAAAATGTAATTCGAATAAGACATGTATTTAAAGCAATACACTAGCATTGATTTTTGATTGGATCGAGGCATTGGCGCGTATACATGTATTAAAACATTGTTGTGACATATATAATTACTTTTATTCAGGTCAGTATTTCAATATGTTTAGTCGAATCAAAGACCGATGATACTGACGAAATTTTGCTGCCAGGTTATATTTCTAAAATGAAAAATAGAAAAACATTTGCCTGTCGAAAGTCTGGTGGAATAGTATTAGGTTACAGAGAAAAGTTTTAGGGTGATATATACGTAATTGAAGCTGATAATAAGTTTGTATTGCGGTGCAAAATATCATCAAAATTGATGAAACTAAACTCTGATCTGTTATTAGGTATAGTGTATATTCCACCAGAATACTCTCGTTATTCATCCCCTGACGCATTTAGTCAAATTGAAAACGAATACTTAGAATTTACTGAGAAATTTAAAAATATTTGTCTAATCGGGGACTTTAATGCAAGAACAGCAGAGGATGACGAATTTATTACATTAGATGAAAATATTCTCTTTGAAACCTTTGATGGTTTCATTGAAAATGCCCCAAATGTGCTACAGCAGTTAAACTTACCTTTAAAACGAAACAATGTGGACAAAGGTAAAAACCCCTATGGCAATCTCTTACTTAATTTATGTAGGGGGAATGATTTGTTTATTGTAAATGGAAGAATAGGTGACAATAAAGAAGGTAATTTGACATGTCGAAATGCAAGCGTAGTAGATTATACTATCTGTAACTCAGAATTTTTAGAAAACATTGTAAATATGAGTATTTTAGATTTTTCAAGACTATTTTCCGATGTTCATTCACGTTTCGTGTTAGCATTAATCCGTCTCAACCGATTAGGGAAGAAAAAACAGATTCAACAAATAATCAAAGTTTTAAAAACTTACAAATATTAAAAAATAGAATCCTTTAAAAGCCCAAGAGTTCATAGAAAGTATAAATGTCAACAATTTCAATGATCTTTCTGAAAAGCTCAATAATATTAATCCGGAAGAAATAAACCAGGATTTCATTAACTCTTGCACTTCAGATTTATGCCACTTATTTATTTCGGCAGCAAATAATACATTTGGAACTCGTTCCGTCTATAAGGGAAAACCAAAAATAGTAAAGGGGGATAAACCGTGGTTCAATTTAGATTGCAAATTTGCGCGACAAAATTACCGAAAATTAAAACGAAAGAAAAAAGTATACCCTTGGCAAATTACATCTGAAGAAGTAAATAACGCTGAAAAACACGATAAAAAAACTTTAGACAACAATCTGAAAAAATACCGTAAGGAAATGTCAAGGCGAATGAAAACTTTACGAAAAATTTATCCGAAAGAATAATGGAAAATTTTAAATACTGGAAAGTCTACTAAACAACCTGTTATTGAATTTAAAGAACTTTTTAATTTCTTCAAAGACTTGAATACTTTAAAGGAAACCAATGAACCGGAAAACACATTGAACATTGACCCAACAATCACAGCCGAATTAAATGAAAATATAAATTCTCCCATTACGAAAGATGAAATATTTAAAGGGATGAAAAACCTTAAAAACAATAAAGCCTTTGACGATGACCAAGTTATCAATGAATATATGAAAACTACTAGTAACCAGTTTGTTGATATTTACGAAAAGCTTTTTAATTTAATGTTTAGCACCGGGATTATTCCGGAAAGCTGGTTATTAGGAACTATGAAACCTTTTTATAAAAATAAAGGTAACAAAAATGACCCCAAAAATTATCGATCGATTACAATTCTCAGCTGTTTGGGTAAACTGTTCACTGCAATCTTAAATAATAGATTAAACACTTATTCAGAAAGTTTCGTATTGTTGAATGAAAATCAATGTGGTTTCCGTAAAAGCTATTCTACTTTAGATTGTATATATAGTATTCATGTCTTTTTTGAGATAATAAAAAAGAAAAAAAAAGAAAATGTACTGTGCATTCGTAGACTTCTAAAAAGCATTCGACAATATTTGGAGGGTAGCATTGTGGTATAAGTTGTTATTAAATAAAATAAATGGAAAAATGTATAATTTTATAGTAAATATAGTATTAACTCATGTATTGTTTATAATGATAACAAGTCAGATTTCTTTTCAAGTGAAGAGGGTGATAGACAAATAGTAACCTTGTGCCCTTTCTTATTTGCAGTATTTTTAAATGACCTTGAACAGTTTATGGAAGACAAGAACATTACAGGCTTAGAAAGTATTTCTAGCGAACTAGAAGCACAATTGGAAATATATTTAAAAATGTTCGTCCTTTTATGCGCAGACGACACTGTTCTAATGTCAGAGACTTCTGACGGGTTACAAACTTTACTAAATAATTTTTATGAATACAGTAAATTGTGGAAACTTAAAGTAAACATTGACAAAAGAAAAATTATGTTTTTTTCCACGAGTCGAACTGCAGAAAATGTACACTTCCTGTATAATGAAAAAGAAATTGAAACTGTGACCGAATTTAATTATTTAGGTGTTACTTTTACAAAAAATGGAAAGTTTAAATTAGCAAAACAAAAAAATATTGAAAAAGCTACAAAAGCCATGTATGAAGTTATCAGAAGGGGAAAAAGACATAATCTATCAATCGAATACTTGTTAGATTTATTGTAAAATTGTACAACCTATATTACTATATGGCTGTGAAGTAATTGAAAAATTCTTTTGAAATTCTGGAAATTAATACTTCACTTGAAGCAAAACACGCCAAATTGCATGATATACGGCGAGCTTGGTCGCTGTCCACTTTACATAGATATAAAAACTAGAGTAATATCTTATTGGTGCAAATTACTTACCGGAAAAGCTTCCAAGCTGTCCTCCATATCTTATAAACTTTTGCATATTTTTTTTTTGTAATGGAAATATTTCTGCTCCTTGGGTAAAATTCGTAAAAGATATATTGGATATTTGTGGCTTATCAAATGTATGGACATTTCAGAATATAAACTTTAATACTGAGTGGGTGATCGCTTATGTAAAATTACGTCTCCGAGATCATTTTTTACAAGAATGGAATAGCAATTTAGAAAATTCCCCAAAGGCATTGAACTACAGACTTTATAAACAAATATTCGAATTTGAAAACTATTTTAATATTTTAGAAAATAAAGACATTTTCACTTTTTGCAAATTTAGAACCACCAATACAAGAAAAGTGTGAGTTTGTCTCACTGTTGAAGGCTTCAAAATAGTGAAAAACAAGGGTCAACAATTTACAAAAATCATATTTACATATATGTTTTGACCATTGAAAACTTTAGACCTGACGATGATCTGTATTAATTCATATTAGATATGAAAACTACATCGACAGCACATTTGTATTAACTACCGTGGATGATGGAGCATATCAACTAAATTATTTATACAGCAGAGTGGACCAGCTAAGAGTAGCATAGAAATAGGGATATGAGCCTATGGTGCATGGTGGTGCGGGGTGGCGTTTCTGTGCTACCTTAAGTAATCTTATAATGATGGAGGTTGGTGCAAGGCGAAATATGAATTTCAGTAGTCAGTTTGAATATTCGTACCAAGTAAAAGTAATCATCTTATTTAACATCATGTAAAAATTAAACTGTAGGATAAGTAGTGGGTTGACTTTGAAAGTGTGTTGTTAAAGGGCTTGTACTGCTATTACAGAAAAATTGGCGATGGTTTAAAGTTCAAATTTGAGTTGTTAAAGGGCTTAGAGAAGAACGATATAATGTATTGAAAGGTTTGCTGAATTTAATTGTTCTTAAAGGAGTTGCGTCATTATCAGATATATACTTGCTGGAAGCAGTCGCTATGAATACAATGGAGGATCCAAAGTTTGAGCGATTTCTAAAACATACTTTGCTATTTGTATATGCTATTATTGTAGTATAATTGTTACCCGGTGTGGTGAAGGATAACTGTTAGGGACCGACCATTTAACTTGAAGGGGTTATGGTTTTTTGTCTCGTTCAGAAAAATTGAAAATAAAACGTTCGTGAGGAACGTAAGTCTCGTCACGGGTTATTAGTTTAATATTTTAAATATCGATTTTCTACGTATGACAGACCAACAAATGTGTAATTTTGGAAGGAATTAAAATCTATTATGTCACCAAAAACGTTTATTTATTTATTTATTTATTTATTTACATGTTTATAAATCATTGATTAGAACCATGAATGAATTTAAATGGCTTTAAATTCCACCTGTGCTGTAAATCTATTGACAAAACTCTTCATTATTTTTAAGGAATGGAGTTATTGTTCTCTTTGTAATTTAGATACTATACACAGACCTTTTCTTTGCTACAAGATTAATAATTGATAAAAATTAATAAAGTACAATGGGTGGATTTTAAGTTGGAGAATGTTCTCGTATCTCTCCATTCCTGAAAAACAATGGGCCTGGGCTCCATTACTTTAAAGGAATGGAGAGTTACTTGAACATTCTCCTACTTCACCACTTTAAATTCTGACACGAAAGCTAATGTGGCGGAACGTGTAATAAAAACTGCTAAAAATATGATGTATCGATATTTCATAACACAGAGAACTCACAGATGTATAACAGTTTTGCAAGAAATTGTCAAGAGTTACAATGCAACACCTCGTAGAAGCTTAAACAACATCGCTCCAAAAGATGTCAACAAGAACAACGAAGCTTAACACCCATTTAAGCGCACCACGTTTGTTCGAAGGAACATGGAGGGTTGCCTTAGTAGAAGCTGACATTGTATGTATAAAATCAAGAACTGATGCAATTTACACGTATTCTGACATATGTGGGGAGTCCATCGTGAAAGGTGAACGTCGACCTCTTTTGCGTAGATTATCATCCACCTCGGTTGGCAATTGGATGACAGTTGTTGATATGCCATTCTACGTGCCAAAGAAAAACAATAACATCTATTAAATAGATCTATATATACCTACTGATCAAGACGTCTTGGCTTCATTTCTGGCTCAACCTTCAACCATCACACTTCACGTAAAATCGCTCCTGAATGATTGATAAAATGTATATACCTAATACCCAGAAGTAGATTCATTATTACCAAAACTTGAGTAAAGATGGACACAATCCGTATGTTAAAGGGGCCCGGTTGGCTCAATGAATTAGGTCGTTGGATCTAACAGCTCATACAAGCCTATCACCAATACGGCGTGGGTTCGCGCCCGGCTTTGTAAATTACAAAAAGGGTGCACTCGACTCACAGCCGCAAGTGATGAAACTTACCATTTGCTTGCCCATGGTCGGTGGTTCTCTCCGGGGGCTTCTCCACCGCTAAAACTGGTGGCAATGATATAGCTAAAATATTGCTGAAAGTGGCGTTATAACACCAACAATCAAAATCAAATCAAATCCTTATGTTAACTATGCACACCGGGGAGGAAAACAGATCGGTGGGGGGTCCCTATTTGGGAGTCCCCAACAATTTAGTACATCTGTAGGACCCTCACATACAGGTGGACATGATGAAAAAGTGACAGTAAATTTAGTTTCCCCTATACAACAATCCACCGATCAGGCTAAAGATGAAGTGAAAAGAAATATACAAGGTATAAAGAAGAAAAGAGCAGATAAAACTGTCAGTCCCACCAGGAAACGTCAGAGGAAGCAGTTCAAAAAAGTGAAAAAGGTTCCGAAGAAAAAAGTGAGGAAAGCACCAAGGAAAGGGTCAGCAGTAAAGCCATTGAACATATTGAAGAAAAACAAGAAGCCAAGAAGAAAACAAATACTCTGAAACAAACTGAAATCTAGATTTGAGGACATATTTAGTAACTGATATGGCTGCTTTATCTACAGAGTGATTTCAAGAAGTACAACCTAGTGGTCTCGACACCAACAATGACATGTGTGGAGAGAATATATTATGACGAACAAAGATCCACTTCTCAACTGAGTGGGAATTTACCCATTGAATTCATCATAGCGGCGCAGAATTCCTTAGAATACACATACTTAAAGAGATATGTTGTTGCACTGTCCCGATTTTACTCTTTTTTCCTGCAATTTTCCAGCATTCTCTACTTTGACAAACTGTGGTCGGTTAGTCGGTTAATTGCAATGAGTTGAACGTTTTTCAATTGAGAGGGTCTACTGTTAATTGTAAACAAACCATTCCTGTCCAAATTACAGCGTAATTCAATTATCTCAAATTTCAATATAACATCTACTGGATCACATAAGTGAATATTTAACTCATATCCTTGGACAATGGTGAATATGCTCAAAATAAACCACAGAAACATATATTTTCTCATGTTTCTTTTCCAGTAATATGCGTGGGACATAATTTACTATTTATTAATCAAAGATCTGTCTAATGACCAACTGATATAAGTTAAAGCAAATATAAATAAACACATATTTATTCTCAATCAAACATATGTTATCGTTTGAAATTTTACGTTCTGTAGATGTGCCTTAATATGTTGGGGCTTTTACTGCTAGACATCCCTCCGATATTGGGAGAACTCTATTCATGCAAACTTTTCTCAATATAAAAAATAAGAATGTTGAAAAATAAAGCCAACTTTTAAATACTATCGTTTTAGTTGAGCCAAGTAGAATTCCATTAGATGTGTGCTATTTTCCCATATTATATTAAAACGTTATAGATCAGCTTGAGACTGACATCCGCGAGGGGGGGTCTACTTCAAATATACTCATGTATTTGGGGTAGTGGTTAGTACAGACCTAGTAAATCATCAAAAACCGATCACATTCGGGAAAAATCATCAAGTAGAATGGGTGAAACAGCGGGCTATCGATCATTGCTCTGCTCAAAATTAACACGCTATTTATTGTGTGATTTAATACAGACCTATCAAAATCCAGTAAAATTCAATCACATAGAGTAACTGTCATTTGTGCATGCAGAAATATCTTCTCACAATCCATAGATGTAGGTGGGTTTCACGAAGTTATTAACTTACTTAAACTCCTGTTTCTGGAAAATTTACCATCCATTCTTCAAATGACAAACAATGATGCTATATTTCAACAAGTCAACAATAAGGATGGGGATATGGAATTCCGACTAAAATTTGTGGAATAAAGTCATTAGTGTATAGGAGACATGGCCAGTATTTTTATTTGGATTTGTATGACAACAAACCAGGGAGATACAAATTCAAAGTCACAGCTCACGGTTTGGATGAAATAGATTTTTTTTATTTCAATCAGAAACAACTTGGACTCGCTTCAAAACTGCTTCCAACCACTAATATGTACAATTGTTTTATTAATCAAAGTAGCTTAGTGATGTTCTGATATTTATTTTTTAAGTCCCTTCTGTAATAAATGCATCCACATCAGTGAATAAGTGGGTTCCACCAAAAGAGCCATATGAAGCACACACCCGTCTTAATCCTACATGTTACTATGTAGTTGATATGAACTTTAAAACATGTCTGACATTTAAAACAGTGACAAGCCATAGTGCAACTAAGCAGCTTTCTGGTGCTAATATGGCCTTTCCTAGATCTCTTGATATGTACCAGAATAAACACCCAGTTGATATTGGAGGTAACTGTGGTCGCTTAAAACAAAATCAACCAAATGGATATAATCCAATTATATCCATGGAACCGAGAAATGACTTCGATAATGTATTTTTCCTGACACTACCATTCATATTCAATATGATCGTCATGGACGATTGCATGACAACCAAAGAGTGAACATTTGTGTTGATGATTTGCTAAGCGTCTGTTCATATGGTATGAATGACATGGTAAGACATCAATCCACTGCAATTGAAGTGGATGATTCAAATTCAACCAATGAAATTGTACATCCACACGAAGCAACAATATAAGTTGATTCCAATGATCCAGTATCTGACAATACACCTGGAAAGGTACAAACAACTGAAGACAATTTGATAGTGTCGAACGACAAAGGCACAGCCTGCAATGAAATAGTGAGTGAAAGCACAAATACAAAACATTGTTTACAGAATGGAACATCATGTTTAAGCGAAAATCATAGCAATTGCAAATACACATTATTAGCAACGGAGTAAGAATACAAGAACGAGAGATTTCGTGAATTTCAATCATGACGCTCGATCAATGCTTCACAACATTTTCCATAATCATTCTGCAAAATTGTTTACTAGAATAAGTAAGTATCAAGAAGTGATTCTCGTGATAATATGCACACATGTGTGCTAATCACATGAGCATTACATATGCAAATGTCAAGTTCGGAACGCACGTCATATGCCAAGTGGCCACAGGATTGAAAGACAAATTCAAAGTCTTTATTACCACAAATAACACACACCATTTTCTGTTTCAATTCTATGTTTTTCTCGATCGATCGAAAGAGAGAGAGAGAGAGAGAGAGAGAGAGAGAGAGAGAGAGAGAGAGAAATATAGTCGAAATCGACACCTCTCATACAAATATACATGCCGATTCACTTTATCGCTTTTTCAGATATTGTAATACGTAAAGCTAATTTTATTGACCAATGATTTCCCTCTTAGTGAGAGAATGCAGCTATGCTTATTTTAAAATTGATTATATAATATCTATGTTCAAATTTGAATTAAGATTTATGGGAGTAGGAAATCGGTGTACCCGACGCAAACCATCGACCTGTCGCCAGTCACTGAGAAACTTTGGTGTCACTAATAACTTGATGCAACATGTTGCTGTGATGCCCGTCATTATGTTGAAGTACTTATAACATTTGACACCAATGGTCAACATTCTTCATGGTTTTTTGACAAAAGAGACGACTGCAGTTATTTACCATTAAGCATTTCCCGCAAAATAGCATTATACCAACTACTCCCGCGTATGGAGTTTAATTTTCACAACTCGTACGCTACTCTTTAGCAGTATAGATTCTGACTTTTCAGCGTCACAGTATTCTGAATACTAAGATATTAAGACGAGTTTGAAGATACCAAAGGGGTAGTCACAATCCGTATATCGAAGAAGAACAGACAACACAATGGCCAAAAGAAAAAGTACAAAAGGGCAAACAACGATCTACAAAACATACATATAAAACTAAAGATCGAGTAACACGAACCCCACTCAAAACGGGGATGAACTCAGGTGATCTGAAATGGTAAGCAGTTCTTGTTCCACTAGTGACACCCGGGAAGTGTTAATCTAGTTAAAAACTCGATAATAATTCATGAACGGGGAAAGGACCGGTAAATGTTTACGACAAGTGGAATATCTCCGTGGTCATGTGTGACACATATTTTCCATAGCGGTGAACCAAGTCATGGTGGCAACCGTAAAACTTTCGAAGTGATGCCTTCCACTTAACTAAGAGGAACCCTTGGTTCAGTAGCCTCCTTGTTAGCAGCAACCCTCTATCAAGGAAATCCTGATAGGAACCATAAGCTCTGGACTATCGTATCAGCTGAGAGATATATACTCAATAAATCAAGAATGTTTAAATAATGGTCACATCCTATCTTTCAAAAATCTATTTATTTTATCATTCACCAATATACAGCGCCGTCTCAAAAGTATTCGCGAAAACAGGATGGCGGACGTCAACGAGTTTGAGTTATTGCTCTTTGCACCATTAAAATACACAAGGTAAAAATGAAAAACTTACCTTAATAATTTGTGAGGTAACCCTTCGACCATATAAATGCCAGAATCCTGCGTGGAATAGAGGTATATAAGTTCTGAATGTAATCCACAGTAAAGTTCATCCAAATATCCTGAATGGCAGTAAACAGTTCTTCAGGAGTACTTATGTTTCCTGCTGCATTTTGAAGCGATCTCTTGATGCGAAGCCCCACATTTTCAATAATATTTAAGTCCGGAGACTGAGCTGGCCATGTCATGCCATCAATGTCATTGTCTCGTTTGAATTCTTCAATTATGCGGGTCGATGGACAGGGGCATTGTCTTCTTGAAAACGATAAGGTTTGTCGGCAAATTGACGGGCTAAAACGGGCCAAAGATGATAATCAAGGATGTCACGATATTTCACAGCATTTATATTACCATCAAGAAAAGAAATTTAACTGGATATCAATTTGGTATATACTGAACAAGATTAAATGTAAACAAAGCATTATCCAGTTCCAATGGAAATGTTTGCATAACATTGTCTATTCAGAATATAGATTACAAAAAAATGGGAAAATCAAATGGTCAATGTCATTTTTGTAAAAATGAAATAGAGTCCCTTATGCATTTGTTTTACAGGTGCCATAAAATTAAACATGTCTTAGATGAATTAAAACACATTTCAAATAGCATTTTTGAAAGGAATATAGTACTTGTTGAGGACAACTTAATCATTGGGGTGTATGAGGGAGAAATAACTGAAGATCTACTTTTCATGAATTTAGTAATTTGTATAATAAAATGGGTAATTTGGAAAACAAGAAATTATATAAAATATAATAAAAGCATTTACAGGGAAGCAATAGTTATCAAAAATCTCAAAAATGAACTCATAATTAATATACAAATGATGATTAAAAACCCAGAAGTTCGAAACTTATATAATTAGGAAATTACAGCTATTATTGGATACATTATGAATTTAGTTGTATTAATAATTCCTTTCATTGTTTACTGTGTAAAAATGTATGTTTATAAATTGGATATGAGAGATAAAATATGATTGATTTGCTTATGGCATTGTATTCATACTACAACTGTACCAGTATTTATTTAATTATATTGTTCATTGTAAATATTTGTAAACCTTTGAGGTTTCCTCGCAACCAGAGGTAAATTGCTCACAGGTGTAATATAGACATAATAAAAAAAATATATATATTATGTATAACTTTCAAGATTTTAGCGTACTTTATAATAACACTAATGGCCCATATGTATGTGAAATTTGGCATTTTGCTCACAAGTAAGCCATTGCATGACCGCATCATTTCATTAAGAGGGGATGCTTGGGTCCATCAAACTAATCTACAGCCGCCACCTTTTATTGAAGTGTCTGTACCAAGTCAGGAAAGTGAGTGGTCATGTATTTGGGTGTTAGACGTATCAATTTTGCCTCTTTCTGTTATTTTGATGTCCCGACAGTATGGAATTTTTTTATTTTTCATTTTACTAATTTATATTTGTTTTCTCAGACAACTCAATTATAGATGATATATCTTGTAAACTGTTCTCGTTTATCTGGGTTCCATACTTATGCAGGACTGAAATCGTATTATTTTGACGTCCTTCCAGATATTGAAGTTCAACTGACGTTTTCCTCTGGAGATCTCCCAATTGACTACGAGAATGTGTCGTGATGTTGTACAGAGCAATAAAATCCTGGTCACGTGCATTTTCATGACGAAGTAATGACATAACGGAGGAATCCAATGCAGCACGCTTATGTTCAAGTAGATATGCTTTACTTTTCAGAACCACCATTTCCGCGTGTTGTTCATTGTATTTATTCTGTAGTGTCTTAAGATTAGTTCGGAGATCGGTGCTGTTTTGTTCTAATTGTTGGTATTTGGTAAGTAAGTCGTCAACCTCCGATCGACAAGATTCATTCACGGTCGGCTTTGCTATTTACTGTTCCATTTTATGAAAACTTTTCTTTCAGTTGTGAAGCTAATAAATGCAATGTCTCTTCCTGTTCACTACGTTGTTTTGCCAGCCCATGATTCATTTGTGTTTTGTCGTCAATGTATTTTGATAATGTCACATACTGATTATCTCCCTTTGAGTGTGATCCACTTTGTTGAGAATTCTTGTCATCCAATACAAATCCGTTATTTACCACTATGACCACACACAATGTTGCCACCCTAAGTATTGTTTAATAGGAGGATATCTGATATTGTGACATACCAACGCAATATTATTTAAAGATGTCTTTTTTTTATCGTGTAGGGACCATGTTATCAACAAGAGAGGTACTACAAATTTGACTGATAAATGAGTCCTAATTTTACTTGATTGTGTGTATTTTAATAAGGTCAAAGTAGATGTGCTGCGAGAAATGTTTATTTCCCCGTATGCTTTATTCCATTTCTCCTATGATCAAGATATGTATCTATCTGTAAAGGCTGTATACAGTCTTTCTTTTGAACAGAATACATTTGTATGTTAGGCGTATCAATTTTGCCTCTTTCTACGATATTGATGTTTGAATTTGCAATTGTTCCGACACAGTATGGGATGTTTTTCTTTTCGTTTTCCTTTTTTATATGTTGTTGCTCAAACGACTCAATTATACATTACATACCTTGTAAACTGTTCTCGTGTATCTGGATTCCATACTTATGTAAGACTGAAATCGTATTATTTTGACGTCCCTTCAGCTGTTGAAGTTCGACTAACGTCTTCCTCTTGCGATCTCCCAATTGACTATGAGACTATGCCGTGATGTTGTACAGGGCCATACAATCCTGGTCTCGTGTGTTTTCTTGACGAAGGAATGACATTACGGACGTATCCAGAGTTTGTACCTTTTGTAGTGTCGGAAGGGATTGCAGTTGATTAACAGTTTTCAACTGTTGCAATACAGCAAGCTTGTGTTCAAGTAGATACGTTTTATTTTTCAGAACCACCATTTCCGCTTGTTGTTCATTGTATTTATTCTGCAGTGTCTTAAAATGATTTCTGTGATCGGCGCTGTTTTGTTTTAATTGTCTGTATTTGGATAGTAAATCTTCAGCATCCGATCAACAAGATTCATTCACGGTCTGCTTTGCTATTCACTGTTCCATTTCGGAAGACTTTTCTTTCAGTTGTGTAGCTAATAGATGCAATGTCTCTTCCTGTTCATTTCGTAGTTTTTCCAGCTCCTGATTTATTTGTGTTTTGTCGTCGATGTATTTTGATAATGTGACATATTGATTATTTCATAGAAAGTGTAATCCACTTTCTTGAGCATTCTTGTCATCCAATAACAATTATAAATGAGTACAAGAAATTTTAAATAAACATTAATATTACAAATAAATTAAGATCACAAACGAAATACTTATAAAAGTCAATTACACTACTGTCGAATTTCCATGTGGAGAAGGAATGTCGGTGTAGTCTTGGACGGTAAGTTCTGCTTGCAAGAATCTTTGAGTGTTGTTAGCCTGTTGTGGATCTGGTTTGCTTGTGTTAGCTTGTGTTTTCTGAAGAAGTTCAATTAGGACGAAGATGTTGGGGTGTTAGTGGATGAGGTGCTTCATTGACTTACCGTGCCATCCCTCTAGGTGGTTGTTGGTACGTGGGTCCTCAGTGTCGAAGTGATGCCATTGCTGACGGTTGTTTACTTCTACCCAGTACTCTGTAACATAATCGGCAAAAGCTGACTGTTGATGGCAATCTCTTCGCTTTCTTCCAGTGCGTTTAAACATACGTCTTCGACTAGTTCCGTTGGTACCAGTGGTAGATAAGGGTAATAACAAAATTACCGAACTCCGAGCAATCTTACAAAGGGAAAGTCAAAACTCATAAGTATATAAACCGACAAAATCAGTCAACAACCGGAAAACTGTGAAAACCGTAATGACCCTGACTTGGTACAGGCATTTCAAAAAGAATGGTGGGTTGAATCAGATTTTAAAGCGCCACTGCTCGCCTTACGAATAGTCGCACGTTGTCGTTGTCTCTGTAGGCGGTGGCGAGTCGAATATTCTGTGTCTTGATCCAGATGCATAGAGCATAGTGGACGCAGCAGCTTTTCAGAGTGGCGTGTGTGCATGCTCGTTGTATGGAATTACGGGTAGCTGTCTCCAAGTCGGGGAAGAAAGTCTGTGGTGTTAACTGAAATTGATGTTGTTGACAAGTGGTCTTGCGTAAGTTGAAGTAACGGTCTTATGTATCTTCACTTTTACCGGATAGTAGTCCAAAGACGAATGGGTGCATGCAATCGTCGGCCATTGCGTGTAGTATGTAGAGCAGAGTAAATTGAGTTGGTGAAGTGTAGAAAGTGCCGTCTCCATAGATGATGTCTTCTGATACAAGGTTGGTAATGTTTTAGTAAACATGATAATTTTATAGGAGTTGCCATCGTCTGCGAATAAGAACTGTTCGTGTGCAAAGGTCTGTGTCCAGTTGCCCTCAAGTTGTATATCAGTACGGGTGATCGGTAGTTTTGTGGGATCTGTAGAATGTGGACATTTCAGAAATGACGTCGTGGTGGTCTGGAATGGTGTCCATGTAGTCTACGCTGTGTAGTTGTGCCATATCCTCGTCGTAGATGGTAGGTATTGGTTTGGTTTCTTTGATTCAGCGTCCTTTGATAATGTTGATTACTGCTTCAGTTTTAATCTTGCTGAATTTGGTGCGTGTGTATGGTAGTTGGCACCTTTGGTGATAGTCTCGTAGTGGGCGTTAACTGTAGCTGGACATAACGGGACTATGCTTTTCCAGTAACGTTTGTCGCCTCTATTATTCTTAACCATGTACTGGTAACCATTCAGATCTAGGCGAACTCTACCAAGCTTGTTGGGTTCAAAATTAACGGCAAGCATAACATTAGTCATAATGTAGTTTATGTACAAATTTAGTGATGTCAATTAAAAAAACAGAGAATCAATGATGATCCTAGGAAATTTGGGTACTTATAAAGCACCACTGTAATATGTTCACAATGTTTGGTTAAGGTTTGAACAATGCAAGCTTACTTTTATGTATTATTTCTGCTCAGGTTGCTTTGGTAGGCTCACGTTGCGCGGCATGATTGGATTATTTATTGTTCAAAACTCTAAATCTAGCAAGCATTTTATATAAAAATATTTAGATATATTTTATTATAATTAAAAGATTGACATTATTATCATTAACTTATTATGAAGGACTGATTTATTTATTTAAAATATTTTTTGCACATTTTTAATTTATTTTTCTTATGTAAAACATATTACTACATTTATATCTTTAGAATTATTTACATCATTTACAGGTCTAACTATAACTTGATTATACAAACAATTGTAATTACTGTATAAACACCAAGCCAATCAATTGTTTGACACTTGTCGGAGAAACGTGAATTTGTTTTTTTAATAGTGGGAGAAACGTGAATAAGCCGGCGTGAAGTATCAGTGAAAGCTATAATTATCTCCCCTTTGTCACTCTTCAAAACTTTTCATTTCTAGATTATATTCAATAAAATTGCTGCTTGATGTATCAGTGAAGGATATAGTTAAATTATCTCTTATTTATCAGTTTTATTAATGATCTTATTTATATGTATCATAGATAATTCATGATACTTACAAATAAAATTTGTATTGCTCCCAAACATTTTTAATTTATTTGGCTCCAATATTTAAATATTTATCGTACCTGATGAATGTTATCACAGAAACACGTCGTGTGCTATAAATCTATATCTACGTTTTTATTTTGTCACATTAATGTTATAGATGTTATCCCAGAAACACGTCGTGTGCTATAAATTTATATTAAACTTTATGCAAATTTCTTTGATAATTCGGCAATTTCATTGGTAAATGTAGATGTGGTATTTTTCTCTAACTTTTCTTAATCCCGCCCACCAAAGCAGAGGATGGTATTGCAAGGATATTCCACATCCCGCGATACCACCCTTCGCAATTCCACCCTCCACAATACCACCCTCCGCAATATCACCCTCCGAAGGGCATTCAGTATAATATAAAACATACTGCCTTTGGTTGAGGGTGTTACGGTAGATTACCACACTCAGTAAAAATATCACACTCGACTTCATCTCGGGTGATATGTTTTCTTCTTGTGGTAATCTACCGTAACACCCTCAACCAAAGGCAGTATGTTTATAATATCTACATTTGTACTTCATCACATCAATGTTATATAACAGTAATAGTGTGTAAAATATATAATCAAATCTTGATAGCAGTGCCGGATTCAGATAAAGAGAGGCGCTAGCGCTATTCCACTTGTGAGGCCCCTCCCAATTATCCACCTTCACGACTGGAGGAAGATGGAAGCGTGTTTAATCAATTTCAATAAAGGTGAAGATGATGAGGGATGTTTAAAATTATGCAATATTCTGAAATGGAGTGCAACTGAGTAGGGAAAATTATCAGAAAGTACAATACGCTATGACAGCATAAGTGTGAAAGTCCAATAACAGTGTTAAAAAAATATACACCTTGGCCGGAGGCCCCCTAAATCTTGAGGCCCTAGGTGTCCGCTTATCGAACCTATAGATAAATCCGGCACGGCTTGATAGAATATTATAATGTGCTTTATACCTCACACGTATGTGCATACTGACGAATAATAGCATTTAATAATAAAAAAAGTATTTTTTTCTTTTGTTTCTAAATACTTACTAGTATGTAAACGTTAGAGAATACCGAAGGGGCAATCAGAAATGTACAATCTAAAGAAACTGGAAACACAGAACAAAAGACGAAAGAGAACAAAGAAAAAACTCACTCCACAATATATGTGATAGAAACCACTATCAATGGCGTAGCTGCATTTACCCCAAATCGCCTATAGTTTTCCAAGAAGTGTGGGGGGGGGGGGGAATCATTTTTAAGAGAGAATTGATTTGAAATGAGTGATTTATTTTCATCTTTATTGATATTTACAATAATTATAACAATTTTAAGTACATTTTTTTTACTGTTTCTAACTTTTACAAGAATCTTGTAAAATGGGCGTTGACAGAGATAGAGTCTAGTGTAGCAGGAACGACAACTCTGGATAGAGAATGAGTGCACACTCTGCAGACGATATATAGCTAGTGAGATGCAAGTTACCAGAGTTAAACATAATCAATTTACTTTATGTAGATTAAAAGTTTTAGCAAAATGGCTGAAAATATGCAAGGTTATGATAAAAAGAGTACTTATTTTCTTGGAAGGCATTGTTTGTAAACATTTATTGGTTTGGGCCTTTTTTGTCAATCTACTTTCACTTTTTAGGAAATATATACCGTTAGTGTAGTCGCACGTGACTTGCAGGTGCAAATAAAAATAGCCATAGAAAATTCCTTATAATCGAAATTACCTTACGAGACCATAAATATCATCTCAACTGAACTCACTGAACACGAAAAGACAGCGACATATGATGGAGGAAATCTAGTTGTTGATTTGAGGTAGGTAGAACACATATGACTGAGTTAACCTGTTAATGTATGGACATTCGATTGGTGCAGACATAATTGATGAGCTGATTTTGTTTTGTCACATTGTTAAAGAGTTTGGGTTTACACATTAGGAAAGCACATTCTTTAACATATATACAAAGATCTGACAATGGACATGAACATAGCAGTACAAAAGGATAATATATAATATCTTACTGTTGTTGCCAGTAAATACAGGCGCTCGTGGCAAGGATACCCTCCTTTTTTACCTTTCTGATTACATCTTTATTTCAATAAAATTTCTTTATGTGTTTTAATCTGCACTACGAGGGCCTGTACAAATGCGTACAAATATAACACAATTAAAAAAGTGAATATTGTTCAGGACAAAATAAACCGATTTGTTTAGATATTTGCCGATTTTTATATTGGAACCCTTCTCTTTTTATATTATACAAGACAATATTGTCTTACCATTGACTGTATATATTTGTTTTATTGATATAGTGTCCAGTGTTTGTCAGTAGAGTGGGCCGTCGACTCGTGGTCGTGATCGTATGATAGATGAATTTACAACTACATATGCAATCACTGCCCATCACCTTTAAAGTTGTGAGTTTGAACCCAGTTCATGGCGAGGTGTACTCGATACCACTTTATGAGATAAAGTTTGTAGGCGTGTTATGGCAGGTAGGTGTATTTTCCGGGTACCACGGTTTCTTCCACCAACAAAACTGACCGCCACGATATAACTGAAATATTGTTGAAAATGGCTTTAAACCCCCTAACCCTCGACCCCTCACCCCCTCACGTCGAGGTGCATTCGATACAACATTATGTGATGAAGTGTGTCCGTGATTTGTGGCAGATGGGTGGTTTTCTCTGGGTACTCTGGTTTCCTCCACCAATAAAATTGACCGCCTAGATATAACTGAAATATCGTTGAAAGTGGCATTAAACACCATAGTCCCTAACCCAATATTAACAATGTATATGTCTGTATTATGACATACTCTTACCAGAAAATGAGTATCAATATTAACAATGTATATGTCTGTATTATGACATACTCTTACCAGAAAATGAGTATCAATATTAACAATGTATATGTCTGTATTATGACATACTCTTACCAGAAAATGAGTATCAATATTAACAATGTATATGTCTGTATTATGACATACTCTTACCAGAAAATGAGTATCAATATTAACAATGTATATGTCTGTATTATGACATACTCTTACCAGAAAATGAGTATCAATATTAACAATGTATATGTCTATATTATGACATACTCTTACCAGAAAATGAGTATCAATATTAACAATGTATATGTCTGTATTATGACATACTCTTACCAGAAAATGAGTATCAATATTAACAATGTATATGTCTGTATTATGACATACTCTTACCAGAAAATGAGTATCAATATTAACAATGTATATGTCTGTATTATGACATACTCTTACCAGAAAATGAGTATCAATATTAACAATGTATATGTCTGTATTATGACATACTCTTACCAGAAAATGAGTATCAATATTAACAATGTATATGTCTATATTATGACATACTCTTACCAGAAAATGAGTATCAATATTAACAATGTATATGTCTGTATTATGACATACTCTTACCAGAAAATGAGTACCATTCATAAAATGAAAAACAAAAGACATATCACAGTCAGAACAATTCTAAAATACAACAGGAAATTATAGAGGATAGGGGTTTCGACAAAGGTGTACTGTGTAAAGACCATCAATGTGTCGGTATATTATTACCTTCTTTAAATGCGAAACATGACAACAGCGTACATACCTTCAGCAATACGATTGGATAAACAATACAACACAGCTATGAAGTATCACACATGAAAACAAATGATTGGTGTAAAAAATGGTTTTGCTATTAACAGGTTATATGTAAAGTTAGGTTCAAGCTTAACCAGTTATTTAGTCGACGTGAACCAGTGTTTCTTATATATGTTCTAGAACAATCTTTTAGCTTTCATTCGGGTATGGTATACAAAGCTTATATATCTTAATTGGTGCCACAAAGTAATGATTAAAAGATTATAATCCAGAATATGATTTCTGTTGCTAATCAAATAAAAATCCGATGCTTAAAAACTGCCAGACACTTTGAAGAACATATTACAGTCCAGCACGTTTTAGTGACCACCTCTATAAAGCAGTAACTTGAATTATGTGACATTAATTTTAATATCCATCCTAAAACCTGTATTTAGTGACCACATGTCTTATACGACCATATTTCAATGTTCCATTGTAAGGTTACATAAGACAGGCTTGAATGTACCTGTAATGTTATACAGGTATTATAGTGGCAATCAGAAGCTGTAAAACGAAAGAGAGACAATAACATGACCAAAAGAAAAAACTATGCAAAAGGACAAACAACGATCTGCAAAACATTACATAGAAAACTAAAGATCGAGTAAGATGAATCTCACAAAAAACCGGGGGTGAACTCAGGTACTCTGGAAGGGTTAGCAGTTCCTGCGCCACATGAGACACCCCTCGTGTTAGTGTTAAAAGATACGAACAGCATCTGACATAGAAATCGTGGTGCACACTGAAAGAAAAATATGCAGCAGTCGTCATCAAGTACACCTTGTTATCAATTAAGGGACGAACCGTCAAAATTGGCATGTAATTTATCAGTCGACAGATAATAATGAAAAAAAAATTCCACGTCATCAGAACAGTTCCAAAGTCTAATATGAAAATCATAGAAACACATGCAAAATAAATACAAATAATACAGGTATAAATGACCTCTCACTCTGCTCGTTTGATAGACAGATATCAATTAACAAATTCGCGGTTATCATAGTTGTATGGAGAAAAGATCTTCTCTTAGTAAAATAAGGAAAACCAAAATGATAACAGACTGTCGGAGCAGAGAAATTATTTAAATGTCTTGTCTTTCATTTACAGGAATGAATACCAGACCAGATTTATCGCTGCCGTTTTACAACTTTCTTTGTGATGAATTCGGATCACCGGAAGTTGTTAAAACACGACGGTTATTTTATACAGCATTGGATAGGATTATGGAATCGCCGGTATTAACCCACATCACCAGTGGTAGTATTGGGGAGGGACTAGATATGGCAGGAAGTGATATAGATGTTATGTCCGTAAACAATGACATCACAGTGATCGAATCAACATCTACGAATATTAATAATAAACCATACACATTTGTTATGCACAGTGACTTAACTAAACCTGGATTTACACAACTAAAATTGTGTAGCTTTATGCACGAAGATGATGTTGGAATATTTTGTGAACAATGTGGACTTGACTATTTCATGTCAAGTGAACGCACTGAACTATGGCTTCTAGATTTTTTTTAGAAAGACCGTGAATCGTCGGTCAAAAGTTATCCATGGACCGTGTGTCGCAGATGAGGACGAACAATACGATGTGGCATATAACCTTCGCTGTAAGTCATGGATATCACAGGTTAATGGTTGGCTTCACAGAAGTAGAATGTGGCCTTCTGCAGACATAGTCTAAAAAATTGAGAGCTATGGCGTTTTACTTGTTCCAATTGGCTGTAAAAATTCTCCAGATGAACGCCTTGAATGGCGGATTTCATTTTCTGTCGCCGAAAAACATTTGATATATTCATTTTCGCATACCCAATTACTTTGCTATGCCTTGCTTAAACATATGCTGAAAGAAGCCATTGAAAAGAATCCAAGGTTGAAGGGTTTGTTATGTTCATATTTTTTGAAGACAATGTTGTTTTGGTTATCCGAAGAACTAAATACGTCATTTTGGACACCACAAAATCTACTCTTGTGTTTTGATAATTGTTTCCGTAGACTTGTTTATTGCGTGAAATACTGCATTCTCCCCCATTATTTCATCATTGACAATAATTTATTTGAAGATATATTTAGCACAGAAGATGGCAGTGACTTGCAGACATTGTTGTTTGAGCTGTATCGAACAGGACCTTCATGTTTACCATTATTTCAAAAGTTTTCTACAGTCCTTCATCTACCTGTGCCGTCCAGATATGATAATCTACTTAATCGATTGAATACATTTAAAAGATTATGCAAAGGTGAGCAATTTACTGATGAGAGTTAGACTGGCGTAGACTGGCAACCAGTTTAAAACTTTTAAGGAAATGAAACACTCTATCGTGTGTGATGCTCTGTTTTCAAGACTATGTCATAATATAGGCTATGTAGTTCTTTCTGCTGCGGCGTGCGCAGCTGGAAACGGTAATCAATTTCGTTATAAAGCATATAAGGAATACATACCCTATCAGTTACTTGAATTACAAACAAGTGACGTCACAAGATGGCTTCACCTAGCTACATACTTGTATTCTCAGAATCAATTTTCATTTTCATTGAAAATCGTTGACCATGTTTTAGCACAATGTACACCCGATAAACTTTACTATGACGAAGACAAATTTACCCTTGAACATGTGCAAGGAATTGTCCACGAAGAGTTATATCAGTTGAAAACGATTGCAAACATTGTTTACAAGCGAAACGTTATCAAAGCGATTGTATTTCCTATCAGTGTTACAATTCCACATGAATTGAAGACTGAAATAGACTTTAAAGGTTATTCAATAAAACCACCAGTCGTTTATGGACATTTCCTTAGTTTTCTGTGTTATTTTAAGCAAAATGATTACAGAAATTGTCAAATCGCACTTAGCTCATTAAAACTAACCATTGAGAACGATTATTTTATTGGAAATAATACAGCTTTAGCAGAGTCGTATATCTGCCTGGGTGTTGCTTATCGAAAGTTAGGCCTCCTGGAAGATGCCAAGAAATGCTTTCTAACTTCAATTCGACTTCATTGACAACAAGACGCATACGGTAATTTCATGCTTCAGAGTTGTAACAATAACAATTGAAGTTGTTTCCATAATGAAGGAATGGACTTGATTCTCATGAACTAAAATCATGGTTACAGAGAGCAGATATACATCAATATATATAATAGATTATAATAACATGTATGAACAATTGTGTTATTATTAGCTAGCCTTTAGGAGTGACTATCACATTTATAATTTTGCTTAACCTAGAATTACATGAATTAAATTATTGTTGAAAGTTTGCATTGTAGGTGCAGTTGTGTGGCAATTTTTTCGTTCTTTCTCTCGGTTTTTTCTTTCTTTCTTTCTTTCTTTCTTTCTTTCTTTCTTTCTTTCTTTCTTTCTTTCTTTCTTTCTTTCTTTCTTTCTTTCTTTCTTTCTTTCTTTCTTTCTTTCTTTCTTTCTTTCTTTCTTTCTTTCTTTAAGAGCACCGCATGTCATGATTTAATGATATTCATTGTCGAGTTTATTTGAGCCACAAAGATGGCAAACTATATGGTTTCTAGTGGCATCCATTGTGCTATGCTTGTGTACATCCTGAGGTGAATCAAAAATGAGGAAAGGAGGGGATTGTCATTACGATAAATTGAACATATCTAATATCCGTGACGTGGTCAGGTGTGACACATATATTTCGCAGCGGTTAGTCAAATCATGATGGCGACCGTAAATGCGATGACATCAACTTACCAACTAGGAACCGGTAGATTCAGGGATATCATGATAGGAAACACATATGATAGAATACCGTAGTGATGGACAGATATATACTCCATATGCAAATGCTGGTGTAATGTTGCTTTCTATATAAATTGGAGGTTCATGATAGGAGAGCTAAAATCATCTCCTTTGTAGTAAAGTGTCGTTTCAAACCGGCCATCATTGTTAATTTTTATGTGCATGTTTAATGTATGAGGCACACCTTGCTATGCTTTCCTTTATTTCAAGCTCAGTGGGAAAAAGGCGATCAACATAATCACCAAACTTAGAACTATGTAGTGAAAGGACATATACAATCTTTATAGCATAGTGGAACGAGACATTAAAGGGTCGAGCTAGCTGTTTTTTGTTTTACTTAATAAACCTTGTATTAAGCAAGACTCATACAAATACAGGAACAAGTTATATTTCGATGGTTCATATTTTTAGGCAATGTAATCATGTTTAGAATGTTTGGCTAGCAAGTGGTATTTTTTTTTGGAAATCTGGGGATTTATATTATCCTGCAATACAAAGCATATAAGGTGGTCTTAAATTTCTAAAATATTCTATTAATATTGGAAAGACATCAATGAAATATCTGTCTCCAGTACAAAAGGAACATGTTAAAAGAAAAGGGTTAGATCTGGAGGCCGTATTGAGTGGTTAATATTAAAACATATGCTATGTTATATGAAGATCAATTATGTTTATCAACCTTGTAATTTACATTGTAACTTTTGTGCATTGCATCATTGTGTGTACAGAATCATGTTTGTATAAATCTGTTCTTAGAAAAATAAACAAATTACAATGAAAAAAAAGAAAACAAAGCTATTTGTCGAAGAGTTCATGTTGATGCCGCCAACACGATTATTTAGATTTTTATACTGCTAGCTTACATAGACAACAGTCGCATATCGCTCCACCATAATACACTTTATCATATACTGATTGTGCGTCAACCAGTCTGTGTTCCTACTATGCATGTTTAGCGAAGAAGCAACAAATACTAATGTTATAGCTTGACCCGATCCGGGCGCGATCCCGTGATCTACTAAATTAGAAGAGAGCACTCTAACCATTACACCACAGATTATGTTACAAGTTAAATAATTGTTACATCAAAGCAAATATAAAAAAAGATTTCAAGAAATGTTTCAGAATCAAAATAAAATAAAAGAAAAGAAAGGTGATTTTTAACTATTATAAAACTCGAATGATATATACAAAAACATTATTAATATAAATGTAGATATCTAACGTTTGGAGTAGAAACAGCCTTCCCTTCTGTGAACATGAGTTCACCCCTGGTTCTTACTGGAGTTCGTTTTGCTATAGATCTGTACTTTGCTTTTGTAGATCGTTGTTTGACCTTTTTCTTTTGGCCATTGAGTTGTCTGTCCATCTCCGATTAACGGATTCTGATTGCTCCTTTGATATCTTCAATCTCTTCTTCATCATGTACGTTCATAGTCAACAGACAACCAAAAGGGAATAAACAGAAACAGACCAGCCAATACCAGTATCGTCATGCGAGGCAGAATTCATACAAGAGGCTTCTGAAGAAGAAAAAAAACCTAACCCGATCCATTAATTTCACGTTCCGCTATATAGATGATGTCGTTTCACTAAATAATTGTAAGCTTGGTGATTTTGTTGATTGCATCTATCCCATGGAGCCTCAAATAAAGGATACAACATATATTACTAGGTCTGCTTCATACTTTTGACCTATGCTTCAAAATTGATAATGATGGCCGGTTAAGAACTAAATGTTACGACAAAAGAGATTATGTCAATTTCCCCATTGTGAACTTTCCATTTACCAGCAGCACCTGTATATGGAGTATATATCTCTAAGTTGATATTCCTCCCGGTTAAGTTGAGGTCATCATTTTGAAAGTTTAACGGTCACCACCATGACTTGGTTAACCGTTACGGAATATTTGTGTCACAAATGACAACCTGAACCACAATCCGGTCATATCATCATTCATGTCTTATCACCGTTTGTATCTAGAGTAACACGATGGGTGCTACATGTGGACCAGGAACTACCTACCCTTCTGGAGTACATGAGTTCACTCCTGGTAATTAGGGAAGTTCGTGTTACTCGATATTAAGCTTTCTATGTAATGATTTGGAGATCACTGTTTGTCTTTTTATCCTTTTACTTTTGACCATTGTATTTTCTGTCCTTAAATTACATCTTCTGATTACCCCTTTGATATCTTCAATATTTTCTTATCTGATAGAGGAGAAACTTAGTTGTAATAATAGTTACATTATTTAGGAACTGCGAATTTCAATAAGAAATATATCTTATTAGCCATTTCAAGTGCCGAAACACTGACTCGCGGAAAACCTTTAATGAAATCATACTGTCATGCAGCGTGGATTATATTTATAAAAAAATGAATCATTCACTTTTAGTGATAGAACACGACTATGCCTATGCAAGGGAAACTAATCACTTTATTTTAACAAGTCAGACAAGAATCTCTAGCGAAAATATCTATTGGTGACCGGCGTCTCATATGTATACTATCACCAACACGTAACTCTGTCATCACAACATGTAACTCTGTCATCACAACATCGGTAGTTGTATGTTGTTCGTAGTTACTATTTTCTGCAGTGTACAATGATGATATCATGATAACATCATTTTCAAAGATACCCATGGTACCACCACTGGTTCTGGAGAAAATGAGAGCTGTTATTTGGTAAAGGCCTGCACTATTACAGGTAAATATCCCGTTGATGTTACATTGTTTATCCCGATGTTAGTTTTAATGTATGGAAACTTCATTAAGTTATAATCGTCATGACTTGTCCAGCCTGAATTACCGCATACTGTAACAGCAACTACATATATATATATATATATGAAAATGAGATAAACAACCTTCATAATAACATAATGACTTGTGTGTTAATATAATATTCCCTTCAGTCACAAGTTAATCATCGTCGTTAACAATCAGCTGATCACATTTTGATTACTCTTCACTAATAAAACGTGGCAGAACAATTCTCACTTCATTGGAAAAATTATATTAATAGTTACCAACCAAAATCATTATTTGCGTACTGAGTTCTGTGCTGTGATGTCCGTTACGATTTCCGCAACAACAAAACACAAAAAAACGATGTTCGGTTCGTCTTTATCCCAGTTTTCTTATTTACGTTATTTGTGATTGTTTGCGGTTAGTGATGTCTAACACATAGTGTGTTGTGTTTTTGTTTTGCTTGTCTTCGTCTTGTGTCTTGTGCACCCTTTATTGCCAGTTTGTCTGGACTCTCCATTTGTGATTGGCGCTTCAGTATTCTTTAGCGTTTATTTGATATTGTTAATCTCCTTTTTTGAGGTCAAAAAGTGAAATAGAAAAACTAGAGTTCCCATAATTTGCAATGAATATATAAAAAATATTCGTTAACGTATCCTACTTATTAATATATCATATTTGTTCTACAACACGAACAATTATATATATATTTATTTAAACATTTTTAATACTTTATTCACCATATTTTATTCGCATATGACATTTTTTGTTTCGCGAAGATTAAATATATCCAGATGACAGAGAAATCAGGTATTGTAACGCTGAAAAGTGAACAGGCAAAATACAAGATCCTCAACTCTGAACTTTCATTGAAAAACAGGTCAGTTAACTTTTTTGAAATTGATAAAAATGTAACTAACGTGACAATTAAAGATGCGCCATGCGAAGTGAGTGATCAATTCATAGCCACACACATGTCGAAATACGGGCAAGTGATAAATGGTTCAATAAAATGGGGTGTCATTAAAGGCACAAACATTGAAAATGGGACCCGATATGTTCAGATATTAAATTGTGCACCAATTCTTCCAGTTAGAACCAATTTTGGGCGATTCGAAATCCGACTGTATGCAGATAACAACAGGACGGAGTGCTCCTACTGCCAACAGACAAACCATCCCTATTACAGATGTCCTACTAAGCCGACATCAATACAAACTTGTTATAACTGCAATAAACAAGGACACATAGCCAAGTACTGTAAATATGATATCTTGTGCAAGCATTGTGGTGAGTGTGGCAATATACAACGTGCCTGTCCTGCTCATAAGGAAGAAACAGCTAGAAATGAATATGGTGATTATTTTCATGAAATCATAGAGGGTAGAAATACTCGAGACAACCCAAGCTTGGATGACGAAACAGAACGTAAAGACACACCAGGACAGGCTGAGAGTAATCTTACTACAGACGACAACAATTCAGTAGATGTTTTACTAGAGGCTTCTAACTGTAAACGACTTGGGAAAGTTTCACCAAATTGCATAAATGCCTCAATTTCAGGTGCAACATTAGAAAATATAGATGAGACAATAAAACTAGCCAAATCTAAAGTGTTTGATAAAACTGTAGATAAAGTAGTAATGTCCTTAGGTACAAACGACATTACAAAGTCTAAAGGTGATCATAACCAGGTTAATATTAATCTTACACATGCAATACACCAAGTAAAATGTAATTTCCCGAATTCTGTAGTTGGTATATGTACTATTCTCCCTAGAAAAGGGAAAGGTCTAAACATAACAAAATGTAATGACACAGTTATAAATGTCAACATAATTTTGAAAAAGTTGTGTATTAGAGAACAAATTGAATGTGTAGATGCTTATGAATTGTTCACGAAACAAGGAAAGGTGTTAAAGTCATTATTTGATCAATCTGACTCCTCAGGTGTCCATATTAGCGTTGAAGGTTGTACGAAAATTAGAGACGAAATTGTAACTTTTTTCGAATCAGATAAAGTAATAGGTGTAGAATTGAAAACCACACGTAAACGCACAAACAGTGCGCTTTCGTCGACATCAAATACTGTAGAGAGAAAAAACAAACTGAATTGTATCGCCACCAGTGTAGTAATTTAATATTTGTACTGCTTTATTATGATAGTATTCATGGTTCTATTTTGTATAAATTATTACATTTGTCAGAATATGGTTTTAATCACTGTATATATCTTTATTCTCATACAGCCAAATAGAATGGTACAGAGAAAAATAACAACATAATAATAACATAACAAGACTTTTTACAAAATATACATAGGTTAAGGAACAACAGTGGGTAAGCCAGGAGTACAAAAGATCTTATTGATATATTTGATAAATATACATAATTTTCGTAACAGCGATTGTTTTTTGGTAGATAGAAGTTCAAAGAATTTGACAACATTATGTCTTTTCATAAAATATTTTGGAAGAAGCTGCTTGCGTTTATCGTTTAAAGAGGAACACTCTAAAACATAGTGGTATTCATCGCCTAATTTCTGACAATTACATAAATTACAGTACCTGTTTTCTCTATCAATATTTCTCCATCTACCGGTTTCAATCGGTAGATAGTGATTTGTTGTCCTAAATCTACACAGTCTGATTGCATCACCTATATTTAATATATTGAAATATTCCTCGAATTCGAATTTGGTTTTAAAAATCCTATAATTTAATGCTTTTGAAGAATCTGACAGAGATGTTTGCCAATTCTGTACAAACTGATCTATCAATCGCTGTTTCACAACACATTTCAACCATTCTTTATTATTAACATTTTCTGTTTCCCATATATATGTAAATCCACACTCATTTAGAATTGTTCTGATAAAATAAACCCAATTTAAATTAGTATCACCATTTTCATTCAAATTTCTAGAAAGCCTATAAAATACATTTGAAAATTTAGCCTGCTTACCACTTAAAAGTCTTGCCCAGTATGAAATTGTCCTTACTTTTATATCAATATCAATTGGATACCTGCCTAGCTCACCATAAACCATATAGTTTGGAGTAGAGGACTTTAAATTTAAAAGTATTTGCAGAATTTCAAGTGAACTCGTTCTAGTACTTCATTTTTGCCAAATCCCCAGACCTCGCAACCATATAAGAGAATTGGTTTTATCATTTTATCAAAGAGATCTAGCTGGATTTTCACTGATAATTTATATAACCTTCCCATTTTAAGAACTTCGTACATTGCCTTAAGCGCTTTGTCAGAAAGATGCTTTTTAGTAACATCAAAATTACATGTTTTTGTAAAAATTACCCCTAAATAATTAAATTGTTTGACTATTTCGATATCAACGTTTTTATAGGTGAATTTGAGATTTTGTCGTAGTTTTCCAAATCCAAATACCATTATTTTTGTTTTGTTCACATTCACCTTCATTTTCCAATTGTCACAATATTCACCAAAAGCATTTAATTGTACTTGAAGATCTTCAGCTGATTCAGCTAATAAAATTGTGTCATCGGCATATAAATATTTTTAGATAAATTTCAAGTTCAGTTTCTAACTCGTCGGTGATACTTTTTAAACCAACTATATCTTTTGTCAGCAAAAATTCTTCTAGATCATTAAGAAACAATGAAAAAAGAAAAGGGACAGGTTTTCCCCTTGTCTAACTCCAATTTCACAGTTAAAATATCCTGTAGTGTGATTTTTATATGAGATACATGACTTAACACTGGTATACATATTGAATATAATATTATACATTTTACCATTTATGTTGTTAAGTAATAATTTGTGAAAAAGGCCATCTCTCCATACTCTGTCAAAGGCTTTTTCAAAATCAATAAATGCACAATATAATTTCTTCTTTTTTGACTTTAAGATTTGAAATAGTGTAAATATGGAGAAAATATTATCTAGTGTTGAATAACTTTGCCTGAAACCACTTTGATTTTCTTTAAGTATCATGAATTCTTCAGTATAATCATTTAATCTTGCATTCAGTATTGCAGTAAACAGTTTCCCCAAACAACTAACTATTGTGATTGGTCTATAATTCATTGGGTCTTTAACATCGCCTTTGTTTTTATAAATTGGTTTAATAATCTCATTTAACCAACTTTGAGGTAATACACCTGTGTCAAAAATTATATTAAAAAGTTTTTCATAAATATGAATGAAACGATTTGATGTGGATTTAATGTACTCATTTATAATTTCATCTTCCCCACAAGCTTTATTATTCTTTAAATTTTTTATACATTTGAAAATTTCATTCTGAGAAATATACCCATTAATATGTACATTAGAGTCATTTGGAAGTTCATTTTGTAGTGTCGTTGACTGTTGTTCATCGAGTCCTTTCGTATTTAAATCTTTAAAAAATTCATATAAGGTATTGATTTCAATATCTGGTTGTTGTTTTCTCTTATGTCCACCTAATATTTTCCAGAAATGTTTGGGATTATCTCTTGAGGCATTTCTTAAATCATCTGAATTTTTTTACAGTAAATTTTATACTTTTCATCCATAACTTTCTTATAACCCTTTTCATCATCGATCATAATTGAACGATTTCTTATAGTGTTATTCAACTTATAACGTCTCTTAGATTTTCGATATTTTTGTCTGGCAAATTTACAGTCTTGGTCAAACCAAGGTTTTTGATTTTGACCATTTGTATTCTTGTTAATTTTACTATCAATGTTTTTACAATTAAATGTTCCAAACGTTTTCTTGGCAGAACCTGTGAAGATATTACCAAGGTCCTCTAACAATGAGTCTATTATCGCTTGATCTGTGACACCAATTTCATTTTGCCAACGTGAAAGTTTCTGTACGAAAGTATGTAATTTTTCTTCGTCTATGTTTTCTTGAAAATCTGTTACCTTCTCATTTTCCCATGATTTTATTTTAGCTTTCGAGTGATTAGTTTTCCTAACAGTATTACTATTGCTATCATTATTGTTTAAGTTAACAGATAATAAAATGTGTAGTGGTGCGTGGACATCTGAAAACAATTTACTACTTTCTAGAATATCAAAGTCAAAAAATAATTTTAGAAGTTCAGGACTAGTAATACAATAATCAACAACGCTAGCATTTCTACATGTAAATCTACCAATATTTTTATCATTACCCACTCGTCCATTAACTATAAACATACTATTTCCTTTACAAAAATTTAACAATAGATTACCAAACTTATTTTTAGATTTATCCATACTAATTCTGTTGAGTGGCATTTTCAAATCATTCAGTACGTTTGTAAAATTGTCAACAAAGTCAGTAATATAATCATCAACATGTCGGTTTTTGATCAAATCAACAAAATCAGTGTCAGTTGCCGTCCTCGCGTTAAAGTCCCCCAAAAGACATATATATTTAGATTTATTTGAAAAAGACAAGTATTCCTGTTGCAATTCACTAAAAGCGTCTTCGGATGAGTATTTGGTATACTCTGGTGGTATATATACAACACCAAAAAATACGGGCTGATCTGTTTTAAAGAGTTGCTCACTACATTTGAACCACATAACATATTTACTGTCAGTATTAACAATGTCTATATGTTTTGCTAAATTATCTTTAAAACCTACCATGATACCACCCGAACGGTTTTTTGTAATTTTTGTCCTATTTTTCATGACAAACTTGTAACCTGGTAAAGTTATTGTATCTATATCGTCAGTTTTTGTCTCCACAAAACAGACTATATCATAACTCTGTATTAAGGTTCTAAATTCGGGGTACTGTAGCCTCGTTTTGATTCCACAGCAATTCAAACATACGATTCGCAATAAATTATCGTTACTATTTCCATTATTATATACAAAACTATTTGAAAGGGACGCAACACCTTCATAATCTGAATCTATTGATATACAATCATTTATGTCAGAAGTGTTATTCATACTACCATTGTCACCTAGGGGTATGTCAGGGTTATCGCTCGCTTTTTCATCAAAATTACTAACTGATTGATTATGCCTCTCAACTCCGTTATCCTTTGTACTACATGTACCTGTAATTGAGTGTAAATGCATATCAGAGCCTTTAATAAAATTTAAAGGTTTGTTTTCACTACTGATAATTACTCGGTTATTATAATATTGAAATAAATGTTCGAAATACAGTGTCTCATTTTCAAGCGCAGAATAATAATCGCATATACTTAGATAACATACACATGGATCACATTTACACTCAATACAAGGGGTTGAAGGTATACAATGGATATTCTTATTGGTATTTAACATATGACATGCATCAATAGATATAACAGTTTTATTTTTATTAGAGTCATGAATATACTGTTTTTGCGCCCCATGGCTATTCTAGTAGGCGTTTCCGGTGACTAGCGGAGATGAATCGGAACGACGTTGTCGCTTGTACGGTCTGTCGGCCTCCTTTGGAGTTGTTAGTAGAGAGTCACGGTAACTAATTCGGTTTACGTGTGTTGCCTCATCAGTGTCATCGACAAAGTATTGCGAGCCGTTAATGAATAACTTGTCCCGAACAAGCACTGCATGTTTGCCCTGTCTCTTAGCGTCTTTCAGCACAGGATAAAGCTTTCTACGTTTATCCTCAATAGGTTTAGGGAACTGCTGATGTATTCCAAAAGGTGTGTTTTTGAGCCATGTCGCCTGATCAAGAACCATACGCAAGTCTTTATGGTACAAAAATCTTGCGACTATCGGTCTCGGTCTATCGTTGTATCTCTTCCCGAAACGATGAACATTTCCAATCTCAATTTTGTGTTCGATTCCTAGTTTCTCAAATATAAATGTGCGTAGCTTTATCTCCACATCTTCTGTTGGTTGTTCTGCTAAATTTGTAAAAATGAGATTGTTTTTCATGGAGCGGCATTGTAAATCTATAACGGATTCCTGAAGCTCTCGGATCTCGTTGTTGGTTGGAATTTGTGATATGCTGGTATTTCCCGACTTTATCTTGGATTCTAAGACACGAATGCGCTGGTGTAAACATTCCATTTTTTCACTCTGGCTTCGATCTGCATTTGATTCATTGGGATTTTCTTCTAGTTTCTTAAGTCTTTGATCCTGATGAATGATGTTTCTAGTATTCGTTTTGATCTGTTTGTCGGCATTGTCAAAAAGATTGCTTACTCCTTGGCAGCTAGATTCACATTCCGTTACTTTAACGGTAAGATCAGTTGATAGATTCTCTAACTTTCTTACTCTCCCTGATACCGAGAGTATTTCTTTCTTTAGGTCGTCGACGCTTTTTATCATCGTTGTTTCCATTATTTCTATTCTTTTGTCAATGTTTGTCACTATTTGCAGTATCATATTCAGCAGGACATTGGGTTCTAATGTGTCACTATGCGCCGCTTCCACTATTTTCCTGCTTTCCGCAATGAGAGTAGATGTTTCATTCAATGACATTCTGTGGTTATGATTGGCTAATGGTAAGGTCAAAAGGTTATTTTTACTACGAAACAGTTATATATTTACTATGAGTCCAAAGTCCAATTCGATCTAACCATTTGTGAACTGTTTTCGAAAATGTTGTTTCAATTAGCCCCTGGGTATATCAAGGTATGGTCGCAATGAAATTTCAAAATACACAAAGAAAAAATGGATTCTGGAACCACCAAAAACAGAAATTTAAAGCATAATATATCGTAAAGTAAATAATATTCACATATGCCGAATATAGGTCCAAAATTCCAAGCAGAACTATCCAAAATCCTTAAATTTTAGCGAACGAGAAATGCACGTCATCTCTCTAGCTTGACATAACATAATCCTTTTTGTGTGTATATAAATATTACAAGAGACTGTATTGTTTTGCAACAATATGATGTTATGATTTATTGTCAAGAATACGGTATTGTTACCGGTTGTAAACAAATAGTAGAAGTTGTAAGATTGAGCAATCAAGCGATAATAAAACAAATTAAAATTTCTAGTTATCGCATGAGACCTTTAAACACAAAATTATACATATTCTCTCACTATATGATTTATAGTAAGATACATGTTACTGTTGTTTGTTCCATACAAATGAAAAATCGTAAAATTGTGGAATTAAGCGATATATATCTATATATAGTTTTTTTTTTCTATTGCATGAGGTTTTAGATCATAATATTACACTTTATTTATTTATGTCATGTAAATTTCTATTGCAACTATAAATATAACTGGGCTGAGAGATGATAAAAAACGTAGAACTTTTTTTGATTGGTTAATTAGTAAAAAAATCAATGTGTTCATTTTCTGAAATAGAATCATGGCAAAACTTGTGGAAAAGTTCTGGTGGATGCGAAAGTAGTTGGAATTGTGGAGTAAGGGCATCGCGAGGAGTAGGGGTTTTATTATATGATATTGATGCTACTGTTAAAGAAATTAGTTCCGATGAGTTTGGGCGTATATTGTCATGTGAATTAAAATACGAAAATAAAACTTATATAATAACAAACGTGTATTGTCCAAATGATAGCGGGGTTAGAAAAACTTTTATTAGAGATATTGATCCATATGTGACAGATGGGAGTCTTACTGAAAAAATGCATATACTCACTGGCGATTTTAATTGTGTTTTAGATAAGGAAATATATCGTTATCCTTCTCGTAATTATGATGATACGGGGAGGGAAAGAACTTAAGACTATTATGATGAAAAATAACCTAACCGATATTTGGAGAGAAAACAATCCGTCAGTAAAAAAATACACGCTTAGAAGAGGTAATTCTAAATCACGTATAGAC
Organism: Bathymodiolus brooksi; assembly: GCA_963680875.1. Taxonomy (NCBI): domain Eukaryota; kingdom Metazoa; phylum Mollusca; class Bivalvia; order Mytilida; family Modiolidae; genus Bathymodiolus; species Bathymodiolus brooksi. The sequence goes on from OY804584.1 coordinate 99,802,617, forward strand.
TTAATATTGATCAGTTAAGATTAACATTAAAATAATTCATTGTCCATTCAGTGATCATGATATTAAAATTATGAAATTAAACGTATGCGATATCACTAGAGGGTCTGGTACCTGGATAATGAATTTGCACACAATTAGATCTGATTATTTTCGACAAGTGTTTACAAATTGGTGGGTATTTTGGAAATTAGAAAAGAAATCTTTTTCAAATTTGAGGGAATGTTGGGACATAGCCAAAATTAAAATTAAATCGATAACTATAGAAGCGTCTAAAAAGGTAAACATTACTAACGACAAGATAAAGGCTCTAGAAAATAAATTAGAGACATTAAAGGATATATCTGAACCCTCCAGGCAACAATTAGAAGAGTTAGCAGACTTAAAAAACCAAATACACTCACATTATGAAAATAAAACTGACGCCGCAAGGTTAAGAGCTAATGTTGACTGGTACGAGAAGGGGGAACAATCAACTAAATATTCTTTGAATCAAGAGAGAAAAAATGGGCAAAATAAATTATGGAAAAAAATCAGGGGTCTAGATGGTAATTTAAAATATGATATGGACGAGATACTAGATGAACAGATAAATTTTTACGCAAATCTATTTTCAACAGAAGGGTGGGATAAAAATGTAGCAGAGGAACTGGTTACTCATATGGATACAAAATTAACATGCGACGAAAGTGAAGATTTAGAAAAGGACAATTAATGAAATTAAGAAAATATTTTTTTCGATGAAACAATACAAATCACCTGGATTAGACGGGATTATAAATGAATTTTATCAGATATATTGGGATACAATAAAGGAAGATTTATTTGAAGTATTACTAGAAATGTTTGATAAATTTGAAATATGTGATTCCCAGAGTCGAGGAATGTTGACATTACTTCATAAATAAGGGTAATAACAAAATTACCGAACTCCGGGGGGTAGAGATAACATACGTATCTGGCGTCCAATAACATTATTAAATAGTGATTATAAAATCATATCAAAACATTTAGCAAATCGCATGAAGCCAGTATTAAAGAAAATTTTTCATACGGATCAAAAAGGATTCGTAGCAGGGAGAAATATAAGCGAAAATAATCGTATGATTGATGATATTATAGAATTGGAAGATAATGAAGATGAGGAAGGTGTAATTATTTTTGTTGTTCAGCAACAAGCATTTGATAGAATGGAATGGGGGTGGTTAAATTATGTTATGAAATGTTTTAATTTTGGACTGAAATTTCGTGAATGGGTTTATATGTTATATAAAAAGGGATAAACCTGTATAAAAACAAATTGTTTCATATCAAAATTTTTCGCAATATCGTGTTCAGCCAGACAAGTATGTCCTGCTGTACCGATTTTGTACATTATTCAGGTAGAGCCGATGGCTTGTGCTATCCGAAACACTCCGGAAATACATGGTATCAAACTACCCGACTGTGAGGGGCAGCCCGTAAAGGAAGCAAAAATATGCATGTTTGCAGACGATACGCAACTCTTAAAACAAAAACGAAGAATCTGTTGAACAATCCTTTTTAATTCTTTCGAAATTTGAAAAGGCATTCGGCTCTAAGATAAATTATGAAAAAAACAAAAGGATTATTTATTGGTAGATTAAGGGGGAAACGACCCAGATTAACTAACATATCATGGATATCAGATAATATAAAGACGTTAAGAGTTTTTCACGGGTACAATATAGACACTGATGACATTTGGAAAAAAATTATAAATAAAATGAAAAGCTGCACCCAGGTTTGGAAAACCAGAAATTTAACCTTTAAGGGAAAAACTTTAATCGTTAAAAATTTTCTGTTAGCTCAAATGGGATTTGAAACTGAAATGAGGGGGATACCAGAGAAATATAAAAAAGAGGTGAATGATTTGATTTGGAAATTTCTTTGGGACAATAAACCAAACCAAATAGAAAGAAACATATGTTGCTTAAATATTAATGAAGGGGGGATAGGAATGATTAACATAGACAATTTTGTCAAAAGTAAACAGATACAATTTATATACAAAATAATCAACAGTGAGATGGACTCAGGGAATGCGATAGGTAAACACTGGTTACAGAAATACGATAACAAATTTGGAGTTGATTTCTTACTTTGTAAATGCTCCGATATTAAAGGTTTAGATATTGCATCCATTCCAAAATACTATCAAGACGCTATTCAAGCATTGAACAATATTTTGGGGTCATGTTCTATGGAGTCAATAAAAGACATTTTAGATAAAAACATATTTGGTAACTCTGAGATCAAATTTAATAGAAATCCACTTTTTTTCAATCGTTTTTGAGAAATAATATATTTAAAATAAACGATATATGGGACAAAAACAATAATACCTTTGTTGATAATCAGACTATATTTAATAGACTGGATGATAAAAGGAACTGGATATCAGAATGGGCAAAAATAAAAAAAAAATCAATACGAGAAAATTTTGTTTAGAAATTAAAATCCGATGATAATGGAAAAATAAAAAAATCATTAGGTTTAAAAATAGATAGTAATTTGAATATTAGAAATCATAATAATAAAATAATTGTTCCAACAAAGCTGAAACTGAAGAATATCCAGAAAGAAATACGTAAACCAATCACGCCAAAATGTCAATTAAAATGGGATACATTTTATGACTAAGAATCTTTATTCTCAAATAAACCATACATTACAATGGTATCGAGAAGTTACATATACAAATACAACACAACACATACATGACAAATAAATAACAGATACACAAATACATATACATACAATATTTACATTACAACAGGAGGAGTTAAGTATTAGCCAAGAGAATATCTGATCTGTTGATTTTTCTTATAAATCTACATAACTTTTCTAGTTTTATTTTTTCAGAAGTACACATTATTTGTTTAAATTTTAATATATTTGGTCTTTGAGTAAGATATCTACTTATTAGTTGGGTTCGATTTTCAGTAAAAAAATGACATTCCATAATATAGTGGAATTCGTCACCAATAGATCTGCTATTACATTTTAAACACTGTCTATTTTCTCTGTCGATACCATTCCACCGTCCAGTTTCTATCGGTAATTTGTGGTTTGTGGTTCGAAATTTACATAGTGTATATATATCTTTGTCTTCCAAAATATTGAAATAATTTTCGAATTCAAAGTTGTCTTTAAATAATCTATAATTGATAGCGTTTGGTGAGTTTTGTATCAGAGAATGCCACTCCTGTGTAAACTGCTCATGGAGACGGTTCCTAATTAAAGCTAAAAGCAGGTCGGAATTTTGAAAGAATTGTTGAGACCAAATGTAGGAAGAGCCTGTATCATCAAAAATGTGTTTAACATGTTTAATCCACGAAAAATCCAGATTTTCATCAATAAAAAGGTTATACATATATAGGATAAATATGAGAGTTTTGTTTCTTTACCGGTTAACAGTCTTGCCCAATATGATATCATTCTTAATTTTACATCAATTTCAATAGGAAACAATCCAAGTTCACCATATATCATATAACTAGGTGTCGATGTTTTTAATTTCAATAACAGCTTGCAAAATCTAAGTTGTACTTTTTCAAGACATTGAATATTTTTACTAAAACCCCATATTTCTGAACCATATAGTAATATTGGTTTTACCATTTTGTTAAAAAGTTCAAGCTGGCATTCAATTGATAAGTTATGCGTTCTACCTCTTTTCAAAACTTCAAACTTTGCTTTTGTAGCTTTTTCGGCTTGCTTTTTAATAGCTTTGTTAAAGTTTCCTGTCCTGTTAAACAATATTCCAAGATAATTAAATTCATTAACAATTTCTAATTCAGACCCATTCAATGTAAATTTTAACTTTAGTTTTATCAGTGTTTGCTTTTAATCTCCAAGTATTGCAATATTCACCGAATTTATTCAGCATATTTTGTAAATCATCGTGGGTTTCAGCCATTAGGACAGTATCGTCAACTTATCTTCTATGCAGTTTGAAACTGTTTCTAAGCCATTAAGACTTGCATTTTCAAAAAACATTTGTAGATCGTTTAGGAACATAGCAAATAGAAAAGGGATATATTTTCCCCTTGCCTCACACCCATATCACAGTTAAAATAATCAGATTTACAATAATAATAGGTTATGCATGATTTTACATCTGTGTACATATTTAGAATAATAGTATACATTTTGCCATTTATGTGATTCAATAGTAATTTGTACCATAGTGCATCTCTCCATACTGTGTCAAAAGCCTTTTCGAAGTCGACAAAGGCACAAAACAGTTTTTTCTTTTATCTTTTTAAGATCTCAAAAAACGAAAATAATGTGAAAAAACTGTCCGTCGTCGAGTAAGATTTTCTGAAACCAAATTGGTTTTCGTTCAACAAGAGAGCTTCTTCCGAGAAACGACATAATCTTTCATTTAATATAGCTGTGAATAATTTACCAAGGCAGCTAAGGATAGTAATCGGGCGGGAGTTTTTTGGATCAAGTGGATTGCCTTTATTTTTGTATATTGGTTTATATTACCTACAAGCCAAATGTAGGACATTACACCAGAGTTAAAAATTGCATTAAATATCTTCTCATAAGTAGGGAGAAACAGATCTGATGTAGATTTTATATATTCGTTTACAACATAATCTTCTCCACAAGCTTTATTATTTTTTAACTTCTTAATACAGCGAAGTATTTCCTCTTGCGTTATACAGAAATTAATTTCTTCATTTAGGGGACCAATATTAACATTATCAAGGAGATCTGTATCAAAATTCTCTTGTTGTACAAGAAGTTCATCGGGAGCTTTATTCAGGTTTTTGAAAAACTTGAATAAGTCTCCCAAAGGGATGTTGGTTGTTTTCTATCCCTATCCTTATTCAACAGTTTCCAGTATTCTTTTGGGTCTGATGTTTTTAATTTTTTCATCTTCTTACGCATATCTGCACGATAAATTTTACTATGTTTGTCAAGCGTCTTTTTGTATCGTTTCTCGGCTTCAGCGACATCTTGTTTCAACGCTTCTGTTCGTTTTATTTTTAATTTCCGTTTTAGTTTACGATAATTTTGTCGAGCAACTTTACACTCATAATTGAACCAGGGTTTATCTCCCTTAGGTTTTTTATTACATGTATCAGGTCTGGTTTTATATTTGTGAGTTCCAAAGGTTGTTTTCGCACTGTCAATTAAAAGATTACAAAGTTCATTGACAAACGAATTGACTTTATCTTTATCTATATCATCGATTAATGTGTTCACAATTTCATTATATAATCCATTTAACTTTTCTTTATCTATATTATTATTGAAAGCGTATGTTTCGACGCGTCCCATTTCTTAGCTCTATTATCGGCGAGAATATCATTACTATTATTACTAGTCGATTGATCATTCCCCGCGGCAAGTTTAAATTTGAGATTTGTAATAGTTGGAGAGTGAACATCAGAATACAAACGACAAAAATCTAGTACTTTAAAATTGTAAACAAATTGTAAAAAACTACATGTACAAATACAATAATCAACAACACTTGAGTTTTTACATGCTAATTTTCCTGATTCGGTTTTATCATCACCAATACGACCATTTACAATAAATAAATTGCTTGCTTTACAAATGTCTAACAAATTTTTACCAGATCTGCTTTTAACTTTGTCCACATTTTTTCTATTTTTATCTATAGTTAATTCATTAAGAGTAGCCAAATCATTTTGTAAAAATTCAGTAAAGTCTTGTTCATGTTCATTTATCTCAAAATCAATAAAGTCTGGTTCTTCTGCAGTTCTACTGTTAAAATCACCAAATAAAGAGATGTATTTATAATTATGTGAAAAAGTTCGAATTTCATTTTCTATTTGATCAAAAGTATCTGGTTGAAAATAAGGTGAACCTTCTGGTGGAATATACACATTACCAAAAATGACGTCTTCGTTAAGGTTTACTAATTTTGATGAAACTTTGAACCATAAAACATACTTTGATTCTATATCTAACAATTCAATATAATTTTCTAACGAATCTTTATATGCTAATATCATTCCACCAGATTTTCTGCCAATTTTTTTTCTATTTTTCATTTTAAATATGTAACCTGGTAGTTCAATTGTATCCAAATCATCAGTTTTTGTTTCTTGTAAACATATAATATCCTGATTACATACAAGGTGACAAAATTCAGGATATTGCAGACGTAATTTAACACCACAACAGTTAAGACTTAAAATATTGAGATTACATGTATTTTCATAATGACAATTCCTACTAACATTACCTATATCTGTTACATCAGTATCTACAAGTAATGAAGAGTCATTGTTAACATTATTGTCACTAATCTGATTAGTACTACTAGTATTTAATACATTAAACGATTTATTTACAACACAATCATTTTCAGACAATACAGGGTCATCAATTTCAATATTATTAGGTATTTTATTAAAGTCAAAATAACTAGCATCACTATCATCAGTCCCAAAACAGTTTTCTCTTTGGCGTCCCTAATCCTGGTTTGGTGTTGATGAGCTAACACGTTGGCGCTTAGGTGGTCGTCGGCCTCCTGTGGTAGCTGGGATCGCTAATACGTTTTCCGCGGGACGTGTCGGCTCAATGTCGTCCATTTGATCGTATTCATGTGGAGCAACATAAAGTTCGTTGTCAATGTAGAGACGGTCTCGGACAAGTATAACATGTTTTCCCTGCCTTTTCGCTTCTTTCTGAATAGGATATAATTTCCTTCTGTTGTCTTCAATTTCTTTCGGAAATTTTTGTCGTATTCCATAAGGGGCGTTACGCAGTTGATACGCATTGTTCAATACATATTGCAAGTCACTGTGGTATGAAAACCGTGCTACTATAGGTCGCTTTCCCCTTGGTTTGTGGCTGAATCTGTGCACGTTCCCAAATTCGATACGATAATCGACTCCTATTTCTTTGTACACAAAAGTTCTCAATAGTTCTTCTGTATTCTCGTCACGAACCTCATGTAAGCCAGTGAAGATGAGGTTGTTCTTCATCGATCTACACTGTACGTCGAGTATCGAACTTCTCAGATGATGAATGTTCTCCTGGATGTCACATTGTGATCCTAAACCATATTTACTATTATTTACGATATCAACTTTCTCAGAGAGCTTTTTAATGTCTGACTTATTCTTATTGCATTTTACGTTTAGTACTTCGTACTGGTCCTCAGTCTTTGCAACTGCGTTTCTGTTTTTCTCACAAACGGTTTTTAAATTATCAAACAAGTTTCCTACGCCCTGGATACCGCTTTCAACTTCCGTGATTTTACGTTGACTTTCCTTGATATCTTTCTCGGTCGACACTACCCGGCTAGTAAGTGAGGTTATAATATTTTTTATTTCGTCAAATTTTCCAACACATTTTTCAACACCTTGTAGTCTTTTGTCTATGCTAGAAACAAGATTTAATATCATGTTAAGAATAGAGGTTACGCTTGTATTTTCATCTGCTTCTTCAACAACCTTCCTACTTTGTTTTAGTAGCTTGCAGGTTTCACTGAACGACATAGCTATAACGGTACAACAATAGAGTAATGATGAATGATAATTGAATAAATCGAGTTCGAAGTTTAAACGAAAAGAAATTTAACTGGGTATCAATTTGGTATATACTGAAGAAGATTAAATGTAAACAAAACATTATCCAGTTCCAATGGAAATGTTTGCATAACATTGTCTATTCAGAATATAGATTACAAAAAATGGGAAAATCAAATGGTCAATGTCATTTTTGTAAAAATGAAATAGAGTCCCTTATGCATTTGTTTTACAGGTGCCATAAAATTAAACATGTCTTAGATGAATTAAAACACATTTTTAATAGCATTTTTGAAAAGAATATAGTACTTGTTGAGGAAAACTTAATCATTCGGGTGTATGAGGGAGAAATAACTGAAGATCTACTTTTAATGAATTTAGTAATTTGTATAACAAAATGGGTAATTTGGAAAACAAGAAATTATATAAAATATAATAAAAGCATTTATAGGGAAGCAATAGTTATCACAAATCTCAAAAATGAACTCATAATTAATATACAAATGATGATTAAAAACCCAGCAGTTCGAAACTTATATAATATTAGGAAATTACAGCTATTATTGGATACATTATGAATTTAGTTGTATTAATAATTCCTTTCATTGTTTACTGTGTAAAAATGTATGTTTATAAATTGAATATGAGAGATAAAATATGATTGATTTACTTATGGTATTGTATTCTTACTACAACTGTACCAGTATTTATTTAATTATGTTGTTCATTGTAAATATTTGTAAACCTTTGTGGTTTCCTGGCAGCCAGAGCTGAATTGTTCACAGCTGTAATATAGATATAACATAAAAAAAATATATATATTATGTATAACTTTCAAGATTTTAGCGTACTTTATAATAACACTAATGGCCCGGATGTATGTGAAATTTGCATTTTGCTCACATGTAAGCCATTGCATGACCGCATCATTTCATTAAGAGGGGATGCTTGGGTCTACCAAACTAATCTACAGCCGCCACGTTTCATTGAAGTGTCTGTACCAAGTCAGGAAAGTGTGTGGTCATGTATTTGTGTGTTAGAAGTATCAATTTTGCCTCTTTCTGTTATTTTGATGTCCCGACAGTATGGTATTTATTTATTTTTTATTTTACTAATTAATATTTGTTTTTTTCAGACAACTCAATTATAGATGATATACCTTGTAAACTGTTCTCGTTTATCTGGGTTCAATACTTATGCAGGACTGAAATAATGGTTTTGACGTCCTTCCAGATATTGAAGTTCAACTGACGTCTTCCTCTCGAGATCTCCCAATTGACTACGAGAATGTGTCGTGATGTTGTACAGAGCAATCAAATCCTGGTCACGTGCTTTTTCATGACGAAGTAATGTCATAACGGAGGAATCCAATGCAACAAGCTTATGTTCAAGTAGATATGCTTTACTTTTCAGAACCACCATTTCCGCGTGTTGTTCATTGTATTTATTCTGTAGTGTCTTAAGATTAGTTCGGAGATCGGTGCTGTTTTGTTCTAATTTTTTGTATTTGGTAAGTAAGTCGTCAACCTCCGATCGACAAGATTCATTCACGGTCTGCTTTGCTATTTACTGTTCCATTTTTTGAAAACTTTTCTTTCAGTTGTGAAGCTAATAAATGCAATGTCTCTTCCTGTTCACTACATAGTTTTGCCAGCCCATGATTCATTTGTGTTTTGTCGTCAATGTATTTTGATAATGTCACATACTCATTATCTCCCTTTGAGTGTAATCCACTTTGTTGAGAATTCTTGTCATCCAATACAAATCCGTTATTTACCACTATGACCACACACAATGTTGCCACCCTAAGTATTGTTTTATAGGAGGATATCTGATATTGTGACATACCAACGCAATAATATTTAAAGATGTCTTTTTTTTTATCGTGTAGGGACCATTTTATCAACAAGAGAGGTACAAAGAATTTGATTGATAAATGAGTCGTAATTTTACTTGATTTTGTATATTTTAATAAGGTCAAAGTAGATGTGCTGCGAGAAATGTTTATTTCCCCGTATGCTTTATTCCATTTCTCCTATGATCAAGATATGTATCTATCTGTAAAGGCTGTAAACAGTCTTTCTTTTGACAGAATACATTTGTTTGTTAGGCGTATCAATTTTGCCTCTTTCTACGATATTGATGTTTGAATTTGCAATTGTTCCGACACAGGATGGGATTTTTTACTTTTCGTTTTCCTAATTGATATGTTGTTGCTCAAACGACTCAATTATACATTACATACCTTGTAGACTGTTCTTGTGTATCTGGATTCCATACTTATGTAAGACTGAAATCGTATTATTTTGACGTCCCTTCAGCTGTTGAAGTTCGACTAACGTCTTCCTCTTGCGATCTCCCAATTGACTATGAGACTGTGTCGTGATGTTGTACAGGGCCATTCAATCCTGGTCTCGTATTTTTTCTTGACGAAGGAATGACATTACGGACGTATCCAGAGTTTGTACCTTTTGTAGTGTCGTAAGGGATTGCAGTTGATTAACAGTTTTCAACTGTTGGAATGCAGCAAGCTTGTGTTCAAGTAGATACGTTTTATTTGTCAGAACCACCATTTCCGCTTGTTGTTCATTGTATTTATTCTGCAGTATCTTAAAATGATTTCTGAGATCGGCGCTGTTTTGTTCTAATTTTCTGTATTTGGATAGTAAATCTTCAGCATCCGACCAACACGATTCATTCACGGTCTGCTTTGCTATTCACTGTTCCATTTCGGAAGACTTTTCTTTCAGTTGTGAAGCTAATAGATGCAATGTCTCTTCCTGATCATTTCGTAGTTTTTCCAGCTCCTGATTTATTTGTGTTTTGTCATCGATGTATTTTGATAGTCACATATTGATTATTTCATAAAAAGTGTAATCCACTTTCTTGAGCATTCTTGTCATCCAATAAAAATTATAAATGAGTACAAGAAATTTTAAATAAACATTAATATTACAAATAAATTAAGATCACAAAAGAAATACTTATAAAAGTCAATTACACTACTGTCGAATTTCCATGTGGAAAGGAATATCGGTGTAGTCTTGGACGGTAAGTTCTACTTGCAAGAATCTTTGAGTGTTGTTAGACTGTTGTAGATGTTTCTGTATTTCTTTACGTTGCGTGCCTCCTGCCGATATCTGTATCTGGTTTGCTTGTGTTAGCTTGTGTTTTCTGAAGAAGTTCAATTAGGACGAAGATGTTGGGGTGTGAGTGGATGAGGTGCTTCTTTGACTTACCGTGCCATCCCTCTAGGTGGTTGTTGGTACGTGGGTCCTCAGTGTCGAAGTGATGCCATTGCTGACGTTGTTTACTTCTACCCAGTACTCTGTAACATAATCGGCAAAAGCTGACTGTTGGCAATCTCTTCGCTTTCTTCAAGTGGGTTTAACCATACGTCTTCGACTAGTTCCGGTGGTACCAGTGGTAGATAAGGGTAATAACAAAATTACCGAACTCCGAGCAATCTTACAAAGGGAAAGTCAAAACTCATAAGTATATAAACAGACAAAATCAGTCAACAACCGGAAAACTGTGAAAACCGTAATGACCCTGACTTGGTACAGGCATTTCAAAAAGAATGGTGGGTTGAATCAGATTTTAAAGCGCCACTGCTCGCCATACGAATAGTCGGACGTTGTCGTTGTCTTTGTAGGCGGTGGCGAGTCGAATATTCTGTGTCTTGATCCAGATGCATGGAGCATAGTGGATAGCATAGCAGCTTTTCAGAGTGGCGTGTGTGCATGCTCGTTGTCTGGAATTACGGGTAGCTGTCTCCAAGTCGGTGAAGAAAGTCTGTGGTGTTAACGGAAATTGATGTTGTTGACAAGTGGTCTTGCGTAAGTTGAAGTAACGGTCTTATGTATCTTCACTTTTACCGATAGTAGTCCAAAGACGAATGGGTACATGAAATCGTCGGGCATTGCGTGTAGTATGTAGAGCAGAGTAAAGTGTAGAAAGTGCCGTCTCCATAGATGATGTCTTCTGATACAAGGTTGGTAATGTTTTAGTAAACATGATAATTTTATAGGAGTTGCCATCGTCTGCGAATAAGAACTGTTCGTGTGCAAAGGTCTGTGTCCAGTTGCCCTCAAGTTGTATATCAGTACGGGTGATCGGTAGTTTTGTGGGATCTGTAGAATGTGGACATTTCAGAAATGACGTCGTGGTGGTCTGGATTGGTGTCCATGTAGTCTACGCTGTGTAGTTGTGCCATCTCCTCGTCGTAGATGGTAGGTATTGGTGTGGTTTCTTTGATTCAGCGTTCTTTGATAATGTTGATTACTGCTTCAGTTTTAATCTTGCTGAATTTGGTGCGTGCGTATGGTAGTTGGCACCTTTGGTGATAGTCTCGTAGTGGGCGTTAACTGTAGCTGGACATAACGGGACTATGCTTTTCCAGTAACGTTTGTCGCCTCTATTATTCTTAACCATGTACTGGTAACCATTCAGATCTAGGCGAACTCTACCAAGCTTGTTGGGTTCAAAATTAACGGCAAGCATAACATTAGTTATAATGTAGTTTATGTACAAATTCAGTGATGTCCATTAGAAAAACAGAGAATCAATGATGATCCTAGGAAATTTGGGTACTTATAAAGCACCACTGAAATATGTTCACAATGTTTGGTTAAGGTTTGAACAACGCAAGCTTACTTTTATGCATTATTTCTGCTCAGGTTGCTTTGGTAGGCTCACGTTGCGCGGCATGATTGGATTATTTATTGTTCAAAACTCTAAATCTAGCTAGCATTTTATATAAAAATATTTAGATATATTTTATTATAATTAAAACATTGACATTATTATCATTAACTTATTATGAAGGACTGATTTATTTATTTAAAATATTTTTTGCACATTTTTAATTTATTTTTCTTATGTAAAGCATATTACTACATTTATATCTTTAGAATTATTTACATCATTTACAGGTCTCACTATAACTTGATAATGCAAACAATTGTAATTACTGTATAAACACTAAGCCAATCAATTGTTTGACACTTGTCGGAGAAACGTGAATTTGTTTTTTTAATAGTGGGAGAAACGTGAATAAGCCCGCGTGAAGTATCAGTGAAAGCTATAATTATCTCCCCTTTGTCACTCTTCAAAACTTTTCATTTCTAGATTATATTCAATAAAATTGTCGCTTGATGTATCAGTGAAGGATATAGTTAATTATCTCTTATTTATCAGTTTTATTAATGATCTTATTCATATGTATCATAGATAATTCATGTTACTTACAAATAAAATTTGCATTGCTCCCAAAGATATTTAATATATTTGGCCCCAATATTTAAATATTTATCGTACCTGATGAATGCTATCACAGAAACACGTCGTGTGCTATAAATCTATATCTACGCTTTTATTTTGTCACATTAATGTTATAAATGTTATCCCAGAAACACGTCGTGTGCTATAACTTTATATTATACTTTATGCACATTTCTTTGATAATTCGGGAATTTCATTGGTAAAGGTAGATGTGGTATTTTTCTCTAACTTTTCTTAACCCCGCCCACCAAAGCAGAGGATGGTATTGCAAGGATATTCCACATCCCGCGATACCACCCTCCGCAATTCCACCCTCCACAATACCACCCTCCGCAATATCACCCTCCGAAGGGCATTCAGTATAATATAAAACATACTGCCTTTGGTTGAGGGTGTTACGGTAGATTACCACACTCAGAAAAAACATCACACTCGACTTCATCTCGGGTGATATTTTTTCTTCTTGTGGTAATCTACCGTAACACCCTCAACTAAAGGCAGTATGTTTATAATATCTACATTTATATTTCATCACATCAATGTTATATAACAGTAATAGTGTGTAAAATGTATAATCAAATCTTGATAGCAGTGCCGGATTGAGATAAAGAGAGGCGCTAACGCTATTCCACTTGTGAGGCCCCTCCCAATTATCCACCTTCACGACTGGAGGAAGATGGAAGTGTGTTTAATCAATTTCAATAAAGGTGAAGATGATGAGGGATGTTTAAAATTATGCAATATTCTGAAATGGAGTGCAACTGAGTAGGGAAAATTATCAGAAAGTACAATACGCTATGACAGCATAAGTGTGAAAGTCCAATAACAGTGTTAAAAATTATACACCTTGGCCGGAGGCCCCCTAAATCTTGAGGCCCTAGGTGTCAGCTTATCGAGCCTATAGATAAATCCAGCACTGCTTGATAGAATATTATAATGTGCTTTATACCTCACACTTATGTGCATACTGACGAATAATAGCATTTAATAATAAACATTTTTTTTTTCTTTTGTTTCTAAATGCTTACTAGTATGTAAACGTTAGAGAATACCGAAGGGGCAATCAGAAATGTACAATCCCGAGAAACTGGAAACATAGAACAAAAGACGAACGAGAACAAACAAAAAACCCACTCCACAATATGTGATAGACACCACTATACACAAGCAAGCAGAACTAACGTAAATAAGACATGAGCCCTCCTACAAAAAACTGGAGGTAAAGACGAACCGAAGATAGTGATACCGTTGTCTGTGAAAAGTTCTAGATGTGAGCTATAAGGAATATCAATTTTGTTGTGACGACGACGAACGGACAGACGTTTCTACTTCGGATAAATCGAATATTTGGATTATCCGGGGGAACATTATATATACAACTACAACGTACAACTTATCTGAATTTGTGATAAAGGTGTTCGATTCTTCTGTATTATACAACCAGTAAGACCTTAGATGTCTTATTCAGTGCTGACGACGCGTTTCTGGTTACACCCAGTTTTAACCATCGATGTGTGGCCACTAACATCTGGCTAAAGAGACCAAGCGTGAAGAGGAGGGGAGGTGTATCATTACTCTTGGTTGGCGGAGATGATATTCTATGTCTTCTATAATTGTCCTTCTTCAGTAACATATACTGTATTAATCTTTTTTATTGATACATATGTATTTTTATTGTCTTTATTCCAAAAAAGAAAAACAATCTTCAGAATGATAATATATATGTAGATACATATGTTGAACATGTACCACAAAACCACACACAGTTAATGTAACAGTGAATTCTATAGTATTCGGTATCATAAAATCAAGAATTAGTTGATACCAGTTTTTGAAGTTACAACAGAGGTAAGGGAACGACCATTTAACTTGAGGGGGGGGGGGTATGTTTTTTTTTAATATTCTGATTCCCAATGTTGCTGAAATTTTTTTCTGATTTTGGTGGAGGAAAAAAAAATTCTAAAAGAAACAAAAAACCATAACCCCCCCCCCCTCCCCTTTTCAAGTTAAATGGTCGGTCCCTAACAAGTAACCGGACATCGAAGAAGGATATAATACAATGGCCAACAGAAAAAATACAAACTATGATCTACAAAACACTACACAGAAAACTAAAGATTGAGTAAGATGAAGCCAATAAAAAAAACTGGGGTGACCTCAGAGCGAACACAGGGAAACAGTCCGAAGAGATATTCAAATATTAAAAGAACTTCGGATACACAAAAACAATACAAGTATTGGTAACACAGTTTTATAGAACAAACGCTTGCACAACATTCACTGCCATTCGATCTGGAACAAATGCAAATTTGTCAATAACGACGGGTACCAATAAGTATATAGAGCAAACAAAAGGGGGGAGGGGGTCGTTGAGCGGGTCGAATCTAAGTTGGTTTCACTCCCGGGATTTTATGTCCGATATTGAAAGTTTATGTGATTAATGATGTCTGTTCGTGATTTATGACAGTCATTTGTTGTTCGGACATAAATTGTCTATTGTCACCGAGTCGAAGCGTTATCTCTTTTTATTCCAAAATACACACAATGCATCTAGGAAAATAGGCGATATTAAAGCATTATATTATTTTCATCAAGACGGGAGACAAAATACAATTTGTCAAAAAATTCGAGGACCCTGAATAAGAAAATGATTGACGCCAAATTGTTGTCTAAACATTATAATGTTCTGGGGAAAAAATTTACTACTTTTTATAGGTAATGTCTAGATTGCCATACAAACGATATTCTACACATTGTAAATGCAGTCAATTTGTTTTTGTCACATTTTATTGGATTACATAGCATCTCATTCTCAATGGTAAGAAATTACACAAAATCTGCCAATCCCCCTTTTTTATTAATATTACCTAAAAATAATACAATGAAATTAACATCTAAATTTATTAATTAATGAGGAAATCCTCCTGATGTCGTGATGCTTAAAAATTCGGAAGACTGGTTCCTGCTTTATTACGCATGAGCGTTTTGCGAGTTATTTTCGGCAACATACAAAGAGATTAAGGAGGAAGTAAAATATAAGTAGTATTTCCAATGTGTCTATAAGAAGAAGAAGAAGAAGAATACTTTATTGACCAATTAAGGACCCACAAAGGGCATATCAATTACAATGATTGACAATATGGAATACAAACATACAATGTACATAATAACAACAAGGAAATATTGTTTGAATATAAATAGTTTTATTTCCAATAAAATAAACTTTAACAACAACTGTCAGTAGATCAGAGACGTGCAATCAATAATGATATTATTAATAAATAAGGGAAAAAAAAATAAAATAAAATATATCTATACGTCTGAAAATTAAACCAAACAGTGTTAGAATTAGATTTTAGGGCTGTCAAATTTTTGTTCTTCCCTCGACGGGACTTGAAGCCACACCATTGATACACTGCAGCACCATTCGCTTAGCCTTACGTCCAGCGCCCTAGAACACTCGACCACATCTACTCCCTATATATATATATCTTCCAAATATATAAGGGCCCGGGTGGCCCAATGAGCTAGGTCGTACAACTCATACAAGCCTATCACCAATACGGCGTGGATTCGCGCCCGGCTTTGTAAATTACAAAAAAGGGTGAACTCGGCTCGCAGTCGCAAGTGATAAAGTTTACCTTTTACTTTCCTATGGTCGGTGGTTCTCTCTAGGTAATCCAGCTTTTTCCACCACTAAAACTGGTCGCCATGATATAGATGAAATATTGCTGAAAGTCGCGTTAAGCAAAAAAAAACCCAAATATATATATAGCTGTGATCTTTGGCATTTATTGACCAGTAATATGGCCTTTTATTATTTTAGCACTGAACAAGGAACCAGTTATAAATTCTCTTCCTGACATGGGATTTACATTTACCGATGTAACATATGCTGTCAATGAATACACAAAACAGGAAGGTAAACAATAATAATAACATATATTGTAAAAGTAAAAATAAAATGAAAAAAATACCAGACTCTCGGAACATTTCCAAACTCAAAAATGAAGATTTTTGAAAGAGGCAAAATGGATACCCCAAGCACAAATAAATGACCCCTCATTTCCACGGCTTGGTACAGGCACATCAATGCAATAAACAGAGGCGGACATAAACTAATTGTATAGCTCAAACCTTCCATGCAAGTGCTTTAAACATGTGAGTAAAATGACAGCTTAATTATAAAAAGAATCTAATCTTGAGTACTATGCATAATATATTTAATCTTTGTGACACAGAAGTTGTCTTATGTAAAATATTAGTTCTATTAAAGAGAGATGATGACCTCAACCATTATCTAAATATTAGACAGTATATATTACCATCATATTACACAATAGTGAAACAATAGTCAACTTTGAACCAAAATCTAATTGTTAATACAATTTGTTTGTCATTTATGATACGACGGCTGCAATCAGTAGAGCAGGAACTGTCTACCCACCCGGAGCACCTGAGTTCATCATCGGTTTTTATTGGGTTTCGTGTTGTTCTTGTCTTCCAATTAAATGTTTTCAGCTAATGGGTTCTCCTCCGATTTATTGTATGATTCGTTTTGATAGTGGTTTGTGTATATTTTTATGTCTTGTTATCCATTTACTTTTGGCCAATGTATTGTATGTCCTTCGAATTACAATTTCTAATCACCCATTTGGTATATTAAACTTTGGAAGATATTCAGAATCTGTCTTGATGCCCTGTTCTTCTACATATATATTGGTTATCTATTATAATTTTTAGAATGGAACCCATTTCCCCACTTGTGTTTTGCAATTCCCATTTATTATATTTGTACATTTGCATACTTTATTTTAACTGTAAGTGATATGCAATGTTGTAACACACATCTATGTTATTGAAGGTAATACGAGCTATACAAGTGAGGAATTGCTTGCTATTCTGGTGGAAAGACACGAGGCAAACAAGTTACAAAGAACATTTACAGGTATTATACCTTAATCTTAGATTACTGATTTGGAAATGTGATATTTATTATACAATTGAACTTTCCATGTTATCATACTTATTTAATCTATGTTTGTATTTTATTTGAAGAAACTCCAATGTCATGAAGTAAAATATATACAAATGTATAGATTATATATGTATCATACTTGTTATCTTAAAATATCAAATTTGTAAACAGGTGTCAGATAGACTTGTGGTCGATAATGTAATTTAAAATTGTTACCCTGAACACACAGACGTAAACAGGGGAGTAGGAGCTGGGAGCACGGATGCCACATGTCCCCACTTGAGTGTAATTTTTATAGTGGTAGCTCTCTAAAGCAATACACGGGGGATAGACATGTCCCTTACTCAGACACATTCTCCTTATTGTGAGCCAGCCACTCTTTGCTCCTACACCTTGAAAATGTAGAGCAACAAACACAAATTTTGTAGTAACTAGTTTCACAATACCGCGGCTTGAACCTACGATCTACCGCAATCGGAGCGAGCACGCTAACAACTACACAACAGATGCGGTCATTAAGGTGTTAGAATACAAACTGACACTGGGAAATACGAATTGAATCGATAGATGTAAATCCAAATTTTACACAATAATGGCAAACAACACCATCGTTATGCCTATTTACCTAAGTGCCTCTGAGTTATCTCCCTTTTGACGTAGTTAAATAATTGAAGCAAAAAGGTCGTAAGGAGTAAGGGCAAAGCCTTGTTGGCTTTGCATCACGGTTATGCGGCTGAATTTGGTGATATATCCTCCAATTGGCTGTTTCATGTAGCTAACACTTTAAACATCCCACCTGGAACAAAGCGGACATCATCATCTTCTTTTCATCGAAATATAGCTTGTTCTCGCCATGATATAACTGCACTTTGCGAAAGACAACAACCTTCATTCACTCAATCAACAAACACACTATCACGCAATATAGCAATTATAATATTGTCATTGGGCGTTTCAATATATTTGAGGATTCTGAATTAACACAATGTGCATAGATATATTATTTTCATTATTTGTTTTATTAAATGTTAAATTGGTCGACACTATCACAATTAGATCTCATATTGCATCTATCAATTAGAGGTAATACAAGTAAATGGAATTTCCATTTTTGCTTTTATTTAGGTTTTTTTTTTTTAATCACAAAACACGAATTTTCCACGCAGATCAACGAATCTATTCACCAGTTTCATGCCAATTATTTGCATAGTTAATTAATCACTTTTTAACTTTGATAAACAAAATGAAATGTAGGTGATTAATATGTCGCCCATAAAAAGACAGATATCTAATTTAGTGGGCATGAAACTTTTATGATAAACCTTCATCAGGAAGACTCAAAGTCGGAAGATTGGAGAAGTAATTAATTTAAACATCTTTGGGAGCTAAATAAAATAGTCATTGTATTACTGTGCGCGCTCATATTCTCTACTCAATAAACACATAGATATCAAATGTAGTGCACACGACGCGTTTCTGGAATAACCGTCATCTGGATCGCTCAGTATCAAAATATTGGAAAGCCAACTAATTTAAACGTGATTGGGATCAATACATCAAATGTTAATAAACTAAATAGCCAAAATCGGTTATGGTCAGTTATGCCTGATGGAGGTGACACTTAGATTAGATAATGATTACATTATTTAGGACTTGTAAAATTCAATAATAAATATATCTAATTAACCATGTCAGTGTTGAAGCACTGATTGCTTTGTGGATGATGCCCCCGGGGACTAATATTCCACCAGCAGTTGTATCAACCCAGTGGTAGTAATACAAACGTAGATATCAAATCTGGTGAACACGACACGTTTCTGGAATAACCTTCGTCAGGTAGGCTCAATAACCTTCATCAGTTACGCTCAATATCGAAATATTGGAAAGCCAAATGATTTAAAACTGCCTTGGAGCAATACACTCTCCTTCCTCAATTTTTGTTTCATAGCTATCCGTAGGAAAGACAACTTTTATTTATGCAATATTTATTTCCAGCTGAAGCAGCAGACATTCATAGAGATGAAACGGAACAAGGTAAGACTCAATTTATTAGAAAACCACGAGTTATTGTATGTGGAAGTTGTTTGTCAGCAAGTCGATTTGTATACCTTAAAGGATCCAAGCTATTTGACTTTTAAGGTATCTATGTGTTTGCCCTAAAAATCAAAATGTTGTGAAAATGCATAGCAAAAAAAAGAAGATAAATGGCCGGAAAGATGCAAAAAGTTATAAACTGACCATGTAATTTTCAATGAGGAATAGTATGGAGAAACACAATGTTATTTTCAAATTATTGTTTCGTGTGAAAACAATGGGTGGGTGTGAGGTTATATAGCCACCACCCTTCCCCTCTCAAAAAAGAAAGAAAAAAGAAAAGAAATCTGAATGATCGGTCCCTAAATCTGACACATTTTCCGAAAATAAAATAATTAAACAGTACAGTACAGTAAGAGACTATATGGATGTCAATCAAGAAGGTAATAAACATTCGTATATCGAAGAAGGACACACAATACAATGACCAAATGAAAAAAGGACGGAAGGACAAACAACGATCTACAAAACATACACATAATACTTAAGATCGAGTAACACGAACCCCACTAAAAACTGGGGGTGAAGTCAGGTACTCCAGAAGGTTAAGCAGTTCCTGCTCCACTAGTGGCACCCGTCATGAGAGATACTCTAACATAACACTTAGACATAAAATAGAGTAAAGGAACGGTGCTTTTATTGCTATGCTACATTTCACTGTAGATTTTTCAACTATGAGAATAAGGCATACCCTTAATCTAAGAAACGACACATAATCAGCATTTGAAGAATATACAACTGCAATATGACCTCTGTCATTGATATACAGTTTGAGAATGTAAGGACAACACTTACAGGTGCTTAAATAATTTTGCATAAATAACAGCACATTCCCATTAACACCGTACGTGTTCTAAAAGTTGTTATTCGGAGTAAAGTAGATGGACGGGTACATCATAAAGCATATCTCACTGTGTGGGTTAAAGTTACAAATAAAAATGTCAACTCTATATACATAGTGCTAGTTATCTACCATCCAAGATAAGTTTGAGGAAACCAAAGGGGTACAAACTAAAAGGGACAACAGGACAAAAATGATCTACAAAATACTACACAGAAAAGAAAAGATTGAGCAACGCAAATCCCACTAAAAAGCTGTGGTGAATTCAGGTACTCCGGAAGGGTAGGCAATTGCTGCTCCACTTGTTCTATCCGTTGTGAAAAGTGTATGTTATTTGTGAACTGTGGACACAGCGTAACGTGTGAACCTTGTTGAAATCAAATCAAATTGACTATTGTCCGTATTGTGATGTAAAAATCAAAATCAAATTAAAGACTTTCCTGTCCTAATATGTGCACTTAATACTTTGTATGTACTCGTTGTCTTTTCAAGCAATACTAAGATGTGCCTTTTACCTACTCAAATCAACATATGCATCATGCTCATTACGCATTCACTGCCATAACAATGAATATTATGTACTCATTGTCTATTCTAGTTATACTTACTATGCATTCACTGCCATAGCAATGCGTATTATGTAC
This sequence comes from Bathymodiolus brooksi, assembly GCA_963680875.1. Classification (NCBI taxonomy): domain Eukaryota; kingdom Metazoa; phylum Mollusca; class Bivalvia; order Mytilida; family Modiolidae; genus Bathymodiolus; species Bathymodiolus brooksi. The sequence goes on from OY804584.1 coordinate 99,823,998, forward strand.
TTATTGCCTATTCGAGTTATACTTACTGTGTATTCAATGCCATAGCAATGACTATTATGTACTCATTGTCTATTTAAAATATATTTGAGCACTCTTTACCTTTGCAATAACAAATTATGTATCCATTACCTATTCATATTATACGTGTTCAGCATGCATTACCATAACAAATAATATGGTTGGTTTTGTTTTGTTTATTGTGTTTAACGCCACTTTCAACAATAGTTCAGCTATATTGTGCGTTCAGTTTTATTGGTGGAGGAAACCGGAGTACCCGGTGAAAACCACCATCCTGTCGCAAGTCACTGACAAACTTTGTCACATAATATTGTATCGAAGACACCTTGCCATGAACAGGTTTCGAACTCACAACTTTAGTCGTGATAGACACTGATTGCACATGTAGTTGTAAATCCAACTACCATGCGATCACGACGGACCCTGCAAATAATTACACGTACCCATTACCTATTCAGATTATCCTTATTGCACACTTAAATAACAAACTAGATGTTTTACTTTTTACGTAGATATTTTCTTTCCTCTATCATCGCCACGACTTTTTACCGGACTTGACTGTGAACATGTGTATCTTATTAGAAGCAGGAACAGCTTACCCTTCAAGATCACCTGAGGTAACCCCAGTTGTTTTGTGGGGTCCGTGTTGCACATCTTTTTAGCTTTTTGCTTTGTCCTATTATGTGTCTTTATGTTCTGGGTTCCATGTTGTAATGTCCGTTGCGATTTCCGCATAAATGCGATGTTTGGTTCGTCTTTACCCTCAGTCATTTGTGGGAGAGCACATGCCATATTTAGGTTATTTGTATTTATTTGCGCATAGTGCAGTTCATCTCATATTGTGTGATGTCTTTGTTTTGTTTTTCTTTGTTTTGTGTATCTTATATTGCCAGTTTCTCTGTATTGTCCATCTTTGATTGCCCCATCGGTATTCTCTAACCTTTAATTTAGTACATTTCAAGTAAATATTTATGCACCCATTACATATTTCAATAGTACCTATTGTATATTCATTTCCTTTGCAATGAATAGTAATGTACAAAAAATGTACTTATATAGTACTACATATTAATAAGAACGCAGTTATATAACCTGGTAAAATTATTTAAATTGCTGCGCATTCTTTGCCTTTGAAATTAATATTTATGTACTCATTAGTATGTTCAAATTCAAGTAATGTTTGAAAATACCAAAGAAGCAATCAGAAACGTAAATCGAATAAGGACAGACAATGCAATGGCCAAGGGAAAAAGAACAAAAGGACAATGATCTTTCCATAGAAAACCAAAACCAAAGATTGAGCAAAACGAACCAAACAAAAAACGGGGTGAATTCATGTGTTTTGAACAGTTAACCTGTATCTTCCCCACTTACACTAGTGGAACCCGTCATATTACTGCTGTAAACAAACCCGTTGGTAAATTATGAAATAGGAAAGGTTGGAATTGTAATAACGGCAAAGGGAACATAACGTGTTCATGTGTGACAAATATATGCTGTAGGCATTAACCAAGTCATGGTGGTGAACGAATAACATTCGTTGGATCAGTAGATTGCGTGCTTAGTAGCAACCTGCTATCTTAGAAATAGATAATTACGTACCCATAAGAAGAGAGTGAATATACCAACCAGAATCCGTAAATCGAAGGACTGATAACACAATGCCTAAAAGAACACGAACAAAAGGACAAAGAACGATCTACAAACCACTACACAGAAAACTAAAGATCGAGCAACACGACGCCCTCTCAGCTTCTCCGGAAGGGTCATTAGTTCCTGCTCCACTGGTGATAGCTGCATGTTACTGTTCAACAATACAAAAATAATCTGACATGAAAATCGTGTTGGACAAATGGAATAATCTATTTAAATTACATTTATTGGGCACTCAGTGCCTCTGGAATGAATGGTTATGCACTCATTGCCTTTTAATAAAAGCACACGTTTATATTCCAATTATAATTTTTGCGTTCTGATTGTCTTTTAAATGAATAATGATGTACCTATTACCTATTCAATAATACTTATTATGTGGAAATTGCAATACGACAGTTCGGAGTTGGGGGAAGAGTTATGTGCCATGTCTAGCTCTTTGCCGCTAAGAGTACATAAGTTGTACATCCGGGTCTCATTTTCGGACACTTTTTGTAAGATGGCTGCCACCCATTGCTACAAATAGCTGTCATCATCAGCAGAGAAAAACTTTCCCTTTTATACCTTACTGGGTAGTGGTTGCGTGTTAATTTCAGTCTATGTTATCACTGATCATTGCCTGGCTAGGTTAGGATTATTCATCAGAAGCTGAAGTATCTTGTGCAGTATCGGATATAATGACAATGTTCAAATTTAGTTACCGTAGATGACACTGAACATTTCAGATGTAAAATTACCAGTTTTGGGTGAAGATAATTTTCCCCGAAAAATTCATTTGGAATACGGTGGGACCTTTACTAAGCTATGCATGCATGTTTCAAGTCGAAATATGTTCCCAACAACTAGAACTCTGCAAATCCGTGTGCATGTTTTTCGTCCTCGCCATTATTGTGGAGACTAATTAACTTTCGGTTGTTTTGTTCCGATGATTGCCAATCATTACCTCGTGGGAAAAGGTTTTGGTCCGATGATTGCCGATGAAGAAAAGATAAACGAATGGGTTCGATTTGCGTTTCAATTATCTCCCTTTTTGAAACCTGGCTGTCAAAAATAGACATTTATTTTTATGTTGATATGTTTTATTGATATATTTTGTAATGATAAGGCTATTTGTAATATATTTATCGTATTTAAACATTGACAACCTTCTTCAAATAAAATTTGTTAAGACATTTGCAGAATTAAAATAATAACCAAACCATTGTCAAGGCGACGAATGTTTTATATAATATTTAATATTTACATTTTCAACTTGCTCAAGGAACCATTGGCCATTAACAGTATTGCCTACTTAGTATAACTTTCGATCCTGCTTCTAAATGAGTAGTACCCAATTTATTTGTTTTTGTGATAGCTTAAAATGGGAGACTAAATTTTGTTAATATTCGGCTTTAAATTTTGATTAGCTTTAACCCCAGAATGCTTTAAAATATAAATTTTTTGTTAGCTGCTCACCACATCATGTTTTTCTGGGTTGAATTTTTACATTCGAACCTCAGTGTTATTTTTGATATTGGTATTTTACAGCCGTTTTTGCATCTTTTTTTTTGTGCAGTATTTATTTGAAGCCTTTACAATTGTTGATTTTTATGTTCTGTTTCATCATGCCTTTTGTTGACTATGTAAAGTATTGAAAACTTATTAACCTTAATTCCTATTGCCATAAGCTCGAATCCCAGTGGAACAAATCTGGATATGTCTAAATCTCATTTTGTATCCAACATCAACTAATTCAATCATTTGCTGTGACAGGAGCGTGTTTGGATATGTCTCGCTTGGTGGATGCCAATCAAAAAGCTCACAGACAGACAGACATAGGATCAAAAGTTATTCCTTTTTATATTTCAAACATCAAAGATATACTTTTTTTATATTTTAAACATCAAAGTTATACTTTTTTTTATATTTCAAACATCAAAGTTATACTAAGTAGGCCATAATGTTAATAGCCAATGGTTCCTTGAACGAGTTGAAAATGTAAACATTAAGCATTATATAAAACATTCGTGACCTTGACAATGGTATGGTTATTATTTTAATTCTGCAAATTTCTTAACAAATTTTATTTGCAGAAGGTTGTCAATGTTTAAATACGATAAAAATATTACAAATAATCTTTTCATTTCAAAATATATCAATAAAACATATCAACATCAAAATAAATGTCTACTTTTGACAGCCAGGTTTCCAAAAGGGAGATAATATAAGCACAAATCGAACACACCCGTAACACAATCTCCCCAAAAGAGTTCAAATCTTGGGTCACGCGCATATCATTTGCATTACTGTTGTGGAGAACAGAATTATCTGCTGTCAAATATTTTGCGATTTTCTCATAAATTCTGCTTTTGAGCGGATTTTTGATGTTATGCAGTTGATTTTAGTTAAATTAAGTGGCATATTAAGTAAAAATATTTAATGCAAAAATTTCATGATATTGTGGTGTAATATTACTTTAAAACAAAATTGAACAGACTATACTTAATGAAAATAATAGACATTTTATGATTTTATTTGTCATATTAAAAGAAACATATACTTTTTTTTTTTACGAAGGTAATTTCCCTGTATCAATGTTAAATTTACAGTAGCATAACATACAGACAAACCAATTATTATTTGTCATATTAGAAAGAATATATATATACATAGGTGTGGGTGTTACTTTTTTAATATTTTCTTGCATCAATGTTCAATTCCAGTCATTCAAAAGGAACATAATACAAAGTAAAACCCGCCATGTTGAATAAACGTCCAACGGCGGGAAATATAAATAGTACTATTTTACCTCCTCCACAAAATTTCCTAACTCCGAACTGCCGTATTGCACTAAATATTCATGTACCAATTGGGTATTCAATAAAAGGTTGAGTGTATCTTTTTCTAACATTTTCTTGAACATACCAAAGGGGTACTTTGAAGCCGTAAATCAATGAAGGACAAACAATGACCTGTAAAACAGAATATCTCCAATAAATTGTCTTGGTTTGCATGATGCCGAGTCAAGTTGTTATAGCAGGATATCGAATGGATGATGGATATTCGGAACATTATATAATTACACCACATTACACCAATCAATGTTATTGGTTTGTGTAACATTAGCATTTCGTTCCAATGAACACAAAGGACATACACTTAAATGTTCGGTTTATAAATTGATTATATTTCAATTCTTTCACGAAAGATGGTACTTAGGACGATTTTCAGTTAACAAAATTGTATAAATATTGATTGATAAGTTTAGAATAAGCACATCGAGAAATTAAAACTTCCAAATTCAAATACAAAAAGCATGAAAATAACATTTGTTGGTGGTCAACGCTACAAGTGAGCATTAACCCCAAATCATATGACCCTGTTTTCCGTTTCCAAATGAGGTGTTTTGCACGTTTATTACCTTGTCACAATTAGCCTATTTTTGGTAGAAATCCTAACATGTCCTCACGTCGACTGTGGTGAATTAATTAAGATGATATATTTCTGTCGAAGTGTTAATTGAAGTAGTATGAGATTGGTCTTTGTTGCATAAGAAAAGAATGGGATTGGCTTAGTTTGTTTTATGGTGTATAACTCCGCTTTAAACAATATTTCAGTTAAATCGTGGCTGTCAAAAAAGATTGGGAAGCGTGTGAAAATATATAAACTTTATTTATTTACATTATAATAATAAATCCCTATCCATTCAAAAGCAATACAACTTATATAATACATTATAAATAAATCGTTAAAATGCACCAATATCAATATAAATTATAATACATAAATTATGTTATGTTTTTGTTTATCTCCGTCTTGTATACCAGTTTCTCTCGATTGTCCATTTTGGATTGTCCCATAAGTATTATGTTTATTTGCACACAAAATAAACAACCATATAAGAGGATGACATACATTGTATATGACAAATTACAATAAACAAAATAAAACATTAAAAATGTCTAAATTTTGCGAAAATCCAGAATATTTTAATAAATAAAAATAAATTATCTTGAAAATTTCCATTTTCTTCTTTCAACCAAAATATTTCTTTGTGAGATGAATCTGTAATGAATGGATTTTTGGTGAAGTCTATGTTTATAAAATAATGTAATAAAACGAAAAAATAATTATCATGATCTAGAAAAAGCTCCAAAATCCTATGGAAAAATAGTAGAAAGATGCAAAATCGATACATCTAATACTCAGACACATGATCGGTCACTTTCCTGGCTTGTTACAGCCACTGCGATAAAACGTGGCGGGTTGAAATAGGTATATGGGCCCAAATCTCCCTTCTTAGTATAATGTATTATATCATATAAAACAATCGACATAAATAATAAAAAGACATGTTGTAAACATGTAGATATCGACGCGTTTCGGGAATAAACTTCATCAGGTATGTTCATAATTAAAAGATTAGAAAGCCAAGTAATATACATGTGATTGTCAAAGGGCCTACATATACCTGAGGCACGATAACCTTAAATTGAATAATTGTTACATCATTTAGGATCTGTAAATTTCAATATATATATATATAAGAAATAATCCATATAAGTGTCGGAACACTAACTATTAAGGGATAACACCTTTGGAGACTCGTAGTCCATCAACAGGGCTATCGATCCAGTGATAGTAATGCAAGCATAGGTATCGAATTTTACTGCGCATTTAGCTCTTATAGTTGCTAACTATACTATCAATGTGCACTATTGAATTAAACATTAGAGAAAACCGAAATGGGAATCACATACGGACAATCCAGAGAAACTTGAAACATTGGGCACAAAGGACACAGAAACGAAGACAAACAAAGCAAAAACACAAAACACAGAAAACTAAAATGTTGACCAACACGAATCCTTGTAAAAATCGGGGGTGAACCCAGACGACCGCGAAGAGAAAGCAGCTCCATCCTTCCACAAGACACCGCCATACGGTCAATACGTGTTAGACACCACTATGCGCAAGCAAACACAAATTACGTATATAAAACATGGGCCCTCCTACATACAAATGGAGGTAAATAGGGAACGAGCATCGTTTGTATGTGGACATCAAATGGACAAGGCACATTATTAGCAACAGAATAAGAATACACGAACGAGTGCTTCCCAACATTTTCCATAATCATTCCACAATTATTTTTTACTGGAGTTAATTAGTGTCTAGAAGTAAATGTTCGTGATAATATGCACACATGCTTACTAGTAACGTGTGCATTACATATGCAAATGTCAAGTTCGGAACACACGTCACATGTCAAGTGGCCACAGGGTTGAATGACATATTCAAAGTCGTTAATTCTACAGATAACACACATCTTTTTCTGTTTCAATTCTGTATTTTCCTTCTTCAGTTTGTCGATCGCTGGAAGATAAAGGGTTTAAAATAGTAATCAACTCCAAATGTGACACGAACTATATCTGAAAATAGTGTAAATCTAATAAGATAGAGAAAAAATAACACACTGTAGAAAAGGTCAAAAATGTATTCAACAAATCGGAGAAACAGAGGCAAAATCGACACCCTAATACACATATACATGACCTCTCACTTTCCTGGCTTTTTGCAGACATTCTAATCCAAAGTGGACGGGTTAAGCTAATTTTATGTGAAATAATGCAGCTATGCTTATTTTAAAATGGCTCTTTGATTATATATTATCTATATTCAAATTTGCAAGAACAAAAAATAAAAATCAGTTGGAGTTTAATATTTTGAAGTATATGAAACGCATACACACTTGTGACATGACAAGTTTATTTCAATGTATTTTTATATTTGATGAGAAAGTATGACAAATGATAATACTACTACCTTGTTGATTGTAATCGTGCTGTTCCTGTGGTGATCTGGCAACCAACAATTCACGGCCTCCTGTTGATGCAGAAATATTGTTTTCTGTTGTATATGTACTGAATCCTACAATAGAAGATTCAGATGCACTGCTTACTGTTATAGGGTGTGTAGATCCAATATCAACATTTAAATCATTATCTGTGCGGATTGATGGGGTTGTCGTCTGTCCAGCTGAGACGACTGGTGTAATTCCTACAATATAATACACCTTGTTTAATCACTGCCCTAAGTAAAGTCAGCAATTAATTTGAATAACTGACTGCTATGAACAAGCTACAAAACCTGTTACATTCAAAATGATTTGAACAAGTGATAACCATTATGGTATATGTCAAACAAAATACCGCAAAATAACTCAAATATTGTTAAGTACCATGAATTAGAATTGATAATATTTGACAAATAAATAAAATTAGCTTCTGATATCCTCTTTGAAAATCCAAAAACGGACGTACATTTGCTCATGCAACCTATGAGATCAGCGCTACTAGGTGGTCATTATGGTGTTTAACGCCACTTTCAACAATATTTTCGTTGCATCGTGGCGGTACGTTTTATGGGTGTAGGAAACCGGAGTACCCGGAGAAAACCACCGACTTGTCGCCAGTCACTTACAAATTTTAGTGTCACTAAATAACTTGATACAAAATATAGCTGTGATACCCAAAATTATGTTTAATATTTTAACATTTGACACCAATGATCAACATTCTACATGGCTTGATGAAAAAAGAGACGACCGCAGTTTTACCATTACACATATTCCGCAAAATAATATTATACCAATCGCCCGCGTATGGAGTTTAATTTTCACACCTCTACCACTACACTCGAACTATATTCAGACTTTTTCAACGCCACCGTATTCTGCGTACTAAACTATTAAATCAAGAATGTTTTAAGAATCGACTCATCCTATCTTTCAAAAATCTATTTATCTTATCATTCACCAATATATGTACTAAATAAAAGTATGAGATCATCAAACATGTATCCGTTATATATACACACAATTTGAGTGATTAGTGATTGTTGTTTAACGCCAATTCAGCACATTTCCAGCTATATCATGACGAGAACAAGTTAAATTTTAATGACATGCTGATAAGGTCCAGTTTGTGCTAGACGACTGTAGTTTTACCATTACACATTTTCCGCAAAATAGTATTATACCAATCGCCCGCGTATGGAGTTTAATTTACACACCTCAATCGCTACACTCGAACTTGCAGTTTATATTCCGAATTTTTCAACGTCGCCGTATTCTGCGTACTAAACTATTAAATCTAGAATGCTTAAAGAATCGCCTCATCCTATCTTTCGACCATTTAGTGTTGAACGAAAGGAGACCAAGTCCCGAAGACCTGGTGTAGTCATTGTAGCATACAAGACAAAAGCTAACCGTGGAGAAATCTTATCCGCTAAAACGAAGTTGCAGCTTAGCAGACAATACAGTGATTTATCATTACAACAAATAATTGAGTCCAAAAACATATGCATTCTTGTCAAAGCATTAGGCTATGTAAACCCAGACTTAATCTGTGAGGGGAAGAAGAATTGTTGACTTCTCTGCTAATCCACGATTATCGGAAGGTAGCAAACCACAACATGATAAACGGGAATGACGACAGAACAATAGCGACTTAGATCGTCCAAGACAGAATTCGTCGATACAATGATAGAACCAGTCACCGATCATCAAGAGACAATACCGATGAAAGATACACCAGTTCAGAATTTCAACGTAGCCGTCGTAAGGTGAAAGTAGTGGAACGTAAAACGGATGGAATAAAAATACTGTTTCTGACAATTTCACTGTACGTTATAATTCAGTTTCATATTTAAATCTTGACATAATAGGTACTTCTGGGACTTATTTAAAACAATTGTGATGTATTAAATATGCATATATATAAGTAGTTTGGTAACAATAGACAGGAATTACAAAAAATGCAAAACGTGGCTCTGGAGGAGTGGGGTTTGCTATCAGAATTCATTTAGTTGAAACTTTTGAAATTGGAAAACTAAGTGAGACAATTGAAGGTATTTTGTAGATATATCTGAAAGATAGATAATGGGTTTAGAATATTAATCAACTCCAAATATGACACCAACTATATATGATAATAATGTAAATGTAATAAAAGAGGGAGAAAAAATAATAACACGCTGCCGGAAAAGGTTCAAAATTTAATTGACAAATCGGAGAAATAGAGGGAAAATCGACACCCCTTGTACACATATACACAACCGCTCACTTTTCTGGCTTTTTCATATATTGTAATACTGTAAGTGGCGTGGCTAAGCTTATTTTATGGACCAATGATTTCCTTCGTTGTGAAATAATGCAGCTATGCTTATATTAAAATGGCACTTTGATTATATAATATCTATGTTCAAATTTGCAACCAAAAATAAAATAAAAATCAATTGGAGTTTAATATGTTGAGGATATATGAAACGCATGCACACTTGTGAACTGATAAGCTTAGTTCAATATATTTTAAATTTGGTGAGAAAGTATGACAGAGAATAATACTACTACCTTGGTGATTGTAATCATGCTGTTCCTGTTCATGGTCTCGTGTTGATGGATAATTACTGTTGTATATGTACTGGCTCCTACTGTAGTAGATTTAGATGCACTGCTTACTGTTATAGGGTATATAGATGCAGGGTCAACATTTGGGTCATTCTCTCTACGTATTGAAGGGGTTGCATTCTGTCTGGCTGGGACGGCCGCTGGAATTCCTACAATATATCAATCCTTGTTTAATCACTGCTCTACGTTAAAACAGCAATTAATTTGAATAACTGACTGCAATGAAAAAACTACAAACCTGTTTCATTCAAAATGATTTGAACAAATGATAACCAATATGTTATATGTCTAACGAAATACTGCAATATAACTGAAATATTGTTGAAAGTGGCGTTAAGCACCTTAAACATATATCTCTAATGGAATTAGCATGAATTAGAATTGATAATATTTGACAAATAAATAAAACTAGCTTCTGATATCCTCTTTTGAAATCCAAAAACGGACGTACATTTCTACATGCAACCAATGAGATCAACGCTACTAGGTGGTCATTAAGAAAGGTTAGGATTGTGGTGCTTAACGCCACTTTCAAAAATGGCTCTTTGATTATATAATATCTAAGTTGAAATTTGCAATAACCAAAAAATCCAAATCATTTGGAGTTTAATATTTTGAGGTATATGAAACGCATACACACATGTGACATGATACGCTTAATTCAATGTATTTTTATATTTGGTGAAAAAATATGACACAGAATAATACTACTACCTTGTTGATTGTGATCGTGCTGTTCCTGTGGTGATCTGGCAACCAACAATTCATGGCCTCCTGTTGATGCTGACATATTGTTTTTTGTTCTACATGTACTGAATCCTACTGTAGAAGATTCAGATGCACTGCTTACTGTTATAGGGTATGTAGATCTAGTGTCCCAATTTGGGTCATTATCTGTGCGTATTGATGGGGTTGCCTTCTGTCGGCTGAAACGGCTGGTGTAATTCCTACAATATAATACATCTTGTTTAATCACTTCTCTAAGTGAAAACAGTAATTAATTTGAATAACTGACTGCTTTGAACAAGCTACAACACTGTTTCATTCAAAATGATGTTTACATATGTAAAAGGCAAGTTCGGAACACGCGTCACATGTCAAGTGGCTACAAGGTTGAGAGACAAATTCAATGTCTTTATTTCCACAAATAACACATATTTTTTTCTGTTTCAATTCAGTATTTTCCTTCTTCAGTTTGTCTAGCACTAGAAGATAAAGGGTTTATAATATTAATCAACTCCAAATATGACACGAACTATATCTGGTAATAATGTAAATCTAATAAAAGAGAGAGATAGAATAATGACACGCTGTTGGAAAAGGCTCAAAATTTAATCGACCAATCGGAGAAATAGAGGGAAAATCGACACCCCTAATACACATATACACAACCGTGTACTTTTCCGGGTTTTTCATATACTGTAATATTGTAAGTGGCGTGGTTAAGCTTATTTTATGGACCAATGATTTTCATCTTAGTGAAATAATGCAGCTATGCTTATCTTAAAATTCCACTTTGATTATATAAAATCTATGTTCAAATATGCAACCAAAAAATTCCACATTAGTTCGCGTTTAATATTCTGAGGGTATATGAAACGCATACACACTTGTGAACTGATAAGCTTAGTTCAATATATTTTAAATTTGGTGAGAAAGTATGACACAGAATAATACTACTACCTTGTTGATTGTAATCATGCTGTTCCTGTTCATGGTCTCGTGTTGATGGATAATTATTGTTTTCTGTTGTATATGCACTGGCTCCTACTGTAGTAGATTTAGATGCACTGCTTACTGTTATAGGGTATATAGATGCAGGGTCAACATTTGGGTCATTCTCTCTACGTATTAAAGGGGTTGCCTTCTGTCTGGCTGGGACGGCTGCTGGAATTCCTACACTATACTAAGCCTTGTTGAATTACTGCTCTATGTTAAAACAGCAATTAATTGGAATAACTGACTGCAATGAACAAACTACAAACCTGTTTCATTCAAAATGATTTGAACAAATGATAACCAATTTGCTATATGTCTAACGAAATATTGCAATATAACTGAAATATTGTTGAAAGTGGCGTTAAACACCATAAACATATATCTCTAATAAAATTAGCATGAACTAGAATTGACAATATTTGACAAATAAATAAAACTAGCTTCTGATATCATCTTTGGAAATCAAAAAACGGACGTATATTTCTACATGCAACCAATGAGATCAGCGCTACTAGGTGGTCATTAATAAGGTTATGATTGTGGTATTTAACGCCACTTTCAACAATATGTCCCTTGCATTGTGGCGGTAAGTTTTATGGGTGTAGGAAACCGGAGTACCCGGAGAAAACCACCGACTTGTCACCAGTCACTTACAAACTTTAGTGTCACTAATAACTTCATACTAAGTATAGTTGTGATACCCGAAATTAAGTTCTTAACATTTGACACCAATGGTCAATATTCTACATGGCTTAATGACAAAAGAGACGGTTGCAGTTTTACCATTACACATTTCCCGCAAAATAGTATTATACCAACTGCCCTGCACATGGAGTTTAATTTTCAGACCTCAACCGCTACACTCGAACGATCACTTTCCATGCAGACTTCTTCAACGTCACCGTATTCTGTGTACTAAACTATTAAATCCAGAATGCTTAAAGAATCGACTCATCCTATCTTTCAAAAATCTATTTATCTTATCATTCACCAATATATGTACTAAAAAAAGTATGAGATCATCAAACATGTATCCGTTATATATACCCAACATTTGAGTGGTTAGTGATTGTTGTTTAACGCCAATTTACCAAATTTCCAGCTTTATCATGAAGAGAACACGTTAATCTTTAATGACATGCTGATAAGGTCCATTTTGTTCTAGACCAACACGCTGAGTTGGATTTACATAGCGCTAGCTCACTTAAACAACAGTCCGCGGAGAGACATGTCGCTCCAGGCGGATACATTATTCTTATTCCATGTTTAACGCCAATTTAGCAAATTTCCAGCTATATCATGAAGAGAACACGTTAATCTTTAATGACATGCTGATAAGGTCCATTTTGTTCTAGACCAACACGCTGAGTTGGATTTGCATAGTGCTAGCTCACTGAAACAACAGTCCGCGGAGAGACATGTCGCTCCAGGCGGATACATTATTCTTATGCCATGTCAACCAGTCTTTGCTCTTTCTCCTTAATGCTGCGTGCTTAGCGGAGAAATAACAAATACCAATTTCATAGTCTTTGGTTTGACCCGAGCGGGACTCGAACCCACGATCTACAGCACTTGAGGCGAGCACGCTAACCATTACGCCATCGATGCAAAATATAAATAATATGAGAATTTCGTATTGACATTACTTCAAATTTAACTTACGGATCCCATAATCATTGTTGTCATCCTGTGTATGGTATTCACAGAAGTCATGCACATCTTTCGTCTCCGTTTCATCTGACAAATTGTTTTCAGCCATGCCTTAAGCTAAACTAAGTAAAATATAGATTTATTCAATATGCATCACTTGTTAAGAGTGTCGCAATGCAGGCACCGTCAACACCAAAGGCAGTCATTTTGGGTTAATTCAACACTCGGGCGAACATAGTACGCAACAAATGAAGTCAGTTATTAACAATTCTTACATCTTGGAAAGTGATGTATAGTATACAATTATGGCTTTCAAATAACCCTTTCGAGATTTAATTATTTTGGATATTACATTATGATGAAAGACTTAATTGTATTATAATACTGAACAAAATAATTAGATATTTTATTGACGTGCAAAAGCGCGCCAAATTTTTAGGGGTTATTTCGTCGCAACGGAGATGCGCAAACCGATATTTACGTGCCCATTGTAACGGGAAAATGGGGTTATTTCTTTTCACGTACAGAAAATACTGTTATTTGTTTTCATCTAGTTTCCATAGTAAAGTATAATAATGATCATACTGCACTGTATAGAAAAATATACAATAAATTCTAACATGACGTCCTTCATTGACTAAATAAATAATACAATGATAAAACTCACGATATATTTTAATTAGCTCATGCGTATTGACGAACAAATTGCAAACACCATTCACTTGTGAATTCATGCATTCAAACAGGACCGTGGTGCATAACCAACAGTAAAATGCCCGTATTTTGTTTACGTATATTTGTTTTCTGGAATAAATACTTAAGACAACAATCTATGGACTTGAAATTTAACGTCTTCATGTGACGTAGTTTACAAGGACGCTGATGACGCTAACACACATGGTTACTGATTTAGTTTACGATTTTGTGGTCATTTAACTTGTTTAAGTTGCTAAATTCAAAATGCCATCAAATTGGAAAATATCAGTAACTTCATAGCATCACAGTATATTTATACATAAAAGAAAAACAACTGAAAACATGAAGGTTAGTGGGCTCTGTTATGAAATGCATTTCCATTACTGAGTTCCACTTCCAAAAATAAATTAGATTTTTCCTACTAGAATCGAAATAATTCATGGAAGCCAGAGTTTGTTTTCAGTTTTAACACGTGTAACATTATTTTCGTTGCATTTCGCTCGGGATAAAATGTTTACTAAAATAATGTTACCCATGTTAAAACTCTGGCTTCCATGAATTATTTCTTAAATAATTTGATATAGATTGCTGTTGTTAGAATAGAATCACATACTTACTAGCTACTTCTGTTATGATAAAAACGTAGAGATATCCACACGTGATATCAAAAGTCGATCGTTGTATTCTGAATGTCTTGAAAGGACTATATGAAAGAGTCTTTATTTTAATATTCCACCACTGTCGATTTCAAGGTGAAGGTCAAGGTAAGAAGCAGATGTGTGAGTATCGTCTGTAATAAAGCTTAGTGAATGTGCTTCAACTGACGATGACAATAAACGTACCATTTCATTTTGTGCAATATTCTTTTTATTATTGTGTTCTGGTTGTTACACATGTATTTAAATCAGAAGATATTAATATAGTTCTAACTATGCACATACCAATTGTCAGGGATTCAGCCAGGATTTTTAGACAATTAGTCACTTTTGCGGAACAGTATTTTTTTCTAATTATGAATAAACAAAAATATAATAAGTTTAATCTTATAATCCGTTATTTTGCATTATTGTCCTTATTAACTAGTCATGGAGATAGAAAGGCTAGGAAAAACTTCCCAGAATGGGAACATACTCCGAAAATTAGCCACCAACTGATCAATACAATCAACTTTAAGCTTCTCAAAGTGAGAGTTCTGACTACTGCTGTACCTCATAAAATTGCCACCATTTTTATCTAATAGTACCACACAAATTGTAATAATTAACCCCCTCCCTTTTTTAAATATTGCTGTGCTTTGGTATAATATCACACAAATAATTATTTGTCAGGCCTCGTAATCCAATTGGAATGGAAATTATGTTGTTATTTTATTTAATTGCATACGTATTAACCTTCACAATCGCAATTGTAACACGGATGCGGATCGATACAAATCTGAACCGTCTTCGCATTTCATCATTCGCATATATATTAACATATTAAACATGAGAATTAAGATTTCATGTCATAGAAATGAGAAAAAAATAAATCAAAAGTTCGTCTAGCCAAAAGTAGAATCGGTGAACATTTCCAGTTTCCATAGCAAGATGGATTGTGTCTTAAATGACAGGTGGTAAATATACCCGGGTTACTATTCAAAATTACAAGACGATTTCTTCGCCCAAATCGACATATGCATGTAATACGATCTCTGGTAGTTGATCGTGTAATTATCACACCTTTGTAAATTGTTAATCATTTTGATTACGTAATTAAATAGATGCTATATGTTTTAATTGGCGTAGTCATCAACATGTCAGAGACTATTTGTATGTACAGTGTGCTGGTGTGCAAGACTATGTATCGGGTCGAGCCTGTTGTGTGAACCAGGATCCCTACGAGTTCATGAACCATGGGAGAGATATAAAATTGTCCTTATGATACTATTTTTTAGCAAACACAATAATATATTATAATAATAATATACTAGTTATAATTGATGATGTGTAAATATCTGGATGGTGTGAGTACATATACCAGACTGTACCATGTTACATAGGACATTTAAATATTCTCTATATCGTTATTTCTCAAACTGATAGTGCATAGCACATATACAGAGATGTTACAAAGAAATGAACATCTTGGAAAGTGATGTATAATATACAATTATGGCATTCAAATAACCCTTTCGAGATTTAATTATTTTAGATATTACATTATGATGAAAGACATAATTATATTATTATACTGAGCAAAATAATTAGATATTTTATTGACGTGTAAAAGCGCGCCAAATTCTTAGGGGTTATTTCGTCGCACGCGTAGATACCCATCCCGATATTTTTCCGACGTGCACATTGCAACGGGAAAATGGGGTTATTTCTTTTCACGTACAGCAAATATTGTTATTATTTTCCCTGTAGTTTCTGTAGTAAAGTATAATAATGATCATAATGCACTGTATAGAAAATATACAATAACATAATTTGATATAGATTGATGTTGTTAGAATAGAATCACATACTTACTAGTTACCTCTGTTATGATAACGAAGTAGAGTTATCCTCACATTATGATATCAAATGTTGATCTTTTTTATTGCTAACGTGCACACACAATCAAAATTATAAATACCGTGGAATAGTATTTAAAAAATCAATCAATCAATACAATATACTTCCTGTGTTAACATTAACCACACGTGACATACATAAATTACTATGTCTCATTTACGAGTTTTGATTTCACTTTGTAGGATTGTTCGGAGTTCGGTAATTTTATTATTACCCTTATTTACTTGTATATGCAATGTATATCAGGATTTTTTTTTGTCAACGCGTGCTAATTTAGTTTTTGAGATATGAATATTTCGTAATGATCAACCAGATTGTGATGACGACCGTAGATTTTTTGCATATATCACTTTAACCGAGGAGAATGCCATTAACCATGATGTTTCCCATTTTTCCAGCTTATCTATATCTGATTGAAGCGTTCTTGCATCTTGGTCTGATGAAATTGTCAAGTATGCAATTGTGTCGTCTGCGAAAAGTCTCACTTTTGAAGTTATCCTTTTGAATTGAACATTGATGCTGGAAAATATTTAAAAAATAATGCCCACAGCTATTTATGTATTCTTTCTAATATGACAAATAATAATTGGTTTGTCTGTATATTATGTTACTGTAGATATAACATTGATACAGGGAAAATACCTTCGTTAACAAAATGAAATATGTTTCTTTTAATGTGACAACTAAAATCATAAAATGTCAATTATTTTCATTAAATATAGTCTACTCAATTTGTTTTTCATAAAGCAGGTAAGTGTACACATGAAATGTTCAGTGTCATCTACGGTAACTAAATTTGAACATTGTCATTACATCCGATGCGTCGATACTGCACAATATAGCAACGTTTCCTTATCTGCAGTTTCAGCTTCTGATGAATAATCCAGGCAATGATCAGTGATAACATAGAATATGAAAATAACACGCAACCACTACCCAGTAAGGTATAAAAGGGAAAGTTTTTCTCTGCTGACAACTATTTGTAACAAAGGGCGGCTGCCATCTTAAAAAAGTGTCCGAAAATGAGACCCGGATGTACACCTTATGTACTCATAACGGCAAAGAGCTAGACACGGGACATAGCTCTTCCCCTAACTCCGAACCGTCGTATTGTATACATATTGATTGATATGCTTAGAATAATTACAACGAGAAATTAAAATTTGCAAATTCAAATACAAAAAGTATGCAAATAATCGCTTGAAGGTTGAAGTAAGATACATAAAAATATGAAACACCACCCAACATTTATTGCTTGGTGGTGACCGTTGCAAGTAAGCAGAAACACCAATCAAAAAATGTTATTCATTGTTTTCCGTTTCTATATGAGGTGCTTTCCTTTTTCATTAACCTTTTCATATTAAGCGTTGTTTCTGCTTACCACTTTTAATATGTCCTCGCGTCAAATCTGATTATCGAATTAAGATAATATATTTCTGTCGAAGTGTTAATACGGAAGTTTCGGGTTAAAGCCGTTTTCAAATTGGAGGTACGATTGGCGTATCGTAGCAACTAAACAACAAGCATCTAAACCTCCGGTTTGTCAGCATTTATCAACAGATTACGTTTATCATTATTATCATGGATATTCAAGTAGATTTCTTCCGATGGCAGGTTCCCGATCTAAAGGAATATTAACAGCATAGAGGCATAAAATGTCATTTGCATAGAAAACATGAATTAGTCAAGTTATGTGATCTTGCCCAAGAATTAGATCTAGAGAAAATAACGTCAACAAATGATTACGAAATTTCACAAGTAAACAGGAGAACAATAACGGAGAACGGTGTAACACAGGTTGTGTGTGAGATCGGACAAGTGTCGATATGGTCGTCGGATATAAAACTGTTGCCTAATATTGAACATTGTGATATACTTATATATTTATTAAAAAAGTGTGATTGGAATGATGATCGCCTCAAATTGTACAAAAATACAACGGATATGCTTTATTTTGTGCTGGACATGTATCTGACGTGAAGCTGTCACTCATACCTGGGACTCAATCCTTTTATTATATATTAGCAACATGTGTTCCAGAGACTAGACAAAGTGCAGACCCCTATACAGTATGGCTGATAATTGAAAGGTCAGGCAGTGTTGTATCTGGAGGTTGTTCTTGTGTTGTGTAAGTATATGATCTCAATGTGTTCATATGACTATGTAAACTCCTAACTGCTCCAATATTTTGTATCTGATTAATAGAAATTGAGAAATGTGCACAGTTATAATTTTTAGCTAACAATTTCCAATTTCTTGATATTATTTCAATAAAGGGCCATCAAGTGGTTGAGGTTTTCTCTCAAAATGTTAAAAATCAGTTAAAAACTGACTCAATATAGAATTGTTACTTCCCAACTTAACAGCATCCTACATAACCAAATATCTCTGCTCATAAACAGAAAACAGACATATTGAAAGGGGTGCATTTTACACATTGCAAAGTGAGGATTTATATAAAAAATATACTTAATCTATTTGTTCCTGTGAATTTAGCATATACATGTAGATGGAGGGTGCCAACACACCCCACACATAGGTATGGGGGTGCACCCACCACACATTAAGTGCATGGTAATATTTAGGAACTGCTTACCATTCTGAAGCAAAGAGTGTCACCCCATGTACAAGATATGTAAAACCTTTTCATGTTGATCATTGAATTGCCCCTTCAGTTTACTTTTCAGATCCTTAGATAAACTAAATGGTTATTGTATTAAATGGAGTCTGACAGTTAATATTGTAAAAACTAAGATTATTGTATTTAATAAATTTGGAAAAGTATTAAAAGATACCTTTTATTATGACAATGATGTATTGATAAATTATAATGAGCATAAATATCTTGGAGTTATATTCAATCCCTCTTTGCAGGAAAGCACGAAAAGCTATTTTCATAGAACACGGAAAATGCTTTTTCAGATAAGATGAATATACCCTATTTCCATTGATGCTTTGAAACTAGCAATATGATTTTGGTATCATGTCATTAATACCACTAATGAAAGTTTGGTTCACAAAGCATATCAAGCGAATTTAGCTCTTCAGAATGGTGCTGCTTCTAAAATAAAACAATTATTCCGTAAAATAGGATTTAACCACGTTTGGGAAGATCAGTATTAGTTTTCAAAAAAGAGACTATTAGTGTCAGTTAAAATTAAGGGAAAGGTTTATTAACTTTTGGAAGTCAAATTTATTTGACGATAGAAATAGTGCGAATGGTAATAAACTCCGCACCTATCGTGAATTTAAAACTGAGTATACATTAGAAAAAAAATTACTCTTAGACTTGGACAAACCAGATATATCCAACTTTGTTAAAGTTAGAATTAGCAATAGCAGACTATTTATAGAACAAGGGCGATACAAAAATAAATCCTGTAGAAAATCGAATTTGTCCACTGTGTTCCTTGGACATAGAGGATGAAATTCACTTTTCTATAGTTTGCCCTAAACTGGACTCACCCCGACAAAAACGTTTTCAAAAAAATATAAGCGTTGTACCTTCATTCTCAGATTTGTCTGAAACTGAGAAATTTAATTTGATCTTTAGCAGTAATGATTATGACATAAATAAGATTTGTGTTAAGGGGTTTAGTGATATGTACAATTATAGAAATGCTATTTATAGGGAATGATTATTAAAGAGATCCTCATAAACAAACCTCAGCCGTGATGCCACAATGTTATCTTTGCATGTCTATTGTGTAGTGGTTTTTTTTCTTTCTATGTATTGTTTATGGTGACAATCCAATCATTGGAGTTCTAAGACAATACAAAATTTGAATTTGAATTTACTTTTTCTCAAAATGCTTTCAATTTTTTTCCAGTGAGCATGGGACATGCAATCACTGTGTTGGTTTTTTATTCGCATTGGCTAATTTCAATGACAGGCACAAAGATCGTGACACGCTCGTTGGCACTGATTTAGAGTGTAAATGGGACAAACCAAAGAAACAACGGAGCCCATGGAAATTGATAAAATTGATATAAGGATAGACCAGTCTTCTAGACCACCTATGGTAGCAATTTCAAAAAAACTATAGACCCATGGCTGACTTATATAATGCATCGCAGCGTGAAATTGAGAAAATATTGTATAAATTATGTAAAAATACAGGTGCTGTTATTCTTCAAACACTTGATCCTCCAAGTGATGAAAGTGACATTGAAAATGATTTACCTGATACAATACTGGATATTGCCATTTCTGTGTAAAATTGTGAATATCCAATAAACATGTTTGAAAGAAAAATTCAAACTGTTCATACTGATGATACAATATCGAATCAACTGAGAAATATATATTCCATATACACATGTGCTGCTGGAATGTTGCTACATATAAATGGAAAGTTCACAAAGGGAAAATTGAAATCATCTCTTTTGGCATAAGTTGGAATTAATATTTCAAAGGTTGCAATTGATACAATAAACACAATAAAGGAAATAACTAGAGGCCAGAGAGAAAACCCTGAATGGTTTAACTTTAGGAGAAGTCGAATAACTGCGTCATTATTTCCATCAGTTGCAAACTTTGGGTTCTCGGATAACCCAGATAATTATATTGTAAGCAAATAATGAATGAAAACAAAGACTTGAGAACACCTGCAATACAATTTGGTGTTGATAATGAGCCGGTGATAAGATGTCTTTATTATGAAAAGTATTGTGAAACACACAAAGGTGCAAACATAACACAAACTGGTATGTTCATTGATGCAGAATATCCAATACTAGGTGCTTCTCTTGATGGACCTGTTTAATGCCATTGTTGTGGGAAAGGGTTGCTAGAAATTAAATGTTCTGCTAAATATAAAGACAAGTCTCCGAATGAAGTTTGTTCTGAGAATTATTATCATCTGTACTTAGATGAGAACATTAAGGTTTCCTTGAAGTATGATTCACCATTGGCATATAGAGATACACGGTCAAATGGGTGTATGCAAAATGAAATGGTGTGACTTTGTTTTTTACACAACAAAAGACATTTATGTTGAAAGAATATATTTTGATGATGATGTGTACAAAAAAATTGCTAACAAGTCAATGCGATTTTATAAGAAGTATGTAATTAATAAACTACTTGCAAAATGATAAAATATTATCAATTAAAACATATTATCAACTGATAAAGATCGAACTTGTTTTTGTTTTAATTTTGATGAGGAAAGATTTTTGAGAGAGTACCTCTGCACACAATGATCTGCTATAAATTATAATTTAATACATATACTAGAAGTACAAATATATGAATAAACAGAATATTGAGATGGGGAAATATGTCCATGAGACAACACATTTAATGAACACATACTTTAGTATACATAGGTACAGATTTGCTATAAATTAATAATTATGTTAAGTATGAATACAAAAAATGCTCTATTATAGTATTGGATAGATTGCAAGATGTAAGAATAAAACTCTGGGTTCCAAATATTTATTGATCAACAGGTGCGAGATTAAAAGGGAAAAAATCAAACATGCCAGCAAACTGTTTAAGTATGTTAAAGACGTAGCACAGGACACACATAAAAGAAAATGTCAATTATATCTCTCAAACATATACCTTATGTGTCTTATTTATTTACAAGTGGTTTCAAAAGGTTGCAGAAAAATGCACATACTTTTACAATTTGATGTACACATGACTTGATTTTCAAAGGAATTGTTCCACTTAAAGTGCGAAAATTCTTCAGTCTTTCAATAGTACGTTCCACATGAATTCGATGCTTCGCTATACTCTTGGTCTTCTTGACCTCTTTTTCATTCAGCCGTTTTCCTTCACCCAACTTGCACTTAGTAGTAAACGGTGGAATTCTTAACGTTGCTTTTCTTGTCAACGATAAATCTCTTATGACAAATCCCTTGTCAGTCATAACCTCATCGCCTGGTTTAATTTTGTCTTGAAAACCACATTCTTTTGTAATGTATTTATCAGATGTGCTACCTCCCAATAATTCGGATATAAAGTTGAATGCCCCAGACGGAGTAGTGCTCACAAGAGCTGTATATGTGTTCGCATGCTTGCAATTGCTATAGGTTTGTGATTGTGCAGTTGGTGATTTAGGTTTTTCAATGAAAAGCTCAGTACCGTCTATTATACAGGTCGTTTTGGGAAATGACACCCGAAAGGATATTGACATACGTTTCCTTATATGAGCTGATGACGACCACTTCAATAATGGAGTAAAAACCCAATCCATACAACTAATCCATATTTCAGCTATATCATGGCGACCATTTTTGTAGTGGTGGAGGAAGCCAGAGTACCCGGAGAGAACCACCGACCATGGGCAAGCAACTGGTAATCTTTATCACTTGCGGCTGCGAGTCGAGTGCACCCTTTTTGTAATCTACAAAGCCGGGCACGAACCAACGCCGTATTGGTGATAGGTTTGTATGAGTTGTTAGATCCAACGACCTAACTCATTGAGCCACCCGGGCCCCTTTGACAAAATCCCAGCCGCCTCATAAATGAAATGGTTGGTGCCTTACAGCACCTACATATATAATTGCAATGCATTACACTACTAATTTAAATTTTTTCCTTTACATGTTTATGTCCCACTCTTTCTTTCAATGCTACTGTAGGTAAAACAGGCTATTTCAATATTTCACATAAATGACTCAACATTGGTACCATGTAGTAGAAAATTTAATCATCATAATCATGCTTTTATATCCAATAGAAATAAATAAAACAAGTTTTCTATGGAATTACTGCATTAGGAATTACTGAATAAATTATAAAACCAGAAGCTCCCATGAGCCTGTAATCGCTCACCTGGATAAAAGCTGCTTTCAATAACAACGCAACTGCACTGTGGGGGCCATCTTGGTCGAAAGGCCGAACCGCCGGTAACATTTTTTGAAGGGGACCACCCAAGGATCATTTCAGCAAAATTTGGTTGAGATTGGCTCAGTAGTTTCAGAGAAGATTTTTTAAAGTTTCATCCCCCCTTTTTCTATTTCTAGCTTCGTGGCCATCTTGGTTGGAAGTCGGGATCACCGGACATAATTTTGGAAGGGGATCACCCAAGGACCATTCCACCAAAGTTTGGTTGCAATTGACTCAGTGGTTTCTGAGGAGAAGATTAAAATGTGAAATGTTGACGGACGGACGACGGACGAAAAGTGATGGCAATAGCTCACATGGCCTAATGTCAAGGTGAGCTAAAATGTAGTTGTACATGTAATACTCTCTGTATCAGCAGCTCTGTTTTGATCCCTATCATGAATAAGGATAATAGCAAAACTACCGAACACAAAGGTATGATCTTAGAAATATCAATGGGACAACAATCCACAACATACCGTGGAACGCAAATCTTAACTGAGTAATAGATAGGCATATTGTGCTTATTTACCTCTACATATCTTTAATATCGCATACATGTATTTAAATATTTAAACTCACTGAATATTCCTTCAAATACTGGTTTGGATGGTAAGCCTGTGTATTGTTGGATACTCCTATCACAATATGTCACTTTCGATACAAATAAATCCCTTAATAACTCATCTTTCCTGTCCATTTTTTTCAGCATCTTTCTAATTCTTGTATATCCTTTAAGGATAAATCTGTCTGGTAGCTTGAATCTTTCACCTCAGTCTCTGTTTTTGATAGGATTGAATAGGAGTGTTCATAGCTGGTAAGATTTTCTGCATCTGAATTAAAAGATGAACATACATGTCAGGCCTATAATAAATTTGTTTGCTGTTGCCTCCATACCCATAGAAATTGGCCCTACCCGAAAATTGTTATTGAAGTTTTAAATTTGTTTATATTATCAAGACTGTCACATTCAAAGTTATTTCTATGTTGTTTTGGGATTTTATCTCTTCCTTTCATATACAAAAAAATGTCATACCTACCTACCCAATATGCAAATATCCGATTAGGCAACAGCAAACAAAGATTTGTTTAAGGTTGGCCTCACATGCATGTATAGTACAGGAATTAAAAAAAGAATAAATAAGGCAGATACAAAGATCAGTCTATTTATGGTTACATAATGGCACAAATAGGGCTAGTAGTGTCAATTTATATTTATTCCGTATAAGAAAATTTCGAAAGGAACATGAGTCATATTATTATAAATATTCCTTTAGGAACTTGTATCATATGAGATTCATTCCATCAGGAACAGACATTAAAATTAAAGTTCCAAAGGAACTTGTACTATATAATATTTCTTCTTTCGGAACTTATTATATTATAGTGGAACTTCTGTTTAATGACAGTAGGTTGGTATCTTGATTTAATGTTATACTTCTTTATCACACATGTCATACAATTCTACTATTAATCATTTTCAGCTTGAAATTCATTTCACTTTGCATTTTCTTATCCATTTCATTTAAAAGGTAACATGTATATAGGAATTTATGTATCAACATGTACATTATTACTGTAATTAAAAATAATTGAAGGTACCACATGATACATACTGTTGTACACAGAGGCTAAGTCCCCTTGTTCGGTTAATAGTTGACATGTGTTCACCTCCTCAAACTTGAAAGCAGAGGGAACACTAGGAAATTCTCTGTTGATGATCTCTGACTGCAGTGTATCTTCTCATCAAAAACATCCATACCTACTTGATATGTGTGCACCTTTATCCTTTAAATTTTTTTTATAACATTACTTTGTTGTAATTTGCATTCGATATAAATCAAGTAGATACACAACTAATGATTGACCTTTTCTGTATACATTTCCAGATCAAAATCATTAGATGCATTTTAAAGGTGATTTATTTCAATGCATAACACAGGCATAGCGTCGAAAGTGCTGGTCAATTACCGCTTACAAATAACAGTTTTGCTCCTCTCAGTGGCAGGGCGTCCATAATTATTCCTAGGAAATAGAGTTGGGAATGGGTTTTCTCTGGTCGGTTTACCATCAATAAAATGTAAAGAACAGACACGATGTGATCTTTTGGGTTCATAATCCAATGGCCTCATGATTTGACTCAACCATTTTTTCCTCGAATTCGGATCTCTTTTCTTTCCAAGAAATGTAAACAATTCGACATCGTTCATGTATGTATACTTCCCACGCTTCCATCCATCATATTTGCACTGATGAACACAGCACCAGTCCTTAGAAAGCTTGGGTCTTTCCATTGTTACCGTGAATGACGTTTTATTTACATTCACGTCAGGCGTTGCTACCGCAACAGGAAGTAATGATGCCTGCAGTTTACGTCAAATTACATTATAATATTAAATCTCTATCCATTCAAAAGCAATACAATTTATTTAATACGTTATAAATAAATAATTAAAATGCACCAATATCAATATAAATTATAATACATAAATTATGTTATGTTTTTGCCTGTCTCCGTCTTGTGTACCAGTTTCTCTCGATTGTCCATTTTGGATTGTCCCATAAGTATTATCTGATGTTTACTTACACACAAAATAAACAACCATATCAGAGGATGACATACATTGTATATGACAAATTTCAATAAACAAAATAAAACATTACAAATTCTAAAGTTTGCGATAATCCAAAATATTCTATAAATATAAATATATTATTTAAAAATTTCCATTTGAAGAAAATGGAAATTTTAAAATAATATATTTGTGAGATGAATCTGTGATGTTTATGTTTATAAATTAATGTAATAAAACGAAAAACAACCTTTACCATCACTAAACTTTGCAAAAACCTGGGGTGAACCAAGACATCACCATGCCACTAATACGGTCAATACGCATTAGAAACAACGATGCACAAACAAACACAGATATGATAAATAAGACATGAACCCTCCTACAAACAATTGGAGGTAAATAGGAACCGAACATCATATATATGTGAACATGGTAACAATTGCTATGTCACATTGTTAACAACGGAGTAAGAATGCTTCCCAACATTTTCCATAATCATTCCGCAAAATTGTTTACTGGAATAAATTAGTGTCAAGAAGTAACTTATCGTGATAATATGCACACATGTTTACTAGTAACGTGTGCATTACATATGCAAATGTCAAGTTCGGAGCACACATCACATGTCAAGTGGCCACATGGTTGAATGACATACTCAAAGTCTTTAATTCTACAAATAACACACATCTTTTTCTGTTTCAATTCTGTATTTTCGTTCTTCAGATTGTCTAGAACTGGAAAATAAAGGTTTAAGATATTAATCAACTCCAAATGTGACACGAACTATATCTGGTAATAATGTAAATCTAATAAAAAGAGGGAAAAAAATAACGCGCTGTCGGAACAGGGACAAAATATCGCAGAAACAAAGACAAAATCGATACCCCTAATACACATATACATGACCGGTCACTTTACCGGATTTTTGCATAATAATGTAATACTGTAATACTGTAAGTGGCGTGGTCAAGCTGATTTCATGGAACAATGATTTTGCCATTAGTGAAAATAATGCAACTATGCTTATTTTAGAGTTGCACTTTGATTATATAATATATATGTTCAAATTTGCAATCACAAAAATTCAAAATCAGTTGGAGTTTAATGTTTTGAGGTATATGAAACGGATACACACTTGTGACCTGATAAGTTTAATTCAATGTATTTTTAAATTTGGTGAGAAATTATGACACATAATAAGACTACTACCTTGTTGATTGTAATCATGCTGTTCATGTGGTGGTCTGACACCCAACAATTCATGGCCTCCTGTTGATGCAGAATTATTGTTTTCTGTTGTACATGTACTGGCTTCTATTGTAGAAGATTCAGATGCACTTCTTACTCTTATAGAGTATGTAGATCTAATATCAAAATTTAAGTCATTCTCTGTACGTATTGATGGGGTTGACATCTGTCTTGCTGAGACGACTGATGTAATTCCTACAATGTAATACACCTTGTTTAATCACTGCCCTAAGTAAAGTCAGCAATTAATTTGAATAACTGACTGCTATGAACAAGCTACACAACTGTTTCATTCAAAATGATTTGAACAAGTGATAACCAATATGGTATATGTCTAACGAAATACCGGAATATAACTCAAATATTGTTGGAAGTGGCGATAAACACCATGAATTAGAATTGATAATATTTGACAAATAAATAAAACTAGTTTCTGATATTCTCGTTCGAAATCTAAACACGGACGTACATTTGTGCATGCAACCAATGGGATCAGCGCTACAAATAACCTGATACAGAATATAGCTGTGATACCTGACATTATGTTTCAGTTCTTAACATTTGATACCAATGGTCAACATTCTTCATGGCTATATGACAAAAAGACGACTGTAATTTTATCATTACACATTTTCCGCAAAATAGTATTATACCAATCGCTCGCGTATGGAGTTTAATTTGCACGCCTCAACCGCTACACTCGAACTTGCAGTTGATATTCAGATGTTTTACAACATCACCGTATTATCTGTACTAACTATTAAGTCAATAATGTTTATAGAATCGCCTCATCCTATCTTTCAAAAATAGATTTATCTTATCATTCACCAATATGTGTGCTAAGTAAAATACACGTATCCGTTATATATACCCATAGTTTGAGTGATTAGTGATTGTTGATACACGCCAATTCAGCAAATCCCCAGCTATGTCATGGCGAAAACAAGTTCATTTTTAATGAGATGATGATGAGGTCCACTTTGTTCTTGACCAACACACTGAAATTGATCTTCATAGTGCTAGCTTACTGAAACAACAATCCGCGGATAGACATATTGCTCCAGGCGAACACATTATTCTGATTCCGAGTCAACTAATCTTTGCTCTTTCTCCTTAATGCTGCATGCTTAGCGGTAAAATAACAAATACCACTTTTATAGTCTCTGGTTTCACCCGACCGGGGCTCGAATCCACGATCTACCGCACTCGAGGCGCCCACGCTAACCATTGCGAAACCGACGCGGTTTCTAAAGTTTGACGTTTCATATAAAATCACAATATAAATAATTTGAGAATTTCGTAGTGACATTACTTCAAATTTAACTTATAGATCCCATTTTCATTTTGTCATCCTTTGTATTGTCAAGCACGTCTTTCGTCTCCCTTTCATATGACCAATTGTTTTCAGCCATATCTTACATTAACCATAGTAAAATTTATATTTCACTTTTAGATTTATATTTTGTCGTTTTACAGTATAGAATTATTTAATATGCACCACTTGTTAAGAGTGTCGCAATGCAGGCACCGTACACACCAAAGGCAATTATTATGGGTTAGTTCAACACCTATGCGAACATAGTACGCAACAAATGAAGTCAGTTATTAAAAATTCTTACATCTTGGAAAGTGATGTATTATGATCATAATGCACCGTATAGAAAATATACAATAAAATAATTTGATATAGATTGCTATTGTTTGAATATAATCACATACTTACTAGTTACTTCTGTTATGATAACCAAGTACAGCTATCCTCACAATATTATTGCAGAACACGAGTTATTCACGGTATGAATGGGCACTAGTGAACATAGGTGTTTAGAACTGTATATAATATTATAAATTAAAGTTAAACAATATACTTCCTGAAGTAAATAACGCAATTGATCATGTTTACCTTTTTTAAAGGTATTATATTAGGATATATTTTTATTTCTCTCCTAAGAAATTATAATGTTAATACTAAGACGTAAAGACACATAATAGGACAACACAAACATGTACATTTTACATTACATTTTTCATTACGGTTTTCACAGTTTTCCGGTTGTTGACTGATTTTGTCTGTTTATATACTTATGAGTTTTGACTTTCCCTTTGTAAGATTGTTCGGGGTTTGGTAATTTTGTTATTACCCTTATTTGTGCAACATTTGTTATTATTGTGTTCCGGTTGTTACATATTCATTTAAGTCAGAAGATATTAATATAGTTCTAACTATACACATACCAATTGTCAGGGATTCAGCCAGGATTTTGAGACCATTAGTCACTTTTGGGGAACAGTATTTTTTTCTAATTATGAATAAATAAGAATATAATAAGTTTAATCTTATAATCCGTTATTTTACATTATTGTCTTTATTAATTAGTCATGGAGATAGAAAGGATATGAAAAACTTCCTAGAATGGGAAAATACTCTGAAAAATTAGCCACCAACTGATCAATACAATCAACATTAAGCTTCTCAAAGTGAGAGTTCTGACTACTGCTGTACCTCATAAAATTGCCACCAGTTTTATCTAATAGTACCACACAAATTGTAATAATTCACCCCCTCCCTTTTTTAAATATTGCTGTGCTTTGGTATAATACCACACACATAATTATTTCTCAGACCTCGTAATCCAGTTGCTACAATTGGAATGGAAATTATGTTGGTTTTTTTTAATTGCAGACGTATTAACCTTCACAATCGTAATTCTACATTCGCATATATATTAACATATTAAACATGAGAATTAAGATTTCATGTCATAGAAATGAGAAAAAAATAAATCAAAAGTTCGTCTAGCCAAAAGTAGAATCGGTGAACATTTCCAGTTTCCATAGCACGGTGGATTGTGTCTTTCGTCCGATGGCCAACTTTTATTTGTAAAGTTTCTTTTAAGATGAATAACTTTTCAAGATATCACTTTCAAAATACTTAACTTAGACCGCAGATTTCAATAAACACGATATCGACATTTTCATAAATGACAGGTGGTAAAAATACCCGGGTTACTATTCAAAATTACAAGACGATTTCTTCACCCAAATCGACATATGCATGTAATACGATCTCTGGCAGTTGATCAATCAATACAATATACTCCTGTGTCAACATTAACCACAAGTGACATACATAAATTACTATGTCTCATTTACGAGTTTTGATTTTCACTTTGTAGGATTGTTCGGAGTTTGGTAATTTTGTTATTACCCTTATTTACGTGTATATGCAATGTATATCAGGAGTTTGTTTTGTCAACGCGTGCTAGTTCAGACTTTTGAAATATGGATTTTTCGTAATGATCAACCAGATTGTGATGACGACCGTAGATTTTTTGCATATATCACTTTAACCGAGGAGAATGCCATTAACCATGATGTTTCCCATTTTTCCAGCTTATCTATATCTGATTGAAGCGTTCTTGCATCTTGGTCTGATGAAATTGTCAAGTATGCAATTGTGTCGTCTGCGAAAAGTCTCACTTTTGAAGTTATCCTTTTGAATTGAACATTGATGCTGGAAAATATTTAAAAAATAATGCCCACAGCTATTTATGTATTCTTTCTAATATGACAAATAATAATTGGTTTGTCTGTATATTATGTTACTGTAGATATAACATTGATACAGGGAAAATACCTTCGTTAACAAAATGAAATATGTTTCTTTTAATGTGACAACTAAAATCATAAAATGTCAATTATTTTCATTAAATATAGTCTACTCAATTTGTTTTTCATAAAGCAGGTAAGTGTACACATGAAATGTTCAGTGTCATCTACGGTAACTAAATTTGAACATTGTCATTACATCCGATGCGGCGATACTGCACAATATAGCAACGTTTCCTTATCTGCAGTTTCAGCTTCTGATGAATAATCCAGGCAATGATCAGTGATAACATAGAATATGAAAATAACACGCAGCCACTACCCAGTAAGGTATAAAAGGGAAAGTTTTTCTCTGCTGACAACTATTTGTAACAAAGGGCGGCTGCCATCTTTAAAAAGTGTCCGAAAATGAGACCCGGATGTACACCTTATGTACTCATAACGGCAAAGAGCTAGACACGGGACATAGCTCTTCCCCTAACTCCGAACCGTCGTATTGTATACATATTGATTGATATGCTTAGAATAATTACAACGAGAAATTAAAATTTGCAAATTCAAATACAAAAAGTATGCAAATAATCGCTTGAAGGTTGAAGTAGAATACATAAAAATATGAAACAACACCCAACATTTATTGTTTGGTGGTGACCGTTGCAAGTAAGCAGAAACACCAATCAAAAAATGTTATTCATTGTTTTCCGTTTCTATATGAGGTGCTTTCCTTTTTCATTAACCTTTTCATATTAAGCGTTGTTTCTGCTTACCACTTTTAATATGTCCTCGCGTCAAATCTGATTATCGAATTAAGATAATATATTTCTGTCGAAGTGTTAATACGGAAGTTTCGGGTTAAAGCCGTTTTCAAATTGGAGGTACGATTGGCGTATCGTAGCAACTAAACAACAAGCATCTAAACTTCCGGTTTGTCAGCATTTATCAACAGATTACGTTTATCATTATTATCATGGATATTCAAGTAGATTTCTTCCGATGGCAGGTTCCCGATCTAAAGGAATATTAACAGCATAGAGGCATAAAATGTCATTTGCATAGAAAACATGAATTAGTCAAGTTATGTGATCTTGCCCAAGAATTAGATCTAGAGAAAATAACGTCAACAAATGATTACGAAATTTCACAAGTAAACAGGAGAACAATAACGGAGAACGGTGTAACACAGGTTGTGTGTGAGATCGGACAAGTGTCGATATGGTCGTCGGATATAAAACTGTTGCCTAATATTGAACTTTGTGATATACTTATATATTTATTAAAAAAGTGTGATTGGAATGATGATCGCCTCAAATTGTACAAAAAATACAACGGATATGCTTTATTTTGTGCTGGACATGTATCTGACGTGAAGCTGTCACTCATACCTGGGACTCAATCCTTTTATTATATATTAGCAACATGTGTTCCAGAGACTAGACAAAGTGCAGACCCCTATACAGTATGGCTGATAATTGAAAGGTCAGGCAGTGTTGTATCTGGAGGTTGTTCTTGTGTTGTGTAAGTATATGATCTCAATGTGTTCATATGACTATGTAAACTCCTAACTGCTCCAATATTTTGTATCTGATTAATAGAAATTGAGAAATGTGCACAGTTATAATTTTTAGCTAACAATTTCCAATTTCTTGATATTATTTCAATAAAGGGCCATCAAGTGGTTGAGGTTTTCTCTCAAAATGTTAAAAATCAGTTAAAAACTGACTCAATATAGAATTGTTACTTCCCAACTTAACAGCATCCTACATAACCAAATATCTCTGCTCATAAACAGAAAACAGACATATTGAAAGGGGTGCATTTTACACATTGCAAAGTGAGGATTTATATAAAAAATATACTTAATCTATTTGTTCCTGTGAATTTAGCATATACATGTAGATGGAGGGTGCCAACACACCCCACACATAGGTATGGGGGTGCACCCACCACACATTAAGTGCATGGTAATATTTAGGAACTGCTTACCATTCTGAAGCAAAGAGTGTCACACCATGTACAAGATATGTAAAACCTTTTCATGTTGATCATTGAATTGCCCCTTCAGTTTACTTTTCAGATCCTTAGATAAACTAAATGGTTATTGTATTAAATGGAGTCTGACAGTTAATATTGTAAAAACTAAGATTATTGTATTTAATAAATTTGGAAAAGTATTAAAAGATACCTTTTATTATGACAATGATGTATTGCTAAATTATAATGAGCATAAATATCTTGGAGTTATATTCAATCCCTCTTTGCAGGAAAGCACGAAAAGCTATTTTTATAGAACACGGAAAATGTTTTTTCAGATAAGATGAATATACCCTATTTCCATTGATGCTTTGAAACTAGCAATATGATTTTGGTATCATGTCATTAATACCACTAATGAAAGTTTGGTTCACAAAGCATATCAAGCGAATTTAGCTCTTCAGAATGGTGCTGCTTCTAAAATAAAACAATTATTCCGTAAAATAGGATTTAACCACGTTTGGGAAGATCAGTATTAGTTTTCAAAAAAGAGACTATTAGTGTCAGTTAAAATTAAGGGAAAGGTTTATTAACTTTTGGAAGTCAAATTTATTTGACGATAGAAATAGTGCGAACGGTAATAAACTCCGCACCTATCGTGAATTTAAAACTGAGTATACATTAGAAAAAAAATTACTCTTAGACTTGGACAAACCAGATATATCCAACTTTGTTAAAGTTAGAATTAGCAATAGCAGACTATTTATAGAACAAGGGCGATACAAAAATAAATCCTGTAGAAAATCGAATTTGTCCACTGTGTTCCTTGGACATAGAGGATGAAATTCACTTTTCTATAGTTTGCCCTAAACTGGACTCACCCCGACAAAAACGTTTTCAAAAAAATATAAGTGTTGTACCTTCATTCTCAGATTTGTCTGAAACTGAGAAATTTAATTTGATCTTTAGCAGTAATGATTATGACATAAATAAGATTTGTGTTAAGGGGTTTAGTGATATGTACAATTATAGAAATGCTATTTATAGGGAATGATTATTAAAGAGATCCTCATAAACAAACATCAGCCGTGATGCCACAATGTTATCTTTGCATGTCTATTGTGTAGTGGTTTTTTTTCTTTCTATGTATTGTTTATGGTGACAATCCAATCATTGGAGTTCTAAGACAATACAAAATTTGAATTTGAATTTACTTTTTCTCAAAATGCTTTCAATTTTTTTCCAGTGAGCATGGGACATGCAAGCACTGTGTTGGTTTTTTATTCGCATTGGCTAATTTCAATGACAGGCACAAAGATCGTGACACGCTCGTTGGCACTGATTTAGAGTGTAAATGGGACAAACCAAAGAAAACAACGGAGCCCATGGAAATTGATAAAATTGATATAAGGATAGACCAGTCTTCTAGACCACCTATGGTAGCAATTTCAAACAAACTATAGACCCATGGCTGATTTATATAATGCATCGCAGCGTGAAATTGAGAAAATATTGTATAAATTATGTAAAAATACAGGTGCTGTTATTCTTCAAACACTTGATCCTCCAAGTGATGAAAGTGACATTGAAAATGATTTACCTGATACAATACTGGATATTGCCATTTCTGTGTAAAATTGTGAATATCCAATAAACATGTTTGAAAGAAAAATTCAAACTGTTCATACTGATGATACAATATCGAATCAACTGAGAAATATATATTCCATATACACATGTGCTGCTGGAATGTTGCTACATATAAATGGAAAGTTCACAAAGGGAAAATTGAAATCATCTCTTTTGGCATAAGTTGGAATTAATATTTCAAAGGTTACAATTGATACAATAAACACAAAAAAGGAAATAACTAGAGGCCAGAGAGAAAACCCTGAATGGTTTAACTTTAGGAGAAGTCGAATAACTGCGTCATTATTTCCATCAGTTGCAAACTTTGGGTTCTCGGATAACCCAGATAATTATATTGTAAGCAAATAATGAATGAAAACAAAGACTTGAGAACACCTGCAATACAATTTTGTGTTGATAATGAGCCGGTGATAAGATGTCTTTATTATGAAAAGTATTGTGAAACACACAAAGGTGCAAACATAACACAAACTGGCATGTTCATTGATGCAGAATATCCAATACTAGGTGCTTCTCTTGATGGACCTGTTTAATGCCATTGTTGTGGGAAAGGGTTGCTAGAAATTAAATGTTCTGCTAAATATAAAGACAAGTCTCCGAATGAAGTTTGTTCTGAGAATTATTATCATCTGTACTTAGATGAGAACATTAAGGTTTCCTTGAAGTATGATTCACCATTGGCATATAGAGATACACGGTCAAATGGGTGTATGCAAAATGAAATGGTGTGACTTTGTTTTTTACACAACAAAAGACATTTATGTTGAAAGAATATATTTTGATGATGATGTGTACAAAAAAATTGCTAACAAGTCAATGCGATTTTATAAGAAGTATGTAATTAATAAACTACTTGCAAAATGATAAAATATTATCAATTAAAACATATTATCAACTGATAAAGATCGAACTTGTTTTTGTTTTAATTTTGATGAGGAAAGATTTTTGAGAGAGTACCTCTGCACACAATGATCTGCTATAAATTATAATTTAATACATATACTAGAAGTACAAATGTATGAATAAACAGAATATTGAGATGGGGAAATATGTCCATGAGACAACACATTTAATGAACACATACTTTAGTATACATAGGTACAGATTTGCTATAAATTAATAATTATGTTAATTATGAATACAAAAAATGCTCTATTATAGTATTGGATAGATTGCAAGATGTAAGAATAAAACTCTGGGTTCCAAATATTTATTGATCAACAGGTGCGAGATTAAAAGGGAAAAAATCAAACATGCCAGCAAACTGTTTAAGTATGTTAAAGACGTAGCACAGGACACACATAAAAGAAAATGTCAATTATATCTCTCAAACATATACCTTATGTGTCTTATTTATTTACAAGTGGTTTCAAAAGGTTGCAGAAAAATGCACATACTTTTACAATTTGATGTACACATGACTTGATTTTCAAAGGAATTGTTCCACTTAAAGTGCGAAAATTCTTCAGTCTTTCAATAGCACGTTCCACATGAATTCGATGCTTCGCTATACTCTTGGTCTTCTTGACCTCTTTTTCATTCAGCCGTTTTCCTTCACCCAACTTGCACTTAGTAGTAAACGGTGGAATTCTTAACGTTGCTTTTCTTGTCAACGATAAATCTCTTATGACAAATCCCTTGTCAGTCATAACCTCATCGCCTGGTTTAATTTTGTCTTGAAAACCACATTCTTTTGTAATGTATTTATCAGATGTGCTACCTCCCAATAATTCGGATATAAAGTTGAATGCCCCAGACGGAGTAGTGCTCACAAGAGCTGTATATGTGTTCGCATGCTTGCAATTGCTATAGGTTTGTGATTGTGCAGTTGGTGATTTAGGTTTTTCAATGAAAAGCTCAGTACCGTCTATTATACAGGTCGTTTTGGGAAATGACACCCGAAAGGATATTGACATACGTTTCCTTATATGAGCTGATGACGACCACTTCAATAATGGAGTAAAAACCCAATCCATACAACTAATCCATATTTCAGCTATATCATGGCGACCATTTTTGTAGTGGTGGAGGAAGCCAGAGTACCCGGAGAGAACCACCGACCATGGGCAAGCAACTGGTAATCTTTATCACTTGCGGCTGCGAGTTGAGTGCACCCTTTTTGTAATCTACAAAGCCGGGCACGAACCCACGCCGTATTGGTGATAGGTTTGTATGAGTTGTTAGATCCAACGACCTAACTCATTGAGCCACCCGGGCCCCTTTGACAAAATCCCAGCCGCCTCATAAATGAAATGGTTGGTGCCTTACAGCACCTACATATATAATTGCAATGCATTACACTACTAATTTTAATTTTTTCCTTTACATGTTTATGTCCCACTCTTTCTTTCAATGCTACTGTAGGTAAAACAGGCTATTTCAATATTTCACATAAATGACTCAACATTGGTACCATGTAGTAGAAAATTTAATCATCATAATCATGCTTTTATATCCAATAGAAATAAATAAAACAAGTTTTCTATGGAATTACTGCATTAGGAATTACTGAATAAATTATAAAACCAGAAGCTCCCATGAGCCTGTAATCGCTCACCTGGATAAAAGCTGCTTTCAATAACAACGCAACTGCACTGTGGGGGCCATCTTGGTCGAAAGGCAGAACCGCCGGTAACATTTTTTGAAGGGGACCACCCAAGGATCATTTCAGCAAAATTTGGTTGAGATTGGCTCAGTAGTTTCAGAGAAGATTTTTTAAAGTTTCATCCCCCCTTTTCTATTTCTAGCTTCGTGGCCATCTTGGTTGGAAGTCGGGATCACCGGACATAATTTTGGAAGGGGATCACCCAAGGACCATTCCACCAAAGTTTGGTTGCAATTGACTCAGTGGTTTCTGAGGAGAAGATTAAAATGTGAAATGTTGACGGACGGACGACGGACGAAAAGTGATGGCAATAGCTCACATGGCCTAATATCAAGGTGAGCTAAAATGTAGTTGTACATGTAATACTCTCTGTATCAGCAGCTCTGTTTTGATCCCTATCATGAATAAGGATAATAGCAAAACTACCGAACACAAAGGTATGATCTTAGAAATATCAATGGGACAACAATCCACAACATACCGTGGAATGCAAATCTTAACTGAGTAATAGATAGGCATATTGTGCTTATTTACCTCTACATATCTTTAATATCGCATACAAGTATTTAAATATTTAAACTCACTGAATATTCCTTCAAATACTGGTTTGGATGGTAAGCCTGTGTATTGTTGGATACTCCTATCACAATATGTCACTTTCGATACAAATAAATCCCTTAATAACTCATCTTTCCTGTCCATTTTTTTCAGCATCTTTCTAATTCTTGTATATCCTTTAAGGATAAATCTGTCTGGTAGCTTGAATCTTTCACCTCAGTCTCTGTTTTTGATAGGATTGAATAGGAGTGTTCATAGCTGGTAAGATTTTCTGCATCTGAATTAAAAGATGAACATACCTGTCAGGCCTATAATAAATTTGTTTGCTGTTGCCTCCATACCCATAGAAATTGGCCCTACCCGAAAATTGTTATTGAAGTTTTAAATTTGTTTATATTATCAAGACTGTCACATTCAAAGTTATTTCTATGTTGTTTTGGGATTTTATCTCTTCCTTTCATATACAAAAAAATGTCATACCTACCTACCCAATATGCAAATATCCGATTAGGCAACAGCAAACAAAGATTTGTTTAAGGTTGGCCTCACATGCATGTTTAGTACAGGAATTAAAAAAAGAAGAAATAAGGCAGATACAAAGATCAGTCTATTTATGGTTACATAATGGCAAAAATAGGGCTAGTAGTGTCAATGTATATTTATTCCGTATAAGAAAAGTTCGAAAGGAACATGAGTCATATTATTATAAATATTCCTTTAGGAACTTGTATCGTATGAGATTCATTTCATCAGGAACATACATTACAATTAAAGATCCAAAGGAACTTGTACTATATAATATTTCTTCTTTCGGAACTTATTATATTATAGTGGAACTTCTGTTTAATGACAGAAGGTTGGTATCTTCATTTAATGTTATACTTCTTTATCACACATGTCATACAATTCTACTATTAATCATTTTCAGCTTGAAATTCATTTCACTTTACATTTTCTTATCCATTTCATTTAAAAGGTAAAATGTATATAGGAATTTATGTATCAACATGTACATTATTGCTGTAATTAAAAATAATTGAAGGTACCACATGATACATACTGTTGTACACAGAGACTGAGTCCCCTTGTTCGGTTAATAGTTGACATGTGTTCACCTCCTCAAACTTGAAAGCAGAGGGAACACTAGGAAATTCTCTGTTGATGATCTCTGACTGCAGTGAATCTGCTCTCTCATCCTACAAATTGTATAAACTATTGTAATTTCATATTAATCTTTCCAACTACAGACTGAAAGATGTAAACAGCTAAAAGGAGTTATATGTCATGTTAATTAAACTGTGTAATTCTTTTTCACCATGAATATGTATATTGTACTTATAAAAAAAGTCTTATCCTTATTCTATGCATGCATAAACCACTCTCACTCCCATGACCTAGCTCAGTGCCATAATCAATTGTTATTGTGTATTATCAATGTTCGCCATAACCATTTATTGCAAATGTGTTTGTGCAAATAAAATATTGTCTATTGTTAATTGATAACTATTTAAATAAATTGTATCTTCTCATCAAAAACATCCATACCTACTTGATATGTGTGCACCTTTATCCTTTAAAAATATTTTATAACATTACTTTGTTGTAATTTTCATTCGATATAAATAAAGTAGATACATAACTAATGATTGACCTTTTCTGTATACATTTCCGGATCAAAATCATTAGAGGTATTTTATAGGTGATATATTTCAATACATACCACAGGCATAGCGTCGAAAGTGCTGGTCAATTACCGCATACAAATAACAGTGTTGCTCCTCTCAGTGGCATGGCGTCCATAATTATTCCTAGGAAATAGAGTTGGGAATGGGTTTTCTTTGGTCGGTTTACCATCAATTAAATGTAAAGAACAGACACGATGTGATCTTTGGGGTTCATAATCCAATGGCCTCATGATTTGACTCAACCATTTTTCCTCGAATTCGGATCTCTTTTCTTACCAAGAAATGTAAAAAATTCGACATCGTTCATGTATGTATAATTCCCACGCTTCTATCCATCATATTTACAGTGATGAACACAGCACCAGTCCTTAGAAAACTTGGGTCTTTCCATGTTTACTGTGAATGACGTTGTATTTACATTCACGTCAGGCGTTGCTACCCAAACCGGAAGTAATGATGCCTGCAGTTTACGTCAAATTACGTGATCAATAAACGAAAAAAACGGAGTTTCTGCCGGTATGGAAATGACTAGAAAATATCGTATTGAATTGGTATGAGATTGGTCTGTATTGCATAAGATAAGATTGGGTTTGGCTTTGTTTGGTTTATGGTGATTAACTCCATTTTCAACAATATTTCAGTTAAATCGTGGCGGTAAAAAAAAGATTGGGAAGCGTGTGAAAATATATAAACTTTATTTATTTACATTATAATAATAAATCTCTATCCATTCAAAAGCAATACAGTGTATATAATATATTATAAATAAATAGTTAAAATGCACCAATATCAATATAAATTATAATGCATAAATTATGTTATGTTTTTGCTTGTCTCCGTCTTGTGTACCAGTTTCTCTCGATTGTCCATTTTGGATTGTCCCATAAGTATTATCTGACGTTTACTTAAGCACAAAATAAACAACCATATCAGAGGATGACATACATTGTATATGACAAATTTCAATAAACAAAATAAAACATTACAAATTCTAAAGTTTGCGATAATCCAAAATATTTTATAATTATAAATATATTATTTTAAAATTTCCATTTGAAGAAAATGGAAATTTTAAAATAATATATTTGTGAGATGAATCTGTCATGTTTATGTTTATAAATTAATGTAATAAAACGAAAAAAAAATACCATGCTGTAAAAAGATCTCCAAAATACTATAGAAAAATAGTAGAAACAGGTAAAATCGATACACCTAATACACAAACACATGATCGCTCACTTTTCAGGCTTGGTACAAGCACTTCGATAAAACATGGCGGGTTGAAATATGTTGATGAACCCGAAACTCCCTTCTTAGTATAGTGCAGTATATCATATAAAACGATCAAATAATTCATGTAATTGTCGGAACACTAAGTACTAGGGTATGACACCTTTGGAGACTCTTAGTACATCAACAGTGCAATCAACCCAGTGATAGAAATTAAAACGTAGGTACGGAATTTTACTGCGTATTTAGTTCTTACAGTTGATTATTATACTATAAATGTACACTCTTCAAATAAACATTAGCGAAAACCGAAATGGCAATCAAGAACGGACAATCCAGAGAAACCGGTAACATTGGGCACAAAAGACACAGAAACGAAGACAAGCAAAGCAAAAAACAAAAAACACATATAACTAAAACGTTGACCAACGCGATACCTTGCAAAACCCTGGGGTGAACCAAGACACCGCCATGCCACTAGTACGGTCAATACGCATTAGACACAACTATGCGCAAGCAAACACATATATCATAAATAAGCCATGAAGCCTCCTACAAACAATTGGAGGTATATAGGAACCGAACATCATATTTATGTGGACATCGTAACAATTGCTATGGCACATTATTAGCAACGGAGTAAGAGTGCTTCCCAACATTTTCCATAATCATTCGCAAAATTGTTTACTGGGATAAATTAGTGTCAAGAAGTAACTTATCGTGATAATATGCACACATGTTTACCAGTAACGTGTGTATTACATATGCAAATGTCAAGTTCGGAACACATATCACATGTCAAGTGGCCACATGGTTGAATGACATATTCAAAGTCTTTAATTCTACAAATAACACACATCTTTTTCTGTTTCAATTCTGTATTTTCGTTCTTCAGATTGTCTAGAACTGGAAGATAAAGGGTTTAAGATATTAATCAACTCCAAATGTGACACGAACTATATCTGGTAATAATGTAACTCTAATAAAACCAGGGGGTAAAATAACACGCTGTCGGAACAGGAACACAATATATTGGACACCTCAGAGAAACAAAGACAAAATCGATACCCATAATACACATATACATGACCGGTCACTTTACTGGATTTTTTATAATACTGTAATACTGTAAGTGGCGTGGTCAAGCTAATTTTATGGAACAATCATTTGCCTCTTAGTGAAATAATGCAGCTATGCTTATTTTAGAGTTGCACTTTGACTATATAATATCTATGTTCAAATTTTCAACCAAAAACATTCAAAATAAGTTGTTTAATAGTTTGAGGTATACGAAACACATAAACACTTGTGACATGATAAGTTAAATTCAATGTATTTTTTAATTTGGTGAGAAAGCTCGACACAGAATGAAACAACTACCTTGTTGAATGTAATCATACTGTTCCTGTGGTGATCTGACAACCAACAATTCATGGCCTCTTGTTAATGGCGAATTATTGTTTTCTGTTGTATATGTACTGGATCCTACAGTAGAAGATTCAGATGCACTGCTTACTGTAATAGGGAATGTAGATCTATTTTTCTAAGAAACACAACCACCTTTTTAGTAATATTTACATTATTTAGGAACTGTATATTGCAATAGCAAATATATATAATAAACTATGACGGAATACTGGGAGTTCATACCGTCGTGTTGGTATTAGTCCATCAGCATAGCTGTTGATCCAGTGATATTGATACAAACGTAGATATCTAAGAAGAGTTTGAAGATACCACAGGGGTAATCATAATTCATTAATCGAAGAAGAACATACAATACAATAGCCAAAAGAAAAAAGTACAAAAGGACAAACAACGATGTAAAAAACATACACATACAACTAAAGATCGAGTTAAACGAAGCCGACTAAAACCCAGGGATGAACTCAGGTGCTCCGAAAGGGTAGGCAGTTCCCGTTCCACTAGTGTCACCCCTATTGTTTTTGAATATTGCTCTTAGCATAGCAGAATTTCTTAACATATATTTCGGAAGTTTAATTTAATTCAAATTAAAAAAGCAGTATGCTTGCAATCAAACCAGGTTGTTGTATATTATTGCCCTTAAAATAATATAGTAATATTAAACTGCTATCATAATTTCTTTATATATATTTCAGAATTAAATTA
This sequence comes from Bathymodiolus brooksi, assembly GCA_963680875.1. Lineage (NCBI taxonomy): Eukaryota > Metazoa > Mollusca > Bivalvia > Mytilida > Modiolidae > Bathymodiolus > Bathymodiolus brooksi. The sequence continues at coordinate 99,866,841 of OY804584.1, forward strand.
AATTAATTAAGAAAAGTATATGCTTGTCATCAAACAATTATTTGCAATCGAACAATTATTTAAAGAACTTCCATCAGAAAGTTTTAATATTGAACCACGTAGAAATGAATAAGCACAAATGATTCGCATGTGGTTTAAATACCTAGTTTTACGGCCAATCTATCTGTGTTCAAATTTGCAACCAAACAAGTTCAAAATCAGTTGGAGTTTAATGTTTTGAGGTATATGAAACGCATGCACACTTGTGACATGATACGTTTAATTCAATGCTTTTTTTAATTTGGTGAGCAAGTATGACAATAATAAGACTTCTACCTTGTTCTTTGTAATCATGCTGTCCCTGTGGTAATCTGGCAACCAATAATTCATGGCTTTCTGTTGATGCAGAAATATTGTTTTCTGTTGTACATGTACTGAATCCTACTGTAGAAGATTCAGATGCACTGCTTACTGTTATATGGTATGTAGATCCAATATCAAAATTTAAGTCATTCCCTGTACGTATTGATGGGGTTGTCGTCTGTCCGCCTGAGACGACTGGAGTAATTCCTGCAATATAATACACCTTGTTTAATCATTGCCCTAAGTAAAGTCAGCAATTAATTTGAATAACTGACTGCTATGAACAAGCTACAAAACTGTTTCATTCAAAATTATTTGAACAAGTGATAACCAATATGGTATATGTCTAACGAAATACCGGAATATAACTCAAATATTGTTGAAAGTGACGTTAAAGACCATGAATATCTAATGGTAACATTTGACAAATAAATAAAACTAGCTTCTGATATCCTCTTTGGAAATCCAAAAACGGACGTACATTTGCTCATACAACAGATTAGATCAGCCCTACTAGGCGGTCATTAATAAGGTCAGGGCTATGGTGTTTAACGCCACTGTCAAAAATCTTTCCGTTGCATCGTGGCGGTACGTTTTATCCGTGTAGGAAACAAGAGTACCCGGTGAAAACCACCGACCTGTCGCCAGTTGCTGACAAACTTTAGTGTCACTAATAACTTGATACAAAATATAGCTGTGATACCCGACATTATGTTTAAGTTCTTAACATTTGACACCAATGGTCAACATTCTACATGGCTTTATGACAAAAGAGATGACTATAGTTTTACCATTACACATTTCCCGCAAAATAGTATTATACCAACCGCCTCGCGTATGGGGTTTAATTTTCACACATCATCCGCTACTCCCAAGCAGTCTATATTCTGATTTTTTTCAACGTTACCGTACTCTGAGTACAAAACTATTACATCAAGAATTTTTAAATAATCTACTCATCCTATCTTTCAAAAATTTATTTATTTTAGCCTTCACCAATGCATAACCACTAAGTAAAAGTATGAAATTATACACCACATAACTGTAATATATACTCAAAGTTTGACATGTCATATAAATGCAATATGTATATAATTTTTAGAATTCAAATTTAACTCACGGATCACATTTTCATTGTTATCATCCTTTGCATTGTGTTCACCGAAGTCAAGCACGTGTTTCGCCTCCGTTTCTTCTGGCCTATTGTTTTCAGCCATACCTTAAATTAACTAAAATAAAATATATCTATATATGTTAAGCATTTCATTTTGTCATTTTATAATATAAAATTACTTAATATGCACTACTTGTTAAGAGTGTAGCAATGCAGGCACCATTAACACCAAACGACAATTTAGGTACCAGCTTTTCTAAGAACCACAATCACTTTTTTAGTAATAATTACATTATTTAGGAACTGTAGATTATAACAACAAATATCTCTAATACACCATTCCAGTGCCGAGACTGACTACTGCAAGATGATATCGTCGTGATGGTATTAGTCCATCAGCATAGCTGTTGAACCAGTGATATTGATACAAACGTAGGCCAAAAGAAAAGGTACAAAAGGACAAACAACGATCTACAAAACATACACATACAACTAAAGATCGAGTTAAGCGAACCCCACTAAAACCTGGGGGTGACCTCAGGTGCTCCGGTAGGGTAGGCAGTTCCTGCTCCACTAGTGGCACCCCTATGGTTTTTTGAATATTGCTCTTAGCATAGCATAATTTCTTAACATATATTTTTGAAGTTTAATTTAATTCAAATTAAAAAAAAGGTAGTATATGTTTCCAATCAAATCAAGTTCTTGTATATTACCATTAAAATGATATAGTAATATTAAACTGATATTATAATTTCTTTTAGTATATTTCAGAATTAAATCAATTAAAAAAAAGTGCATGCTTGCCATCATCGAATTATTTCCTATCAAACAATTATCTAAAGAACTTACATTAGACAGCTTTAATACTACGCCACGTAGAATTGATTAACCCTTGTGATTCTTTTTCAAGCACGCACTAAAACTTTAAAAATGTCATTCGAATAAGACATGTATTTAAAGCAATACGCGAACGTTGATTTTTGATTGGATCGAGGCATTGGCGCGTATACATTTATTAAAACATTGTTTAGACATATATAATTACTGTTCATTTAATACCATGTTATTTGAAACCTAACAGTCTTTACGGTTTTCACAGTTTTCCGTTGTTGACTGATTTTGTCTGTTTATATAATTGTGAGTTTTGACTTTCCCTTTATAAGATTGTTCGGAGTTCGGTAATTTTGTTATTACCTTTATTTGTCCCAGTGACATTATGACATTATATAGCATGTTATATTAACAATAATCTGTTGAGATGTCTTCAAGACGATGTAAATGCAGCTCGTTCTATGTCATTCAAGCACTAAAACCTACAATTGTAATGTTATTCGAATAAGACATGTATTTAAAGCAATACAATAGCATTGATGTTTGATTGGATCGAGAAAAGTTTTAGGGTGATATATACGTAATTCAAGCTGATAATAAGTTTGTATTGCGTGCAAAATATCATCAAAATTGATGAAACTAAACTCTGATCTGTTATTAGATATAGTGTATATTCCACCAGAATACTCTCGTTATTCATCCCCTGACGCATTTAGTCAAATTGAAAACGAATCCTTAGAATTTACTGAATAATTTAAAAATATTTGTCTAATCGGGGACTGTAATGCAAGAACAGCAGAGGATGACGAATTTATTACATTAGATGAAAATACTCACTTTGAAACCTTTGATGGTTTCATTGAAAATGCCCCAAATGTGCTACAGCAGTTAAACTTACCTTTAAAACGAAACAATGTGGACAAAGGTAAAAACCCCTATGGCAATCTTTTACTTAATTTATGTAGAGGGAATGATTCGTTTATTGTAAATGGAAGAATAGGTGACAATAAAGAAGGTAATTTGACATGTCGAAATGCAAGCGTAGTAGATTATACTATCTGTAACTCAGAATTTTTAGAAAACATTGTAAATATGAGTATTTTAGATTTTTCAAGACTATTTTTCGATGTTCATTCACCGTTTCGTGTTAGCATTAATCCGTCTCAACCGATTAGGGAAGAAAAAACAGATTCAACAAATAATCAAAGTTTTAAAAACTTACAAAATATTAAAAAATAGAATCCGTTAAAGGTCCAAGAGTTCATGGAGAGTATAAATGTCAACAATTTCAATGATCTTTCTGAAAAGCTCAATAATATTAATCCGGAAGAAATAAACCAGGATTTCATTAACACTTGCACTTCAGATGTATGCCACTTATTTATTTCGGCAGCAAATAATACATTTGGAACTCGTTCCGTCTATAAGGGAAAACTAAAAATAGTAAAGGGGGATAAACCGTGGTTCAATTTAGATTGCAAATTTGCGCGACAAAATTACCGAAAATTAAAACGAAAGAAAAAAGTATACCCTTGGCAAATTACATCTGAAGAAGTAAATAACGCTGAAAAACACGATAAAAAAAAACTTTAGACAGCAATCTGAAAAAGGACCGTAAGGAAATGTCAAGGCGAATGAAAACTTTACGAAAACATTATCCGAAAGAATATTGGAAAATATTAAATACTGGAAAGTCTACTAAACAACATGATATTGAATTTAAAGAACTTTTTAATTTCTTCAAAGACTTGAATACTTTAAAGGAAACCAATGAACCGGAAAACACATTGAACATTGACCCAACAATCACAGCCGAATTAAATGAAAATATAAATTCTCCCATTACGAAAGATGAAATATTTAAAGGGATGAAAAACCTTAAAAACAATAAAGCCTTTGGCGATGACCAAGTTATCAATGAATATATGAAAACTACTAGTAACCAGTTTGTTGATATTTACGAAAAGCTTTTTAATTTAATGTTTAACACCGGGATTATTCCGGAAAGCTGGTTATTAGGAACTATAAAACCTTTTTATAAAAATAAAGGTAACAAAAATGACCCCAAAAATTATCGACCGATTACAATTCTCAGCTGTTTGGGTAAACTGTTCACTGCAATCTTAAATAATAGATTAAACACTTATTCAGAAAGTTTCTTATTGTTGAATGAAAATCAATGTGGTTTCCGTAAAAGCTATTCTACTTTAGATTGTATATATAGTATTCATGCCTTTTTTGAGATAATAAAAAATTAAAAAAAAGAAAATGTACTGTGCATTCGTAGACTTCGAAAAAGAATTCGACAATATTTGGAGGGTAGCATTGTGGTATAAGTTGTTATTAAATAAAATAAATGAAAAATGTATAATTGTATAGTAAATATAGTATTAAATCATGTATTGTTTATAATGATAACAAGTCAGATTTCTTTTCAAGTGAAGTGGGCCTTTGACAAGGAGAAAACGTGTGCCTTTCTTATTTGCAGTATTCTTAAATGACCTTGAACAGTTTATGGAAGACAAGAACATTACAGGCTTAGAAAGTATTTCTAGCGAACTAGAAGCACAATTGGAAATATATTTAAAAATGTTCGCCCCTTTATACGCAGACGACACTGTTCTATTGTCAGAGACTTCTGATGGGTTACAAACTTTACTAAATAATTTTTATGAATACAGTAAATTGTGGAAACTTAAAGTAAACATTGACAAAAGAAAAATAATGTTTTTTTCCACGAGTCGAACTGCAAAAAATGTACACTTCCTGTATAATGAAAAAGAAATTGAAACTGTGACCGAATTTAATTATTTAGGTGTTACTTTTACAAAAAATGGAAAGTTTAAATTAGCAAAACAAAAACATATTGAATAAGCTACAAAAGCCATGTATGAAGTTATCAGAAGGGGAAAAAGACATAATCTATCAATCGAATACTTGTTAGATTTATTTGACAAAATTGTAAAACCTATATTACTATATGGCTGTGAAGTTTGGGGATTTAGTGATAATTATGTAATTGAAAAAATTATTTTGAAATTCTGCAAATTAATACTTCACTTGAAGCAAAGCACGCCAAATTGCATGATATACGGCGAGCTTGGTCGCTGTCCACTTTACATAGATATAAAAACTAGAGTAATATCTTATTGGTGCAAATTACTTACTGGAAAAGCTTCCAAGCTGTCCTCCATATCTTATAAACTTTTGCATAGTTTTTTTTTGTAATGGAAATATTTCTGCTCCTTGTGTAAAATTCGTAAAAGATATATTGGATAATTGTGGCTTATCAAATGTATGGACATTTCAGAATACAAACTTTAATACTGAGTGGGTGATCGCTTATGTAAAATTACGTCTCCGAGATCATTTTTTACAAGAATGGAATAGCAATTTAGAAAATTCCCCAAAGGCATTGAACTACAGACTTTATAAACAAATATTCGAATTTGAAAACTATGTTAATATTTTAGAAAATAAAGACATTTTCACTTTTTGCAAATTTAGAACCACCAATACAAAAGAGAAGTGTGAGTTTGTCTCACTGTTGAAGGCTTCAAAATAGTGAAAAACAAGGGTCAACAATTTACAAAAATCATATTTACATATATGTTTTGACTATTGAAAACTTTAGACCTGACGATGATCTGTATTAATTCATATTAGATATGAAAACTACATCGACAGCACATTTGTATTAACTACCGTAGGTGATGGAGCATATCAACTAAATTATTTATACAGCAGAGTGGACCAGCTAAGACTAGCATAGAAATAGGGATATGAGCCCATGGTGCATGGTGGTCCGCGGTGGCGTTTATGTGCTACCTTAAGTAATCTTATAATGATGGAGGTTGGTGCAAGGCGAAATATGAATTTCAGTAGTCAGTTTGAATATTCGTACCAAGTAAAAGTAATCATCTTATTTAACATCATGTAAAAATTAAACTGTAAGATAAGTGGTGGGTTGACTTTGAAAGTGTGTTGTTAAAGGGCTTGTACTGCTATTACAGAAAAATTGGCGATGGTTTAAAGTTGAAATTTGAGTTGTTAAAGGGCTTGCACTGCCATTAGAGAAGAACGATATAATGTATTGACAGGTTTGCTGAATTTAATTGTTCTTAAAGGAGTTGCGTCATTATCAGATATATACTTGCTGGAAGCAGTCGCTACGAATACAATGGAGGATCCAAAGTTTGAGCGATTTCTAAAACATACTTTGCTATTTGTATATGCTAATATTGTAGTATAATTGTTACCCGGTGTGGTGAAGGATAACTGTTAGGGACCGACCATTTAACTTGAAGGGGTTATGGTTTTTTGTCTCGTTCAGAAAATTTTTAAATAAAACGTTCGTGAGGAACGTAAGTCTCGTCACGGGTTATTAGTTTAATATTTTAAATATCGATTTTCTACGTATGACAGACCAACAAATGTGTAATTTTGGAAGGAATTAAAATCTATTATTTCACCAAAAACGTTTATTTATTTATTTATTTATTTATTTATTTACATGTTTATAAATCATTGATTAGAACCATGAATGAATTTAAATGGCTTTAAATTCCACCTGTGCTGTAAATCTATTGTCAAAACTCTTCATTATTTTTAAGGAATGGAGTTATTGTTCTCTTTGTAATTTAGATACTATACACAGACCTTTTCTCTGCTACAAGATTAATAATTTATGAAAATTAATAAAGTACAATGGGTGGATTTTAAGTTGGAGAATGTCCTCGTATCTCTCCATTCCTGAAAAACAATGGGCCTGGGCTCCATTACTTTTAAGGAATGGAGATTTACTTGAACATTCTCCTATACGTAGATATTTTAGGGACCGACCATTTAACTTGAAGGGGGGGGGGGGGGGGTGGGGGATTATGGTTTTTTGTTTCGTTCAGAAATTCTTTTTCGGATAACACAAGAGTTAGAATATTTATTTTTTTTGTCGCGCAAAGCGCGAAATTTTCTTCAAAAATTTAACATTAGGTTATATGACAAAAACTCTGAATCAGATTATTTTTTTTGGTGTTCAGATTTTGAGAGCAGACCGTACTAATGGATATTTTTACGGAATTCAACAATTTGAAATGGAAGAAGTGGAATATTCATATGCATATGTCTGAATCAGTTCGAAGCAAAGCTGAACAATTGCTATCCGTTATGAGGATATATTTAGCCAGTCCAAGAATGAATACAAATCGAAAAAAGCCAACTATATTAGTGTTTCATAATGTGATGCTATTACTGATAAAACCAGTTCTACATTTATTGGATGAACTTTGATTTTTGTTTTTATATCAGTCAATGTTTTGTACAAGTATCATGATATAAGTGAAATAAATGTACATGAAAATGATCTTGCTATGAAAATTGGGCATTCTTTACAAAAGATGATTAACTATATACAATTGTATTGCCACAATATAAAAACACATACATTTCACTTGTCGTTCATGCTACGATGAACACTCGCACGAAAGAGTTGTTAGAGAAAACATATTATAATTTATCCAATTCTGGTGCATATTTAGGTCCAGATATACTTGATAGAGTCTTGAAATCTAACAGCATAACTCCCATAGGAAAAACCCATGTTCGTAAATGGTTACACAATCAAGATGATTATAGTCTCAGAAGAGAACTCATACATTCCTTTAGAAAAGCACGAATTGTTGTTGTGGGTGTTGATGATCAGTTTGATATGGATGTGACGGATGTGTCCAATATCTCCAATGAAAATGATAGTGTCAGATATCTCCTCTTTGCTATCGACAAATTTTCCAAACAAGAAAACATTCACTACTTCACCACTTTAAATTCTGTCACGAAAGCTAATGTGGCGGAACGTGTAATATAAACTGCTAAAAATATGATGTATCGATATTTCATAACACAGAACTCACAGATGTATAAAAGTTTTGCAAGAAATTGTCAAGAGTTACAATACAACACCTCGTAGAAGCTTAAACAACATCGCTCCAAAAGATGTCAACAAGAACAACGAAGCTTAACACCCATTTAAGCGCACCACGTTTGTTCGAAGGAACATGGAGGGTTGCCTTAGTAGAAGCTGACATTGTATGTACAAAATCAAGAACTGATGCAATTTACCCGTATTCTGACATATATGGGGAGTCCATCGTGAAAGGTGAACGTCGACCTCTTTTGCGTAGACTATCATTCACCTCGGTTGGCAATTGGATGACAATTGTTGATATGCCATTCTACGTGCCAAAGAAAAACAATAACATCTATTAAATAGATCTATATATAACTACTGATCAAGACGTTTTGGCTTCATTTCTGGCTCAACCTTCAACCATCACACTTCACGTAAAATCGCTCCTGAATGATTGATAAAATGTATATACCTAATACCCAGAAGTAGATTCATTATTACCAAAACTTGAGTAAAGATGGACACAATCCGGATGTTAAAGGGGCCCGGTTGGCTCAATGAATTAGGTCGTTGGATCTAACAGCTCATATAAGCCTATCACCAATACGGCGTGGGTTCGCGCCCGGCTTTGTAAATTACAAAAAAGGGTGCACTCGACTCACAGCCGCAAGTGATAAAACTTACCATTTGTTTGCCCATGGTCGGTGGTTCTCTCCGGTGGCAATGATATAGCTAAAATATTGGTGAAAGTGGCGTTAAAACACCAACAATCAAAATCAAATCAAACCATTATGTTAACTATGCACACCGGGGAGGAAAGCAGATCGGTGGAGGGTCACTATTTGGTAGTCCCCAACAATTTATTACATCTGTAGGACCCTCACATACAGGTGGACATGATGGAAAAGTGACAGTAAATTTAGTTTCTCCTATACAACAATCCACCGATCAGGCTAAAGATGAAGTGAAAAGTAATATACAAGGCATAAAGAAGAAAAGAGCAGATAAAACTGTCAGTCCCACCAGGAAACGTCAGAGGAAGCAGTTCAAAAAAGTGAAAAAGGTTTCTAAGAAAAAAGTGAGGAAAGCACCAAGGAAAGGGTCAGCAGTAAAGCCATTGAACATATTGAAGAAAAACAAGAAGCCAAGAAGAAAACAAGCTAACCAAGCAAATACTCTGAAACAAACTGAAATCTAGATTTGAGGACATATTTAGTAACTGATATGGCTGCTTTATCTACATAGTGATTTCAAGAAGTACAACCTAGTGGTCTTGACCTGTTTTCACTTTCACCAACACTGACATGGGTGGAGAGAATATATTATGACGAACAAAGATCCACTTCTCAACCGATTGGGAATTTACCCATTGAATTCATCATAGCTGCGCAAAATTCCTTAGAATACACATACTTAAAGAGATATGTTGTTACACTGTCCCGATTTTACTCTTTTTTCTTGCAATTTTCCAGCATTCTCTACTTTGACAAACTGTGGTCGGTTAGTCGGTTAATTGCAATGAGTTGAACGTTTTTCAATTGAGAGGGTCTACTGTTAAATGTAAACAAACCATTCCTGTCCAAATTACAGCGTAATTCAATTATATCAAATTTCAATATAACATCTACTGGATGACATAAGTGAATATTTAACTCATATCCTTGGACAATGGTGAATATGCTCAAAATAAACCACAGAAACATATTTGTTCTCATTTTTCTTTTCCAGTAATATGCGTGGGACATACTTTACTATTTATTAATCAAAGATCTGTCTAATGACTAGCTGATATAAGTTAAAGCAAATAGGTAAACACATATTTATTCTCAATCAAACATATGTTATCGTTTGAAATTTTACGTTCTGTAGATGTGCCTTAATATGTTGGGGCTTTTACTGCTAGACATCCCTCCGATATTGGGAGAACTCTACTCATGCAAACTTTTCTCAATATAAAAAATAAGAATGTTGAAAAATAAAGCCAACTTTTAAATACTATCGTTTTAGTTGAGCCAAGTAGAATTCCATTAGATGTGTGCTATTTTACCATATTATATTAAAACGTAATAGATCAGCTTGAGATTGACATCCGCGAGGGGGAGGGGGTCTACTTCAAATATACTCATGTATTTGGGGTAGTGGTTAGAACAGACCTAGTAAATCATCAAAAACCGATCACATTCGGGAAAAATCATCAAGTAGAATGGGTGAAACAGCGGGCTATCGATCATTGCTCTGCTCAAAATTAACACGCTATTTATTGTGTGATTTAATACAGACCTACCAAAATTCAATCACATAGAGTAACTGTCATTTGCGCATGCAGAAATATCTTCTCACAATCCATAGATGTAGGTGGGTTTCACGAAGTTATTAACTTACTTAAACTCCTGTTTCTGGAAAATTTACCATCCATTCTCAAAATGACAAACAATGATGTTATATTTCAACAAGTCACCAATAAGGATGGGGATATGGAATTCCGACTAAAATTTGGGGGAATAAAGTAATTAGTGTATAGGAGACATAGCCAGTATTTTCATTTGGATTTGTATGACAACAAGCCAGGGAGATACAAATTCAAAGGCATAGCTCACGGTTTGGATGAAATAGATTTCTTTTATTTCAATCAGAAACAACTTGGACTCGCTTCAAAACTGCTTCCAACCACTAGTATGTACAATTGTTTTATTAATCAAAGTAGCTTAGTGATGTTCTGATATTTTCTGTAATAAATGCATCCACATCAGTGAATACGTGGGTTCCACCAGAAAAGCCAGATGAAGCACACACCCGTCTTAATCCTACATGTTACTATGTAGTTGATATGAACTTTAAAACATGTCTGACATTTAAAACAGTGACAAGCCATATTGCAACTAAGCAGCTTTCTGGTGCTAATATGGCCTTTCCTAGATCTCTTGATATGTACCAGCATAAACATCCAGTTGATATTGGAGGTAACTGTGGTCGCTTAAAACAAAATCAACCAAATGGATATAATCTAATTATATCCATGGAACCGAGAAATGACTTCGATAATGTATTTTTTCCTGACACTACCATTCATATTCAATACGATCGTCATGGACGATTGCATGACAACCAAAGAATGACATGGTAGGACATCAATCCACTGCTATTGAAGTGGATGATTCAAATTCAACCAATGAAATTGTACATCCACACGAAGCAACAATATAAGTTGATTCCAATGATCCAGTATCTGACAATACACCTGGAAAGGTACAAACAACTGAAAACAATTTGATAGTGTCGAACGACAAAGGCACAGCCTGAAATGAAATAGTGAGTGAAAGCACAAATACAAAGCATTGTTTACAGAATGGAACATCATGTTTAAGCGAAAATCATAGCAATTGCAAATACACATTATTAGCAACGGAGTAAGAATACAAGAACGAGAGATTTCGTGAATTTCAATCATGACGCTCGATCAATGCTTCACAACATTTTCCATAATCATTCTGCAAAATTGTTTACTAGAATAAGTTAGTATCAAGAAGTGATTCTCGTGATAATATGCACACATGTGTGCTAATCACATGTGCATTACATAGGCAAATGTCAAGTTTGGAACACACGTCACATGCCAAGTGGCCACAGGATTGAAAGATAATTTCAAAGTCTTTATTACCACAAATAACACACACCATTTTCGGTTTCAATTCTACGTTTTCCTCGATCTATCGAGGGAGAGGGAGAGAGATAAACGCGCTGTCGGTAAAGGTTTAACATTTATTGTTCGAATCAGAGAAATAGAGTAAAAATCGACACCTCTAATAATACAAATATACATGCCGATTCACTTTATGGGCTTTTTCAGATATTGTAATACAGTCAAGCTAATTTTATTGACCAATGATTTCCCTCTTAGTGAGAGAATGCAGCTATGTTTATTTTAAAATTGCACTTTGATTATATAATATCTATGTTCAAATTTGAATTAAGATTTATGGGAGTAGGAAACCGGAGTACCCGACGAAAACCACCGACCTGTCGCCAGTCACTGAGAAACTTTAGTGTCACTAATAACTTGATGCAACATATTGCTGTGATGCCCGTCATTATGTTGAAGTACTTATAACATTTGACACCAATGGTCAACATTCTTCATGGTTTTATGACAAAAGAGACGACTGCAGTTTTTTACCATTAAGCATTTCTCGCAAATTAGCATTATACCTACTACTCCCGCGTATGGAGTTTAATTTTCACAACTCGTACGCTACTCTTTACCAGTATATATTCTGACTTTTCAGCGTCACAGTATTCTGAATACTATGATATTAAGACGAGTTTGAAGATACCAAAGGGGTAATCACAATCCGTATATCGAAGAAGAACAGACAACACAATGGCCAAAGAAAAAGTACAAAAGAACAAACAACGATCTACAAAACATACATATAAAACTAAAGATCGAGTAACACGAACCCCACTCAAAATCGGGGATGAACTCAGGTGATCCGAAATGGTAAGCAGTTCTTGTTCCACTAGTGACACCCGGGAAGTGTTAACCTAGTTAAAAATTCGCTAATAAATCATGAACGAGGAAAGGACCGGTAAGAGTTTACGACAAGTGGAACACATCCGTGGTCATATGTGACACATATTTTCCATAGCGGTGAACCAAGTCATGGTGGCAACCGTAAAACTTTCGAAGTGATGACTTCAACTTAACTAAGAGGAACCCTTGGTTCAGTATCCTCCTTGTTAGCAGCAACCCTCTATCAAGGAAGTCCTGATAGGAACCATAAGCTCTGGAATATCGTATCAACTGAGAGATATATACTCAATAAATCAAGAATGTTTAAATAATGGTCTCATCCTATCTTTCAAAAATTTATTTATTTTATTATTCACCAATATACAGCGACGTCTTAAAAGTATTCGCGAAAACAAGATGGCGGACGTCAACGAGTTTGAGTTATTGCTCTTTGCGCCATTAAAATACACAAGGTAAAAATGAAAAACTTACCTTAATGTTTTGTGAGGTAACCCTTCGACCGTATAACTGCCAGAATCCTGCGTGGAATAGAGGTATATAAGTTCTGAATGTAATCCACAGTAAAGTTCATCCAAATATCCTGAATGGCAGTAAACAGTTCTTCAGGAGTATTTATGTTTCCTGCTGCATTTTGAAGCGATCTCTTGATGCGAAGCCACACATTTTCTATAATATTTAAGTCCGGAGACTGAGCTGGCCATGTCATGCCATGAATGTCATTGTCTCGTTTGAATTCTTCAATTATGCGGGCCCAATGGACAGGGGCATTGTCATTTTGGAAACGACAAGGTTTGTCGGCAAAATGACGGGCTAAAACAGGCCAAAGATGATTATCAAGGATGTCACGATATTTCACAGCATTTATATTACCATCAACCTTACATAAAGTTCCCGCACCATACCATGTAATGCACCACCAGATCAAAACATACACCTTCCTCTGATATGGCGGACACATGCACTCGGGACGGTAAGCCTCATCCGAAGATCTCCACACGTACACACGGTTATTTTGTCCAATAACTATCTGCGATTCTTCACTGAATATTTCTTGATTCCAGTGTAGATTAACAGACCATCTCCGTCGTTCCAGACACCAAGAAAGTCGTTTCTTTTTGTCGACCTCTCTGACCACCATTTTCTTACGAACAACACGTCTAAATATTTTGTTTTTGTGTAAATAACGCTGTATAATCTTTGGGTGGACAAGAACAACCCCTCCTTCATTGAAATTATTGATAATTTCTCTTAAAACCTTGCCACGATTCTTTATTTACCGTCCTCAATAATATAACCTCACCGCGTCGTGTCACTTTCCTTGGTCGTCCAACTCTGGGAATGTTTTCAACATTACCTGTGCTGTTATACTTTTTCCAAATTGAACGAATTGTAGATTCAGGTATATGCAACAATTTCACGATCTCACAATTTCTATACCCTTCCCGTTTCAAATCCACAACCAGTTGTTTCCGATCCTCACTCAGTTCCTTTGACTTGCGACCCATCTTGAAAACACGTCTGTTTATTTGTAAACGCGTAGCAGACGACCTTAAAATTACGTCACATATTTGGGGAAAGTTCAAAAGGGTAACGCAAGACAGCTTAAAACTATGTAGTTCTCTTTATTAAAACGAAAAACATTGGTGACAATTTCAACTCGCACTATCGATCGCAGCCATTTTCTTATTTTCGCGAATACTTATGAGGCAGCACTGTATGTACTAAATAAAAGTATGAAATCATAAAAACACATATCAGTAATATATACTCAAAGTTTGACATTTCTTGTTAATGCAATATATATATGTATATATAATGTTTAGAATTTCGTAGTGACATTACTTCAAAGTTAATTACGGATCCCATTTTCAGTGTTGTCATCCTTTGCATTGTATTAACCGAAGTCAAGCACGTCTTTCATATCCGTCTCATCTGGCAATTGTTTTCAGCCATATATTAAATTAACTGAAGCAAAATTTATATATGTAAAAACATTTCATTTTGTCATTTTATAATAGAGAATTATTTAATATGCATCACTTGTTAAGAGTGTTGCAATTCAGGCACCGTAGACACCAAAGACAATTTAGGTACCATCTTTTCTAAGAACCACAACCACTTGTTTAGTAATAATTACATTATTTAGGAACTGTAGATTTCAATAACAAATATATCAAATAAAACATGACAGTGTCGAGACTGACTTCTGGGAGGTGATACCCTTGTGATGGTAATAGTTCATCAGCGTAGGTAGGGATTCTACAGGATTTTCAAAAATGTATAGTACCCCCAAGTCATATATATCGTTGGAAAGGTCTTTGGAAAAGAAAACAAAATATGCAAATTTTAGGGTTAGGTCACGTGAATATACTTATATTTTGAGGGTTATCTCCCCTTCTACTGAAATTTTCTATCTGCCTCTTTTCTTATAGAAATCAAGTACATGCTTTCTGTACAATTAATATGAATATTATATTTTATATTTAAATTAGACTGAATGTTCATTGAATTAGTTTTATTACTAATAATTTTACTCCCTTCACTTACTCCTCCAGTGATGGGAAAAAAGGGGTGAATATACTAGTATAATGTCAGTGAGTTCATCTCTCCGTATGTCAACTATTAATTATTTTGTATCCAATATCTTTAAAAATAATTGTAAGATTTTACAAATATTGTGCAGGAAGACTAATCAAGGTAATGCAATGTGCCTTGAATAATTTCATATAAGAAGGAAATAGGACTTGTTGTTTTTAGCAAAACAAACTGTTTTGTTGTTTAAAATAACAAATATTGAGAATTATACATTGTTTGTTCAATAATTTGCAAAATCACTATTAATACAGATTTATAAATTAGTTTCCAGGGAAGGATAAACATTGATATATTTTCCCCTGAGTTCAAACACCAAGACAGTGTGATTTTTTTAAAGAAAGAATACATTTTGATTAAAAGTCTCAAATTATGAGAATTGGACATTGTTTATCAATTATTAACGATACTTAGAATTCGATGTACTATTCTTATAGTTTATGCTTCAATTTTGTTTTCTGTGGTAGAAACCCTTTCATTGACCATATTTAAAATACAGTTTATTTTATGCAACATAAAGGCTACATATACATATATATTTAAGAACTGTATATTCTTTAAAGTAATAGATGAGTGAATGATTGTTGTTTAATACCAAATAAGCCGTTTTGTTAGCTATATCATGGTGAGAATAAGCTGCAGTCGATGAGCTGATGGGGATTTCCGCTTTGGACTAGACCAACACGTTTTTTTAGATTTGCACAGTATTAAGAAGACTTTGAAGATACAAAAGGGCACTCAGAAACCGTATATCGAAGAAGAACAGACAACACAATGCCCAAAAGAAAAAGGGCAAACAGGACGAACAACGATCTACACAACATTCATATAAAACTAAATATCGAGTAACACGAACCCCACAAAAAACCGGGGGTGAACTAACTGACAGAAACAACAGTCCGCAGGTACACTGTATAATGTTGCTCCACTTGGACACATTATCTCCATTCCGAGCCAGCCAGTCTGTTCTCTTACTTTTTATTGCGTCCTTAGCTGGAAAACACAACAAATACTAATGCTTTGGCTTAAATTAATGTTCCTTTTCTTGATAAAACAAGACCATTCTGATAGTAGGTGGTAGATGGCTCAATTAAATTGCAAACAGTTCCCATGATATAGGGAAAAGTATTTTCCAGTCAAATGCCCTACCCATTTAAGCAAATAATATTATGACATATTATGCTTTTCTCTAAGATTATTGGGTTGAAATACTATTAAGTTTGAAATGTTCATAGACTCTTGAATGCACATCTTTGGAGGAGATCTTCTTTCCTTGATTTGCCATGCACTGTTATAGTGAAAGGCACTAACATACTTGTTTTAGTGATGTTTTACCTTTAAAAAAATTATGAAAAAATATGCAACAATTAATTAGGATTGTATGTAAGTATATACAAGGTATGATACGAAATTGACACCAGAGAACAACGCCAGAGAGTAGTTAGATACTAACATTTCTGCTTATTGATATATTCAAAGCAAGGATAAACCTTAATTTACCCGAACGGAACAACATTCATCTTTGGATTCCACTTTGCATTAAATTGCTGCTTTGGATTTTAATTACTTGTTCGTAAATATCGCTATTCATATTCCTTTTTCAAAAATGTAAACATATTACCATCTATAACTTTTAACATTGATAAATAATTTAAACATTGATAATAATGTTATGTAGTGCTATGAATGATTTAAATACAATAAAAATCATTGATGCAATTAATGAAAGAAAAAGGCAAAAATATAAAAAATTCCCATTTTTGAATTCATAAAAAATGAAGGAAGACTCCCAGCTAATATTAACTTGTTTGACATTATGGTAAAGGTTAGGTTTATAAGTGTTTAACGCCAGTTCAACAATATTTCAGCTATATCGCGGCCGTCAGTTTTATTGGTGGAGGAAACTGGAGTTCCCAGAGAAAAACACTGACCTGCCGCAAGTCACTGACAAACTTTACCACATGATGTGGTTATTTTTTCTTGAAATGGGTTCGAAACAAACTTGCGTGAAGACAAAATATGAAACTTTAAAGCTTAAGCGTTACAGACTGGATCAGCGACAATCGAGTCTGAAAATGCTGGACTGCTGCATGCATATCCAGGAACATCTTCTCTTGAACCAAGCTCTGTATCTACAAGTTCTGTTAGAGATAGAACAGATCAACCGTTTTTTTTTTCTCAAATCACCCACTGAAAATGATATTAATGAATACAAAATGGACATCAACCGCCATGTATCTCCGTACACCGGAAATTGATGGTGGTGGTGTGCGTTCCGCAAATTGCGATAGTTGAAGCGAATGTTCTAGGGATGCATCATTATTTAGTTTACATGTTGCTTTTATGTTAATTTGGGGGTGTCTAATTAGTAATTGGCAACTTGCTGCAATATCCACAGCACAATGAAAAAAAATTCTCAGGAAAAACAAAAGCCAAAGAAAATCTCTTTATTTTAAAATAATATCAGATTTATGTCGAGAACAAGCAGTGTGGTAGCAATGAAAGAATAAGCTGCTATGTCGTGTTTGTTTAATTTTGAATTTCATCAGCTGACTTATACAAATCCCCACCCCGGCCTTGGAATCATGCACACAGTGTACCTACATATACATCAGATAGACGGTTTACCACTGGGATGGTTCGACTTGTCATAAACACTCGACCTTTAGTATTATGTGTATGTTTTGTAGATCGTTGTTTGTCCTTTTGTACTTTTTCTCTTGGCCATTGTGTTGTCTGTTATTCTTCGACATACGAATTCTGATTACCCCTTTGGTATCTTCAAACTCTTCTTAATCAGTTTTCAAATATGTATATGATTCGGGCGTAAATTATGATTCAATATACAGGGAAACGGCGTGGGAGAAACTTGGCACCTATTACATAAATGCTGGTAATTCTGCAGAGTCTTTATATGATTTGATTCCTCCCTGCAGTTTACACATGTGTTGGTGAAACTAATAACTATAATCTACGAAATCGCCATAATATTAGTTAAACTATACAAGTAGCTTATCCATATCACAACGAATATCTTTCGCTAATTTATTCTGAATGTAAACTGGTGACGAATAGTTATTTTCATTGTAGGCACTATTCAATTTTATTTAATCACACTTGTCACTCTGACAGATTGGTTATTTTTTCCATTGGAAGCAACTATGCTTTGTGTACATTATAATATTTCGAATCATTTTCAATCCTGAAATCTCTGTTAGGTATTTTTTTCATATCTTTAATTAATTTACAATTTTATACTTATGCTTCAATTAGTTTTCGCAACAGCTTATATATTTTGGAATTTTTAAAATATTTAAGAAACGTCTTTTGAATTTGAATGAAATGTTAATATATAATTATATTCCTTGAATTAAAGTAGAAGCATAATCTACTGCACACAAATATAGCTTAATTTTATACTTATGCTTCAATTAGTTTTCGCAACAGCTTATATATTTTGGAATTTTTAAAATATTTAAGAAACGTCTTTTGAATTTGAATGAAATGTTAATATATAATTATATTCCTTGAATTAAAGTAGAAGCATAATCTACTGCACACAAATATAGCTTAAGCAAATAGCTAGGATTACGAGCAGGTACATAGCTATGCAAAATCATTTGCTGTTTTTAGGAAATTTATATTTAAAATGTATTAAGAAATAATAATTTCCCGAACTTAATTAAAATCAAATTCCATGTTGATCAATTGTATCGTCACTCGGCAACATTTTTTTCCTCTCTGGGAATTAATTAACGACACAAATATTCAACTTTTCGAAATGGAAACGGGGTATTAAGTGTAAAGTTACATGTCGACTTTGTTGGTATTTTTGGACGTCGATTCGAGTTCATTTGCGAGCGAACTATGGTCAGTTAAAAGATCGGCGCTCTGTCAATACGAGACGGACCTTTTACAAATGTTGACAACATCTCGAAAAGGTGCACATATACAAAATATGCAATGTTTAAAGTGAAATTGTGTAAAGAAGTATATGAAAAAATATTGCATGTCTGTTCAAGATAATGTGCTGTTTACGACAGGGATAATTCTAGAGGATATATATATTTAGAATGTTAGAAATAATAATTTCCCGAGCTTAATTAAAATAAAATTCCATGTTGATCAATTGTGTCGTCACTCTGCAACATATTTTACCACACTGGGAATTAATGACAACACAAATATTAAACCTTGTGAAACAGAAATGGGGTATTACGGGTAAAGCTACATGTCGACGTTGTAGGTATTTTTGGACGACGATTCGTGTCCATTTGCGAGCGAACTATGAAGTATCAGTGAAAGCTATAATTATCTCCCCTTTGTCACTCTTCAAAACTTTTCATTTCTAGATTATATTCAATAAAATTGTCGCTTGATGTATCAGTGAAGGATATAGTTAATTATCTCTTATTTATCAGTTTTATTAATGATCTTATTCATATGTATCATAGATAATTCATGTTACTTACAAATAAAATTTGCATTGCTCCCAAAGATATTTAATATATTTGGCCCCAATATTTAAATATTTATCGTACCTGATGAATGCTATCACAGAAACACGTCGTGTGCTATAAATCTATATCTACGCTTTTATTTTGTCACATTAATGTTATAAATGTTATCCCAGAAACACGTCGTGTGCTATAACTTTATATTATACTTTATGCACATTTCTTTGATAATTCGGGAATTTCATTGGTAAAGGTAGATGTGGTATTTTTCTCTAACTTTTCTTAACCCCGCCCACCAAAGCAGAGGATGGTATTGCAAGGATATTCCACATCCCGCGATACCACCCTCCGCAATTCCACCCTCCACAATACCACCCTCCGCAATATCACCCTCCGAAGGGCATTCAGTATAATATAAAACATACTGCCTTTGGTTGAGGGTGTTACGGTAGATTACCACACTCAGAAAAAACATCACACTCGACTTCATCTCGGGTGATATTTTTTCTTCTTGTGGTAATCTACCGTAACACCCTCAACTAAAGGCAGTATGTTTATAATATCTACATTTATATTTCATCACATCAATGTTATATAACAGTAATAGTGTGTAAAATGTATAATCAAATCTTGATAGCAGTGCCGGATTGAGATAAAGAGAGGCGCTAACGCTATTCCACTTGTGAGGCCCCTCCCAATTATCCACCTTCACGACTGGAGGAAGATGGAAGTGTGTTTAATCAATTTCAATAAAGGTGAAGATGATGAGGGATGTTTAAAATTATGCAATATTCTGAAATGGAGTGCAACTGAGTAGGGAAAATTATCAGAAAGTACAATACGCTATGACAGCATAAGTGTGAAAGTCCAATAACAGTGTTAAAAATTATACACCTTGGCCGGAGGCCCCCTAAATCTTGAGGCCCTAGGTGTCAGCTTATCGAGCCTATAGATAAATCCAGCACTGCTTGATAGAATATTATAATGTGCTTTATACCTCACACTTATGTGCATACTGACGAATAATAGCATTTAATAATAAACATTTTTTTTTTCTTTTGTTTCTAAATGCTTACTAGTATGTAAACGTTAGAGAATACCGAAGGGGCAATCAGAAATGTACAATCCCGAGAAACTGGAAACATAGAACAAAAGACGAACGAGAACAAACAAAAAACCCACTCCACAATATGTGATAGACACCACTATACACAAGCAAGCAGAACTAACGTAAATAAGACATGAGCCCTCCTACAAAAAACTGGAGGTAAAGACGAACCGAAGATAGTGATACCGTTGTCTGTGAAAAGTTCTAGATGTGAGCTATAAGGAATATCAATTTTGTTGTGACGACGACGAACGGACAGACGTTTCTACTTCGGATAAATCGAATATTTGGATTATCCGGGGGAACATTATATATACAACTACAACGTACAACTTATCTGAATTTGTGATAAAGGTGTTCGATTCTTCTGTATTATACAACCAGTAAGACCTTAGATGTCTTATTCAGTGCTGACGACGCGTTTCTGGTTACACCCAGTTTTAACCATCGATGTGTGGCCACTAACATCTGGCTAAAGAGACCAAGCGTGAAGAGGAGGGGAGGTGTATCATTACTCTTGGTTGGCGGAGATGATATTCTATGTCTTCTATAATTGTCCTTCTTCAGTAACATATACTGTATTAATCTTTTTTATTGATACATATGTATTTTTATTGTCTTTATTCCAAAAAAGAAAAACAATCTTCAGAATGATAATATATATGTAGATACATATGTTGAACATGTACCACAAAACCACACACAGTTAATGTAACAGTGAATTCTATAGTATTCGGTATCATAAAATCAAGAATTAGTTGATACCAGTTTTTGAAGTTACAACAGAGGTAAGGGAACGACCATTTAACTTGAGGGGGGGGGGGGTATGTTTTTTTTTAATATTCTGATTCCCAATGTTGCTGAAATTTTTTTCTGATTTTGGTGGAGGAAAAAAAAATTCTAAAAGAAACAAAAAACCATAACCCCCCCCCCCCCCCTCCCCTTTTCAAGTTAAATGGTCGGTCCCTAACAAGTAACCGGACATCGAAGAAGGATATAATACAATGGCCAACAGAAAAAATACAAACTATGATCTACAAAACACTACACAGAAAACTAAAGATTGAGTAAGATGAAGCCAATAAAAAAAACTGGGGTGACCTCAGAGCGAACACAGGGAAACAGTCCGAAGAGATATTCAAATATTAAAAGAACTTCGGATACACAAAAACAATACAAGTATTGGTAACACAGTTTTATAGAACAAACGCTTGCACAACATTCACTGCCATTCGATCTGGAACAAATGCAAATTTGTCAATAACGACGGGTACCAATAAGTATATAGAGCAAACAAAAGGGGGGAGGGGGTCGTTGAGCGGGTCGAATCTAAGTTGGTTTCACTCCCGGGATTTTATGTCCGATATTGAAAGTTTATGTGATTAATGATGTCTGTTCGTGATTTATGACAGTCATTTGTTGTTCGGACATAAATTGTCTATTGTCACCGAGTCGAAGCGTTATCTCTTTTTATTCCAAAATACACACAATGCATCTAGGAAAATAGGCGATATTAAAGCATTATATTATTTTCATCAAGACGGGAGACAAAATACAATTTGTCAAAAAATTCGAGGACCCTGAATAAGAAAATGATTGACGCCAAATTGTTGTCTAAACATTATAATGTTCTGGGGAAAAAATTTACTACTTTTTATAGGTAATGTCTAGATTGCCATACAAACGATATTCTACACATTGTAAATGCAGTCAATTTGTTTTTGTCACATTTTATTGGATTACATAGCATCTCATTCTCAATGGTAAGAAATTACACAAAATCTGCCAATCCCCCTTTTTTATTAATATTACCTAAAAATAATACAATGAAATTAACATCTAAATTTATTAATTAATGAGGAAATCCTCCTGATGTCGTGATGCTTAAAAATTCGGAAGACTGGTTCCTGCTTTATTACGCATGAGCGTTTTGCGAGTTATTTTCGGCAACATACAAAGAGATTAAGGAGGAAGTAAAATATAAGTAGTATTTCCAATGTGTCTATAAGAAGAAGAAGAAGAAGAATACTTTATTGACCAATTAAGGACCCACAAAGGGCATATCAATTACAATGATTGACAATATGGAATACAAACATACAATGTACATAATAACAACAAGGAAATATTGTTTGAATATAAATAGTTTTATTTCCAATAAAATAAACTTTAACAACAACTGTCAGTAGATCAGAGACGTGCAATCAATAATGATATTATTAATAAATAAGGGAAAAAAAAATAAAATAAAATATATCTATACGTCTGAAAATTAAACCAAACAGTGTTAGAATTAGATTTTAGGGCTGTCAAATTTTTGTTCTTCCCTCGACGGGACTTGAAGCCACACCATTGATACACTGCAGCACCATTCGCTTAGCCTTACGTCCAGCGCCCTAGAACACTCGACCACATCTACTCCCTATATATATATATCTTCCAAATATATAAGGGCCCGGGTGGCCCAATGAGCTAGGTCGTACAACTCATACAAGCCTATCACCAATACGGCGTGGATTCGCGCCCGGCTTTGTAAATTACAAAAAAGGGTGAACTCGGCTCGCAGTCGCAAGTGATAAAGTTTACCTTTTACTTTCCTATGGTCGGTGGTTCTCTCTAGGTAATCCAGCTTTTTCCACCACTAAAACTGGTCGCCATGATATAGATGAAATATTGCTGAAAGTCGCGTTAAGCAAAAAAAAACCCAAATATATATATAGCTGTGATCTTTGGCATTTATTGACCAGTAATATGGCCTTTTATTATTTTAGCACTGAACAAGGAACCAGTTATAAATTCTCTTCCTGACATGGGATTTACATTTACCGATGTAACATATGCTGTCAATGAATACACAAAACAGGAAGGTAAACAATAATAATAACATATATTGTAAAAGTAAAAATAAAATGAAAAAAATACCAGACTCTCGGAACATTTCCAAACTCAAAAATGAAGATTTTTGAAAGAGGCAAAATGGATACCCCAAGCACAAATAAATGACCCCTCATTTCCACGGCTTGGTACAGGCACATCAATGCAATAAACAGAGGCGGACATAAACTAATTGTATAGCTCAAACCTTCCATGCAAGTGCTTTAAACATGTGAGTAAAATGACAGCTTAATTATAAAAAGAATCTAATCTTGAGTACTATGCATAATATATTTAATCTTTGTGACACAGAAGTTGTCTTATGTAAAATATTAGTTCTATTAAAGAGAGATGATGACCTCAACCATTATCTAAATATTAGACAGTATATATTACCATCATATTACACAATAGTGAAACAATAGTCAACTTTGAACCAAAATCTAATTGTTAATACAATTTGTTTGTCATTTATGATACGACGGCTGCAATCAGTAGAGCAGGAACTGTCTACCCACCCGGAGCACCTGAGTTCATCATCGGTTTTTATTGGGTTTCGTGTTGTTCTTGTCTTCCAATTAAATGTTTTCAGCTAATGGGTTCTCCTCCGATTTATTGTATGATTCGTTTTGATAGTGGTTTGTGTATATTTTTATGTCTTGTTATCCATTTACTTTTGGCCAATGTATTGTATGTCCTTCGAATTACAATTTCTAATCACCCATTTGGTATATTAAACTTTGGAAGATATTCAGAATCTGTCTTGATGCCCTGTTCTTCTACATATATATTGGTTATCTATTATAATTTTTAGAATGGAACCCATTTCCCCACTTGTGTTTTGCAATTCCCATTTATTATATTTGTACATTTGCATACTTTATTTTAACTGTAAGTGATATGCAATGTTGTAACACACATCTATGTTATTGAAGGTAATACGAGCTATACAAGTGAGGAATTGCTTGCTATTCTGGTGGAAAGACACGAGGCAAACAAGTTACAAAGAACATTTACAGGTATTATACCTTAATCTTAGATTACTGATTTGGAAATGTAATATTTATTATACAATTGAACTTTCCATGTTATCATACTTATTTAATCTATGTTTGTATTTTATTTGAAGAAACTCCAATGTCATGAAGTAAAATATATACAAATGTATAGATTATATATGTATCATACTTGTTATCTTAAAATATCAAATTTGTAAACAGGTGTCAGATAGACTTGTGGTCGATAATGTAATTTAAAATTGTTACCCTGAACACACAGACGTAAACAGGGGAGTAGGAGCTGGGAGCACGGATGCCACATGTCCCCACTTGAGTGTAATTTTTATAGTGGTAGCTCTCTAAAGCAATACACGGGGGATAGACATGTCCCTTACTCAGACACATTCTCCTTATTGTGAGCCAGCCACTCTTTGCTCCTACACCTTGAAAATGTAGAGCAACAAACACAAATTTTGTAGTAACTAGTTTCACAATACCGCGGCTTGAACCTACGATCTACCGCAATCGGAGCGAGCACGCTAACAACTACACAACAGATGCGGTCATTAAGGTGTTAGAATACAAACTGACACTGGGAAATACGAATTGAATCGATAGATGTAAATCCAAATTTTACACAATAATGGCAAACAACACCATCGTTATGCCTATTTACCTAAGTGCCTCTGAGTTATCTCCCTTTTGACGTAGTTAAATAATTGAAGCAAAAAGGTCGTAAGGAGTAAGGGCAAAGCCTTGTTGGCTTTGCATCACGGTTATGCGGCTGAATTTGGTGATATATCCTCCAATTGGCTGTTTCATGTAGCTAACACTTTAAACATCCCACCTGGAACAAAGCGGACATCATCATCTTCTTTTCATCGAAATATAGCTTGTTCTCGCCATGATATAACTGCACTTTGCGAAAGACAACAACCTTCATTCACTCAATCAACAAACACACTATCACGCAATATAGCAATTATAATATTGTCATTGGGCGTTTCAATATATTTGAGGATTCTGAATTAACACAATGTGCATAGATATATTATTTTCATTATTTGTTTTATTAAATGTTAAATTGGTCGACACTATCACAATTAGATCTCATATTGCATCTATCAATTAGAGGTAATACAAGTAAATGGAATTTCCATTTTTGCTTTTATTTAGGTTTTTTTTTTTTAATCACAAAACACGAATTTTCCACGCAGATCAACGAATCTATTCACCAGTTTCATGCCAATTATTTGCATAGTTAATTAATCACTTTTTAACTTTGATAAACAAAATGAAATGTAGGTGATTAATATGTCGCCCATAAAAAGACAGATATCTAATTTAGTGGGCATGAAACTTTTATGATAAACCTTCATCAGGAAGACTCAAAGTCGGAAGATTGGAGAAGTAATTAATTTAAACATCTTTGGGAGCTAAATAAAATAGTCATTGTATTACTGTGCGCGCTCATATTCTCTACTCAATAAACACATAGATATCAAATGTAGTGCACACGACGCGTTTCTGGAATAACCGTCATCTGGATCGCTCAGTATCAAAATATTGGAAAGCCAACTAATTTAAACGTGATTGGGATCAATACATCAAATGTTAATAAACTAAATAGCCAAAATCGGTTATGGTCAGTTATGCCTGATGGAGGTGACACTTAGATTAGATAATGATTACATTATTTAGGACTTGTAAAATTCAATAATAAATATATCTAATTAACCATGTCAGTGTTGAAGCACTGATTGCTTTGTGGATGATGCCCCCGGGGACTAATATTCCACCAGCAGTTGTATCAACCCAGTGGTAGTAATACAAACGTAGATATCAAATCTGGTGAACACGACACGTTTCTGGAATAACCTTCGTCAGGTAGGCTCAATAACCTTCATCAGTTACGCTCAATATCGAAATATTGGAAAGCCAAATGATTTAAAACTGCCTTGGAGCAATACACTCTCCTTCCTCAATTTTTGTTTCATAGCTATCCGTAGGAAAGACAACTTTTATTTATGCAATATTTATTTCCAGCTGAAGCAGCAGACATTCATAGAGATGAAACGGAACAAGGTAAGACTCAATTTATTAGAAAACCACGAGTTATTGTATGTGGAAGTTGTTTGTCAGCAAGTCGATTTGTATACCTTAAAGGATCCAAGCTATTTGACTTTTAAGGTATCTATGTGTTTGCCCTAAAAATCAAAATGTTGTGAAAATGCATAGCAAAAAAAAGAAGATAAATGGCCGGAAAGATGCAAAAAGTTATAAACTGACCATGTAATTTTCAATGAGGAATAGTATGGAGAAACACAATGTTATTTTCAAATTATTGTTTCGTGTGAAAACAATGGGTGGGTGTGAGGTTATATAGCCACCACCCTTCCCCTCTCAAAAAAGAAAGAAAAAAGAAAAGAAATCTGAATGATCGGTCCCTAAATCTGACACATTTTCCGAAAATAAAATAATTAAACAGTACAGTACAGTAAGAGACTATATGGATGTCAATCAAGAAGGTAATAAACATTCGTATATCGAAGAAGGACACACAATACAATGACCAAATGAAAAAAGGACGGAAGGACAAACAACGATCTACAAAACATACACATAATACTTAAGATCGAGTAACACGAACCCCACTAAAAACTGGGGGTGAAGTCAGGTACTCCAGAAGGTTAAGCAGTTCCTGCTCCACTAGTGGCACCCGTCATGAGAGATACTCTAACATAACACTTAGACATAAAATAGAGTAAAGGAACGGTGCTTTTATTGCTATGCTACATTTCACTGTAGATTTTTCAAATATGAGAATAAGGCATACCCTTAATCTAAGAAACGACACATAATCAGCATTTGAAGAATATACAACTGCAATATGACCTCTGTCATTGATATACAGTTTGAGAATGTAAGGACAACACTTACAGGTGCTTAAATAATTTTGCATAAATAACAGCACATTCCCATTAACACCGTACGTGTTCTAAAAGTTGTTATTCGGAGTAAAGTAGATGGACGGGTACATCATAAAGCATATCTCACTGTGTGGGTTAAAGTTACAAATAAAAATGTCAACTCTATATACATAGTGCTAGTTATCTACCATCCAAGATAAGTTTGAGGAAACCAAAGGGGTACAAACTAAAAGGGACAACAGGACAAAAATGATCTACAAAATACTACACAGAAAAGAAAAGATTGAGCAACGCAAATCCCACTAAAAAGCTGTGGTGAATTCAGGTACTCCGGAAGGGTAGGCAATTGCTGCTCCACTTGTTCTATCCGTTGTGAAAAGTGTATGTTATTTGTGAACTGTGGACACAGCGTAACGTGTGAACCTTGTTGAAATCAAATCAAATTGACTATTGTCCGTATTGTGATGTAAAAATCAAAATCAAATTAAAGACTTTCCTGTCCTAATATGTGCACTTAATACTTTGTATGTACTCGTTGTCTTTTCAAGCAATACTAAGATGTGCCTTTTACCTACTCAAATCAACATATGCATCATGCTCATTACGCATTCACTGCCATAGCAATGCGTATTATGTACTTATTGCCTATTCGAGTTATACTTACTGTGTATTCAATGCCATAGCAATGACTATTATGTACTCATTGTCTATTTAAAATATATTTGAGCACTCTTTACCTTTGCAATAACAAATTATGTATCCATTACCTATTCATATTATACGTGTTCAGCATGCATTACCATAACAAATAATATGGTTGGTTTTGTTTTGTTTATTGTGTTTAACGCCACTTTCAACAATAGTTCAGCTATATTGTGCGTTCAGTTTTATTGGTGGAGGAAACCGGAGTACCCGGTGAAAACCACCATCCTGTCGCAAGTCACTGACAAACTTTGTCACATAATATTGTATCGAAGACACCTTGCCATGAACAGGTTTCGAACTCACAACTTTAGTCGTGATAGACACTGATTGCACATGTAGTTGTAAATCCAACTACCATGCGATCACGACGGACCCTGCAAATAATTACACGTACCCATTACCTATTCAGATTATCCTTATTGCACACTTAAATAACAAACTAGATGTTTTACTTTTTACGTAGATATTTTCTTTCCTCTATCATCGCCACGACTTTTTACCGGACTTGACTGTGAACATGTGTATCTTATTAGAAGCAGGAACAGCTTACCCTTCAAGATCACCTGAGGTAACCCCAGTTGTTTTGTGGGGTCCGTGTTGCACATCTTTTTAGCTTTTTGCTTTGTCCTATTATGTGTCTTTATGTTCTGGGTTCCATGTTGTAATGTCCGTTGCGATTTCCGCATAAATGCGATGTTTGGTTCGTCTTTACCCTCAGTCATTTGTGGGAGAGCACATGCCATATTTAGGTTATTTGTATTTATTTGCGCATAGTGCAGTTCATCTCATATTGTGTGATGTCTTTGTTTTGTTTTTCTTTGTTTTGTGTATCTTATATTGCCAGTTTCTCTGTATTGTCCATCTTTGATTGCCCCATCGGTATTCTCTAACCTTTAATTTAGTACATTTCAAGTAAATATTTATGCACCCATTACATATTTCAATAGTACCTATTGTATATTCATTTCCTTTGCAATGAATAGTAATGTACAAAAAATGTACTTATATAGTACTACATATTAATAAGAACGCAGTTATATAACCTGGTAAAATTATTTAAATTGCTGCGCATTCTTTGCCTTTGAAATTAATATTTATGTACTCATTAGTATGTTCAAATTCAAGTAATGTTTGAAAATACCAAAGAAGCAATCAGAAACGTAAATCGAATAAGGACAGACAATGCAATGGCCAAGGGAAAAAGAACAAAAGGACAATGATCTTTCCATAGAAAACCAAAACCAAAGATTGAGCAAAACGAACCAAACAAAAAACGGGGTGAATTCATGTGTTTTGAACAGTTAACCTGTATCTTCCCCACTTACACTAGTGGAACCCGTCATATTACTGCTGTAAACAAACCCGTTGGTAAATTATGAAATAGGAAAGGTTGGAATTGTAATAACGGCAAAGGGAACATAACGTGTTCATGTGTGACAAATATATGCTGTAGGCATTAACCAAGTCATGGTGGTGAACGAATAACATTCGTTGGATCAGTAGATTGCGTGCTTAGTAGCAACCTGCTATCTTAGAAATAGATAATTACGTACCCATAAGAAGAGAGTGAATATACCAACCAGAATCCGTAAATCGAAGGACTGATAACACAATGCCTAAAAGAACACGAACAAAAGGACAAAGAACGATCTACAAACCACTACACAGTAAACTAAAGATCGAGCAACACGACGCCCTCTCAGCTTCTCCGGAAGGGTCATTAGTTCCTGCTCCACTGGGGATAGCTGCATGTTACTGTTCAACAATACAAAAATAATCTGACATGAAAATCGTGTTGGACAAATGGAATAATCTATTTAAATTACATTTATTGGGCACTCAGTGCCTCTGGAATGAATGGTTATGCACTCATTGCCTTTTAATAAAAGCACACGTTTATATTCCAATTATAATTTTTGCGTTCTGATTGTCTTTTAAATGAATAATGATGTACCTATTACCTATTCAATAATACTTATTATGTGGAAATTGCAATACGACAGTTCGGAGTTGGGGGAAGAGTTATGTGCCATGTCTAGCTCTTTGCCGCTAAGAGTACATAAGTTGTACATCCGGGTCTCATTTTCGGACACTTTTTGTAAGATGGCTGCCACCCATTGTTACAAATAGCTGTCATCATCAGCAGAGAAAAACTTTCCCTTTTATACCTTACTGGGTAGTGGTTGCGTGTTAATTTCAGTCTATGTTATCACTGATCATTGCCTGGCTAGGTTAGGATTATTCATCAGAAGCTGAAGTATCTTGTGCAGTATCGGATATAATGACAATGTTCAAATTTAGTTACCGTAGATGACACTGAACATTTCAGATGTAAAATTACCAGTTTTGGGTGAAGATAATTTTCCCCGAAAAATTCATTTGGAATACGGTGGGACCTTTACTAAGCTATGCATGCATGTTTCAAGTCGAAATATGTTCCCAACAACTAGAACTCTGCAAATCCGTGTGCATGTTTTTCGTCCTCGCCATTATTGTGGAGACTAATTAACTTTCGGTTGTTTTGTTCCGATGATTGCCAATCATTACCTCGTGGGAAAAGGTTTTGGTCCGATGATTGCCGATGAAGAAAAGATAAACGAATGGGTTCGATTTGCGTTTCAATTATCTCCCTTTTTGAAACCTGGCTGTCAAAAATAGACATTTATTTTTATGTTGATATGTTTTATTGATATATTTTGTAATGATAAGGCTATTTGTAATATATTTATCGTATTTAAACATTGACAACCTTCTTCAAATAAAATTTGTTAAGACATTTACAGAATTAAAATAATAACCAAACCATTGTCAAGGCGACGAATGTTTTATATAATATTTAATATTTACATTTTCAACTTGCTCAAGGAACCATTGGCCATTAACAGTATTGCCTACTTAGTATAACTTTCGATCCTGCTTCTAAATGAGTAGTACCCAATTTATTTGTTTTTGTGATAGCTTAAAATGGGAGACTAAATTTTGTTAATATTCGGCTTTAAATTTTGATTAGCTTTAACCCCAGAATGCTTTAAAATATAAATTTTTTGTTAGCTGCTCACCACATCATGTTTTTCTGGGTTGAATTTTTACATTCGAACCTCAGTGTTATTTTTGATATTGGTATTTTACAGCCGTTTTTGCATCTTTTTTTTTGTGCAGTATTTATTTGAAGCCTTTACAATTGTTGATTTTTATGTTCTGTTTCATCATGCCTTTTGTTGACTATGTAAAGTATTGAAAACTTATTAACCTTAATTCCTATTGCCATAAGCTCGAATCCCAGTGGAACAAATCTGGATATGTCTAAATCTCATTTTGTATCCAACATCAACTAATTCAATCATTTGCTGTGACAGGAGCGTGTTTGGATATGTCTCGCTTGGTGGATGCCAATCAAAAAGCTCACAGACAGACAGACATAGGATCAAAAGTTATTCCTTTTTATATTTCAAACATCAAAGATATACTTTTTTTATATTTTAAACATCAAAGTTATACTTTTTTTTATATTTCAAACATCAAAGTTATACTAAGTAGGCCATAATGTCCTTGAACGAGTTGAAAATGTAAACATTAAGCATTATATAAAACATTCGTGACCTTGACAATGGTATGGTTATTATTTTAATTCTGCAAATTTCTTAACAAATTTTATTTGCAGAAGGTTGTCAATGTTTAAATACGATAAAAATATTACAAATAATCTTTTCATTTCAAAATATATCAATAAAACATATCAACATCAAAATAAATGTCTACTTTTGACAGCCAGGTTTCCAAAAGGGAGATAATATAAGCACAAATCGAACACACCCGTAACACAATCTCCCCAAAAGAGTTCAAATCTTGGGTCACGCGCATATCATTTGCATTACTGTTGTGGAGAACAGAATTATCTGCTGTCAAATATTTTGCGATTTTCTCATAAATTCTGCTTTTGAGCGGATTTTTGATGTTATGCAGTTGATTTTAGTTAAATTAAGTGGCATATTAAGTAAAAATATTTAATGCAAAAATTTCATGATATTGTGGTGTAATATTACTTTAAAACAAAATTGAACAGACTATACTTAATGAAAATAATAGACATTTTATGATTTTATTTGTCATATTAAAAGAAACATATACTTTTTTTTTTTACGAAGGTAATTTCCCTGTATCAATGTTAAATATACAGTAGCATAACATACAGACAAACCAATTATTATTTGTCATATTAGAAAGAATATATATATACATAGGTGTGGGTGTTACTTTTTTAATATTTTCTTGCATCAATGTTCAATTCCAGTCATTCAAAAGGAACATAATACAAAGTAAAACCCGCCATGTTGAATAAACGTCCAACGGCGGGAAATATAAATAGTACTATTTTACCTCCTCCACAAAATTTCCTAACTCCGAACTGCCGTATTGCACTAAATATTCATGTACCAATTGGGTATTCAATAAAAGGTTGAGTGTATCTTTTTCTAACATTTTCTTGAACATACCAAAGGGGTACTTTGAAGCCGTAAATCAATGAAGGACAAACAATGACCTGTAAAACAGAATATCTCCAATAAATTGTCTTGGTTTGCATGATGCCGAGTCAAGTTGTTATAGCAGGATATCGAATGGATGATGGATATTCGGAACATTATATAATTACACCACATTACACCAATCAATGTTATTGGTTTGTGTAACATTAGCATTTCGTTCCAATGAACACAAAGGACATACACTTAAATGTTCGGTTTATAAATTGATTATATTTCAATTCTTTCACGAAAGATGGTACTTAGGACGATTTTCAGTTAACAAAATTGTATAAATATTGATTGATAAGTTTAGAATAAGTACATCGAGAAATTAAAACTTCCAAATTCAAATACAAAAAGCATGAAAATAACATTTGTTGGTGGTCAACGCTACAAGTGAGCATTAACCCCAAATCATATGACCCTGTTTTCCGTTTCCAAATGAGGTGTTTTGCACGTTTATTACCTTGTCACAATTAGCCTATTTTTGGTAGAAATCCTAACATGTCCTCACGTCGACTGTGGTGAATTAATTAAGATGATATATTTCTGTCGAAGTGTTAATTGAAGTAGTATGAGATTGGTCTTTGTTGCATAAGAAAAGAATGGGATTGGCTTAGTTTGTTTTATGGTGTATAACTCCGCTTTAAACAATATTTCAGTTAAATCGTGGCCGTCAAAAAAGATTGGGAAGCGTGTGAAAATATATAAACTTTATTTATTTACATTATAATAATAAATCCCTATCCATTCAAAAGCAATACAACTTATATAATACATTATAAATAAATCGTTAAAATGCACCAATATCAATATAAATTATAATACATAAATTATGTTATGTTTTTGTTTATCTCCGTCTTGTATACCAGTTTCTCTCGATTGTCCATTTTGGATTGTCCCATAAGTATTATGTTTATTTGCACACAAAATAAACAACCATATAAGAGGATGACATACATTGTATATGACAAATTACAATAAACAAAATAAAACATTAAAAATGTCTAAATTTTGCGAAAATCCAGAATATTTTATAAATAAAAATAAATTATCTTGAAAATTTCCATTTTCTTCTTTCAACCAAAATATTTCTTTGTGAGATGAATCTGTAATGAATGGATTTTTGGTGAAGTCTATGTTTATAAAATAATGTAATAAAACGAAAAAATAATTATCATGATCTAGAAAAAGCTCCAAAATCCTATGGAAAAATAGTAGAAAGATGCAAAATCGATACATCTAATACTCAGACACATGATCGGTCACTTTCCTGGCTTGTTACAGCCACTGCGATAAAACGTGGCGGGTTGAAATAGGTATATGGGCCCAAATCTCCCTTCTTAGTATAATGTATTATATCATATAAAACAATCGACATAAATAATAAAAAGACATGTTGTAAACATGTAGATATCGACGCGTTTCGGGAATAAACTTCATCAGGTATGTTCATAATTAAAAGATTAGAAAGCCAAGTAATATACATGTGATTGTCAAAGGGCCTACATATACCTGAGGCACGATAACCTTAAATTGAATAATTGCTACATCATTTAGGATCTGTAAATTTAATATATATATATATAAGAAATAATCCATATAAGTGTCGGAACACTAACTATTAAGGGATAACACCTTTGGAGACTCGTAGTCCATCAACAGGGCTATCGATCCAGTGATAGTAATGCAAGCATAGGTATCGAATTTTACTGCGCATTTAGCTCTTATAGTTGCTAACTATACTATCAATGTGCACTATTGAATTAAACATTAGAGAAAACCGAAATGGGAATCACTTACGGACAATCCAGAGAAACTTGAAACATTGGGCACAAAGGACACAGAAACGAAGACAAACAAAGCAAAAACACAAAACACAGAAAACTAAAATGTTGACCAACACGAATCCTTGTAAAAATCGGGGGTGAACCCAGACGACCGCGAAGAGAAAGCAGCTCCATCCTTCCACAAGACACCGCCATACGGTCAATACGTGTTAGACACCACTATGCGCAAGCAAACACAAATTACGTATATAAAACATGGGCCCTCCTACATACAAATGGAGGTAAATAGGGAACGAGCATCGTTTGTATGTGGACATCAAATGGACAAGGCACATTATTAGCAACAGAATAAGAATACACGAACGAGTGCTTCCCAACATTTTCCATAATCATTCCACAATTATTTTTTACTGGAGTTAATTAGTGTCTAGAAGTAAATGTTCGTGATAATATGCACACATGCTTACTAGTAACGTGTGCATTACATATGCAAATGTCAAGTTCGGAACACACGTCACATGTCAAGTGGCCACAGGGTTGAATGACATATTCAAAGTCGTTAATTCTACAGATAACACACATCTTTTTCTGTTTCAATTCTGTATTTTCCTTCTTCAGTTTGTCGATCGCTGGAAGATAAAGGGTTTAAAATAGTAATCAACTCCAAATGTGACACGAACTATATCTGAAAATAGTGTAAATCTAATAAGATAGAGAAAAAATAACACACTGTAGAAAAGGTCAAAAATGTATTCAACAAATCGGAGAAACAGAGGCAAAATCGACACCCTAATACACATATACATGACCTCTCACTTTCCTGGCTTTTTGCAGACATTCTAATCCAAAGTGGACGGGTTAAGCTAATTTTATGTGAAATAATGCAGCTATGCTTATTTTAAAATGGCTCTTTGATTATATATTATCTATATTCAAATTTGCAAGAACAAAAAATAAAAATCAGTTGGAGTTTAATATTTTGAAGTATATGAAACGCATACACACTTGTGACATGACAAGTTTATTTCAATGTATTTTTATATTTGATGAGAAAGTATGACAAATGATAATACTACTACCTTGTTGATTGTAATCGTGCTGTTCCTGTGGTGATCTGGCAACCAACAATTCACGGCCTCCTGTTGATGCAGAAATATTGTTTTCTGTTGTATATGTACTGAATCCTACAATAGAAGATTCAGATGCACTGCTTACTGTTATAGGGTGTGTAGATCCAATATCAACATTTAAATCATTATCTGTGCGGATTGATGGGGTTGTCGTCTGTCCAGCTGAGACGACTGGTGTAATTCCTACAATATAATACACCTTGTTTAATCACTGCCCTAAGTAAAGTCAGCAATTAATTTGAATAACTGACTGCTATGAACAAGCTACAAAACCTGTTACATTCAAAATGATTTGAACAAGTGATAACCATTATGGTATATGTCAAACAAAATACCGCAAAATAACTCAAATATTGTTAAGTACCATGAATTAGAATTGATAATATTTGACAAATAAATAAAATTAGCTTCTGATATCCTCTTTGAAAATCCAAAAACGGACGTACATTTGCTCATGCAACCTATGAGATCAGCGCTACTAGGTGGTCATTATGGTGTTTAACGCCACTTTCAACAATATTTTCGTTGCATCGTGGCGGTACGTTTTATGGGTGTAGGAAACCGGAGTACCCGGAGAAAACCACCGACTTGTCGCCAGTCACTTACAAATTTTAGTGTCACTAAATAACTTGATACAAAATATAGCTGTGATACCCAAAATTATGTTTAATATTTTAACATTTGACACCAATGATCAACATTCTACATGGCTTGATGAAAAAAGAGACGACCGCAGTTTTACCATTACACATATTCCGCAAAATAATATTATACCAATCGCCCGCGTATGGAGTTTAATTTTCACACCTCTACCACTACACTCGAACTATATTCAGACTTTTTCAACGCCACCGTATTCTGCGTACTAAACTATTAAATCAAGAATGTTTTAAGAATCGACTCATCCTATCTTTCAAAAATCTATTTATCTTATCATTCACCAATATATGTACTAAATAAAAGTATGAGATCATCAAACATGTATCCGTTATATATACACACAATTTGAGTGATTAGTGATTGTTGTTTAACGCCAATTCAGCACATTTCCAGCTATATCATGACGAGAACAAGTTAAATTTTAATGACATGCTGATAAGGTCCAGTTTGTGCTAGACGACTGTAGTTTTACCATTACACATTTTCCGCAAAATAGTATTATACCAATCGCCCGCGTATGGAGTTTAATTTTCACACCTCAATCGCTACACTCGAACTTGCAGTTTATATTCCGAATTTTTCAACGTCGCCGTATTCTGCGTACTAAACTATTAAATCTAGAATGCTTAAAGAATCGCCTCATCCTATCTTTCGACCATTTAGTGTTGAACGAAAGGAGACCAAGTCCCGAAGACCTGGTGTAGTCATTGTAGCATACAAGACAAAAGCTAACCGTGGTGAAATCTTATCCGCTAAAACGAAGTTGCAGCTTAGCAGACAATACAGTGATTTATCATTACAACAAATAATTGAGTCCAAAAAAATATGCATTCTTGTCAAAGCATTAGGTTATGTAAACCCAGACTTAATCTGTGAGGGGAAGAAGAATTGTTGACTTCTCTGCTAATCCACGATTATCGGAAGGTAGCAAACCACAACATGATAAACGGGAATGACGACAGAACAATAGCGACTTAGATCGTCCAAGACAGAATTCGTCGATACAATGATAGAACCAGTCACCGATCATCAAGAGACAATACCGATGAAAGATACACCAGTTCAGAATTTCAACGTAGCCGTCGTAAGGTGAAAGTAGTGGAACGTAAAACGGATGGAATAAAAATACTGTTTCTGACAATTTCACTGTACGTTATAATTCAGTTTCATATTTAAATCTTGACATAATAGGTACTTCTGGGACTTATTTAAAACAATTGTGATGTATTAAATATGCATATATATAAGTAGTTTGGTAACAATAGACAGGAATTACAAAAAATGCAAAACGTGGCTCTGGAGGAGTGGGGTTTGCTATCAGAATTCATTTAGTTGAAACTTTTGAAATTGGAAAACTAAGTGAGACAATTGAAGGTATTTTGTAGATATATCTGAAAGATAGATAATGGGTTTAGAATATTAATCAACTCCAAATATGACACCAACTATATATGATAATAATGTAAATGTAATAAAAGAGGGAGAAAAAATAATAACACGCTGCCGAAAAGGTTCAAAATTTAATCGACAAATCGGAGAAATAGAGGGAAAATCGACACCCCTAGTACACATATACACAACCGCTCACTTTTCTGGCTTTTTCATATATTGTAATACTGTAAGTGGCGTGGCTAAGCTTATTTTATGGACCAATGATTTCCTTCGTTGTGAAATAATGCAGCTATGCTTATATTAAAATGGCACTTTGATTATATAATATCTATGTTCAAATTTGCAACCAAAAATAAAATAAAAATCAATTGGAGTTTAATATGTTGAGGATATATGAAACGCATGCACACTTGTG
Organism: Bathymodiolus brooksi; assembly: GCA_963680875.1. Lineage (NCBI taxonomy): Eukaryota > Metazoa > Mollusca > Bivalvia > Mytilida > Modiolidae > Bathymodiolus > Bathymodiolus brooksi. The sequence continues at coordinate 99,905,135 of OY804584.1, forward strand.
AACTGATAAGCTTAGTTCAATATATTTTAAATTTGGTGAGAAAGTATGACAGAGAATAATACTACTACCTTGGTGATTGTAATCATGCTGTTCCTGTTCATGGTCTCGTGTTGATGGATAATTACTGTTGTATATGTACTGGCTCCTACTGTAGTAGATTTAGATGCACTGCTTACTGTTATAGGGTATATAGATGCAGGGTCAACATTTGGGTCATTCTCTCTACGTATTGAAGGGGTTGCATTCTGTCTGGCTGGGACGGCCGCTGGAATTCCTACAATATATCAATCCTTGTTTAATCACTGCTCTACGTTAAAACAGCAATTAATTTGAATAACTGACTGCAATGAAAAAACTACAAACCTGTTTCATTCAAAATGATTTGAACAAATGATAACCAATATGTTATATGTCTAACGAAATACTGCAATATAACTGAAATATTGTTGAAAGTGGCGTTAAGCACCTTAAACATATATCTCTAATGGAATTAGCATGAATTAGAATTGATAATATTTGACAAATAAATAAAACTAGCTTCTGATATCCTCTTTTGAAATCCAAAAACGGACGTACATTTCTACATGCAACCAATGAGATCAACGCTACTAGGTGGTCATTAAGAAAGGTTAGGATTGTGGTGCTTAACGCCACTTTCAAAAATGGCTCTTTGATTATATAATATCTAAGTTGAAATTTGCAATAACCAAAAAATCCAAATCATTTGGAGTTTAATATTTTGAGGTATATGAAACGCATACACACATGTGACATGATACGCTTAATTCAATGTATTTTTATATTTGGTGAAAAAATATGACACAGAATAATACTACTACCTTGTTGATTGTGATCGTGCTGTTCCTGTGGTGATCTGGCAACCAACAATTCATGGCCTCCTGTTGATGCTGACATATTGTTTTTTGTTCTACATGTACTGAATCCTACTGTAGAAGATTCAGATGCACTGCTTACTGTTATAGGGTATGTAGATCTAGTGTCCCAATTTGGGTCATTATCTGTGCGTATTGATGGGGTTGCCTTCTGTCGGCTGAAACGGCTGGTGTAATTCCTACAATATAATACATCTTGTTTAATCACTTCTCTAAGTGAAAACAGTAATTAATTTGAATAACTGACTGCTTTGAACAAGCTACAACACTGTTTCATTCAAAATGATGTTTACATATGTAAAAGGCAAGTTCGGAACACGCGTCACATGTCAAGTGGCTACAAGGTTGAGAGACAAATTCAATGTCTTTATTTCCACAAATAACACATATTTTTTTCTGTTTCAATTCAGTATTTTCCTTCTTCAGTTTGTCTAGCACTAGAAGATAAAGGGTTTATAATATTAATCAACTCCAAATATGACACGAACTATATCTGGTAATAATGTAAATCTAATAAAAGAGAGAGATAGAATAATGACACGCTGTTGGAAAAGGCTCAAAATTTAATCGACCAATCGGAGAAATAGAGGGAAAATCGACACCCCTAATACACATATACACAACCGTGTACTTTTCCGGGTTTTTCATATACTGTAATATTGTAAGTGGCGTGGTTAAGCTTATTTTATGGACCAATGATTTTCATCTTAGTGAAATAATGCAGCTATGCTTATCTTAAAATTCCACTTTGATTATATAAAATCTATGTTCAAATATGCAACCAAAAAATTCCACATTAGTTCGCGTTTAATATTCTGAGGGTATATGAAACGCATACACACTTGTGAACTGATAAGCTTAGTTCAATATATTTTAAATTTGGTGAGAAAGTATGACACAGAATAATACTACTACCTTGTTGATTGTAATCATGCTGTTCCTGTTCATGGTCTCGTGTTGATGGATAATTATTGTTTTCTGTTGTATATGCACTGGCTCCTACTGTAGTAGATTTAGATGCACTGCTTACTGTTATAGGGTATATAGATGCAGGGTCAACATTTGGGTCATTCTCTCTACGTATTAAAGGGGTTGCCTTCTCTCTGGCTGGGACGGCTGCTGGAATTCCTACACTATACTAAGCCTTGTTGAATTACTGCTCTATGTTAAAACAGCAATTAATTGGAATAACTGACTGCAATGAACAAACTACAAACCTGTTTCATTCAAAATGATTTGAACAAATGATAACCAATTTGCTATATGTCTAACGAAATATTGCAATATAACTGAAATATTGTTGAAAGTGGCGTTAAACACCATAAACATATATCTCTAATAAAATTAGCATGAACTAGAATTGACAATATTTGACAAATAAATAAAACTAGCTTCTGATATCATCTTTGGAAATCAAAAAACGGACGTATATTTCTACATGCAACCAATGAGATCAGCGCTACTAGGTGGTCATTAATAAGGTTATGATTGTGGTATTTAACGCCACTTTCAACAATATGTCCCTTGCATTGTGGCGGTAAGTTTTATGGGTGTAGGAAACCGGAGTACCCGGAGAAAACCACCGACTTGTCACCAGTCACTTACAAACTTTAGTGTCACTAATAACTTCATACTAAGTATAGTTGTGATACCCAAAATTAAGTTCTTAACATTTGACACCAATGGTCAATATTCTACATGGCTTAATGACAAAAGAGACGGTTGCAGTTTTACCATTACACATTTCCCGCAAAATAGTATTATACCAACTGCCCTGCACATGGAGTTTAATTTTCAGACCTCAACCGCTACACTCGAACGTTCACTTTCCATGCAGACTTCTTCAACGTCACCGTATTCTGTGTACTAAACTATTAAATCCAGAATGCTTAAAGAATCGACTCATCCTATCTTTCAAAAATCTATTTATCTTATCATTCACCAATATATGTACTAAAAAAAGTATGAGATCATCAAACATGTATCCGTTATATATACCCAACATTTGAGTGGTTAGTGATTGTTGTTTAACGCCAATTTACCAAATTTCCAGCTTTATCATGAAGAGAACACGTTAATCTTTAATGACATGCTGATAAGGTCCATTTTGTTCTAGACCAACACGCTGAGTTGGATTTACATAGCGCTAGCTCACTTAAACAACAGTCCGCGGAGAGACATGTCGCTCCAGGCGGATACATTATTCTTATTCCATGTTTAACGCCAATTTAGCAAATGTCCAGCTATTTCATGAAGAGAACACGTTAATCTTTAATGACATGCTGATAAGGTCCATTTTGTTCTAGACCAACACGCTGAGTTGGATTTGCATAGTGCTAGCTCACTGAAACAACAGTCCGCGGAGAGACATGTCGCTCCAGGCGGATACATTATTCTTATGCCATGTCAACCAGTCTTTGCTCTTTCTCCTTAATGCTGCGTGCTTAGCGGAGAAATAACAAATACCAATTTCATAGTCTTTGGTTTGACCCGAGCGGGACTCGAACCCACGATCTACAGCACTTGAGGCGAGCACGCTAACCATTACGCCATCGATGCAAAATATAAATAATATGAGAATTTCGTATTGACATTACTTCAAATTTAACTTACGGATCCCATAATCATTGTTGTCATCCTGTGTATGGTATTCACAGAAGTCATGCACATCTTTCGTCTCCGTTTCATCTGACAAATTGTTTTCAGCCATGCCTTAAGCTAAACTAAGTAAAATATAGATTTATTCAATATGCATCACTTGTTAAGAGTGTCGCAATGCAGGCACCGTCAACACCAAAGGCAGTCATTTTGGGTTAATTCAACACTCGGGCGAACATAGTACGCAACAAATGAAGTCAGTTATTAACAATTCTTACATCTTGGAAAGTGATGTATAGTATACAATTATGGCTTTCAAATAACCCTTTCGAGATTTAATTATTTTGGATATTACATTATGATGAAAGACTTAATTGTATTATAATACTGAACAAAATAATTAGATATTTTATTGACGTGCAAAAGCGCGCCAAATTTTTAGGGGTTATTTCGTCGCAACGGAGATGCGCAAACCGATATTTACGTGCCCATTGTAACGGGAAAATGGGGTTATTTCTTTTCACGTACAGAAAATACTGTTATTTGTTTTCATCTAGTTTCCATAGTAAAGTATAATAATGATCATACTGCACTGTATAGAAAAATATACAATAAATTCTAACATGACGTCCTTCATTGACTAAATAAATAATACAATGATAAAACTCACGATATATTTTAATTAGCTCATGCGTATTGACGAACAAATTGCAAACACCATTCACTTGTGAATTCATGCATTCAAACAGGACCGTGGTGCATAACCAACAGTAAAATGCCCGTATTTTGTTTACGTATATTTGTTTTCTGGAATAAATACTTAAGACAACAATCTATGGACTTGAAATTTAACGTCTTCATGTGACGTAGTTTACAAGGACGCTGATGACGCTAACACACATGGTTACTGATTTAGTTTACGATTTTGTGGTCATTTAACTTGTTTAAGTTGCTAAATTCAAAATACCATCAAATTGGAAAATATCAGTAACTTCATAGCATCACAGTATATTTATACATAAAAGAAAAACAACTGAAAACATGAAGGTTAGTGGGCTCTGTTATGAAATGCATTTCCATTACTGAGTTCCACTTCCAAAAATAAATTAGATTTTTCCTACTAGAATCGAAATAATTCATGGAAGCCAGAGTTTGTTTTCAGTTTTAACACGTGTAACATTATTTTCGTTGCATTTCGCTCGGGATAAAATGTTTACTAAAATAATGTTACCCATGTTAAAACTCTGGCTTCCATGAATTATTTCTTAAATAATTTGATATAGATTGCTGTTGTTAGAATAGAATCACATAGTTACTAGCTACTTCTGTTATGATAAAAACGTAGAGATATCCACACGGGATATCAAAAGTCGATCGTTGTATTCTGAATGTCTTGAAAGGACTATATGAAAGAGTCTTTATTTTAATATTCCACCACTGTCGATTTCAAGGTGAAGGTCAAGGTAAGAAGCAGATGTGTGAGTATCGTCTGTAATAAAGCTTAGTGAATGTGCTTCAACTGACGATGACAATAAACGTACCATTTCATTTTGTGCAATATTCTTTTTATTATTGTGTTCTGGTTGTTACACATGTATTTAAATCAGAAGATATTAATATAGTTCTAACTATGCACATACCAATTGTCAGGGATTCAGCCAGGATTTTTAGACAATTAGTCACTTTTGCGGAACAGTATTTTTTTCTAATTATGAATAAACAAAAATATAATAAGTTTAATCTTATAATCCGTTATTTTGCATTATTGTCCTTATTAACTAGTCATGGAGATAGAAAGGCTAGGAAAAACTTCCTAGAATGGGAACATACTCCGAAAATTAGCCACCAACTGATCAATACAATCAACTTTAAGCTTCTCAAAGTGAGAGTTCTGACTACTGCTGTACCTCATAAAATTGCCACCATTTTTATCTAATAGTACCACACAAATTGTAATAATTCACCCCCTCCCTTTTTTAAATATTGCTGTGCTTTGGTATAATATCACACAAATAATTATTTGTCAGGCCTCGTAATCCAATTGGAATGGAAATTATGTTGTTATTTTTTTTAATTGCATACGTATTAACCTTCACAATCGCAATTGTAACACGGATGCGGATCGATACAAATCTGAACCGTCTTCGCATTTCATCATTCGCATATATATTAACATATTAAACATGAGAATTAAGATTTCATGTCATAGAAATGAGAAAAAAATAAATCAAAAGTTCGTCTAGCCAAAAGTAGAATCGGTGAACATTTCCAGTTTCCATAGCAAGATGGATTGTGTCTTAAATGACAGGTGGTAAATATACCCGGGTTACTATTCAAAATTACAAGACGATTTCTTCGCCCAAATCGACATATGCATGTAATACGATCTCTGGCAGTTGATCGTGTAATTATCACACCTTTGTAAATTGTTAATCATTTTGATTACGTAATTAAATAGATGCTATATGTTTTAATTGGCGTAGTCATCAACATGTCAGAGACTATTTGTATGTACAGTGTGCTGGTGTGCAAGACTATGTATCGGGTCGAGCCTGTTGTGTGAACCAGGATCCCTACGAGTTCATGAACCATGGGAGAGATATAAAATTGTCCTTATGATACTATTTTTTAGCAAACACAATAATATATTATAATAATAATATACTAGTTATAATTGATGATGTGTAAATATCTGGATGGTGTGAGTACATATACCAGACTGTACCATGTTACATAGGACATTTAAATATTCTCTATATCGTTATTTCTCAAACTGATAGTGCATAGCACATATACAGAGATGTTACAAAGAAATGAACATCTTGGAAAGTGATGTATAATATACAATTATGGCATTCAAATAACCCTTTCGAGATTTAATTATTTTAGATATTACATTATGATGAAAGACATAATTGTATTATTATACTGAGCAAAATAATTAGATATTTTATTGACGTGTAAAAGCGCGCCAAATTCTTAGGGGTTATTTCGTCGCACGCGTAGATACCCATCCCGATATTTTTCCGACGTGCACATTGCAACGGGAAAATGGGGTTATTTCTTTTCACGTACAGCAAATATTGTTATTATTTTCCATGTAGTTTCTGTAGTAAAGTATAATAATGATCATAATGCACTGTATAGAAAATATACAATAACATAATTTGATATAGATTGATGTTGTTAGAATAGAATCACATACTTACTAGTTACCTCTGTTATGATAACGAAGTAGAGTTATCCTCACATTATGATATCAAATGATGATCTTTTTTATTGCTAACGTGCACACACAATCAAAATTATAAATACCGTGGAATAGTATTTAAAAAATCAATCAATCAATACAATATACTTCCTGTGTTAACATTAACCACACGTGACATACATATATTACTATGTCTCATTTACGAGTTTTGATTTCACTTTGTAGGATTGTTCGGAGTTCGGTAATTTTATTATTACCCTTATTTACTTGTATATGCAATGTATATCAGGATTTTTTTTTGTCAACGCGTGCTAATTTAGTTTTTGAGATATGAATATTTCGTAATGATCAACCAGATTGTGATGACGACCGTAGATTTTTTGCATATATCACTTTAACCGAGGAGAATGCCATTAACCATGATGTTTCCCATTTTTCCAGCTTATCTATATCTGATTGAAGCGTTCTTGCATCTTGGTCTGATGAAATTGTCAAGTATGCAATTGTGTCGTCTGCGAAAAGTCTCACTTTTGAAGTTATCCTTTTGAATTGAACATTGATGCTGGAAAATATTTAAAAAATAATGCCCACAGCTATTTATGTATTCTTTCTAATATGACAAATAATAATTGGTTTGTCTGTATATTATGTTACTGTAGATATAACATTGATACAGGGAAAATACCTTCGTTAACAAAATGAAATATGTTTCTTTTAATGTGACAACTAAAATCATAAAATGTCAATTATTTTCATTAAATATAGTCTACTCAATTTGTTTTTCATAAAGCAGGTAAGTGTACACATGAAATGCTCAGTGTCATCTACGGTAACTAAATTTGAACATTGTCATTACATCCGATGCGTCGATACTGCACAATATAGCAACGTTTCCTTATCTGCAGTTTCAGCTTCTGATGAATAATCCAGGCAATGATCAGTGATAACATAGAATATGAAAATAACACGCAACCACTACCCAGTAAGGTATAAAAGGGAAAGTTTTTCTCTGCTGACAACTATTTGTAACAAAGGGCGGCTGCCATCTTAAAAAAGTGTCCGAAAATGAGACCCGGATGTACACCTTATGTACTCATAACGGCAAAGAGCTAGACACGGGACATAGCTCTTCCCCTAACTCCGAACCGTCGTATTGTATACATATTGATTGATATGCTTAGAATAATTACAACGAGAAATTAAAATTTGCAAATTCAAATACAAAAAGTATGCAAATAATCGCTTAAAGGTTGAAGTAAAATACATAAAAATATGAAACACCACCCAACATTTATTGTTTGGTGGTGACCGTTGCAAGTAAGCAGAAACACCAATCAAAAAATGTTATTCATTGTTTTCCGTTTCTATATGAGGTGCTTTCCTTTTTCATTAACCTTTTCATATTAAGCGTTGTTTCTGCTTACCACTTTTAATATGTCCTCGCGTCAAATCTGATTATCGAATTAAGATAATATATTTCTGTCGAAGTGTTAATACGGAAGTTTCGGGTTAAAGCCGTTTTCAAATTGGAGGTACGATTGGCGTATCGTAGCAACTAAACAACAAGCATCTAAACTTCCGGTTTGTCAGCATTTATCAACAGATTACGTTTATCATTATTATCATGGATATTCAAGTAGATTTCTTCCGATGGCAGGTTCCCGATCTAAAGGAATATTAACAGCATAGAGGCATAAAATGTCATTTGCATAGAAAACATGAATTAGTCAAGTTATGTGATCTTGCCCAAGAATTAGATCTAGAGAAAATAACGTCAACAAATGATTACGAAATTTCACAAGTAAACAGGAGAACAATAACGGAGAACGGTGTAACACAGGTTGTGTGTGAGATCGGACAAGTGTCGATATGGTCGTCGGATATAAAACTGTTGCCTAATATTGAACATTGTGATATACTTATATATTTATTAAAAAAGTGTGATTGGAATGATGATCGCCTCAAATTGTACAAAAAATACAACGGATATGCTTTATTTTGTGCTGGACATGTATCTGACGTGAAGCTGTCACTCATACCTGGGACTCAATCCTTTTATTATATATTAGCAACATGTGTTCCAGAGACTAGACTAAAGTGCAGACCCCTATACAGTATGGCTGATAATTGAAAGGTCAGGCAGTGTTGTATCTGGAGGTTGTTCTTGTGTTGTGTAAGTATATGATCTCAATGTGTTCATATGACTATGTAAACTCCTAACTGCTCCAATATTTTGTATCTGATTAATAGAAATTGAGAAATGTGCACAGTTATAATTTTTAGCTAACAATTTCCAATTTCTTGATATTATTTCAATAAAGGGCCATCAAGTGGTTGAGGTTTTCTCTCAAAATGTTAAAAATCAGTTAAAAACTGACTCAATATAGAATTGTTACTTCCCAACTTAACAGCATCCTACATAACCAAATATCTCTGCTCATAAACAGAAAACAGACATATTGAAAGGGGTGCATTTTACACATTGCAAAGTGAGGATTTATATAAAAAATATACTTAATCTATTTGTTCCTGTGAATTTAGCATATACATGTAGATGGAGGGTGCCAACACACCCCACACATAGGTATGGGGGTGCACCCACCACACATTAAGTGCATGGTAATATTTAGGAACTGCTTACCATTCTGAAGCAAAGAGTGTCACCCCATGTACAAGATATGTAAAACCTTTTCATGTTGATCATTGAATTGCCCCTTCAGTTTACTTTTCAGATCCTTAGATAAACTAAATGGTTATTGTATTAAATGGAGTCTGACAGTTAATATTGTAAAAACTAAGATTATTGTATTTAATAAATTTGGAAAAGTATTAAAAGATACCTTTTATTATGACAATGATGTATTGATAAATTATAATGAGCATAAATATCTTGGAGTTATATTCAATCCCTCTTTGCAGGAAAGCACGAAAAGCTATTTTCATAGAACACGGAAAATGCTTTTTCAGATAAGATGAATATACCCTATTTCCATTGATGCTTTGAAACTAGCAATATGATTTTGGTATCATGTCATTAATACCACTAATGAAAGTTTGGTTCACAAAGCATATCAAGCGAATTTAGCTCTTCAGAATGGTGCTGCTTCTAAAATAAAACAATTATTCCGTAAAATAGGATTTAACCACGTTTGGGAAGATCAGTATTAGTTTTCAAAAAAGAGACTATTAGTGTCAGTTAAAATTAAGGGAAAGGTTTATTAACTTTTGGAAGTCAAATTTATTTGACGATAGAAATAGTGCGAATGGTAATAAACTCCGCACCTATCGTGAATTTAAAATTGAGTATACATTAGAAAAAAAATTACTCTTAGACTTGGACAAACCAGATATATCCAACTTTGTTAAAGTTAGAATTAGCAATAGCAGACTATTTATAGAACAAGGGCGATACAAAAATAAATCCTGTAGAAAATCGAATTTGTCCACTGTGTTCCTTGGACATAGAGGATGAAATTCACTTTTCTATAGTTTGCCCTAAACTGGACTCACCCCGACAAAAACGTTTTCAAAAAAATATAAGTGTTGTACCTTCATTCTCAGATTTGTCTGAAACTGAGAAATTTAATTTGATCTTTAGCAGTAATGATTATGACATAAATAAGATTTCTGTTAAGGGGTTTAGTGATATGTACAATTATAGAAATGCTATTTATAGGGAATGATTATTAAAGAGATCCTCATAAACAAATCTCAGCCGTGATGCCACAATGTTATCTTTGCATGTCTATTGTGTAGTGGGTTTTTTTTTTTCTATGTATTGTTTATGGTGACAATCCAATCATTGGAGTTCTAAGACAATACAACATTTGAATTTGAATTTACTTTTTCTCAAAATGCTTTCAATTTTTTTCCAGTGAGCATGGGACATGCAATCACTGTGTTGGTTTTTTATTCGCATTGGCTAATTTCAATGACAGGCACAAAGATCGTGACACGCTCGTTGGCACTGATTTAGAGTGTAAATGGGACAAACCAAAGAAAACAACGGAGCCCATGGAAATTGATAAAATTGATATAAGGATAGACCAGTCTTCTAGACCACCTATGGTAGCAATTTCAAAAAAACTATAGACCCATGGCTGACTTATATAATGCATCGCAGCGTGAAATTGAGAAAATATTGTATAAATTATGTAAAAATACAGGTGCTGTTATTCTTCAAACACTTGATCCTCCAAGTGATGAAAGTGACATTGAAAATGATTTACCTGATACAATACTGGATATTGCCATTTCTGTGTAAAATTGTGAATATCCAATAAACATGTTTGAAACAAAAATTCAAACTGTTCATACTGATGATACAATATCGAATCAACTGAGAAATATATATTCCATATACACATGTGCTGCTGGAATGTTGCTACATATAAATGGAAAGTTCACAAAGGGAAAATTGAAATCATCTCTTTTGGCATAAGTTGGAATTAATATTTCAAAGGTTGCAATTGATACAATAAACACAATAAAGGAAATAACTAGAGGCCAGAGAGAAAACCCTGAATGGTTTAACTTTAGGAGAAGTCGAATAACTGCGTCATTATTTCCATCAGTTGCAAACTTTGGGTTCTCGGATAACCCAGATAATTATATTGTAAGCAAATAATGAATGAAAACAAAGACTTGAGAACACCTGCAATACAATTTGGTGTTGATAATGAGCCGGTGATAAGATGTCTTTATTATGAAAAGTATTGTGAAACACACAAAGGTGCAAACATAACACAAACTGGTATGTTCATTGATGCAGAATATCCAATACTAGGTGCTTCTCTTGATGGACCTGTTTAATGCCATTGTTGTGGGAAAGGGTTGCTAGAAATTAAATGTTCTGCTAAATATAAAGACAAGTCTCCGAATGAAGTTTGTTCTGAGAATTATTATCATCTGTACTTAGATGAGAACATTAAGGTTTCCTTGAAGTATGATTCACCATTGGCATATAGAGATACACGGTCAAATGGGTGTATGCAAAATGAAATGGTGTGACTTTGTTTTTTACACAACAAAAGACATTTATGTTGAAAGAATATATTTTGATGATGATGTGTACAAAAAAATTGCTAACAAGTCAATGCGATTTTATAAGAAGTATGTAATTAATAAACTACTTGCAAAATGATAAAATATTATCAATTAAAACATATTATCAACTGATAAAGATCGAACTTGTTTTTGTTTTAATTTTTGATGAGGAAAGATTTTTGAGAGAGTACCTCTGCACACAATGATCTGCTATAAATTATAATTTAATACATATACTAGAAGTACAAATGTATGAATAAACAGAATATTGAGATGGGGAAATATGTCCATGAGACAACACATTTAATGAACACATACTTTAGTATACATAGGTACAGTTTGCTATAAATTAATAATTATGTTAAGTATGAATACAAAAAATGCTCTATTATAGTATTGGATAGATTGCAAGATGTAAGAATAAAACTCTGGGTTCCAAATATTTATTGATCAACAGGTGCGAGATTAAAAGGGAAAAAATCAAACATGCCAGCAAACTGTTTAAGTATGTTAAAGACGTAGCACAGGACACACATAAAAGAAAATGTCAATTATATCTCTCAAACATATACCTTATGTGTCTTATTTATTTACAAGTGGTTTCAAAAGGTTGCAGAAAAATGCACATACTTTTACAATTTGATGTACACATGACTTGATTTTCAAAGGAATTGTTCCACTTAAAGTGCGAAAATTCTTCAGTCTTTCAATAGCACGTTCCACATGAATTCGATGCTTCGCTATACTCTTGGTCTTCTTGACCTCTTTTTCATTCAGCCGTTTTCCTTCACCCAACTTGCACTTAGTAGTAAACGGTGGAATTCTTAACGTTGCTTTTCTTGTCAACGATAAATCTCTTATGACAAATCCCTTGTCAGTCATAACCTCATCGCCTGGTTTAATTTTGTCTTGAAAACCACATTCTTTTGTAATGTATTTATCAGATGTGCTACCTCCCAATAATTCGGATATAAAGTTGAATGCCCCAGACGGAGTAGTGCTCACAAGAGCTGTATATGTGTTCGCATGCTTGCAATTGCTATAGGTTTGTGATTGTGCAGTTGGTGATTTAGGTTTTGCAATGAAAACCTCAGTACCGTCTATTATACAGGTCGTTTTGGGAAATGACACCCGAAAGGATATTGACATACGTTTCCTTATATGAGCTGATGACGACCACTTCAATAATGGAGTAAAAACCCAATCCAGACAACTAATCCATATTTCAGCTATATCATGGCGACCATTTTTGTAGTGGTGGAGGAAGCCAGAGTACCCGGAGAGAACCACCGACCATGGGCAAGCAACTGGTAATCTTTATCACTTGCGGCTGCGAGTCGAGTGCACCCTTTTTGTAATCTACAAAGCCGGGCACGAACCAACGCCGTATTGGTGATAGGTTTGTATGAGTTGTTAGATCCAACGACCTAACTCATTGAGCCACCCGGGCCCCTTTGACAAAATCCCAGCCGCCTCATAAATGAAATGGTTGGTGCCTTACAGCACCTACATATATAATTTCAATGCATTACACTACTAATTTTAATTTTTTCCTTTACATGTTTATGTCCCACTCTTTCTTTCAATGCTACTGTAGGTAAAACAGGCTATTTCAATATTTCACATAAATGACTCAACATTGGTACCATGTAGTAGAAAATTTAATCATCATAATCATGCTTTTATATCCAATAGAAATAAATAAAACAAGTTTTCTATGGAATTACTGCATTAGGAATTACTGAATAAATTATAAAACCAGAAGCTCCCATGAGCCTGTAATCGCTCACCTGGATAAAAGCTGCTTTCAATAACAACGCAACTGCACTGTGGGGGCCATCTTGGTCGAAAGGCCGAACCGCCGGTAACATTTTTTGAAGGGGACCACCCAAGGATCATTTCAGCAAAATTTGGTTGAGATTGGCTCAGTAGTTTCAGAGAAGATTTTTTAAAGTTTCATCCCCCCTTTTTCTATTTCTAGCTTCGTGGCCATCTTGGTTGGAAGTCGGGATCACCGGACATAATTTTGGAAGGGGATCACCCAAGGACCATTCCACCAAAGTTTGGTTGCAATTGACTCAGTGGTTTCTGAGGAGAAGATTAAAATGTGAAATGTTGACGGACGGACGACGGACGAAAAGTGATGGCAATAGCTCACATGGCCTAATGTCAAGGTGAGCTAAAATGTAGTTGTACATGTAATACTCTCTGTATCAGCAGCTCTGTTTTGATCCCTATCATGAATAAGGATAATAGCAAAACTACCGAACACAAAGGTATGATCTTAGAAATATCAATGGGACAACAATCCACAACATACCGTGGAATGCAAATCTTAACTGAGTAATAGATAGGCATATTGTGCTTATTTACCTCTACATATCTTTAATATCGCATACATGTATTTAAATATTTAAACTCACTGAATATTCCTTCAAATACTGGTTTGGATGGTAAGCCTGTGTATTGTTGGATACTCCTATCACAATATGTCACTTTCGATACAAATAAATCCCTTAATAACTCATCTTTCCTGTCCATTTTTTTCAGCATCTTTCTAATTCTTGTATATCCTTTAAGGATAAATCTGTCTGGTAGCTTGAATCTTTCACCTCAGTCTCTGTTTTTGATAGGATTGAATAGGAGTGTTCATAGCTGGTAAGATTTTCTGCATCTGAATTAAAAGATGAACATACCTGTCAGGCCTATAATAAATTTGTTTGCTGTTGCCTCCATACCCATAGAAATTGGCCCTACCCGAAAATTGTTATTGAAGTTTTAAATTTGTTTATATTATCAAGACTGTCACATTCAAAGTTATTTCTATGTTGTTTTGGGATTTTATCTCTTCCTTTCATATAAAAAAATGTCATACCTACCTACCCAATATGCAAATATCCGATTAGGCAACAGCAAACAAAGATTTGTTTAAGGTTGGCCTCACATGCATGTATAGTACAGGAATTAAAAAAAGAAGAAATAAGGCAGATACAAAGATCAGTCTATTTATGGTTACATAATGGCAAAAATAGGGCTAGTAGTGTCAATGTATATTTATTCCGTATAAGAAAAGTTCGAAAGGAACATGAGTCATATTATTATAAATATTCCTTTAGGAACTTGTATCGTATGAGATTCATTTCATCAGGAACATACATTACAATTAAAGATCCAAAGGAACTTGTACTATATAATATTTCTTCTTTCGGAACTTATTATATTATAGTGGAACTTCTGTTTAATGACAGAAGGTTGGTATCTTCATTTAATGTTATACTTCTTTATCACACATGTCATACAATTCTACAATTAATCATTTTCAGCTTGAAATTCATTTCACTTTACATTTTCTTATCCATTTCATTTAAAAGGTAAAATGTATATAGGAATTTATGTATCAACATGTACATTATTGCTGTAATTAAAAATAATTGAAGGTACCACATGATACATACTGTTGTACACAGAGACTGAGTCCCCTTGTTCGGTTAATAGTTGACATGTGTTCACCTCCTCAAACTTGAAAGCAGAGGGAACACTAGGAAATTCTCTGTTGATGATCTCTGACTGCAGTGAATCTGCTCTCTCATCCTACAAATTGTATAAACTATTGTAATTTCATATTAATCTTTCCAACTACAGACTGAAAGATGTAAACAGCTAAAAGGAGTTATATGTCATGTTAATTAAACTGTGTAATTCTTTTTCACCATGAATATGTATATTGTACTTATAAAAAAAGTCTTATCCTTATTCTATGCATGCATAAACCACTCTCACTCCCATGACCTAGCTCAGTGCCATAATCAATTGTTATTGTGTATTATCAATGTTCGCCATAACCATTTATTGCAAATGTGTTTGTGCAAATAAAATATTGTCTATTGTTAATTGATAACTATTTAAATAAATTGTATCTTCTCATCAAAAACATCCATACCTACTTGATATGTGTGCACCTTTATCCTTTAAAAATATTTTATAACATTACTTTGTTGTAATTTTCATTCGATATAAATAAAGTAGATACATAACTAATGATTGACCTTTTCTGTATACATTTCCGGATCAAAATCATTAGAGGTATTTTATAGGTGATATATTTCAATACATACCACAGGCATAGCGTCGAAAGTGCTGGTCAATTACCGCATACAAATAACAGTGTTGCTCCTCTCAGTGGCATGGCGTCCATAATTATTCCTAGAAAATAGAGTTGGGAATGGGTTTTCTTTGGTCGGTTTACCATCAATTAAATGTAAAGAACAGACACGATGTGATCTTTGGGGTTCATAATCCAATGGCCTCATGATTTGACTCAACCATTTTTCCTCGAATTCGGATCTCTTTTCTTACCAAGAAATGTAAAAAATTCGACATCGTTCATGTATGTATAATTCCCACGCTTCTATCCATCATATTTACAGTGATGAACACAGCACCAGTCCTTAGAAAACTTGGGTCTTTCCATGTTTACTGTGAATGACGTTGTATTTACATTCACGTCAGGCGTTGCTACCCAAACCGGAAGTAATGATGCCTGCAGTTTACGTCAAATTACGTGATCAATAAACGAAAAAAACGGAGTTTCTGCCGGTATGGAAATGACTAGAAAATATCGTATTGAATTGGTATGAGATTGGTCTGTATTGCATAAGATAAGATTGGGTTTGGCTTTGTTTGGTTTATGGTGATTAACTCCATTTTCAACAATATTTCAGTTAAATCGTGGCGGTAAAAAAAAAGATTGGGAAGCGTGTGAAAATATATAAACTTTATTTATTTACATTATAATAATAAATCTCTATCCATTCAAAAGCAATACAGTGTATATAATATATTATAAATAAATAGTTAAAATACACCAATATCAATATAAATTATAATGCATAAATTATGTTATGTTTTTGCTTGTCTCCGTCTTGTGTACCAGTTTCTCTCGATTGTCCATTTTGGATTGTCCCATAAGTATTATCTGACGTTTACTTAAGCACAAAATAAACAACCATATCAGAGGATGACATACATTGTATATGACAAATTTCAATAAACAAAATAAAACATTACAAATTCTAAAGTTTGCGATAATCCAAAATATTTTATAATTATAAATATATTATTTTAAAATTTCCATTTGAAGAAAATGGAAATTTTAAAATAATATATTTGTGAGATGAATCTGTCATGTTTATGTTTATAAATTAATGTAATAAAACGAAAAAAAATACCATGCTGTAAAAAGATCTTCAAAATACTATAGAAAAATAGTAGAAACAGGTAAAATCGATACACCTAATACACAAACACATGATCGCTCACTTTTCAGGCTTGGTACAAGCACTTCGATAAAACATGGCGGGTTGAAATATGTTGATGAACCCGAAACTCCCTTCTTAGTATAGTGCAGTATATCATATAAAACGATCAAATAATTCATGTAATTGTCGGAACACTAAGTACTAGGGTATGACACCTTTGGAGACTCTTAGTACATCAACAGTGCAATCAACCCAGTGATAGAAATTAAAACGTAGGTACGGAATTTTACTGCGTATTTAGTTCTTACAGTTGATTATTATACTATAAATGTACACTCTTCAAATAAACATTAGCGAAAACCGAAATGGCAATCAGGAACGGACAATCCAGAGAAACCGGTAACATTGGGCACAAAAGACACAGAAACGAAGACAAGCAAAGCAAAAAACAAAAAACACATATAACTAAAACGTTGACCAACGCGATACCTTGCAAAACCCTGGGGTGAACCAAGACACCGCCATGCCACTAGTACGGTCAATACGCATTAGACACAACTATGCGCAAGCAAACACATATATCATAAATAAGCCATGAAGCCTCCTACAAACAATTGGAGGTATATAGGAACCGAACATCATATTTATGTGGACATCGTAACAATTGCTATGGCACATTATTAGCAACGGAGTAAGAGTGCTTCCCAACATTTTCCATAATCATTCCGCAAAATTGTTTACTGGAATAAATTAGTGTCAAGAAGTAACTTATCGTGATAATATGCACACATGTTTACCAGTAACGTGTGTATTACATATGCAAATGTCAAGTTCGGAACACATATCACATGTCAAGTGGCCACATGGTTGAATGACATATTCAAAGTCTTTAATTCTACAAATAACACACATCTTTTTCTGTTTCAATTCTGTATTTTCGTTCTTCAGATTGTCTCGAACTGGAAGATAAAGGGTTTAAGATATTAATCAACTCCAAATGTGACACGAACTATATCTGGTAATAATGTAAATCTAATAAAACCAGGGGGTAAAATAACACGCTGTCGGAACAGGAACACAATATATTGGACACCTCAGAGAAACAAAGACAAAATCGATACCCATAATACACATATACATGACCGGTCACTTTACTGGATTTTTTATAATACTGTAATACTGTAAGTGGCGTGGTCAAGCTAATTTTATGGAACAATCATTTGCCTCTTAGTGAAATAATGCAGCTATGCTTATTTTAGAGTTGCACTTTGACTATATAATATCTATGTTCAAATTTTCAACCAAAAACATTCAAAATAAGTTGTTTAATAGTTTGAGGTATACGAAACACATAAACACTTGTGACATGATAAGTTAAATTCAATGTATTTTTTAATTTGGTGAGAAAGCTTGACACAGAATGAAACAACTACCTTGTTGAATGTAATCATACTGTTCCTGTGGTGATCTGACAACCAACAATTCATGGCCTCTTGTTAATGGCGAATTATTGTTTTCTGTTGTATATGTACTGGATCCTACAGTAGAAGATTCAGATGCACTGCTTACTGTAATAGGGAATGTAGATCTATTTTTCTAAGAAACACAACCACCTTTTTAGTAATATTTACATTATTTAGGAACTGTATATTGCAATAGCAAATATATATAATAAACTATGACGGAATACTGGGAGTTCATACCGTCGTGTTGGTATTAGTCCATCAGCATAGCTGTTGATCCAGTGATATTGATACAAACGTAGATATCTAAGAAGAGTTTGAAGATACCACAGGGGTAATCATAATTCATTAATCGAAGAAGAACATACAATACAATAGCCAAAAGAAAAAAGTACAAAAGGACAAACAAAGATGTAAAAAACATACACATACAACTAAAGATCGAGTTAAACGAAGCCGACTAAAACCCAGGGATGAACTCAGGTGCTCCGAAAGGGTAGGCAGTTCCTGTTCCACTAGTGTCACCCCTATTGTTTTTGAATATTGCTCTTAGCATAGCAGAATTTCTTAACATATATTTCGGAAGTTTAATTTAATTCAAATTAAAAAAGCAGTATGCTTGCAATCAAACCAGGTTGTTGTATATTATTGCCCTTAAAATAATATAGTAATATTAAACTGCTATCATAATTTCTTTATATATATTTCAGAATTAAATTAAATTAATTAAGAAAAGTATATGCTTGTCATCAAACAATTATTTGCAATCGAACAATTATTTAAAGAACTTCCATCAGAAAGTTTTAATATTGAACCACGTAGAAATGAATAAGCACAAATGATTCGCATGTGGTTTAAATACCTAGTTTTACGGCCAATCTATCTGTGTTCAAATTTGCAACCAAACAAGTTCAAAATCAGTTGGAGTTTAATGTTTTGAGGTATATGAAACGCATGCACACTTGTGACATGATACGTTTAATTCAATGCTTTTTTTAATTTGGTGAGCAAGTATGACAATAATAAGACTTCTACCTTGTTCTTTGTAATCATGCTGTCCCTGTGGTAATCTGGCAACCAATAATTCATGGCTTTCTGTTGATGCAGAAATATTGTTTTCTGTTGTACATGTACTGAATCCTACTGTAGAAGATTCAGATGCACTGCTTACTGTTATATGGTATGTAGATCCAATATCAAAATTTAAGTCATTCCCTGTACGTATTGATGGGGTTGTCGTCTGTCCGCCTGAGACGACTGGAGTAATTCCTGCAATATAATACACCTTGTTTAATCATTGCCCTAAGTAAAGTCAGCAATTAATTTGAATAACTGACTGCTATGAACAAGCTACAAAACTGTTTCATTCAAAATTATTTGAACAAGTGATAACCAATATGGTATATGTCTAACGAAATACCGGAATATAACTCAAATATTGTTGAAAGTGACGTTAAAGACCATGAATATCTAATGGTAACATTTGACAAATAAATAAAACTAGCTTCTGATATCCTCTTTGGAAATCCAAAAACGGACGTACATTTGCTCATGCAACAGATTAGATCAGCCCTACTAGGCGGTCATTAATAAGGTTAGGGCTATGGTGTTTAACGCCACTGTCAACAATCTTTCCGTTGCATCGTGGCGGTACGTTTTATCCGTGTAGGAAACAAGAGTACCCGGTGAAAACCACCGACCTGTCGCCAGTTGCTGACAAACTTTAGTGTCACTAATAACTTGATACAAAATATAGCTGTGATACCCGACATTATGTTTAAGTTCTTAACATTTGACACCAATGGTCAACATTCTACATGGCTTTATGACAAAAGAGATGACTATAGTTTTACCATTACACATTTCCCGCAAAATAGTATTATACCAACCGCCTCGCGTATGGGGTTTAATTTTCACACATCATCCGCTACTCCCAAGCAGTCTATATTCTGATTTTTTTCAACGTTACCGTACTCTGAGTACAAAACTATTACATCAAGAATTTTTAAATAATCTACTCATCCTATCTTTCAAAAATTTATTTATTTTAGCCTTCACCAATGTATAACCACTAAGTAAAAGTATGAAATTATACACCACATAACTGTAATATATACTCAAAGTTTGACATGTCATATAAATGCAATATGTATATAATTTTTAGAATTCAAATTTAACTCACGGATCCCATTTTCATTGTTATCATCCTTTGCATTGTATTCACCGAAGTCAAGCACGTGTTTCGCCTCCGTTTCTTCTGGCCTATTGTTTTCAGCCATACCTTAAATTAACTAAAATAAAATATATCTATATATGTTAAGCATTTCATTTTGTCATTTTATAATATAAAATTACTTAATATGCACTACTTGTTAAGAGTGTAGCAATGCAGGCACCATTAACACCAAACGACAATTTAGGTACCAGCTTTTCTAAGAACCACAATCACTTTTTTAGTAATAATTACATTATTTAGGAACTGTAGATTATAACAACAAATATCTCTAATACACCATTCCAGTGCCGAGACTGACTACTGCAAGATGATATCGTCGTGATGGTATTAGTCCATCAGCATAGCTGTTGAACCAGTGATATTGATACAAACGTAGGCCAAAAGAAAAGGTACAAAAGGACAAACAACGATCTACAAAACATACACATACAACTAAAGATCGAGTTAAGCGAACCCCACTAAAACCTGGGGGTGACCTCAGGTGCTCCGGTAGGGTAGGCAGTTCCTGCTCCACTAGTGGCACCCCTATGGTTTTTTGAATATTGCTCTTAGCATAGCATAATTTCTTAACATATATTTTTGAAGTTTAATTTAATTCAAATTAAAAAAAAGGTAGTATATGTTTCCAATCAAATCAAGTTCTTGTATATTACCATTAAAATGATATAGTAATATTAAACTGATATTATAATTTCTTTTAGTATATTTCAGAATTAAATCAATTAAAAAAAAGTGCATGCTTGCCATCATCGAATTATTTCCTATCAAACAATTATCTAAAGAACTTACATTAGACAGCTTTAATACTACGCCACGTAGAATTGATTAACCCATGTGATTCTTTTTCAAGCACGCACTAAAACTTTAAAAATGTCATTCGAATAAGACATGTATTTAAAGCAATACGCGAACGTTGATTTTTGATTGGATCGAGGCATTGGCGCGTATACATTTATTAAAACATTGTTTAGACATATATAATTACTGTTCATTTAATACCATGTTATTTGAAACCTAACAGTCTTTACGGTTTTCACAGTTTTCCGTTGTTGACTGATTTTGTCTGTTTATATAATTGTGAGTTTTGACTTTCCCTTTATAAGATTGTTCGGAGTTCGGTAATTTTGTTATTACCTTTATTTGTCCCAGTGACATTATGACATTATATAGCATGTTATATTAACAATAATCTGTTGAGATGTCTTCAAGACGATGTAAATGCAGCTCGTTCTATGTCATTCAAGCACTAAAACCTACAATTGTAATGTTATTCGAATAAGACATGTATTTAAAGCAATACAATAGCATTGATGTTTGATTGGATCGAGAAAAGTTTTAGGGTGATATATACGTAATTCAAGCTGATAATAAGTTTGTATTGCGTGCAAAATATCATCAAAATTGATGAAACTAAACTCTGATCTGTTATTAGATATAGTGTATATTCCACCAGAATACTCTCGTTATTCATCCCCTGACGCATTTAGTCAAATTGAAAACGAATCCTTAGAATTTACTGAATAATTTGAAAATATTTGTCTAATCGGGGACTTTAATGCAAGAACAGCAGAGGATGACGAATTTATTACATTAGATGAAAATACTCACTTTGAAACCTTTGATGGTTTCATTGAAAATGCCCCAAATGTGCTACAGCAGTTAAACTTACCTTTAAAACGAAACAATGTGGACAAAGGTAAAAACCCCTATGGCAATCTTTTACTTAATTTATGTAGAGGGAATGATTCGTTTATTGTAAATGGAAGAATAGGTGACAATAAAGAAGGTAATTTGACATGTCGAAATGCAAGCGTAGTAGATTATACTATCTGTAACTCAGAATTTTTAGAAAACATTGTAAATATGAGTATTTTAGATTTTTCAAGACTATTTTTCGATGTTCATTCACCGTTTCGTGTTAGCATTAATCCGTCTCAACCGATTAGGGAAGAAAAAACAGATTCAACAAATAATCAAAGTTTTAAAAACTTACAAAATATTAAAAAATAGAATCCGTTAAAGGTCCAAGAGTTCATGGAGAGTATAAATGTCAACAATTTCAATGATCTTTCTGAAAAGCTCAATAATATTAATCCGGAAGAAATAAACCAGGATTTCATTAACACTTGCACTTCAGATGTATGCCACTTATTTATTTCGGCAGCAAATAATACATTTGGAACTCGTTCCGTCTATAAGGGAAAACTAAAAATAGTAAAGGGGGATAAACCGTGGTTCAATTTAGATTGCAAATTTGCGCGACAAAATTACCGAAAATTAAAACGAAAGAAAAAAGTATACCCTTGGCAAATTACATCTGAAGAAGTAAATAACGCTGAAAAACACTATAAAAAAAAACTTTAGACAGCAATCTGAAAAAGGACCGTAAGGAAATGTCAAGGCGAATGAAAACTTTACGAAAACATTATCCGAAAGAATATTGGAAAATTTTAAATACTGGAAAGTCTACTAAACAACATGATATTGAATTTAAAGAACTTTTTAATTTCTTCAAAGACTTGAATACTTTAAAGGAAACCAATGAACCGGAAAACACATTGAACATTGACCCAACAATCACAGCCGAATTAAATGAAAATATAAATTCTCCCATTACGAAAGATGAAATATTTAAAGGGATGAAAAACCTTAAAAACAATAAAGCCTTTGGCGATGACCAAGTTATCAATGAATATATGAAAACTACTAGTAACCAGTTTGTTGATATTTACGAAAAGCTTTTTAATTTAATGTTTAACACCGGGATTATTCCGGAAAGCTGGTTATTAGGAACTATAAAACCTTTTTATAAAAATAAAGGTAACAAAAATGACCCCAAAAATTATCGACCGATTACAATTCTCAGCTGTTTGGGTAAACTGTTCACTGCAATCTTAAATAATAGATTAAACACTTATTCAGAAAGTTTCTTATTGTTGAATGAAAATCAATGTGGTTTCCGTAAAAGCTATTCTACTTTAGATTGTATATATAGTATTCATGCCTTTTTTGAGATAATAGAAAATAAAAAAAAAGAAAATGTACTGTGCATTCGTAGACTTCGAAAAAGAATTCGACAATATTTGGAGGGTAGCATTGTGGTATAAGTTGTTATTAAATAAAATAAATGAAAAATGTATAATTGTATAGTAAATATAGTATTAAATCATGTATTGTTTATAATGATAACAAGTCAGATTTCTTTTCAAGTGAAGTGGGCCTTTGACAAGGAGAAAACGTGTGCCTTTCTTATTTGCAGTATTCTTAAATGACCTTGAACAGTTTATGGAAGACAAGAACATTACAGGCTTAGAAAGTATTTCTAGCGAACTAGAAGCACAATTGGAAATATATTTAAAAATGTTCGCCCTTTTATACGCAGACGACACTGTTCTAATGTCAGAGACTTCTGATGGGTTACAAACTTTACTAAATAATTTTTATGAATACAGTAAATTGTGGAAACTTAAAGTAAACATTGACAAAAGAAAAATAATGTTTTTTTCCACGAGTCGAACTGCAAAAAATGTACACTTCCTGTATAATGAAAAAGAAATTGAAACTGTGACCGAATTTAATTATTTAGGTGTTACTTTTACAAAAAATGGAAAGTTTAAATTAGCAAAACAAAAACATATTGAATAAGCTACAAAAGCCATGTATGAAGTTATCAGAAGGGGAAAAAGACATAATCTATCAATCGAATACTTGTTAGATTTATTTGACAAAATTGTAAAACCTATATTACTATATGGCTGTGAAGTTTGGGGATTTAGTGATAATTATGTAATTGAAAAAATTCTTTTGAAATTCTGCAAATTAATACTTCACTTGAAGCAAAGCACGCCAAATTGCATGATATACGGCGAGCTTGGTCGCTGTCCACTTTACATAGATATAAAAACTAGAGTAATATCTTATTGGTGCAAATTACTTACTGGAAAAGCTTCCAAGCTGTCCTCCATATCTTATAAACTTTTGCATAGTTTTTTTTTGTAATGGAAATATTTCTGCTCCTTGTGTAAAATTCGTAAAAGATATATTGGATAATTGTGGCTTATCAAATGTATGGACATTTCAGAATACAAACTTTAATACTGAGTGGGTGATCGCTTATGTAAAATTACGTCTCCGAGATCATTTTTTACAAGAATGGAATAGCAATTTAGAAAATTCCCCAAAGGCATTGAACTACAGACTTTATAAACAAATATTCGAATTTGAAAACTATGTTAATATTTTAGAAAATAAAGACATTTTCACTTTTTGCAAATTTAGAACCACCAATACAAAAGAGAAGTGTGAGTTTGTCTCACTGTTGAAGGCTTCAAAATAGTGAAAAACAAGGGTCAACAATTTACAAAAATCATATTTACATATATGTTTTGACTATTGAAAACTTTAGACCTGACGATGATCTGTATTAATTCATATTAGATATGAAAACTACATCGACAGCACATTTGTATTAACTACCGTAGGTGATGGAGCATATCAACTAAATTATTTATAGGGCAGTGGACCAGCTAAGAATAGCATAGAAATAGGGATATGAGCCCATGGTGCATGGTGGTCCGCGGTGGCGTTTATGTGCTACCTTAAGTAATCTTATAATGATGGAGGTTGGTGCAAGGCGAAATATGAATTTCAGTAGTCAGTTTGAATATTCGTACCAAGTAAAAGTAATCATCTTATTTAACATCATGTAAAAATTAAACTGTAAGATAAGTGGTGGGTTGACTTTGAAAGTGTGTTGTTAAAGGGCTTGTACTGCTATCACAGAAAAATTGGCGATGGTTTAAAGTTGAAATTTGAGTTGTTAAAGGGCTTGCACTGCCATTAGAGAAGAACGATATAATGTATTGACAGGTTTGCTGAATTTAATTGTTCTTAAAGGAGTTGCGTCATTATCAGATATATACTTGCTGGAAGCAGTCGCTACGAATACAATGGAGGATCCAAAGTTTGAGCGATTTCTAAAACATACTTTGCTATTTGTATATGCTAATATTGTAGTATAATTGTTACCCGGTGTGGTGAAGGATAACTGTTAGGGACCGACCATTTAACTTGAAGGGGTTATGGTTTTTTGTCTCGTTCAGAAAAATTTAAAATAAAACGTTCGTGAGGAACGTAAGTCTCGTCACGGGTTATTAGTTTAATATTTTAAATATCGATTTTCTACGTATGACAGACCAACAAATGTGTAATTTTGGAAGGAATTAAAATCTATTATTTCACCAAAAACGTTTATTTATTTATTTATTTATTTATTTATTTATTTATTTACATGTTTATAAATCATTGATTAGAACCATGAATGAATTTAAATGGCTTTAAATTCCACCTGTGCTGTAAATCTATTGTCAAAACTCTTCATTATTTTTAAGGAATGGAGTTATTGTTCTCTTTGTAATTTAGATACTATACACAGACCTTTTCTCTGCTACAAGATTAATAATTGATGAAAATTAATAAAGTACAATGGGTGGATTTTAAGTTGGAGAATGTCCTCGTATCTCTCCATTCCTGAAAAACAATGGGCCTGGGCTCCATTACTTTTAAGGAATGGAGATTTACTTGAACATTCTCCTATACGTAGATATTTTAGGGACCGACCATTTAACTTGAAGGGGGGGGGGGTGGGGGATTATGGTTTTTTGTTTCGTTCAGAAATTCTTTTTCGGATAACACAAGAGTTAGAATATTTATTTTTTTTGTCGCGCAAAGCGCGAAATTTTCTTCAAAAATTTAACATTAGGTTATATGACAAAAACTCTGAATCAGATTATTTTTTTTGGTGTTCAGATTTTGAGAGCAGACCGTACTAATGGATATTTTTACGGAATTCAACAATTTGAAATGGAAGAAGTGGAATATTCATATGCATATGTCTGAATCAGTTCGAAGCAAAGCTGAACAATTGCTATCGGTTATGAGGATATATTTAGCCAGTCCAAGAATGAATACAAATCGAAAAAAGCCAACTATATTAGTGTTTCATAATGTGATGCTATTACTGATAAAACCAGTTCTACATTTATTGGATGAACTTTGATTTTTGTTTTTATATCAGTCAATGTTTTGTACAAGTATCATGATATAAGTGAAATAAATGTACATGAAAATGATCTTGCTATGAAAATTGGGCATTCTTTGCAAAAGATGATTAACTATATACAATTGTATTGCCACAATATAAAAACACATACATTTCACTTGTCGTTCATGCTACGATGAACACTCGCACGAAAGAGTTGTTAGAGAAAACATATTATAATTTATCCAATTCTGGTGCATATTTAGGTCCAGATATACTTGATAGAGTCTTGAAATCTAACAGCATAACTCCCATAGGAAAAACCCATGTTCGTAAATGGTTACACAATCAAGATGATTATAGTCTCAGAAGAGAACTCATACATTCCTTTAGAAAAGCACGAATTGTTGTTGTGGGTGTTGATGATCAGTTTGATATGGATGTGACGGATGTGTCCAATATCTCCAATGAAAATGATAGTGTCAGATATCTCCTCTTTGCTATCGACAAATTTTCCAAACAAGAAAACATTCACTACTTCACCACTTTAAATTCTGTCACGAAAGCTAATGTGGCGGAACGTGTAATATAAACTGCTAAAAATATGATGTATCGATATTTCATAACACAGAACTCACAGATGTATAAAAGTTTTGCAAGAAATTGTCAAGAGTTACAATACAACACCTCGTAGAAGCTTAAACAACATCGCTCCAAAAGATGTCAACAAGAACAACGAAGCTTAACACCCATTTAAGCGCACCACGTTTGTTCGAAGGAACATGGAGGGTTGCCTTAGTAGAAGCTGACATTGTATGTACAAAATCAAGAACTGATGCAATTTACCCGTATTCTGACATATATGGGGAGTCCATCGTGAAAGGTGAACGTCGACCTCTTTTGCGTAGACTATCATTCACCTCGGTTGGCAATCGGATG
Source organism: Bathymodiolus brooksi (assembly GCA_963680875.1). Taxonomy (NCBI): domain Eukaryota; kingdom Metazoa; phylum Mollusca; class Bivalvia; order Mytilida; family Modiolidae; genus Bathymodiolus; species Bathymodiolus brooksi. The sequence goes on from OY804584.1 coordinate 99,932,819, forward strand.
ACAATTGTTGATATGCCATTCTACGTGCCAAAGAAAAACAATAACATCTATTAAATAGATCTATATATAACTACTGATCAAGACGTTTTGGCTTCATTTCTGGCTCAACCTTCAACCATCACACTTCACGTAAAATCGCTCCTGAATGATTGATAAAATGTATATACCTAATACCCAGAAGTAGATTCATTATTACCAAAACTTGAGTAAAGATGGACACAATCCGGATGTTAAAGGGGCCCGGTTGGCTCAATGAATTAGGTCGTTGGATCTAACAGCTCATATAAGCCTATCACCAATACGGCGTGGGTTCGCGCCCGGCTTTGTAAATTACAAAAAAGGGTGCACTCGACTCACAGCCGCAAGTGATAAAACTTACCATTTGTTTGCCCATGGTCGGTGGTTCTCTCCGGTGGCAATGATATAGCTAAAATATTGGTGAAAGTGGCGTTAAAACACCAACAATCAAAATCAAATCAAATCATTATGTTAACTATGCACACCGGGGAGGAAAGCAGATCGGTGGAGGGTCACTATTTGGTAGTCCCCAACAATTTATTACATCTGTAGGACCCTCACATACAGGTGGACATGATGGAAAAGTGACAGTAAATTTAGTTTCTCCTATACAACAATCCACCGATCAGGCTAAAGATGAAGTGAAAAGTAATATACAAGGCATAAAGAAGAAAAGAGCAGATAAAACTGTCAGTCCCACCAGGAAATGTCAGAGGAAGCAGTTCAAAAAAGTGAAAAAGGTTTCTAAGAAAAAAGTGAGGAAAGCACCAAGGAAAGGGTCAGCAGTAAAGCCATTGAACATATTGAAGAAAAACAAGAAGCCAAGAAGAAAACAAGCTAACCAAGCAAATACTCTGAAACAAACTGAAATCTAGATTTGAGGACATATTTAGTAACTGATATGGCTGCTTTATCTACATAGTGATTTCAAGAAGTACAACCTAGTGGTCTTGACCTGTTTTCACTTTCACCAACAATGACATGGGTGGAGAGAATATATTATGACGAACAAAGATCCACTTCTCAACCGAGTGGGAATTTACCCATTGAATTCATCATAGCTGCGCAAAATTCCTTAGAATACACATACTTAAAGAGATATGTTGTTACACTGTCCCGATTTTACTCTTTTTTCTTGCAATTTTCCAGCATTCTCTACTTTGACAAACTGTGGTCGGTTAGTCGGTTAATTGCAATGAGTTGAACGTTTTTCAATTGAGAGGGTCTACTGTTAAATGTAAACAAACCATTCCTGTCCAAATTACAGCGTAATTCAATTATATCAAATTTCAATATAACATCTACTGGATGACATAAGTGAATATTTAACTCATATCCTTGGACAATGGTGAATATGCTCAAAATAAACCACAGAAACATATTTGTTCTCATTTTTCTTTTCCAGTAATATGCGTGGGACATAATTTACTATTTATTAATCAAAGATCTGTCTAATGACTAGCTGATATAAGTTAAAGCAAATAGGTAAACACATATTTATTCTCAATCAAACATATGTTATCGTTTGAAATTTTACGTTCTGTAGATGTGCCTTAATATGTTGGGGCTTTTACTGCTAGACATCCCTCCGATATTGGGAGAACTCTACTCATGCAAACTTTTCTCAATATAAAAAATAAGAATGTTGAAAAATAAAGCCAACTTTTAAATACTATCGTTTTAGTTGAGCCAAGTAGAATTCCATTAGATGTGTGCTATTTTACCATATTATATTAAAACGTAATAGATCAGCTTGAGATTGACATCCGCGAGGGGGAGGGGGTCTACTTCAAATATACTCATGTATTTGGGGTAGTGGTTAGAACAGACCTAGTAAATCATCAAAAACCGATCACATTCGGGAAAAATCATCAAGTAGAATGGGTGAAACAGCGGCTATCGATCATTGCTCTGCTCAAAATTAACACGCTATTTATTGTGTGATTTAATACAGACCTACCAAAATTCAATCACATAGAGTAACTGTCATTTGCGCATGCAGAAATATCTTCTCACAATCCATAGATGTAGGTGGGTTTCACGAAGTTATTAACTTACTTAAACTCCTGTTTCTGGAAAATTTACCATCCATTCTCAAAATGACAAACAATGATGTTATATTTCAACAAGTCACCAATAAGGATGGGGATATGGAATTCCGACTAAAATTTGGGGGAATAAAGTCATTAGTGTATAGGAGACATAGCCAGTATTTTCATTTGGATTTGTATGACAACAAGCCAGGGAGATACAAATTCAAAGGCATAGCTCACGGTTTGGATGAAATAGATTTCTTTTATTTCAATCAGAAACAACTTGGACTCGCTTCAAAACTGCTTCCAACCACTAGTATGTACAATTGTTTTATTAATCAAAGTAGCTTAGTGATGTTCTGATATTTTTTTTTAAGTCCCTTCTGTAATAAATGCATCCACATCAGTGAATACGTGGGTTCCACCAGAAAAGCCAGATGAAGCACACACCCGTCTTAATCCTACATGTTACTATGTAGTTGATATGAACTTTAAAACATGTCTGAAATTTAAAACAGTGACAAGCCATATTGCAACTAAGCAGCTTTCTGGTGCTAATATGGCCTTTCCTAGATCTCTTGATATGTACCAGAATAAACACCCAGTTGATATTGGAGGTAACTGTGGTCGCTTAAAACAAAATCAACCAAATGGATATAATCCAATTATATCCATGGAACCGAGAAATGACTTCGATAATGTATTTTTTCCTGACACTACCATTCATATTCAATACGATCGTCATGGACGATTGCATGACAACCAAAGAGTGAACATTTGTGTTGATGATTTGCTAAGCGTCTGTTCATATGGTATGAATGACATGGTAGGACATCAATCCACTGCTATTGAAGTGGATGATTCAAATTCAACCAATGAAATTGTACATCCACACGAAGCAACAATATAAGTTGATTCCAATGATCCAGTATCTGACAATACACCTGGAAAGGTACAAACAACTTAACACAATTTGATAGTGTCGAACGACAAAGGCACAGCCTGCAATGAAATAGTGAGTGAAAGCACAAATACAAAACATTGTTTACAGAATGGAACATCATGTTTAAGCGAAAATCATAGCAATTGCAAATACACATTATTAGCAACGGAGTAAGAATACAAGAACGAGAGATTTCGTGAATTTCAATCATGACGCTCGATCAATGCTTCACAACATTTTCCATAATCATTCTGCAAAATTGTTTACTAGAATAAGTAAGTATCAAGAAGTGATTCTCGTGATAATATGCACACATGTGTGCTAATCACATGTGCATTACATAGGCAAATGTCAAGTTTGGAACACACGTCACATGCCAAGTGGCCACAGGATTGAAAGATAATTTCAAAGTCTTTATTACCACAAATAACACACACCATTTTCGGTTTCAATTCTACGTTTTCCTCGATCTATCGAGGGAGAGGGAGAGAGATAAACGCGCTGTCGGTAAAGGTTTAACATTTATTGTTCGAATCAGAGAAATAGAGTAAAAATCGACACCTCTAATAATACAAATATACATGCCGATTCACTTTATGGGCTTTTTCAGATATTGTAATACAGTCAAGCTAATTTTATTGACCAATGATTTCCCTCTTAGTGAGAGAATGCAGCTATGTTTATTTTAAAATTGCACTTTGATTATATAATATCTATGTTCAAATTTGAATTAAGATTTATGGGAGTAGGAAACCGGAGTACCCGACGAAAACCACCGACCTGTCGCCAGTCACTGAGAAACTTTAGTGTCACTAATAACTTGATGCAACATATTGCTGTGATGCCCGTCATTATGTTGAAGTACTTATAACATTTGACACCAATGGTCAACATTCTTCATGGTTTTATGACAAAAGAGACGACTGCAGTTTTTTACCATTAAGCATTTCTCGCAAATTAGCATTATACCAACTACTCCCGCGTATGGAGTTTAATTTTCACAACTCGTACGCTACTCTTTAGCAGTATATATTCTGACTTTTCAGCGTCACAGTATTCTGAATACTATGATATTAAGACGAGTTTGAAGATACCAAAGGGGTAATCACAATCCGTATATCGAAGAAGAACAGACAACACAATGGCCAAAGAAAAAGTACAAAAGAACAAACAACGATCTACAAAACATACATATAAAACTAAAGATCGAGTAACACGAACCCCACTCAAAATCGGGGATGAACTCAGGTGATCCGAAATGGTAAGCAGTTCTTGTTCCACTAGTGACACCCGGGAAGTGTTAACCTAGTTAAAAATTCGCTAATAAATCATGAACGAGGAAAGGACCGGTAAGAGTTTACGACAAGTGGAACACATCCGTGGTCATATGTGACACATATTTTCCATAGCGGTGAACCAAGTCATGGTGGCAACCGTAAAACTTTCGAAGTGATGACTTCAACTTAACTAAGAGGAACCCTTGGTTCAGTATCCTCCTTGTTAGCAGCAACCCTCTATCAAGGAAGTCCTGATAGGAACCATAAGCTCTGGAATATCGTATCAACTGAGAGATATATACTCAATAAATCAAGAATGTTTAAATAATGGTCTCATCCTATCTTTCAAAAATTTATTTATTTTATTATTCACCAATATACAGCGACGTCTCAAAAGTATTCGCGAAAACAAGATGGCGGACGTCAACGAGTTTGAGTTATTGCTCTTTGCGCCATTAAAATACACAAGGTAAAAATGAAAAACTTACCTTAATGTTTTGTGAGGTAACCCTTCGACCGTATAACTGCCAGAATCCTGCGTGGAATAGAGGTATATAAGTTCTGAATGTAATCCACAGTAAAGTTCATCCAAATATCCTGAATGGCAGTAAACAGTTCTTCAGGAGTATTTATGTTTCCTGCTGCATTTTGAAGCGATCTCTTGATGCGAAGCCACACATTTTCTATAATGTTTAAGTTCGGAGACTGAGCTGGCCATGTCATGCCATGAATGTCATTGTCTCGTTTGAATTCTTCAATTATGCGGGCCCAATGGACAGGGGCATTGTCATTTTGGAAACGACAAGGTTTGTCGGCAAAATGACGGGCTAAAACAGGCCAAAGATGATTATCAAGGATGTCACGATATTTCACAGCATTTATATTACCATCAACCTTACATAAAGTTCCCGCACCATACCATGTAATGCACCACCAGATCAAAACATACACCTTCCTCTGATATGGCGGACACATGCACTCGGGACGGTAAGCCTCATCCGAAGATCTCCACACGTACACACGGTTATTTTGTCCAATAACTATCTGCGATTCATCACTGAATATTACTTGATTCCAGTGTAGATTAACAGACCATCTCCGTCGTTCCAGACACCAAGAAAGTCGTTTCTTTTTGTCGACCTCTCTGACCACCATTTTCTTACGAACAACACGTCTAACTATTTTGTTTTTGTGTAAATAACGCTGTATAATCTTTGGGTGGACAAGAACAACCCCTCCTTCATTGAAATTATTGATAATTTCTCTTAAAACCTTGCCACGATTCTTTATTTACCGTCCTCAATAATATAACCTCACCGCGTCGTGTCACTTTCCTTGGTCGTCCAACTCTGGGAATGTTTTCAACATTACCTGTGCTGTTATACTTTTTCCAAATTGAACGAATTGTAGATTCAGGTATATGCAACAATTTCACGATCTCACAATTTCTATACCCTTCCCGTTTCAAATCCACAACCAGTTGTTTCCGATCCTCACTCAGTTCCTTTGACTTGCGACCCATCTTGAAAACACGTCTGTTTATTTGTAAACGCGTAGCAGACGACCTTAAAATTACGTCACATATTTGGGGAAAGTTCAAAAGGGTAACGCAAGACAGCTTAAAACTATGTAGTTCTCTTTATTAAAACGAAAAACATTGGTGACAATTTCAACTCGCACTATCGATCGCAGCCATTTTCTTATTTTCGCGAATACTTATGAGGCAGCACTGTATGCACTAAATAAAAGTATGAAATCATAAAAACACATATCAGTAATATATACTCAAAGTTTGACATTTCTTGTTAATGCAATATATATATGTATATATAATGTTTAGAATTTCGTAGTGACATTACTTCAAAGTTAATTACGGATCCCATTTTCAGTGTTGTCATCCTTTGCATTGTATTAACCGAAGTCAAGCACGTCTTTCATCTCCGTCTCATCTGGCCAATTGTTTTCAGCCATATATTAAATTAACTGAAGCAAAATTTATATATGTAAAAACATAACATTTTGTCATTTTATAATAGAGAATTATTTAATATGCATCACTTGTTAAGAGTGTTGCAATTCAGGCACCGTAGACACCAAAGACAATTTAGGTACCATCTTTTCTAAGAACCACAACCACTTGTTTAGTAATAATTACATTATTTAGGAACTGTAGATTTCAATAACAAATATATCAAATAAAACATGACAGTGTCGAGACTGACTTCTGGGAGGTGATACCCTTGTGATGGTAATAGTTCATCAGCGTAGGTAGGGATTCTACAGAATTTTCAAAAATGTATAGTACCCCCAAGTCATATATATCGTTGGAAAGGTCTTTGGAAAAGAAAACAAAATATGCAAATTTTAGGGTTAGGTCACGTGAATATACTTATATTTTGAGGGTTATCTCCCCTTCTACTGAAATTTTCTATCTGCCTCTTTTCTTATAGAAATCAAGTACATGCTTTCTGTACAATTAATATGAATATTATATTTTATATTTAAATTAGACTGAATGTTCATTGAATTAGTTTTATTACTAATAATTTTACTCCCTTCACTTACTCCTCCAGTGATGGGAAAAAAGGGGTGAATATACTAGTATAATGTCAGTGAGTTCATCTCTCCGTATGTCAACTATTAATTATTTTGTATCCAATATCTTTAAAAATAATTGTAAGATTTTACAAATATTGTGCAGGAAGACTAATCAAGGTAATGCAATGTGCCTTGAATAATTTCATATAAGAAGGAAATAGGACTTGTTGTTTTTAGCAAAACAAACTGTTTTGTTGTTTAAAATAACAGATATTGTGAATTATACATTGTTTGTTCAATAATTTGCAAAATCACTATTAATACAGATTTATAAATTAGTTTCCAGGGAAGGATAAACATTGATATATTTTCCCCTGAGTTCAAACACCAAGACAGTGTGATTTTTTTAAAGAAAGAATACATTTTGATTAAAAGTCTCAAATTATGAGAATTGGACATTGTTTATCAATTATTAACGATACTTAGAATTCGATGTACTATTCTTATAGTTTATGCTTCAATTTTGTTTTCTGTGGTAGAAACCCTTTCATTGACCATATTTAAAATACAGTTTATTTTATGCAACATAAAGGCTACATATACATATATATTTAAAAACTGTATATTCTTTAAAGTAATAGATGAGTTAATGATTGTTGTTTAATACCAAATAAGCCGTTTTGTTAGCTATATCATGGTGAGATTAAGCTGCAGTCGATGAGCTGATGGGGATTTCCGCTTTGGACTAGACCAACACGTTTATTTAGATTTGCACAGTATTAAGAAGACTTTGAAGATACAAAAGGGCACTCAGAAACCGTATGTCGAAGAAGAACAGACAACACAATGCCCAAAAGAAAAAGGGCAAACAGGACGAACAACGATCTACACAACATTCATATAAAACTAAATATCGAGTAACACGAACCCCACAAAAAACCGGGGGTGAACTAACTGACAGAAACAACAGTCCGCAGGTACACTGTATAATGTTGCTCCACTTGGACACATTATCTCCATTCCGAGCCAGCCAGTCTGTTCTCTTACTCTTTATTGCGTCCTTAGCTGGAAAACACAACAAATACTAATGCTTTGGCTTAAATTAATGTTCCTTTTCTTGATAAAACAAGACCATTCTGATAGTAGGTGGTAGATGGCTCAATTAAATTGCAAACAGTTCCCATGATATAGGGAAAAGTATTTTCCAGTCAAATGCCCTACCCATTTAAGCAAATAAGATTATGGCATATTATGCTTTTCTCTAAGATTATTGGGTTGAAATACTATTAAGTTTGAAATGTTCATAGACTCTTGAATGCACATCTTTGGAGGAGATCTTCTTTCCTTGATTTGCCATGCACTGTTATAGTGAAAGGCACTAACATACTTGTTTTAGTGATGTTTTACCTTTAAAAAAATTATGAAAAAATATGCAACAATTAATTAGGATTGTATGTAAGTATATACAAGGTATGATACGAAATTGACACCAGAGAACAACGCCAGAGAGTAGTTAGATACTAACATTTCTGCTTATTGATATATTCAAAGCAAGGATAAACCTTAATTTACCCGAACGGAACAACATTCATCTTTGGATTCCACTTTGCATTAAATTGCTGCTTTGGATTTTAATTACTTGTTCGTAAATATCGCTATTCATATTCCTTTTTCAAAAATGTAAACATATTACCATCTATAACTTTTAACATTGATAAATAATTTAAACATTGATAATAATGTTATGTAGTGCTATGAATGATTTAAATACAATAAAAATCATTGATGCAATTAATGAAAGAAAAAGGCAAAAATATTAAAAATTCCCATTTTTGAATTCATAAAAAATGAAGGAAGACTCCCAGCTAATATTAACTTGTTTGACATTATGGTAAAGGTTAGGTTTATAAGTGTTTAACGCCAGTTCAACAATATTTCAGCTATATCGCGGCCGTCAGTTTTATTGGTGGAGGAAACTGGAGTTCCCAGAGAAAAACACTGACCTGCCGCAAGTCACTGACAAACTTAAACACATGATGTGGTTATTTTTTCTTGAAATGGGTTCGAAACAAACTTGCGTGAAGACAAAATATGAAACTTTAAAGCTTAAGCGTTACAGACTGGATCAGCGACAATCGAGTCTGAAAATGCTGGACTGCTGCATGCATATCCAGGAACATCTTCTCTTGAACCAAGCTCTGTATCTACAAGTTCTGTTAGAGATAGAACAGATCAACCGTTTTTTTTTTCTCAAATCACCCACTGAAAATGATATTAATGAATACAAAATGGACATCAACCGCCATGTATCTCCGTACACCGGAAATTGATGGTGGTGGTGTGCGTTCCGCAAATTGCGATAGTTGAAGCGAATGTTCTAGGGATGCATCATTATTTAGTTTACATGTTGCTTTTATGTTAATTTGGGGGTGTCTAATTAGTAATTGGCAACTTGCTGCAATATCCACAGCACAATGAAAAAAAATTCTCAGGAAAAACAAAAGCCAAAGAAAATCTCTTTATTTTAAAATAATATCAGATTTATGTCGAGAACAAGCAGTGTGGTAGCAATGAAAGAATAAGCTGCTATGTCGTGTTTGTTTAATTTTGAATTTCATCAGCTGACTTATACAAATCCCCACCCCGGCCTTGGAATCATGCACACAGTGTACCTACATATACATCAGATAGACGGTTTACCACTGGGATGGTTCGACTTGTCATAAACACTCGACCTTTAGTATTATGTGTATGTTTTGTAGATCGTTGTTTGTCCTTTTGTACTTTTTCTCTTGGCCATTGTGTTGTCTGTTATTCTTCGACATACGAATTCTGATTACCCCTTTGGTATCTTCAAACTCTTCTTAATCAGTTTTCAAATATGTATATGATTCGGGCGTAAATTATGATTCAATATACAGGGAAACGGCGTGGGAGAAACTTGGCACCTATTACATAAATGCTGGTAATTCTGCAGAGTCTTTATATGATTTGATTCCTCCCTGCAGTTTACACATGTGTTGGTGAAACTAATAACTATAATCTACGAAATCGCCATAATATTAGTTAAACTATACAAGTAGCTTATCCATATCACAACGAATATCTTTCGCTAATTTATTCTGACTGTAAACTGGTGACGAATAGTTATTTTCATTGTAGGCACTATTCAATTTTATTTAATCACACTTGTCACTCTGACAGATTGGTTATTTTTTCCATTGGAAGCAACTATGCTTTGTGTACATTATAATATTTCGAATCATTTTCAATCCTGAAATCTCTGTTAGGTATTTTTTTCATATCTTTAATTAATTTACAATTTTATACTTATGCTTCAATTAGTTTTCGCAACAGCTTATATATTTTGGAATTTTTAAAATATTTAAGAAACGTCTTTTGAATTTGAATGAAATGTTAATATATAATTATATTCCTTGAATTAAAGTAGAAGCATAATCTACTGCACACAAATATAGCTTAATTTTATACTTATGCTTCAATTAGTTTTCGCAACAGCTTATATATTTTGGAATTTTTAAAATATTTAAGAAACGTCTTTTGAATTTGAATGAAATGTTAATATATAATTATATTCCTTGAATTAAAGTAGAAGCATAATCTACTGCACACAAATATAGCTTAAGCAAATAGCTAGGATTACGAGCAGGTACATAGCTATGCAAAATCATTTGCTGTTTTTAGGAAATTTATATTTAAAATGTATTAAGAAATAATAATTTCCCGAACTTAATTAAAATCAAATTCCATGTTGATCAATTGTATCGTCACTCGGCAACATTTTTTTCCTCTCTGGGAATTAATTAACGACACAAATATTCAACTTTTCGAAATGGAAACGGGGTATTAAGTGTAAAGTTACATGTCGACTTTGTTGGTATTTTTGGACGTCGATTCGAGTTCATTTGCGAGCGAACTATGGTCAGTTAAAAGATCGGCGCTCTGTCAATACGAGACGGACCTTTTACAAATTTTGACAACATCTCGAAAAGGTGCACATATACAAAATATGCAATGTTTAAAGTGAAATTGTGTAAAGAAGTATATGAAAAAATATTGCATGTCTGTTCAAGATAATGTGCTGTTTACGACAGGGATAATTCTAGAGGATATATATATTTAGAATGTTAGAAATAATAATTTCCCGAGCTTAATTAAAATAAAATTCCATGTTGATCAATTGTGTCGTCACTCTGCAACATATTTTACCACACTGGGAATTAATGACAACACAAATATTAAACCTTGTGAAACAGAAATGGGGTATTACGGGTAAAGCTACATGTCGACGTTGTAGGTATTTTTGGACGACGATTCGTGTCCATTTGCGAGCGAACTATGTTCAGTTAAAAAGTCGGTGCTCTCTCAATGCGAAACAGACCTTTTCCAAATTTTGACAACGTGTCGAGAAATTGCACAGTAAAATTTGTAAGGAAGTATATGAAATATTATTACATGTCTATTCAAGATAATTTGCTGTTCACGGCAGGGATAGCTTTTAGGCAATTTATATTTTAAATGTTAGAAATAATAATTTCCCGAACCGAATTAAAATCAAATTCCATGTTGGTCAATTGTATGGTCACTCGGCAACATTTTTTTACCACACTGAGAATAAATAACGACAGAAATATTCATATTTGAGAAATGGGAATAGGGTATATACGGGTAAAGTTACACGTCGACGTTGTAGGTATTTTTAGACGTCGATTTGTGTTCATTTGCGGCGAACTATATTCCGTTAAAAGATCGGCGATCTATCAATACGAGACGGGCCGTTTCAAAATTTTTACAACATCTGGACAAGATGCACAGGTATAACATATGTAATGCTCAACGTGAAATTGCGGAAAAAATACATGAAATATTATTTCATTCATGAAAAATGTAATTTGCTTCAAGAAAATAAAGGATTTTTACATGAGCATTTCCATTTTTAATCTTCTTGATCCAAGCTTCATGACTCCTGAAAAAACTAGATGGTGTTTGTTGGCTGTACGTAGCGCCGGGAAGGTAAAATAGTGTCTGTTTACGAAACCAACGCGCTGAAAAAAAGACGTGCGGAAAAGTGACCGATTGATAAATAATAATTATCTGGAACCAGTTCCACTAAATTCAAATATAATAAAACAAAGCAATATATTTGTATGTAAGCTTTATACTTGTGTATTATATATTATGATTGAACAAGTAAAACACTGAAATTTATTGCTTTATTAACTTTATGGTAGATGTAACGTCGTGAACGTCATGATCCTACAGAATTGCTAGTGTAGGTATTTATCCAGTGATATTGATAAACACGTAGATATCTAGGAAGAGTTTGAAGATAACACAGGGATAATCAGAATCCATCAATCGAGGAAGAACATACAACACAATGACCAAAATAAAAAGTACAAAAGGACACACAACGATCTACAAAACATACACATACAACGACAGATTGAGTAACACGAACTCCACTAAAACCCGTGGGTGAACTCATGTGCTCCGGAAGGGTAAGCAGTTCCTGCTCCACTAGTTGCGCCCCTATTGTTTTTGAATATTGCTCTTAGCATAGCAGACTTTCTTAACATATATTTCAGAAGTTTGATTTAATTCATATTAAAAAAAGCAGTATGTTTGCTATCAAATCATATTCTTGTATATTGCCCTGAAAATAATATAGTAATATTAAACTGCTATTATTTACTATCAAGCAATTATTTGACGTACTTACATTGGACAGTTTTAATACTAGACCATGTAGAAATGAATAAGCCCAAATGATTCGTCTTTGGTTTAAATACCCAGTTTTACGGGCAATCAAATTGGATTGATTGTTTTGAAGGGTAGCTTGAGGACATACGCTTAAATCGTTTATTCAACCTATTGAAAAATAGATGTAAACCAATTACCGTTGATTTTCCGATATAAAATTCACGTAATTCATTGCAAAAAGATTACAAAGATAAAATTTGACATTTGAGCCTAATTTTTGCGAAAAGGTACCATATTTCACGTTGACGACATTTATTATTTATTGTTAAAACATTCTTTTCATAATTTAGTTGTATTCAATGTAAACCAAAAATCTTGATAATTGATGTAATAATATGTATTTACTGTGTATTAATTTGAACACGCTCACTCTGTAATATTTGTTTCATTGGTTTAGAGAATAAAGAAATTATTATTAATAGGTTAATTGTAATGTGATATTTTATTAGTGTAAAATGGGGGAAGAAATCAATATACTCCAAGTCCACAATTATTTTGAAATGTAGAAGTTAGAAAACTAAGTAGGAAGTAAAGATATACTTTATTATCATATTTTATGGAAATAACAAAATAAATCAATATATTATAAGCACATATATTTCAATATCATATTTTATGAAATAAATCAAATATTGAATTATGATTTTAAGAAAAAAAAAATATTTGCAGAAGCATCATGGAATAATTAAAATTATTACTTTTTAGAAAGGAAAAATATAGATTATTCTAAAATTTAAGATGTTCACCTTTTTTTATTTACAGAATTATTCATATCTTTTAAATTCAGATTTTTTTTATAAATTTTTATAAACTTTTGTTAACTTTGAAACTTTTTTTTACTTTTACAGAATTGTTCATTAAGTTTGGATTTCATATATACATTTTTACAAAACTTTTTTTAACTTAACAATTATTCTAGTATTTTTTTTTCCAGTTAACAATCACTATTTTTTTTAAATACAAATTGTGTTTGTCATGTTCATCCAATGAACGCAAAGAGCATTCACTTCCATGTCTGGTTTATGAATTGCTAACCTATCAATTCTGTGACGAAAAACGATGTTCAGTTAACACAATTGTATAAATATTGATTGCTATGTTTAGAATAATTACAATGAGAAAATAAAACTTCCAAATTAAAATACAAGCTGTATGAAAGATAATCTCTTGAAGGTTGAAGTAGCATACCGTTGCAAGTGAGCATTAACCCAAATTCACGTGACTCTGTTTTCTGTTTTCAGATGAGGTGCGTTGTTTGCTTGTCACCCTTTTCACATTTAGCCTAATTTCTGCTAACCATTTCTAACATGTTCCCCGTCGACTGTGATGAATTAATTAAGATAATATATTTCTGTAGAAGTGTTAATTGAAATTGTATGAAATTGGTCTTTATTGTATAAGAAAAGAATGTGCTTGTTTTGTTTATGGTGTTCAACTCCGCTTTAAACAATATTTCAGTTAAATCGTGGCTGTAAAAAAAAGATTGGGAAGCGTGTGAAAATATGTAAGCTTTATTTATTTACATTGCAATAATAAGTTTCTATCCATTCAAAAGCAATACAATTTATATAATACATTATAAATAAATAGTTAAAATGCACCAATATCAATATAAATTATAATACATAAATTATGTTATGTTTTTGTTTGTCACCGTCTTGTGTAGCAGTTTCTCTGGATTGTCCATTTTGGATTGTCCCATGGGTATTCTCTGACGTTTATTTACACAGAAAATAAACAACCATATCAGAGGATGACATACATTGTATATGAAAAATTACAATAAACAAAATAAAACATTACAAATTTCTAAATTTTGCGAAAATCCTTGTTAGACGAATCTGTAATGCTTATGTTTATAAAATAATGTAATAAAACGAAAAAAAATTATTACCATGATCTAGAAAAAGCTCTAAAATCCTATGAACAAATAGTAGAAAGATGCAAAATCGATACATCTAATACTCAGACACGTGATCGGTCACTTTCCTGGATTGTTACAGGTACTTCAATAAAGCGGGATTGAAATAGATTGATTGGCCCAAATCTCCCTTCTTATTGTAATTCATTATATCATATAAAACAATAGAGATAAATGATGAAAAGACATGTAATAAAAACGTATATATCGACGCGTTTCTGGAATAAACTTCATCAGGTACGCTCATAATCAAAAGATTACAAAGCCAAATAATATACATGCGATTGTCAAATGAATACATATACCTGAGGAACGATAACCTTAATTTGATTAATTATTACATTAATTAGGAACTGTAAATTTCAATATATCTATATGTATGTAACAAATAATCCATGTAAGTGTCGGAACACTAACTATTAGGGGATGACACCTTTGGAGACTCATAGTACATCAACAGGGCTATCGACCCAGTGAAAGGAATACAAACGTAGATATCGAATTTTATTATGCATTTAGTTCTTACAGTTGATAATTATACTATCAATGTGCACTGTTGAATTGAGCATTAGCGAAAACCTAAATGGCAATGAAGAACTGACAATCCACAGAAACTTGTAGCATTGGGCACAAAAGACACAGAAACGAAGACAAACAAAGGAAAAAAAAACCCCAGAAAAATAAAAAGTTGACCAACACGAATCCCTGCAAAAACCGGGGGTGAACCCAGACGCCCGCGAAGGGAAAGCAGTTCCCTCCTTCCACAAGACACCACCATGTCACTCATACGGTCAATACGTGTTAGACACCACAATACGCAAGCAAACAAACAAATAATAATAACGTAAATGAAACAGGCGAACTCCTACAAACAACTGTAGGTAAATAGGAACCGAACATCGTTTCTATGTGAAAATGGTAACAATTGCTAGGGCACGTCATTAGCAAGGGAGTAAGAATACGCGAACGAGTTCTTCCCAACATTTTCCATAATTATTCCACAAAATCGTTTACTGGAATAAATTAGTGTGAAGAAGTAAATAAGGGTAATAACAAAATTACCGAACTCCGAACAATCTTACAAAGGGAAAGTCAAAACTCATAAGTATATAAACAGACAAAATCAGTCAACAACCGGAAAACTGTTCGTGATAATATGCACACATGTTTACTAGTAACGTGTGCATTACATATGCAAATGTCAAGTTCGGAACACACGTCACATGTCAAGTGGCCACAGGGTTGAATGACATATTCAAAGTCTTTAATTCTACAAATAACACACATCTTTTTCTGTTTCAATTCTGTATTTTCCTTCTTCAGCTTATTTATCACTGGAAGATAAATGGTTTAGAATATTAATCAACTCCAAATGTGACACGAAATATATTTGGTAATAATGTAATTCTAATAAAAGAGAGAGAAAAAATAACACGTTCGGAGAAACAGAGACAAAATCGACACCCCTAAAACACATATGCACAACCGTTCACTATACTGGCTTTTCACAGATACTGTAATACAAAGTGGTGGGGTTAAGCTAATACTTTTCTTCTAAGTAAAATAATGCAGCTATGCTGATTTTAAAATGACACTTTGATTATACAATATCTATGTTAAAATTTGCAACACAAGTAATTCAGAATCAGTTGGAGTTTAATATTTTGAGGTATATCAAACGTATATACACTTGTGACATCATAAGTTTAATTCAATGTATTTCCAAATTTGGTGAGAAAGTATGACACTGAATAGGACTACTACCTTGTTGATTGTAATCGTGCTGTTCCTGTGGTGATCTGACAACCAACAACTCATGACCTCCCGTTGATGGAGAAATATTGTTTTCTGTTGTACATGTACTGAATCCTACTGTAGAAGATTCAGATGCACTGCTTACTGTTATATGGCATGGAGATTCAATATCAAAATTTAAATCATTATCTGTACGTATTGATGGGGTTGACATCTGTCCAGCTGAGACGAATGGTGTAATTCCTACAATATAATAAACCTTGTTTAATCACTGACCGAAGTAAAGTCAGCAATTAATTTGAATAACTGACTGCTATGAACAAGCTACACAACTGTTTTATTCAAAATGATTTGAACAAGTGATTACCAATATGGTATATGTCTAACGAAATACCGGAATATAGCTCAAATATTGTTGAAAGTGGCGTTAAACACCATGAATTAGAATTGATAATAGTTGAAAAATGAATAAAACTAGCTTCTGATATCCTCTTTGGAAATCCAAAAACGGACGTACAGTTGCTCATGCAACCAATGAGATAGGCGATACTAGGTGGTCATTAATAAGGTTAGGGTTATTGTGATTAACGCCACTTTCAACAATATTTCCGTCGCATCGTGGCGGTAAGTTTTATGGGTAAAGGTAACCGGAGTACCCGCAGAAAACCATCGACCTGTCGCCAGTCACTGACAAATTTTAGTTTCACTACTAACCCAATGCACAATATAGCTGTGATTCCGGACATTATGTTTAATATTTTAACATTTGACACCAATGGTCATCATTCTACATGGCTTTATGACAAAAGAGACGACTGTAGTTTTACCATTACACATTTTCCGCAAAATAGTATTTTAACAACCGCCCGAGCATGGAGTTTAATTTTCACTCCTTAACCGCTACACTCGAACTTGCTGCTTATATTGAGACTTTTCAACATCACCGTATTTTCCGTACTAAACTATTAAATCAAGAATGTTTAAAGAATCGCCTCATCCTATCCTTCAAAGATTTATTTATTTTATCAGTCACCAATATAACATTCGTTTTTTGTTTGTTTTTCTATACCCAAAGTTTGAGGGATTAGTGATTGTTGATTAACGCCAATTCAGCGATTTTTCCAGCTATATCGTGGCGAGAACAAGTTTATTTTTTATTGAGATGATGATGAGATTCACCTTGTTCTAGACCAACACGCTGAAATGAGTGTGTATTGTGCTAGCTCACTTTAACAACAGTCTGCGGGTAGACATGTCGTTAAACTCGGACATATTATTCTGAATCCGAGCCAACTAGTTTTTGCTCTTTCTCCCTAATGATGTGTGATTAGCGGTGGAGCAACAAATACCAATTTGATAGTCTTTGGTTTGACCTGATCGGGAATCGAACCCACGATCTTCCGCACTGGAGGAGAGAACACTAACCAGTACGCCACCGACGCTGTTCTCAGGGTTTGACATTTCATGTAAATGCACAATATACATAATTTGTGAATTTCGTTGTGACATTACTTCAAATTTAACTTACGGATCCCATATTCATTGTTGTCATCCTTTGTATGGCATTTACCGATGTCAAGCACGTCTTTCGTCTCCCTTTCATCTGGACAATTGTTTTCAGTCATATTTTAAATTAACCAAAGTAAAATTTATATATGCTATACATTTCATTTTGTCGTTTAACAATATAGAATTATTCAATATGCACAACTTGCTAAGAGTGTCGCAATGTCACACTGTAAACACCAAAACCATTTTTTTTTTAATTTACATAATATGCAAAAAATGAAGTCAGTGTTTTAGAATTCTTACTTCTTGGAAAGTGATGTAAAATGATCATAATACACCGTATAGAACGTATACAATAAAATAATCTGATATAGATTGCTGTTGCTAGAATGTAAGCACATACCTACTAGTTACTTCTGTTATAATACCCATGTAGAGCTATCCTTACATTATGATAATACATGACGTTACGTCTTATACTGCATGAATGGGTAGTATGAAAACACTTAAATATGTTATTTAAATTAAAGTTTTTTAATTCCCCATTCAACTTTGCAGAAATAAAGAAATAAGATAAAGTAGATTCGGAAGGTAAATAGATATGAATAAAGAAATGCACGTGACAGTTATGAAATTGGTTTAAATACAATAAGAAAGGAGTAGTGCACTATAGTCAAATTTAGCCGGACCAATTGGTAGCCTTAGGATATCTTCTGGCATGTACATCATATATCTGCTTACTATATCTTCTTCAATTATATTATAATTTGGGAAAAGCTTATAATGTGATCGTAAATAAATATGTATATATTTCAAATATGTTCATGCCTTTTTTTCTTTTTTTTTTCTCAATGTTTGGCAAACATACGATTAATAAATTATAGCATTTACGCTTATATAATTACTAGGTCTCATTTATGTGTATATATTAGGAAATATTTTTGTCAACACATACTAGCTTAGTCTTTACGCTCTGAATTCCATATTGTGATGTCCATTACGTTTTCCGCATGATAACTATGTTCGGGTCATATCTACCTCCAGTTGTTTGTATGAGGCCGCATGTCTTATTTACGTTATTTGTGTTTGATTGCGCATAGTGGTGTCAGACACATATTGTGCTGTGTTTTTGCTTTATTTTTCTTCGTCATGTGTTTCTCTTGATTGTCCTTTTTTGATTTCTCCTTCGGTATTTTCTAACGTTTATTTGGTTGGAAAGCTACTGAATTGAAGTGAACAAATCTAAAACGATAAGCAACACGGAGCACACCAAAACATCGGAGGAGAACTCAGGTACTCGCGAAGGGTCAGCATTTCTTGCTTCTTAAAAGACACCCGACGTATTACTCATATATACAGTCAAGTCCGGTAAAAGTCTTGGCTGTGATAAAGGAAAGAAAGATCTACGTAAAAAGTAATATATCCATTGTCATTTGATATATGGATATTTCGTAGCGGTCAACCAGATTGCGATGACGACCGTAGATAGATTACTTTAACAGAGGAGAAGCCTAGTCTTGATTGAGTAGCTCTTGCGTGAGCAGCTGAGCGCTGTCCAGAAAATCACTATACTGGTCACGAACTCTAGAATAACGTATGCATTTTGAAATGTAAACTCAATACGATGGTGATGATGGAATATTGCTACTGATGAATAGAGTTTTGATTTTAATATTCCTCCGCTGTCGATTTCAAGGTGAAGGTTAAGGTAAGAAGCATAATCATCTGTAATAAAGCTTAGTCAATGTGCTTCTATTGACGATGAAAATAAACACCTACGATTTCATTTTGTGTCACATTTGTTATTAATGTGCTCCTGTTGTTACACATGTATTTAAGTCAGAAGATATTAATATAGTTCTAGCCAAAGACATACCAATCGAACATCATTTTTACTTGGTAATCGTAACGGACATCATAACACAATGTATGGAATGACCTTGAGAGAACACAATATCAATGTCAATCGGTTCGATTTCGTTGGAACTGAGCACCATGCAACGCTCATGAATAGCTTTAGTCAGCAGAATTATGTCCTGTTTATATTTAGTAAATAAATGGTAAATGTATGATATATATATATGTTAATCACACAGACAAAAATAAACACAGTCAAACTGGCTTCAGTGACCACTTCTATTAAGCAATAACTTGTATTATATGTGAACCTCATCGTTGGTGTAATGGTTAGCGTGCTCGCCTCGACTGCGGTAGATTGGGGGTTCGAGCCCTGGTCGGGTGAAACCAAAGACGACAAAATTGGTATTTGTTGCTTCTCCGTTAAGCACACTGCTAAGGAATAACAGCAAAGACTGGTTGTCTCGGAATCAGAACAATTGTGCATCAATATTCACAATGAATTATTTATCTTTTTTTTCTCGAGAATTCGCAAGTATTTTGATGTTCTTGACATATCAATTATATATTCAAATTGGAAATACACGATTTGATTCAAGATGCATACATTCTTATTTTATCTATGTATTTCAATAAGTAATACTAAGTGAATAATATTATAAGATAGAAAATAATTTTTTTTATTTAATATTAAAAGC
The DNA here is from genome assembly GCA_963680875.1 of Bathymodiolus brooksi. Classification (NCBI taxonomy): domain Eukaryota; kingdom Metazoa; phylum Mollusca; class Bivalvia; order Mytilida; family Modiolidae; genus Bathymodiolus; species Bathymodiolus brooksi. The sequence continues at coordinate 99,953,152 of OY804584.1, forward strand.
ATTGTTTGAATAGAGTTATGTCATTCAACTACCAGATGCTGTGATAGCACAATATTATTGTATAACTTTCAAATATGTACCAATAATAGTTAATCAGAAGAAAATGAATAAATTAAACAAAATAACCAGCCATCACAACACGAACCGCTCCTCTGACCTCAATTGTTTAACAGAGAGAACAACGATGTAAGCCATTGAAATCCTTTAGGTAATTTAAAGTCTTTATTCAATTTATATCAATGGGTATTTTCAAATGAAATAAATAAGTGTTAAACAATTCCAATCTAAATATAGAATATTATCAACGGAAAATGTCTACTGATATATACATATCCGATATCAAAGCATGACATTGCATGCTAATGTTAACCAAGGAATTTCTAATTTTGATAGACTTAGTGGTTATATTCGACACAAACCTGCTTAAAATTTTAAATAATATAGTTTACTCTACTTTTCTTGGTATCACCCGGGTATATTGTTCCTGTTCTTTTATTTTGTTCTTGATTAATGTGTACCGGTTTGTTACCGGAGTGTATTTACAGTTTAATGAGGAATAAGAACAGTTCCTAGAAGTAGCTATAACAATACACACGAACGTTTTACTCTGTGGTATTTAAAATCATTGTGTGGATTGTTAGTTCATCTGTAGCAATGTAGAATTAATCTCTGTCTTATGCGACCCCCCTCCCCCTTTAATTTTTTAAGACAATGGATAATTCTGATGGAGATTGTAATGTTTTTGGGAATCAAGATATTTCTGAAATATGCCGATCACCAAATTATGTAATTATTAATATAGTGAGGTGTAATGATTCGAAGGCGAGTACAAACGATATCAGTAAAATATGGGATAAATATAAACAGGTTGTTCCACCGAGGAAAGTAATGCATTCTATACTGTCAAAGTCAAAGCAGAAAAAATCATTGTGAGAACCTAAGTTATTATCTAGCAGCCTCGAAGTACGACATCATCACATTTTTCTGTTTGAAGCATTAACTCAGCGTTTATATTCATATGGGAATTGGCCTAAGAGTGCCAAAATATGGCCACAAGAGCTAGCGGAAGCTGGATTTTTCTATTTGGGAAATTACTTAAACCTTAAATGTCCATCTTGTGGGCTTCAGAATAATATAAACGATTGGAAACCTACAGATAAAGCGCTTGATTTACATGCGCATCTTAACCCAAAATGTGAATATCTTAAAAGTATTGGCTACTCTTTTGATAATAAGCCAAGAATCGATGATAAATATTTAGTTGTTCCTGATGGGATTCAGTTGAGATACCCAGAATATTCAGTTATTGACTTGAGGATCAACAGTTTTACTACATGAAATTTTCATATTAAGCAGAGTCCAATGACGCTAGCACATAGTGGTTATTTTTACACAGGTTATTTGAAGACCCTCCCCCACCACCACAAAGAATAAAATTGGAGCAATTTTACAAAAGAGTTAAATATACTTACTTTACTGTCAATAATATTTGACATCTAAAAATTGATTTTATGTCTAAAAAAAGTAAAATATCAAAAATATATACAAACATGTATATGCCTTTACAGACATGATACCAAATATTTCTAACACATGTTGCACAACATTAAATACAGGGACCACCTGTATATATGAAAAAATGATAAAAGTAAGATGTAGTACAAGAAGGAGTGTGAGGGGAGGGATTTGGGGGTTGTATTGCGTTTAATAAATTCTCATAGAAAGGTTTGAAGATACTAATGGTGTAATCAAAAGCCGAAAATTGAAAAACCATGATCTACAAAACATTGCAGAGAAAACATTACACAAGACATACTTTGTACATTGTTTTTATTATAAAAAAAGTGTATTACACACATAAAGTAACATTTGAGCATTTGAGCCGTAATGAATGCGGGAGGTTTGGCACTTTAAAATCTGATTCAACCCACCTATTCTTTAGAAATGCCTGTACCAAGTAAGGGTCAATACGGTTTTCACAGTTTTCCGGTTGTTGACTGATTTTGTCTGTTTAAATACTTATGAGTTTTGACTTTCCCTTTGTACGATTGTTCGGAGTTCGGTAATTTTGTTGTTAACCTTATTGAATACATGTGACTTAGCACTTTAATAAATTCATATTCCCGCACAACATCCTTTTAAATACACCTCTAAATGCTGTCGACGGCTGGTAACAAGCGAGCATATTTTCCCAATCTGATCATGTAGTTCCCAGGAAGTTAGGGGAGGGAAAGGTGATCGCACAAGGCAAATAGTTTCGGATATTACCTTGTTATTATTATTAAGCTTGTTGTAATTGGTTCTATATACAATACGTCACGATTAAAGGTCAAAGGTAAAGTTATATTATCGAACTAACCAGGTAATTTTCCGCATTAACTATCGTGCTATCAAGAAGTATTTAAAATATATGACATATGTTATCAGTCTGGATATGACGACAGATTGAGAAACTTATATAAAATATAATAATTTCCGATGATTTTGAGGGGGTGGATATTGTAATTAACGCCACTTTCAACAATAGTTCAGCTAAATCGTGACGGTCCGATGTTGCTGATTCCAGAATATATGCATAACGGATGGAAAATAATTCAACCAGGTCTTGATATCTGCCTCTTCAGAAACAAGATATTGATACTTTCTGCTTCCTTATTAGGTAAAGATGATATTGTTCGTTGCTTTTGTTGTCACCTTGGTTTAACAGAATGGGACGTTTCAGATGATCCATGGAGAGAACATGCACGACATAGTCACAAATGCTGGTTTTTGAATCAGATGAAAGGAAAAGAGTTTATTGATGAAATACAAGCAGATTGGAAAAGGGTAAGACAATAATAAATAAATGAAGACGTACAATTTTTGCGTAGTAATAAAAACATAGCATCATAACTATTATTTTTATTTACCTTTTAATAGCATTTCTAATGAAAACGTAGATATTAAATTATATGTTAAAATCCTTCCAAATATCACATATCTTGGTTTTGACTGCCTGCATCAAACTTGAAATACATTTTGTATTTTGGTGTATTTCTGAGATGACAAACACATTAGTGAAATAAACCGAAAATATTTTTTTTTAAATGTCACACCGTCAAAGTTCAAAATAAAAATCGAAGAAACAGTAGCAAAGTCAATACCCCGAGAGAACCCCGAGGGATAGATGTGTCCTCGCTGCGATGTACAACATCCACTCTTTGTGAAGTTTGAAGCCAAGGGTCTCAACATCTAAGGACCTCTTGTCAAGGTGTATAATTTTTTTAACACTGTCACATGCCTTTCTTATATATGCTGTCATTCCCACTGTAATCTCTAAACAACCAATTAATTTTCCTTCCACAATTGCACTCTATTTCAAAAAATAATACTGAATTACGAGGAATATCCTAGGTCCTTTCTTCTTCTAAATCCGGAACTGGGTAGATACTACCCGCTCACTTCTCAATAATTACTAATTAAACAACACATCAATCAAAAGCTTTCGCAGTTCTAGGAGTTAATCCTTCACAGAAAGACGTTTAACTATATCAGATGTATCACGACGAGAGCAAGCTTCTGTTTGATGATGATTATGGTGATGTAATAGGAGTTATACCACTAAATAATCCCACATAGCATTCTTTTTTTTGCAGTATCTGCCAAGGTTTATTTTTTATCTAATAGTGTAGGGATTCATTTTGTATCTTGCATACTACTTTTGATTGGTTTCCGGATTTTGTGGTATTACACCTAATATGTTTAAAAGAAGAATATATATATTTTGCATAATGATCTTAACTAAGTGAACACGTGACAAAATATAAAGTTTATAAGATGATATCAGCAGCATGTATTCCTAAAAATAACCATTGAAGTCGACAACATATTGATATTGCTTGAAGATATACCATACACATATCAATATCTACAAAATAATGAGATTATATGTTATATAGATTATCAGAAAGCAAACAAACAAACAAACAAAGTAAAGCAAAAATCCAAAACCAAAAAACTAAATCGGGCCTGTGGTGGTAATGACTAAAGTTCGAATCCCACCCATGACGAGGTGTACCCAATAAAACTTTAGGTGATAAAGTGTGTCAGTGACTTGCGGCAGGTTTGTGGTTTTCTCCTGATACTTCGGTTTCCCCCATTAATAAAATTGACCACCACGATACGACTGGATCATTGTTGAAAGTGGCGTTAAACATCATAACTCTAACCTAACAAATACCCCAAATGATGACATTAACAGTATTTAAACGCCATAACTGTTACCTAAAAACGATATTAACAGTATTTATATCACTTGCAGATATACACTCCAAAGCATCCAGCATTTGAAGATAAACATACAAGAATGGCCACATTTGAAGGTGCATGGCATACGGATATTATACAGACTGCCGACATACTGGCTGATGCTGGTTTCTTCTATGAAGGTAAATCACAGCGATAATGCATTGTATAATTAGATCACAAGCTGTATTACCATATATCTGATCATTATTGTATACCATACTTGATACTGAAGGAAGTTACAATTAACTTTTAGGAAGGGGGATATGAAAAAAAATTATGTCGCCAAATTTGATAAAAATACATCTTGATCTGACCAATCTGATAAATCTGACCCTCTATTTTTAACAGGAAATGTTGGTATAATATGAAGACATAATACCTAATTTTGATGTAAAAATTGATAAAATGGATTAAGCAAAATTTGTGATTGGTTGAGTTTTATTTTTGTGTTGAACGTCACTTTCAGCAATATTTCAGCTATATCATGCCGTGCAGTTTTAGTGGTGGGAGAAGCCAGAGTACCCGGAGAGAACCACAGACCATGTTCAACTGATAAACTTAATCACTTGCGGCTGCGAGTCCAATGCACCCTTTATTGCACTTTACAAAGCCGGGCGCGAACCAACACAATTTGTGTCATATGAAAAAATGCCATTGTTTTATTATCAGGGAATGGTTGCAGACACGTCTTAGCAAGATAAGGTAGACAAGCCGAAGACAAACAAAGCAAAAACACAGCACAATATGTGTTGGACACCACTATATGCAAACAAACACAAATACCGTATTATGGACACGAGCCCCCATACAAACAACTGGAGATACAGACGAACCGAACATCTTTTTATGCGCAGACGTAGTAGACATCACAATACGGAGCTAAGAATGTAAAGAATAACAATTGGACAATTTAAAATATTTACAAGATTAACAACACGTACCTCACCAATAATACCGGGAGTCAACTCAGGTGTTTACGAAGAGTAAGTATTTCCTGCTTCTTATAAGACAAAATTCATCATAGATTTGTTCCCTGATGTCATCATATTTCTATATTAAAAAAGTCATAAAGAAAGTCATTGATATCTGGCTGTATTAATTTTTACATTAATCAGGATTATCTTTCTATGCCTCGATCTTGGCAAATTGTGGGATCCGGTAGGGTCAAATAAAATACTATGAAATTAATAATTACTACAACGCACGCAACATTTGGGAGTACGAGTCATGATTTGGTGTTCCATGCCGAAATTGTGAGCTTTAAGTGGTTGGATTTATTTGGATTTCAAGAAAAATGCAGTTATGCTATTGATAGTTAGTGGAGGAAACTGGAGAATACAGAGAAAACAACAAATATAATGTAAGGTCATTGAAAATCTTGTTTTAAAAGGGGCTATATTGAGTATACCTCAGCACTAGCACAAGTCAAGCACACACCAACTGCAATACAATTATGACTTCCATGGCTCCTAATACTTGCTATGTTTTACTGAAAATTAAATCAAGTAATTACAAAGTATTCCTTGGAAACGTTTAACCTTAATACATTTTATTAACAGGAATTACACACAGAATTAGCTGACGTCCTCTATTACATCTCTCGATGATTTAATATTTTGCTTCCCCATATTCTATATCAGAATATCACTTCTATTATGAAAAAAGAAAGGCTTTCTCTTGTTGTAAAAAAAGACGATCTACAGAACACACCAGATCCACCTTCAAGTTATATTTAAATAAATACACGTTAAAATAAAACCGAAGGAGCAATCAATATTGGACAATCCAGAGACACTAGGTACACAAAAAAGGACTAAAAAAAAAAATCGATAACCGGCGATGACCCCAGCTAATCGCGGAGGGTAAGCAGTTCCTGCCTCTTACAACGTACAAAGCGCATTGGACACCACTGTAGACAAACAGAAAGTAATAACATGAATAAGCATGAGCCCTTCTACAACAGGGGGGGGGGGATAAGTAAACGAACTGTTTTTATGAGGAAATCATAGACGTGTCATTCTACTATATACCAGTGTTAATAACATTTTAATTATGTCGTGAATTAATCTGATATTTCGGTTTTTCATTACGATACATGATTTCTTTTTGAAGGTTCAACATGCTCAAGGAAGTCTAGACAACGAAAGGCCAATCGTTAATGACACACCCGGTAAATATTTCTTATATATCGTTTTAAAGGTTAAAATACAAAAACCCGTAGCGATACACTAGACTCTCTTACTGTCGGTAGTAGTCTCCTATATCTATTTTTCAGAAATCACTTTAACCCCCATTCGAAAACAAAATCCATAGCGGAAAATACAAATATTCAACTTGACTTACATATATTTTGTTCATCTTCAAATTAAAAGAAATAATTGATAATCAGATTGAATTAAGAATTATAAAACCTGTGCTTATTTAAAATGTCGATATGGGTAATTAAGAGGGAACACTACAACATGTACAAAATCCGAGGAGATCGGTCAACACGAATTAACACCAAGCAATGAATTGTAGGACATGTGTTTTTAAATATCAGCATATGATATCCCATTAGGAATAGGAAACACATTGAATACACAATAAGTTTTGATTAAGGATTGATCGCAATTTTTGTTCGGTTCATGAAGAAATAACCTCAATCAGGTTGCACACAACGGGCGTTAGCAAGGGTGTGTACAACCTGATTGAGGTTATTTCGAATGAACTGAACAAATAGTTTCGATCAATCCTTATAAATTAATTCAAACTTTTTTTGTTATGTTATTGAATTTTTTTCAAAATGAGGCAAATAATCGGAAATCAATTTAATTAACCCCAAATGCACCTCATTTAAAGAAAATCACCTCATGACAATGGCACGCGACGCCTTGAGAACGACATCTAGTCTTAGATTCATTGACAGATAATCTCAACTGTTTAAACCAATCAGGAAGCGTATAAAATGACATGTGACTCTTAAATTAATTTATTGTAAGATGTCATCTTCAAGATGTGATAGACATATAAATATGGCGGATGTATGATTTACAGCACATGCCCCACACAATATCAGTGTATGTAGGTATATTTGCAAACTGTTCCGTTGCAATATATTTTGATATGCATGCAAGCTCTCTATCAGACATTGATGGCCTTGCAAGATTTTGGTTATCCTGGTTATGCACTTTGATTTGCTCACTTCCTAAGGCCTTTGAAGTGTCTGGCTTTCCAATCTTTTGACTTTGAGCATTTTTGATGAAGGTTATTACAGCAGGAACACTTTTTGTGCAGTATGATAAATATCTGTATTTTTATTTCAAGTCTATGTCATTGAGATATTCATGCAAATACAGGAGCCGCAGTAAAAAAATAGTTTTGTTCTCATGACGCTTGTATGTGATAAACACAAACTTTGGGAGCAAATAAACGAAAGGTCCTAAACAGGATGGCTGAAATCGGTTACAGATACGTATGATGGAGGGAGATTGACCTTAGTTTCAACAGATTACATTCCTTAGGAACTGTACATTGCAATGATATATATACCTAATAAGCCACATGCTTTAGCAGGTACAGTTTGATGATAATTAAATTATATATATATATATATATATATATATATATATAAGGGAGTGGAAGTGGTCGAGTGGTCTATGGCGCTGGACGTAAGGCTAAGCGAATGGTGATGCAGTGTATCAATGGTGTGAGTTCAAATCCCGTCGAGGGAAGAACAACAATATGACAGCTCACAAATCTAATTCTAACACTGTTTGGTTTAATTTTCAGACGTATGTATATATATATATATGTTCCAAACATATAAGGGCCAGGGTGGCTCAATGAGTTAGGTCGGTGAATTTCCTAACAACTTATACGAGCCTATCACCAATACGGCAAGTGATAAAGTTTACCAGTTACTCTCCGGGTACTCCAGCTTCCTCCACGACTAAAACTGGTTGCCATGATATAGATGGAATATTGCTAAAAGTCGCTGTGATCTTTGGCTTTTATTGACCAGTAATATGGCCTTTTATTATTTTAGCACTGGACAAGGAACCAGTTATACAATCTCTTCTTGACATGGGATTTACATTTACTGATGTAGCATACGCTGTCAATGAATACACAAAACAGGAAGATAGACAATAATAATAACATATATTGTAAAAGTAGAATTAAAATGAGAAAAATACCAGACTGTCGGAATATTTCCAAACTCAAAAATGAAGATTTTAGAAAGAGGCAAAATGGATACCCGAAGCACAAATAAATGACCTCTCATTTTCCTGGCTTGGTACAGGCACTTCAATACAATAACATGTGGTGGACATAAACTAGTTTTATAGCTCAAACCGCCCATGCAAGTGCTTTAAACATGTGAGCAAAATGACAGCTTAATTATAAAAAGACTCTAATCTTGAGTACTATGCATAATATATTTAATCTTTGTGACACAGACGTTGCCTTATGTATAATATTTGTTCTATTAAAGTGAGATGATGACCTCAAACATTATCTAAATATTAGACAGTATATAATACCATCTTATTACACAATAGTGAAACAATAGTCAACTTTGAACCAAAATCTAATTGTTAATACATGTTTTTTGTCATTTATGATACGACGGCTGCAATCAGTCTACTGTCTACCCACCCGGAGCACCTGAGTTCATCCTCGGTTTTAATTGGGTTTCGTGTTGTTCTTGTCTTCCAATTAAATGTTTTCAGCTAATGGGTTCTCCTCCGATTTATTGTATGATTCGCTTTGCCCAATTTTTAGATTTATGTGTAGTGGTTTGTATATATTTTTATGTCTTGATATCTATTTTCTTTTGGCCAATATATTGTACGTCCTTCGAATTACAATTTCTAATTACCCATTTGGTATATTAAACTTTGGAAGATATTCAGAATCTGTCTTGATGCCCTGTTCTTCTACATACATATTGGTTGTCTATTATAATTTGGAGAATGGAAGCCATTTTCTCCCTTTTGTTTTGCAATTCCCATTTATTATATCTGTTCATCTGCATACTTTATTTTAACTTTAAATGATATGCAATGTTGTTACACACATCTATGTTATTGAAGGTAATACGAGCTATGCAATTGAGGAATTGCTTGCTATTCTGGTGGAAAGACACGAGGCAAGCAAGTTACAAATAAATTTACAGGTATTATACCTTACATTTTAGATTACTGATTTGGAAATGTAATGTTTTATTATAAAATAGAACTTTCCATGTTATCATAATTATTTAATCTATGTTTGTATTTTATTTGAAGAAACTCCAATGGCATGAAGTAAAATATATACAAATGTATAGATTATATATGTTTCATACTTGTTATCTTAAAATATCAAATTTGTAAACACGTGTATGATAGATTTGTGGTCGATAATGTAAATTAAAATGTTCACCCTGAACACACAGACGTACAGAGGGGAGAAGGAACTGGGAGCAAGGGTGCCACATGTCCCCACTTTAGTGTAATTTTTATAGTGGTAGCTCTATAAAGCAATACACGGAGGATAGACATGTCCCTTACTCGGACACAGTCTCCTTATTGTGAGCCAGCCACTCTTTGCTCCTACACCTTGAAGATGTGAAGCAACAAACACAAATTTTGTAGTAACTGTTTTCACAAAACCGGGGCTTGAACCTACGATCTACCGCAATCGGAGCGAGCACGCTAACAATTACAAAACAGATGCGGTCATGAAGGTGTTAGAGTACAAACTGACAGTGGAAAATACGAATTGAATCGATAGATGTAAATCCAAATTTTACACGATAATGGCAACAAAAACACCATCGTTATGCCTATTTACCTAAGTGCCTTTGAGTTATCTCCCTTTTGACGTAGTTAAATAATTGAAGCAAAAAGGTCATAAGGAGTAAGGGCAAAGCCTAGTTGGCTTTGAATCACGGTTATGCGGCTGAATTGGGTGATATATCCTCCAATTGGCTGTTTCATGTAGCTAACACTTCAAACATCCCACCTGGTACAAAGTGGACATCATCATCTTCTTCTCATCGAAATATAGCTTGTTATCGCCATGATATAGCTGCACTTTGCGAAAAACAACAACCTTCATTCAATCAATCAACAAACACACTATCACGCAATATAGTAATTATAATATTGTCATTGGGCGTTTCAATATATTTGAGGATTCTGAAATAACACAATGTGCATAGATAGATTATTTTCATTATTTGTTTTATTAAATATTAAATTGGTCGACACTATCACAATTAGATCTCATATTGCATCTATCAATTAGAGGTAATACAAGTAAATGGAATTTCCATTTTTGCTTTTATTTAGAATTTTTTTTTTAAATCACAAAACACGAATTTTCCATACAGATCAACGAATCTATTCATCAGTTTCATGCCAATTATTTGCATAGTTAATTAATCACTTTTTAACTTTGATAAAAAAAATGAAATGAAGGTGATTAATATGTCTCCCATAAAAAGACAGATATCTAATTTAGTGGACTTTTATGATAAACCTTCATCAGGAACACTCAAAGTCGAAAGATTGGAGAAGAAATTAATTTAAACATCTTTGGGAGCTAAATGAGATAGTCATTGTATTACTGTGCGCGCTCATATTCTCTACTCAATAAAAACATAGATATCAAATGTAGTGCACACGACGCGTTTCTGGAATAACCGTCATCTGGATCGCTCAGTATCAAAATATTGGAAAGCCAACTAATTTAAAAGTGTTTGGGATCAATACATCAAACGTTAATAAACTAAATACCCAAAATCGGTTATGGTCAGTTATGCCTGATGGAGGTGACACTTAGATTAGATAATGATTACATTATTTAGGACTTGTAAAATTCAATAATAAATATATCTAATTAACCATGTCAGCGTTGAAACACTGATTGCTTTGTGGATGATGCCCCCGGGGACTAATATTCCACCAGCAGTTGTATCAACCAAGTGGTAGTAATACAAACGTAGATATCAAATCTAGTGAGCACGACACGTTTCTGGAATAACCTTCTTCAGTTACGCTCAATATCGAAATATTGGAAAGCCAAAAGATTTTAAACTGCCTTGGAGCAATACACTCTCCTTCCTCAATAGCTATCCGTAGGAAAGACAACGTTTATTTATGCAATATTTATTTCCAGCTGAAGCACCAGACATTCATAGAGAGGAAACGGAACAAGGTAAGACTCAATTTTTTAGAAAACCACGAGTTATTGTATGTGGAAGTTGTTTGTCAGCAAGTCGATTTGTATACCTTAAAGGATCCAAGCTATTTGACTTTTAAGGGATCTATGTGTTTGCCCTTAAAATCAAAATGTTGTGAAAATGCATAGCAAAAAAAAGAAGATAAATAGCCGGAAAGATGCAAAAAGTTATAAACTGACCATGTAATTTTCAATGAGGAATAGTATGGAGAAACACAATGTTATTATCAAATTATTGTTTCGTGTGAAAACAATGGGTGTGAGGTTATATAGCCACCACCCCTTCCCCTCTCAAAAAAGAAAGAAAAAAGAAAATAAATCTGAATGATCGGTCCCTAAATCTGGCACATTTTCCGAAAATAAAATAATTAAACAGTACAGTACAGTAAGAGACTATATGGATGTCAATCAAGAAGGTAATACACATTCATATATCGAAGAAGGACACACAATACAATGACCAAATGAAAAAAAGGACAGAAGGACAAACAACGATCTAAAAAACATACACATAATACTTAAGATCGAGTAACTCGAACCCCACTAAAAACTGGGGTGAAGTCAGGTACTCCAGAAGGTTAAGCAGTTCCTGCTCCACTAGTGGCACCCGTCATGAGAGATAATCTAACATAACACTCAGACATATAATAGAGTAAAGGAACGGTGCTTTTATTGCTATGCTACATTTCACTGTAGGTTTTTAAACTATGAGAATAAGGCATACCCTTAGACTAAGAAACGACACATAATCAGCATTTGAAGAATATACAACTGCAATATGACCTCTGTCATTGATATACAATTTGAGAATGTAAGGACAACAATTACAGGTGCTTAAATAATCTTGCATAAATAACAGCACATTCCCATTAACACCGTATGTGTTCTAAAAGATATTATTCGGAGTAAAGTAGATGGACGGGTACATCATAAAGCATATCTAACTGTGTGGGTTAAAGTTACAAATAAGAATGTCAACTCTATATACATAGTGCTAGTTATCTACCATCCAAGATAAGCTTGAGGAAACCAAAGGGGTACAAACTAAAAGGGATCAGAGGACAAAAAATGATCTACAAAATACTACACAGAAAAGAAAAGATTGAGCAACGCAAATCCCACTAAAAAGCTCTGGTGAATTCAGGTGCTCCGGGAGGGTAGGCAATTGCTGCTCCACTTGTTCTACTCGTTGTGTTACTCTTGTTACAAAACCGGTGATAGGACAAGGTAAGTGTTACGTTTTAATGCGTTTTACATGCATTACCAAATCTTCTGAAGCAAAATATATAATATCTAACTTTATTCTTAACTTTTTACAGACACTGAAACTATCATTGCAACGAATAGAAAACTGAAGAAAAGTATTATGTGTATAAGATGTCATACCAATGAAAAGTGTATGTTATTTGTGAACTGTGGACACAGAGTAACGTGTGAATCTTGTTCAAATCAAATCAAATTGACTATTGTCCGTATTGTGATGTAAAAATCAAAATCAAATTAAAGACTTTCCTGTCCTAATATGTGCACTTAATACTTTGTATGTACTCATTGTCTTTTCAAGCAATACTAAGATGTTCCTTTTACCTACTCAAATCAACATATGCATATTGCACACTCATTACCATTCCAATCAATATTGATTGTAGCCATTATCTCTTCCAATCCTGCTCATTACGCATTCACTGCCATAACAATGAATATTATGTACTCATTGTCTATTCTAGTTATACTTACTATGCATTCACTACCATAGCAATGCGTATTATGTACTTATTGCCTATTCGAGTTATACCTACTGTGTATTCACTGCCATAGCAATGACTATTATGTACTCATTGTCTATTTAAAATATATTTGAGCACTCTTTACCTTTGCAATAACAAATTATGTATGCATTACCTATTCATATTATACGTGTTCAGCATGCATTGCCATAACAAATAATATGGTTGGTTTTGTTCTGATTTTTGTGTTTAACGCCACTTTCAACAATATTTCAGCTATATTGTGCTCTCAGTTTTATTGGTGGAGGAAACCGGAGTACCCGGTGAAAACCACCATCCTGTCGCAAGTCACTGACAACCTTTGTCACATAATATTGTATCGAGGACACCTTGCCATGAACAGGTTTCGAACTCACAACTTTAGTCGTGATAGACACTGATTGCACATGTAGTTGTAAATCCAACTACCATACGATCACGACGGCCCCTGCAAATAATTACACGTACCCATTACCTATTCAGATTATCCTTATTGCACACTTAAATAACAAACTAGATGTTTTACTTTTTACGTAGATATTTTCTTTCCTCTATCATCGCCAAGACTTTTTACCGGACTTGACTGTGAATATGTGTATCTTATTAGAAGCAGGAACAGCTTACCCTTCAAGATCACCTGAGTTAACCCCAGTTGTTTTGTGGGGTCCGTGTTGCACATCTTTTTAGTTTTTTGTTTTGTCCTATTATGTGTCTTTATGTTCTGGGTTCCGTGTTGTAATGTCCGTTGCGATTTTCCCATAAATGCGATGTTTGGTTCGTCTTTACCCCCAGTCGTTTGTGGGAGAGCACATGTCATATTTAGGTTATTTGTATTTATTTGCGTATAGTGCAGTTCATCTCATATTGTGTGATGTCTTTGTTTTGTTTTTCTTTGTTTTGTGTATCTTATATTGCCAGTTTCTCTGTATTGTCCATCTTTGATTGCCCCTTCGGTATTCTCTAACGTTTAATTTAGTACATTTCAAGTAAATATGTATGCACCCATTAAATATTTCAATAGTACCTATTGTGTATTCATTTCTTTTGCAATGAATAGTAATGTACAAAAAATGTACTTATAGTATTACATATTAATAAGAACGCAGTTATATAACCTGGTAAAATTATTTAAATTGCTGCGCATTCTTTGCCTTTGAAATTAATATGTATGTACTCATTTGTATGTTCAAATTCAAGTAATGTTTGAAAATACCAAAGAAGTAATCATAAACGTAAATCGAATAAGGACAAACAATACAATGGCCTAGGGAAAAAGAACAAAAGGACAATGATCTTTACATAGAAAACCAAAACCAAAGATTGAGCAAAACGAACCAAACAAAAAACGGGATGAATTCATGTGTTTTGAACAGTTAACCTGTATCTTCCCCACTTACACTAGTGGAACCCGTCATATTACTTCTGTAAACAAACCCGTTGGTAAATTGTGAAATAGGAAAGGTTGGAATTGTAATAACGGCAAAGGGAACATAACGTGTTCATGTGTGACAAATATATGCTGTAGGCATTAACCAAGTCATGGTGGTGAACGAATAACATTCGTTGGATCAGTAGATTGCGTGCTTAGTAGCAACCTGCTATCTTAGAAATAGATAATTATGTACCCACCCATCAGAAGAGAGTGAATATACCAATCAGAATCCGTAAATCGAAGGACTGATAACACAATGCCTAAAAGAAAACGAACAAAAGGACAAAGAACGATCCACAAACCACTACGCAGAAAACTAAAGATCGAGCAACACGACGCCCACTCAGCTTCTCCGGAAGGGTAATCAGTTCCTTCTCCACTGGTGATAGCTGTATGTTACTGTTCAACAATACGAAAATAATCTGACATGACAATCGTGTTGGACAAATGGAATAAACTATTTAAATTACATTTATTGGGCACTCAGTGCCTCTGGAATGAATGGTTATGCACTCATTGCCTTTTAATAAAAGCACACGTTTATATTCCAATTATAATTGTTGCGTTCTGATTGTCTTTTAAATGAATAATGATGTACCCATTACCTATTCAATAATACTTCTTATGTGGAAATTGCAATACGACAGTTCGGAGTTGGGGGAAGAGCTATATCCCATGTCTAGCTCTTTGCCGCTAAGAGTACATAAGTTGCACATCCGGGTCTAATTTTCGGACACTTTTTGTAAGATGGATGCCACCCATTGCTACAAATAGCTGTCATCATCAGCAGAGAAAAACTTTCCCTTTTATACCTTACTGGGTAGTGGTTGCGTGTTAATTTCAGTCTATGTTATCACTGATCATTGCCTGGATAGGTTAGGATTATTCATCAGAAGCTGAAGTATCTTGTGCAGTATCGGATGTAATGACAATGTTACCGTGGATGACACTGAACATTTCAGATGTAAAATTACCAGTTTTAGGTGAAGAAAATATTACCCTGAAAATTCATTTGAAGTACGGTGGGACCTTTACTAAGCAATGCATGCATGTTTCAAGTCGAAATATGTTCCCAACAACTAGAACTCTGCAAATCCGTGTGCATGTTTTTCGTCTTCGCCATTATTGTGGAGACTAATTAACTTTCGGTTGTTTTGTTCCGATGATTGCCAATCATTACCTCGTGGAAAAAGGTTTTGGTCAGATGATTGCCGATCAAGAAAAGATAAACGGATGTGTTCGATTTGCGTTTCAATTATCTCCCTTTTTGAAACCTGGCTGTCAAAAATAGACATTCATTTTTATGTTGATATGTTTTATTGATATATTTTGTAATGATAAGGCTATTTGTAATGTTTTTTCGTATTTAAACATTGACAACCTTCTTCAAATAAAATTTGCTAAGATATTTGCAGAATTAAAATAATAGCCAAACCATTGTCAAGGCGACGAATGTTTTATATAATGTTTAATATTTACATTTTCAACTTGCTCAAGGAACCATTGGCTATTAACAGTATTGCCTACTTAGTATAACTTTTGATCCTGCTTCTATATGAGTAGTACCCAATTTATTTGTTTTTGTGATAGCTTAAAATGGGAGACTAAATTTTGTTAATTTTCGGCTTTAAATTTTGATTAGCTTTAACCCCAGAATGCTTTAAAATATAAGCTTTTTGTTAGCTGCTCACCACATCATGTTTTTCTGGGTTAAATTTTTACATTCGGACCTCAGTGTTATTTTTGATATTGGTATTTTACAGCCGTTTTTGCATCTATTTTTTGTGCAGTATTTATTTGAAGCCTTTACAATTGTTGATTTTTATGTTCTGTTTTATCATGCCTTTTGTTGACTATGTAAAGTATTGAAAACTTATTAACTTTAATTCCTATTGCCATAAGCTCGAATCCCAGTGGAACAAACCTGGATATGTCTAAATCTCATTTTGTATGCAACATCAACTAATTCAATCACTTGCTGTGACAGGAGCGTGTTTGGATATGTCTCGCTTGGTGGATGCCAATCAAAAAGCTCACAGACAGACAGACACAGGATCAAAAGTTATTCCTTTTTATATTTCAAACATCAAAGTTATACTAAGTAGGCCATATTGTTAATAGCCAATGGTTCCTTGAACGAGTTGAAAATGTAAACATTAAGCATTATGTAAAACATTCGTGACCTTGACAATAGTATGGTTATTATTTTAATTCTGCAAATTTCTTAGCAAATTTTATTTTCAGAAGGTTGTCAATGTTTAAACACGACAAATATATCACAAATAATCTGATCATTACAACATATATCAATAAAACAAATCAACATCAAAATAAATGTCTACTTTTGACAGCCAGGTTTCCAAAAAGGAGATAATATAAGCACAAATCGTACACACCCGTAACACAATCTCCCCGAAAGAGTTCAAATCTTGGGTCACGCGCATATCATTTGCATTACTGTTGTGGAGAACAGAATTATCTGCTGCCAAATATTTTGCGATATTCTCCTAAATTCTGCTTTTGAGCGGATGTTTGATGTTATGCAGTTGATTTTAGTTAAATTAAGTGGCATATTAAGTAATAATATTTAATCCAAAAATTTCATGATATTGTGGTGTAATATTACTTTAAAACAAAATTGAACAGACTATTCTTAATGAAAATAATAGACATTTTATGATTGTATTTGTCACATTAAAAGAAACATATACTTTTTGTTTACGAAGGTATTTTCCCTGTATCAATGTTAGATTTACAGTAACATAATATTCAAACCAATTATCATTTGTCATATTAGAAAGAATATATATATAAATAACTGTGGGTATTATTTTTTAATATTTTCCTGCATCAATGTTCAATTCAAGTCATTCAAAGGAACATAATACAAAGTAAAACCCGCCATGTTGAATAAACGTCCAACGGCGGGAAATATAAATAATACTATTTTACCTCCTCCACAAAAGTGTCCTAACTCCGAACTGCCGTATTGCACTAAATATTCATGTACCAATTGGGTATTCAATAAAAGGTTGAGTGTATCTTTTTCTAACATTTTCTTGAACATACCAAAGGGGTACTTTGAAGCCGTAAATCAATGAAGGACAAACAATGACCTGAAAACAGTAGATCTCCAATAAATTGTCTTGGTTTGCATGATGCCGAGTCAAGTTGTTATATCAGGTATCGAATGGATGATGGATATTCGGGACATTATATAGTTACACCACATTACACCAATCAATGTTATTGGTTTGTGTAACAGTAGCATTTCATTCCAATGAACACAAAGGGCATACGCTTAAATGTCCGGTTTATAAATTGATTATATATCAATTCTTTCACGAAAGATGGTACTTAGGACGATTTTCAGTTAACACAATTCTATAAATATTGATTGATAAGTTTAGAATAATTACAACGAGAAATTAAAACTTCCAAATTCAAATACAAAAAGTATAAAAATAACATTTTTTGGTGTTCAACATTACAAGTGAGCATTACCCCAAATCATGTGACCCTGTTTTCCATTTCCAGATGAGGTGTTTTGCACGTTTATTACCTTGTCACATTTAGCCTATTTTTGGTAGAAACTCCTAACATGTCCTCATGTCGGCTGTGGTGAATTAATTAAGATGATATATTTCTGTCGAAGTGTTAATTAAAGTGGTATGAGATTGGTCTTTGTTGCATAAGAAAAGTATGGGTTTGGCTTAGTTTGTTTTATGGTGTATAACTCCGCTTTAAACACTATTTCAGTTAAATCGTGGCTGTAAAAAAAGATTGGGAAGCGTGTGAAAATATATAAACTTTATTTATTTACATTATAATGATAAATCTCTATCCATTCAAAAGCAATACAATGTATATAATACATTATAAATAAATAGTTAAAATGCACCAATATCAATATAAATTATAATACATAAATTATGTTATGTTTTTGCTTGTCTCCGTCTTGTGTACCAGTTTCTCTCGATTGTCCATTTTGGATTATCCCATAAGTATTATCTGACGTTTATTTGCACACAAAATAAACAACCATATAAGAGGATGATATACATTGTATATGACAAATTACAATAAACAAAATAAAACATTAAAAATTCAGAATTTTGCGAAAATCGAAAATATTTTATAAATATAAATATATTATCTTAATATTTCCATTTTCTTCTTTCAACCAAAACATATCTTTGTGAGATGAATCTTTGATGTTTATGTTTATAAATTAATGTAATAAAACGAAGACAAAAATACCATGCTGTAAAAAGATCTCCAAAATCCTATAGAAAAATAGTAGAAACAGGTAAAATCGATACACCTAATACACAAACACATGATCGGTCACTTGTCTGGCTTGGGACAAGCACATCGATAAAACATGGTGGGTTGAAATAGGTTGATGAACCCGAAACTCCCTTCTTAGTGTAATGCATTATATCATATAAAACGATCAAATAATCCATTTTGAGTGTCGGAACACTAAGTACTAGGGTATGACACCTTTGGAGACTCTTAGTACATCAACAGTGCAATCAACACAGTGATAGCAATTAAAACGTAGATACGGAATTGTACTGCGCATTTAGTTCTTACAGTTGATTATTATACTATAAATGTGCACTCTTCAAATAAACATTAGCGAAAACCGAAATGGCAATCAAGAACGGACAATCCAGAGAAACCGGTAACATTGGGCACAAAAGACACAATGACGAAGACAAGCAGAGCAAAAAACACAAAACACATATAACTAAAATGTTGAACAAATCGATACCTTGCAAAACCCTGGGGTGAACCAACACACCACCATGCCACTAGTACGGTCAATACGCATTAGACACAACAATGCACAAACAAACACATATATCATAAATAAGACATGAAGCTTCCTACAAACAACTGGAGGTAAATAGGAACCGAACATCATATTTATGTGGACATCGTAACAATTGCTATGGCACATTATTAGCAACGGAGTAAGAGTGCTTCCCAACATGTTCCATAATCATTCCGCAAAATTGTTTACTGGAATAAATTAGTGTCAATAAGTAACTTATCGTGATAATATGCACACATGTTTACCAGTAACGTGTGCATTACATATGCAAATCAAGTTCGGAACACACATCACATGTCAAGTGGTCACATGGTTGAATGACATATTCAAAGTCGTTAATTCTACAAATAACACACATCTTTTTCTGTTTCAATTCTGTATTTCGTTCTTCAGATTGTCTAGAACTGGAAGATAAAGGCTTTAAGATATTAATCAACTCCAAATGTGACACGAGCTATATCTGGTAATAATGTAAATCTAATAAAACCAGGGGGTAAAATAACACGCTGTCGGAACAGGGACAAACATATATTGGACACATCAGAGAAACAAAGACAAAATCGATACCCATAATACACATATACATACCGGTCACTTTACTGGATTTTTTTTTATAATACTGTAATACTGTAAGTGGCGTGGTCAAGCTAATTTTATTGAACAATGATTTGCCTCTTAGTGAAATAATGCAGCTATGCTTATTTTAGAGTTGCCCTTTGACTATATAATATC
This sequence comes from Bathymodiolus brooksi, assembly GCA_963680875.1. Taxonomy (NCBI): domain Eukaryota; kingdom Metazoa; phylum Mollusca; class Bivalvia; order Mytilida; family Modiolidae; genus Bathymodiolus; species Bathymodiolus brooksi. Next base: position 99,973,424 of record OY804584.1, read on the forward strand.
TATGTTCAAATTTTCAACCAAAAACATTCAAAATCAGTTGCTTAATATTTTGAGGTATACGAAACACATACACACTTGTGACATGATAAGTTTAATTCCATGTATTTTTTTTTAATTTGGTGAGAAAGCATGACACAGAATGAAACAACTACCATGTTGAATGTATTCATACTGTTTCGGTGGTGATATGACAACCAACAATTCATGGCCTCTTGTTAATGGCGAATTATTGTTTTCTGTTGTATATGTATTGGATCCTACTGTAGAAGATTCAGATGCACTGCTTACTAATATATATCTTTATTCTCATACAGCCAAATACAATGGTACAGAGAAAAATAACAACATAATAATAACATAACAATACTTTTTACACAATATACATAGGTTAAGGGAATGTAGATCTAGTGTCAAGAGTTCGGTCATTCTCCCTAAGTATTGAAGGGGTTGCCATCTCTCTGGCTGGGACGGCTGCTGTAATTCCAAAAAGATAATACACCTTGTTTAATCAATGCCCTAAATAAAATCAGCAATTAATTTGAATAACTGACTGCTATGAACAAGCTACAAAACTGTTTCATTCAAAATGATTTGAACAAGTGATAACCAATATGGTGTATGTCTAACGAAATACCGGAATATACCTGAAATATTGTTGAAAATGGCGCTAAATACCATAAACATAAGTATCTAATGGAATTAACATGAATTATAATTGATAATATTTGACAAATATATAAAACTAGCTTCTGATATCCCCTTTTGGAAATCCAAACGCGGACGTACATTTTCAATTGCAACCAATGAGATCAGCGATACTAGGTGGTCATTAATAAGGTTAGAATTATGGTGCTTAACGCCACTTTCAACAATATTTCCGTTGTATCGTGGCTGTCAGTTTTAAGGGATTAGAAAACTTGAGTACCCGGGAAAAAACATCCACCTGTCGCCAGTCACTGACAAACTTTAGTGTCACTAATAACTTGATACAAAATATAGCTGTGATACCAGAATTTATGCTTAATATTTTAACATTTGACACCAATGGTCAACATTCCACATGGCTCTATGACAAAAGAGACGACTGTAGTTTTACCATTACACATTTCCCGCAAAATAATATAATACTCCCGCATATATAGTTTTATTTTCACACATCAACCGCTACTCTCAAGCAGTTTATATTCTGACTTTTTTCAACGTCACCGTATTCTGAGTACTAGACTATCAAATCAAGAATGCGTAAAGAATCACCTCATCCTGTCTTTTAAAAATCGATTTATCTTATCATTCACTAATATATAAGCACTAAATAAAAGTATGAAATTATCCAACACATAACGGTAATATATACTCGAAGTTTCGCATTTCATATAAATGTAAAATATATGGAGTTTGAGAAAATTGTGATGACATTACTTCAAATTTAACATACGGATCACATTTTCATTCTTGTCCTCCTTTGTATTGTATTCACCGAAGTCAAGTACGTATTTCGTCTCCGTTTCATCTGGCCTATTGTTTTCAGCCATATTTTAAAATAACTGAAGTAATATATATATATATGTGGGTAAAACCATTTCACTTTGTCATTTGATAATGTAGAATTATTTAATACACACCTATGTTTAAGAGTGTCGCAATTCAGGCACCATTAACACCAAAGACAATTTAGGTACAAACTTTTCTACGAAACACGACCACATGTTTAGTAATAATTACATTATTTAGGAACTGTATATTGCAATAACAAATATAATATATATAATAAACTATGACGGAATACTGGGAGTTCATACCGTCGTGATGGTATTAGTCCATCAGCATAGCTGTTGATCCAGTGATATTGATACAAGCGTAGATATCTAAGAAGAGTTTGAAGATACCACAGGGGTAATCATAATTCATCAATCGAAGAAGAGCATACAATACAATAGCCAAAAGAAAAAAGTACAAAAGGACAAACAACGATGTAAAAAACATACAAATACAACTAAAGATCGAGTTAAGCGAAGCCGACTGAAACCCAGGGATGAATTCAGGTGCTCCGAAAGGGTAGGCAGTTCCTGTTGCACTAGTGTCACCCCTATTGTTTTTGAATATTGCTCTTAGCATAGCAGAATTTCTTAACATATATTTCGGAAGTTTAATTTAATTCAAATTAAAAAAAGCAGTATGTTTGCAATCAAACCAGGTTGTTGTATATTGCCCTTAAAATAATATAGTAATATTAAATTGCTATCATAATTTCTTTATATATATTTCAGAATTAAATTAAATTAATTAAGAAAAGTATATGCTTGTCATCAAACAATTATTTGCTATCGAACAATTATTTAAAGAACTTCCATTAGAAAGTTTTAATATTGAACCACGTAGAAATGAATAAGCACACATTATTCGCATGTGGTTTAAATACCTAGTTTTACGACCAATCTATCTGTGTTCAAATTTGCAACCAAAAAAATTCAATATCAGTTGGAGTTTAATGTTTTGAGGTATATGAAGCGCATGCACACTTGTGACATGATAAGTTTAATTCAATTTTTTTTTTAATTTGGTGAGAAAGTATGACAATAATAAGACTTCTACCTTGTTCTTTGTAATCATGCTGTTCATGTGGTGATCTGGCACCCAACAATTCATGGCCTACTGTTGATGGAGAATTATTGTTTTCTGTTGTACATGTAATGAATCCTACTGTAGAAGATTCAGATGCAATGCTTACTGTTATAGGGTATATAGATCTAATGTTAGAATTTAAGTCATTCTCTGTACGTATTGATGGGGTTGCCTTCTGTCCGCTGAGACGACTGGGGTAATTCCTGCAATATAATCATTGCCCTAACTAAAGTCAGCAATTCATTTGAATAACTGACTGCTATGAACAAGCTACAAAACTGTTTCATTCAAAATGATTTGAACAAGTGATAACCAATATGGTATATGTCTAACGAAATACCGGAATATAACTCAAATATTGTGACGTTAAAGACCATGAGTTTTTGTAAAAATGAAATAGAGTCCATTATGCATTTGTTTTACAGGTGCCATACAATTAAACATGTCTTAGATGAATTAAAACACATTTCAAATAGCATTTTTGAAAGGAATATAGTACTTGTTGAGGAAAACTTAATCATTGGGGTGTATGAGGGAGAAATAACTGAAGATCTACTTTTCATGAATTTAGTAATTTGTATAATAAAATGGGTAATTTGGAAAACAAGAAATTATATAAAATATAATAAAAGCATTTACAGGGAAGCAATAGTTATCAAAAATCTCAAAAATGAACTCATAATTAATATACAAATGATGATTAAAAACCCAGAAGTTCGAAACTTATATAATATTAGGAAATTACAGCTATTATTGGATACATTATGAATTTAGTTGTATTAATAATTCCTTTCATTGTTTACTGTGTAAAAATGTATGTTTATAAATTGGATATGAGAGATAAGATATGATTGATTTGCTTATGGCATTGTATTCATACTACAACTGTACCAGTATTTATTTAATTATATTGTTCATTGTAAATATTTGTAAACCTTTGAGGTTTCCTCGCACCCAGAGGTAAATTGTTCACAGGTGTAATATAGATATAATAAAAAAAATATATATATTATGTATAACTTTCAAGATTTTAGCGTACTTTATAATAACACTAATGGCCCGGATGTATGTGAAATTTGGCATTTTGCTCACAAGTAAGCCATTGCATGACCACATCATTTCATTAAGAGGGGATGCTTGGGTCCATCAAACTAATCTACAGCCGCCACCTTTTATTGAAGTGTCTGTACCAAGTCAGGAAAGTGAGTGGTCATGTATTTGTGTGTTAGACGTATCAATTTTGCCTCTTTCTGTTATTTTGATGTCCCGACAGTATGGAATTTTTTTATTTTTCATTTTACTAATTTATATTTGTTTTCTCAGACAACTCAATTATAGATGATATATCTTGTAAACTGTTCTCGTTTATCTGGGTTCCATACTTATGCAGGACTGAAATCGTATTATTTTGACGTCCTTCCAGATATTGAAGTTCAACTGACGTTTTCCTCTCGAGATCTCCCAATTGACTACGAGAATGTGTCGTGATGTTGTACAGAGCAATAAAATCCTGGTCACGTGCATTTTCATGACGAAGTAATGACATAACGGAGGAATCCAATGCAGCACGCTTATGTTCAAGTAGATATGCTTAAAATCTGATTCAACCCACCATTTCTTTAGAAATGCCTGTACCAAGTCAGGGTCATTACGGTTTTCACAGTTTTCCGGTTTTTGACTGATTTTGTCTGTTTATATAATTATGAGTTTTGACTTTCCCTTTATAAGATTGTTCGGAGTTCGGTAATTTTGTTATTACCTTTATTTACTTTTCAGAACTACCATTTCCGCGTGTTGTTCATTGTATTTATTCTGTATTGTCTTAAGATTAGTTCGGAGATCGGTGCTGTTTTGTTCTAATTGTTTGTATTTGGTAAGTAAGTCGTCAACCTCCGATCGACAAGATTCATTCACGGTCGGCTTTGCTATTTACTGTTCCATTTTATGAAAACTTTTCTTTCAGTTGCGAAGCTAATAAATGCAATGTCTCTTCCTGTTCACTACGTAGCTTTGCCAGCCCATGATTCATTTGTATTTGTCGTCAATGTATTTTTATAATGTCACATACTGATTATCTCCCTTTGAGTGTAATCCACTTTGTTGAGAATTCTTGTCATCCAATACAAATCCGTTATTTACCACTATGACCACACACAATGTTGCCACCCTAAGTATTGTTTAATAGGAGGATATCTGATATTGTGACATACCAACGCAATAATATTTAAAGATGTCTTTTTTTTATCGTGTAGGGACCATTTTATCAACAAGACATGTACAACGAATTTGATTGATAAATGAGTCGTAATTTTACTTGATTTTGTGTATTTTAATAAGGTCAAAGTAGATGTGCTGCGAGAAATGTTTATTTCCCCGTATGCTTTATTCCATTTCTCCTATGATCAAGATATGTATCTATCTGTAAAGGCTGTATACAGTCTATCTTTTGAACAGAATACATGTGTATGTTAGACGTATCAATTTTGCCTCTTTCTACGATATTGATGTTTGAATTTGCAATTGTTCCGACACAGTATGGGATGTTTTTCTTTTCGTTTTCCTTTTTTATATGTTGTTGCTCAAACGACTCAATTATACATTACATACCTTGTAAACTGTTCTCGTGTATCTGGATTCCATACTTATGTAAGACTGAAATCGTATTATTTTGACGTCCCTTCAGCTGTTGAAGTTCGACTAACGTCTTCCTCTTGCTATCTCCAAATTGACTATGAGACTATGTCGTGATGTTGTACAGGGCCATACAATCCTGGTCTCGTGTTTTTTCTTGACGAAGGAATGACATTACGGACGTATCCAGAGTTTGTACCTTTTGTAGTGTCGTAAGGGATTGCAGTTGATTAACAGTTTTCAACTGTTACAATACAGCAATCTTGTGTTCAAGTAGATACGTTTTATTTTTCAGAACCACCATTTCCGCTTGTTGTTCATTGTATTTATTCTGCAGTGTCTTAAAGTGATTTCTGTGATCGGCGCTGTTTTGTTTTAATTGTCTGTATTTGGATAGTAAATCTTCAGCATCCGATCAACAAGATTCATTCACGGTCTGCTTTGCTATTCACTGTTCCATTTCGGAAGACTTTTCTTTCAGTTGTGTAGCTGATAGATGCAATGTCTCTTCCTGTTCATTTCGTAGTTTTTCCAGCTCGTGATTTATTTGTGTTTTGTCGTCGATGTATTTTGATAATGTCACATATTGATTATTTCATAGAAAGTGTAATCCACTTTCTTGAACATTCTTGTCATCCAATAAAAATTATAAATGAGTACAAGAAATTTCAAATAAACATTATTATTACAAATAAATTAAGATCACAAACGAAATACTTATAAAAGTCAATTACACTACTGTCGAATTTCCATGTGGAGAAGGAATGTCGGTGTAGTCTTGGACGGTAAGTTCTGCTTGCAAGAATCTTTGAGTGTTGTTAGCCTGTTGTAGAAGTTTCTGTATTTCTTTAACATGGGTCGTTGCGTGCCTCCTGCAGATATCTGGATCTGGTTTGCTTGTGTTAGCTTGTGTTTTCTGAAGAAGTTCAATTAGGACGAAGATGTTGGGGTGTTAGTGGATGAGGCGCTTATTTGACTTACCGTGCCATCCCTCTAGGTGGTTGTTGGTACGTGGGTCCGCATTGTCGAAGTGATGCCATTGCTGACGGTTGTTTACTTCTACCCAGTACTCTGTAACATAATCGGCAAAAGCTGATTGTTGATGGCAATCTCTTCGCTTTCTTCCAGTGCGTTTAACCATACGTCTTCGACTAGTTCCGTTGGTACCAGTGGTATATAAGGGTAATAACAAAATTACCGAATTCCGAGCAATCTTACAAAGGGAAAGTCAAAACTCATAAGTATATAAACCGACAAAATCAGTCAACAACCGGAAAACTGTGAAAACCGTAATGACCCTGACTTGGTACAGGCATTTCAAAAAGAATGGTGGGTTGAATCAGATTTTAAAGCGCCACTCCTCGCCTTACGAATAGTCGGACGTTGTCGTTGTCTCTGTAGGCGGTGGCGAGTCAAATATTCTGTGTCTTGATCCAGATGCATCGAGCATAGTGGACGCAGCAGCTTTTCAGAGTGGCGTGTGTGCATGCTCGTTGTATGGAATTACGGGTAGCTGTCTCCAAGTCGGTGAAGAAAGTCTGTGGTGTTAACTGAAATTGATGTTGTTGACAAGTGGTCTTGCGTAAGTTGAAGTAACGGTCTTATGTATCTTCACTTTTACCGGATAGTAGTCCAAAGAGGAATGGGTGCATGCAATCGTCGACCATTGCGTGTAGTATGTAGAGCAGAGTAAATTGAGTTGGTGAAGTGTAGAAAGTGCCGTCTCCATAGATGATGTCTTCTGATACAAGGTTGGTAATGTTTTAGTAAACATGATAATTTTATATGAGTTGCCATCGTCTGCGAATAAGAACTGTTCGTGTGCAAAGGTCTGTGTCCAGTTGCCCTCAAGTTGTATATCAGTACGGGTGATCGGTAGTTTTGTGGGATCTGTAGAATGTGGACATTTCAGAAATGACGTCGTGGTGGTCTGGAATGGTGTCCATGTAGTCTACGCTATGTAGTTGTGCCATATCCTCGTCGTAGATGGTAGGTATTGGTGTGGTTTCTTTGATTCAGCGTTCTTTGATAATGTTGATTACTGCTTCAGTTATAATCGTGCTGAATTTGGTGCGTGTGTATGGTAGTTGGCACCTTTGGTGATAGTCTCGTAGTGGGCGTTAACTGTAGCTGGACATAACGGGACTATGCTTTTCCAGTAACGTTTGTCGCCTCTATTATTCTTAACCATGTACTGGTAACCATTCAGATCTAGGCGAATTCTACCAAGCTTGTTGGGTTCAAAATTAACGGCAAGCATAACATTAGTCATAATGTAGTTTATGTACAAATTCAGTGATGTCAATTAAAAAACCAGAGAATCAATGATGATCCTAGGAAATTTGGGTACTTATAAAGCACCACTGTAATATGTTCACAATGTTTGGTTAAGGTTTGAACAATGCAAGCTTACTTTTATGTATTATTTCTGCTCAGGTTGCTTTGGTAGGCTCACGTTGCGCGGCATGATTGGATTATTTATTGTTCAAAACTCTAAATCTAGCTAGCATTTTATATAAAAATATTTAGATATATTTTATTATAATTAAATGATTGACATTATTATCATTAACTTATTATGAAGGACTGATTTATTTATTTAAAATATTTTTTGCACATTTTTAATTTATTTTTCTTATGTAAAACATATTACTACATTTATATCTTTAGAATTATTTACATCATTTACAGGTCTCACTATAACTTGATTATACAAACAATTGTAATTACTGTATAAACACCAAGCCAATCAATTGTTTGACACTTGTCGGAGAAACGTGAATTTGTTTTTTTAATAGTGGGAGAAACGTGAATAAGCCCGCGTGAAGTATCAGTGAAAGCTATAATTATCTCCCCTTTGTCACTCTTCAAAACTTTTCATTTCTAGATTATATTCAATAAAATTGCTGCTTGATGTATCAGTGAAGGATATAGTTAATTATCTCTTATTTATCAGTTTTATTAATGATCTTATTTATATGTATCATAGATAATTCATGTTACTTACAAATAAAATTTGTATTGCTCCCAAACATTTTTAATTTATTTGGCTCCAATATTTAAATATTTATCGTACCTGATGAATGTTATCACAGAAACACGTCGTGTGCTATGAATCTATATCTACGCTTTTATTTTGTCACATTAATGTTATAGATGTTATCCCAGAAACACGTCGTGTGCTATAAATTTATATTATACTTTATGCAAATTTCTTTGATAATTCGGCAATTTCATTGGTAAATGTAGATGTGGTATTTTTCTCTAACTTTTCTTAATCCCGCCCACCAAAGCAGAGGATGGTATTGCAAGGATATTCCACATCCCGCGATACCACCCTCCGCAATTCCACCCTCCACAATACCACCCTCCGCAACATCACCCTCCGAAGGGCATTCAGTATAATATAAAACATACTGCCTTTGGTTGAGGGTGTTACGGTAGATTACCACACTCAGTAAAAATATCACACTCGACTTCATCTCGGGTGATATGTTTTCTTCTTGTGGTAATCTACCGTAACACCCTCAACTAAAGGCAGTATGTTTATAATATATACATTTTTACTTCATCACATCAATGTTATATAACAGTAATAGTGTGTAAAATATATAATCAAATCTTGATAGCAGTGCCGGATTGAGATAAAGAGAGGCGCTAGCGCTATTCCACTTGTGAGGCCCCTCCCAATTATCCACCTTCACGACTGGAGGAAGATGGAAGCGTGTTTAATCAATTTCAATAAAGGTGAAGATGATGAGGGATGTTTAAAATTATGCAATATTCTGAAATGGAGTGCAACTGAGTAGGGAAAATTATCAGAAAGTACAATACGCTATGACAGCATAAGTGTGAAAGTCCAATAACAGTGTTAAAAAAATATACACCTTGGCCGGAGGCCCCCTAAATCTTGAGGCCCTAGGTGTCCGCTTATCGAACCTATAGATAAATCCGGCACGGCTTGATAGAATATTATAATGTGCTTTATACCTCACACGTATGTGCATACTGACGAATAATAGCATTTAATAATAAAAAAAGTATTTTTGTCTTTTGTTTCTAAATACTTACTAGTATGTAAACGTTAGAGAATACCGAAGGGGCAATCAGAAATGTACAATCCAGAGAAACTGGAAACACAGAACAAAAGACGAAAGAGAACAAAGAAAAAACTCACTACACAATATATGTGATAGAAACCACTATCAATGGCGTAGCTGCATTTACGCCAAATCGCCGATAGTTTTCCAAGAAGTGTGTGTGTGTGGGGGGGGGGGGGGGGGGGAGGGGGGGAATCATTTTTAAGAGAGAATTGATTTGAAATGAGTGATTTATTTTCATCTTTATTTATATTTACAATAATTATAACAATTTTAAGTACATTTTTTTTACTGTTTCTAACTTTTACAAGAATCTTGTAAAATGGGCGTTGACAGAGATAGAGTCTAGTGTAGCAGGAACGACAACTCTGGATAGAGAATGAGTGCATACTCTGCAGACGATATATAGCTAGTGAGATGCAAGTTACCAGAGTTAAACATAATCAATTTACTTTATGTAGATTAAAAGTTTTAGCAAAATGGCTGAAAATATGCAAGGTTATGATAAAAAGAGTACTTATTTTCTTGGAAGGCATTGTTTGTAAACATTTATTGGTTTGGGCCTTTTTTGTCAATCTACTTTCACTTTTTAGGAAATATATACCGGTAGTGTAGTCGCACGTGACTTGCAGGTGCAAATAAAAATAGCCATAGAAAATTCCTTATAATCGAAATTACCTTACGAGACCATAAATATCATCTCAACTGAACTCACTGAACACAAAAAGACCGCGACATATGATGGAGGAAATCTAGTTGTTGATTTGAGGTAGGTAGAACAAATATGACTGGGTTAACCTGTTAATGTATGGACATTCGATTGGTGCAGACATAATTGATGAGCTGATTTGTTTTGTCACATTGTTAAAGAGTTTGGGTTACACATTAGGAAAGCACATTCTTTAACATATATACAAAGATCTGACAATGGACATGAACATAGCAGTACAAAAGGATAATATATAATATCTTACTGTTGTTGCCAGCAAATACAGGCGCTCGTAGCAAGGATACCCTCCTTTTTTACCTTTCTGATTACATCTTTATTTCAATAAAATTTCTTTATGTGTTTTAATCTGTACCACGAGGGCCTGTGCAAATGAGTACAAATATAACACAATTAAAAAAGTGAATATTGTTCAGGACAAAATAAACTGATTTGTTTAGATATTTGCCGATTTTTATATAGGAACCCTTCTCTTTTTATATTATACAAGACAATATTGTCTTACCATTGACTGTATATATTTGTTTTATTGATATAATGTCCAGTGTTTGTCAGTAGAGTGGGCCGTCGACTCGTGGTCGTGATCGTATGATAGATGAATTTACAACTACATATGCAATCACTGCCCATCACCTTTAAAGTTGTGAGTTTGAACCCAGTTCATGGCGAGGTGTACTCGATACCACATTATGAGATAAAGTTTGTCGGGGTCTTATGGCAGGTAGGTGTATTTTCCGGGTACCACGGTTTCTTCCACCAATAAAACTGAACGCCACGATATAACTGAAATATTGTTGAAAATGGCGTTAAACCACCTAACCCTCGACCCCTCACCCCCTCACGTCGAGGTGTATTCGATACAACATTATGTGATGAAGTGTGTCCGTGATTTGTGGCAGATGGGTGGTTTTCTCTGGGTACTCTGGTTTCCTCCACCAAAAAAATTGACCGCCTAGATATAACTGAAATATCGTTGAAAGTGGCATTAAACACCATAGTCCCTAACCCAATATTAACAATGTATATGTCTATAGTATGACATACTATTACCAGAAAATGAGTATCAATATTAACAATGTATATGTCTATATTATGACATACTCTTACCAGAAAATGAGTATCAATATTAACAATGTATATGTCTGTATTATGACATACTCTTACCAGAAAATGAGTATCAATATTAACAATGTATATGTCTATATTATGACATACTCTTACCAGAAAATGAGTATCAATATTAACAATGTATATGTCTATATTATGACATACTCTTACCAGAAAATGAGTATCAATATTAACAATGTATATGTCTATATTATGACATACTCTTACCAGAAAATGAGTATCAATATTAACAATGTATATGTCTGTATTATGACATACTCTTACCAGAAAATGAGCATCAATATTAACAATGTATATGTCTATATTATGACATACTCTTACCAGAAAATGAGTATCAATATTAACAATGTATATGTCTATATTATGACATACTCTTACCAGAAAATGAGTATCAATATTAACAATGTATATGTCTATATTATGACATACTCTTACCAGAAAATGAGTATCAATATTAACAATGTATATGTCTATATTATGACATACTCTTACCAGAAAATGAGTATCAATATTAACAATGTATATGTCTATATTATGACATACTCTTACCAGAAAATGAGTATCATTCATAAAATGAAAAACAAAAGACATATCACAGTCAGAACAATTCTAAAATACAACAGGACATTATAGAGGATAGGGGTTTCGACAAAGGTGTACTGTGTACGTGCTGAAGACATCAATGTGTCGGTATGTTATTACCGTCTTTCAATGCCAAACATGACAACAGCGTACATACCTTCAGCAATACGATTGGATAAAAAATACAACACAGCTATGAAGTATCACACATGAAAACAAATGATTGGTGTAAAAAATGGTTTTACTATTAACAGGTTATATGTAAAGTTAGGTTCAAGTTTAACCAGTTATTTAATCGACGTGAACCAGTCTTTCTTATATATGTTCTAGAACAATCTTTAGCTTTCATTCGGGTATGGCATACAAAGCTTATATATCTTAATTAGTGCAACAAAGTAATGATTAAACAATTCTAAGCCAGAATATGATTTCTGTTGCTTATCCAATAAAAATCCGATGTTTAAAAACTGCCAGACACTTTGAGGAACATATTACAGTCCAGCGCGTTTTAGTGACCACCTCTATAAAGCAATAACTTTAATTATATGACATTAATTTTAATATCCATCCTAAAACCTGTATTTAGTGACCACATGTTTTATACGACCATATTTCAATGTTCCATTGTAAAGTTACATAAGACAGGCTTGAATGTACCTGTAATGTTATACAGGTATCATAGTGGCAATAAGAAGCTGTAAAGCAAAAGAGAGACAATAACATGACCAAAAGAAAAAACTATGCAAAAGGACAAACAACGATCTGCAAAACATTACATAGAAAACTAAAGATCGAGTAAGATGAACCTCACAAAAAACCGGGGGTGAACTCAGGTGCTCTGGAAGGGTTAGCAGTTCCTGCGCCACATGAGACATCCCTCGTGTTAGTGTTAAAATATACGAACAGCATCTGACATGGAAATCGTGGTGCACACTGAAAGAAAAATATGCAGCAGTCGTCATCAAGTACACCTTGTTATCAATTAAGGGACGAACCGTCAAAATTGGCATGTAATTTGTCAGTCGACAGATGATAATAAAACGAAATTCCACGTCATCAGAACAGTTCCAATGTCTAATATGAAAATCATAGGAACACATGCAAAATAAATACAAATAATACAGGTATAAATGACCTCTCACTCTCCTCGTTTGATAGACAGATATTAATTAACAAATTCGCGGTTATCATAGTTGTATGGAGAAAAGATATTCTCTTAGTAAAATAAGGAAAACCAAAATGATAACAGACTGACGGAGCAGAGAAATTATTTAAATGTCTTGTCTTTTATTTACAGGAATGAATGCCAGACCAGATTTATCGCTGCCATTTTACAACTTTCTTTGTGATGAATTCGGATCACCGGAAGTTGTTAAAACACGACGGTTATTTTATACAGCAATGGATAGGATTATGGAATCGCCGATATTAACCCATATCACCAGTGGTAGTATTGGGGAGGGACTAGATATGGCAGGAAGTGATTTAGATGTTATGTACGTAAACAATGACATCACAGTGATCGAATTAACATCTACGAATATTAATATTAAACCATACACATTCGTTATGCACAGTGACTTAACTAAACCTGGATTTACACAACTATAATTGTGTAGCTTTATGCACGAAGATGGTGTTGAAATATTTTGTGAACAATGTGGACTTGACTATTTCATGTCAAGTGAACGCACTAAACTATGGCTTCTAGGTACTATTAGAAAGACCGTGAATCGTGGATTAAAAGTTATCCATGGACCGTGTGTCGCAGATGAGAACGAACAATACGATGTGGCATATAGCCTTCGCTGTAAGTCATGTATATCACAGGTTAATGGTTGGCTTCACAGAAGTAGAATGTGGCCTTCTGCAGACATAGTCTCAACAATTGAGAGTTATGGCGTTTTACTTGTTCCAATTGGCTGTAAAAATTCTCCAAATGAACGCCTTGAATGGCGGATTTCATTTTCTGTCGCCGAAAAACATTTGATATATTCATTTTCGCATACCCAATTACTTTGCTATGCCTTGCTTAAACATTTGCTGAAAGAAGTCATTGAAAAGAATCCAAGGTTGAAGGGTTTGTTATGTTCATATTTTTTTAGGACAATGTTGTTTTGGTTATCCGAAGAACTAGAGACGTCATTTTGGACACCACTAAATCTACTCCTGTGTTTTGATAATTGTTTCCGTAGACTTGTTTATTGCGTGAAATACTGCATTCTCCCCCATTATTTCATCATTGGCAATAATTTATTTGAAGATAGATTTAGCACAGAAGATGGCAGTAACTTGCAGACATTGTTGTTTGGGCTGTATCGAACAGGACCTTCATGTTTACCATTATTTCAAAAGTTTTCTACAGTCCTTCATCCACCTGTACCGTCCAGATATGATAATCTACTTAATCAATTGAATACATTAAAAGCATTATATAAACGTGAATAATTTAAGAATGAGTGTTTAGGTATAAAGCGTAGACTGGCAACCAGTTTAAAACTTTTTAAGGAAATGAAACACTCTATCGTGTGTAATGCTGTGTTTCCAAAACGATGTCATATTATAGGCGATGTAGTTCTTTCTGCTGCGGCAAGCGCAGCAGGAAACGTTAATAAATTTCGTTATAAAGCATATAAGGAATACATACCGTATGAGTTACTTGGATTACAAACAGGTGACGTCACAAGATGGCTTCACCTAGCTACATACTTTTATTCTCAGAATCAATTTTCATTTTCATTGGAAATCGTTGACCATGTGTTAGCACAATGTACACCCGATAAACTTTACTATGACGAAGACAAATTTACTCATGAACATGTGCAAGGAATTGTCCACGAAGAGTTATATCAGTTGAAAACGATTGCAAACATTGTTTACAAGCAAAACGTTATCAAAGCGATTGCATTTTCTAGCAGTGTTACAATTCCACATGAATTGAAGACTGAAATAGACTTTAAAGGTCATTCAGTAAAACCACCAGTCGTTTATGGACATTTCCTTAGTTTTCTGTGTTATTTTAAACAAAATGATTACAGAAATTGTCAAATCGCACTTAGCTCATTCAAATTAACCATTGAGGGCAATTATTTTATTGGAAATAATACAGTTTTAGCAGAGTCGTATATCTGCCTGGATGTTGCTTATCGAATGTTAGGCCTCCTGAAAGATGCCAGGAAATGCTTTCTAACTTCAATTCGACTTCATAAACAACAATTTCATGCTTCAGAGTTATAACAATAACAGTTGAAGTTGTTTCCATAATGCAGGAATGGACTTGATTCTCATGAACTAAAATCATGGTTACAGAGAGCAGATATACATCAATATATATAATAAATTATAATAACCATGTATGAACAATTGTGTTATTAATAGCTAGCCTTTAGATTTATAATTTTGCTGAACCTAGAATTACATGAATTAAATTATTGTTGAAAGTTTTGCATTGTAGGTGCAGTTGTGTGGCAATTTTTTCTTTCTTTCTTTCTTTCTTTCTTTCTTTCTTTCTTTCTTTCTTTCTTTCTTTCTTTCTTTCTTTCTTTCTTTCTTTCTTTCTTTATGAGCACCGCATGCCATGATTTAATGATATTCATTGTCGAGTTTATTTGAGCCACAAAGATGGCAAACTATATTGTTTCTAGTGGCTTGTGTATATCCTGAGGTGAATCATAAATGAGGACAGGACGGGATTGTCATTACGATAAAATGAACATATCTAATATCCGTGACGTGGTCAGTTGTGACACAGATATTTCGCAGCGGTTAGTCAAATCATTATGGCGACCGTAAATGTGATGACATCAGCTTACCAACTAGGAACCCTTGGTTCCGGTAGATTCAGGGATATCATGATAGGAACCACAGATGATAGAATACCGTAGTGATGGACAGATATATACTCCATATGCAAATGCTGGTGTAATGTTGATTTATATATAAATTGAAGGTTCATGATGGGATAGCTAAAATCATCTCCTTTGTAGTAAAGTTTCGTTTCAAACCAGCCCTCATTGTCAATTTCTATGTCAATGTGAATGTATGAGGCACACATTGCTGTGATTTACTTTATTTCAAGATGAGTGGGATGAATGCGATCAACATAATCACCAAGCTTAGAATTATGTAGTGAAAGGACATATATAATCTTTATAGCATAGCGGAACGAGACATTAAAGGGTCGAGCTAGCTATTTTTTGTTTTACTTAAGAAACCCTTGTATTAAGCAAGACTCATGCAAATACAGGAACAAGTTATATTTCGATGGTTCATATTTTTAGGCAATGTAATCATGTTCAGAATGTTTGGCTAGCAAGTGGTATTTTTTTGGAAATCTGTGGATTTATATTATCCTGCAATACAAAGCATATAAGGTGGTCTTAAATTTCTAAAATATTCTATTAATATTGGAAAGACATCAATGAAATATCTGTTCCCAGTACAACAGGAACATGTTAAAAGAAATTATTAATCTTCATGTAAGAAACTTTCATTATAATTGACATGATATTATCGAAGCATAATTTTAAAAAGAATAAATAGCGTCGTTGTACTATGCACTCGCATAGTACTATTGTTGGAGTCATTACTATGCTGATGGGCGGAGCTTAGAACAATGTTACGTCATTTAAATAGGCGGGGTCTAAACCGGATCACCTGAACGCTTTTAACAGTGTACAATTTACAATGTATTATACGTTTTTCTTTAACGTTGATGCTGTCGTCTGTCAAAACAATGGCAGTTCCAGGTTTGGGAATTAAATATTTGACAGTTCATTGTTATTGTTGAAATTAAATATTTCTTGAATTTATATGAATATGATTTTCCAATCTTTATACTATCAATACATTTTAGACAAATTTCATTTGTTTAAATCACCAAAGACATTCAGAATAATAATAACAATAATATTGTATAAAGGGTTAGATCTGGAGGCCGTATTGAGTGGTTAATATTAAAACATGTTATGTTTATCAAACTTGTAATTTACATTGTAACGTTTGTGTATTGAATCATTGTGTGTACAGAATCATGTTTGTATAAATCTGTTCTTAGAAAAATAAACAAATTACAATAAAAAAAAGAAAATGTTGATGCCGCCAACACGATTATTTAGATTTTTATACTGCTAGCTTACCTAAACAACAGTCGCATATCGCTCCACCATAATACACTTTATCATACTGATTGGGCGTCAGTCTGTCCCTACTATGCATGTTTAGCGAAGAAGCAACAAATACTAATGTTATAGTTTGACCCGATCCGGGCGCGATCCCGTGATCTACTAAATTAGAAGAGAGCACTCTAACCATTACACCACAGATTATGTTACCAGTTAAATAATTGTAACATATAATTAAATATCAAAATGATTTCAAGAAATGTTTCAGAATCAGAATAAAATAAAATAAAAGAAAAGAAAAGTGATTTTTAACTATCATAAAACACGAATGATATATACAAAGCATCCTTAATATAAATGTAGATATCTAATTTAGTGTGTACGTCACGTTTGGAATAGAAACTGCCTTCCCTTCTGTGGCATATGAGTTCACCCCTGGTGCTTAGTGGAGCTCGTTTTGCTAGATCTGTAGTTTGCTTTTGTAGATCGTTGTTTGACATTTTTCTTTTGGCCATTGAGTTGTCTGTCCATCGCCGATTAACGGATTCTGATTGCTCCTTTGATATCTTCAATCTCTTCTTCATCATGTACGTTCATAGTCAACAGACAACCAAAAAGGAATAAACAGAAACAGACCAGCCAATACCAGTATCGTCATGCGAGGTAGAATTCATACAAGAGGCTTCTGAAGAAAAAAAAGAAAAAAAGAAGCAAACCCGATCCATTAATTTCACGTTCCGCTATATAGATGATCTCCTTTCACTAAATAATTGTAAGCTTGGTGATTTTGTTGATCGCATCTATCACATGGAGCCTGAAATAAAGGATAACATATATTGCTAGGTCTCCTTCATACTTTGGACCTATGCGTCAAAATTGATAATGAGGGTCGGTTAAGAACTAAGCTTTACAAAAAAAGAGATGATGTCAATTTCCCCATTGTGAACTTTCCATTTATCAGCAGCACCTGTATATGGAGTATATATCTCTAAGTTGATCCAATATTCCTCCCGGTTAAGTTGAGGTCATCACTTTGAAAGTTCTACGGTCGCCACCATGACTTGGTTAACCGTTACAGAGTATGTGTGTCACAAATGACCATCTGAACCACAATCCGGTCATATCATCATTCATGTCTTATCACCGGTCTGTATCTAGAGTAACACGGTGTGTGCCACATGTGAACCAGGAACTACCTACTCTTCTGGACTACGCGAGTTCACTCCTGGTTATTAGTGGAATTCGTGTTACTCGATATTTATATCTTCTCAGGCATTCGACAGTACATCAATTATTAGAAATTTATAATAGCATTTTAATTCATTGGAGAATAAGGAAGCAAATTGTTTTGTATTTTCTGACTTTTCTAAAGCATTTATTAAAGTTTGGCATCGATGTCTTTTAAATAAAATGAAAGCATATGGGATAACTGGATATTTAATTGATTGATTTAGTAGTTATTTAAAAGGTAGACGACAAAAAGTAGTTATTAAAAATAATTCTTATTTATTATCTACATAAATGATGTTGCTGACAAACTTGTCTCATTGAGCAGACTATTTGCAGATGACACTTCGTTCGGTTATTCAAATCAGGATACAATGCGGTTGAAAAATGTTATTGATCATGATTTGAATGAAATGGATATAGGGTAAAAAAAAGTGGCTTATGTCATTCAATCCTGACAAAACAGAAATCATGATTTTCTCTAATCATAGCATTCCAGAAAATATCGATTTTATTTCTAATGGAAAATCAGTGCCCATTACTACTTCTCATAAACACTTAGGTGTTACATTTAGTAATGATGCTAAATGATTTATTTCGAGTAGGAATTGTATCTGACCCATCTTGTCGACGTGGTGCTGCCCTTGAAAATTTAAAGCATTTCTTTTTTGATTGTCCAATATACGTACAAGCCAAAACTACATTGATAGATAATCTCAACATGGTTACAACCTGCTATTCTCTAGATATCAAATTTCTGACATGTGGCAATTTAAATTTAACCTATGAACAAAATTGTATTATATTTAAATATGTTTTTGATTATATTAAATGTTCAAAAAGATTTCTTATCATATAACTGGAATTGAATTGGGTGAACATGCACATCATAGGAATCCATCTTAATTTTATTTTTTCCTTCAGTTCGTGAATATTCATCATTGATTCGTTATTAGTTCTATATATAGTAATGACATGCCTGTTATGTACTTATTTAATTTAGCAAATTGTAATTTGGAGAAGACTTCACAAGTTTGTTTAATTTGTGTCTGATCCATTTTGTATATTTAATTGGCAAATAAAATATGTTTAAACTAAAAACTCTATATTTAGTTTTCTGTGTAATGATTTGTAGATCGCTGTTTGTCCTTTTGCTCGGAGTTCGGTAATTTTGTTATTACCCTTATTTGTCCTTTTACTTTTGGCCATTGTATTTTCTGTCCTTAGATTACACTTTTGGTATCTTCAATATTTTCTTTTCTGATAGAGGAGAAGCTTAGTTATAATAATAGTTACGTTATTTAGGAACTGTGAATTTCAATAAGAAATATATCTTATTGCTATTTTGTTTATTTTCCCTTTGATGTTTAAAACCAATATATTTCATATCACGTAAGCGCTGAGATGATTCCAATTATTGCTAATCGCTAAGCGTTGTAAAGGACGCACGTAGTATTATCGCTGTTTTCTAATATGACGTTATAATGACGCCACATTACCAAATCCTTGATAATATTAAGTGATTAACGACATAAAATATTAATTGTGTTTATAAAAATGTCAGTATCTCAACAAAAATTATTTAATTATGAATTCATAATAGCGATAAAATAATTAAAGATATCTTTTTAAAACTCGAGGACGTTTCTCAGTCATCTCTCATCCCAGGGTCCCTCGTTTTAAAAAAAAAATCGTTAATCACTTATTAATATGAGACAGGCAACCTGTTTGAAGGACGAAGTCCTAAAATTTCAATAATGCAATGATCCGTACACGTTAGCCTCACCGGACGCAATTACGAACAATTTCGATGATATTGACATTTGATAATAAATTTGACCAAATTGATGAAGCTGATTGCATGTTCATATTTCAGATTAAACACCAATATTCCTTTTGAATCATAGCCCATATATTATTCAATGCATTGTTACGGGTTTTAAACAGATTTTCATGACCCCGTTCTAGTCACTATGTGACCTAGATCCGGACACAATGTCGAACGACATCATAATAACCTTTCTAGTGTAAATTATTTAATGACAACTGTTAAAATTCAAAGAGCATTCATTCATTTACGTTCACATATCCATTTGTATGTAATACACATGAAATAAAAACCTTTCCTTTATTCATACCATAAATGTGTGCCAGTTTGCATTCGGAATTCCTTGGACTCTTCAATGAATAAGGTACATCACGGATTTTGACATTTTGGGATAGATCAAGGTAAGGAAAATGTATTATATTGACTGTTTTTGTTTTAATTTCAATGTGTTCTACATATGCATAGAACCAGGAGATCATATTCTTTCCAATTACAGGCGTAAGATAACAAAATATGCGTACCTCAATGAATTTTAGCGATAGATTCCAAGTGCAATTGTCGATCGTTTTCTGTTTACAAATATGAAAACCCGTCGTCTGCAACATTCAACAACTGCGCATGAATAATTTTCTCCCAAAACACGAATAATTTAGCGGGGTATCTATTTATAAAAGCATTTTTTTAATTCATGCATTGAAGGAACAATTAGGGGACATACTTTTTATTTCGTGCGTAATTGCGTCCGGTGAGGCTATTATCTTTTATTTTGAATGAATTGTGTAGCCGATTTGTTAATGTTATGGCGTTAATTTTACCTACGCCGCTCTTCCATCGGGAGTTTCGTAGAAAGATATTTTTTTATTAGAATTTTATTTCAAGTTTATTTCGATTTTGCATAGAGATAATTAAAGAATTGGGAATTTTTCACTGAAATATATTTCTTTTGCGTTTCTAAATTATCAATTGCTCTATTTTTTAAACTTCCGGTGAACAAATATTTGGCTATCAATATAGAAGGAAAAATCGGACAGCCTACCGTTATAAGGACTTCGTCCTTTATTAGCCATTTAAAGTGCCGAAATACAGACTCACGGAAAACCTTTAATGAAATCATACTGTCATGCAGAGTGGATTATATATATATAACTAGAGAAAGTTGATCTGGTGATCACAGATACCCCCGCATTCCAAATTTTGAATGAGGCAATGAAAGTAATGAAACATGTCATTTCATGGCCATCAAAAATTTACAAATTCTTGTAATTGACAATGTAATAAACTGTTTATTGCTTGCCAAATTAATTTAATTCAGATTACCTGTAATCCTTTCCTTTTTTCTTTCACTATTTACATCAACACACTGATTATAAGACTTATGATGGAAACACACTTGTAATGAAGGAATGCTGAGAAAAGTGAACTCGTGTAACAATTACTTATGAACGGTAAAGGTGAAATACACCATAATCAAATTTAACCTTTATTTTATGGCATACAGCATTGTGTTAAAGTTTGAAAAGATTTGGTTGAGCGGTACTATAAATATCATTCAGAAACCTAAAAAGTCCCTATTTTCTAAGAGAAAAAGGGCCATATCTCTGGAACGGTAAATGTGAAATACACCGTAATCGAATTTAACCTGTATTTAATGGTCCAGAGCATAGTGTTAAAATTTGAAAAAATTTGGTTGAACCATACTTTAAATATCATTCGGAAACCTAAAAAGTCCCTATTTTCTAAGAGAAAAAGGGCCATAACTCATGAAAGGTAAACGTGAAATATACCGTAATCAACCTTAACCTGTACTTTATGGTACACAGCAATGTGTGAAAGTTTGAAAATATTTGGTTGAGCGGTACTTTAGTTATTATCTGGAAACCAAAAGTGTAACGGACGGACGAACGGACATGATGGTCCCTATATAGCCCCGACTCATGTCGAGCGGGTGAATAAAAATGAATCATTAACTGTTAGTCATAAAACCCGACTTATTATACATATGCAAGGGAAACTAATCACTTTATTTTAACAATAGTCAGACAGGAATCTCTAGTGAAAATATCTATTGGTGATCGGCGTTTTATATATATGATATCACCAACATGTAACTCTGCCATCACAACATCGGTAGTTGTATGTTGTTCGTTGTTACTATTTTCTGCAGTGTACAATGATGATATGATGATAACATCATTTTTAAAGATACCCATGGTAGCACCACTGGTTCTGGCGATAATAACAGCTGTTATTTGGTAAAGACCTGTGTTATTACAGGTAAATATTCCTGTTGATGTTACATTGTTTATCCCGATGTTAGTTTTAATGGTAGGGAACTCCATCAAGTTATAATCGTTATAACTTGTCTAGCCTGAATTACCGCATACTGTAACAGCAACTACAAATAAATATATGAAAATAAGATAAACAACAATTTAATAACACAATGGCTTGTGGGTTAATACCGGTATAATAATATTCCCTTCAGTCACAAGTAAATCATTGTCGTTAACAATCAGCGGATCACTCTCCGATTACTCTCCATTCATCACCTGTGCATCAACTGGCAGATAAATCTTAGTTTCCTCGGATAAAAAATGCTATTAATCGTTACCAATTAAAATAGTCGTTTGATACTGTTAATCCTTTAGGTCACAAAGTAATACAGAAAAATTAGAGCCCAATTCCTCTCTTAATTTAGATACATGATAAAATTGTAGTCGATTGGCTATAAAGACAGTCGTCGGGTCTTAAAACAATCACATAATTAGAGGATTTCTTTGCCAGTTGAGTGGAGAATAATCGAGGCAAAACGAGCTGTTGATTACCAACAATGCAAGTTAATAAGCAACCACTCATTCATTAACGTAGGTCATTTCCATTAAGAAAGGATGTACGACAGATAACTGTATCTGTTTCCTTAACTGCCTTACACATTTTGTATATCTCTATCGACCTATTGATGGTGTATATTATTTAACAGTTTGATATATAATACAATATTATTATTAATCTATCACATGTGTTCTACAACATTGCAAATTATATATAAAAACTCCTTTGAATATTTTATTTAATATGTTTCATTAGCATTTCACTGAATTATAGAGGTATCTTATTTAGATACATTCAAAGTGACCAAGTGACTCAATTATAGATCATATACCTTGTATGTTGTTCTCGTGTATCTGGGTTCCATACTTATGTAGGACTGAAATCGTATTATTTTGCTGTCCTTCCAGATATTGAAATTCAACTAACGTCCTCCTCTCGAAATCTCCTAATTGACTACGAGACTGTGTCGTGATGTTGTACAGAGCCAAAAAATCCTGATCACGTGCTTTTTCTTGACGAAGTAATGACATAACGGAGGAATCCATAGTTTGTACCTTTTTTTGTAGTGTCACAAGGGACTGTAATTGATTAACAGTTTTCAACTGTTCCAATGCAGCAAGCTTATGTTCAAGTAGGTAAGTTTTATTTTTCAGAACCATCATTTCCGCTTGTTGTTCATTGTACTTTTTCTGTATTGTCTTAAAATTAGTTCGGAGATCAGTGTTGTTTTGTTCTAATTGTCTGTATTTGGTTAGTAAATCGTCAACATCCGATCGATAGGATTCATTCACGGTCTGCTTTGCTATTCCCTGTTCCATTTCTGAAAACTTTTCTTTCAGTTGTGACGCTAATAAATGCAAGGTCTCTTCTTGTTCACTACGTAGTTTTTCCAACTCATGATTCATTTGTGTTTTATCGCCGATGTATTTTGATAATGTCACATACTGATTATCTCCCATTCAGTGTAATCCACTTTGTTGAGAATTCTTGTCATCCAACAAAAATCCGTTATTTACCACTAAGACCACACAAAATGTTGCCATCCTAAGCATTATTTTATAGGAGGATATATGATAATGTGACATACCAAAGCAATAATATATTCAAGGATATCTTTTTTTTTTATCTTGTATGGACTATTTTATCGATAAGACAAACAATTTGATTGATAAATGGGTCGTAATTTTACTTGATTGTGTATGTTTAATCAGGTCAAAGTAGATATGCTGTACGAAGAGTTTATTTGGCTATGTTATTTAGTCCATTTTGTTTCCTTGCTCCCGAATACTTTTAAATTATTTCGCTTTTCAATCTTTTGACTTTAAGCAAACCTGACGAAGGTTTTCCAGAAAGGCGTAGTGCGCTTTAAAAAAAATGATATTTTTTTTTTCATTTTAAAGATACACTAAAGAATAATCAGAAGCCGTATATCGGAAACAATGCAATGGCGAAAAGACAAAGGAAAAAGGAAGACTAGAGTGGGCCGGGGATGAACTCTAGTTCTCCGTAATGGTAGGCAGTTCCTGCTTCACTAGTAGCACCCGTCGTATTACTATCAAATGGCACGAACATCCTCAGATTGATATACTATTTATCTAACAATAAAGATGTAAACATCTAATCCAGTGCGCATGACGCATTTCTGAAATAACATTTCTCACAATGCATTTATTTTCACAAATAGTGGTAATCATTATAAGGAAACCAGAAGTTGCAAATTGAAGTATAGTCAATACAAGTGCCAAAAGGATTGGCGACAAAAAGACAAACAATGACACAGTAAACAAACGATTGATCAACACGGATCTCAATAAAGAGCATGGGGACCCCAAGTCTTCTGGGGTGGGAAGCAGTTCTACCTCCACCATTGGATGGAATGTCAGGACAGCTAAGAAGAGCTTGAAGATACCAAAGGGTAATCAGAATCCGTAAATCAAAGGACAGACAACACCATGACAAAACAAAAGGATAAAAGGACAAACAACGATCAACAAAACATACACATATAACTAAGGATCGAGTAACATGAACTCAACTAAAAACCGGGGATGAACTCATATGTTCCGGAAGGGTAGGCAGTTCCTGCTCCACTAGTGGCACCCGTCGTGTTAATCTAGTTAACTTAATACATATTGAGTCATGTACTCAAGTTAGATCGGAGGTAAAAAGTCATCGGCCTTGCTTTTATGGGTATGCGTTCTGTAAATTTATATATTATGTCAATTATATGCACTATTTATCTAACAATGAAAATGTAGAAATATATGTGTTCCTGCTCCACTAGTGGCACCGTCGTGTAACGGTTTCAGGAAGTAAACGTCAAAGAAAACTAAAAAGATGAGCAAAAACTAGGGTTAACCCAGCTATTGAAGACAGGGGTTCATGATCATCTACAACTGGTCTCCATGCAAAATATCACAGGAATTCTCGCCCTGGAGCTTCTTTCATGACGTGCCCAGAATGTAACTTGGAAACATCATATTGCGTAAAGAAAACTTTGTGGACATAATCGACCAATATGAAACTATTTCATATGAAAATTTAAAACTGAATAATATAAGACCAATTAGTAATGGAATGTATTGAATAGATAATAAATAAAATCATGTGCTTCAGTCAGGCCTACTGAGTTTTACAATATGTAGGGTGTCGAAACAAATCCGTTGACCCAGTTTTCATTTTGATAAAAAGGTGAATGTTCGTCTTCTTTCTTGATTTCCTGTTAGTAATATTGTTTAAACACATATAAATATTGTGTCTGTACAACTATGGTTCGTCTATAGTGATAAACAGTATTCTGTGAATTGAAATTTTTGTAGCTAAAAATAATTCGACCCACTTATAGCTTCCAATGGTGTTTATAAATATATAGTAATTACGGTTGTTGAACTTCAACCGATTTTAGTTTTCAATAAGAAACATATAACAATGCTTAGGGGTGGTTGAACTGTGAATTTATGTTCAGAGAGATTTATTTCGCCTCTGGATCGTCGCGGAATATTGTTTTCAAAGAATATAAAGGAAAAAAAAGGGGAATTTGAAGTACAAAATGTATATTAAAACAAAAGTTCATAAACAAAGTAACAAAATAAATGAAAAATACACTGCCGGAACCTTTTTTTAAATATCTATGGGAAATCGTATAAAGATGTAAAATTGATTCCCCCTAGCACAAAAATACATAACCGCTCACGTTCCTGGCTTGTTACAGGCACTTCAATAACACCAAATGTAGGTGTTGAGCTAGTTTTATGGGCCCAAATCTACCCTCTTCGTTAAATGATGTGGTCATGCAAGTGCTTTCAGCATGTGCGTAAAAGGGGAACCCTCACGTATACCCTGGCGAACAGCGTTGTTATACACCCTTGAACATTATATATGATATATTCAATCGTCGCAACATAGCAGTTTACATGTGCTTATTAGTCCTGATATCAAAAACGGTCAGCTCGATTGGATTCATGCTAACGAACCAAAACCCGCTAATTTTTTTTTTACTTCAAGTGGATTATCAAATAAAAAGCTCCATCGTGGCAATACCTTAATCTTCAAGATGAAAGGTATGCTATTGATTCATTTCGATCTTCTGTTTTTAGTTTTTTTAATGACATTTCCAGAATTCAATAGAATAATCGTCGAAAGAGCTAATATCGATATACCTAGCACATTCTCATATACATGGCGGCTCACTTTCTTATCTTCGTACACGCACATCAATAAAAAGTGGCGAAGTAAAACTGGTTTTATGGGCCCAACCCGTAAAGACAAGTTTCATTTCAGACTCTGTCAGTCTTTCGTGCACTAATTACGATATCTTCACACATATCCTTGTTAAATTCTGTGAGTACTAAACCATTAATCATACATATATGAAAGATAATAAAACACATGTATTTATTGTATTTCTAGAATCCATACCTTTTTTCTTGAGGATGGGTTGAGTGGGGGTGGGGTGGTTGTGAGATGGGATAGTCAGTAGGGTTTCTGACTGAAAAGATACACTTGTATTTAATGGACGAAACTTTTATTTTCTTTAGCCATTTTCACATGGTTATACTGTAATGACATATTTTGTTTGTATGTAAATAAGAGAAAAAAGTGAAGCATGCGCACATTTTCTTCTTTTTTTATTTACTACAAAAAAATCTATATTTTTGCGGAATAAGGTATTTTTTCAAACAAAGAAACAAAGAAATAGGGAAATATTTATATCAGAGATCAGGCTATGTAAGTGTTTATTAGATTGTGTTCTTCGCATACACAGGAAAATTATAACGCGTACATTTTCACGCATGTATTTTCCAGTAAAATAATCAGACATTATCTTATATCAAAAGCGTTAAAATATCATGCCATATTCGCGCATATTATGAATCATAATTTTCAAAAAGTATCAATTGTAATTTGCTTTGTAGCGCAAGCATCGGCTGAGATTTGCTAGAGCATAAATATATGCGTGGAATTTGCTTAAGAATCACACATGACATTTGTACTTGTTTTTGAAATAACGGGCGCACACGGATTATTACTATCAAAGAGAAAACAAAGTCAAGTAAGTCAACATTCCTACTTATATTTGTCTTTTATCTTTATTGTTAGTGTTGTTTAACATTGTAACATTTAAATTCAAATTGGAATTGGAATTTGTAACATTTAACATTGTACATATACAGTCAAACCTGAATTAAGAGGTCACATCTGAGACAAAGAAAAAGTGGCCTCATAAGACAGGTGACCTCTTAAAAGAGGTTTAATTCATATGAAATTTTCTATGACAGGATAAGAAAAAGGTGATCTTTTAATACAGGTGACTGCTTAATAGAGGTGACGGCATGGGCAGGTTTGACTGTATATATGTAGAACACAAGGAGTACAATAAGTATAAATTAGCGTTATCTGATGCATATTCATGAGGGGACGCATGTCAACTTGTTTACAGTTATGGTTTTTTCTAGTCAAAAACGCCCTGAAAATACCGAGGTGTTGTTTTAAAAGCACCAGGCACGAAACGAATTTTGAGGGAAATTTCGTCTTTGGCAATATGAGGGGGTTTAGCGAAACATATTACGATTACATATGTAAAATAACAATGCAATGATCAAATATGGAAGACGAGTATTAAAACTAACACAACCAATGTGTACCTCATCGCAAGAGCAATCTTATGATACACAACGTTATTTGTTCTTCTGTACTTTTTCTTTTGGCTAGTGTGTTGTCTGTTCTTCTTCGATATACGGATTATGATTACCCCTTTGGTATCCTTAAGCTCTTCTTGTATATATTTTGGAAATTAAGGATGTTTTGTTTTTCATTCTAATATTAAGTGAAGTATGAAGATATCAAAGGGTTTATCAGAAGTCGTAATTAGTTTAAACATATTTCATTAATTAATAAATAATAAGAAGTCGAGGAAGGACAGACAATGCAATGGCTAAAGGACAAAAGACAAAAGACATAATCATTTTTGTTCTCTAATATGAACATATAGTGGTGTCAAACATGTCTTGACTGCATAGAAACAGGGCGAGTGTCTTATAAGAGGCAGGAATTGCTTACCCTTCCGGAACACCTGAGTTCACCCCTGGATGCTGGTGCTGTTTGTGTTACTCCTCTTTTTCGTTTTCTGTGTTGTGTTTTGTTTTGTTTGTCTTCGTACGGGTGCCACTGGTAGAGCAGGAACCGTTTACCGTTCCAGAGCACATGAGTTCACCTCCAGTTTTTAGTGGGGTTCGTGTTACTCGATCTTTAGCTTTATACGTATAGTTTTGTAGATTGTTGTTTGTCCTTTTGTACTTTTTCTTTTGGCCTTTGTGTTGTCTGTTATTCTTCGATATACGGATTCTGATTACCTCTTTGGTATCTTCAAATTCTTCTTGTGTGCCCAATGTTTCCAGTATCTCAGCATTGTCCATTATTGATTACCCCTTTGGTATCTTCAAACTCTTCTTGTGTGCCCAATGTTTCCAGTATCTCAGCATTGTCCATTATTGATTACACCTTTGGTATCTTCAAACTCTTCTTGTGTGCCCAATGTTTCCAGTATCTCAGCATTGTCCATTATTGATTACCCCTTTGGTATCTTCAAACCTTTCTTGTGTGCCCAATGGTTCCAGTATCTCAGCATTGTCCATTATTGATTACACCTTTGGTATCTTCAAACTCTTCTTGTGTGCCCGATGTTTCCAGTATCTCAGCATTGTCCATTATTGATTACACCTTTGGTATCTTCAAACTCTTCTTGTGTGCCCAATGTTTCCAGTATCTCAGCATTGTCCATTATTGATTACACCTTTGGTATCTTCAAACTCTTCTTGTGTGCCCAATGTTTTCAGTATCTCAGCATTGTCCATTATTGATTACACCTTTGGTATCTTCAAACTCTTCTTGTGTGCCCAATGTTTCCAGTATCTCAGCATTGTCCATTATTGATTACACCTTTGGTATCTTCAAACTCTTCTTGTGTGCCCAATGTTTCCAGTATCTCAGCATTGTCCATTATTGATTACACCTTTGGTATCTTCAAACTCTTCTTGTGTGCCCAATGTTTCCAGTATCTCAGCATTGTCCATTATTGATTACCCCTTTGGTATCTTCAAACTTTTCTTGTGCGCCCAATGTTTCCAGTATCTCAGCATTGTCCATTATTGATTACACCTTTGGTATCTTCAAACTTTTCTTGTGTGCCCAATGTTTCCAGTATCTCAGCATTGTCCATTATTGATTACACCTTTGGTATCTTCAAACTCTTCTTGTGTGCCCAATGTTTCCAGTATCTCAGCATTGTCCATTATTGATTACACCTTTGGTATCTTCAAACTCTACTTGTGTGCCCAATGTTTCCAGTGTCTCAGCATTGTCCATTATTGATTACCCCTTTGGTATCTTCAAACCTTTCTTGTGCGCCCAATGTTTCCAGTATCTCAGCATTGTCCATTATTGATTACACCTTTGGTATCTTCAAACTTTTCTTGTGTGCCCAATGTTTCCAGTATCTAAGCATTGTCCATTATTGATTACACCTTTGGTATCTTCAAACTCTTCTTGTGTGCCCAATGGTTCCAGTATCTCAGCATTGTCCATTATTGATTACACCTTTGGTTTTCTCAACGTTTATTATGAACGGCCGCTTAAGTACGATAGCTATGCAAAATAAAGTTTGAAAGTTTGATTTTCACTAGTGGCGAGGTGTAGTCAGTAATCGATCTCACAACATAAGTGGCAATCGCCACTAATTGAACAGGTTGCTGTAAATATAAAACTCATATTATCGTGGCCACGATGTTCCTCCTTGTTTTCCAAGTGAAATAAATTAGACAACGGATGATTATGTAAGTCTAACATTTTACAATAGTTTGCTTCCGTAGCTAGTGTACTTTTAGTTTGTTATTTAGACATTATGACACAGAAATGCATTCTCGCGGGTCTAAACAGCATTTGTAATTGATTTCAAGCTCACCCGCTAATTACACATTAAACCAGCAATAGTTTAAAAACTGAAGAAAATGAATTTGATGATAATTATTTAATACATTATATGGAGTGGATATCCACTCTGCCATTGCATTGCTCATGTTGCTTGATATCATCATAAAAGGAGTAATGAACTATTATATCTACGAGGAGGAGTGGTATCAAAAGACCAATAAATGACGTTCTGACAGTGTATCAGATTCGCTAGGTCTCTGTTAATGGTGGTTTAAAATCCTGAATACAGTAACTTATAATAAAAAAAGAAACAATAAATAAAAGATACAACAAACGTCTAATTATCCCCTCGCCTATAGATTTTCAAGGTCATAGGTCTCTTCGACGTTAATCCATCGAGGTTTCATTATATACAAAGCATCCGGGTCGACCCTTTAACCAGAATATCCATCTTCTACAACAAATATTGTCCTCAAGGTAAGACGGAAGTGTTGGTACTTCAATACTCCACTTCCGTCTTACATTTAGGACAATATTTGTTGCAGAAGTGGCTATTACATTTTAGGATGCTTAAAAATATACGAAAATCTGAAAACTGCAATGAACTTTACCAGAAATATGTAAAAGTAAATATTAAATGGCCTACGAGGAACCTAGCCTAAAGAGGAAAATGATTGTTTACGATTTTGATTTGGTATTAGATTTAATTTATTGAGCTTTACGCCACTTTCAGCAATATTTCAGTTATATCATGGCGACCAGTTTTAGTGGTGGAAGAAGCCGGAGTACCCGGAGAGAACCACCGACCATGGGCAAGCAACTGGTAAACTTTATCACTTGTGGCTGTGAGTCTAGTACACTTTTTTTGTAATTTACACAGCCGGGCGCGAACCCATGTCGTAATGATGATACGCTTGTATGAGTTGTTAGGTAGTCCAACTACCTAACTCATTGAGCCACCCGGGCACTCGATTTGGCATTAGACAATAGACAACCACTATAATATATTTTACACAGTCGACCAGAGTGACACATGATAACAACTAGAAATATAATAGATCATGACTGTTGATGATTATTGATACAATAAAATTCGTTTTTATTTTGACAATTGACCATGAGTGTCACATGATATGATGATAACAGACAGAAATATAACAGATTACGACCGTTTCCGATTTTAAAGTTCGTTTGACAGTAGCAGCTTAACGGTAGAAAAGTCAAATAATAGATGTATACGTTATCATAGCAACTTAACGGTAGAAAAGTCAAATAATAGATGTATACGTTATCATAACAGCTTAACGGTAGAAAAGTCAAATAATGTATACGTTATCATAACAGCTTAACGGTAGAAAAGTCAAATAATGTATACGTTATCATAACAGCTTAACGGTAGAAAAGTCAAATAATGTATACGTTATCATAACAGCTTAACGGTAGAAAAGTCAAATAATGTATACGTTATCATAACAGCTTAACGGTAGAAAAGTCAAATAATGTATATGTTATCATAACAGCTTAACGGTAGAAAAGTCAAATAATGTATACGTTATCATAACAGCTTAACGGTAGAAAAGTCAAATAATGTATACGTTATCATAACAACTTAACGGTAGAAAAGTCAAATAATGTATACGTTATCATAACAGCTTAACGGTAGAAAAGTCAAATAATGTATACATTATCATAACAGCTTAACGGTAGAAAAGTCAAATAATGTATACGTTATCATGACAGCTTAACGGTAGAAAAGTCAAATGATGTATACGTTATCATAACAACTTAACGGTAGAAAAGTCAAATGATGTATACATTATCATAACAGCTTAACGGTAGAAAAGTCAAATAATGTATACGTTATCATAACAGCTTAACGGTAGAAAAGTCAAATAATGTATACGTTATCATAACAGCT
This sequence comes from Bathymodiolus brooksi, assembly GCA_963680875.1. Taxonomy (NCBI): domain Eukaryota; kingdom Metazoa; phylum Mollusca; class Bivalvia; order Mytilida; family Modiolidae; genus Bathymodiolus; species Bathymodiolus brooksi. The sequence goes on from OY804584.1 coordinate 100,005,570, forward strand.
TAACGGTAGAAAAGTCAAATAATGTATACGTTATCATAACAACTTAACGGTAGAAAAGTCAAATAATGTATACGTTATTATAACAGCTTAACGGTAGAAAAGTCAAATAATGTATACGTTATCATAACAACTTAACGGTAGAAAAGTCAAATAATGTATACGTTATTATAACAGCTTAACGGTAGAAAAGTCAAATAATGCATACGTTATCATAACAACTTAACGGTAGAAAAGTCAAATGATGTATACGTTATCATAGCAACTTAACGGTAGAAAAGTCAAATAATGTATACGTTATCATAACAGCTTAACGGTAGAAAAGTAAAATAATGTATACGTTATCATAACAACTTAACGGTAGAAAAGTCAAATGATGTATACTTTATCATAGCAACTTAACGGTAGAAAAGTCAAATAATATATACGTTATCATAACAACTTAACGGTAGAAAAGTCAAATGATGTATACGTTATCATAACAGCTTAACGGTAGAAAAGTCAAATAATGTATACGTTATCATAACAACTTAACGGTAGAAAAGTCAAATAATGTATACGTTATCATAACAGCTTAACGGTAGAAAAGTCAAATAATGTATACGTTATCATAACAACTTAACGGTAGAAAAGTCAAATAATGTATACGTTATCATAACAGCTTAACGGTAGAAAAGTCAAATAATGTATACATTATCATAACAACTTAACGGTAGAAAAGTCAAATAATGTATACGTTATCAAGACAGCTTAACGGTAGAAAAGTCAAATAATAGATGTATACGTTATCATAACAGCTTAACGGTAGAAAAGTCTAATAATGTATACGTTATCATAACAGCTTAACGGTAGAAAAGTCAAATAATGTATACGTTATCATAACAGCTTAACGGTAGAAAAGTCAAATAATGTATACGTTATCATAACAGCTTAACGGTAGAAAAGTCAAATAATGTATATGTTATCATAACAGCTTAACGGTAGAAAAGTCAAATAATGTATACGTTATCATAACAACTTAACGGTAGAAAAGTCAAATAATGTATACGTTATCATAACAGCTTAACGGTAGAAAAGTCAAATAATGTATACGTTATCATAACAACTTAACGGTAGAAAAGTCAAATAATGTATACGTTATCATAACAGCTTAACGGTAGAAAAGTCAAATAATGTATACATTATCATAACAGCTTAACGGTAGAAAAGTCAAATAATGTATACGTTATCATGACAGCTTAACGGTAGAAAAGTCAAATAATGTATACGTTATCATAACAACTTAACGGTAGAAAAGTCAAATGATGTATACGTTATCATAACAGCTTAACGGTAGAAAAGTCAAATAATGTATACGTTATCATAACAGCTTAACGGTAGAAAAGTCAAATAATGTATACGTTATCATAACAGCTTAACGGTAGAAAAGTCAAATAATGTATACGTTATCATAACAACTTAACGGTAGAAAAGTCAAATAATGTATACGTTATTATAACAGCTTAACGGTAGAAAAGTCAAATAATGTATACGTTATCATAACAACTTAACGGTAGAAAAGTCAAATAATGTATACGTTATTATAACAGCTTAACGGTAGAAAAGTCAAATAATGCATACGTTATCATAACAACTTAACGGTAGAAAAGTCAAATGATGTATACGTTATCATAGCAACTTAACGGTAGAAAAGTCAAATAATGTATACGTTATCATAACAGCTTAACGGTAGAAAAGTAAAATAATGTATACGTTATCATAACAACTTAACGGTAGAAAAGTCAAATGATGTATACTTTATCATAGCAACTTAACGGTAGAAAAGTCAAATAATATATACGTTATCATAACAACTTAACGGTAGAAAAGTCAAATGATGTATACGTTATCATAACAGCTTAACGGTAGAAAAGTCAAATAATATAAAGTGCATAATGTAAACTGCTAACCCTTCCAGATCACCGGGTTCATTATCGGTTTCTTAGTACGTTTCTTAGCTCGATCTTTAGTTTTATCTGTGGTGTTGTAAAGATCAATGTTTGTCCCTTTGGTATCTTCAAACTTTTCTTGTGTGCCCAATGTTTCCAGTATCTCAGCATTGTCCATTATTGATTACACCTTTGGTATCTTCAAACTCTTCTTGTGTGCCCAATGTTTCCAGTATCTCAGCATTGTCCATTATTGATTACACCTTTGGTATCTTCAAACTCTTCTTGTGTGCCCAATGTTTCCAGTATCTCAGCATTGTCCATTATTGATTACACCTTTGGTATCTTCAAACTCTTCTTGTGTGCCCAATGTTTCCAGTATCTCAGCATTGTCCATTATTGATTACACCTTTGGTATCTTCAAACTCTTCTTGTGTGCCCAATGTTTCCAGTATCTCAACATTGTCCATTATTGATTATCCCTTTGGTATCTTCACACTTTTCTTGTGTGCCCAATGTTTCCAGTATCTCAGCATTGTCCATTATTTATTACACCTTTGGTATCTTCAAACTTTTCTTGTGTGCCCAATGCTTCCAGTATCTCAGCATTGTCCATTATTGATTACACCTTTGGTATCTTCAAACTCTTCTTGTGTGCCCAATGTTTCCAGTATCTCAGCATTGTCCATTATTGATTACCCCTTTGGTATCTTCAAACTCTTCTTGTGTGCCCAATGTTTCCAGTATCTCAGCATTGTCCATTATTGATTACACCTTTGGTATCTTCAAACTTTTCTTGTGTGCCCAATGTTTCCAGTATCTCAGCATTGTCCATTATTGATTACACCTTTGGTATCTTCAAACTCTTCTTGTGTGCCCAATGTTTCCAGTATCTCAGCATTGTCCATTATTGATTACACCTTTGGTATCTTCAAACTCTTCTTGTGTGCCCAATGTTTCCAGTATCTCAGCATTGTCCATTATTGATTACACCTTTGGTATCTTCAAACTTTTCTTGTGTGCCCAATGTTTCCAGTATCTCAGCATTGTCCATTATTGATTACACCTTTGGTATCTTCAAACTCTTCTTGTGTGCCCAATGTTTCCAGTATCTCAGCATTGTCCATTATTGATTACACCTTTGGTATCTTCAAACTCTTCTTGTGTGCCCAATGTTTCCAGTATCTCAGCATTGTCCATTATTGATTACACCTTTGGTATCTTCAAACTCTTCTTGTGTGCCCAATGTTTCCAGTATCTCAGCATTGTCCATTATTTATTACACCTTTGGTATCTTCAAAGTCTTCTTGTGTGCCCAATGTTTCCAGTATCTCAGCATTGTCCATTATTGATTACCCCTTTGGTATCTTCAAACCTTTCTTGTGTGCCCAATGTTTCCAGTATCTCAGCATTGTCCATTATTAATTACACCTTTGGTATCTTCAAACTTTTCTTGTGTGCCCAATGTTTCCAGTATCTAAGCATTGTCCATTATTGATTACACCTTTGGTATCTTCAAACTCTTCTTGTGTGCCCAATGTTTCCAGTATCTCAGCATTGTCCATTATTGATTACACCTTTGGTTTTCTCAACGTTTATTATGAACGGCCGCTTAAGTACGATAGCTATGCAAAATAAAGTTTGAAAGTTTGATTTTCACTAGTGGCGAGGTGTAGTCAGTAATCGATCTCACAACATAAGTGGCAATCGCCACTAATTGAACAGGTTGCTGTAAATATAAAAATCATATGATCGTGGCAACGATGTTCCTCCTTGTTTTCCAAGTGAAATAAATTAGACAACGGATGATTATGTAAGTCTAACATTTTGCAATAGTTTGCTTCCGTAGCTAGTGTACTTTTAGTTTGTTATTTAGACATTAGGACACAGAAATGCATTCTCGCGGGTCTAAACAGCATTTGTAATTGATTTCAAGCTCACCCGCTAATTACACATTAAACCAGCAATAGTTTAAAAACTGAAGAAAATGAATTTGATGATAATTATTTAATACATTATATGGAGTGGATATCCACTCTGCCATTGCATTGCTCATGTTGCTTGATATCATCATAAAAGGAGTAATGAACTATTATATCTACGAGGAGGAGTGGTATCAAAAGACCAATAAATGACGTTCTGACAGTGTATCAGATTCGCTAGGTCTCTGTTAATGGTGGTTTAAAATCCTGAATACAGTAACTTATAATAAAAAAAGAAACAATAAATAAAAAATACAACAAACGTCTAAGGGATAGAGTAACGCTACCGTCCGTCCGTCCGCCCTTCCGTAACATCGTTGTGAACACTCTAGAATCAACATCCTTTAATGGATTTTGACCAAACTTGGTACATACTTAGTCCTTAAGAGAATCTAGAACCCTATAGAATTTCAAGGTCATAGGTCTCTTCGACGTCAATCCATCGAGGTTTCATTATATACAAAGCATCCGGGACGACCCTTTAACCAGAATATCCATCTTCTACAACAAATATTGTCCTCAAGGCAAGACGGAAGTGTTAATACTTCAATACTCCACTTCCGTCTTACATTTAGGACAATATTTGTTGCAGAAGTGGCTATTACATTTTAGGATGCTTTAAAATATACGAAAATCTGAAAACTGCAATGAACTTTACCAGAAATATGTAAAAGTAAATATTAAATGGCCTACGAGGAACCTAGCCTAAAGAGGAAAATGATTGTTTACGATTTTGATTTGGTATTAGATTTAATTTATTGTACTTTACGCCACTTTCAGCAATATTTCAGTTATATCATGGCGACCAGTTTTAGTGGTGGAAGAAGCCGAGTACCAGGAGAGAACCACCGACCATGGGCAAGCAACTGGTAAACTTTATCACTTGTGGCTGTGAGTCTAGTACACTTTTTTTGTAATTTACACAGCCGGGCGCGAACCCATGTCGTAATGATGATACGCTTGTATGAGTTGTTAGGTAGTCCAACTACCTAACTCATTGAGCCACCCGGGCACTCGATTTGGCATTAGACAATAGACAACCACTATAATATATTTTACACAGTCGACCAGAGTGACACATGATAACAACTAGAAATATAATAGATCATGACTGTTGATGATTATTGATACAATAAAATTCGTTTTTATTTTGACAATTGACCATGAGTGTCACATGATATGATGATAACAGACAGAAATATAACAGATTACGACCGTTTCCGATTTTAAAGTTCGTTTGACAGTAGCAGCTTAACGGTAGAAAAGTCAAATAATAGATGTATACGTTATCATAGCAACTTAACGGTAGAAAAGTCAAATAATAGATGTATACGTTATCATAACAGCTTAACGGTAGAAAAGTCAAATAATGTATACGTTATCATAACAGCTTAACGGTAGAAAAGTCAAATAATGTATACGTTATCATAACAGCTTAACGGTAGAAAAGTCAAATAATGTATACGTTATCATAACAGCTTAACGGTAGAAAAGTCAAATAATGTATACGTTATCATAACAACTTAACGGTAGAAAAGTCAAATAATGTATACGTTATCATAACAGCTTAACGGTAGAAAAGTCAAATAATGTATACGTTATCATAACAGCTTAACGGTAGAAAAGTCAAATAATGTATACGTTATCATAACAACTTAACGGTAGAAAAGTCAAATAATGTATACGTTATTATTACAACTTAACGGTAGAAAAGTCAAATAATGTATACGTTATCATAACAACTTAACGGTAGAAAAGTCAAATAATGTATACGTTATTATAACAGCTTAACGGTAGAAAAGTCAAATAATGTATACGTTATCATAACAACTTAACGGTAGAAAAGTCAAATAATGTATACGTTATCATAACAGCTTAACGGTAGAAAAGTCAAATAATGTATACGTTATCATAACAACTTAACGGTAGAAAAGTCAAATGATGTATACGTTATCATAGCAACTTAACGGTAGAAAAGTCAAATAATATATACGTTATCATAGCAACTTAACGGTAGAAAAGTCAAATGATGTATACGTTATCATACCAGCTTAACGGTAGAAAAGTCAAATAATATAAAGTGCATAATGTAAACTGCTAACCCTTCCAGATCACCGGGTTCATTATCGGTTTCTTAGTATGTTTCTTAGCTCGATCTTTAGTTTTATGTGTGGTGTTGTAAAGATCAATGTTTGTCCCTTTGTTCTTGTTCTTTTGTCCTTGTATTGTCCGTCTCTCTTTGTATCACGGCATCTGAAAACCCATTTGGTATCTTCAATCTTTGTCTTTTTACAGTCAACCAGAGTGAAACACGATAGCAACCAGAAATATGACATACCACGACTATCGACGATTCTATATGTCGTACGACAGGATTACAACTAGTAATATGATAGATCACGACTGTTGATAATTGATAATGTCGTTTGACATTAGAAAAAGTCAAACAAAATAATCTTTGTTGTTTTATTACAGTTGACCAGAGTGATTGATACGGAACATTCAGAAATATAACAGATCATAATGGAGTATGATACTGTAGTTAACAAGATGGGTGGATTTGGCAAATTTCAGAAGATGATACTATTACTGCTGTCTATATCACCGATTTTTAACGCACTCACTACCTTCGCCATTAATTTTACCTTTGGTGAACATAAACACAGGTGGGTTTAATAAATATATAAATTAATTTCTTTGATATGAATTTATAGTAGATTTGGACCCATAAAACTAGATTAACCTCGCCACCTTTTAATTGAAGTGCTTGTACCAAGCCAGGAAAATTAGCGCCACGTATTTGTGGGTTTGACGTATCGATTTTCTAGGATTTTGATATTTGTTTTGGAACTGTTCAGACAGTGTGATGTTTTATTCATATTATATATATTTGAATCAAGCGAATTAAATGTAACTTTGACGTTATTAGGTTCAGTTGTCATGGCGACCGTTGTCTTTATTGGTTGTCCAAAATTTAATGTGTGGGTGCAATTTTTCTACCTCCTTGCAGGAATGTACATATTTTTTTCCCAAAGCTTAAACAGTCATGGTAAACAATTCCGCCAATATCAACAAAGCCATCTCAACTCATTGTACACAAAACTATCATGGCATATGACGTTTTAAATGAAAGTCCTGGATTGAGACAGACCCAAAAATGTAGCGAGGTTAAACCAGTTATTGTGATCACAAAACCCTTCTTGGTATTCGGTATGAGACAGGGTGTTTAACGTCACGGGTAGATATCATCTCCCTCAGGCATAGACAATCATAGCAGAAATTTGGCAAATGCTGTTTATTCCCTTTGGTTTGATTCCCTTCAAAGACTTTTAAATGGTTTGACTCTCCAATCTTTCGACTATCAGCATGTATGATGACAGGTTTTTCCAGAGATGCGTCTTGCAATCTAAGTTAAATATCTAGGCTCTTTATCAACACTGCTACAGTTATTTCATTGCAGTCAGTTTTATTTGCAAAGAAAACCGAAATACACAGAGAAAACTACCACCAAAACAGAACTGACAAATGTTATCACATAGCGTTACACAGAGAAAACTACCACCAAAACAGAACTGACAAATGTTATCACATAGCGTTACACAGAGAAAACTACCACCAAAACAGAACTGACAAATGTTATCACATAGCGTTACACAGAGAAAACTACCACCAAAACAGAACTGACAAATGTTATCACATAGCGTTACACAGAGAAAACTACCACCAAAACAGAACTGACAAATGTTATCACATAGCGTTACACAGAGAAAACTACCACCAAAACAGAACTGACAAATGTTATCACATAGCGTTACACAGAGAAAACTACCACCAAAACAGAACTGACAAATGTTATCACATAGCGTTACACAGAGAAAACTACCACCAAAACAGAACTGACAAATGTTATCACATAGCGTTACACAGAGAAAACTACCACCAAAACAGAACTGACAAATGTTATCACATAGCGTTACACAGAGAAAACTACCACCAAAACAGAACTGACAAATGTTATCACATAGCGTTACACAGAGAAAACTACCACCAAAACAGAACTGACAAATGTTATCACATAGCGTTACACAGAGAAAACTAACAAACAAACAACTTTATTGGTGATATATAGTGATTGCATAGATAGTTGCATATCAACTACCAATACAACAAAGGCCAAGATTGCCCTTGGTTTTAATGGGCATGCCAAAGCTACGACGATTATATGTGGGAAATAATAACAAACAATTGGCCGTGATAAGATGTTTCTACTACTTTCTTTAGTAATGGTGTCCAACACATATTGTGTTTTGTTTTTGTTTGTTTGTTTTAGTCCTTTGTCTTGTGTGCCTAATGCAGCCAGTTTCTCTGGAATGTCCATTTTTGATGGCCATTTCGTTTATTTACACTATAGTACCATGCATATATTTATTTGTCACTCCACACTTCGTTATACCGAATCAAATCCGATCTTTCCATAGTGATATTTGTTTATGATTTCAACTTTTTAAGAAAAGTTTGAAGATACCAGGTAATCCGAATGCGTAAATCGAATCAGGACAGACAAGACCATGGCCAAAAAAATATGGAGAAACAGGACAAGCTACGATCTACAAAACACTACTACATAACAGCCTGGCTATCTTCAAACGTATTTTAACAGGTGATTCTCAAATAACCTACTTTCTGTGTTTAAAATTGGTCCCAAGCTTTAAAATAGAAAACGTACGATATTTTTGTTCATTCACCTAATGATCCCGTGTTTACATACAGAACAGATATATACCAACAGACAGTAATGTACGATAAAGATAATTTAAATCTTAGTGGCGTGATGATGAACAACCGACTTTAAGAACACTATCGTAGTCCGTATCCTCAATATATACAATGTCTAGGTAATGGGAGCATTCATTTAATTGTAATAAGCTATGCATCGTACCATCCTTTAGAACATTTAAATTGCTATGTAGGTAAACCAGTACCTTTATCTACATCTTGACGAGATATTTGATATATTTGTTAAACACAATAATTTTAAAACAATAAATGAAGGGTTTCAGAAAACTGCATCGTCTTACATTGTTTTCAATTATCTGTTTTTGTATCAATTACTTTGTTTTTACTTAGTACATAGTGGCGAGGTGAACTCGAAATGACCTTATGCTATAAAAATTGTCGGTGACTTGCAATTTACTGTAGATATTCCGATTTCGTCCACCAATAATACAGAATGTGTTGGTCTAGTTTATTCCCGCCACCTTTTATTGAAGTGCCTTTGCCCAGCCAGGAAAGTGAGCGGTCATGCATTTGTGTTAAGCTTATCGATTTTGTCTGTTTCTACTATTTTTCTATTGCATTTGCGAACTGTTCCGATATGTTGTTTTATATCCTTCTCATTTTTTCACTGAAATATTATTGAAAGTGGCGTTAATCACCACTATTATGTTGGACGACCGTTATAATTTCTAGAGATGTTTTCCTTAATTATTATGGAATGAATTATTTATATTGTTGAGAGTGACGGCAAACACTAATAACTTGAAGTCAGCAATAGGAAGATAAACCGCGTAACCAGTGAGTAACATATCAAGAGATGTTTATTGTTAATATAATATAAGCTGAATTATAAATAATATTAGTTCACCTTTGCTTCAAATGGTATGATAGCCACATCCATCAGATAATATAATTTTAGCTGGTATTGATCTTTGTTTACGCCATGATCCGGTATTATTATAATAAAGGTTGACGGTAAATGTAAATCTACAGTCTATTTTAACCTGAGTATACTCTCTCTCTCTCTCTCTCTCTCTCTCTCTCTCTCTCTCTCTCTCTCTGTGTGTGTGTGTGAGTGTGTGTGTGTGTGTGTGTGTGTGTGTGTGTGTGTTTGTGGAAGATTATGGGATCTATCCAGATCGTGTCAAATCCAGTTCTATTAAGTTGGTATTTGCTGTTATTGCTCAATCCTTAGTATATGGGTACGGAGGTGGTGTTAGGTGGTGCTACCGGAATTGATGGCGTGCGCATGCACAACCGGAAGTGACGTCACCGTATGTGACCGCAAGAGGCTGGAAGTCACGGAAGTGATCGCGTGCGCATGCGCGTATTTTCCCCACGTTTTTTTCTTACTAGAGTAGTACAAAATGTTGGTACACGTGATCGAAGGTCACGTTTCCCCGAACCCTCAGGTGCGTGCATGCGCAACCGGAAGTTGGGGTTCCCGTACTTTTTCAAATTCTATAGTGCTACCTCATTACAACAACTGTTCACATATATACACATGATGGCAATAAAGAATGACTAGTAGTGAAACAGCAAATACCAGGTAGCACTATAAAACTCCCTGGCCTTGGCGTTACATCATCATTTCATCGAAATCTAGCTTCTTCCTGTTCATCTTGTTGCTCAAACCTTAGTTTTCTGTGTAATGATTTGTAGATCGTTATTTTGTCCTTTTTCTTTTGGCCATTGCGTTGTCTCTCTTTAGATTTACCGCTTATAATTACCCCTTTGGCATCTTCAAATTTTTCTTCTAATAATGGCATTGAAGGAAATATTGATCACTTTTCGCCAAACAATGGACTACTTACTCATTCATTTATGTTATTTAAAATGCATTTGTTTGGGCCCATATAACTAGCTTAATAATTTCACCTTTTATTGAAGTGTATGTACCAGGAAAGTGATTGTCATGTATTTGTGTGTTAGGGTTTCGATTTTACCTCTTTCAACGATTTTTCTATTAGATTTTAGAAATGTTCCGACAGTGTGATATATTTTTATTTCATGACTAGACTCCAATATCCATTAATTTCTTTATTTCAGATGTGAAGTTCCCGGTGGTAGAGACGAGTATTCTCCTCCAGGATATGTGATGGTTAACGACACCTCCTCTATATATTCAGTTACAGAATGTCTGATACAGACGAATGGTTCTGCTGTACAAACATGTGATACCTGGGTGTATGATCATAGTATTTATACAAAAACTATAATATCTAAGGTAGGTTAACATTGTCTGTTGTGGATGATCTTAGTCTAATTTTATGCAACATTAAATATACGAAAGAAAATGAAAAACAAAGCATACCACAATTGCCAGAACAGCAATGTATGTTCTGTGTTATGTTTCATTATGCTTAAAAAACAAAGCATACTACACAGCCAGAACAGCAGTGTATGTTCTGTGTTATGTTTCATCATGCTTAAAAAACAAAGCATACTACAGTGCCAGAACAGCAGTGTATGTTCTGTGTTATGTTTCATCATGCTTCAAAAACAAAGCATACTACACTGCCAGAACAGCAGTGTATGTTCTGTGTTATGTTTCATCATGCTTAACACAAAAAAAATCAACGTATAGTTTCCTATTGCAAACTACAAGTAATATGCTTAAATAATGAAAGATTTTGTTTGTTTGTATATATTTGTTTTTATCGAAATAGAAACAATACACCAAACTTCAATTAATGATAATATTTTCAACCTATACTTATTTCTGCAGACAGATTCACATTATATCTTTATTTTTTTTATATATGTTTTAGTTCGATGTTGTGTGTGAGGCAAAATTCCTCCGAGCACATTTTTTAATGAGCCACTATCTTGGATTACTTGTTGGGTCTGTAATAACTGGTTTACTGTCTGATATGTGAGTAAAATATGTTCATAAAAAGATTCACCCTAGGGAACTCTGGGGTACAGACATATGATATAATTCATGTAGTTTCTCGGCTACTGGATGCAAAGAGGCCATTATCTGTTTGTGAATCAAAGATATATATCGCCCATTGTAAGAGATGTAGTTAGTCGTAAAAGATAACTTACAGCAGCTCCCATTGAGCTTGTTAGAAGTGGTACTTTGTGACCAGTTGCCCATTATCCACTATATCAATAATTTCTTGTGTCAGTCCAGAGGACAGTCCAATGACCACATGTGTCATAGATTATTTATTAGAAGCTTGTTCTCGTCATGAATATAGCTGAATTCTTCCTATTTGACATAATATATGAACCAATCAGTCAATCATCAATCAAGATGTATAAGGATAGTCAAAGATGTATGTCGAGAAGGAAAATCAACGGAATAGTCAAAAGAAAAACAAAGGCAAAATGACATATAATAGCCAACCAAACATGTACACTACATACACTATCTAAACAGTTGAGCAACGCCAATGCTACTAAAATACGAGTCTGAAATCTGGTGATCTAGATGGGTACCAGATTCTTCTCTCTTAGTGACACCGGATGTGTTACGATAATGTAACTGATTAAGGATGATGAAAACTGAGGCTGAAAGTGGTGTGCGTTAATATATTTAACTATATTTTGCATCATTAGATGGTCAAAGATAATTGACGATATTAGCTCGCATGACCTCTTATGAGATGTTGATAAATGTTACTGTATCGCCAAAAAATAAAAATTATCTAGTGATAAATAGATAAAAAATTTAATTAAATTTCATAGCGAATAAAAAAAATCACAAGTCATTGTAACCTTTAAAGTTTGCACAGAATACTTATATTTGAAAAATATCAGATATTTTCGTTGCATTTGGACTGCCTTCAGTACTCTTGACAGCATTAAAAGGGAAGTAACTATTACAAAAATGTATAATTTTAGAATCAAGTCGGAAATGTGTAAATGGTTCTATTATCTAGATCGCTACAAGAATGGTTCATTATCTAGATCGTTACAAGGCGAAATATTCAGACATTATTAACCATCGGGTTTACTTTTGACTATCTAACCATCGGACTATAAGTCATTCCTGGTGCCACTTGTCAGCGTCACGTACCTGGTGAAGGTTACTCCAGAAAGATGTCTACGTTTTCTATAGCTAACATTTGACTCACTTTACGCTAAACAACAGTCAACCCGTCAGTCAAATACATAGATTACAAGGTTTTTCCTAGTCACAAATTACATATTTAATCGAGTATGAGTTGATAGTGTGTATTTTGAAAATGGACAATTTCGTTAACATTTAAATTTTTATAGGTTCTGTTTTATTCTAACTTCAAAGTTGTTCAATTTAGATATGTATATAATATTTGGTACTGACTCGTATTTGCTATTTTTATTGTAGATTTGGTCGGAAACCTATGTTAGTTATAGGGGTTGTAACTCTGTTGCTGGCAACCTCGACTAGACCATTTATGCCGAGTCTGACTTTGGTGATCATTGGCGAGTTTTTTAATGGCGTTGGAAGTGTGATGTACTTTATTGTACCATTTGTCTTAGGTACTAAATATTAATTTTTATTTCGGTATTAAATATTAACTTTGATCTAGGTACTATATATTAACTTTGATCTAGTGTATGCATATTGTATTTGCCTATTCATATAGCAAATGGGATTAGACACAAGTTATTGCTACATTAGTGAAGTCCTTTCCCTTTCAAATAAATATTAACAAAAAATGATAGCACATAATGGCGATAATCATACAATATACATTATAATATCATATATCTAGAAACGAAGATACTAAAGAAAACATTGAAGACAAAAAGGAACATAACATGTTTAAATTTTCAAAACGGGGAGGAGGAGAAGAGGGAAGATGCATTGAAAATAATCCAACAACATAACATCTACATTTACATCTACATGGTCACTTTAGACTATTATTGCACTAATTTAAATATATAAGTTTGTACAATCCTTAAGAAAAAGTATGAGTTACAGAGAAAGTAGGAAAGATAGAAAAAAAATGTGTATATAGGAAAGTCAGAGGAATAGGCGAAAGATTTGTCAAGTTGCATGTTCATACCTTCAGCAATAGTCCACTCTGGCTACCGTAGCGGCCACTGGGTATACACCCAACCTGCACAGCACTATCAGCCTCACTAGATACTACTTACGACTAGACTAGAGTGAATAAGCTATGCTAACTTGACTATGCTATCACCTCTATTAAACAGTCACCTGTATTAAAACGTCACAATTGTCTTGTTCTATCATAGAAAAATAATAACACCTTACAACATCACGTTTGGTGTCATTTCGGGTAACGTTTCGTTTACCTTCTAATCATATGCAAGACGGTTAAATATGGTCGCATGAAAATATGAACCCTGACATGACCTGCTGCGGGGATGTTATTGGATGTTAGCCTATATAACAAACAAAAAATGTGTAAAAAGCAACAATGAGATAATATTTGATTATATTACATTAAACAGCGAATTGGGAAAATGTAAATACCATTTGTATCATATATGTCAAGGAATTACATTATCAATTAAAATTAACTGATCAATTTCAGCCACAGAAATGGTAGGACCAAACAAAAGACTGTTTGCCTCATTTTGTGTATATTTTACATTCTGTTTCGGGAGTTATGCTTTACTAATCCTGGCATATTACATCCGGAACTGGGAGAATTTAATGTGGGCTATGAGTATTCCTATTGGTGGATATATATTGGCTTTATTGTAAGAATATTTAGTGTCCCTGTCTTAGCAACATACAGGTACATGATCCATCCATCAATATAAATGGCCATTTTGTTATGAATAATCCACACACAAAAAACCGAGATTAGAAGTAAACATTATATAATAAAGTCTCCCTATTCAAATTAAAATGAAAAATAAACATTCTTTTTTTAATTGGAAGACATGATTTAATGTTGCCCTCGATATTTATATTCGTTTAAATTTTACCTGAGCAGCAATTTACTAATACGATGCACGTACATGCTACATTATTGATTAATTATTGCTATCTGGAATTTTCTGTTTCATTCCAAAACATTTTCCATCAATCCATGACTTGTTACATATACTTTTAATAATTTGTTTAATGACGTCATTCATTGCTGACCTTAGATAATTTTCTTTATCCCGTTCAGGCCCTTTGTCTTTCTTGCTCCCAACAATCATTTAAATTGGTCTGCTTTCACTGGGTTTGGTACTGTTATGACAACTGTTTTACCTGTTTTGTTCAGGTATTGTTATAAATACTGTTATAGTGACAGCCGGAAACTTTGGGCCGTGGTGAAAGGGGGAGGTTTGGCGCTTTAAAATCTGATTCAACCCACCATTTCTTTAGAAATGCCTGTACCAAGTCAGGATCATTACGGTTTTCACAGTTTTCCGGTTGTTGACTGATTTTGTCTGTTTGTGTACTTATGAATTTTGACTTTCCCTTTGTAAGATTGCTCTGAGTTCGGTAATTTTGTTATTACCCTTATTCATTATGTTAATCATGAGCATATCCGATGAAAATTATTCCAGAAACACGTAGCGCACATAAAATAAGATATATACCTTTTTGATAAATGACCGCTTCCTCTCTTGGCTTGTAAGTCTGGATTGACTTTGTCTTTCAATTCCATGGTAATTTTGTTTTCATGTCTTTTCTTAAAGCTATTGGTAAATGATAATGAACGTCTTGGACACTTTGGTTTTCTAATGAAATAATTTAAATCGTATCTCATTTTTAAAGCAATTTAAGAAATTTTATATATAATCTAACACCGGGTGGAGTACAAGATAAGGAAATCTCCGACACTCAAGGGTAAGATTTCAATCGTTCTCTTACGAGGCTTGTCTTACCCTGGAGCCGGGGTAAGATAGAAAAATCGTTTTCACTTGAATTAACGGACTACTT
Organism: Bathymodiolus brooksi; assembly: GCA_963680875.1. Lineage (NCBI taxonomy): Eukaryota > Metazoa > Mollusca > Bivalvia > Mytilida > Modiolidae > Bathymodiolus > Bathymodiolus brooksi. The sequence continues at coordinate 100,021,103 of OY804584.1, forward strand.
TATCCAAGGGGTGAGAAAAGAATATCTTCTACCGCTTAAAATAGGAACTGGCTTATCTTTTAGTGAGAATATTCTTTGATAATCTGGAATTAAAAACTTAGAGATAGTTTAACTTTTATTATATTTATGACGAGTATCGGATAGAAATTCCCCTTTAAAAATAGTTTCCCTATAATAAAATGCTCACACGCATACTTTTTCAAATATCAATATTTAATGCAATAATTACTGAGAGTCTAGGAGCTAATCTTTCAAATATGTATTTTTAATGCATATACTATCGGGAGTTTAGGAGGAAAATATAGTGGAACAAACGAGTACAATATTAGTCAATATTTTGGTGGAGGTGGTATTATATCTCTGTACTACTAACACTTAAGGTTATATGATTTCACGACGAGTATCATGCATGGAGACCGGAGATACATACCCTTCCCAACAAAAAAACCGCACGTGAACTCAGATGTTATGGAAGGGTTAGCAGTTCCTGTTTCCGTAGGTGACATCCATCGTATTACTTTTAAACGATACAAACATCATCTTTTTCAAACTGTGATGCTAACGAAATTCTATATTATGTACCAATGAATAAATTCGTCAAAAGCAATAAGTACACATATCATTTGCCGTCAGCACAGTCATGTCGATTGTGACTTCTTCTGCATGTACTTAGCGATACTTAAGCCAAGATTATAACTGGAAGCATGCAGAGGAATTTGTATTGAATATACACACAATACTATATGGCATCGGCACTAATAGTATTACAATAAAGAAATAACTAAATAACATGTCTTGTGTATGAATCTAGAATCATGTTATTTAATGTATATCCTGTATTTAAGAATTGAATACATTGTTTCTAGCGCTGCATACAAAATGTGCTTCGGTCCACGCTTTTACACGCCTATAAAACTACAAAAAAAAGATATTCAATTCTTATAATTACATTTAAATCACACCAAAATTTAATATAGTTGAATTTTTCGTTGTGAATTTTATTTGTGTTAGATTATTTGCTGTTGGAAATTACTACGCCATTGATTGTTTACATCTGATGTTGTCATGGAGGTACGTGCAAGTTCGGGTTTGAGTTTTATTGGGATGTAAAACATCTCTTTTATAATCATGTGACCACTTCATAACCAATCATATTGTAACATTTCAATGAAAAACGGAAGTAATGTATTTATTTAGTTTTATACCGGAGTCCCCCAGATGGCTAATAAGTCGTGGAAAAAAGAAGGAAGCAGTTGTTATTCTGAAGAAGATAGCAAAGGTTAATGGTGAAGATATACTTTTTTCTGTGGAAGACATCTCAGTAGCTAAAGGAGAGACAATGCTGGGGTTGCTACAGTTTGCTAAAGCCCTGATGAAATCTAAGATAATGATCGTTAGATTAAGCATCGTGGCCTTGAACTGGTATGTAGCATACATTTATATATCTATTTAATATTCCTTCAGGAAATTTTGGAATATCGTTTGAAAATATATTTGGGACTGTGTATCTTTAAGATCTCTCATTGAAGTTCGAGTAAAATTAACACTCAAATACAAGACTGCTGACTTTCCTGTCTTGGGACAGGCACTTGCATAAAACGTTGTGGTGTTTACCTAGTTTTAATTAGCATAAACCTCCCCTCATAATGTTTTATATCGCTGTGCAATATCTGCCAGCTATGTCATCGCGTGAGAAAGTTACTATTAATGTTAATTCCTGCAAGGCACTAGACTGACACGCTGATCTGAATTGCTATAGTGCTTACTTATCAAAACAACAGTAGTCAGTTCGACATAATAATCCGCTTACATCCTCCTGACACAGAGTAATCCGGTCTTTTTGGTGCGTACTTGGAGTAGAAGCAGAAAAATGTCATTCTTTCTAGTTTTTGATTTCTGTCCAAACGAATATCAAATCCACTGCTTTAAAAACTCATCAAATGCGCTAAAACATTAAATCATAGAGGAGAAAAAAACAAATTTTGCCTCGAAATGGGTGTGGGGGGGGGGGGGGGAAATCACATCTGCATTTGATGAGGATACTTACAAAACCGGAACTGCTATACTCAAAGACAATCATGCAGGCTGGTCATGTCTGCTTCAAGCTTATCAATGTGTATCTACACAACACAGGATTTTCCATGAAGCTTCCATAAAAGTTTTGTTTTATTTCTACCTTTTTTCTTTTTTTAATTTCTTTGATTACCCTTTATAATATTCAAACTCATTGTTAACTAATTTATGACGTTTCGGTCATCCAACATTCTCATTGTCATTTTTACTGTTTGTTCTAAATACACATTCGACTTGCACCTTTTGCATAATATATCTAGTGTCTGAGGCGATGTTGCACTTCGACAGATAATAATTCGTTTTTAATATTATATTCTTACAGGTTTGCAGTGAACTTGACGTATTATGGAATTTCTATGAATGTTGCAAAGTTTAGTGGAAACATCTTTGTCAACTTCGCCGTATCAAGTACAGTAGAAACAGTTGCTTGCCTTTTTTGTATGATGGGACCAAAAAGGTTTGGACGGAAGAAATTCCTTTGCATTTCAATGCTTATTGGAGGATCCACCTGTTTATGTACAATATTTACAACACTATTCAGGGTCATTACGGTTTTCACAGTTTTCCGGTTGTTGACTGATTTTGTCTGTTTATATAATTATGAGTTTTGACTTTCCCTTTGTAAGATTGTTCGGAGTTCGGTAATTTTGTTATTACCTTTATTCTCTGACGAATGTAAGTATGACACTAGTTGGTTTAATGATTCAATGTTGGTTTTACGCCATTTTCAGCCATCCAATAGTCGAGTTATGTCAATTATTTTGATTGGTTGATGAAACAGGAATTCTTGGAAAATACATTAATTATAAGTAATCGGTTGGTATTTTCTTGCTTGAACGGTGTTGGAGCAGCTTACTGTTTAAAGAGTGATTCAGGTTTCTCCAATTTTAATTTTCTGTGTAGTGTTTTGCATATCGTTGTCTGTTCTTTTAATTTTGTATTGTCTGTCCATCTTCCATGTATGACTTTTGATTATCGATTTAGTATCTTAAAACCTTTCTTATGAACTCCACTTTCAACAATAATTGAATGTTGGGTTACATCGAAGGAAATAAATCAGTATGATCAATTGTTGTTGTTGAGCGCCACATTTGATATCTAAGTTTTTATTACAGCATTGAGTTGGCTAACTATAACCTTAGCCATGGGAGGGTCACTACATATGATATATATGTTTTTAGTACAGCATTGAGTTGGCTGACTATAACCTTAGCCATGGGAGGGTCACTACATATGATATATATGTTTTAGTACAGCATTGAGTTGGCTGACTATAACCTTAGTCATGGGAGGGTCACTACATATGATATATATATGTTTTTATTACAGCATTGAGTTGGCTGACTATAACCTTAGTCATGGGAGGATCACTACATATGATATATATGTTTTTAGTACAGCATTGAGTTGGCTGACTATAGCCTAAGTCATGGGAGGGTCACTATATTTTATATCTATGTTTTTATTACAGCATTGAGTTGGCTGACTATAACCTTAGTCATGGGAGGATCACTACATATGATATATGTTTTTATTACAGCATTGAGTTGGCTGACTATAACCTCAGCCATGGGAGGGTCACTACATATGATATATATGTGTTTAGTACAGCATTGAGTTGGCTGACTATAACCTTAGCCATGGGACGGTCACTACATATGATATATATGTTTTTAGTACAGCATTGAGTTGGCTGACTATATCCTTAGTCATGGGAGAGTCACTACATATGATATATATATGTTTTTATTACAGCATTGAGTTGGCTAACTATAACCTTAGTCATGGGAGGATCACTACATATGTTATATATGTTTTTAGTACAGCATTGAGTTGGCTGACTATAACCTTAGTCATGGGAGGGTCACTGCATATGATATATATGTTTTTAGTACAGCATTGAGTTGGCTGACTATAACCTTAGCCATGGGAGGGTCACTACATATGATATATGTTTTTAGTACAGCATTGAGTTGGCTGACTATAACCTTAGTCATGGGAAGGTCACTACATATGATATATATATGTTTTTATTACAGCATTGAGTTGGCTGACTATAACCTTAGTCATGGGAGGATCACTACATATGATATATATGTTTTTAGTACAGCATTGAGTTGGCTGACTATAACCTTAGTCATGGGAGGGTCACTGCATATGATATATATGTTTTTAGTACAGCATTGAGTTGGCTGACTATAACCTTAGCCATGGGAGGGTCACTACATATGATATATATGTTTTTAGTACAGCATTGAGTTGGCTGACTATAACATTAGTCATGGGAGGGTCACTACATATAATATTTATGTTTTTATTACAGTATTGAGTTGGCTGACTATAACATTAGCCATGGGAGGGTCACTATTTAATATCTATGTTTTTATTACAGCATTGAGTTGGCTGACTATAACCTTAGCCATGGGAGGGTCACTACATATGATATATATGTTTTTAGTACAGCATTGAGTTGGGTGACTATAACATTAGACATGGGAGGGTCACTACATATGATATTTAACAAACCTGGATATTGCCGATGGCATAGTTGCCTGCAAATTCAATAAGCCATGTGAGGTAGAAATCCTTAAATTAGGCTTGCGTTCAACAACATCGCAACTGTATAGCGAAATCCGTTCACGAAAATAATAAACCGAATTGTTTTCCTTTTTCTTTGGAAAATTTTACGTTCACGATTTATTGCTTAACATTGACTGTATGAAATTAATATTGATATAGTGTTTGTGTTCAATATGATATCGTAAGTATGTGTTGCGTCGGTAGAAACAAAAGCACAGGAAAAAAGTAACAATATATTTTTTCCACATTTACTATACCCCGGAAAGTCAGAGTGTATAATTATTTTTGCTTTGTTTTTGTTTTTGACGTTTTGTTTTGTTTTTTCTTTATTTGTTTGTGTTTTTTGTTTTGTTTTTGCTTTGATATTTATTCAAGGTCTTGATTGAGAACCAAATTCGATTGGATGTCTCATTGATATATATTCAATCCCAACTCCTTCTAATTATAAAGGAATGATTCTTATAGAGACCTTGATATATGAGAACCAAAATTTGACTCTTTGATATTCACCCATCCAACTCCTTCTAATTAGAAAACAATAAAATGAATTAGCATTTACATCTAATTAATCACATCAATGATTGGAGCATTTATAAGTCATATAACAAATAACATATGAAATATATCAAATCATAACGATATAATGATGAACATACAAACATTGAATATTTCCAGTTTAAAATTGTAAATGTTCATAATGTCAATTGTCTCTTAAGCACTAATGTTAGTGATAGAGTCTGATGTTCCACCCAACTCCACACAAGAACTCGGCAATGGTTTTATGGCCAGTAGTGAGGTATCTGCATAGGTTCTGTAAACGCTCCTGGGGCTGAACACGTCTCTGTTGAGTACGCTTAACTGGTGGTTACCAACGGCATCTTGCTGGATAATAGTACGGACAGTAACTTCTTCCTTTTGACACCACTCGATCACACGCCATATAGAAGGATGGGCATGTCCTACCAGGTTGAAGAACTTGTTGTTCCAGCCATGACACAAGTTGTTGGTTCTGGCATCACCGTTGACTGTGGCATCATGTACGTTCCAAATGGCTGGTGGAAACATAGGTGGGCTGCGTCTTAAGACCAGACGGATTGCTTGATTTTGTGCTGGATTAAGTATACCACTAATGTAAGTTGAATCAAAGTAGTCTAGGAGCTCAGCTGCCTCTGGTGGGTCATCAGGGCATAGTGTTCTCAGCAGATGAATACCATTGGTCAAATCAGGTACTGGTAAAAAGGCAAGACCATCCATCATACCACAGAACAGTCTGAAGTCGTCGTCGTTCTTGTAGAGAGGCACCAAACCAAGCTGCTGTATCTTTCGCCATTATGCTTGTGTCAGGTGGTAGAAACAGTCCTGGTGGTTGATGTGGCGACCAAATACAGCGGTAACTGCACGAAGGACTGCATCTTCAATGTCTGGACATTGAATTGTAGGTTGCTGGCATGGTAGTTGTCAACAATAGACTGGAAGAGTTCCCTGTAAGTATCTTGACATTTATTTGGCAGGAACGCATATACTGCAGTGCCTGTTACATGTTTGACTAGAACCCGGATGGTGTACAGCTGTTTAAATGGGTGCGGACCTACAGAGAAGGTACCGTCCATGAAGAAGGTCTGGGCATTGGCTAATCTTTCCAAACTGTCTGGTGAGTAGAAGACTAACATTCTGTTTCCTGCATTCTGGCCGTTGTCGTATTGCAGGAACTGTTGGTTGTTGGTAGTTGCTATGTACTCTTCAGGCAATCTGACATCTGCATAGGTGGTTGGGACTGGAGGAGTTGGGCGCTGGTATCGAATAGTGCGTTTGCTGTTTTCTTCACGGGGAAGCAAGGCTTGGACATTGTCGTCACACTGGGACACAACCTGGGCAAATATCTGGCTGGGTTTGTCTCTGGTGTTGGTTGCCAGGTCTTTCATGGCATTTCTGGCTTTTGAGTACTTGATGCTTGTATCACTGGGAGCGTGATTGTGTGGCTGCCCAGGAACTGGATTTCCATTCTGAAGTGTAGTGCTAAGGCTTCCTCTGCATCCTGTACTTTACCGTTTAACACACTTCCACCACTGATTAATCTTCCTGATAGCATGTTTGGTATACATATACCCCTGGTAACACAGCTTGGAACCACCTCTGTTGCTTGGTATAATCTCCATTTTGGTTTAATGATTGTGAAAATTAACTTTTTCCTTTTATACAAAAAATGAAAGAAACTACATTTTGCTCTGAATTGACAAGGGCATGGAATACACCAGGTATGGTTTCACCATATGTTGATGTTCAACAATTTCTTTCATAATTGTATTCTTAACTATTAAACATTACCTACATGTATGTATGTGTGTATGTATGTCTGTGTATAGACATTATGACAATAGCAATCATGTGGCTTCTTTTTATAAATTACCCCTTTCCATTTCAATCATTATGTCATTAATGAATTAAATACATGTACTATATAAACAACTGAGTCTCTATTCAGGAAGAATATATTAATTACAGTATAAACAAATTAAAGATTAAGGCATTGAAATAATTTTTACAAAAAACTTTAATTATCTGAAAGATGACATTATGTGACTTTTTTTCCTGTGACTTTTTTCTTGTGACTTTTTTTCTTGTGAATTTTCATCCATGACTTTTTTCCGAGACTTTTTTTCCTGTGACTCTTTTTTCTACATTCTCTCCATATACATTGTTATTGTCTGGAAGTGTACTGGTATAGTGTAAACGTAAAGGGTCTCCTTTCAAATTCAAATGGACTTACACCCGGCGACCACAGCTGCAATAGTTTTTCTATTATCCTACGCCAAATTGACAAGAAAACGTAAAACGTTTCCCTTTTTATATAAGCTTACAAAATAAGAAATAGAACTCTATATTTGAAATGCCCAATTTTCATACACTTCGGTAAATTAATGACATTATCATTTATGATGAACAAAATCACATATTCTGTACAAATAATTATCTGTTTGTCCCATAATTAATGTCTACGCTTCATTGTGACATCTATGGCAATGCAGACTGTAAAGACTCTCGTGTATATAATTTTAGGAAGTTTATGCATTCCAAATAAACATTAATGTTAAGCATACTAAACCTTTTAAAAATATTTTCAACGATATAGCATTGAAATCATCGTGGAAAAGATTAATATATCGTGTTCACCACACATATATTAATCTCTTCCACGCTGATTTCCACGCTATATCGTAATAAACACACATATATTAATCTTTTCCACGATGATTTCCACGCTATATCGTGGAAAAAACACACGCATAATAAAAGTTAATCCTTTCCACGATGATACCACCGCGGATGAAAAATATCAGTTTACCTGTTCCGTCGTGTTATCCGCGACGGAGCCATCGTGGAAAGGATTAATTTCCGTGACAGAATAATGGGAAATGTAAAAAAAAAACCACGCTGTTCCCTGTGTAGATAAACTACTATTGAAACAAAAGAAGTTGCACGTATTGCGGAATATCCAATACGGGCTGGTTTTTTTTTAATAGTACTGTATCTTATACTTAAAACCATTTCGCTTGAACAGTTGACTACAGAACGATAGGGATATAAATTCCTAACGATGTATACGTGTATCACATTACATTAGCATCAGGGGAAAAGGGTGTATTTAACTCTTATAAAATGATTTCGATGCTACATTTTTGTAACTGAAAAAAACATGCACTCTGAAGCAGAATGTGTGTTCCAATCTCGATATAGACACCTTTTCAAATAGCATAGTTGGTACTTCATATAATTTAAAGGGGAGCTTATTGAAAATAAACCCCAAAACGGCTAATGATAAAAAAAAATTAATTTATGTTTGCAATAAACAATCCAAAGGGAACACATTGATGATTATTTTCCAAAAATTTCCAACAAAAAATATTCTTTATCTGTATGATATATCCAGTTTAAGGAAAGGAAAATCTTAATTGACCTTCCCTACAATATTAACTCAGTAGTCCGTTAGGGGGCTTCGTGGACGTGATCGTTTGGTAGTTGGATTTACAACTACCTATGCAATCAGTACCTATCACCACTAACGTTATGAGTTCGAATCTCGCCCAGGCGATACAACATTATGTGATAAAGTTTGCCAGTGATTTGTGGCAGGTCCGTGTTTTTCTCTGTGCACTCCGTTTTCCTCCACCAATAAAACTGACCCCCACGATATAACTGAAATTTGTTGCAATTGGTGTTAAACACCAAAACCAGTAGTCCGTACGTTTCCAATCGTATACGTTTACATTTCATTTATGTTTTTTTTATTGTATAGAACGCTGGGTTTTATGCAAATTCCCGATTTTTTCGTAACATTTCTGAAATTGTAATTCAAATCGTTTGACTGTTCATTTCAATAACATGCAGCTAACTAAAGTTATAAATAACGTTTTTACCTGCATTAGAATGGAATAAACCCACAAAAAATAATGTGGCATATATCACGCCGGGTATTCGGACACTTGGAACCGGGTCGAACACTAAGAACCGGGTCAGACAAGTGACAACAACGTTTTCGGGTGAGTATGCTATTTTTATCCTCAGCGACCGTCAGCGATATTAACAACAGAAATAAATGGACACATCGTCTTTGCTATTAACGTGCTAGGTTTATACCAAGTTTTGAGTATTATAAGTGGATAATAAATCGACAAGAACGTTTTAATATCGGAAAATGCAGAAAAAATATGTGAATCTTTAACTTTAGTCGCTTATATCTACTCACGGAGAGCGAGTTCCATGATTGTTTTGGTCGATATACCTTCCATAATCTATACTAGACTATTCATTAAAAAATAGGCTTTTGACTAGCGGTTTCTAGCTCAACATTTATCTTTTAATAACAACAGGTGCATGCAATCGGATACAAAGGACCGCGGCTTATGATATAATGGAACGCGGGATCTTGTGTGTCCGTGGATACTAAGAACGCGGATTACATTAACTAATTATAACATTGAAATTGTAGTTTTGTTTCAAAAAAGCAACCTAGCAGGCTGAATAGACTAACAACGTAATAAATCTTACAGAAAATAAACTCTCTATATATATATATATATATAAAAATGACACAATTCATAAAACAAAGTTGGACTAGCTACAATTTTGTATCCAAATATATTTTTTTCAGGCATGCCGCTTCTCACCTAGCAACAAGTTGAAGTACGAAGAAAACATGTACAAGTGTTATTATTGTGGAATAAAAGAAAGTCCCTTGCAGAGTATTATTGAACAGCGTAAACTGTCATACGGAGAAGAAACATTAAAATATCGGCAACTGATATTAGACGAAAACACAGAAATACAAAGATATCAAACAAAAATACACGAAGGAGTAATACCATCTAATTTAACCAAATATGGCAAATGCATTACCATTAATGATGGCTTAACTTACATACTTGATAAGGAATCCAAAATAAAGAAGCTGAATACTCCAGTAAAGGGGAACTTCTGTAAGAATCTTTTTCAAACTCCGAAAAGTAACCAAAATGAAGGAAATGATTTTGAGAACGATGAAATTCAAATGGAAGTATGTTGTCCTTCAGAAAAAGAAATACCCGAATGCGATTCAGAATCTATTGAGATCAATGACAAGATTGATTTGTTGCCTAAGGTACTGAAATATCTTGAAGATGTTGGACAAAAAGAATCATTCTTAAAATTTATGGGACTATTAGCATCCGGAACATTTCCGTTACATAACATATGCTACCTTCTCTTCTTAGATATTGTTGAATGGTTTTCGTGCGATTCAACCACACATATGAAATATGGACACGAAACCGTTAAGTTTTGGCAAATTGGATATCGGTTATTTCATGGAAAATTCCTCCGCTTTATGTCCGGGATCCGCAACTTTGGACAGGTTTTGGATGGAACATCGGAGAGAGGGTTTTTTGATCCGTTGAAATCTAAGGTGAACTGTGCCGTACCAAATGGGCTTTACGTCTAAAAACCTTATTACAAACACCGCAGCAGTAGTTCTCTTGTGAATTTGAGTTCACCTCTTCTGCAAGAGATACGTCCAAAAAGGACCCGTCAACTGGCTCCGCCTCCTCCAGTTCAATATTATCTGACATTTCTGTTTGAAAAAGGGAAAAGATAGGTTATAATATTGCACTATCACAAGCGGAGGTGTGGAGTAAATACTTTGATTTTTTTAATGATAGTACTGCTTTGTTATTTTTTTAAGTCTTACATTAGTAGGTTTTGGGCATAAAAGAATGTACAATAAAAAACTGTTTTGAGTGTAGAGTAATTCCCTAATACGACGTTTTAAAGGCTTTGAGAGAACATCCGTTTTACCACGGTTAGTCGCTTTATGCCCATAATTATTTTAAAATATTTGAAATAAGGTGACTGACCCGTGGTAAAACAGCGATAAATTCAAGCCATCTCAAATAAATTAGGACATTATCCCATATTCAAACATCCTTAAAACAGGCATCTTATTAAATAAATTTCATAAGGGAACGACTTAAATTTACCAGTCTCGCCTGACAACCGCTGGATTATAATCCTATGTTGGCCATCCACGGCTTAAATCCCCGACCTGCCGTAGCAAACGATTTGTTCTTAGTGTCCGACACCCGCGTTCTTAGTATCTTTCACTTAAGGTTACCCGCGGTCCTTTGTGTCCGATTTCATGCACCCGTTGTTATAAAAAGATAGATGTTGCGCTATAAACCGCTAGTCAAAAGCCTATTTTTTAATGAATAGTCCAGTATAGATTATGGGGGGTATATCGACCAAAACAATCATGGAACTCGCTCTCCGTGAGTAGATATAAGCGACTAAAGTTAAAGATTCACATATTTTTTCTGGAACTTCCGATATTAAAACGTTCTTGTCGATTTATTATCCACTTATAATACTCAAAGCTTGGCACAGACCTAGTACGTTAGTAGCAAAGACGATGTGTCAATTTATTTCTGTTGTTGATATCGCTGACTGTCACTGACGATAAAAATAGCAAACTCACCCGAAAACGTTGTTGACACTTTTCTGACCCGGTTCTTAGTGTTCGACCCGGTTCCAAGTGTCCGAATACCCGGCATGTATATACTTCAATGAAATAAATTTGATAATTGGGATAATATAGTGGTGCGTGAATATGTCAACAGATACGAACAGTTTTTTGTAGATGCCAAAAGAGTTATCTGAAGTCATAAATCGAAGACGGGCAGGCAATGCAATGGCCAATTGAAAAAGGACAAAATGATAAACAGTGGTCTAAAAAAAAACTACACAGAAAACTGATGATTGAGCAGCACGAATCCTACTTAAAATGCGAACGGAACTCTGTCGGTGACAACTTGAGCCTTTAGTTTTACATTGTATGGCAGTTCCAGGTTTTGTACCATGATCCGCCAGTCTGATAGTACAAAATATTTGAGTGCTACCAAACTTTGTTGAAAATAATTTAAAATACAAAAAAAATGTAGTAAGAAACAGCGAATTTTCTTTATTCAACTATTTATCATAAGTTATGCTATTCATAATACATCTGCTCAAAATCTTTCCAAAATAAATGCTATGATTAATTCGCTTGTTTTCGAATCTTTAACAGTTAATAACACTACACGAAGAAGAAATATATTATATGTATAATTTTGTACCAAATAATTTTAAAGAGTGTGATTTAGATTTGAAGATTGCTTAAATATAGATAGACCTAGATATATTCATAATTCAAAATTTTGTATTTGGAGACGGTGTCTTTATCATTCTATTTTGTTGAAATGAAGTTCATCAGTATTGCAGTGTAAGTAACCAAACATCATGTACACCTTGTATAGGCTACACCAAGGTACATGCCAATATGGCTTATAAACGTCCGTTGTATTTCTTAATATGTTCATAATAAAACTCTTTTCTTACTATTTAAAGCCCCACTGGCTAAGATACGACCGTTTTTTTAATGAGCTGCATTCTCCAAAAAATGTACTATACATGCTTTATATTTAATAAAATAATGTTTTAACTCATTTTCGTGTTGATATATGTGAGAAAGAATGAGTGAGAGAACGATATTTGTTGACGAATTCCAGGGTGCTGCATCAAAAGATGGCGACTGATTAATTATCGGCAAATTTACGGAGTCTGTCGAATGATCCAATCGTAACTACTCGGCCGTATACGATTGCCGAATGATCGTGTTGTTCCAACTATAAATAAACAGCGATGGAAGAGGTAAGCACATGTACTCTTTTCTCACTATATTATTCTTTTATTTCAAATGTTTTCCCGATAAAAAGTGGTCATTTCGCATGGTTTTAAAACAGAAAAGTACGTTAGTAATTTGTGCATAGCTCGAGAGAGGAGAAATAAAGTTAATTGTAAAAAAAAAGCGTATTTTGACAAAATTGGGGTACGATAAGTGAAATACCAAGTGAACAATAAATATGTTGTATTCGTAAAACAATTCTGATTGAATCCGCATTATTCAGTAAATAATGTTCGCAAATTAAATATTTTAGGATTTTATCTTTATTATATTTGCTATCAGTATGAAGAACTTGCAAAGTGAAACCGTCCTAACGGAAATCGTACCGTTTAGGCTCTTTCATTTCTCTGTTAGCCCTCTAAATTCTTTGATTTTCTGTTTTCTAAATGTTTTGATTCTAAGTGTATCGAGGTTACATAAATTGTCGAAGTTACCCTATACAACAATAAATTTTACTGTAATTTCTGTACTACAGTCATCTGTCAAAAGTATTGGGAAATGTAAAAAAAAAAATCCCTGCATAATCAACCAAAAAATTTTCTTTTTGGTTTATTTACTCATTATGTTTTTATGAGTGATTTTTATTTGTATATAATTTAACACAACAAATAAAAATTGACTGATTTTCCTATATATTTCAACTAAAAATAAATCCTAAAAATTTAAATCATGGAAAAAGTATGTACAAATAAAAACCACTCATATAAACATAATGAACAAATAAACAAACAAAATATAGACAATTTTGAATGCTTTGGTGTAATATTTGTTAAAATCTATCCAGAAATGACTTCACAATAAATAAAATTAAAAATATGGTTTTGGTTGATTATATATGGATTTTTTTTTACATTTTCCAATACTTTTGACAGATGACTGTATTTTGTTTGGTCCTCATTTTTGGTTGCCATAAAAGATTGAATTAAAGATCCTTTGATTTATTCATACAAGATGATAACAAATTTCTATTTATTTTAGAATTCAGATCAATCAAGCAGCCTTCATTTGTCTTCAATTTATTGGAGCAAGAAAATGAAAGAAATCCAGATCCATCCTGCTCCTCAGCCTGGTCAACCTGACTGGTGCACCTGCACCTATTGAAGGGAGATGCTGGAGGGAGAGAAAGTGTGTTGCCAGGAGAACAGTGAGAGGTGCCACTCAAGAATGCCTGTAAATATTATTTTTTCATATGCCTTTACTATTCTGTTGCATGATTTTATTTTTGACAGTTTTGTGGTTACACCAGTATTGACTTTGCCATCACCATGTAATCTGTTGTTTGTATGCAACATACCATCTAATGTTTAAACATGTATTTACCATTTAAATAAAATGAGATATGGGTTAAACAACCAACAAGTCACACAAGAATAATCCTCGGAATTAAATACAAGACAGGTTACCATACAGCCCTCAACAAGCAAAAACCCACATCTCATGACAAACTGTTGATGGCCCCTCAAGTAAAGCATAACTGAAAAAGTATTCATCCAGCACCACAATATCTTTTTCTAACTAGCTTATCTGAATGAGGTGATGTATTACAACGGAAAATTATGGATTGTTTCTCATCTATATTTTTCCTTTCTTTTCAGGATTTCTATACCATAGTTTTGGATGAACTTGTTTTGGAGGTTGTTGCTTGCCATAGAGATGATATTCTGGCACAGCCTCCAGATCAAGAGTACAACAGAGACAGAAGACACACTGCGTACAGACAGTACATTTTGTGGCGACATGGCTATTTGGGAGCAGGAAACAGGCGTGCTGTACCAAATTGTTGTGTATGGCGGACAAGGGGAAAATATCCAGACCCACTTGGACAGTATGCTGGCTTCATACCTGGAAGACTCGGATAGATAATCCAAAATAAAATTATTTTCTGTGCCAAATTTATTTACACACTTTGTTTGTTTACAATTTTGTACATCTGTTTTGCAGTGAAGGCAAGTAGTCAACAACAGTATGAAGCAACATTATTGATGTGATGGTTTCTCATTGACACTTCCCCCATATACACATGTATATCTTGTCATACATATGGTAATAAAACTGCTGGATTTGTCAAATGCTTCTTTAGTGGAATATTTGCTGACAGCAATGCCCGACATTTCAACTTCTGTCCTAAAGAAAAAAAAAAATATATAACTGACATGTGTAGCTGTTACACAATAGCATGGCTTTGTAAATTACAAAAAGGGTGCACTCGACTCGCAGCCGCAAGTTATAAAGTTTACCAATTGCTTGTCCATGGTCGGTGGTTCTCTCTGGGTACTCCGGCTTCCTCCACCACTAAAACTGGTCGTCATGATATAGCTGAAAATATTGTAGAAAGTGGCGCTAAAACACCAAAAATCAAAATCATGTTACACAATACTTGCATTTTACATGAGTAAATCTCTATTTTATTCAATGTAATGAAATATTGTCAGATTTGTCAAAGCTAAAGTGCAATTAAAAGCATCATTCATGGTGTAAATATATAGATTACACAACAAGATCCTGTTGATTTATACCTTATTTTGTTAATACAAAAATGTATAATTATCTCCCACGAGCAAAGCTTTGTACTTAGTTAAATTTGGCATTACTGTTCAGGCCCTTAATTGTTTTCTCTGAGCCTCAGTCTTTCAACTGCTTTTTTTCTTCTTCAATTTTTCAAATGTTTTCATTCTAGCTGTACGAAAGTAACATAAATTGTTTAAAATACCATAAACAGCAATAAAATGTATATATACTTTCACTACTATGTTGTTTTTATTAAACTTACATTCTACCAATCTCATGTTCTGATGCTGAAATCTCAGAAACATCTGCAACAGTAATGTTGGTCTTCTGATGGGCACGTTCTGGAGTGGACGTAAATGCAGCGCGTGCTGTATTATCAGACAATGGCACACTTGTGGCAAACACACTATCATCGTGTAATCTAAGTTGTTTTGCTGTTTGTGTCTCCTGAGTTTTCTCATCATAGCTGATATTGACAATAGCCTAGGAATATTGCAAAATTGTAAAATGACAAAAGTAATGAAGATCTGTGATAGATATATAGTGTGACTACTAGTACAGTTAGGGGCAGAAGCCCATTTCCGGGATGCCTTGATTGTTGAGCAAATACTTTACTTTACACTAATTTGGGACTTACATTGTACTCTGTTACTGATTATATTCACAACAATACCCCCCCCCCCCCCCAATGTTTGCCACAAAGGTTGTTAGAATATATACTTAATTAAAATACTTAAGAATTAAAGCAAAATTCGATACAAAACATCAAAGACAATTTAGGACGCCGTATTAAAAGCGATAATTTGTATTTTAAAAAATCCCTTTAACTGGCCTCAATATTTTCGTCTCGATTTTACCTTTGGTATTTGACAGATTTTATCACCTATTTCGAAGTAAATAACATACATTTAAGATATATATGACACATAAATATATATTTCCTTCAATGTTTTCACCTACGGAATAAATTTATAACTCCTATCAGCCACAACGTACGATTTATTTTCATCGTTAAAATGTAAACATTGCACTTATCAGTCCAAAAGTATTTTCGGCACTTCAGCGTTGGTTTTCACTCGTAGAACTAATCTGAGCTCATTCCAACGATCACACTGGTCTCCAGTCCATATCCTGCTCAAATTACTCAATTTAGCATTCGATTATCTTTTCCGGTGTTTTCTTTCTGAATCTGTAAATCTTCTCTTTGGACCACGCTTCGAACTAGATTCTGACATGTTTCTTTCATAGACAACAATCTCAATACGCATGCGTAGCGTTCAAGTTCAACAGAGGTTGTATGAATACGGAAAATCTTCGGTGGGAATTATTGCATGACAGGACTTAATTCTCGCTACTTGTTTCCCCCTTTATTATATCATAATGCGAGCTGAAAGACCAATTTTATTGCGTTTTTTAAATGCTTTAACAAGTTTAAATGATTTTATTATTAAAAGAATTGTGTTTTTATTTTTAGTCAACTATATAGCCAGTGGGACTTTAAAGACTTATACTTTTATTTTACATATAGTCGTCAACTAAATCTATACTTCTAACAGGTAATACCACCCCAAGCTGTACTAGTTAAACCTTCAATGTTTGTACTGTCCAAGTTTTATAATTCGGTACCGTCATTAGGTTAATGTTAGATACAAGCGTTTTTGTGATTCAAGCGCACATGTAACCACTTATGGAACAGCAGCGTCACCAAACGGGAGAAGCAGTGAATGGTCCCTATTGCTGGTGTCTAAAAGCTTTTAACTATTTATAGTTTATTTTGTTGGTTCAAAAGCCAATGGAGATTGATACAGCTTTTATGTTATTTTGTTTATATGTTTGCAGAACTGAAATAAAAATTATCTTGCTACTATTTAATGGGGAAAAAACTTGGTGTAAAGCTACATGTACCGCTGTATTTCATTGCCCCTTTCTTCAAGTTTATTTAGCCAGGCATACACACATAGCGAAAACAGGATTAAATACATAACATTGAACCATATATATGTAGGAAGTACCTATACAATAACTATATATTAAATCTAATCGACATTTACATTTTTATTCCTGCGAATGGTTGTATACGTAGCCGTCTCGGTGTACTGCTTTTCCCGGGGTCCTAAAATGCTGTTAAGACGGCCCTGAGTAGACTAGCTTTCCCCAGAATCACAAAACATATACAAAACAATGTAACCAAAGATTCATTTTTATTTAATTAAGATTTAATAGATTTAAATATTACATCAGTTTCATCCGGTTCAAGTTCTAGATATGAAAATTTACAGGAATAAGAACTAGATTTGAGGGTTACGAGTGTTATCTGGGTTTTTTCACTTCATCTGTAGGCCATTATAAAAAAGTAACATTTTATTTTGAAAAAAGAGATGTGAGGGGAACAAAAGAAACAAATCTATCATTACACCATGCACACTCAGATATTCACTATGTTTGCAAATATATCAATTTTTGCCATTTGTTTTTCAAAAGTGTTTCAACTCAAAATATAATTTTTCAACTTTTTTTTAACAGAGAGTTGTCGAATAATTTAATATGAACATCTACTGATATACCCAATGCATGCAGAGACATAATTGTGTTATATGTCTCTGATACATGAATAAGTAATACATGGATGGGTCATTATCAAAAAACACGCACTTTTCTGTTATTACGCAATTAAAAGACAAATATCAACCAAACTGATTGGAGAAAACATGTTTTGCATGAAGGCACATCAGCTTTCTATAGTTTTACCATCTAAATCCAGATTATTCCAATTGCGAATTTATACTAGCTACACGAAGACCTGTTTTTTCCTTGGTGTTACCTGTTATTTTTCCAGAATTACTTACTTTTGGTCATTTGTACTATTCAGATGTTATGATTTTATTCGATCTTTATATTATTTTTGAACTATTCCTAAAACTCTAATAGCACAACATTATTTTTGCTTGATATATATTGAAATTTAAAAAGAAAATTAGCAAAAACCTGCTGTTATAGATTTTCATGTCTGTGGTGTTACCCTTCCTATTAAGGCTGGTAAGAGTTATCTGTCTTGTCATATTTGAAGCAAAAAGAGTTTCTCCTGCATCAAACCAAACACTGAATATTGTACTGAAAACATTAAGAAAACAACAAATATAGGTTGATAGTTGTGTTTTTTTCTTGAATTAAATGTTTACATTCATGAAGATGTCCCTGGTGTTACTTTTGTCATTTGTGGTGTTACCCCTGGTCAATGGTGTTACCTCATGTAAATTGTTTCATAGAAAGGATAAATAACATAACTGAAGTAAATTATATTATAGTTGAATAAAGTTGACTTTGATAACTATGTATACGTCATCTTTTCTTTATATAAAGTGAAACAAAATACAATTATGAAAACTTGTTTGTTTCATAATGCAGCTTAAATGGAATTCCACAACTACATATCCAAATATTGTGAAAAAAACTAGTGCTCCTAAGAAAATATTCTACATTATGCATAATTTCCCTGTATATTATGCATGTAACCACTTTTACATAACAAAAAAATTGTCATTTTCCTAAAAAGAAAAATTTTATGTTGGTAACACCACGGACTAAAAGGTATTAGGGGATGCTACATATCTAGAAATATTTATTTTCATGGTGGTTTTCCCGACTGCATATTATGTAAATATGTCTTTGTAATGTAGGAAAAACTAATAGGCTAAAGCTAAACGGGAACGAAAATATTTGATGTCACCAAAATATGAACTGGAAAAAGTGCGTGTATTTTGATAATGACCCGGATATTCAATATTTTGTTTTGTACATGACGCCCAGGACCAGGTACAAGATTGTGTGATACTGATAGTGATAGAAGTTGGCATGGATAATTACACCATTTTGCAATTTATTAACAATCATCTCACAGAAACCTTTTTTATATATGAAATAAACAATTGATTAATTATCGAATCGACGACAAATTTAGTTTACTTTAAAGAGGCATTAGCTACGATTTTGACCCAAAAAATTATAGGTTTTGGAAATTGGTAAATAGCTTTAAAATGATGAAATAAAGGTAACTATTTCACATTAAACAGCTTATCGTACCACTTTTCGCCTTTTGAGAACGAAAATTACCATCGATTTATTATTTCCTTGCAAGCAAATAATTTGACCTCGCTTTCTCCGTATGCAACTGACCTTACTAGTGACGGGTAAAAACGAATAATTTGTATTTTGTCGCTTATTAACTGCAAACTTGCATGGTTCTTTGTCCGTAATTAACGCCGACTAAAAGCAGATTCACAGAAAATAAGAAGTAAGTGCATTGTTGTACTGATTTAATGACGATTCGGCAAACTCCGTAAACAATGCCGATAATTAATAAGATGGCGTCCATTTCTTGATCGATCTCAAAACACGAGCAGTTGCACCTTTTTCCCACGATGCGCGTACATTTCATAACATTTATAAGTTACAGAAACACGTTTAACAGCCGGGAAGCCATGGACCGAATCGATCAATCAATCCATTGGATGTCAAATTTGCCGCGCTAAGGGCAGACAACCTCGATTCAACGCACAGGTGGGGCTTCATAACTACGTAAACAAAATCATCCGCGATACGGTACCTCAGAAAAACCTGTTGGGAAACGTTGAAATAACCGTAATTCGTGATTTTTTTATATTTATCACAAGTTTATTCTCACAGGCAAATGACTGATCGTTGTGGACAGCTTTTCCGTGTAGAAAAAGGGTGAAAATCGGTATTTTTCCAGTGACCTATTTCAAGCATCTCGTCGCCTAAAAATATGGCTGGGAAAAAACCTCTCTATATCTAACTGACACAATCACATCTCCCTTAACCAATCACATCAAAGATGGTAAAAATAAACTCTATAATTAGTAAGGAATCCCATACAAAACATCAAATCCCAGCATGCTTAGCGAAAAACTATATTTTGATCTCAAAAGGCAGACACCATTTTAGTGTATTTTCGAAGGAAAAATAGCGATATTTCTATTTGTTTCAGGCTTATATCTGCAAGCATGACATTTGTAGATTGTTCTCATGTATTTTAATATTGCATTCGTTTCAATTCCAGTATTTTAGATGTGAATGTTGACTTACATATTGGAAAAATTCCAAGATATAAACATCATTTGAACCACACATCCATGTCGTCATGTGAGATTTCCAACGTGACCCCTCATTTTTTCCATTTTGTAGTCTCTATTTGAAAGCTTACGCTTGGTAGCTTCACTTATTGAGTCCCTAATTAAAGGAAAAACAGATTCATATAAATGTAGTAGCTCAAAGCCTGAAAATGGCTTAGTGTCACATTTCTTGCAGGATTTTCAAGGTGTAAACCATTCCATATCATTCTCATTTGCCATACTGTGTGTGTACATTTCATTATTTAATTTACAGATTCCTTCATTGGATTATATTAATGTGCATGAATATTATTTGACCTCTAGCTCTTTTCTTTATACTTGTTCTCAGTTTGCAACCTTTACATTTATAAACATTTATGTCAAAATCCAACTGTACAAAGGTCCATCCAGGCAGAGATCCAGGTCCACGCAGTGTGCCCAAATGTGGTATTGGTAAATTTGATCCTTCAAACAGATATGTACATTTTTTTCGGATTATGTTTACAGGCAATATTATATGATTTCTGATGCTGATTGTTATTTGTAGGAGATGTGAAAGTGCATTGAACTTCATTTTTGAAATTTAAAGCAGGTGAACCTGATGAGGCATCAGATGCAAAGAGAGCATGCACAGAAAATGAAGATAACAAATGGTTTTTTTTAATCCAATTTCAGCCTTTGCTGAAACCAATCTAATCATAGAACTGAAATTGACTGTTTATCTTTTCAGCAAGAAATTAGGGACGGACCATATAACTTCCAAGGGGGGGGGGGGGGGGGGGGTATGGGTTTTTCCTAAAATTTTGGTGGAGGGAAAAAAATCTGTTTCAGAGTTTTTGTCATATAACCTAATGTTAAATTCTGGAAAAAATTCGCGCTTTGTGCGACAAAAAAAATAAATATTCTAACTCTCATGTTGTCCGAAAAAAAAATTCTGAACGAAGCAAAAAACCATAACCCCACCCCCTCCCCCTCCCTGCAAGTTAAATGGTCGGACCCTTAATGTTTTAATTTCAGAGAAGTTTTCACAGTATGATGATACATTTTCTTCCTCACTTTGTCATTCTCATTACAACAAATGTATTTACAATTCACAGTTCAGTGCACTGTTTGTGAGAAAAATTCTCGCAGTAATGATATCATATGGTTTTTAAAACTGTAGGCGAGAAAAAGAGAGACTTATTTTTGAAGTATTTCAGTTTTAATAAAAATATAGAGAATGATCGATTTAGATGTTATCCCTATTGTTATACTTCTTTTAACTTATTCTCTAGATCTGATGCAGCAGAGGAGAAATTGGCTCAAACCTCTTCATACTTGCAGGATTGTTTAAGTAAACAGTTGTTTATTGAAAAACATAAAGTTACAGGCCAGAATGTTGACATCTATACTTTTCAGATGATATTGCAGTTTGTCGTCAAAGCTTTTGAAGAAGAGAGTTCTTTACTTTTACCTGAAGTTTATGACAGATATAAACTTCTCTTACATAAAAATGACTTCAACATTGTTATTGACAGTGACAAAGATATGTCCAAATTGTTACACTTCACTCAATTGATATTTAATATGTTAAAATCTGTTCTTGGCAGAACTTTATTGTGTTATGTACCAAAAAAGAAAAACCTTGGTCGTCTGATATATAGAAATGATGCAGATGTTTTAGGAAGTTGCCATTCACTATTTTTGGCAAATCATCGCTCATCAAACCAAATTGCCCTGATGGAGAAAGAAAACTTAAAATTAACAAATAACATTTCTTCTCTTATTACAGATGACTTAAAGAAGAACACATAAGCACGAAAGTCTTGAACATGCAGCACAAATTTTGAGAAATGTTATTAAATTGTATGTTTCAGACAGAATAAAGACTGACAGATTACCAGATATTGACAATTTTAATTGTAGTGATGATATTTTTAAGATCCACCCTTTCTTGTGGAATTTTTTATTTAGATTTGTTGACAAGATTACAATTATTATGATAATGCTGCCTTGAAATATTGTATTAAATGTTACACAATTAAATAATCAAATTTCAACAGGATTGTTTTCATATGCTGACTAGATGTTAATATAATGATATTTTAGTATCCCCTCACCTATGAAGTTGTAAAGTAATACAACCTCTTATCTGTGTATCCATCCACAGGGACTCAGATAACTATTTCTGACAAATATGCACTCTCGGACAATTTGATTTTTTCTACGAGATTGCCATTGCCCGAGAGGGGTTATAAAAAAAACAATAGCCGAGGACAAAATATAAACCAGGGAAGCACAGAAACAAACCAACAACAACCAACCGATATAACACAAAAAACCACAAACGCACATGAACAACACAAACTCCCAAATAATCTAAAGTGAGCTCGGGTGATCCGGAAGGGTAGGGAATTCCTGCCTATTGCAATACACCTATGTGTGTCCATCATCAAGTCTGGCAGGAATCTAATCCGGTGAAGGGCAAAGGATCTAAAACAGCCTCAGATCATTTGTCATCTGGGTGCTGTCAACCAGCTCATGTCTGCTGTAGAATTTTTTTTCTAATTTTAAGAGTGCTTGGAAGGCCCATCGGATATCATGATAACCACTGAAAAAAAACAAAGTAACTTTGCAAAGAAGAGTTATGATTCAAAATTTATCTAATCTTACAAAAAAGTTGCCTTTGAGGTCCCTTACAATGCAAGGTGCTGTGTCAATAGAAATAACTGAAATTATATGGATCTGCAATGATATGGGATTGTTCTTCAAATTTGGAAAGCAGATTGAAGAAAACATAGGATTCAATATTTAACCTAACTTGCATATGTATCAGTCACAAGATGCTGTGAACAGAAAAAGGTGAAATCAGAGATATATTAACTGAAATTTGGTAATTTGCAGCTGAAATGATATATGGTTTTGGTTTCTTTAAAGTATGTTATTTAAAATTTTCACTCAAGTTTGTTAATTATTACTTTATCACAAACTTTTTCTGGCCCAGTCTGAGCAAATTCTTTCCATTTTGTACTTTCCCACCAGGCATGATTAAAGTTTTTTTTTGTTAAACAAAATTTATTAATATGATTTTGACAACACTATGGAAGTAATTTTTTTTATCTTTTTTTTTAAAAAGTTGATTTTTTTTTAAGCAAAATTTATTAATATGATTTTGACAACACTAATTTTCACTCAAGTTTGTTAATTTTTACTTTATCACAAACTTTTCCTCGCCCAGTCTGAGCAAATTCTTCCCAACTTATCCATTTTGTAGCTTCCCACCAGCCCAGGCATGAATAAGTTTTTTTTTAGCATAATTTATTAATATGATTTTGACAACACTATGGAAGAAATTTTCACTTAATTCTGACCTTATCCACAAACTTTCTTTACAGTCTATGTACATTCTTTCCATATTTTTTAAAAGATATTTATTTACATTTCGGCCTTGAAAAATATATGTTCGAGTTCTTAAAACTACAGTAATGTTAGTCAACTGGAAAGGAAAATCCCGAGAGTACCCGAAAAGCCCTTCATTTACGCCGCCTCGTCGCAATTTTCATCTCGACGGGTGCTGATTATAACTGACACAATCTTGTCCCCGATGATAAACATTGCAACTTTTTGGATATATGTCACCCACGATAGTAAATTGTGTATTAAAAGTAAGAAATTTACCGGCATATTCAATAATAAATTAAACAAAAGATATTTTCTGTTGTCAAACAGGGTCGAGAAATCTTGAAGGTCCATTTTATGAGAGTCATTATTTGTCTGAAAGTGAGAATACCGGTGCAAAATTTAAACATTTACGTTCCCGAATGTCCGTAGAAATGATCCTTTCAACAAAATATTACAAATAATCATAATCGAAGCTATAAAGCAACAAATTCCTGAGGCCGTCCTCTGACGTCCATCACGTCAATATTTACGTCGAAAATCACGTGACAAAAAACATAAAGTGAACTCTCCTGTGTCACTGGCTTCCCGGCTGTTATTAAGGCATTAATCATATCTGATATGCGAGCTTAAGCGAGCTCTTTATGGTATAAAATGTGAGTTTTTAACAAACATGGTTGAACATACTGTGGAAGAAAAAAAATTCGACGCTTTGTAAACACCGGTTTCCGTGTAGCACATTAACACACTCAACTAATGAAGATCTTCTTAACATAAAACGCAAATGTGATCCTGAAGTCGCGTACCCCCTCTCGTACGTCCGATACCACTGAAACCCGGAACCCGTGTGTAATAAAAGTCATTTTGCTAACTTGTTTTACTTATATTGATATATTTTAATTTATTAAATCTCTTCTGACATACTGACAGGAATTTTTGTTTCTACGCGGAAATTAACTTTTGAGGTTTCGTAAGGAACGATAACTCGAATAAAGGAACGACAGCTCAATTGAATGAGATTATATTCGGCCCTAAAAAAAGTCGTCCCCAATATATATCGGCCCAAAAAATCTCGACACTTTTTGATGAAATTGCCAGATAATTTTCAGATGCGCGAGCATTCATGGCCGTGCCGGTTTCATATTAGTTTTTATGGGTAACAAAAATTTACGATGTTGTCAGATAATGCCCCTTTAATTAAATAAAGCAAAAAATTATATTGTTTTCATATTTTCCGCCGATAGAGTTAAGAAATATTGTTACCTCCCTTTATCAGTGCGCCGGATCACTTGAGTGTTTTATTGTTTTCGAGATTGATTAAATATTGAGTACGTACACTTCGACATGAAAGTTCTAGAATATACGTGTCAATAAATTCACAGTTAAAAACATATTCATAAAGAACAGATAATAAAGATATATGACTTTGCTACGAGATCAATGACAAACTTGACAGAAGACGACGATTTACAATTTTACACCATTGGCCAACAGGAATCGTCCATTTTCCGCGTTTTATCTGGTCTTAATCTCCATTGTTGGCTGCATAGTAGCTCTCGTAGCACTTTTCTTCAACAAAAACAAAAAATCTTTCAGAAAATATCCAGTTTTTAATTCAACTTTCACTCTAAATACTAGAACTTTTCGAAATTAGTTAAGGCACTGATTGTAGTCACGTGACCATCATTTTATCAACAGAAATCCATGTTGACTCGCACAAAGTTGAAACATTTTCACTTTCGAACAAGCATTAAATATGGTTATGTTTTACTCATGAATTTGCATTACATAATTTAATTGACCCCCCTTTTTTATTGCATGCAATCTTAGAAACAGCCTTAACACACCTGCGCAATTTTATAATCTTTCGTTTTGCCCACCCAGTGCTCACGATCTACTTTACACGAAGCGAGCACCCTAAGCATTACAGTGTCGATGCGATCTGTCGAAACGGAGTCAATATATGGTGTTTTAGTGGGGTTCGTATTACTCGATCTTTAGTTTTATGTGTATGTTTTGCAGATCGTTGGTTGACCTTTTGTAATTTTCCTTTTGATCAATGTGTTGTCTGTTCTTCTTCCATTTACGGATTCTGATTACCCATTTGGTATCTTTAAACGCTTCTTATACATAATTGGTAGTTTTCTTGTATTGTATCTATAATCTTTGTACTGTTCTCCTCAATTAGTATTTTCTGTACTGTTATTATTTGTTTGTAGTTTTCCCTCTATAGTAGTATTTTCTGTACTGTTATTATTTGTTTGTACTTTTCCCTCTATATTAGTATGTTCTGTACTGTTATTATTTGTTTGTAGTTTTCCCTCTATATTAGTATTTTCTGTACTGTTATTATTTGTTTGTAGTTTTCCCTCTATATTAGTATTTTCTGTGCTGTAATTATTTGTTTGTAGTTTTCCCTCTATATTAGTATGTTCTGTACTGTTATTATTTGTTTGTAGTTTTCCCTCTATATTAGTATTTTCTGTACTGTTATTATTGGTTTGTAGTTTTCCCTCTATATTAGTATTTTCTGTACTGTTATTATTTGTTTGTAGTTTTCCCCTCTATATTAGTATTTTCTGTGCTGTTATTATTTGTTTGTAGTTTTCCCTCTATAGTAGTATTTTCTGTACTGTTATTATTTGTTTGTAGTTTTCCCTCTATATTAGTATTTTCTGTACTGTTATTATTTGTTTGTAGTTTTCCCTCTATATTAGTATTTTCTGTACTGTTATTATTTGTTTGTAGTTTTCCCTCTATATTAGTATTTTCTGTACTGTTATTATTGGTTTGTAGTTTTCCCTCTATATTAGTATTTTCTGTACTGTTATTATTTGTTTGTAGTTTTCCCTCTATAGTAGTATTTTCTGTACTGTTATTATTGGTTTGTAGTTTCCCCTCTATATTAGTATTTTCTGTACTGTTATTATTTGTTTGTAGTTTTCCCTCTATATTAGTATTTTCTGTACTGTTATTATTTGTTTGTAGTTTTCCCTCTATATTAGTATTTTCTGTACTGTTATTATTTGTTTGTAGTTTTCACTCTATATTAGTATTTTCTGTGCTGTTATTATTTGTTTGTAGTTTTCCCTCTATAGTAGTATTTTCTGTACTGTTATTATTGGTTTGTAGTTTTCCCTCTATATTAGTATTTTCTGTACTGTTATTATTTGTTTGTAGTTTTCCCTCTATATTAGTATTTTCTGTACTGTTAGTAATTGTTTGTAGTTTTCCCTCTATATTAGTATTTTCTGTACTGTTATTATGTGTTTGTAGTTTTCCCCTCTATATTAGTATTTTCTGTACTGTTATTATTTGTTTGTAGTTTTCCCTCTATATTAGTATTTTCTGTGCTGTTATTATTTGTTTGTAGTTTTCCCTCTATATTAGTATTTTCTGTACTGTTATTATTTGTTTGTAGTTTTCCCTCTATATTAGTATTTTCTGTACTGTTATTATTTGTTTGTAGTTTTCCCTCTATATTAGTATTTTCTGTACTGTTATTATTTGTTTGTAGTTTTCCCTCTATATTAGTATTTTCTGTACTGTTATTATTTGTTTGTAGTTTTCCCTCTATAGTAGTATTTTCTGTACTGTTATTATTTGTTTGTAGTTTTCCCTCTATATTAGTGTTTTCTGTACTGTTATTATTTGTTTTTAGCTTTCCCTCTATATTAGTATTTTCTGTACTGTTATTATTTGTTTGTAGTTTTCCCTCTATATTAGTATTTTCTGTACTGTTATTATTTGTTTGTAGTTTTCCCTCTATAGTAGTATTTTCTGTACTGTTATTATTTGTTTGTAGTTTTCCCTCTATATTAGTGTTTTCTGTACTGTTATTATTTGTTTTTAGCTTTCCCTCTATATTCGTATTTTCTGTACTGTTATTATTTGTATGTAGTTTTCCCTCTATATTAGTATTTTCTGTGCTGTTATTATTTGTTTGTAGTTTTCCCTCTATAGTAGTATTTTCTGTACTGTTATTATTTGTTTGTAGTTTTCCCTCTATATTAGTATTTTCTGTACTGTTATTATTTGTTTGTAGTTTTCCCTCTATATTAGTATTTTCTGTACTGTTATTATTTGTTTGTAGTTTTCCCTCTATATTAGTAATTTCTGTACTGTTATTATTTGTTTGTAGTTTTCCCTCTATATTAGTATTTTCTGTACTGTTATTATTGGTTTGTAGTTTTCCCTCTATATTAGTATTTTCTGTACTGTTATTATTTGTTTGTAGTTTTCCCTCTATAGTAGTATTTTCTGTACTGTTATTATTGGTTTGTAGTTTCCCCTCTATATTAGTATTTTCTGTACTGTTATTATTTGTTTGTAGTTTTTTCTCTATAGTAGTATTTTCTGTACTGTTATTATTTGTTTGTAGTTTTCCCTCTATATTAGTATTTTCTGTACTGTTATTATTTGTTTGTAGTTTTCCCTCTATAGTAGTATTTTCTGTACTGTTATTATTTGTTTGTAGTTTTCCCTCTATAGTAGTATTTTCTATACTGTTATTATTGGTTTGTAGTTTCCCCTCTATATTAGTATTTTCTGTACTGTTATTATTTGTTTGTAGTTTTCCCTCTATATTAGTATTTTCTGTACTGTTATTATTTGTTTGTAGTTTTCCCTCTATATTAGTATTTTCTGTACTGTTATTATTTGTTTGTAGTTTTCCCTCTATATTAGTATTTTCTGTACTGTTATTATTTGTTTGTAGTTTTCCCTCTATATTAGTATTTTCTGTGCTGTTATTATTTGTTTGTAGTTTTCCCTCTATAGTAGTATTTTCTGTACTGTTATTATTGGTTTGTAGTTTTCCCTCTATATTAGTATTTTCGGTACTGTTATTATTTGTTTGTAGTTTTCCCTCTATATTAGTATTTTCTGTACTGTTAGTAATTGTTTGTAGTTTTCCCTCTATATTAGTATTTTCTGTACTGTTATTATGTGTTTGTAGTTTTCCCCTCTATATTAGTATTTTCTGTACTGTTATTATTTGTTTGTAGGTTTTCCTCTATATTAGTATTTTCTGTGCTGTTATTATTTGTTTGTAGTTTTCCCTCTATATTAGTATTTTCTGTACTCTTATTATTTGTTTGTAGTTTTCCCTCTATATTAGTATTTTCTGTACTGTTATTATTTGTTTGTAGTTTTCCCCCTATATTAGTATTTTCTGTACTGTTATTATTTGTTTGTAGTTTTCCCTCTATATTAGTATTTTCTGTACTGTTATTATTTGTTTGTAGTTTTCCCTCTATAGTAGTATTTTCTGTACTGTTATTATTTGTTTGTAGTTTTCCCTCTATATTAGTGTTTTCTGTACTGTTATTATTTGTTTTTAGCTTTCCCTCTATATTAGTATTTTCTGTACTGTTATTATTTGTTTGTAGTTTTCCCTCTATATTAGTATTTTCTGTACTGTTATTATTTGTTTGTAGCTCTCCCTCTATATTAGTATTTTCTGTACTGTTATTATTTGTTTGTAGTTTTCCCTCTATATTATTATTTTCTGTACTGTTATTATTTGTTTGTAGTTTTCCCTCTATATTAGTATTTTCTGTACTGTTATTATTTGTTTGTAGTTTTCCCTCTATATTAGTATTTTCTGTACTGTTATTATTTGTTTGTAATTTTCCCTCTATATTAGTATTTTCTGTACTGTTATTATTTGTTTGTAGTTTTCCCTCTATATTAGTATTTTCTGTGCTGTTATTATTTGTTTGTAGTTTTCCCTCTATAGTAGTATTTTCTGTACTGTTATTATTGGTTTGTAGTTTTCCCTCTATATTAGTATTTTCGGTACTGTTATTATTTGTTTGTAGTTTTCCCTCTATATTAGTATTTTCTGTACTGTTAGTAATTGTTTGTAGTTTTCCCTCTATATTAGTATTTTCTGTACTGTTATTATGTGTTTGTAGTTTTCCCCTCTATATTAGTATTTTCTGTACTGTTATTATTTGTTTGTAGTTTTCCCTCTATATTAGTATTTTCTGTGCTGTTATTATTTGTTTGTAGTTTTCCCTCTATATTAGTATTTTCTGTACTCTTATTATTTGTTTGTAGTTTTCCCTCTATATTAGTATTTTCTGTACTGTTATTATTTGTTTGTAGTTTTCCCCCTATATTAGTATTTTCTGTACTGTTATTATTTGTTTGTAGTTTTCCCTCTATATTAGTATTTTCTGTACTGTTATTATTTGTTTGTAGTTTTCCCTCTATAGTAGTATTTTCTGTACTGTTATTATTTGTTTGTAGTTTTCCCTCTATATTAGTGTTTTCTGTACTGTTATTATTTGTTTTTAGCTTTCCCTCTATATTAGTATTTTCTGTACTGTTATTATTTGTTTGTAGTTTTCCCTCTATATTAGTATTTTCTGTACTGTTATTATTTGTTTTTAGCTTTCCCTCTATATTAGTATTTTCTGTACTGTTATTATTTGTTTGTAGTTTTCCCTCTATATTATTATTTTCTGTACTGTTATTATTTGTTTGTAGTTTTCCCTCTATATTAGTATTTTCTGTACTGTTATCATTGGTTTGTAGTTTTCCCTCTATATTAGTATTTTCTGTACTGTTATTATTTGTTTGTAGTTTTCCCTCTATAGTAGTATTTTCTGTACTGTTATTATTTGTTTGTAGTTTTCCCTCTATATTAGTATTTTCTGTGCTGTTATTATTTGTTTGTAGTTTTCCCTCTATAGTAGTGTTTTCTGTACTGTTATTATTGGTTTGTAGTTTTCCCTCTATATTAGTATTTTCGGTACTGTTATTATTTGTTTGTAGTTTTCCCTCTATATTAGTATTTTCTGTACTGTTAGTAATTGTTTGTAGTTTTCCCTCTATATTAGTATTTTCTGTACTGTTATTATGTGTTTGTAGTTTTCCCCTCTATATTAGTATTTTCTGTACTGTTATTATTTGTTTGTAGTTTTCCCTCTATATTAGTATTTTCTGTGCTGTTATTATTTGTTTGTAGTTTTCCCTCTATATTATTATTTTCTGTACTGTTATTATTGGTTTGTAGTTTTCCCTCTATAGTAGTATTTTCTGTACTGTTATTATTTGTTTGTAGTTTTCCCTCTATATTAGTATTTTCTGTACTGTTATTATTTGTTTGTAGTTTTCCCTCTATATTAGTATTTTCTGTACTGTTATTATTTGTTTGTAGTTTTCCCTCTATATTAGTATTTTCTGTGCTGTTATTATTTGTTTGTAGTTTTCCCTCTATAGTAGTGTTTTCTGTACTGTTATTATTGGTTTGTAGTTTTCCCTCTATATTAGTATTTTCGGTACTGTTATTATTTGTTTGTAGTTTTCCCTCTATATTAGTATTTTCTGTACTGTTAGTAATTGTTTGTAGTTTTCCCTCTATATTAGTATTTTCTGTACTGTTATTATGTGTTTGTAGTTTTCCCCTCTATATTAGTATTTTCTGTACTGTTATTATTTGTTTGTAGTTTTCCCTCTATATTAGTATTTTCTGTGCTGTTATTATTTGTTTGTAGTTTTCTCTCTATATTAGTATTCTCTGTACTCTTATTATTTGTTTGTAGTTTTCCCTCTATATTAGTATTTTCTGTACTGTTATTATTTGTTTGTAGTTTTCCCCCTATATTAGTATTTTCTGTACTGTTATTATTTGTTTGTAGTTTTCCCTCTATATTAGTATTTTCTGTACTGTTATTATTTGTTTGTCGTTTTCCCTCTATAGTAGTATTTTCTGTACTGTTATTATTTGTTTGTAGTTTTCCCTCTATATTAGTGTTTTCTGTACTGTTATTATTTGTTTTTAGCTTTCCCTCTATATTAGTATTTTCTGTACTGTTATTATTTGTTTGTAGTTTTCCCTCTATATTAGTATTTTCTGTACTGTTATTATTTGTTTTTAGCTTTCCCTCTATATTAGTATTTTCTGTACTGTTATTATTTGTTTGTAGTTTTCCCTCTATATTATTATTTTCTGTACTGTTATTATTTGTTTGTAGTTTTCCCTCTATATTAGTATTTTCTGTACTGTTATTATTGGTTTGTAGTTTTCCCTCTATATTAGTATTTTCTGTACTGTTATTATTTGTTTGTAGTTTTCCCTCTATAGTAGTATTTTCTGTACTGTTATTATTTGTTTGTAGTTTTCCCTCTATATTAGTATTTTCTGTACTGTTATTATTGGTTTGTAGTTTTCCCTCTATAGTAGTATTTTCTGTACTGTTATTATTTGTTTGTAGTTTTTCCTCTATAGTAGTATTTTCTGTACTGTTATTATTTGTTTGTAGTTTTCCCTCTATATTAGTATTTTCTGTACTGTTATTATTTGTTTGTAGTTTTCCCTCTATAGTAGTATTTTCTGTACTGTTATTATTTGTTTGTAGTTTTCCCTCTATAGTAGTATTTTCTGTACTGTTATTATTGGTTTGTAGTTTCCCCTCTATATTAGTATTTTCTGTACTGTTATTATTTGTTTGTAGTTTTCCCTCTATATTAGTATGTTCTGTACTGTTATTATTTGTTTGTAGTTTTCCCTCTATATTAGTATTTTCTGTACTGTTATTATTTGTTTGTAGTTTTCCCTCTATATTAGTATTTTCTGTATTGTTATTATTTGTTTGTAGTTTTCCCTCTATATTATTATTTTCTGTACTGTTATTATTTGTTTGTAGTTTTCCCTCTATATTAGTATTTTCTGTACTGTTATTATTTGTTTGTAGTTTTCCCTCTATATTAGTATTTTCTGTACTGTTATTATTGGTTTGTAGTTTTACCTCTATATTAGTATTTTCTGTACTGTTATTATTTGTTTGTAGTTTTCCCCTCTATATTAGTATTTTCTGTGCTGTTATTATTTGTTTGTAGTTTTCCCTCTATAGTAGTATTTTCTGTACTGTTATTATTTGTTTGTTGTTTTCCCTCTATATTAGTATTTTCTGTACTGTTATTATTTGTTTTTAGCTTTCCCTCTATATTAGTATTTTCTGTACTGTTATTATTTGTTTGTAGTTTTCCCTCTATATTATTATTTTCTGTACTGTTATTATTTGTTTGTAGTTTTCCCCCTATATTAGTATTTTCTGTACTGTTATTATTTGTTTGTAGTTTTCCCTCTATATTAGTATTTTCTGTACTGTTATTATTTGTTTGTAGTTTTCCCTCTATATTAGTATTTTCTGTACTGTTATTATTGGTTTGTAGTTTTCCCTCTATAGTAGTATTTTCTGTACTGTTATTATTTGTTTGTAGTTTTTCCTCTATAGTAGTATTTTCTGTACTGTTATTATTTGTTTGTAGTTTTCCCTCTATATTAGTATTTTCTGTACTGTTATTATTTGTTTGTAGTTTTCCCTCTATAGTAGTATTTTCTGTACTGTTATTATTTGTTTGTAGTTTTCCCTCTATAGTAGTATTTTCTGTACTGTTATTATTGGTTTGTAGTTTTCCCTCTATATTAGTATTTTCGGTACTGTTATTATTTGTTTGTAGTTTTCCCTCTATATTAGTATTTTCTGTACTGTTAGTAATTGTTTGTAGTTTTCCCTCTATATTAGTATTTTCTGTACTGTTATTATGTGTTTGTAGTTTTCCGCTCTATATTAGTATTTTCTGTACTGTTATTATTTGTTTGTTGTTTTCCCTCTATATTAGTATTTTCTGTGCTGTTATTATTTGTTTGTAGTTTTCCCTCTATATTAGTATTTTCTGTACTCTTATTATTTGTTTGTAGTTTTCCCTCTATATTAGTATTTTCTGTACTGTTATTATTTGTTTGTAGCTTTCCCCCTATATTAGTATTTTCTGTACTGTTATTATTTGTTTGTAGTTTTCCCTCTATATTAGTATTTTCTGTACTGTTATTATTTGTTTGTAGTTTTCCCTCTATATTAGTGTTTTCTGTACTGTTATTATTTGTTTGTAGTTTTCCCTCTATAGTAGTATTTTCTGTACTGTTATTATTTGTTTGTAGTTTTCCCTCTATATTAGTGTTTTCTGTACTGTTATTATTTGTTTTTAGCTTTCCCTCTATATTAGTATTTTCTGTACTGTTATTATTTGTTTGTTGTTTTCCTCTATATTAGTATTTTCTGTGCTGTTATTATTTGTTTGTAGTTTTCCCTCTATATTAGTATTTTCTGTACTCTTATTATTTGTTTGTAGTTTTCCCTCTATATTAGTATTTCCTGTACTGTTATTATTTGTTTGTAGTTTTCCCCCTATATTAGTATTTTCTGTACTGTTATTATTTGTTTGTAGTTTTCCCTCTATATTAGTATTTTCTGTACTGTTATTATTGGTTTGTAGTTTTCCCTCTATAGTAGTATTTTCTGTACTGTTATTATTTGTTTGTAGTTTTCCCTCTATATTAGTATTTTCTGTACTGTTATTATTTGTTTGTAGTTTTCCCTCTATATTAGTATTTTCTGTACTGTTATTATTTGTTTGTAGTTTTCCCTCTATATTAGTATTTTCTGTGCTGTTATTATTTGTTTGTAGTTTTCCCTCTATAGTAGTATTTTCTGTACTGTTATTATTGGTTTGTAGTTTTCCCTCTATATTAGTATTTTCGGTACTGTTATTATTTGTTTGTAGTTTTCCCTCTATATTAGTATTTTCTGTACTGTTAGTAATTGTTTGTAGTTTTCCCTCTATATTAGTATTTTCTGTACTGTTATTATGTGTTTGTAGTTTTTCCCTCTATATTAGTATTTTCTGTACTGTTATTATTTGTTTGTAGTTTTCCCTCTATATTAGTATTTTCTGTGCTGTTATTATTTGTTTGTAGTTTTCCCTCTATATTAGTATTTTCTGTACTCTTATTATTTGTTTGTAGTTTTCCCTCTATATTAGTATTTTCTGTACTGTTATTATTTGTTTGTAGTTTTCCCCCTATATTAGTATTTTCTGTACTGTTATTATTTGTTTGTAGTTTTCCCTCTATATTAGTATTTTCTGTACTGTTATTATTTGTTTGTAGTTTTCCCTCTATAGTAGTATTTTCTGTACTGTTATTATTTGTTTGTAGTTTTCCCTCTATATTAGTGTTTTCTGTACTGTTATTATTTGTTTTTAGCTTTCCCTCTATATTAGTATTTTCTGTACTGTTATTATTTGTTTGTAGTTTTCCCTCTATATTAGTATTTTCTGTACTGTTATTATTTGTTTTTAGCTTTCCCTCTATATTAGTATTTTCTGTACTGTTATTATTTGTTTGTAGTTTTCCCTCTATATTATTATTTTCTGTACTGTTATTATTTGTTTGTAGTTTTCCCTCTATATTAGTATTTTCTGTACTGTTATTATTGGTTTGTAGTTTTCCCTCTATATTAGTATGTTCTGTACTGTTATTATTTGTTTGTAGTTTTCCCTCTATAGTAGTATTTTCTGTACTGTTATTATTTGTTTGTAGTTTTCCCTCTATATTAGTATTTTCTGTACTGTTATTATTGGTTTGTAGTTTTCCCTCTATAGTAGTATTTTCTGTACTGTTATTATTTGTTTGTAGTTTTTCCTCTATAGTAGTATTTTCTGTACTGTTATTATTTGTTTGTAGTTTTCCCTCTATATTAGTATTTTCTGTACTGTTATTATTTGTTTGTAGTTTTCCCTCTATAGTAGTATTTTCTGTACTGTTATTATTTGTTTGTAGTTTTCCCTCTATAGTAGTATTTTCTGTACTGTTATTATTGGTTTGTAGTTTCCCCTCTATATTAGTATTTTCTGTACTGTTATTATTTGTTTGTAGTTTTCCCTCTATATTAGTATGTTCTGTACTGTTATTATTTGTTTGTAGTTTTCCCTCTATATTAGTATTTTCTGTACTGTTATTATTTGTTTGTTGTTTTCCCTCTATATTAGTATTTTCTGTGCTGTTATTATTTGTTTGTAGTTTTCCCTCTATATTAGTATTTTCTGTACTCTTATTATTTGTTTGTAGTTTTCCCTCTATATTAGTATTTTCTGTACTGTTATTATTTGTTTGTAGCTTTCCCTCTATATTAGTATTTTCTGTACTGTTATTATTGGTTTGTAGTTTTCCCTCTATAGTAGTATTTTCTGTACTGTTATTATTTGTTTGTAGTTTTTCCTCTATAGTAGTATTTTCTGTACTGTTATTATTTGTTTGTAGTTTTCCCTCTATATTAGTATTTTCTGTACTGTTATTATTTGTTTGTAGTTTTCCCTCTATAGTAGTATTTTCTGTACTGTTATTATTTGTTTGTAGTTTTCCCTCTATAGTAGTATTTTCTGTACTGTTATTATTGGTTTGTAGTTTCCCCTCTATATTAGTATTTTCTGTACTGTTATTATTTGTTTGTAGTTTTCCCTCTATATTAGTATGTTCTGTACTGTTATTATTTGTTTGTAGTTTTCCCTCTATATTAGTATTTTCTGTACTGTTATTATTTGTTTGTAGTTTTCCCTCTATATTAGTATTTTCTGTATTGTTATTATTTGTTTGTAGTTTTCCCTCTATATTATTATTTTCTGTACTGTTATTATTTGTTTGTAGTTTTCCCTCTATATTAGTATTTTCTGTACTGTTATTATTTGTTTGTAGTTTTCCCTCTATATTAGTATTTTCTGTACTGTTATTATTGGTTTGTAGTTTTACCTCTATATTAGTATTTTCTGTACTGTTATTATTTGTTTGTAGTTTTCCCCTCTATATTAGTATTTTCTGTGCTGTTATTATTTGTTTGTAGTTTTCCCTCTATAGTAGTATTTTCTGTACTGTTATTATTTGTTTGTTGTTTTCCCTCTATATTAGTATTTTCTGTACTGTTATTATTTGTTTTTAGCTTTCCCTCTATATTAGTATTTTCTGTACTGTTATTATTTGTTTGTAGTTTTCCCTCTATATTATTATTTTCTGTACTGTTATTATTTGTTTGTAGTTTTCCCCCTATATTAGTATTTTCTGTACTGTTATTATTTGTTTGTAGTTTTCCCTCTATATTAGTATTTTCTGTACTGTTATTATTTGTTTGTAATTTTCCCTCTATATTAGTATTTTCTGTACTGTTATTATTGGTTTGTAGTTTTCCCTCTATAGTAGTATTTTCTGTACTGTTATTATTTGTTTGTAGTTTTTCCTCTATAGTAGTATTTTCTGTACTGTTATTATTTGTTTGTAGTTTTCCCTCTATATTAGTATTTTCTGTACTGTTATTATTTGTTTGTAGTTTTCCCTCTATAGTAGTATTTTCTGTACTGTTATTATTTGTTTGTAGTTTTCCCTCTATAGTAGTATTTTCTGTACTGTTATTATTGGTTTGTAGTTTTCCCTCTATATTAGTATTTTCGGTACTGTTATTATTTGTTTGTAGTTTTCCCTCTATATTAGTATTTTCTGTACTGTTAGTAATTGTTTGTAGTTTTCCCTCTATATTAGTATTTTCTGTACTGTTATTATGTGTTTGTAGTTTTCCCCTCTATATTAGTATTTTCTGTACTGTTATTATTTGTTTGTTGTTTTCCCTCTATATTAGTATTTTCTGTGCTGTTATTATTTGTTTGTAGTTTTCCCTCTATATTAGTATTTTCTGTACTCTTATTATTTGTTTGTAGTTTTCCCTCTATATTAGTATTTTCTGTACTGTTATTATTTGTTTGTAGCTTTCCCCCTATATTAGTATTTTCTGTACTGTTATTATTTGTTTGTAGTTTTCCCTCTATATTAGTATTTTCTGTACTGTTATTATTTGTTTGTAGTTTTCCCTCTATATTAGTGTTTTCTGTACTGTTATTATTTGTTTGTAGTTTTCCCTCTATAGTAGTATTTTCTGTACTGTTATTATTTGTTTGTAGTTTTCCCTCTATATTAGTGTTTTCTGTACTGTTATTATTTGTTTTTAGCTTTCCCTCTATATTAGTATTTTCTGTACTGTTATTATTTGTTTGTTGTTTTCCCTCTATATTAGTATTTTCTGTGCTGTTATTATTTGTTTGTAGTTTTCCCTCTATATTAGTATTTTCTGTACTCTTATTATTTGTTTGTAGTTTTCCCTCTATATTAGTATTTTCTGTACTGTTATTATTTGTTTGTAGTTTTCCCCCTATATTAGTATTTTCTGTACTGTTATTATTTGTTTGTAGTTTTCCCTCTATATTAGTATTTTCTGTACTGTTATTATTGGTTTGTAGTTTTCCCTCTATAGTAGTATTTTCTGTACTGTTATTATTTGTTTGTAGTTTTCCCTCTATATTAGTATTTTCTGTACTGTTATTATTTGTTTGTAGTTTTCCCTCTATATTAGTATTTTCTGTACTGTTATTATTTGTTTGTAGTTTTCCCTCTATATTAGTATTTTCTGTGCTGTTATTATTTGTTTGTAGTTTTCCCTCTATAGTAGTATTTTCTGTACTGTTATTATTGGTTTGTAGTTTTCCCTCTATATTAGTATTTTCGGTACTGTTATTATTTGTTTGTAGTTTTCCCTCTATATTAGTATTTTCTGTACTGTTAGTAATTGTTTGTAGTTTTCCCTCTATATTAGTATTTTCTGTACTGTTATTATGTGTTTGTAGTTTTTCCCTCTATATTAGTATTTTCTGTACTGTTATTATTTGTTTGTAGTTTTCCCTCTATATTAGTATTTTCTGTGCTGTTATTATTTGTTTGTAGTTTTCCCTCTATATTAGTATTTTCTGTACTCTTATTATTTGTTTGTAGTTTTCCCTCTATATTAGTATTTTCTGTACTGTTATTATTTGTTTGTAGTTTTCCCCCTATATTAGTATTTTCTGTACTGTTATTATTTGTTTGTAGTTTTCCCTCTATATTAGTATTTTCTGTACTGTTATTATTTGTTTGTAGTTTTCCCTCTATAGTAGTATTTTCTGTACTGTTATTATTTGTTTGTAGTTTTCCCTCTATATTAGTGTTTTCTGTACTGTTATTATTTGTTTTTAGCTTTCCCTCTATATTAGTATTTTCTGTACTGTTATTATTTGTTTGTAGTTTTCCCTCTATATTAGTATTTTCTGTACTGTTATTATTTGTTTTTAGCTTTCCCTCTATATTAGTATTTTCTGTACTGTTATTATTTGTTTGTAGTTTTCCCTCTATATTATTATTTTCTGTACTGTTATTATTTGTTTGTAGTTTTCCCTCTATATTAGTATTTTCTGTACTGTTATTATTGGTTTGTAGTTTTCCCTCTATATTAGTATGTTCTGTACTGTTATTATTTGTTTGTAGTTTTCCCTCTATAGTAGTATTTTCTGTACTGTTATTATTTGTTTGTAGTTTTCCCTCTATATTAGTATTTTCTGTACTGTTATTATTGGTTTGTAGTTTTCCCTCTATAGTAGTATTTTCTGTACTGTTATTATTTGTTTGTAGTTTTTCCTCTATAGTAGTATTTTCTGTACTGTTATTATTTGTTTGTAGTTTTCCCTCTATATTAGTATTTTCTGTACTGTTATTATTTGTTTGTAGTTTTCCCTCTATAGTAGTATTTTCTGTACTGTTATTATTTGTTTGTAGTTTTCCCTCTATAGTAGTATTTTCTGTACTGTTATTATTGGTTTGTAGTTTCCCCTCTATATTAGTATTTTCTGTACTGTTATTATTTGTTTGTAGTTTTCCCTCTATATTAGTATGTTCTGTACTGTTATTATTTGTTTGTAGTTTTCCCTCTATATTAGTATTTTCTGTACTGTTATTATTTGTTTGTAGTTTTCCCTCTATATTAGTATTTTCTGTATTGTTATTATTTGTTTGTAGTTTTCCCTCTATATTATTATTTTCTGTACTGTTATTATTTGTTTGTAGTTTTCCCTCTATATTAGTATTTTCTGTACTGTTATTATTTGTTTGTAGTTTTCCCTCTATATTAGTATTTTCTGTACTGTTATTATTGGTTTGTAGTTTTACCTCTATATTAGTATTTTCTGTACTGTTATTATTTGTTTGTAGTTTTCCCCTCTATATTAGTATTTTCTGTGCTGTTATTATTTGTTTGTAGTTTTCCCTCTATAGTAGTATTTTCTGTACTGTTATTATTTGTTTGTTGTTTTCCCTCTATATTAGTATTTTCTGTACTGTTATTATTTGTTTTTAGCTTTCCCTCTATATTAGTATTTTCTGTACTGTTATTATTTGTTTGTAGTTTTCCCTCTATATTATTATTTTCTGTACTGTTATTATTTGTTTGTAGTTTTCCCCCTATATTAGTATTTTCTGTACTGTTATTATTTGTTTGTAGTTTTCCCTCTATATTAGTATTTTCTGTACTGTTATTATTTGTTTGTAGTTTTCCCTCTATATTAGTATTTTCTGTACTGTTATTATTGGTTTGTAGTTTTCCCTCTATAGTAGTATTTTCTGTACTGTTATTATTTGTTTGTAGTTTTTCCTCTATAGTAGTATTTTCTGTACTGTTATTATTTGTTTGTAGTTTTCCCTCTATATTAGTATTTTCTGTACTGTTATTATTTGTTTGTAGTTTTCCCTCTATAGTAGTATTTTCTGTACTGTTATTATTTGTTTGTAGTTTTCCCTCTATAGTAGTATTTTCTGTACTGTTATTATTGGTTTGTAGTTTTCCCTCTATATTAGTATTTTCGGTACTGTTATTATTTGTTTGTAGTTTTCCCTCTATATTAGTATTTTCTGTACTGTTAGTAATTGTTTGTAGTTTTCCCTCTATATTAGTATTTTCTGTACTGTTATTATGTGTTTGTAGTTTTCCCCTCTATATTAGTATTTTCTGTACTGTTATTATTTGTTTGTTGTTTTCCCTCTATATTAGTATTTTCTGTGCTGTTATTATTTGTTTGTAGTTTTCCCTCTATATTAGTATTTTCTGTACTCTTATTATTTGTTTGTAGTTTTCCCTCTATATTAGTATTTTCTGTACTGTTATTATTTGTTTGTAGCTTTCCCCCTATATTAGTATTTTCTGTACTGTTATTATTTGTTTGTAGTTTTCCCTCTATATTAGTATTTTCTGTACTGTTATTATTTGTTTGTAGTTTTCCCTCTATATTAGTGTTTTCTGTACTGTTATTATTTGTTTGTAGTTTTCCCTCTATAGTAGTATTTTCTGTACTGTTATTATTTGTTTGTAGTTTTCCCTCTATATTAGTGTTTTCTGTACTGTTATTATTTGTTTTTAGCTTTCCCTCTATATTAGTATTTTCTGTACTGTTATTATTTGTTTGTTGTTTTCCCTCTATATTAGTATTTTCTGTGCTGTTATTATTTGTTTGTAGTTTTCCCTCTATATTAGTATTTTCTGTACTCTTATTATTTGTTTGTAGTTTTCCCTCTATATTAGTATTTTCTGTACTGTTATTATTTGTTTGTAGTTTTCCCCCTATATTAGTATTTTCTGTACTGTTATTATTTGTTTGTAGTTTTCCCTCTATATTAGTATTTTCTGTACTGTTATTATTGGTTTGTAGTTTTCCCTCTATAGTAGTATTTTCTGTACTGTTATTATTTGTTTGTAGTTTTCCCTCTATATTAGTATTTTCTGTACTGTTATTATTTGTTTGTAGTTTTCCCTCTATATTAGTATTTTCTGTACTGTTATTATTTGTTTGTAGTTTTCCCTCTATATTAGTATTTTCTGTGCTGTTATTATTTGTTTGTAGTTTTCCCTCTATAGTAGTATTTTCTGTACTGTTATTATTGGTTTGTAGTTTTCCCTCTATATTAGTATTTTCGGTACTGTTATTATTTGTTTGTAGTTTTCCCTCTATATTAGTATTTTCTGTACTGTTAGTAATTGTTTGTAGTTTTCCCTCTATATTAGTATTTTCTGTACTGTTATTATGTGTTTGTAGTTTTCCCCTCTATATTAGTATTTTCTGTACTGTTATTATTTGTTTGTAGTTTTCCCTCTATATTAGTATTTTCTGTGCTGTTATTATTTGTTTGTAGTTTTCCCTCTATATTAGTATTTTCTGTACTCTTATTATTTGTTTGTAGTTTTCCCTCTATATTAGTATTTTCTGTACTGTTATTATTTGTTTGTAGTTTTCCCCCTATATTAGTATTTTCTGTACTGTTATTATTTGTTTGTAGTTTTCCCTCTATATTAGTATTTTCTGTACTGTTATTATTTGTTTGTAGTTTTCCCTCTATAGTAGTATTTTCTGTACTGTTATTATTTGTTTGTAGTTTTCCCTCTATATTAGTGTTTTCTGTACTGTTATTATTTGTTTTTAGCTTTCCCTCTATATTAGTATTTTCTGTACTGTTATTATTTGTTTGTAGTTTTCCCTCTATATTAGTATTTTCTGTACTGTTATTATTTGTTTTTAGCTTTCCCTCTATATTAGTATTTTCTGTACTGTTATTATTTGTTTGTAGTTTTCCCTCTATATTATTATTTTCTGTACTGTTATTATTTGTTTGTAGTTTTCCCTCTATATTAGTATTTTCTGTACTGTTATTATTGGTTTGTAGTTTTCCCTCTATATTAGTATGTTCTGTACTGTTATTATTTGTTTGTAGTTTTCCCTCTATAGTAGTATTTTCTGTACTGTTATTATTTGTTTGTAGTTTTCCCTCTATATTAGTATTTTCTGTACTGTTATTATTGGTTTGTAGTTTTCCCTCTATAGTAGTATTTTCTGTACTGTTATTATTTGTTTGTAGTTTTTCCTCTATAGTAGTATTTTCTGTACTGTTATTATTTGTTTGTAGTTTTCCCTCTATATTAGTATTTTCTGTACTGTTATTATTTGTTTGTAGTTTTCCCTCTATAGTAGTATTTTCTGTACTGTTATTATTTGTTTGTAGTTTTCCCTCTATAGTAGTATTTTCTGTACTGTTATTATTGGTTTGTAGTTTCCCCTCTATATTAGTATTTTCTGTACTGTTATTATTTGTTTGTAGTTTTCCCTCTATATTAGTATGTTCTGTACTGTTATTATTTGTTTGTAGTTTTCCCTCTATATTAGTATTTTCTGTACTGTTATTATTTGTTTGTAGTTTTCCCTCTATATTAGTATTTTCTGTATTGTTATTATTTGTTTGTAGTTTTCCCTCTATATTAGTATTTTCTGTACTGTTATTATTTGTTTGTAGTTTTCCCTCTATATTAGTATTTTCTGTACTGTTATTATTTGTTTGTAGTTTTCCCTCTATATTAGTATTTTCTGTACTGTTATTATTGGTTTGTAGTTTTCCCTCTATATTAGTATTTTCTGTACTGTTATTATTTGTTTGTAGTTTTCCCTCTATATTAGTATTTTCTGTGTTGTTATTATTTGTTTGTAGTTTTCCCTCTATAGTAGTATTTTCTGTACTGTTATTATTTGTTTGTAGTTTTCCCTCTATATTAGTATTTTCTGTACTGTTATTATTGGTTTGTAGTTTTCCCTCTATATTAGTATTTTCTGTACTGTTATTATTTGTTTGTAGTTTTCCCTCTATAGTAGTATTTTCTGTACTGTTATTATTTGTTTGTAGTTTTCCCTCTATATTAGTATTTTCTGTACTGTTATTATTGGTTTGTAGTTTTCCCTCTATAGTAGTATTTTCTGTACTGTTATTATTTGTTTGTAGTTTTCCCTCTATAGTAGTATTTTCTGTACTGTTATTATTTGTTTGTAGTTTTCCCTCTATATTATTATTTTCTGTACTGTTATTATTTGTTTGTAGTTTTCCCTCTATATTAGTATTTTCTGTACTGTTATTATTGGTTTGTAGTTTTCCCTCTATAGTAGTATTTTCTGTACTGTTATTATTTGTTTGTAGTTTTCCCTCTATATTAGTATTTTCTGTACTGTTATTATTGGTTTGTAGTTTTCCCTCTATATTAGTATTTTCTGTACTGTTATTATTTGTTTGTAGTTTTCCCTCTATATTAGTATTTTCTGTACTGTTATTATTTGTTTGTAGTTTTCCCTCTATATTAGTATTTTCTGTACTGTTATTATTTGTTTGTAGTTTTCCCTCTATATTAGTATTTTCTGTGCTGTTATTATTTGTTTGTAGTTTTCCCTCTATATTAGTATTTTCTGTACTGTTATTATTGGTTTGTAGTTTTCCCTCTATATTATTATTTTCTGTACTGTTATTATTTGTTTGTAGTTTTCCCTCTATATTAGTATTTTCTGTACTGTTAGTAATTGTTTGTAGTTTTCCCTCTATATTAGTATTTTCTGTACTGTTATTATGTGTTTGTAGTTTTCCCCTCTATATTAGTATTTTCTGTACTGTTATTATTTGTTTGTAGTTTTCCCTCTATATTAGTATTTTCTGTGCTGTTATTATTTGTTTGTAGTTTTCCCTCTATATTAGTATTTTCTGTACTGTTATTATTTGTTTGTAGTTTTCCCTCTATATTAGTATTTTCTGTACTGTTATTATTTGTTTGTAGTTTTCCCTCTATATTAGTATTTTCTGTACTGTTATTATTTGTTTGTAGTTTTCCCTCTATATTAGTATTTTCTGTACTGTTATTATTTGTTTGTAGTTTTCCCTCTATAGTAGTATTTTCTGTACTGTTATTATTTGTTTGTAGTTTTCCCTCTATATTAGTGTTTTCTGTACTGTTATTATTTGTTTTTAGCTTTCCCTCTATATTAGTATTTTCTGTACTGTTATTATTTGTTTGTAGTTTTCCC
Source organism: Bathymodiolus brooksi (assembly GCA_963680875.1). NCBI lineage: Eukaryota > Metazoa > Mollusca > Bivalvia > Mytilida > Modiolidae > Bathymodiolus > Bathymodiolus brooksi. Next base: position 100,065,596 of record OY804584.1, read on the forward strand.
TCTATATTAGTATTTTCTGTACTGTTATCATTGGTTTGTAGTTTTCCCTCTATATTAGTATTTTCTGTACTGTTATTATTTGTTTGTAGTTTTCCCTCTATAGTAGTATTTTCTGTACTGTTATTATTTGTTTGTAGTTTTCCCTCTATATTAGTATTTTCTGTACTGTTATTATTTGTTTGTAGTTTTCCCTCTATAGTAGTATTTTCTGTACTGTTATTATTTGTTTGTAGTTTTCCCTCTATATTAGTATTTTCTGTACTGTTATTATTTGTTTTGTAGTTTTCCCTCTATATTAGTATTTTCTGTACTGTTATTATTTGTTTGTAGTTTTCCCTCTATATTAGTATTTTCTGTGCTGTTATTATTTGTTTGTAGTTTTCCCTCTATAGTAGTATTTTCTGTACTGTTATTATTGGTTTGTAGTTTTCCCTCTATATTAGTATTTTCGGTACTGTTATTATTTGTTTGTAGTTTTCCCTCTATATTAGCATTTTCTGTACTGTTAGTAATTGTTTGTAGTTTTCCCTCTATATTAGTATTTTCTGTACTGTTATTATGTGTTTGTAGTTTTCCCCTCTATATTAGTATTTTCTGTACTGTTATTATTTGTTTGTAGTTTTCCCTCTATATTAGTATTTTCTGTGCTGTTATTATTTGTTTGTAGTTTTCCCTCTATATTAGTATTTTCTGTACTCTTATTATTTGTTTGTAGTTTTCCCTCTATATTAGTATTTTCTGTACTGTTATTATTTGTTTGTAGTTTTCCCCCTATATTAGTATTTTCTGTACTGTTATTATTTGTTTGTAGTTTTCCCTCTATATTAGTGTTTTCTGTACTGTTATTATTTGTTTGTAATTTTCCCTCTATAGTAGTATTTTCTGTACTGTTATTATTTGTTTGTAGTTTTCCCTCTATATTAGTGTTTTCTGTACTGTTATTATTTGCTTTTAGCTTTCCCTCTATATTAGTATTTTCTGTACTGTTATTATTTGTTTGTAGTTTTCCCTCTATATTAGTATTTTCTGTACTGTTATTATTTGTTTTTAGCTTTCCCTCTATATTAGTATTTTCTGTACTGTTATTATTTGTTTGTAGTTTTCCCTCTATATTATTATTTTCTGTACTGTTATTATTTGTTTGTAGTTTTCCCTCTATATTAGTATTTTCTGTACTGTTATTATTGGTTTGTAGTTTTCCCTCTATATTAGTATTTTCTGTACTGTTATTATTTGTTTGTAGTTTTCCCTCTATAGTAGTATTTTCTGTACTGTTATTATTTGTTTGTAGTTTTCCCTCTATATTAGTATTTTCTGTACTGTTATTATTGGTTTGTAGTTTTCCCTCTATAGTAGTATTTTCTGTACTGTTATTATTTGTTTGTAGTTTTTCCTCTATAGTAGTATTTTCTGTACTGTTATTATTTGTTTGTAGTTTTCCCTCTATATTAGTATTTTCTGTACTGTTATTATTTGTTTGTAGTTTTCCCTCTATAGTAGTATTTTCTGTACTGTTATTATTTGTTTGTAGTTTTCCCTCTATAGTAGTATTTTCTGTACTGTTATTATTGGTTTGTAGTTTCCCCTCTATATTAGTATTTTCTGTACTGTTATTATTTGTTTGTAGTTTTCCCTCTATATTAGTATGTTCTGTACTGTTATTATTTGTTTGTAGTTTTCCCTCTATATTAGTATTTTCTGTACTGTTATTATTTGTTTGTAGTTTTCCCTCTATATTAGTATTTTCTGTATTGTTATTATTTGTTTGTAGTTTTCCCTCTATATTAGTATTTTCTGTACTGTTATTATTTGTTTGTAGTTTTCTCTCTATATTAGTATTTTCTGTATTGTTATTATTTGTTTGTAGTTTTCCCTCTATATTAGTATTTTCTGTACTGTTATTATTTGTTTGTAGTTTTCCCTCTATATTAGTATTTTCTGTACTGTTATTATTGGTTTGTAGTTTTCCCTCTATATTAGTATTTTCTGTATTGTTATTATTTGTTTGTAGTTTTCCACTCTATATTAGTATTTTCTGTGCTGTTATTATTTGTTTGTAGTTTTCCCTCTATAGTAGTATTTTCTGTACTGTTATTATTTGTTTGTAGTTTTCCCTCTATATTAGTATTTTCTGTACTGTTGTTATTTGTTTTTAGCTTTCCCTCTATATTAGTATTTTCTGTACTGTTATTATTTGTTTGTAGTTTTCCCTCTATATTATTATTTTCGGTACTGTTATTATTTGTTTGTAGTTTTCCCTCTATATTAGTATTTTCTGTACTGTTATTATTTGTTTGTAGTTTTCCCTCTATATTAGTATTTTCTGTACTGTTATTATTTGTTTGTAGTTTTCCCTCTATATTAGTATTTTCTGTACTGTTATTATTTGTTTGTAGTTTTCCCTCTATATTAGTATTTTCTGTGCTGTTATTATTTGTTTGTAGTTTTCCCTCTATAGTAGTATTTTCTGTACTGTTATTATTGGTTTGTAGTTTTCCCTCTATATTAGTATTTTCGGTACTGTTATTATTTGTTTGTAGTTTTCCCTCTATATTAGTATTTTCTGTACTGTTAGTAATTGTTTGTAGTTTTCCCTCTATATTAGTATTTTCTGTACTGTTATTATGTGTTTGTAGTTTTCCCCTCTATATTAGTATTTTCTGTACTGTTATTATTTGTTTGTAGTTTTCCCTCTATATTAGTATTTTCTGTGCTGTTATTATTTGTTTGTAGTTTTCCCTCTATATTAGTATTTTCTGTACTCTTATTATTTGTTTGTAGTTTTCCCTCTATATTAGTATTTTCTGTACTGTTATTATTTGTTTGTAGTTTTCCCCCTATATTAGTATTTTCTGTACTGTTATTATTTGTTTGTAGTTTTCCCTCTATATTAGTATTTTCTGTACTGTTATTATTTGTTTGTAGTTTTCCCTCTATAGTAGTATTTTCTGTACTGTTATTATTTGTTTGTAGTTTTCCCTCTATATTAGTGTTTTCTGTACTGTTATTATTTGTTTTTAGCTTTCCCTCTATATTAGTATTTTCTGTACTGTTATTATTTGTTTGTAGTTTTCCCTCTATATTAGTATTTTCTGTACTGTTATTATTTGTTTTTAGCTTTCCCTCTATATTAGTATTTTCTGTACTGTTATTATTTGTTTGTAGTTTTCCCTCTATATTATTATTTTCTGTACTGTTATTATTTGTTTGTAGTTTTCCCTCTATATTAGTATTTTCTGTACTGTTATCATTGGTTTGTAGTTTTCCCTCTATATTAGTATTTTCTGTACTGTTATTATTTGTTTGTAGTTTTCCCTCTATAGTAGTATTTTCTGTACTGTTATTATTTGTTTGTAGTTTTCCCTCTATATTAGTATTTTCTGTACTGTTATTATTGGTTTGTAGTTTTCCCTCTATTGTAGTATTTTTTGTACTGTTATTATTTGTTTGTAGTTTTCCCTCTATATTAGTATTTTCTGTACTGTTATTATTTGTTTGTAGTTTTCCCTCTATATTAGTATTTTCTGTACTGTTATTATTTGTTTGTAGTTTTCCCTCTATATTAGTATTTTCTGTGCTGTTATTATTTGTTTGTAGTTTTCCCTCTATAGTAGTATTTTCTGTACTGTTATTATTGGTTTGTAGTTTTCCCTCTATATTAGTATTTTCTGTACTGTTATTATTTGTTTGTAGTTTTCCCCCTATATTAGTATTTTCTGTACTGTTATTATTTGTTTGCAGTTTTCCCTCTATATTAGTATTTTCTGTACTGTTATTATTTGTTTGTAGTTTTCCCTCTATAGTAGTATTTTCTGTACTGTTATTATTTGTTTGTAGTTTTCCCTCTATATTAGTGTTTTCTGTACTGTTATTATTTGTTTTTAGCTTTCCCTCTATATTAGTATTTTCTGTACTGTTATTATTTGTTTGTAGTTTTCCCTCTATATTAGTATTTTCTGTACTGTTATTATTTGTTTTTAGCTTTCCCTCTATATTAGTATTTTCTGTACTGTTATTATTTGTTTGTAGTTTTCCCCTCTATATTAGTATTTTCTGTACTGTTATTATTTGTTTGTAGTTTTCCCTCTATATTAGTATTTTCTGTGCTGTTATTATTTGTTTGTAGTTTTCCCTCTATATTAGTATTTTCTGTACTCTTATTATTTGTTTGTAGTTTTCCCTCTATATTAGTATTTTCTGTACTGTTATTATTTGTTTGTAGTTTTCCCCTCTATATTAGTATTTTCTGTGTTGTTATTATTTGTTTGTAGTTTTCCCTCTATAGTAGTATTTTCTGTACTGTTATTATTTGTTTGTAGTTTTCCCTCTATATTAGTATTTTCTGTACTGTTATTATTGGTTTGTAGTTTTCCCTCTATATTAGTATTTTCTGTACTGTTATTATTTGTTTGTAGTTTTCCCTCTATAGTAGTATTTTCTGTACTGTTATTATTTGTTTGTAGTTTTCCCTCTATATTAGTATTTTCTGTACTGTTATTATTGGTTTGTAGTTTTCCCTCTATAGTAGTATTTTCTGTACTGTTATTATTTGTTTGTAGTTTTCCCTCTATAGTAGTATTTTCTGTACTGTTATTATTTGTTTGTAGTTTTCCCTCTATATTATTATTTTCTGTACTGTTATTATTTGTTTGTAGTTTTCCCTCTATATTAGTATTTTCTGTACTGTTATTATTGGTTTGTAGTTTTCCCTCTATAGTAGTATTTTCTGTACTGTTATTATTTGTTTGTAGTTTTCCCTCTATATTAGTATTTTCTGTACTGTTATTATTGGTTTGTAGTTTTCCCTCTATATTAGTATTTTCTGTACTGTTATTATTTGTTTGTAGTTTTCCCTCTATATTAGTATTTTCTGTGCTGTTATTATTTGTTTGTAGTTTTCCCTCTATATTAGTATTTTCTGTACTGTTATTATTTGTTTGTAGTTTTCCCTCTATATTAGTATTTTCTGTGCTGTTATTATTTGTTTGTAGTTTTCCCTCTATATTAGTATTTTCTGTACTGTTATTATTGGTTTGTAGTTTTCCCTCTATATTAGTATTTTCTGTACTGTTATTATTTGTTTGTAGCTTTCCCTCTATATTAGTATTTTCTGTACTGTTATTATTTGTTTGTAGTTTTCCCTCTATATTATTATTTTCTGTACTGTTATTATTTGTTTGTAGTTTTCCCCCTATATTAGTATTTTCTGTACTGTTATTATTGGTTTGTAGTTTTCCCTCTATATTAGTATTTTCTGTACTGTTATTATTTGTTTGTAGTTTTCCCTCTATAGTAGTATTTTCTGTACTGTTATTATTTGTTTGAAGTTTTCCCTCTATATTAGTATTTTCTGTACTGTTATTATTGGTTTGTAGTTTTCCCTCTATAGTAGTATTTTCTGTACTGTTATTATTTGTTTGTATTTTTTCCTCTATAGTAGTATTTTCTGTACTGTTATTATTTGTTTGTAGTTTTCCCTCTATATTAGTATTTTCTGTACTGTTATTATTTGTTTGTAGTTTTCCCTCTATAGTAGTATTTTCTGTACTGTTATTATTTGTTTGTAGTTTTCCCTCTATAGTAGTATTTTCTGTACTGTTATTATTGGTTTGTAGTTTCCCCTCTATATTAGTATTTTCTGTACTGTTATTATTTGTTTGTAGTTTTCCCTCTATATTAGTATGTTCTGTACTGTTATTATTTGTTTGTAGTTTTCCCTCTATATTAGTATTTTCTGTACTGTTATTATTTGTTTGTAGTTTTCCCTCTATATTAGTATTTTCTGTATTGTTATTATTTGTTTGTAGTTTTCCCTCTATATTAGTATTTTCTGTACTGTTATTATTTGTTTGTAGTTTTCCCTCTATATTAGTATTTTCTGTACTGTTATTATTTGTTTGTAGTTTTCCCTCTATATTAGTATTTTCTGTACTGTTATTATTGGTTTGTAGTTTTCCCTCTATATTAGTATTTTCTGTGCTGTTATTATTTGTTTGTAGTTTTCCCTCTATAGTAGTATTTTCTGTACTGTTATTATTTGTTTGTAGTTTTCCCTCTATATTAGTATTTTCTGTACTGTTATTATTGGTTTGTAGTTTTCCCTCTATATTAGTATTTTCTGTACTGTTATTATTTGTTTGTAGTTTTCCCCTCTATATTAGTATTTTCTGTGCTGTTATTATTTGTTTGTAGTTTTCCCTCTATAGTAGTATTTTCTGTACTGTTATTATTTGTTTGTAGTTTTCCCTCTATATTAGTATTTTCTGTACTGTTATTATTGGTTTGTAGTTTTCCCTCTATATTAGTATGTTCTGTACTGTTATTATTTGTTTGTAGTTTTCCCTCTATAGTAGTATTTTCTGTACTGTTATTATTTGTTTGTAGTTTTCCCTCTATATTAGTATTTTCTGTACTGTTATTATTTGTTTGTAGTTTTCCCTCTATAGTAGTATTTTCTGTACTGTTATTATTTGTTTGTAGTTTTCCCTCTATAGTAGTATTTTCTGTACTGTTATTATTGGTTTGTAGTTTCCCCTCTATATTAGTATTTTCTGTACTGTTATTATTTGTTTGTAGTTTTCCCTCTATATTAGTATGTTCTGTACTGTTATTATTTGTTTGTAGTTTTCCCTCTATATTAGTATTTTCTGTACTGTTATTATTTGTTTGTAGTTTTCCCTCTATATTAGTATTTTCTGTATTGTTATTATTTGTTTGTAGTTTTCCCTCTATATTAGTATTTTCTGTACTGTTATTATTTGTTTGTAGTTTTCCCTCTATATTAGTATTTTCTGTACTGTTATTATTTGTTTGTAGTTTTCCCTCTATATTAGTATTTTCTGTACTGTTATTATTGGTTTGTAGTTTTCCCTCTATATTAGTATTTTCTGTACTGTTATTATTTGTTTGTAGTTTTCCCCTCTATATTAGTATTTTCTGTGCTGTTATTATTTGTTTGTAGTTTTCCCTCTATAGTAGTATTTTCTGTACTGTTATTATTTGTTTGTAGTTTTCCCTCTATATTAGTATTTTCTGTACTGTTATTATTGGTTTGTAGTTTTCCCTCTATATTAGTATGTTCTGTACTGTTATTATTTGTTTGTAGTTTTCCCTCTATAGTAGTATTTTCTGTACTGTTATTATTTGTTTGTAGTTTTCCCTCTATATTAGTATTTTCTGTACTGTTATTATTGGTTTGTAGTTTTCCCTCTATAGTAGTATTTTCTGTACTGTTATTATTTGTTTGTAGTTTTCCCTCTATAGTAGTATTTTCTGTACTGTTATTATTTGTTTGTAGTTTTCCCTCTATATTATTATTTTCTGTACTGTTATTATTTGTTTGTAGTTTTCCCTCTATATTAGTATTTTCTGTACTGTTATTATTGGTTTGTAGTTTTCCCTCTATAGTAGTATTTTCTGTACTGTTATTATTTGTTTGTAGTTTTCCCTCTATATTAGTATTTTCTGTACTGTTATTATTGGTTTGTAGTTTTCCCTCTATATTAGTATTTTCTGTACTGTTATTATTTGTTTGTAGTTTTCCCTCTATATTAGTATTTTCTGTACTGTTATTATTTGTTTGTAGTTTTCCCTCTATATTAGTATTTTCTGTACTGTTATTATTTGTTTGTAGTTTTCCCTCTATATTAGTATTTTCTGTGCTGTTATTATTTGTTTGTAGTTTTCCCTCTATATTAGTATTTTCTGTACTGTTATTATTGGTTTGTAGTTTTCCCTCTATATTAGTATTTTCTGTACTGTTATTATTTGTTTGTAGTTTTCCCTCTATATTAGTATTTTCTGTACTGTTAGTAATTGTTTGTAGTTTTCCCTCTATATTAGTATTTTCTGTACTGTTATTATGTGTTTGTAGTTTTCCCCTCTATATTAGTATTTTCTGTACTGTTATTATTTGTTTGTAGTTTTCCCTCTATATTAGTATTTTCTGTGCTGTTATTATTTGTTTGTAGTTTTCCCTCTATATTAGTATTTTCTGTACTGTTATTATTTGTTTGTAGTTTTCCCTCTATATTAGTATTTTCTGTACTGTTATTATTGGTTTGTAGTTTTCCCTCTATATTAGTATTTTCTGTACTGTTATTATTTGTTTGTAGTTTTCCCTCTATAGTAGTATTTTCTGTACTGTTATTATTTGTTTGTAGTTTTCCCTCTATATTAGTATTTTCTGTACTGTTATTATTGGTTTGTAGTTTTCCCTCTATAGTAGTATTTTCTGTACTGTTATTATTTGTTTGTAGTTTTTCCTCTATAGTAGTATTTTCTGTACTGTTATTATTTGTTTGTAGTTTTCCCTCTATATTAGTATTTTCTGTACTGTTATTATTTGTTTGTAGTTTTCCCTCTATAGTAGTATTTTCTGTACTGTTATTATTTGTTTGTAGTTTTCCCTCTATAGTAGTATTTTCTGTACTGTTATTATTGGTTTGTAGTTTCCCCTCTATATTAGTATTTTCTGTACTGTTATTATTTGTTTGTAGTTTTCCCTCTATATTAGTATGTTCTGTACTGTTATTATTTGTTTGTAGTTTTCCCTCTATATTAGTATTTTCTGTACTGTTATTATTTGTTTGTAGTTTTCCCTCTATATTAGTATTTTCTGTATTGTTATTATTTGTTTGTAGTTTTCCCTCTATATTAGTATTTTCTGTACTGTTATTATTTGTTTGTAGTTTTCCCTCTATATTAGTATTTTCTGTACTGTTATTATTTGTTTGTAGTTTTCCCTCTATATTAGTATTTTCTGTACTGTTATTATTGGTTTGTAGTTTTCCCTCTATATTAGTATTTTCTGTACTGTTATTATTTGTTTGTAGTTTTCCCCTCTATATTAGTATTTTCTGTGCTGTTATTATTTGTTTGTAGTTTTCCCTCTATAGTAGTATTTTCTGTACTGTTATTATTTGTTTGTAGTTTTCCCTCTATATTAGTATTTTCTGTACTGTTATTATTTGTTTTTAGCTTTCCCTCTATATTAGTATTTTCTGTACTGTTATTATTTGTTTGTAGTTTTCCCTCTATATTATTATTTTCTGTACTGTTATTATTTGTTTGTAGTTTTCCCTCTATATTAGTATTTTCTGTACTGTTATTATTTGTTTGTAGTTTTCCCTCTATATTAGTATTTTCTGTACTGTTATTATTTGTTTGTAGTTTTCCCTCTATATTAGTATTTTCTGTACTGTTATTATTTGTTTGTAGTTTTCCCTCTATATTAGTATTTTCTGTGCTGTTATTATTTGTTTGTAGTTTTCCCTCTATAGTAGTATTTTCTGTACTGTTATTATTGGTTTGTAGTTTTCCCTCTATATTAGTATTTTCGGTACTGTTATTATTTGTTTGTAGTTTTCCCTCTATATTAGTATTTTCTGTACTTTTAGTAATTGTTTGTAGTTTTCCCTCTATATTAGTATTTTCTGTACTGTTATTATGTGTTTGTAGTTTTCCCCTCTATATTAGTATTTTCTGTACTGTTATTATTTGTTTGTAGTTTTCCCTCTATATTAGTATTTTCTGTGCTGTTATTATTTGTTTGTAGTTTTCCCTCTATATTAGTATTTTCTGTACTCTTATTATTTGTTTGTAGTTTTCCCTCTATATTAGTATTTTCTGTACTGTTATTATTTGTTTGTAGTTTTCCCCCTATATTAGTATTTTCTGTACTGTTATTATTTGTTTGCAGTTTTCCCTCTATATTAGTATTTTCTGTACTGTTATTATTTGTTTGTAGTTTTCCCTCTATAGTAGTATTTTCTGTACTGTTATTATTTGTTTGTAGTTTTCCCTCTATATTAGTGTTTTCTGTACTGTTATTATTTGTTTTTAGCTTTCCCTCTATATTAGTATTTTCTGTACTGTTATTATTTGTTTGTAGTTTTCCCTCTATATTAGTATTTTCTGTACTGTTATTATTTGTTTTTAGCTTTCCCTCTATATTAGTATTTTCTGTACTGTTATTATTTGTTTGTAGTTTTCCCTCTATATTATTATTTTCTGTACTGTTATTATTTGTTTGTAGTTTTCCCTCTATATTAGTATTTTCTGTACTGTTATCATTGGTTTGTAGTTTTCCCTCTATATTAGTATTTTCTGTACTGTTATTATTTGTTTGTAGTTTTCCCTCTATAGTAGTATTTTCTGTACTGTTATTATTTGTTTGTAGTTTTCCCTCTATAGTAGTATTTTCTGTACTGTTATTATTTGTTTGTAGTTTTCCCTCTATATTAGTATTTTCTGTACTGTTATTATTTGTTTGTAGTTTTCCCTCTATAGTAGTATTTTCTGTACTGTTATTATTTGTTTGTAGTTTTCCCTCTATAGTAGTATTTTCTGTACTGTTATTATTGGTTTGTAGTTTCCCCTCTATATTAGTATTTTCTGTACTGTTATTATTTGTTTGTAGTTTTCCCTCTATATTAGTATGTTCTGTACTGTTATTATTTGTTTGTAGTTTTCCCTCTATATTAGTATTTTCTGTACTGTTATTATTTGTTTGTAGTTTTCCCTCTATATTAGTATTTTCTGTATTGTTATTATTTGTTTGTAGTTTTCCCTCTATATTAGTATTTTCTGTACTGTTATTATTTGTTTGTAGTTTTCCCTCTATATTAGTATTTTCTGTACTGTTATTATTTGTTTGTAGTTTTCCCTCTATATTAGTATTTTCTGTACTGTTATTATTGGTTTGTAGTTTTCCCTCTATATTAGTATTTTCTGTACTGTTATTATTTGTTTGTAGTTTTCCCCTCTATATTAGTATTTTCTGTGCTGTTATTATTTGTTTGTAGTTTTCCCTCTATAGTAGTATTTTCTGTACTGTTATTATTTGTTTGTAGTTTTCCCTCTATATTAGTATTTTCTGTACTGTTATTATTTGTTTTTAGCTTTCCCTCTATATTAGTATTTTCTGTACTGTTATTATTTGTTTGTAGTTTTCCCTCTATATTATTATTTTCTGTACTGTTATTATTTGTTTGTAGTTTTCCCTCTATATTAGTATTTTCTGTACTGTTATTATTTGTTTGTAGTTTTCCCTCTATATTAGTATTTTCTGTACTGTTATTATTTGTTTGTAGTTTTCCCTCTATATTAGTTTTTTCTGTACTGTTATTATTTGTTTGTAGTTTTCCCTCTATATTAGTATTTTCTGTGCTGTTATTATTTGTTTGTAGTTTTCCCTCTATAGTAGTATTTTCTGTACTGTTATTATTGGTTTGTAGTTTTCCCTCTATATTAGTATTTTCGGTACTGTTATTATTTGTTTGTAGTTTTCCCTCTATATTAGTATTTTCTGTACTGTTAGTAATTGTTTGTAGTTTTCCCTCTATATTAGTATTTTCTGTACTGTTATTATGTGTTTGTAGTTTTCCCCTCTATATTAGTATTTTCTGTACTGTTATTATTTGTTTGTAGTTTTCCCTCTATATTAGTATTTTCTGTGCTGTTATTATTTGTTTGTAGTTTTCCCTCTATATTAGTATTTTCTGTACTCTTATTATTTGTTTGTAGTTTTCCCTCTATATTAGTATTTTCTGTACTGTTATTATTTGTTTGTAGTTTTCCCCCTATATTAGTATTTTCTGTACTGTTATTATTTGTTTGCAGTTTTCCCTCTATATTAGTATTTTCTGTACTGTTATTATTTGTTTGTAGTTTTCCCTCTATAGTAGTATTTTCTGTACTGTTATTATTTGTTTGTAGTTTTCCCTCTATATTAGTGTTTTCTGTACTGTTATTATTTGTTTTTAGCTTTCCCTCTATATTAGTATTTTCTGTACTGTTATTATTTGTTTGTAGTTTTCCCTCTATATTAGTATTTTCGGTACTGTTATTATTTGTTTGTAGTTTTCCCTCTATATTAGTATTTTCTGTACTGTTAGTAATTGTTTGTAGTTTTCCCTCTATATTAGTATTTTCTGTACTGTTATTATGTGTTTGTAGTTTTCCCCTCTATATTAGTATTTTCTGTACTGTTATTATTTGTTTGTAGTTTTCCCTCTATATTAGTATTTTCTGTGCTGTTATTATTTGTTTGTAGTTTTCCCTCTATATTAGTATTTTCTGTACTCTTATTATTTGTTTGTAGTTTTCCCTCTATATTAGTATTTTCTGTACTGTTATTATTTGTTTGTAGTTTTCCCCCTATATTAGTATTTTCTGTACTGTTATTATTTGTTTGCAGCTTTCCCTCTATATTAGTATTTTCTGTACTGTTATTATTTGTTTGTAGTTTTCCCTCTATAGTAGTATTTTCTGTACTGTTATTATTTGTTTGTAGTTTTCCCTCTATATTAGTGTTTTCTGTACTGTTATTATTTGTTTTTAGCTTTCCCTCTATATTAGTATTTTCTGTACTGTTATTATTTGTTTGTAGTTTTCCCTCTATATTATTATTTTCTGTACTGTTATTATTTGTTTGTAGTTTTCCCTCTATATTAGTATTTTCTGTACTGTTATCATTGGTTTGTAGTTTTCCCTCTATAGTAGTATTTTTTGTACTGTTATTATTTGTTTGTAGTTTTCCCTCTATATTAGTATTTTCTGTACTGTTATTATTTGTTTGTAGTTTTCCCTCTATATTAGTATTTTCTGTACTGTTATTATTTGTTTTTAGCTTTCCCTCTATATTAGTATTTTCTGTACTGTTATTATTTGTTTGTAGTTTTCCCTCTATATTATTATTTTCTGTACTGTTATTATTTGTTTGTAGTTTTCCCTCTATATTAGTATTTTCTGTACTGTTATCATTGGTTTGTAGTTTTCCCTCTATATTAGTATTTTTTGTACTGTTATTATTTGTTTGTAGTTTTCCCTCTATAGTAGTATTTTCTGTACTGTTATTATTTGTTTGTAGTTTTCCCTCTATATTAGTATTTTCTGTACTGTTATTATTGGTTTGTAGTTTTCCCTCTATAGTAGTATTTTTTGTACTGTTATTATTTGTTTGTAGTTTTCCCTCTATATTAGTATTTTCTGTACTGTTATTATTTGTTTGTAGTTTTCCCTCTATATTAGTATTTTCTGTACTGTTATTATTTGTTTGTAGTTTTCCCTCTATATTAGTATTTTCTGTGCTGTTATTATTTGTTTGTAGTTTTCCCTCTATAGTAGTATTTTCTGTACTGTTATTATTGGTTTGTAGTTTTCCCTCTATATTAGTATTTTCGGTACTGTTATTATTTGTTTGTAGTTTTCCCTCTATATTAGTATTTTCTGTACTGTTAGTAATTGTTTGTAGTTTTCCCTCTATATTAGTATTTTCTGTACTGTTATTATGTGTTTGTAGTTTTCCCCTCTATATTAGTATTTTCTGTACTGTTATTATTTGTTTGTAGTTTTCCCTCTATATTAGTATTTTCTGTGCTGTTATTATTTGTTTGTAGTTTTCCCTCTATATTAGTATTTTCTGTACTCTTATTATTTGTTTGTAGTTTTCCCTCTATATTAGTATTTTCTGTACTGTTATTATTTGTTTGTAGTTTTCCCCCTATATTAGTATTTTCTGTACTGTTATTATTTGTTTGTAGTTTTCCCTCTATATTAGTATTTTCTGTACTGTTATTATTTGTTTGTAGTTTTCCCTCTATAGTAGTATTTTCTGTACTGTTATTATTTGTTTGTAGTTTTCCCTCTATATTAGTGTTTTCTGTACTGTTATTATTTGTTTTTAGCTTTCCCTCTATATTAGTATTTTCTGTACTGTTATTATTTGTTTGTAGTTTTCCCTCTATATTAGTATTTTCTGTACTGTTATTATTTGTTTTTAGCTTTCCCTCTATATTAGTATTTTCTGTACTGTTATTATTTGTTTGTAGTTTTCCCTCTATATTATTATTTTCTGTACTGTTATTATTTGTTTGTAGTTTTCCCTCTATATTAGTATTTTCTGTACTGTTATTATTGGTTTGTAGTTTTCCCTCTATATTAGTATTTTCTGTACTGTTATTATTTGTTTGTAGCTTTCCCTCTATAGTAGTATTTTCTGTACTGTTATTATTTGTTTGTAGTTTTCCCTCTATATTAGTATTTTCTGTACTGTTATTATTGGTTTGTAGTTTTCCCTCTATAGTAGTATTTTTTGTACTGTTATTATTTGTTTGTAGTTTTCCCTCTATATTAGTATTTTCTGTACTGTTATTATTTGTTTGTAGTTTTCCCTCTATATTAGTATTTTCTGTACTGTTATTATTTGTTTGTAGTTTTCCCTCTATATTAGTATTTTCTGTGCTGTTATTATTTGTTTGTAGTTTTCCCTCTATAGTAGTATTTTCTGTACTGTTATTATTGGTTTGTAGTTTTCCCTCTATATTAGTATTTTCGGTACTGTTATTATTTGTTTGTAGTTTTCCCTCTATATTAGTATTTTCTGTACTGTTAGTAATTGTTTGTAGTTTTCCCTCTATATTAGTATTTTCTGTACTGTTATTATGTGTTTGTAGTTTTCCCCTCTATATTAGTATTTTCTGTACTGTTATTATTTGTTTGTAGTTTTCCCTCTATATTAGTATTTTCTGTGCTGTTATTATTTGTTTGTAGTTTTCCCTCTATATTAGTATTTTCTGTACTCTTATTATTTGTTTGTAGTTTTCCCTCTATATTAGTATTTTCTGTACTGTTATTATTTGTTTGTAGTTTTCCCCCTATATTAGTATTTTCTGTACTGTTATTATTTGTTTGTAGTTTTCCCTCTATATTAGTATTTTCTGTACTGTTATTATTTGTTTGTAGTTTTCCCTCTATAGTAGTATTTTCTGTACTGTTATTATTTGTTTGTAGTTTTCCCTCTATATTAGTGTTTTCTGTACTGTTATTATTTGTTTTTAGCTTTCCCTCTATATTAGTATTTTCTGTACTGTTATTATTTGTTTGTAGTTTTCCCTCTATATTAGTATTTTCTGTACTGTTATTATTTGTTTTTAGCTTTCCCTCTATATTAGTATTTTCTGTACTGTTATTATTTGTTTGTAGTTTTCCCTCTATATTATTATTTTCTGTACTGTTATTATTTGTTTGTAGTTTTCCCTCTATATTAGTATTTTCTGTACTGTTATTATTGGTTTGTAGTTTTCCCTCTATATTAGTATTTTCTGTACTGTTATTATTTGTTTGTAGCTTTCCCTCTATAGTAGTATTTTCTGTACTGTTATTATTTGTTTGTAGTTTTCCCTCTATATTAGTATTTTCTGTACTGTTATTATTGGTTTGTAGTTTTCCCTCTATAGTAGTATTTTCTGTACTGTTATTATTTGTTTGTAGTTTTTCCTCTATAGTAGTATTTTCTGTACTGTTATTATTTGTTTGTAGTTTTCCCTCTATATTAGTATTTTCTGTACTGTTATTATTTGTTTGTAGTTTTCCCTCTATAGTAGTATTTTCTGTACTGTTATTATTTGTTTGTAGTTTTCCCTCTATAGTAGTATTTTCTGTACTGTTATTATTGGTTTGTAGTTTCCCCTCTATATTAGTATTTTCTGTACTGTTATTATTTGTTTGTAGTTTTCCCTCTATATTAGTATGTTCTGTACTGTTATTATTTGTTTGTAGTTTTCCCTCTATATTAGTATTTTCTGTACTGTTATTATTTGTTTGTAGTTTTCCCTCTATATTAGTATTTTCTGTATTGTTATTATTTGTTTGTAGTTTTCCCTCTATATTAGTATTTTCTGTACTGTTATTATTTGTTGGTAGTTTTCCCTCTATATTAGTATTTTCTGTACTGTTATTATTGGTTTGTAGTTTTCCCTCTATATTAGTATTTTCTGTACTGTTATTATTTGTTTGTAGTTTTCCCCTCTATATTAGTATTTTCTGTGCTGTTATTATTTGTTTGTAGTTTTCCCTCTATAGTAGTATTTTCTGTACTGTTATTATTTGTTTGTAGTTTTCCCTCTATATTAGTATTTTCTGTACTGTTATTATTGGTTTGTAGTTTTCCCTCTATATTAGTATTTTCTGTACTGTTATTATTTGTTTGTAGTTTTCCCTCTATAGTAGTATTTTCTGTACTGTTATTATTTGTTTGTAGTTTTCCCTCTATATTAGTATTTTCTGTACTGTTATTATTGGTTTGTAGTTTTCCCTCTATAGTAGTATTTTCTGTACTGTTATTATTTGTTTGTAGTTTTCCCTCTATTTTAGTATTTTCTGTACTGTTATTATTTGTTTGTAGTTTTCCCTCTATAGTAGTATTTTCTGTACTGTTATTATTTGTTTGTAGTTTTCCCTCTATAGTAGTATTTTCTGTACTGTTATTATTTGTTTGTAGTTTTCCCTCTATATTAGTATTTGCTGTACTGTTATTTGTTTGTAGTTCCTCCTCTATATTAGTATTTTCTGTACTGTTATTATTTGTTTGTAGTTTTCCCTCTATATTAGTATTTTCTGTAGTTATTATTTGTTTGTAGTTTTCCCTCTATATTAGTATTTTCTGTACTGTTATTATTTGTTTGTAGTTTTCCCTCTATATTAGTATTTTCTGTACTGTTATTATTTGCTTGTAGTTTTCCCCTCTATATCAGTATTTTTTGTACTGTTATTATTTGTTTGTAGTTTTCCCTCTATATTAGTATTTTCTGTGCTGTTATTATTTGTTTGTAATTTTCCCTCTATATTAGTATTTTCTGTACTGTTATTATTTGTTTGTAGTTTTCCCTCTATATTAGTATTTTCTGTACTGTTATTATTTGTTTGTAGTTTTCCCTCTATATTAGTATTTTCTGTACTGTTATTATTTGTTTGTAGTTTTCCCTCTATATTAGTATTTTCTGTACTGTTATTATTTGTTTGTAGTTTTCCCTCTATATTAGTATTTTCTGTACTGTTATTAATTGTTTGTAGTTTTCCCTCTATATTAGTATTTTCTGTACTGTTATTATTTGTTTGTAGTTTTCCCCTCTATATTAGTATTTTCTGTTCTGTTATTATTTGTTTGTAGTTTACTCTCTATATTAGTATTTTCTGTGCTGTTATTATTTGTTTGTAGTTTTCCCTCTATTTTAGTATTTTCTGTACTGTTATTATTTGTTTGTAGTTTTCCCTCTATAGTAGTATTTTCTGTACTGTTATTATTTGTTTGTAGTTTTCCCTCTATAGTAGTATTTTCTGTACTGTTATTATTTGTTTGTAGTTTTCCCTCTATAGTAGTATTTTCTGTACTGTTATTATTTGTTTTTAGCTTTCCCTCTATATTAGTATTTTCTGTACTGTTATTATTTGTTTGTAGTTTTCCCTCTATATTAGTATTTTCTGTACTGTTATTATTTGTTTTTAGCTTTCCCTCTATATTAGTATTTTCTGTACTGTTATTATTTGTTTGTAGTTTTCCCTCTATATTATTATTTTCTGTACTGTTATTATTTGTTTGTAGTTTTCCCTCTATATTAGTATTTTCTGTACTGTTATCATTGGTTTGTAGTTTTCCCTCTATATTAGTATTTTTTGTACTGTTATTATTTGTTTGTAGTTTTCCCTCTATAGTAGTATTTTCTGTACTGTTATTATTTGTTTGTAGTTTTCCCTCTATATTAGTATTTTCTGTACTGTTATTATTGGTTTGTAGTTTTCCCTCTATAGTAGTATTTTTTGTACTGTTATTATTTGTTTGTAGTTTTCCCTCTATATTAGTATTTTCTGTACTGTTATTATTTGTTTGTAGTTTTCCCTCTATATTAGTATTTTCTGTACTGTTATTATTTGTTTGTAGTTTTCCCTCTATATTAGTATTTTCTGTGCTGTTATTATTTGTTTGTAGTTTTCCCTCTATAGTAGTATTTTCTGTACTGTTATTATTGGTTTGTAGTTTTCCCTCTATATTAGTATTTTCGGTACTGTTATTATTTGTTTGTAGTTTTCCCTCTATATTAGTATTTTCTGTACTGTTAGTAATTGTTTGTAGTTTTCCCTCTATATTAGTATTTTCTGTACTGTTATTATGTGTTTGTAGTTTTCCCCTCTATATTAGTATTTTCTGTACTGTTATTATTTGTTTGTAGTTTTCCCTCTATATTAGTATTTTCTGTGCTGTTATTATTTGTTTGTAGTTTTCCCTCTATATTAGTATTTTCTGTACTCTTATTATTTGTTTGTAGTTTTCCCTCTATATTAGTATTTTCTGTACTGTTATTATTTGTTTGTAGTTTTCCCCCTATATTAGTATTTTCTGTACTTTTATTATTTGTTTGTAGTTTTCCCTCTATATTAGTATTTTCTGTACTGTTATTATTTGTTTGTAGTTTTCCCTCTATAGTAGTATTTTCTGTACTGTTATTATTTGTTTGTAGTTTTCCCTCTATATTAGTGTTTTCTGTACTGTTATTATTTGTTTTTAGCTTTCCCTCTATATTAGTATTTTCTGTACTGTTATTATTTGTTTGTAGTTTTCCCTCTATATTAGTATTTTCTGTACTGTTATTATTTGTTTTTAGCTTTCCCTCTATATTAGTATTTTCTGTACTGTTATTATTTGTTTGTAGTTTTCCCTCTATATTATTATTTTCTGTACTGTTATTATTTGTTTGTAGTTTTCCCTCTATATTAGTATTTTCTGTACTGTTATTATTGGTTTGTAGTTTTCCCTCTATATTAGTATTTTCTGTACTGTTATTATTTGTTTGTAGTTTTCCCTCTATAGTAGTATTTTCTGTACTGTTATTATTTGTTTGTAGTTTTCCCTCTATATTAGTATTTTCTGTACTGTTATTATTGGTTTGTAGTTTTCCCTCTATAGTAGTATTTTCTGTACTGTTATTATTTGTTTGTAGTTTTTCCTCTATAGGAGTATTTTCTGTACTGTTATTATTTGTTTGTAGTTTTCCCTCTATATTAGTATTTTCTGTACTGTTATTATTTGTTTGTAGTTTTCCCTCTATAGTAGTATTTTCTGTACTGTTATTATTTGTTTGTAGTTTTCCCTCTATAGTAGTATTTTCTGTACTGTTATTATTGGTTTGTAGTTTCCCCTCTATATTAGTATTTTCTGTACTGTTATTATTTGTTTGTAGTTTTCCCTCTATATTAGTATGTTCTGTACTGTTATTATTTGTTTGTAGTTTTCCCTCTATATTAGTATTTTCTGTACTGTTATTATTTGTTTGTAGTTTTCCCTCTATATTAGTATTTTCTGTACTGTTATTATTGGTTTGTAGTTTTCCCTCTATATTAGTATTTTCTGTACTGTTATTATTTGTTTGTAGTTTTCCCCTCTATATTAGTATTTTCTGTGCTGTTATTATTTGTTTGTAGTTTTCCCTCTATAGTAGTATTTTCTGTACTGTTATTATTTGTTTGTAGTTTTCCCTCTATATTAGTATTTTCTGTACTGTTATTATTGGTTTGTAGTTTTCCCTCTATATTAGTATTTTCTGTACTGTTATTATTTGTTTGTAGTTTTCCCTCTATAGTAGTATTTTCTGTACTGTTATTATTTGTTTGTAGTTTTCCCTCTATATTAGTATTTTCTGTACTGTTATTATTGGTTTGTAGTTTTCCCTCTATAGTAGTATTTTCTGTACTGTTATTATTTGTTTGTAGTTTTCCCTCTATTTTAGTATTTTCTGTACTGTTATTATTTGTTTGTAGTTTTCCCTCTATAGTAGTATTTTCTGTACTGTTATTATTTGTTTGTAGTTTTCCCTCTATAGTAGTATTTTCTGTACTGTTATTATTTGTTTGTAGTTTTCCCTCTATATTAGTATTTGCTGTACTGTTATTTGTTTGTAGTTCCTCCTCTATATTAGTATTTTCTGTACTGTTATTATTTGTTTGTAGTTTTCCCTCTATATTAGTATTTTCTGTAGTTATTATTTGTTTGTAGTTTTCCCTCTATATTAGTATTTTCTGTATTGTTATTATTTGTTTGTAGTTTTCCCTCTATATTAGTATTTTCTGTACTGTTATTATTTGCTTGTAGTTTTCCCCTCTATATCAGTATTTTTTGTACTGTTATTATTTGTTTGTAGTTTTCCCTCTATATTAGTATTTTCTGTGCTGTTATTATTTGTTTGTAGTTTTCCCTCTATATTAGTATTTTCTGTACTGTTATTATTTGTTTGTAGTTTTCCCTCTATATTAGTATTTTCTGTACTGTTATTATTTGTTTGTAGTTTTCCCTCTATATTAGTATTTTCTGTACTGTTATTATTTGTTTGTAGTTTTCCCTCTATATTAGTATTTTCTGTACTGTTATTATTTGTTTGTAGTTTTCCCTCTATATTAGTATTTTCTGTACTGTTATTAATTGTTTGTAGTTTTCCCTCTATATTAGTATTTTCTGTACTGTTATTATTTGTTTGTAGTTTTCCCCTCTATATTAGTATTTTCTGTTCTGTTATTATTTGTTTGTAGTTTACTCTCTATATTAGTATTTTCTGTGCTGTTATTATTTGTTTGTAGTTTTCCCTCTATTTTAGTATTTTCTGTACTGTTATTATTTGTTTGTAGTTTTCCCTCTATAGTAGTATTTTCTGTACTGTTATTATTTGTTTGTAGTTTTCCCTCTATAGTAGTATTTTCTGTACTGTTATTATTTGTTTGTAGTTTTCCCTCTATAGTAGTATTTTCTGTACTGTTATTATTTGTTTTTAGCTTTCCCTCTATATTAGTATTTTCTGTACTGTTATTATTTGTTTGTAGTTTTCCCTCTATATTATTATTTTCTGTACTGTTATTATTTGTTTGTAGTTTTCCCCTATATTAGTATTTTCTGTACTGTTATCATTGGTTTGTAGTTTTCCCTCTATATTAGTATTTTCTGTACTGTTATTATTTGTTTGTAGTTTTCCCTCTATAGTAGTATTTTCTGTACTGTTATTATTTGTTTGTAGTTTTCCCTCTATATTAGTATTTTCTGTACTGTTATTATTGGTTTGTAGTTTTCCCTCTATAGTAGTATTTTCTGTACTGTTATTATTTGTTTGTAGTTTTCCCTCTATATTATTATTTTCTGTACTGTTATTATTTGTTTGTAGTTTTCCCTCTATATTAGTATTTTCTGTACTGTTATTATTGGTTTGTAGTTTTCCCTCTATATTAGTATTTTCTGTACTGTTATTATTTGTTTGTAGTTTTCCCTCTATAGTAGTATTTTCTGTACTGTTATTATTTGTTTGTAGTTTTCCCTCTATATTATTATTTTCTGTACTGTTATTATTGGTTTGTAGTTTTCCCTCTATAGTAGTATTTTCTGTACTGTTATTATTTGTTTGTAGTTTTCCCTCTATAGTAGTATTTTCTGTACTGTTATTATTTGTTTGTACTTTCCCTCTATATTAGTATGTTCTGTACTGTTATTATTTGTTTGTAGTTTTCCCTCTATATTAGTATTTTCTGTACTGTTATTATTTGTTTGTAGTTTTCCCTCTATATTAGTATTTTCTGTATTGTTATTATTTGTTTGTAGTTTTCCCTCTATATTAGTATTTTCTGTACTGTTATTATTTGTTTGTAGTTTTCCCTCTATAGTAGTATTTTCTGTACTGTTATTATTTGTTTGTAGTTTTCCCTCTATATTAGTATTTTCTGTACTGTTATTATTGGTTTGTAGTTTTCCCTCTATATTAGTATTTTCTGTACTGTTATTATTTGTTTGTAGTTTTCCCTCTATAGTAGTATTTTCTGTACTGTTATTATTTGTTTGTAGTTTTCCCTCTATATTAGTATTTTCTGTACTGTTATTATTGGTTTGTAGTTTTCCCTCTATAGTAGTATTTTCTGTACTGTTATTATTTGTTTGTAGTTTTCCCTCTATAGTAGTATTTTTTGTACTGTTATTATTTGTTTGTAGTTTTCCCTCTATATTAGTATTTTCTGTACTGTTATTATTGGTTTGTAGTTTTCCCTCTATATTAGTATTTTCTGTACTGTTATTATTTGTTTGTAGTTTTCCCCTCTATATTAGTATTTTCTGTACTGTTATTATTGGTTTGTAGTTTTCCCTCTATATTAGTATTTTCTGTACTGTTATTATTTGTTTGTAGTTTTCCCTCTATATTAGTATTTTCTGTACTGTTATTATTTGTTTGTAGTTTTCCCTCTATATTAGTATTTTCTGTACTGTTATTATTTGTTTGTAGTTTTCCCTCTATATTAGTATTTTCTGTACTGTTATTATTTGTTTGTAGTTTTCCCTCTATATTAGTATTTTCTGTACTGTTATTATTTGTTTGTAGTTTTCCCTCTATAGTAGTATTTTCTGTACTGTTATTATTTGTTTGTAGTTTTCCCTCTATAGTAGTATTTTCTGTACTGTTATTATTTGTTTGTAGTTTTCCCTCTATATTAGTATTTTCTGTACTGTTATTATTGGTTTGTAGTTTTCCCTCTATATTAGTATTTTCTGTACTGTTATTATTTGTTTGTAGTTTTCCCTCTATATTAGTATTTTCTGTACTGTTATTATTTGTTTGTAGTTTTCCCTCTATATTAGTATTTTCTGTACTGTTATTATTTGTTTGTAGTTTTCCCTCTATATTAGTATTTTCTGTGCTGTTATTATTTGTTTGTAGTTTTCCCTCTATATTAGTATTTTCTGTACTGTTATTATTGGTTTGTAGTTTTCCCTCTATATTAGTATTTTCTGTACTGTTATTATTTGTTTGTAGTTTTCCCTCTATATTAGTATTTTCTGTACTGTTAGTAATTGTTTGTAGTTTTCCCTCTATATTAGTATTTTCTGTACTGTTATTATGTGTTTGTAGTTTTCCCCTCTATATTAGTATTTTCTGTACTGTTATTATTTGTTTGTAGTTTTCCCTCTATATTAGTATTTTCTGTGCTGTTATTATTTGTTTGTAGTTTTCCCTCTATATTAGTATTTTCTGTACTGTTATTATTTGTTTGTAGTTTTCCCTCTATATTAGTATTTTCTGTACTGTTATTATTTGTTTGTAGTTTTCCCTCTATAGTAGTATTTTCTGTACTGTTATTATTTGTTTGTAGTTTTCCCTCTATATTAGTGTTTTCTGTACTGTTATTATTTGTTTTTAGCTTTCCCTCTATATTAGTATTTTCTGTACTGTTATTATTTGTTTGTAGTTTTCCCTCTATATTAGTATTTTCTGTACTGTTATTATTTGTTTTTAGCTTTCCCTCTATATTAGTATTTTCTGTACTGTTATTATTTGTTTGTAGTTTTCCCTCTATATTAGTATTTTCTGTACTGTTATTATTTGTTTGTAGTTTTCCCTCTATATTAGTATTTCCTGTACTGTTATTATTGGTTTGTAGTTTTCCCTCTATAGTAGTATTTTCTGTACTGTTATTATTTGTTTGTAGTTTTCCCTCTATATTAGTATTTTCTGTACTGTTATTATTTGTTTGTAGTTTTCCCTCTATATTAGTATTTTCTGTACTGTTATTATTTGTTTGTAGTTTTCCCTCTATAGTAGTATTTTCTGTACTGTTATTATTTGTTTGTAGTTTTCCCTCTATATTAGTATTTTCTGTACTGTTATTGTTTGTTTTTAGCTTTCCCTCTATATTAGTATTTTCTGTACTGTTATTATTGGTTTGTAGTTTTCCCTCTATATTAGTATTTTCTGTACTGTTATTATTTGTGTGTAGTTTTCCCTCTATATTAGTATTTTCTGTACTGTTATTATTTGTTTGTAGTTTTCCCTCTATAGTAGTATTTTCTGTACTGTTATTATTTGTTTGTAGTTTTCCCTCTATATTAGTATTTTCTGTACTGTTATTATTTGTTTGTAGTTTTCCCTCTATATTAGTATTTTCTGTACTGTTATTATTTGTTTGTAGTTTTCCCTCTATAGTAGTATTTTCTGTACTGTTATTATTTGTTTGTAGTTTTCCCTCTATATTAGTATTTTCTGTACTGTTATTGTTTGTTTTTAGCTTTCCCTCTATATTAGTATTTTCTGTACTGTTATTATTGGTTTGTAGTTTTCCCTCTATATTAGTATTTTCTGTGCTTTTATTATTTGTTTGTAGTTTTCCCTCTATATTAGTATTTTCCGTACTGTTATTATTTGTTTGTAGTTTTCCCTCTATATTAGTATTTGCTGTACTGTTATTTGTTTGTAGTTCCTCCTCTATATTAGTATTTTCTGTACTGTTATTATTTGTTTGTAGTTTTCCCTCTATATTAGTATTTTCTGTAGTTATTATTTGTTTGTAGTTTTCCCTCTATATTAGTATTTTCTGTACTGTTATTATTTGTTTGTAGTTTTCCCTCTATATTAGTATTTTCTGTACTGTTATTAATTGTTTGTAGTTTTCCCTCTATATTAGTATTTTCTGTACTGTTATTATTTGTTTGTAGCTTTCCCCTCTATATTAGTATTTTCTGTACTGTTATTATTTGTTTGTAGTTTTCCCTCTATATTAGTATTTTCTGTACTGTTATTATTTATTTGTAGTTTTCCCTCTATTTTAGTATTTTCTGTACTGTTATTATTTGTTTGTAGTTTTCCCTCTATAGTAGTATTTTCTGTACTGTTATTATTTGTTTGTAGTTTTCCCTCTATAGTAGTATTTTCTGTACTGTTATTATTTGTTTGTAGTTTTCCCTCTATAGTAGTATTTTCTGTACTGTTATTATTTGTTTGTAGTTTTCCCTCTATATTAGTATTTTCTGTACTGTTATTATTTGTTTGTAGTTTACCCTCTATATAAGTATTTTCTGTACTGTTATTATTTGTTCGTAGTTTTCCCTCTATATTAGTATTTTCTGTACTGTTATTATGCGTTTGTTGTTTTCCCTCTATAGTAGTATTTTCTGTACTGTTATTATTTGTTTGTAGTTTTCCCTCTATATTAGTATTTTCTGTACTGTTATTATTTGTTTGTAGTTTTCCCTCTATATTAGTATTTTCTGTACTTTTATTATTTGTTTGTAGTTTTCCCCTCTATATTAGTATTTTCTTAACTGTTATTATTTGTTTGTAGTTTTCCCTCTATATTAGTATTTTCTGTACTGTTATTATTTGTTTGTAGTTTCCCCTCTATAGTAGTATTTTCTGTACTGTTATTATTTGTTTGTAGTTTTCCCTCTATAGTAGTATTTTCTGTACTGTTATTATTTGTTTGTAGTTTTCCCTCTATAGTAGTATTTTCTGTACTGTTATTATTTGTTTGTAGTTTTCCCTCTATAGTAGTATTTTCTGTACTGTTATTATTTGTTTGTAGTTTTCCCCTCTATATTAGTATTTTCTGTGCTGTTATTATTTGTTTGTAGTTTTCCCTCTATATTAGTATTGTCTGTACTGTTATTATTTGTTTGTAGTTTTCCCCTCTATATTAGTATTTTCTGTGCTGTTATTATTTGTTTGTAGTTTTCCCTCTATAGTAGTATTTTCTGTACTGTTATTATTTGTTTGTAGTTTTCCCTCTATATTAGTATTTTCTGTACTGTTATTATTTGTTTTTAGCTTTCCCTCTATATTAGTATTTTCTGTACTGTTATTATTTGTTTGTAGTTTTCCCTCTATATTATTATTTTCTGTACTGTTATTATTTGTTTGTAGTTTTCCCTCTATATTAGTATTTTCTGTACTGTTATTATTTGTTTGTAGTTTTCCCTCTATATTAGTATTTTCTGTACTGTTATTATTTGTTTGTAGTTTTCCCTCTATATTAGTTTTTTCTGTACTGTTATTATTTGTTTGTAGTTTTCCCTCTATATTAGTATTTTCTGTGCTGTTATTATTTGTTTGTAGTTTTCCCTCTATAGTAGTATTTTCTGTACTGTTATTATTGGTTTGTAGTTTTCCCTCTATATTAGTATTTTCGGTACTGTTATTATTTGTTTGTAGTTTTCCCTCTATATTAGTATTTTCTGTACTGTTAGTAATTGTTTGTAGTTTTCCCTCTATATTAGTATTTTCTGTACTGTTATTATGTGTTTGTAGTTTTCCCCTCTATATTAGTATTTTCTGTACTGTTATTATTTGTTTGTAGTTTTCCCTCTATATTAGTATTTTCTGTGCTGTTATTATTTGTTTGTAGTTTTCCCTCTATATTAGTATTTTCTGTACTCTTATTATTTGTTTGTAGTTTTCCCTCTATATTAGTATTTTCTGTACTGTTATTATTTGTTTGTAGTTTTCCCCCTATATTAGTATTTTCTGTACTGTTATTATTTGTTTGCAGTTTTCCCTCTATATTAGTATTTTCTGTACTGTTATTATTTGTTTGTAGTTTTCCCTCTATAGTAGTATTTTCTGTACTGTTATTATTTGTTTGTAGTTTTCCCTCTATATTAGTGTTTTCTGTACTGTTATTATTTGTTTTTAGCTTTCCCTCTATATTAGTATTTTCTGTACTGTTATTATTTGTTTGTAGTTTTCCCTCTATATTAGTATTTTCGGTACTGTTATTATTTGTTTGTAGTTTTCCCTCTATATTAGTATTTTCTGTACTGTTAGTAATTGTTTGTAGTTTTCCCTCTATATTAGTATTTTCTGTACTGTTATTATGTGTTTGTAGTTTTCCCCTCTATATTAGTATTTTCTGTACTGTTATTATTTGTTTGTAGTTTTCCCTCTATATTAGTATTTTCTGTGCTGTTATTATTTGTTTGTAGTTTTCCCTCTATATTAGTATTTTCTGTACTCTTATTATTTGTTTGTAGTTTTCCCTCTATATTAGTATTTTCTGTACTGTTATTATTTGTTTGTAGTTTTCCCCCTATATTAGTATTTTCTGTACTGTTATTATTTGTTTGCAGCTTTCCCTCTATATTAGTATTTTCTGTACTGTTATTATTTGTTTGTAGTTTTCCCTCTATAGTAGTATTTTCTGTACTGTTATTATTTGTTTGTAGTTTTCCCTCTATATTAGTGTTTTCTGTACTGTTATTATTTGTTTTTAGCTTTCCCTCTATATTAGTATTTTCTGTACTGTTATTATTTGTTTGTAGTTTTCCCTCTATATTATTATTTTCTGTACTGTTATTATTTGTTTGTAGTTTTCCCTCTATATTAGTATTTTCTGTACTGTTATCATTGGTTTGTAGTTTTCCCTCTATAGTAGTATTTTTTGTACTGTTATTATTTGTTTGTAGTTTTCCCTCTATATTAGTATTTTCTGTACTGTTATTATTTGTTTGTAGTTTTCCCTCTATATTAGTATTTTCTGTACTGTTATTATTTGTTTTTAGCTTTCCCTCTATATTAGTATTTTCTGTACTGTTATTATTTGTTTGTAGTTTTCCCTCTATATTATTATTTTCTGTACTGTTATTATTTGTTTGTAGTTTTCCCTCTATATTAGTATTTTCTGTACTGTTATCATTGGTTTGTAGTTTTCCCTCTATATTAGTATTTTTTGTACTGTTATTATTTGTTTGTAGTTTTCCCTCTATAGTAGTATTTTCTGTACTATTATTATTTGTTTGTAGTTTTCCCTCTATATTAGTATTTTCTGTACTGTTATTATTGGTTTGTAGTTTTCCCTCTATAGTAGTATTTTTTGTACTGTTATTATTTGTTTGTAGTTTTCCCTCTATATTAGTATTTTCTGTACTGTTATTATTTGTTTGTAGTTTTCCCTCTATATTAGTATTTTCTGTACTGTTATTATTTGTTTGTAGTTTTCCCTCTATATTAGTATTTTCTGTGCTGTTATTATTTGTTTGTAGTTTTCCCTCTATAGTAGTATTTTCTGTACTGTTATTATTGGTTTGTAGTTTTCCCTCTATATTAGTATTTTCGGTACTGTTATTATTTGTTTGTAGTTTTCCCTCTATATTAGTATTTTCTGTACTGTTAGTAATTGTTTGTAGTTTTCCCTCTATATTTGTATTTTCTGTACTGTTATTATGTGTTTGTAGTTTTCCCCTCTATATTAGTATTTTCTGTACTGTTATTATTTGTTTGTAGTTTTCCCTCTATATTAGTATTTTCTGTGCTGTTATTATTTGTTTGTAGTTTTCCCTCTATATTAGTATTTTCTGTACTCTTATTATTTGTTTGTAGTTTTCCCTCTATATTAGTATTTTCTGTACTGTTATTATTTGTTTGTAGTTTTCCCCCTATATTAGTATTTTCTGTACTGTTATTATTTGTTTGTAGTTTTCCCTCTATATTAGTATTTTCTGTACTGTTATTATTTGTTTGTAGTTTTCCCTCTATAGTAGTATTTTCTGTACTGTTATTATTTGTTTGTAGTTTTCCCTCTATATTAGTGTTTTCTGTACTGTTATTATTTGTTTTTAGCTTTCCCTCTATATTAGTATTTTCTGTACTGTTATTATTTGTTTGTAGTTTTCCCTCTATATTAGTATTTTCTGTACTGTTATTATTTGTTTTTAGCTTTCCCTCTATATTAGTATTTTCTGTACTGTTATTATTTGTTTGTAGTTTTCCCTCTATATTATTATTTTCTGTACTGTTATTATTTGTTTGTAGTTTTCCCTCTATATTAGTATTTTCTGTACTGTTATTATTGGTTTGTAGTTTTCCCTCTATATTAGTATTTTCTGTACTGTTATTATTTGTTTGTAGCTTTCCCTCTATAGTAGTATTTTCTGTACTGTTATTATTTGTTTGTAGTTTTCCCTCTATATTAGTATTTTCTGTACTGTTATTATTGGTTTGTAGTTTTCCCTCTATAGTAGTATTTTTTGTACTGTTATTATTTGTTTGTAGTTTTCCCTCTATATTAGTATTTTCTGTACTGTTATTATTTGTTTGTAGTTTTCCCTCTATATTAGTATTTTCTGTACTGTTATTATTTGTTTGTAGTTTTCCCTCTATATTAGTATTTTCTGTGCTGTTATTATTTGTTTGTAGTTTTCCCTCTATAGTAGTATTTTCTGTACTGTTATTATTGGTTTGTAGTTTTCCCTCTATATTAGTATTTTCGGTACTGTTATTATTTGTTTGTAGTTTTCCCTCTATATTAGTATTTTCTGTACTGTTAGTAATTGTTTGTAGTTTTCCCTCTATATTAGTATTTTCTGTACTGTTATTATGTGTTTGTAGTTTTCCCCTCTATATTAGTATTTTCTGTACTGTTATTATTTGTTTGTAGTTTTCCCTCTATATTAGTATTTTCTGTGCTGTTATTATTTGTTTGTAGTTTTCCCTCTATATTAGTATTTTCTGTACTCTTATTATTTGTTTGTAGTTTTCCCTCTATATTAGTATTTTCTGTACTGTTATTATTTGTTTGTAGTTTTCCCCCTATATTAGTATTTTCTGTACTGTTATTATTTGTTTGTAGTTTTCCCTCTATATTAGTATTTTCTGTACTGTTATTATTTGTTTGTAGTTTTCCCTCTATAGTAGTATTTTCTGTACTGTTATTATTTGTTTGTAGTTTTCCCTCTATATTAGTGTTTTCTGTACTGTTATTATTTGTTTTTAGCTTTCCCTCTATATTAGTATTTTCTGTACTGTTATTATTTGTTTGTAGTTTTCCCTCTATATTAGTATTTTCTGTACTGTTATTATTTGTTTTTAGCTTTCCCTCTATATTAGTATTTTCTGTACTGTTATTATTTGTTTGTAGTTTTCCCTCTATATTATTATTTTCTGTACTGTTATTATTTGTTTGTAGTTTTCCCTCTATATTAGTATTTTCTGTACTGTTATTATTGGTTTGTAGTTTTCCCTCTATATTAGTATTTTCTGTACTGTTATTATTTGTTTGTAGCTTTCCCTCTATAGTAGTATTTTCTGTACTGTTATTATTTGTTTGTAGTTTTCCCTCTATATTAGTATTTTCTGTACTGTTATTATTGGTTTGTAGTTTTCCCTCTATAGTAGTATTTTCTGTACTGTTATTATTTGTTTGTAGTTTTTCCTCTATAGTAGTATTTTCTGTACTGTTATTATTTGTTTGTAGTTTTCCCTCTATATTAGTATTTTCTGTACTGTTATTATTTGTTTGTAGTTTTCCCTCTATAGTAGTATTTTCTGTACTGTTATTATTTGTTTGTAGTTTTCCCTCTATAGTAGTATTTTCTGTACTGTTATTATTGGTTTGTAGTTTCCCCTCTATATTAGTATTTTCTGTACTGTTATTATTTGTTTGTAGTTTTCCCTCTATATTAGTATGTTCTGTACTGTTATTATTTGTTTGTAGTTTTCCCTCTATATTAGTATTTTCTGTACTGTTATTATTTGTTTGTAGTTTTCCCTCTATATTAGTATTTTCTGTATTGTTATTATTTGTTTGTAGTTTTCCCTCTATATTAGTATTTTCTGTACTGTTATTATTTGTTGGTAGTTTTCCCTCTATATTAGTATTTTCTGTACTGTTATTATTGGTTTGTAGTTTTCCCTCTATATTAGTATTTTCTGTACTGTTATTATTTGTTTGTAGTTTTCCCCTCTATATTAGTATTTTCTGTGCTGTTATTATTTGTTTGTAGTTT
Source organism: Bathymodiolus brooksi (assembly GCA_963680875.1). NCBI lineage: Eukaryota > Metazoa > Mollusca > Bivalvia > Mytilida > Modiolidae > Bathymodiolus > Bathymodiolus brooksi. The sequence continues at coordinate 100,095,945 of OY804584.1, forward strand.
TCCCTCTATAGTAGTATTTTCTGTACTGTTATTATTTGTTTGTAGTTTTCCCTCTATATTAGTATTTTCTGTACTGTTATTATTGGTTTGTAGTTTTCCCTCTATATTAGTATTTTCTGTACTGTTATTATTTGTTTGTAGTTTTCCCTCTATAGTAGTATTTTCTGTACTGTTATTATTTGTTTGTAGTTTTCCCTCTATATTAGTATTTTCTGTACTGTTATTATTGGTTTGTAGTTTTCCCTCTATAGTAGTATTTTCTGTACTGTTATTATTTGTTTGTAGTTTTCCCTCTATTTTAGTATTTTCTGTACTGTTATTATTTGTTTGTAGTTTTCCCTCTATAGTAGTATTTTCTGTACTGTTATTATTTGTTTGTAGTTTTCCCTCTATAGTAGTATTTTCTGTACTGTTATTATTTGTTTGTAGTTTTCCCTCTATATTAGTATTTGCTGTACTGTTATTTGTTTGTAGTTCCTCCTCTATATTAGTATTTTCTGTACTGTTATTATTTGTTTGTAGTTTTCCCTCTATATTAGTATTTTCTGTAGTTATTATTTGTTTGTAGTTTTCCCTCTATATTAGTATTTTCTGTACTGTTATTATTTGTTTGTAGTTTTCCCTCTATATTAGTATTTTCTGTACTGTTATTATTTGCTTGTAGTTTTCCCCTCTATATCAGTATTTTTTGTACTGTTATTATTTGTTTGTAGTTTTCCCTCTATATTAGTATTTTCTGTGCTGTTATTATTTGTTTGTAATTTTCCCTCTATATTAGTATTTTCTGTACTGTTATTATTTGTTTGTAGTTTTCCCTCTATATTAGTATTTTCTGTACTGTTATTATTTGTTTGTAGTTTTCCCTCTATATTAGTATTTTCTGTACTGTTATTATTTGTTTGTAGTTTTCCCTCTATATTAGTATTTTCTGTACTGTTATTATTTGTTTGTAGTTTTCCCTCTATATTAGTATTTTCTGTACTGTTATTAATTGTTTGTAGTTTTCCCTCTATATTAGTATTTTCTGTACTGTTATTATTTGTTTGTAGTTTTCCCCTCTATATTAGTATTTTCTGTTCTGTTATTATTTGTTTGTAGTTTACTCTCTATATTAGTATTTTCTGTGCTGTTATTATTTGTTTGTAGTTTTCCCTCTATTTTAGTATTTTCTGTACTGTTATTATTTGTTTGTAGTTTTCCCTCTATAGTAGTATTTTCTGTACTGTTATTATTTGTTTGTAGTTTTCCCTCTATAGTAGTATTTTCTGTACTGTTATTATTTGTTTGTAGTTTTCCCTCTATAGTAGTATTTTCTGTACTGTTATTATTTGTTTTTAGCTTTCCCTCTATATTAGTATTTTCTGTACTGTTATTATTTGTTTGTAGTTTTCCCTCTATATTAGTATTTTCTGTACTGTTATTATTTGTTTTTAGCTTTCCCTCTATATTAGTATTTTCTGTACTGTTATTATTTGTTTGTAGTTTTCCCTCTATATTATTATTTTCTGTACTGTTATTATTTGTTTGTAGTTTTCCCTCTATATTAGTATTTTCTGTACTGTTATCATTGGTTTGTAGTTTTCCCTCTATATTAGTATTTTTTGTACTGTTATTATTTGTTTGTAGTTTTCCCTCTATAGTAGTATTTTCTGTACTGTTATTATTTGTTTGTAGTTTTCCCTCTATATTAGTATTTTCTGTACTGTTATTATTGGTTTGTAGTTTTCCCTCTATAGTAGTATTTTTTGTACTGTTATTATTTGTTTGTAGTTTTCCCTCTATATTAGTATTTTCTGTACTGTTATTATTTGTTTGTAGTTTTCCCTCTATATTAGTATTTTCTGTACTGTTATTATTTGTTTGTAGTTTTCCCTCTATATTAGTATTTTCTGTGCTGTTATTATTTGTTTGTAGTTTTCCCTCTATAGTAGTATTTTCTGTACTGTTATTATTGGTTTGTAGTTTTCCCTCTATATTAGTATTTTCGGTACTGTTATTATTTGTTTGTAGTTTTCCCTCTATATTAGTATTTTCTGTACTGTTAGTAATTGTTTGTAGTTTTCCCTCTATATTAGTATTTTCTGTACTGTTATTATGTGTTTGTAGTTTTCCCCTCTATATTAGTATTTTCTGTACTGTTATTATTTGTTTGTAGTTTTCCCTCTATATTAGTATTTTCTGTGCTGTTATTATTTGTTTGTAGTTTTCCCTCTATATTAGTATTTTCTGTACTCTTATTATTTGTTTGTAGTTTTCCCTCTATATTAGTATTTTCTGTACTGTTATTATTTGTTTGTAGTTTTCCCCCTATATTAGTATTTTCTGTACTGTTATTATTTGTTTGTAGTTTTCCCTCTATATTAGTATTTTCTGTACTGTTATTATTTGTTTGTAGTTTTCCCTCTATAGTAGTATTTTCTGTACTGTTATTATTTGTTTGTAGTTTTCCCTCTATATTAGTGTTTTCTGTACTGTTATTATTTGTTTTTAGCTTTCCCTCTATATTAGTATTTTCTGTACTGTTATTATTTGTTTGTAGTTTTCCCTCTATATTAGTATTTTCTGTACTGTTATTATTTGTTTTTAGCTTTCCCTCTATATTAGTATTTTCTGTACTGTTATTATTTGTTTGTAGTTTTCCCTCTATATTATTATTTTCTGTACTGTTATTATTTGTTTGTAGTTTTCCCTCTATATTAGTATTTTCTGTACTGTTATTATTGGTTTGTAGTTTTCCCTCTATATTAGTATTTTCTGTACTGTTATTATTTGTTTGTAGTTTTCCCTCTATAGTAGTATTTTCTGTACTGTTATTATTTGTTTGTAGTTTTCCCTCTATATTAGTATTTTCTGTACTGTTATTATTGGTTTGTAGTTTTCCCTCTATAGTAGTATTTTCTGTACTGTTATTATTTGTTTGTAGTTTTTCCTCTATAGGAGTATTTTCTGTACTGTTATTATTTGTTTGTAGTTTTCCCTCTATATTAGTATTTTCTGTACTGTTATTATTTGTTTGTAGTTTTCCCTCTATAGTAGTATTTTCTGTACTGTTATTATTTGTTTGTAGTTTTCCCTCTATAGTAGTATTTTCTGTACTGTTATTATTGGTTTGTAGTTTCCCCTCTATATTAGTATTTTCTGTACTGTTATTATTTGTTTGTAGTTTTCCCTCTATATTAGTATGTTCTGTACTGTTATTATTTGTTTGTAGTTTTCCCTCTATATTAGTATTTTCTGTACTGTTATTATTTGTTTGTAGTTTTCCCTCTATATTAGTATTTTCTGTACTGTTATTATTGGTTTGTAGTTTTCCCTCTATATTAGTATTTTCTGTACTGTTATTATTTGTTTGTAGTTTTCCCCTCTATATTAGTATTTTCTGTGCTGTTATTATTTGTTTGTAGTTTTCCCTCTATAGTAGTATTTTCTGTACTGTTATTATTTGTTTGTAGTTTTCCCTCTATATTAGTATTTTCTGTACTGTTATTATTGGTTTGTAGTTTTCCCTCTATATTAGTATTTTCTGTACTGTTATTATTTGTTTGTAGTTTTCCCTCTATAGTAGTATTTTCTGTACTGTTATTATTTGTTTGTAGTTTTCCCTCTATATTAGTATTTTCTGTACTGTTATTATTGGTTTGTAGTTTTCCCTCTATAGTAGTATTTTCTGTACTGTTATTATTTGTTTGTAGTTTTCCCTCTATTTTAGTATTTTCTGTACTGTTATTATTTGTTTGTAGTTTTCCCTCTATAGTAGTATTTTCTGTACTGTTATTATTTGTTTGTAGTTTTCCCTCTATAGTAGTATTTTCTGTACTGTTATTATTTGTTTGTAGTTTTCCCTCTATATTAGTATTTGCTGTACTGTTATTTGTTTGTAGTTCCTCCTCTATATTAGTATTTTCTGTACTGTTATTATTTGTTTGTAGTTTTCCCTCTATATTAGTATTTTCTGTAGTTATTATTTGTTTGTAGTTTTCCCTCTATATTAGTATTTTCTGTATTGTTATTATTTGTTTGTAGTTTTCCCTCTATATTAGTATTTTCTGTACTGTTATTATTTGCTTGTAGTTTTCCCCTCTATATCAGTATTTTTTGTACTGTTATTATTTGTTTGTAGTTTTCCCTCTATATTAGTATTTTCTGTGCTGTTATTATTTGTTTGTAGTTTTCCCTCTATATTAGTATTTTCTGTACTGTTATTATTTGTTTGTAGTTTTCCCTCTATATTAGTATTTTCTGTACTGTTATTATTTGTTTGTAGTTTTCCCTCTATATTAGTATTTTCTGTACTGTTATTATTTGTTTGTAGTTTTCCCTCTATATTAGTATTTTCTGTACTGTTATTATTTGTTTGTAGTTTTCCCTCTATATTAGTATTTTCTGTACTGTTATTAATTGTTTGTAGTTTTCCCTCTATATTAGTATTTTCTGTACTGTTATTATTTGTTTGTAGTTTTCCCCTCTATATTAGTATTTTCTGTTCTGTTATTATTTGTTTGTAGTTTACTCTCTATATTAGTATTTTCTGTGCTGTTATTATTTGTTTGTAGTTTTCCCTCTATTTTAGTATTTTCTGTACTGTTATTATTTGTTTGTAGTTTTCCCTCTATAGTAGTATTTTCTGTACTGTTATTATTTGTTTGTAGTTTTCCCTCTATAGTAGTATTTTCTGTACTGTTATTATTTGTTTGTAGTTTTCCCTCTATAGTAGTATTTTCTGTACTGTTATTATTTGTTTTTAGCTTTCCCTCTATATTAGTATTTTCTGTACTGTTATTATTTGTTTGTAGTTTTCCCTCTATATTATTATTTTCTGTACTGTTATTATTTGTTTGTAGTTTTCCCCTATATTAGTATTTTCTGTACTGTTATCATTGGTTTGTAGTTTTCCCTCTATATTAGTATTTTCTGTACTGTTATTATTTGTTTGTAGTTTTCCCTCTATAGTAGTATTTTCTGTACTGTTATTATTTGTTTGTAGTTTTCCCTCTATATTAGTATTTTCTGTACTGTTATTATTGGTTTGTAGTTTTCCCTCTATAGTAGTATTTTCTGTACTGTTATTATTTGTTTGTAGTTTTCCCTCTATATTATTATTTTCTGTACTGTTATTATTTGTTTGTAGTTTTCCCTCTATATTAGTATTTTCTGTACTGTTATTATTGGTTTGTAGTTTTCCCTCTATATTAGTATTTTCTGTACTGTTATTATTTGTTTGTAGTTTTCCCTCTATAGTAGTATTTTCTGTACTGTTATTATTTGTTTGTAGTTTTCCCTCTATATTATTATTTTCTGTACTGTTATTATTGGTTTGTAGTTTTCCCTCTATAGTAGTATTTTCTGTACTGTTATTATTTGTTTGTAGTTTTCCCTCTATAGTAGTATTTTCTGTACTGTTATTATTTGTTTGTACTTTCCCTCTATATTAGTATGTTCTGTACTGTTATTATTTGTTTGTAGTTTTCCCTCTATATTAGTATTTTCTGTACTGTTATTATTTGTTTGTAGTTTTCCCTCTATATTAGTATTTTCTGTATTGTTATTATTTGTTTGTAGTTTTCCCTCTATATTAGTATTTTCTGTACTGTTATTATTTGTTTGTAGTTTTCCCTCTATAGTAGTATTTTCTGTACTGTTATTATTTGTTTGTAGTTTTCCCTCTATATTAGTATTTTCTGTACTGTTATTATTGGTTTGTAGTTTTCCCTCTATATTAGTATTTTCTGTACTGTTATTATTTGTTTGTAGTTTTCCCTCTATAGTAGTATTTTCTGTACTGTTATTATTTGTTTGTAGTTTTCCCTCTATATTAGTATTTTCTGTACTGTTATTATTGGTTTGTAGTTTTCCCTCTATAGTAGTATTTTCTGTACTGTTATTATTTGTTTGTAGTTTTCCCTCTATAGTAGTATTTTTTGTACTGTTATTATTTGTTTGTAGTTTTCCCTCTATATTAGTATTTTCTGTACTGTTATTATTGGTTTGTAGTTTTCCCTCTATATTAGTATTTTCTGTACTGTTATTATTTGTTTGTAGTTTTCCCCTCTATATTAGTATTTTCTGTACTGTTATTATTGGTTTGTAGTTTTCCCTCTATATTAGTATTTTCTGTACTGTTATTATTTGTTTGTAGTTTTCCCTCTATATTAGTATTTTCTGTACTGTTATTATTTGTTTGTAGTTTTCCCTCTATATTAGTATTTTCTGTACTGTTATTATTTGTTTGTAGTTTTCCCTCTATATTAGTATTTTCTGTACTGTTATTATTTGTTTGTAGTTTTCCCTCTATATTAGTATTTTCTGTACTGTTATTATTTGTTTGTAGTTTTCCCTCTATAGTAGTATTTTCTGTACTGTTATTATTTGTTTGTAGTTTTCCCTCTATAGTAGTATTTTCTGTACTGTTATTATTTGTTTGTAGTTTTCCCTCTATATTAGTATTTTCTGTACTGTTATTATTGGTTTGTAGTTTTCCCTCTATATTAGTATTTTCTGTACTGTTATTATTTGTTTGTAGTTTTCCCTCTATATTAGTATTTTCTGTACTGTTATTATTTGTTTGTAGTTTTCCCTCTATATTAGTATTTTCTGTACTGTTATTATTTGTTTGTAGTTTTCCCTCTATATTAGTATTTTCTGTGCTGTTATTATTTGTTTGTAGTTTTCCCTCTATATTAGTATTTTCTGTACTGTTATTATTGGTTTGTAGTTTTCCCTCTATATTAGTATTTTCTGTACTGTTATTATTTGTTTGTAGTTTTCCCTCTATATTAGTATTTTCTGTACTGTTAGTAATTGTTTGTAGTTTTCCCTCTATATTAGTATTTTCTGTACTGTTATTATGTGTTTGTAGTTTTCCCCTCTATATTAGTATTTTCTGTACTGTTATTATTTGTTTGTAGTTTTCCCTCTATATTAGTATTTTCTGTGCTGTTATTATTTGTTTGTAGTTTTCCCTCTATATTAGTATTTTCTGTACTGTTATTATTTGTTTGTAGTTTTCCCTCTATATTAGTATTTTCTGTACTGTTATTATTTGTTTGTAGTTTTCCCTCTATAGTAGTATTTTCTGTACTGTTATTATTTGTTTGTAGTTTTCCCTCTATATTAGTGTTTTCTGTACTGTTATTATTTGTTTTTAGCTTTCCCTCTATATTAGTATTTTCTGTACTGTTATTATTTGTTTGTAGTTTTCCCTCTATATTAGTATTTTCTGTACTGTTATTATTTGTTTTTAGCTTTCCCTCTATATTAGTATTTTCTGTACTGTTATTATTTGTTTGTAGTTTTCCCTCTATATTAGTATTTTCTGTACTGTTATTATTTGTTTGTAGTTTTCCCTCTATATTAGTATTTCCTGTACTGTTATTATTGGTTTGTAGTTTTCCCTCTATAGTAGTATTTTCTGTACTGTTATTATTTGTTTGTAGTTTTCCCTCTATATTAGTATTTTCTGTACTGTTATTATTTGTTTGTAGTTTTCCCTCTATATTAGTATTTTCTGTACTGTTATTATTTGTTTGTAGTTTTCCCTCTATAGTAGTATTTTCTGTACTGTTATTATTTGTTTGTAGTTTTCCCTCTATATTAGTATTTTCTGTACTGTTATTGTTTGTTTTTAGCTTTCCCTCTATATTAGTATTTTCTGTACTGTTATTATTGGTTTGTAGTTTTCCCTCTATATTAGTATTTTCTGTACTGTTATTATTTGTGTGTAGTTTTCCCTCTATATTAGTATTTTCTGTACTGTTATTATTTGTTTGTAGTTTTCCCTCTATAGTAGTATTTTCTGTACTGTTATTATTTGTTTGTAGTTTTCCCTCTATATTAGTATTTTCTGTACTGTTATTATTTGTTTGTAGTTTTCCCTCTATATTAGTATTTTCTGTACTGTTATTATTTGTTTGTAGTTTTCCCTCTATAGTAGTATTTTCTGTACTGTTATTATTTGTTTGTAGTTTTCCCTCTATATTAGTATTTTCTGTACTGTTATTGTTTGTTTTTAGCTTTCCCTCTATATTAGTATTTTCTGTACTGTTATTATTGGTTTGTAGTTTTCCCTCTATATTAGTATTTTCTGTGCTTTTATTATTTGTTTGTAGTTTTCCCTCTATATTAGTATTTTCCGTACTGTTATTATTTGTTTGTAGTTTTCCCTCTATATTAGTATTTGCTGTACTGTTATTTGTTTGTAGTTCCTCCTCTATATTAGTATTTTCTGTACTGTTATTATTTGTTTGTAGTTTTCCCTCTATATTAGTATTTTCTGTAGTTATTATTTGTTTGTAGTTTTCCCTCTATATTAGTATTTTCTGTACTGTTATTATTTGTTTGTAGTTTTCCCTCTATATTAGTATTTTCTGTACTGTTATTAATTGTTTGTAGTTTTCCCTCTATATTAGTATTTTCTGTACTGTTATTATTTGTTTGTAGCTTTCCCCTCTATATTAGTATTTTCTGTACTGTTATTATTTGTTTGTAGTTTTCCCTCTATATTAGTATTTTCTGTACTGTTATTATTTATTTGTAGTTTTCCCTCTATTTTAGTATTTTCTGTACTGTTATTATTTGTTTGTAGTTTTCCCTCTATAGTAGTATTTTCTGTACTGTTATTATTTGTTTGTAGTTTTCCCTCTATAGTAGTATTTTCTGTACTGTTATTATTTGTTTGTAGTTTTCCCTCTATAGTAGTATTTTCTGTACTGTTATTATTTGTTTGTAGTTTTCCCTCTATATTAGTATTTTCTGTACTGTTATTATTTGTTTGTAGTTTACCCTCTATATAAGTATTTTCTGTACTGTTATTATTTGTTCGTAGTTTTCCCTCTATATTAGTATTTTCTGTACTGTTATTATGCGTTTGTTGTTTTCCCTCTATAGTAGTATTTTCTGTACTGTTATTATTTGTTTGTAGTTTTCCCTCTATATTAGTATTTTCTGTACTGTTATTATTTGTTTGTAGTTTTCCCTCTATATTAGTATTTTCTGTACTTTTATTATTTGTTTGTAGTTTTCCCCTCTATATTAGTATTTTCTTAACTGTTATTATTTGTTTGTAGTTTTCCCTCTATATTAGTATTTTCTGTACTGTTATTATTTGTTTGTAGTTTCCCCTCTATAGTAGTATTTTCTGTACTGTTATTATTTGTTTGTAGTTTTCCCTCTATAGTAGTATTTTCTGTACTGTTATTATTTGTTTGTAGTTTTCCCTCTATAGTAGTATTTTCTGTACTGTTATTATTTGTTTGTAGTTTTCCCTCTATAGTAGTATTTTCTGTACTGTTATTATTTGTTTGTAGTTTTCCCCTCTATATTAGTATTTTCTGTGCTGTTATTATTTGTTTGTAGTTTTCCCTCTATATTAGTATTGTCTGTACTGTTATTATTTGTTTGTTGTTTTCCCTCTATATTAGTATTTTCTGTACTGTTATTATTTGTTTGTAGTTTCCCCTCTATATTAGTATTTTCTGTACTGTTATTATTTGTTTGTAGTTTTCCCTCTATATTAGTATTTTCTGTGCTGTTATTATTTGTTTGTAGTTTTCCCTCTATATTAGTATTTTCTGTACTGTTATTATTTGTTTGTAGTTTTCCCTCTATATTAGTATTTTCTGTACTGTTATTATTTGTTTGTAGTTTTCCCTCTATATTAGTATTTTCTGTACTGTTATTATTTGTTTGTAGTTTTCCCTCTATATTAGTATTTTCTGTACTGTTATTATTTGTTTGTAGTTTTCCCTCTATATCAGTATTTTCTGTACTGTTATTATTTGTTTGTAGTTTTCCTTCTATATTAGTATTTTCTGTACTGTTATTATTTGTTTGTAGTTTTCCCTCTATATTAGTATTTTCTGTACTGTTATTTGTTTGTAGTTTTCCCTCTATAGTAGTATTTTCTGTACTGTTATTATTTGTTTGTAGTTTTCCCTCTATATTAGTATTTTCTCTACTGTTATTATTTGTTTGTAGTTTTCCCTCTATATTAGTATTTTCTGTACTGTTATTATTTGTTTGTAGTTTTCCCTCTATATTAGTATTTTCTGTACTGTTATTATTTGTTTGTAGTTTTCCCTCTATATTAGTATTTTGATTCCTTCTTATTTGCATCTTTATTACCGTTTCCTGTAAATAGTTGAGTCGTGTTACTGGCTCATGTTACAAACCGTTTGATAAGTCATGAATGACGGAAGGTGTAGATTGTGATTTCGACATATTTATGGAGTATATTGTGGTCTTCTGTGACACATATATTCCGTAGCTGTGAACTAAGTCATGGTGTTGATTGTAAAACCTTCAATTTGACAAAACTTGGAACCCTCTTTGTTAGCAGGAGCTCTCTGTCAAATAAATACAGATTAATACATGGGCATTTCCATATTGGCCTGCTTATCATCCCGAGACCCCCACATTGGCCCGAGATGGAGTCGAGGGCCAATATGGGTCAAAGGATGATAACCAGGCCAATATGGAAATGCCCATGTATTAAACTACTTATTACATAGTTCCGACATCTAGAAAAGAGACATCCATATTGGCCTGAGACGAAGTCAAGGCCCATATTGGCCCGGGTAATATGGGCTTCGATGTGGAAATGATCTTGTAGTAATCCAATAACCGGTTATTTTCCCGGGGTGTGAAAATATGGACAGTTTACTTCCGGTCATATTGATCATACAAACATGGCTTTATTTGAACTAAGTATGTAATAAATCATTATAGGAACCACAAGCTCTGGATCATGAATATCGTATTAACTGAGAGAGATATACTCTATATGCATGTGCTGCTGAAATGATGCTACATATAAATTGAAAGTTCACAAGGGGAAAATTGAAATAATCTCCCTTCAAATGAATAAAGCTTCATTTTCAACAGACCCTCATATGCATTGTCACCTTCTAGGTGTAGGTTGCGATGGTTATTTAAATGCCAAATGAGCAATTTTTCAGCTGTTTTCATGGCGAGCACAAGTTACATTCAAAGAAATGATGACAATATCAGACTAGACTGACACCCCTAGTTGGATTTTTATAGTGATAGCTTACTGAAACAACAGTCCATGCATAGATATGTTGCCTCACTTGAACACATTATCCTGATTCTGAGCCAACCAGTCTTTGCTCTTTCTCCTTTATACTACCTGCTTAGTGGAGAGGCAACAAATACCAATTTTAAAGTCTTTGATTTGATACGACTGCAGCTCAATCTCACAATCTATCACACTCAAGGTAAAGATACTAACCATTACCTCACCGATGTGGTTGACCACTGTACACTCAAGGTAAAGATACTAACCATTACCTCACCGATGTGGTTGACCACTGTACACTCAAGGTAAAGATACTAACCATTACATCACCGATGTGGTTGACCACTACACTCAAGGTAAAGATACTAACCATTACCTCACCGATGTGGTTGACCACTGTACACTCAAGGTAAAGATACTAACCATTACCTCACCGATGTGGTTGACCACTGTACACTCAAGGTAAAGATACTAACCATTACATCACCGATGTGGTTGACCACTACACTCAAGGTAAAGATACTAACCATTACCTCACCGATGTGGTTGACAACTGTACACTCAAGGTAAAGATACTAACCATTACCTCGCCGATGTGGTTGACCACTGTACACTCAAGGTAAAGATACTAACCATTACCTCGCCGATGTGGTTGACCACTGTACACTCAAGGTAAAGATACTAACCATTACCTCGCCGATGTGGTTGACCACTGTACACTCAAGGTAAAGATACTAACCATTACCTCACCGATGTGGTTGACCACTGTACACTCAAGGTAAAGATACTAACCATTACATCGCCGATGTGTTGACCACTGTACACTCAAGGTAAAGATACTAACCATTACCTCACCGATGTGGTTGACCACTGTACACTCAAGGTAAAGATACTAACCATTACCTCACCGATGTGGTTGACCACTGTACACTCAAGGTAAAGATACTAACCATTACCTCACCGATGTGGTTGACCACTGTACACTCAAGGTAAAGATACTAACCATTACCTCACCGATGTGGTTGACCACTGTACACTCAAGGTAAAGATACTAACCATTACCTCACCGATGTGGTTGACCACTGTACACTCAAGGTCAAGATACTAACCATTACTTCACCGATGTGGTTGACCACTGTACACTCAAGGTAAAGATACTAACCATTACCTCACCGATGTGGTTGACCACTGTACACTCAAGGTAAATATACTAACCATTACCTCACCGATGTGGTTGACCACTGTACACTCAAGGTAAAGATACTAACCATTACCTCACCGATGTGGTTGACCACTGTACTCAAGGTAAAGATACTAACCATTACTTCACCGATGTGGTTGACCACTGTACACTCAAGGTAAAGATACTAACCATTACCTCACCGATGTGGTTGACCACTGTACACTCAAGGTAAAGATACTAACCATTACCTCACCGATGTGGTTGACCACTGTACACTCAAGGTAAAGATACTAACCATTACTTCACCGATGTGGTTGACCACTGTACACTCAAGGTAAAGATACTAACCATTACCTCACCGATGTGGTTGACCACTGTACACTCAAGGTAAAGATACTAACCATTACATCACCGATGTGGTTGACCACTGTACACTCAAGGTAAAGATACTAACCATTACCTCACCGATGTGGTTGACCACTGTACACTCAAGGTAAAGATACTAACCATTACATCACCGATGTGGTTGACCACTACACTCAAGGTAAAGATACTAACCATTACCTCACCGATGTGGTTGACCACTGTACACTCAAGGTAAAGATACTAACCATTACCTCACCGATGTGGTTGACCACTGTACACTCAAGGTAAAGATACTAACCATTACATCACCGATGTGGTTGACCACTACACTCAAGGTAAAGATACTAACCATTACCTCACCGATGTGGTTGACAACTGTACACTCAAGGTAAAGATACTAACCATTACCTCGCCGATGTGGTTGACCACTGTACACTCAAGGTAAAGATACTAACCATTACCTCACCGATGTGGTTGACCACTGTACACTCAAGGTAAAGATACTAACCATTACCTCACCGATGTGGTTGACCACTGTACACTCAAGGTAAAGATACTAACCATTACATCGCCGATGTGTTGACCACTGTACACTCAAGGTAAAGATACTAACCATTACCTCACCGATGTGGTTGACCACTGTACACTCAAGGTAAAGATACTAACCATTACCTCACCGATGTGGTTGACCACTGTACACTCAAGGTAAAGATACTAACCATTACCTCACCGATGTGGTTGACCACTGTACACTCAAGGTAAAGATACTAACCATTACCTCACCGATGTGGTTGACCACTGTACACTCAAGGTAAAGATACTAACCATTACTTCACCGATGTGGTTGACCACTGTACACTCAAGGTAAAGATACTAACCATTACCTCACCGATGTGGTTGACCACTGTACACTCAAGGTAAATATACTAACCATTACCTCACCGATGTGGTTGACCACTGTACACTCAAGGTAAAGATACTAACCATTACCTCACCGATGTGGTTGACCACTGTACTCAAGGTAAAGATACTAACCATTACTTCACCGATGTGGTTGACCACTGTACACTCAAGGTAAAGATACTAACCATTACCTCACCGATGTGGTTGACCACTGTACACTCAAGGTAAAGATACTAACCATTACCTCACCGATGTGGTTGACCACTGTACACTCAAGGTAAAGATACTAACCATTACTTCACCGATGTGGTTGACCACTGTACACTCAAGGTAAAGATACTAACCATTACCTCACCGATGTGGTTGACCACTGTACACTCAAGGTAAAGATACTAACCATTACATCACCGATGTGGTTGACCACTGTACACTCAAGGTAAAGATACTAACCATTACCTCACCGATGTGGTTGACCACTGTACACTCAAGGTAAAGATACTAACCATTACATCACCGATGTGGTTGACCACTACACTCAAGGTAAAGATACTAACCATTACCTCACCGATGTGGTTGACCACTGTACACTCAAGGTAAAGATACTAACCATTACCTCACCGATGTGGTTGACCACTGTACACTCAAGGTAAAGATACTAACCATTACATCACCGATGTGGTTGACCACTACACTCAAGGTAAAGATACTAACCATTACCTCACCGATGTGGTTGACAACTGTACACTCAAGGTAAAGATACTAACCATTACCTCGCCGATGTGGTTGACCACTGTACACTCAAGGTAAAGATACTAACCATTACCTCACCGATGTGGTTGACCACTGTACACTCAAGGTAAAGATACTAACCATTACCTCACCGATGTGGTTGACCACTGTACACTCAAGGTAAAGATACTAACCATTACATCGCCGATGTGTTGACCACTGTTCACTCAAGGTAAAGATACTAACCATTACCTCACCGATGTGGTTTACCACTGTACACTCAAGGTAAAGATACTAACCATTACCTCACCGATGTTGTTGACCACTGTACACTCAAGGTAAAGATACTAACCATTACTTCACCGATGTGGTTGACCACTGTACACTCAAGGTAAAGATACTAACCATTACCTCACCGATGTGGTTGACCACTGTACACTCAAGGTAAAGATACTAACCATTACTTCACCGATGTGGTTGACCACTGTACACTCAAGGTAAAGATACTAACCATTACCTCACCGATGTGGTTGACCACTGTACACTCAAGGTAAATATACTAACCATTACCTCACCGATGTGGTTGACCACTGTACACTCAAGGTAAAGATACTAACCATTACCTCACCGATGTGGTTGACCACTGTACTCAAGGTAAAGATACTAATCATTACTTCACCGATGTGGTTGACCACTGTACACTCAAGGTAAAGATACTAACCATTACCTCACCGATGTGGTTGACCACTGTACACTCAAGGTAAAGATACTAACCATTACCTCACCGATGTGGTTGACCACTGTACACTCAAGGTAAAGATACTAACCATTACTTCACCGATGTGGTTGACCACTGTACACTCAAGGTAAAGATACTAACCATTACCTCACCGATGTGGTTGACCACTGTACACTCAAGGTAAAGATACTAACCATTACATCACCGATGTGGTTGACCACTGTACACTCAAGGTAAAGATACTAACCATTACCTCACCGATGTGGTTGACCACTGTACACTCAAGGTAAAGATACTAACCATTACCTCACCGATGTGGTTGACCACTGTACACTCAAGGTAAAGATACTAACCATTACCTCACCGATGTGGTTGACCACTGTACACTCAAGGTAAAGATACTAACCATTACATCACCGATGTGGTTGACCACTGTGGTAATTGTAGAAATAAATATGAACAAATTTTATAAAAATACTTTAATTTTCATATATATATATATTTTATAAATGTATAAATATGCTTTGATTTTTGTCAATTTAAAATATATACTCTGACTTAAAAGGATTTCTCTTAAGGCCATTTATGTCAAAAAACATAATAACTAAAAAAAATATATAGAAATTTCATTA
This sequence comes from Bathymodiolus brooksi, assembly GCA_963680875.1. Classification (NCBI taxonomy): domain Eukaryota; kingdom Metazoa; phylum Mollusca; class Bivalvia; order Mytilida; family Modiolidae; genus Bathymodiolus; species Bathymodiolus brooksi. The sequence goes on from OY804584.1 coordinate 100,111,529, forward strand.
TTTTCTCCATATTTTTATACAGAGCTATTCACAAAATTACCTTAATTAGAAATAATGGCTGATTTATTGAATAATTAATAAAATGTTTTTTCTATTATATAATTTGCAATTTCTGCTTTGATATAAAATATTGATTGATTGATTTGTATTTAATATCAAGCAATGCAACCACTAGTGATTTAAGTAATTTTGTAAATAGCTTTGAAAAATATGGGAAAACTTAATATATATATATTAACAATAATACAAGCACACATATACTACTAACAAACAGAAATTAGTATACATTTGACTGATAAATCTCATTAAAATGCATGACATATACATGTATCTGTGTTATATTACAACCCATTAAATAATCTGCTAAATTATTCAAATTTTTCATTTTATTTAAAAAAATAATATTTGTACTTTAAAATTATTTTTTTTTATAAATTTTATTTCTCACAAAATAAAATATCTTTTTAAGTTTGACATAACAATTTCAATATTACAAATTTTCAATTCCAATATTACAAATTTTCAATTCCAATATTACAAATTTTCATTTCAATTTTGAAATATAATCTATCATATTTGAACGTTGAAAAAAAAATATAAATCTGTAATCTTTCTCACAAAATAAAATAATTTTTGAAGTGTTTGACATATAACAATTTTAATATTACAAATACATGTATGTTTTGTTAAAGCTTGGGGGAGTATCTTAACAGAGTCAATTGTCTCTCACAAACAAGCTGTAAAGCTAATAGTATTTCCATGAGGGAAATATGTCCAAATGAATTCAGCAACAAAAATGTGAAAAAAATAATATTGCACATAATTTGAACATATTATTCAATGTATTATTTGATTTTATATTTATTTGAAAAAATTCAATGCAACAAATTAATTATCAAAAAAAGAATTCTTCAATTTTTTTTTTACTAAATCTGAACGAAGTGTATTTTCTTACAGATTAAACAATTTCCACTTTTTAAATTTCATTTTAATTATAAACCTATATAAATAAAACAATTGATCAACTTATGGTAATATAATCATTTTGAAATAAATGTAAAAAAAAAGAAGAACAAATTAATATCAGCTATATCCCTGAGAAATCAATTGATATGCTTTAAAAAATGTAGTTTTTTTTCTAAACGACAACTTGCATCCCGTGCAAATGTAAAAGTTATGATATAATGCTAAATACAATTCGATTGTATGTAAAACAAAAAATGAAGTACATTTTAATGAGTATATACATTTTTATATACAAACGATGGCCATTTTGAGTGATGATATATACATATAAAATGTTTACACATTTCTGAATGTGAAACACACAGATGAACCTCATTGTATCAAATGGTAGGGACCAACAGGAACCTTGTTGTGTCAGTCGGGAGCCCCAATGATCTTACAGTGAAATGTTTCTGAATCCTGTCTGTATTTACTATGTTTGATGTACTGTATATTCTGTTTATTTTCTAAATAAATATTGTTTAAATTAAATGTGAGTATTTAAGTTATCAGGGATAAATTCAACTGAAAGTGACATTCCAAATTATTACCTGGAAACAATTTATCTGGGGTTGATATAATGAAGGTTCTCTTGTATATTATTATGAAGACCTCACATGACCCTTTGGATCAGGTGATCCAGAATATGATGAATGATGATGAAAATCACAACCTATTTTTTTTGCAAATTTTTACAATTTTCCTTAATATTATCAACAAGAGTTTTTTTTAGTTTTTTTTATTTCTGAGAGAATATAAAAAATAAACTTGTTCAATGTGCATAAATAGACAACAACTAGTAAACACAAATATTTGTTAAAAAATAACAATAATAATTTTGTTGACCTTAAAGACCTTGCATATGTGTGTAAATGTGTTGATATGGCAGTATAACCAGTTTACATGATCTTAAAACAAATAATATTTCAATCATTCTATTAACGTGTATCCATTACAATTCTGAATTGTTAACGGAAATATAACAAGAAACTAAATATTTCTCATTGTAATGTCTATCACTATATGACTGAATTTGGTTTAAGGATGCTTACACTACTTTCAACAAAATTATATTTTTTTCCCGTAGTTTTTATTTGAGGAAGAAATTTGTAGCATATAAGCTAATAATTCTAATATGATTTACATAATTAGAAATCCTATACTCTGATTGGGTATAACTTATAAGCGCTTATGGAGGCGGGGTTTTTGTCAGTTTATTTTTCGAGAGACGATGTTCACCGGACTACTTTTTTCGTAATGTAAACAAAATGGCGGCTTGGATTCCCGATAATAAAAAAAATAAAAGAAACAATGTTTATTGTTAATAATTGACAATTATTGTTAGATATGAAATAAAAAATAAATGCCAATGAAAAAAAAAGCTTGTATTGTTGACATTAAAAAAAAATTCCGGAAAAAATACTTAAGACAACCATCTACCGACTGACTTTTGTAATATATCGTCATCCTGTGACGTAGTTTACAAGGGACGCTGATTGACACAAGCTGGTTACTGATTTATTTTACGATTTTGTGAGCATTTTACTTGTTTAAGTAGCTAAATGCAAAATGCCATCAAATTGGAAAATATCAGTAACTGAATTACATCACCGTCTAGTTATCAATGTAGGAAAACAAGGTTAGTGCATTTTGTTATTCATGGCCGACACACATCAATGACAATGGAATGTATGTGAGCGTACTGGGGATCCCCAAAGGTAAATTTAAAAAAAAAATGAATCAAAAATACTTAGTTACAGAATTATAAGGATTAAGCACATTTTTTCCGGAGTTTATTGATGTATAACCTGGACAAAGTCACTCACAAACTTACATAACAGTTCTTCGGACTTTTAAGTGTCCATGCTTCTTCCTACCATATTTCAGTACACATGTAAATAATTTTTCCATTGGAAAATCATAAATGATGTAATACTCTCCTGACTATAATTTTCATTGCAATATAAACATCCAAATAAATAAGTATTTAGCTATGATATGTACAAACAAATCTAACATTTTCTATTCAAATGCATTATTTAGAATATAGTTACACTTTAAAACAATTTTCCATACAACCACTCTTGACACTCATTCACATACAGTAACTGATATGTAATGTACGATATATGGAAATTAACCACTATTATATCACTTGTATATAAAATACACCCTACATATATGCATGTTCAACAATAAATATTGTATCTAAAAATAAATGCATCATGCACATGATCTTTGATACAGTCCAACCTCGTTTCGAAGAAAATTTGTCATACACACTGTATAGTAGTTCGAATATACACCAAGAATTCTAGCAAATTTAGCTGACAATAATTATTAACGAAGGATGTTTTTATCTGGAAGTTACCAAAGATAACGATTTATCAGAATTCGAAATAACGAAATTCGACTGTTTTATGTACACAGTGATTTGTTTAAACACACGATTCTTGTACTGAGTCATGGTAGGAATCTACTAACATTGGCACATGAGGATTATCTGGAAGATCTCTAGGAGGAATGTTAATTCTCATAATCAAATATTTATTAAAATAATTGTCTGTTTAAATATATATATCTATCTATCTACGTACTCATCCAGGTTTTTTTCTGAAACTAAATAACACTTATGTTAATTTTTCATTTTAAATCAATTTGCAAAACAATTGTTTTCTGAATATGAATGTCAAAAAAAGCAATTTAATTATTTAAGCGTCAATTTTACTTTCAAAGTAATTATGATTCGTTATTTCAGAATTGGTGTCATTTTAATGCAACGGTGTGTTTTCATAACACCTTTAATAATTTCATCAATTGTTATGAAAAGCCACCTGTATCTAAACAAGTTATCAACACAGGGGAGGATTGGGTGTATCTAGACAAGTTATCAACACAGGGGAGGGTTGGGTGTATCTAGACAAGTTATCAACACAGGGGAGGGTTGGGGGTATCTAGTCAAGTTATCAACACAGGGGAGGGTTGGGTGTATCTAGACAAGTTATCAACACAGGGGAGGGTTGGGTGTATATAGACAAGTTATCAACACAGGGGAGGGTTGGGGGTATCTAGACAAGTTATCAACACAGGGGAGGGTTGGGTGCATCTAGACAAGTTATCAACACAGGGGAGGGTTGGGGGTATCTAGACAAGTTATCAACACAGGGGAGGGTTGGGGTATCTAGACAAGTTATCAACACAGGGGAGGGTTGGGTGTATCTAGACAAGTTATCAACACAGGGGAGGGTTGGGGGTATCTAGACAAGTTATCAACACAGGGGAGGGTTGGGGTTATCTAGACAAGTTATCAACACAGGGGAGGGTTGGGTGTATCTAGACAAGTTATCAACACAGGGGAGGGTTGGGGGTATCTAGACAAGTTATCAACACAGGGGAGGGTTGGGTGTATCTAGACAAGTTATCAACACAGGGGAGGGTTGGGTGTATCTAGACAAGTTATCAACACAGGGGAGGGTTGGGTGTATCTAGACAAGTTATCAACACAGGGGAGGGTTAGGTGTATCTAGACAAGTTATCAACACAGGGGAGGGTTGGGTGTATCTAGACAAGTTATCAACACAGGGGAGGGTTGGGGGTATCACAGGGGAGGGTTGGGTGTATCTAGACAAGTTATCAACACAGGGGAGGGTTAGGTGTATCTAGACAAGTTATCAACACACAGGAGGGTTGGGTGTATCTAGACAAGTTATCAACACAGGGGAGAGTTGGGTGTATCTAGACAAGTTATCAACACAGGGGAGGGTTGGGTGTATCTAGACAAGTTATCAACACAGGGGAGGGTTAGGTGTATCTAGACAAGTTATCAACACAGGGGAGGGTTAGGTGTATCTAGATAAGTTATCAACACAGGGGAGGGTTGGGTGTATCTAGATAAGTTATCAACACAGGGGAGGGTTAGGTGTATCTAGACAAGTTATCAACACAGGGGAGGGTTGGGTGTATCTAGACAAGTTATCAACACAGGGGAGGGTTAGGTGTATCTAGACAAGTTATCAACACAGGGGAGGGTTGGAGGTATCTAGACAAGTTATCAACACACAGGAGGGTTGGGTGTATCTAGACAAGTTATCAACACAGGGGAGAGTTGGGTGTATCTAGACAAGTTATCAACACAGGGGAGGGTTGGGTTTATCTAGACAAGTTATCAACACAGGGGAGGGTTGGGTTTATCTAGACAAGTTATCAACACAGGGGAGGGTTAGGTGTATCTAGACAAGTTATCAACACACAGGAGGGTTGGGTGTATCTAGACAAGTTATCAACACAGGGGAGGGTTAGGTGTATCTAGACAAGTTATCAACACACAGGAGGGTTGGGTGTATCTAGACAAGTTATCAACACAGGGGAGAGTTGGGTGTATCTAGACAAGTTATCAACACAGGGGAGGGTTGGGTGTATCTAGACAAGTTATCAACACAGGGGAGGGTTAGGTGTATCTAGACAAGTTATCAACACAGGGGAGGGTTAGGTGTATCTAGATAAGTTATCAACACAGGGGAGGGTTGGGTGTATCTAGATAAGTTATCAACACAGGGGAGGGTTAGGTGTATCTAGACAAGTTATCAACACAGGGGAGGGTTGGGTGTATCTAGACAAGTTATCAACACAGGGGAGGGTTAGGTGTATCTAGACAAGTTATCAACACAGGGGAGGGTTGGAGGTATCTAGACAAGTTATCAACACACAGGAGGGTTGGGTGTATCTAGACAAGTTATCAACACAGGGGAGAGTTGGGTGTATCTAGACAAGTTATCAACACAGGGGAGGGTTGGGTTTATCTAGACAAGTTATCAACACAGGGGAGGGTTAGGTGTATCTAGATAAGTTATCAACACAGGGGAGGGTTGGGTGTATCTAGATAAGTTATCAACACAGGGGAGGGTTAGGTGTATCTAGACAAGTTATCAACACAGGGGAGGGTTGGGTGTATCTAGACAAGTTATCAACACAGGGGAGGGTTGGGTGTATCTAGACAAGTTATCAACACAGGGGAGGGTTAGGTGTATCTAGACAAGTTATCAACACACAGGAGGGTTGGGTGTATCTAGACAAGTTATCAACACAGGGGAGAGTTGGGTGTATCTAGACAAGTTATCAACACAGGGGAGGGTTGGGTTTATCTAGACAAGTTATCAACACAGGGGAGGGTTGGGGGTATCTAGACAAGTTATCAACACAGGGGAGGATTGGGTGTATCTAGACAAGTTATCAACACAGGGGAGGGTTATGTGTATCTAGACAAGTTATCAACACAGGGGAGGGTTGGGGGTATCTAGACAAGTTATCAACACAGGGTAGGGTTGGGGGTATCTAGACAAGTTATCAACACAGGGTAGGGTTGGGGGTATCTAGACAAGTTATCAACACAGGGGAGGGTTGGGGGTATCTAGACAAGTTATCAACACAGGGGAGGGTTGGGTGTATCTAGACAAGTTATCAACACAGGGGAGGGTTGGGTGTATCTAGACAAGTTATCAACACAGGGGAGGGTTGGGTGTATCTAGACAAGTTATCAACACAGGGGAGGGTTAGGTGTATCTAGACAAGTTATCAACACAGGGGAGGGTTGGGGGTATCTAGACAGGTTTTCAACACAGGGGAGGGTTGGGGGTATCTAGACAAGTTATCAACACAGGGGAGGGTTGGGGTATCTAGACAAGTTATCAACACAGGGGAGGGTTGGGTGTATCTAGACAAGTTATCAACACAGGGGAGGGTTGGGGGTATCTAGACAAGTTATCGACACAGAGGAGGGTTGGGTATATCTAGACAAGTTATCAACACAGGGGAGGGTTGGGTGTATCTAGACAAGTTATCAACACAGGGGAGGGTTGGGTGTATCTAGACAAGTTATCAACACAGGGGAGGGTTGGGTGTATCTAGACAAGTTATCAACACAGGGGAGGGTTGGGTGTATCTAGACAAGTTATCAACACAGGGGAGGGTTGGGGGTATCTAGACAAGTTATCAACACAGAGGAGGGTTGGGTGTATCTAGACAAGTTATCAACACAGGGGAGGCAATCCAATTAGCCAGTTTAACCCTGCCACATTTTTGTGCCTGTCACAAGCCAGAACCTAGATTTCTAACGTCAAATGTCATGATCTTAGATTTCAGGTCAGGGTTATGGCGTTTAATGCCACTTTCAACAATATTTAAGTTTCAGTGGAGGAAACCGGAGTACGCAGAGAAAACCAACCTTACATTTGTATATTGTGTTCAGTTAGGTATGGTGAGAAGTGATTGCCCATTTTGATGATATTGATGGAATTGTTGATCATCACTGTTTAAACTTTCTTTTCATAAAGTGTCCAAAACAACTGTGACATTTATGATAATTGATCTTGATAATTGGTCCCATATCTATTGTGTACATTCAGTCACATTCCTGAATTTATAAAAATGTGTTTTCTAAAGAGATATGAAATGAATTATTTTCCCCTTTATTTTGAGAAATAGAAAAGAACTTCTTGTCGTAACTTTTGTGGTCACAAGCACATGGTATAAATTTACACTGTCAGAGTGTAATAAAAGTCTTAAGTCTTGAGTCTATAATATCTAATGTGTAAATTCATATAGTTCATTAAAGATTAACAAATTTTACTCTTTTGTGAAAAAAACAAACAACCGACCTGCAGTCAAAACTATATTAAAATCTTACCTCAAAAACTGGGTTGGGTCTTAGCTGTGTTTCTGGCCTTTTTATTCGGTACTGAAATATAATTGGAATTTATCATAAAATTAACAAAATACAGTCCAGTCCACCAATAGAGAAAATATGGTTCAAATTTGACCATTGTTTTCCCTATTATATGTTCTGTGTATTATCTAAGATTTAAATGGTGGTAGTTTGGCTTGTTTTATGGTATTTAACGCCACTTCCAACAATATTTCAGTTATATCATGGCGGTCAGTTTTATTGGTGGAGAAAACCATCGACCTGTTTCAAGTTACTGACAAACTTTATCACACTGTATCGAGTACATCTTGCCATGAACATGGTTCAAACTCACAACTTTAGTGGTGATAGGCACTGATTGCACAAGTAGTTGTAAATCCAACAAGATATGATTATAATCTAACGATTATGAAGTCTCCCAAACCGGCCAATGACTGTTTCCGGAGCCACCACGTGGAGGAACTACAGATTTGTAGTCCTGGTCATGGTAGTGATACCTGACATGATGAAATTGTCTTTTGAAATAATCAAATAATCATATGATTATTTATTATAAGTACGCTTCAATAACAAAAATTAGCTATTTCAAATTTAGTGTCGGGTATCACTCTGTAACTGAACTTGAAGCTACACTTCTAATCAAATATATTAATTATTTTACTATTTGCCTTTGCTATCTCAAATTAACTGTTTACAGCAACTTCAAGTTTAGTTTGGTGCCATCAACAATATGAATGAATGTTATATGAAGATGAGTACTGTGGTATATAGCATAAAGCAACAAATTTTTTTTATGTGTTTTCTATTACCTGTAGACGACAAACCAACAGCAGACAAAATGTCCGTAAATAAATCAAAAGCTATCTTTGAAATCGAACAATGTTGAATTTTTGCAGTATTGTGGTGGCCATTTTGAAAATGGAGATGAGTAGAAATTTTTCGATGTCAGGAATCAATTCGGGACATCATAATCTACCTACCTATGAAATGTCGTTGAAATCGGACAATGTTGAATTTGTGCTGTATTGTGGTGGCCATTTTGAAAATGGCGACCGGTAAAATATTTTCAATGTCAGAAATAAATTCGGGACATCATTATCTACCCACATATCAAATTTTGATGATATCGGACAATGTTGAATTTTTACCCCCGATTTTTTATGCCGTGTTTTGGCAGCCATTTTGAAAATGGTAGACATCTTGAAAATTTTGAAAACACAGAATTGCTCCTCAGATGGTGTCCTATCATTGTGTTAAAATTTATGTCTCTATTATTAACCATTTAGAAGTTATCAACATTAATGTATGAAATTTCAACTTTCCCATAGGATTCTATAGTAAACCCCACCCTCTTTGAACCCCCCAAAATATGACTTAAACCCCCTTTACCCCAAAACTGAAAAATTATATTCAACTAGAAACATATATCTATAACTCCATTATGCTTTATTTAATTCTGTCCAGTAGTTCCTGAGATCTGACCGTGCAGGGGTTTCAAAGTTTTTTATAATAGGAGGTACTTCTTAAATTTTAGGAGGTACCTAAAAAATTAGGCTGAGGGCCGTAAGGGGTCCAGGGGGCGGAAGCTCCTGAAATCTAGCATTTTGTGGACCAAAAAATGTACTTCAGAGACTGCAAAACATTAAGTGTTTTTGAAAGAAAAATCCCATTAACTTTAGAGTTCAGATTTCACCAAGAGTGAAGACCATGCATAATGCCTGGATCCCCCCCCCCCCCCCCCCCAATTTCTTTATTGAATATTTCAGTTTACAGACTTCAGCCAAGATTATTCATAGATAGTCTGCCATATCTTAAAAAAACCCAAAAGGACCATAAAGTGCTACGGTTCCGCAGCTAGGCTTGACCAAGCCATTGTTATCAAAGCTTAAACTTCTCAAAATTCTTTTGTTGGCTCTGCCCTTTTCTTTTTCACAATACCTTGGCTTGTGTGTTTTTTTTTACTTTATTACCAGTAATTAAACTCATCAAAGACCATTGGCAGGATCCAGACATATAAGTGTCATAATTAATGAAACCAAGGACGTATATAGAATACGTCCTTGATGAAACATATAAATTTAATTTGCAATCATCAATCTTTAATAAAATTTATAATTTTTAATAGATGAATACAAATATAATTAAACAAAAACAATATATATTGTTACTTTCACGACTTATGTGCAAAATATGTTCGAACAAAAACGATTCGCGGGAAGACATTTATTAACATTTGAATCACAAAAGTTAAATTATTTTGGAAAAAAAGGGGGGCCGGCGTTTTGACATTACAATGTAATTCGTATTTGAGCCATGTCCGGTCCTTTTTCAAGATTTCTAGTAATTTTCTATCCCTTATCTCCTCGTACCCCCTTTTAAAAATGTTTTTCAGCACACTTTCATTTCTGTGAACAACCGCGGTAGGGCCCCGTCAAAATATGTAAATAAATTAGCCATAGGTTTTTATTTTTTTATACCGGAAGTTAAATAATATGGACGGAGTTAAGCAACAAGACAGTACGCCCCAGAATGATTCGACCTTGGGTTTTAAATGGATAAAAAAAATCGCACAAAATATTGTGTAGTTATATATTCATAATACATAATGATCATACTTATATTACTGGAGATTACACTAAATTGTATTTGAACATAATTTGTAATCGGTCATTTTTTTATTTTGAAATGATGTCAGCTTTGTTCCGGTCCGAGTTTTACACAAGGATGAAAAGATATTGGGGCGAAAACATATCTAATTACCGCATGCGCAAACTCCTATTTACGATTCTAAGGTAAAGTTATTTTTAAAACAGGGAATATCCCATCAACTTGGTCGTGACGCAGTTGTTCGATTTGAATGCGAGAATTCAGCAATTGACGTGATCATTAATTTTTTATGAAAAATATTCCACAAGCCAATCGACCATCGTACTTGTGGTTTTGACCACCATTAATTTTGGGGGGTTCAGTAATTTCTGCCGGTACTATACACGATCTCAGGCGGGTAAAAGTAGAGGGTACCGGCCCACTTTGAAACCCCTGACCGTGGACACGTTCATGTCGCAAAGAAAGAAAGGAGAATAATAATAATAATATGAAATGGAGCAAAAACAATAAGTCTCCAAACGTTGTTTAGGAGACTTAACTATCATGACCAGGATGCCCCCAAAATGGTGGTGAAGCCTATGAGTTCTTTTTAGAACTAGTATTATACATGATAACCTTTGGAGCACCAAGATCAAACATATAATGTATAAAGATCAAGATTAGGTATCAGTGTTCTCTACAACAACGTTGCTCACCAAGTTGTATATGACGGATGAAATGTTAATTCCATGTGGAAAACACTTGCATGATCACATCATTTCACTATTTAAAGAAGGGGAGTCTATAAAACTAGATCAACACCAGTTTATCTTAGTGCCTGTACTCTAACAGTGTGAGGTCATGTATATATATGTTAGTGGTATCCATTTTGTCTCTGTTTATACAATTTTTAGACAAGATTTTGGAACTGTTCTGAATGAAGTGTGGTATTTATTTTTTTTTCATTTCATTGAATAAATTATTTAACCCATCACATTCCTGATATATTTATCCTTATTCAGTTGGTTTACAATGAAATCAGTTGTTACGAAATACTGATTGTACTGAAACAAATACAACTCAAGCTTACTGTAATTTAACACACCTACTCAGTTCTATAAATAGTATTCATACAAACACATCTGATACAAGTTGTTTTAACCATCAGTACTAAATGAAAATTACGGTATTTTTAATAAATATTGTTATGTAAAAAAACAGACTCAAAAGAAAAACCACACGGTTTCTCAAATCTTACATTACGAAGTACAAAATGTAATTCATCCTCTCTGTACAGTCAAACCTGCTCATGTGGTCACCTCTATTAAGCAGTCACCTGTATTAAAAGGTCACCTTTTTCTTGTCCTGTCATAGAAAATTTCATATAAATTGAACCTCTTTTAAGAGGTCACCCGTCTTAAAAGGCCACTTTTTCTTTGTCCCAAAGATGACCTCTTAATACAGATTTGACTGTATTTACCAATAACATTGATTTTTTTACTTATTCCTACAACATACATGTTCTTTAGTAGGTAGACTTTGGAAAATAAAATCCCACGAAAAATGATCAGGTTTTCCATCTCTGTTGTTGTCATATACTGTAATAGAGAGAAACAAATATTCTAATGAAACAGCTAATTTGTTTGGACGACACATGACAATATTCTAATGAAACGGCAAATTTGTTTGGACGACACATGACAATATTCTAATGAAACGGCAAATTTGTTTGGACGACACATGACAATATTCTAATGAAACGACAAATTTGTTTAGATGACACATGACAATATTCTAATGAAACAGCTAATTTGTCTGGATGACACATGACAATATTCTAATGAAATGGCAAATTTGTTTGGACAACACATGACAATATTCTAATGAAACGACAAATTTGTTTGGACGACACATGACAATATTCTAATGAAACGACAAATTTGTTTAGACGACACATGACAATATTCTAATGAAACGACAAATTTGTTTGGATGACACATGACAATATTCTAATGAAACGACAAATTTGTTTGGATGACACATGACAATATTCTAATGAAACGACAAATTTGTTTGGACGACACATGACAATATTCTAATGAAACAGCAAATTTGTTTGGACGACACATGACAATATTCTAATGAAACAGCAAATTTGCTTGGACGACACATGACAATATTCTAATGAAACGACAAATTTGTTTGGATGACACATGACAATATTCTAATGAAACGACAAATTTGTTTGGATGACACATGACAATATTCTAATGAAAACGGCAAATTTGTTTGGACGACACATGACAATATTCTAATGAAACAGCAAATTTGTTTGGACGACACATGACAATATTCTAATGAAACAGCAAATTTGTTTGGACAACACATGACAATATTCTAATGAAACGGCAAATTTGTTTGGATGACACATGACAATATTCTAATGAAACAGCAAATTTGTCTGGACGACACATGACAATATTCTAATGAAACGGTAAATTTGTCTGGACGACACATGACAATATTCTAATGAAACGGCAAATTTGTCTGGACGACACATGACAATATTCTAATGAAACGGCAAATTTGTCTGGACGACACATGACAATTTTCTAATGAAACGGCAAATTTGTCTGGATGACACATGACAATATTCTAATGAAACAGCAAATTTGTTTGGACGACACATGACAATATTCTAATGAAACGGCAAATTTGTTTGGACGACACATGACAATATTCTAATGAAACGGCAAATTTGTCTGGACGACACATGACAATATTCTAATGAAACGGCAAATTTGTTTGGTATGTCAAGGCAGTCAATTTTACTGATTGCAGGAACTGGAGTAAGCTGACAAATAATGATGGGTGTCAAAGCAAAAATGTTATCACGTAAAATTGCATTGAATTCAGATCACCAAAGGCAGAAATCAAATTAACTCACAACTTGACTGATGACTGGTACTGAACGTAGAGATATAAGTATAAATCTTACTACAATATGATCACGACCACAAAAGCCTTGATACATATATTTCTGTATCTATATTATTCTATTATTGTCTTCTCCTGAGGGAACAGTTTTCCTATACCTCACCAGACAACACAATAAAAAAACTACTCCCGAGGGAGATGACAAACATATGTTTAGTACATAACATCTCATTCAGGTCTTAAAAGAAAAAAACACTGCTTTGACGTAAACTTGTCAGCATTTACATTGCCAAACCTTGCCATGTTGACAGCAAATGATAAACAGAGTACAGCACAGTCTATTTTAAGGGAGGTTTATAGCCAAAAAGGAATTTAATATATTTAAGGAATATTTGAAATTTTTGAACAGGTTTTTCAATATAATCTGGTTTGGGACAGTTTACACTTAATAAAATGCGAAGCAATACCAACCCAGGTTATCAAGTATAACAAAAATTTTCTCCAGGCGGATCAGCCAATCAGATTGCAATATTCAAATCAAATTAAATTATTACCCAATACCTTCTCCCTAAATTAAGGAATTCCTAGAATATTTAAATTAACTATATATATATTTACCATAAGCATCTTTTCCGCTATACATTTCATTACCATTTGCTCCTCTATCTGATTCTAAAGATATCTCATCCCATCGTTCAGTGAAGGGATAAGCTGACTGCTTATTCCAGCTATTAAATCGACCAGGAATTGCACCAGTGAAAATTCCTTGGCCTGCTGGCATTGTTCTGAAAAAGACATAAAGTACTTTTTTTTTACCTGAATGTAAACATGAGTTCTTTAACAAGAGATTACACATTCTAATAAAGCACATACATATGATATTTTAAGGGTGCACTCGATTGGTGTATTGGAAATATAGAATAATAATAATAAATAATGAATGAATACTAATTCTATTTTTTGCATAATTGTTTATATATCTAATATAAGTATATTTATCCTGTGTCTCTGTGTGATGATTTTATTGTGTAAGTTACATGTCTGACCCTGTTCATGTTATCTTTTGTTGTGTAAGTTACATGTCTGATCCTGTTCATGTTATGATTTTATTGTGTAAGTTACATGTCTGACCCTGTTCATGTTATCTTTTATTGTGTAAGCTACATGTCTGACCCTGTTCATGTTATCTTTTATTGTGTAAGTTACATGTCTGATCCTGTTCATGTTATCTTTTATTGTGTAAGTTACATTTCTGATCCTGTTCATGTTATCTTTTATTGTGTAAGTTACATGTCTGACCCTGTTCATGTTATCTTTTGTTGTGTAAGTTACATGTCTGACCCTGTTCATGTTATATTTTATTGTGTAAGTTACATGTCTGACCCTGTTCATGTTATCTTTTATTGTGTAAGTTACATGTCTGATCCTGTTCATGTTATCTTTTATTGTGTAAGTTACATGTCTGACCCTGTTCATGTTATCTTTTATTGTGTAAGTTACATGTCTGATTTTGTTCATGTTATCTTTTATTGTGTAAGTTACATGTCTGACCCTGTTCATGTTATATTTTATTGTGTAAGTTACATGTCTGACCCTGTTCATGTTATCTTTTATTGTGTAAGTTACATGTCTGACCCTGTTCATGTTATGATTTTATTGTGTAAGTTACATGTCTGATCCTGTTCATGTTATCCTTTGTTGTGTAAGTTACATGTCTGATCCTGTTCATGTTATCTTTTGTTGTGTAAGTTACATGTCTGACCCTGTTCATGTTATCTTTTGTTGTGTAAGTTACATGTCTGACCCTGTTCATGTTATCTTTTGTTGTATAAGTTACATGTCTGATCCTGTTCATGTTATATTTTGTTGTGTAAGTTACATGTCTGACCCTGTTCATGTTTTCTTGTATTGTGTAAGTTACATGTCTGACCCTGTTCATGTTATCTTTTATTGTGTAAGTTACATGTCTGACCCTGTTCATGTTATCTTTTGTTGTATAAGTTACATGTCTGATCCTGTTCATGTTATCCTTTGTTGTGTAAGTTACATGTCTGATCCTGTTCATGTTTTCTTGTATTGTGTAAGTTACATGTCTGACCCTGTTCATGTTATCTTTTATTGTGTAAGTTACATGTCTGACCCTGTTCATGTTATCTTTTATTGTATAAGTTACATGTCTGACCCTGTTCATGTTATCTTTTGTTGTGTAAGTTACATGTCTGACCCTGTTCATGTTATCTTTTGGTGTGTAAGTTACATGTCTGACCCTGTTCATGTTATCTTTTGTTGTATAAGTTACATGTCTGATCCTGTTCATGTTATCTTTTGTTGTGTAAGTTACATGTCTGACCCTGTTCATGTTTTCTTTTATTGTGTAAGTTACATGTCTGACCCTGTTCATGTTATCTTTTATTGTGTAAGTTACATGTCTGACCCTGTTCATGTTATCTTTTATTGTGTAAGTTACATGTCTGACCCTGTTCATGTTATCTTTTATTGTGTAAGTTACATGTCTGACCCTGTTCATGTTATCTTTTATTGTGTAAGTTACATGTCTGACCCTGTTCATGTTATGATTTTATTGTGTAAGTTACATGTCTGATCCTGTTCATGTTATCTTTTATTGTGTAAGTTACATGTCTGGTCCTGTTCATGTTATCTTTTATTGTGTAAGTTACATGTCTGATCCTGTTCATGTTATCTTTTATTGTGTAAGTTACATGTCTGACCCTGTGCATGTTATCTTTTATTGTGTAAGTTACATGTCTGACCCTGTTCATGTTATCTTTTATTGTGTAAGTTACATGTCTGACCCTGTTCATGTTTTCTTGTATTGTGTAAGTTACATGTCTGACCCTGTTCATGTTATCTTTTATTGTGTAAGTTACATGTCTGACCCTGTTCATGTTATCTTTTGTTGTGTAAGTTACATGTCTGACCCTGTTCATGTTATCTTTTATTGTGTAAGTTACATGTCTGACCCTGTTCATGTTATCTTTTATTGTGTAAGTTACATGTCTGACCCTGTTCATGTTATCTTTTGTTGTGTAAGTTACATGTCTGATCCTGTTCATGTTATCTTTTGTTGTGTAAGTTACATGTCTGATCCTGTTCGTGTTATCTTTTATTGTGTAAGTTACATGTCTGACCCTGTTCATGTTATCTTTTATTGTGTAAGTTACATGTCTGACCCTGTTCATGTTATGATTTTATTGTGTAAGTTACATGTTTGATCCTGTTCATGTTATCTTTTATTGTGTAAGTTACATGTCTGACCCTGTTCATGTTATCTTTTATTGTGTAAGTTACATGTCTGACCCTGTTCATGTTATCTTTTGCTGTGTAAGTTACATGTCTGATCCTGTTCATGTTATCTTTTGTTGTGTAAGTTACATGTCTGATCCTGTTCATGTTATCTTTTATTGTGTAAGTTACATGTCTGACCCTGTTCATGTTATCTTTTATTGTGTAAGTTACATGTCTGACCCTGTTCATGCTATGATTTTATTGTGTAAGTTACATGTCTGACTCTGTTCATGTTATCTTTTATTTTGTAAGTTACATGTCTGATCCTGTTCATGTTATCTTTTATTGTGTAAGTTACATGTCTGATCCTGTTCATGTTATCTTTTATTGTGTAAGTTACATGTCTGACCCTGTTCATGTTATCTTTTATTGTGTAAGTTACATGTCTGACCCTGTTCATGTTTTCTTGTATTGTGTAAGTTACATGTCTGACCCTGTTCATGTTATCTGTTATTGTGTAAGTTACATGTCTGACCCTGTTCATGTTATCTTTTGTTGTGTAAGTTACATGTCTGACCCTGTTCATGTTATCTTTTATTGTGTAAGTTACATGTCTGACCCTGTTCATGTTATCTTTTATTGTGTAAGTTACATGTCTGACCCTGTTCATGTTATCTTTTGTTGTGTAAGTTACATGTCTGACCCTGTTCATGTTATCTTTTGTTGTGTAAGTTACATGTCTGACCCTGTTCATGTTATCTTTTGTTGTGTAAGTTACATGTCTGACCCTGTTCATGTTATCTTTTATTGTATAAGTTACATGTCTGACCCTGTTCATGTTATCTTTTATTGTGTAAGTTACATGTCTGATCCTGTTCATGTTATCTTTTATTGTGTAAGTTACATGTCTGATCCTGTTCATGTTATCTTTTATTGTGTAAGTTACATGTCTGATCCTGTTCATGTATCTTTTGTTGTGTAAGGTACATGTCTGACCCTGTTCATGTTATCTTTTATTGTGTAAGTTACATGTCTGACCCTGTTCATGTTATCTTTTATTGTGTAAGTTACATGTCTGACCCTGTTCATGTTATCTTTTATTGTGTAAGTTACATGTCTGACCCTGTTCATGTTATCTTTTGTTGTGTAAGGTACATGTCTGATCCTGTTCATGTATCTTTTGTTGTGTAAGGTACATGTCTGACCCTGTTCATGTTATCTTTTGTTGTGTAAGTTACATGTCTGACCCTGTTCATGTTATCTTTTATTGTGTAAGTTACATGTCTGACCCTGTTCATGTTATCTTTTATTGTGTAAGTTACATGTCTGACCCTGTTCATGTTATATTTTATTGTGTAAGTTACATGTCTGACCCTGTTCATGTTATCTTTTGTTGTGTAAGTTACATGTCTGATCCTGTTCATGTTATCTTTTGTTGTGTAAGTTACATGTCTGATCCTGTTCATGTTATCTTTTGTTGTGTAAGTTACATGTCTGATCCTGTTCATGTTATCTTTTGTTGTGTAAGTTACATGTCTGACCCTGTTCATGTTATCTTTTATTGTGTAAGTTACATGTCTGACCCTGTTCATGTTATCTTTTGTTGTGTAAGTTACATGTCTGATCCTGTTCATGTTATCTTTTATTGTGTAAGTAACATGTCTGATCCTGTTCATGTTATCTTTTGTTGTGTAAGTTACATGTCTGACTCTGTTCATGTTATCTTTTGTTGTGTAAGTTACATGTCTGATCCTGTTCATGTTATCTTTTATTGTGTACGTTACATGTCTGACCCTGTTCATGTTATCTTTTATTGTGTAAGTAACATGTCTGATCCTGTTCATGTTATCTTTTGTTGTGTAAGTTACATGTCTGACCCTGTTCATGTTATCTTTTGTTGTGTAAGTTACATGTCTGATCCTGTTCATGTTATCTTTTATTGTGTAAGTTACAAGTCTGATCCTGTTCATGTTATCTTTTGTTGTGTAAGTTACATGTCTGATCCTGTTCATGTTATCTTTTATTGTGTAAGTTACATGTCTGACCCTGTTCATGTTATCTTTTGTTGTGGAAGTTACATGTCTGATCCTGTTCATGTTATCTTTTGTTGTGTAAGTTACATGTCTGACCCTGTTCCTGTTATCTTTTGTTGTGTAAGTTACATGTCTGACCCTGTTCATGTTATCTTTTGTTGTGTAAGTTACATGTCTGACCCTGTTCATGTTATCTTTTATTGTGTAAGTTACATGTCTGACCCTGTTCATGTTATCTTTTGTTGTGTAAGTTACATGTCTGACCCTGTTCATGTTATCTTTTGTTGTATAAGTTACATGTCTGATCCTGTTCATGTTATCTTTTGTTGTGTAAGTTATATGTCTGATCCTGTTCATGTTATCTTTTATTGTGTAAGTTACATGTCTGACCCTGTTCATGTTATCTTTTGTTGTGTAAGTTACATGTCTGACCCTGTTCATGTTATCTTTTGTTGTGTAAGTTACATGTCTGATCCTGTTCATGTTATCTTTTATTGTGTAAGTAACATGTCTGATCCTGTTCATGTTATCTTTTGTTGTGTAAGTTACATGCCTGACTCTGTTCATGTTATCTTTTGTTGTGTAAGTTACATGTCTGATCCTGTTCATGTTATCTTTTATTGTGTAAGTTACATGTCTGATCCTGTTCATGTTATCTTTTATTGTGTAAGTTACATGTCTGATCCTGTTCATGTTATCTTTTGTTGTGTAAGTTACATGTCTGACCCTGTTCATGTTATCTTTTGTTGTGTAAGTTCCATGTCTGATCCTGTTCATGTTATCTTTTATTGTGTAAGTTACATGTCTGATCCTGTTCATGTTATCTTTTGTTGTGTAAGTTACATGTCTGATCCTGTTCATGTTATCTTTAATTGTGTAAGTTACATGTCTGACCCTGTTCATGTTATCCTTTGTTGTGTAAGGTATATGTCTGATCCTGTTCATGTTATCTTTTATTGTGTAAGTTACATGTCTGACCCTGTTCATGTTATCTTTTGTTGTGTAAGTTACATGTCTGATCCTGTTCATGTTATCTTTTGTTGTGTAAGTTACATGTCTGATCCTGTTCATGTTATCTTTTATTGTGTAAGTAACATGTCTGATCCTGTTCATGTTATCTTTTGTTGTGTAAGTTACATGTCTGACTCTGTTCATGTTATCTTTTGTTGTGTAAGTTACATGTCTGATCCTGTTCATGTTATCTTTTATTGTGTAAGTTACATGTCTGATCCTGTTCATTTTATCTTTTATTGTGTAAGTAACCTGTCTGATCCTGTTCATGTTATTTTTTGTTGTGTAAGTTACATGTCTGACCCTGTTCATGTTATCTTTTGTTGTGTAAGTTCCATGTCTGATCCTGTTCATGTTATCTTTTATTGTGTAAGTTACATGTCTGATCCTGTTCATGTTATCTTTTGTTGTGTAATTTACATGTCTGTTCCTGTTCATGTTATCTTTTATTGTGTAAGTTACATGTCTGACCCTGTTCATGTTATCCTTTGTTGTGTATGGTACATGTCTGATCCTGTTCATGTTATCTTTTATTGTGTAAGTTACATGTCTGACCCTGTTCATGTTATCTTTTGTTGTGTAAGTTACATGTCTGATCCTGTTCATGTTATCTTTTGTTGTGTAAGTTACATGTCTGACCCTGTTCATGTTATCTTTTGTTGTGTAAGTTACATGTCTGACCCTGTTCATGTTATCTTTTGTTGTGTAAGTTACATGTCTGATCCTGTTCATGTTATCCTTTGTTGTGTAAGTTACATGTCTGATCCTGTTCATGTTATCTTTTATTGTGTAAGTTATATGTCTGACCCTGTTCATGTTATCTTTTGTTGTGTAAGTTACATGGCTGATCCTGTTCATGTTATCTTTTGTTGTGTAAGTTACATGTCTGATCCTGTTCATGTGATCTTTTATTGTGTAAGTTACATGTCTGACCCTGTTCATGTTATCTTTTGTTGTGTGAGTTACATGTCTGATCCTGTTCATGTTATCTTTTGTTGTGTAAGTTACATGTCTGATCCTGTTCATGTTATCTTTTGTTGTAAAACAGGTTGAACCTGGACAAACAAAAGTGAATTGTCAACAGGTAATGATGAATAAATGTATATGCCTGTTAAAAAACAAAAACAAATGCTTTTGATTATTGGATTATTTTTCTGGCCCACAAACTTACCTTTAAAAAAATGTAGGCATCACATTTAGTGCTAACAAGACTTTTAAGTTTACCTATGACTGAGGTGGATAAACCTTAGTTATGTTATTTAGGAATTATAAATTCCTATATTTAGATATATCTTATAAGCCATGTCAGTACTGAGTCTCTGACTACTGGCCTGGTGATGCACTGGAGAACTAATAGACCAACGGAGGTATATACCTAGTGATAGCAATAACAGTGCAAAAATCACTGGACCATAAACTGACCTATCTATTAAGTTAGATTTACTGGACCATAAACTTACCTATCTAAATCATCCTCCATGTCTTTACTCTTCTTACGTTTGTTGTTGTACACACATAATACAATGATTAATCCTACGATGATGAAGAATAATGGTATACCAATGCCAAGGCCGAGAATCAACTCAAAATTATCTACAACGGAAAAAATATAAATAATGGTATACCAACGTCAAGACTGACGATCAACTAAAAATTATCTACAATGGAAAAAATATAAATAATGGCATACCAATGTCAAGACTGATGATCAACTCAAAATTATCTACAACGGAAAAAATATAAATAATGGCATACCAACGTCAAGACTGATGATCAACTCAAAATTATCTACAATGGAAAAAATATAAATAATGGCATACCAACGTCAAGACTGATGATCAACTCAAAATTATCTACAATGGAAAAAATATAAATAATGGTATACCAACGTCAAGACCGACGATCAACTCAAAATTATCTACAACGGAAAAAATATAAATAATGGTATACCAACGTCAAGACCGACGATCAACTCAAAATTATCTACAACGGAAAAAATATAAATAATGGCATACCAACGTCAAGACTGATGATCAACTCAAAATTATCTACAATGGAAAAAATATAAATAATGGTCTACCAACGTCAAGACCGATGATCAACTCAAAATTATCTACAACGGAAAAAATATAAATAATGGTATACCAACGTCAAGACCGGTGATCAACTCAAAATTATCTACAATGGAAAAAATATAAATAATGGCATACCAACGTCAAGACTGATGATCAACTCAAAATTATCTACAATGGAAAAAATATAAATAATGGTATACCAACGTCAAGACCGACGATCAACTCAAAATTATCTCAAAAAAAGACTATAACATTAGTATGTGTTGCTACTCTCTCTTACTCACTACATTAGTATCATTACCGTATTAAGGACAAATTCCCACAATTATTCCCTTGAGAATATTTTCAGTCAGTCAACTGAAAATCTTAGTACATCTACGTAATTTTCAGGAAATATATGGGGCCGTCGTGGTGGAATAATAGTTGGCATTCGAACTACCTGTGCAATCAGTTCCTATCACCACTAACGTTGTGAGTTCGAGTACCACTCAGGTGAGGTGTACTTGATACAGCATTATGTGATAAAGTGTTAGTAACTTGTGACAGGTCGGTGGTTTTCTCCGGGTCCTCCAATTTCCTCCACCAATAAAACTAACCGCCACGATATAATTGAAATATTGTTGAAAGTGGCATTAAACATCAAAAACCTAAACCAGTTTTTTGAATGAATCACAATTAACATAATACGTACCAGTATATTGCAATGGCCTGAAAGAAAAACATTAAAAAAAATATAATATATGTAGATGATAGATGACTTGGTATTCATATAGGTTCCTGATGGATTCTCATTTTATTTATTACATCCTTGCTGAAAGACTGGTGTAGGCTGTCAAATATTACATTAAACAAGAACCAAACAAATGCCATCTTTACCAAGTTTGGTCCAATTTTGTTGTGTTGTTTCAGATATTGATATATGACTATTCTACATAATTGTTCAAATAAAATGTAAAAAAGAAATGTCTTGATTAAAAATGCTCAATAAGATTTTTATAATTTGCTAATTTCTGCTAAAATGTAGAAACTATGATATTAAAGATTTTTCATCAATGATGGCCATCTTGGCCTGATCCTCAAAGCCAGATATCTTGTTGTGCTGATTGAGTAGTTCTCCAGAAATCTCATAACTCTGATTTAGTAATTTACCAGAAATCTCATAATTCTGATTTAGTAATTTACCAGAAATCTCACAACTTTGATTTAGTAATTTACCAGAAATCTCATAACTCTGATTTAGTAATTTACCAGAAATCTCACAACTCTGATTTAGTAATTTACCTGAAATCTCATAATTCTGATTTAATAATTTACCAGAAATCTCATAATTCTGATTTAGTAATTTACCATAAATCTCTTATAAATTCTGATTTAGCAATTTACCAGAAATCTCATAATTCTGATTTAGTAATTTACCATAAATCTCTTATAAATTCTGATTTAGCAATTTACCAGAAATCTCACAATTCTGATTTAATAATTTACCAGAAATCTCATAACTCTGATTTAGTAATTTACCAGAAATCTCATAACTCTGATTTAGTAATTGACCAGAAATCTCTTAACTCTGATTTAGTAATTTACCAGAAATCTCTTAACTCCGATTTAATCATTTACCAGAAATCTCTTAACTCTGATTTAGTAATTTACCAGAAATCTTACAACCTAATAGACTATTTACACATTTCCGATTTGATTCTAAAACGAAGTTTTTTTTGACATTTTAATGAGTTATTTTCATTATGGTGGACAAAATGGTACCCTTTCCAAGCAAGAGCAATGGATACGACAAAGATTTTGATTATATAAATGTAAAAATTTCATAAAATTTATAGATATTCGGACATTGTAGAAAATCAGAGGGTCATTTCATATCAAATAAAAAATTCACAAGTTGCTACACCATTTAAATTTTATACAGAATATTGGAAAAATATTTGTTATTTTCATTGAACTTTACAAGAAATGGACCTTTGTCCACATTAACTCCTACAAAAACCTGGGGGAAAAAAGCAACTTTAGAATCGAGACAGAAATGTGTAAATGGTCTATTGAGGAATTTGTCAGACATCTAGGAATCCTGATCGAGCCCCCTTTAAAATATCCACATAAATTTAAATAATTACTTACGCACAATATGGGACTTTATTTACACTATCTATAGCACATCCTTGGTTTTTTGGACAGGGGAATACTTTATTAAAGGAACTACATGCTGTAGTTTTTTTGTTAACCTCAGCTGCAAAATAAACAACAACATTTATACTATACTTGTTAGAATCATGGCTACTAAACAGAGACAACTAGAGTCATCTACTGAAATAACGCAAAATAAATATGTAGAAGTACTGGATTACTTGTTAGAATCACATTAATGTTTTTGTTATAATTTGTTGAATTTGAAAAAAAAAAACATTTAACCAATAATGTTTAAGGCTAAATTGTTTGTTTGATGGTGCTAAATACTACTTTCAATAATATTTCAGTTATATCGTCAAGGTCAGTTTTATTGGTGGAGGAAACCGGAGGACCAGGAGAAAACCACTGACTTGTCGCAAGTCACTGACAAACTTTATCACATAATGTTGTACACCTCGCCCTGATTGAGATTCGAACTCACAATATCAGTGGTGATAGGCACTGATTGCATAGGTAGTTGTAAATCCAACTACCATATGATCACGACCACGACGGCCTTATATGAATAAAGATTATATATTTATTTAAATAACATTGAAACTACATGTATAAACTAATAAATCATTGTATGTTGCAAGTCAAGTTGTTGAAAAGGGAGTATTTTGTGCCTCATTTGCTTCCCCTCCCCCTGGACAAATGAGCTTTGTAACTAACAAGGAACCATAAGTTAAGTTTCTTGGGTTGCTTAGGTAATTGAGAAACAGGTGATTTGGATCAAATCTATGTTGGAAAATAAAAATTATTTTACTATACATTTGCATCGAAAAATATCCAGTAGGGGTCATGATCAGAGGTCATATCTCAAATGACCAATCTTAAGGTATCAAACAGCAGTTGTAGAGAAGGAGTGTTATCCAACAAATTACAAATACAGTCACCAACTTATATATTACCTATATTTGTGTCCTTTGTTATAGAGGCAGATGTAGCCCCTGCAGAAATGTTTTGAATAGTGACTGTACTGCCACCATTTATTAAGTTATCAACAGCTGCTATAACATTAGCTTGAGAATTAGTCTGGTTAGACACAACAGCATGGTCAGCAATCAAACTTCCAGCCCTGAAATGAGAATGATAAAAAGTACAGACAAGAGAAAATTATCTGATTACTGTTGCCTCTCCTGATTGTATCAAGGTCATCAGTTTGGTTTGGCTTATGGTGTTTAATGCGACTTTCAACAATATATCAGTTATGTTGTGGTGGTCAGCTTTATTGGTAAAGGAAACCGGAGTACACAGAGAAAACCATCAACCTGTCGCAAGTCACGGACAAACTTTATCACATAATGTTGTATCGAGCACACCTTGCCATGAATGGGGTTTGAACTCACAACATTAGTGGTGATAGGCACTGATCGCACAGTTAATTGTAAATCCTTCTACCATACGATCACGACGGCCCCTGTATCAAGTCCACATATGGTCTTGTGATTAAGAGATTGTTGTTTAACACCAAGAGAACAATGCTTTAGCAATATTATGTTGAAAACAAGTTACATATTGATGAGATGATGATGATGTCCACTTTGAACAAGATGAACACACTTCATCAGATTTTTATACTGATAGCTCACTGAAACAAGAGTCCATGTGTACCAGGAGGAGGTTGTTATTTGCATAGCTTTTTTTCCTATTTAATTCGACATTTGATGTCTTCGTTTTTATTACTATCACTGAGTCAATATCTAGTTTAGGCACTGACATGGTTTAATATATATATTTATTATTGAAATTTCCTCAATAATGTAATTTTTATTAAAACTAATGTTCTCCTCCTTCAGTCATATGTAATCTTAGCCGATGTTGGCTATCCTGTTTAGGTCTTTCTGTTTTATTGTTCCCAAAAATGTTGTAAATTCTAATATGACGTCTCTAAAACGACACACACGATAATACTCAACAACTCTATATTTAGCGCAAGTGCAGTACACAACAAATCTGGCTGTTCCATGTGTCTCCCGCTGTGAAATTACCATGACGACCGAGTGTAAACAAACAAAACACTGGCATATAGCATATTTTTAAAGTTTCCCCTCAGTTATAAATAAATATTCTGTAACTAAGTATTTTTTTATCATTTGTTTTGAAAATTTACATTTGGGGATCCCCAGTACGCACACATACATTCCATTGATATGTGTCGGCCATGAATAACCGGAAAATGCACTAACCTTCATGTTTTCCTATGTATACATTGATAACTGGACGGTGATGTAATTAAGTTACTGATATTTTCCAATTTTATGGCATTTTGAATTTTGCTACTCAAACAAGTAAAATGCTCACAAAATCGTAAAATAAATCAGTAACCAGCTTGTGTCAATCAGCGTCCCTTGTAAACAACGTCACAGGATGACGATATATTACAAAAGTCAAAGTCGATAGATGGTTGTCTTAAGTATTTATTTCGGAATTTTTTTTTATGTCAACAATACAAGCTTTTTTTTCCATTGGCATTTATTTTCTTTATTTCATATTTAACAATAATTGTCGATTATTAACAACTGTTCAAGTGTTCGATATTATGTTTGACAACTTCGCTCCGCCATCTTGTTAGCGTACAAAATGATGAACGAATGAACTCCGACTTTTTTCTAAATATTTTTACACAGGAATTGTTCAATCGAATCTATGTTGGAAAATACACAATAAATATGTTTTTCAAGTTAACATCCATATCTTTGTTTTAAAATATCTCGTTCAAATACAAATAATTCAAAATCAATTCAAAATTTCTGAAGGAGGTAAATGGAACAGCCACCAAATGCCGTGTGTATACAACTCATGAATGGTTAAAAATTACCGTATTTGTCCTATTAGAATCGAAAAAATTCATGGCAGGCATAGAGTTGTGCAAATTTACACATGGGCTGGGCCTTTATATTCTTAGATTTTACCCCTCGCTGTCACTCGGGGTAAAAATAAAGGCCCAGCCCATGTGTAAATTTGCACAACTCTATGCCTGCCATGAATTATTTCTTAATTATTTGGCTTTCCAAACTTTTGACATTGAGCCAATCTATTGAAGGTTATTACAGAAACGTGTCGTGCACACTAATTTTGATATCTACGTTGTTTTTCTGATAATAATAATAATAAATATTGTGAACATAATAACAATTATATTAATGAAAATTGATTGATGGTTTGGCTTGGTTATGTTGTTTAATGCCACTTTCTATAATATTTCAGCTATATTGTGGCGGTTACTTTTATTAGTGGCAGAAACCGGATTACCAGGAGAAAACCACCGACCTGCCGCAAGTGATTGACAAACTTTATTGCATCAAGTACACCTCGCCAAGAATGGAGTTTGAACTCACAACATTAGTGAAGATAGGGACTGATTGCATAGGCAGTTGTCAATCCAACTACCATACGATCACGACCAAATTGAATGAATATAAACTTACTTTAAACTATACAGAACGACTTTGACGAAGATTGATTTTAGAGATACATGGTTTGAATAGTAGTTTGTTAGCTACAATAAAAAACAATAAAATAAGATTAACAAGTCAAATATAATACTGATGTAAGGGAGAAATCAGACATTTACATGGAGGTCTTCAATACCTCAAATATTATATTGAAATAGAAAAAAATTCACTTTTTACATGTCTCCAAAACAGACAGAGCAAATTAATTAATAAAACATCTTAATGTTGAGGCGGCAATGAATGGCTGATTATCTTTGGATACATGTTATATTTTCTTTGTTCTTGTATTTTAAATTGACTGTATCAAAACAAAATATCTTATTTTTTATATTTATCATTTATAGTGTTTGTATTGAAATTTATTTGTATCAAATACTTTTCTATTTTTAAAATTAACAATTACAAACAAAAAAAAACAAAAAGTTAAAGATAATATGTTGTAAGTTGTTCATGGTTCTTTCAACAGAAAAATGAGTGAGTGATTACTGCTTAACGCCAAATAAGCAATTTTTCAGCTATATCATCGTAAGAACAAGTTACATTCGATGAGATGATAATGATATTTGCTTTGTAATAAACCAACACTCTTAGCTGTTTTATTTTACAGTATTATCTCACTAAAACAACAGTGTACAGGTAGACATTTCACCACACTTGGACACATTATCCTGATTTCTAGCCAACCAATCATTCCTCTTTCTCACTAATGTTGTGTGCTTAGTGGAGAAGCAGCAAGTACCAATATAACTGTCTTTGGTTCCACACGACCAGGTCTTGAACACATGATCTATCCCACTCGAAGGAAGTACACTCACCATTACACCACACGACCAGGTCTTGAACACGTGATCTATCACACACGAAGGGAGCACACTAAACATTACACCATACGACCAGGTCTTGAACACGTGATCTATCACAAACGAAGGGAGTACACTAAACATTACACCTCACGACCAGTTCTTGAACCCATGATCTATCACACACGAAGGGAGCACACTAACCATTACACCATACGACCAGGTCTTGAACACGTGATCTATCACGCACGAAGGGAGCACACTAAATATTACACCACACGACCAGGTCTTGAACACATGATCTATCACACTCGAAGGGAGCACACTAAACATTACACCATACGACCAGGTCTTGAACACGTGATCTATCACACACGAAGGAAGTACACTAAACATTACACCACACGACCAGGTCTTGAACACGTGATCTATCACACTCGAAGGGAGCACACTAAACATTACACCACACGACCAGGTCTTGAACACATGATCTATCACACTCGAAGGAAGTACACTCACCATTACACCACACGACCAGGTCTTGAACACGTGATCTATCACACACGAAGGGAGCACACTAAACATTACACCACACGACCAGGTCTTGAACACGTGATCTATCACACTCGAAGGGAGCACACTAAACATTACACCACACGACCAGGTCTTGAACACATGATCTATCACACACGAAGGAAGTACACTCACCATTACACCACACGACCAGGTCTTGAACACGTGATCTATCATACACGAAGGGAGCACACTAAAAATTACACCATACGACCAGGTCTTGAACCCATGATCTATCACACTCGAAGGAAGTACACTCACCATTACACCACACGACCAGGTCTTGAACACGTGATCTATCACACACGAAGGGAGCACACTAAACATTACACCACACGACCAGGTCTTGAAAATGTGATCTATCACACACGAAGGGAGCACACTAAACATTACACCACACGACCAGGTCTTGAACACGTGATCTATCACACACGAAGGGAGCACACTAAACATTACACCACACGACCAGGTATTGAACACGTGATCTATCACACACGAAGGGAGCACACTAAACATTACACCACACGACCAGGTCTTGAACACATGATCTATCACACACGAAGGGAGCACACTAAACATTACACCACACGACCAGGTCTTGAACATGTGATCTATCATACACGAAGGGAGCACACTAAACATTACACCATATGACCAGGTCTTGAACCCATGATCTATCACACTCGAAGGAAGTACACTCACCATTACACCACACGACCAGGTCTTGAACACGTGATCTATCACACACGAAGGGAGCACACTAAACATTACACCACACGACCAGGTCTTGAACACATGATCTATCACACTCGAAGGAAGTACACTCACCATTACACCACACGACCAGGTCTTGAACATGTGATCTATCACACACGAAGGGAGTACACTAAACATTACACCACACGACCAGGTCTTGAACACGTGATCTATCACACACGAAGGGAGTACACTAAACATTACACCACACGACCAGGTCTTGAACACGTGATCTATCACACTCGAAGGGAGCTCACTAAACATTACACCACACGACCAGGTCTTGAACCCATGATCTATCACACACGAAGGGAGCACACTAAACATTACACCACACAACCAGGTCTTGAACACGTGATCTATCACACTTGAAGGAAGTACACTCCCCATTACACCACACGACCAGGTCTTGAACACGTGATCTATCATACACGAAGGGAGCACACTAAACATTACACCATACGACCAGGTCTTGAACCCATGATCTATCACACACGATGGGAGCACACTAAACATTACACCACACAACCAGGTCTTGAACACGTGATCTATCACACTTGAAGGAAGTACACTCCCCATTACACCACACGACCAGGTCTTGAACACGTGATCTATCATACACGAAGGGAGCACACTAAACATTACACCACACAACCAGGTCTTGAACACGTGATCTATCACACTTGAAGGAAGTACACTCCCCATTACACCACACAACCAGGTCTTGAACACGTGATCTATCATACACGAAGGGAGCACACTAAACATTACACCATACGACCAGGTCTTGAACACGTGATCTATCACACTCGAAGGAAGTACACTCACCATTACACCACACGACCAGGTCTTGAACACGTGATCTATCACACACGAAGGGAGTACACTAACCAT
This sequence comes from Bathymodiolus brooksi, assembly GCA_963680875.1. Taxonomy (NCBI): domain Eukaryota; kingdom Metazoa; phylum Mollusca; class Bivalvia; order Mytilida; family Modiolidae; genus Bathymodiolus; species Bathymodiolus brooksi. The sequence continues at coordinate 100,141,784 of OY804584.1, forward strand.
TACACCACACGACCAGGTCTTGAACATGTGATCTATCACACACGAAGGAAGCACACTAAGTATTACACCACACGACCAGGTCTTGAACACATGATCTATCACATACGAAGGGAGCACACTAAGCATTACACCATACGACCAGGTCTTGAACACATGATCTATCACACACGAAGGGAGCACACTAACCATTACACCATATGACCAGGTCTTGAACACGTGATCTATCACACTCGAAGGAAGCACACTTAAGCATTACACCACAAATATGGTATTTGCTTTGACTGGAAGAAATATTACAAGAAATATTACAATATTTATTTCTGACTGAATTAACAGTATAGAATATTTAATATATTATGGAGTTGTTTTCAATAAATTAAAAAAAGGGTGCACTCATCTCGCAGCCGCAAGTGATAAAGTTTACCAGTTGCTTGCCCATGATCGGTGGTTCTCTCCGAGTACTCCGGCTTCTTCCACCACTAAAACTGGTCGCCAGGAAATAGCTGAAATATTGCTGAAAGTGGCGTTAAACACCAAACATCAATCATCAATAAATTACCCATAGGAACAAGACTATACATTGACAACAGTACTAACAGTATGTTCCACTAACACAGTGATACAACATTTCTAAAATCCTTATTTTTCTAATTAAATATATATGAACTTACACCACTAATGGTTTCGTTGAACAACATTTCATATTTCTCTGTATTTGTATTGGTCAGGTTGAATGTAACATTCCAATTAATTGTTAGAACAACTCTTACAGAGTCTTCACCTGTATAAGAATTAAAATAAATTAGACAGATACAGTTGTCTCCCTTTATAAGGCCACTCCCATCAAAGCCACCCCTTTAATCAGCCCAGATTTCAGATGCATTGAGAAAGTAAAATACTACTGTATTTGTATTTTTGTATTAAACATGTTGAATTCAGGTTTTTATTATGACATCTTAGAATATTACGATCCAAAAAAATTTGGCATATATAAATCAAGTCTTCTTGAAACATAATATTTAAATGTATGTTTGTTTGTTTATTTGTTTATTTGTTTGAAGGTGTTTAATGCCACTTTAAACAATATTTCAGTTATATCGTAGCAGTCAGTTTTATTGGTGGAGGAAACAGCTGAGAACCCGGAAAAAACCAACGACCTGTAGCAAGTCACTGACAAACTTTATCACATAATGTTGTACACCTCGTCCTGATCGAGATTCAAACTCAAAATATCAGTGGTGATAGGCACTGATTGCATAGGTAGTTGTAAATCCAAATACCATACGATCACGGACCCATATTTAAATGTAAAAAATCATTAAAGCTCTATCACATTAATGTTTGTGCTGAATTCAAGAGATAAATATTCATCCCTTGTTCAGGGGTATTTGTTGTAGTTGGAACTGCCACTGAAATTAAAAATAAAAATTGGTAATAATATGAATATATTAAGAGTAGTATACTTCTAACGACTGTTGTTTTCAACGGTAATTTTTCCAACAATTCATATTGGATTAAAGTGAGCCCAAAAAACCACTTAAACTGGTTCCCTGTGAACAAAAAAGTATTTCACAGTACAAGTATACAGTAAATTGACAAAGAATTTGTATTTCAGGGTCCTATGATACCATGGTAGTTAAATTTTAAAAATGGCGGCAAAAATTGTTTGAAATAGCACATGAATACACAGGATCATAGAATTCTCAGTACAATAGGATCTGATTGTATGTAAATCAAGTTTGATAAATAAAATAGATACTACATATTACATACATATAGGTAAATAAATAATAAGATATACAATCCAACCTGTATTAAGAGGTCACATTTGGGACCAAAAAAAAGTGGCCTTATAAGACAGGTGACCTTTTAAAAGAGGTTAAATTCATTTGAAATGTTCTATGACAGGGCAGGAAAATGTGACCTTTAAATACAGGTGACTGCTTAATAGAGGTGACTGCATGGACAGGTTTGATTGTATATGTGCATGATATGGTGTAATACAACTAAATCTGGGAACCAGTCAAAAGGAAGTATGATAATGTATTATGGGTAAAATACAAAATGAATCTCTTTTTTACACGGTCAGATAAAAAATAAACCATAGTAGATACTGCAAAATACTGAATGTCAGTAGAAACCTAAAAGTTAAGGATCATTTTAAGCCCATATTTGATGACCTTGTGGTTTAAAAAAAAAAAAAAAATGCTTGCATTGGAAAATAACAACCTAGATTTGTGTTAAATAAAAAATGAAAGTAGGATTTTTAAGGGTTGACATCTTCAAGCTGACGATTTTTTTTATATGCCATTAAATGTATGCTGATTTTCGGAGGTAAGTTTCTAATTAGGTACCCCTTCCATGAGATATGATTAACACTTATATTAAGCTTCAGGTGAAACCTGTATCAAACCCCTAAAAGATTTTATTTAATGTAGAATGCTACGGGGGATTACTTAGTGGTATTACTCCGATCCTTATACAGCGAAAACTTGTTCTATTTTACAAAATAACCCAAGCCCAAGGCCAGTGTCCTGAATATTTGACTGATGTAATGTCACCACTTGTCTCTAAATCTATTAACTATAACTTGTGAAGTAGTCAAAATTATACCACACCTCTATCACGTCTTACTCTTTACCTAGTCAACATTATACCACACCTCTATCATGTCTTACTCTTTACCTAGTCAAAATTATACCACACCTCTATCACGTCTTACTCTTTACCTAGTCAAAATTATACCACACCTCTATCACGTCTTACTCTTTACCTAGTCAACATTATACCACACCTCTATCATGACTTACTCTTTACCTAGTCAACATTATACCACACCTCTATCACGTCTTACTCTTTACCTAGTCAACATTATACCACACCTCTATCATGTCTTACTCTTTACCTAGTCAAAATTATACCACACCTCTATCACGTCTTACTCTTTACCTAGTCAAAATTATACCACACCTCTATCACGTCTTACTCTTTACCTAGTCAAAATTATACCACACCTCTATCATGTCTTACTCTTTACCTAGTCAACATTATACCACACCTCTATCACGTCTTACTCTTTACCTAGTCAACATTATACCACACCTCTATCATGTCTTACTCTTTACCTAGTCAACATTATACCACACCTCTATCACGTCTTACTCTTTACCTAGTCAACATTATACCACACCTCTATCACGTCTTACTCTTTACCAGAAATCATTTTTCCCGGCAACCCTCAAACTTTGGAATGATCTAGACATAATTATACGCAATTCCCCGTCTGTACATATTTTTAAAAGGAAATTAAAACTAAAATACGTTCAATTCCCCCGGCCTCCAACATATCACTTCAACGGCAATATAAAACTGAATATACTTCATGCCAGATTATGCCAAAAATGTAGTTCTTTAAGATCAGATCTTTTCAGAAGTAATCTTATAGAAAATCCAATTTGTTCATGTGGAGTTGGTCCTGAAACTGCTGAACATTATATTTTATACTGCACAAAATATGTTACTGCACGAAATAAGTTGAAAAATAATATAGAATTAATAAATATACCTTTTGTATTAAATGTATTACTTTATGGCGATGAAGGCGAAAGTCATGAAACTAACAGCTCTGTTTACCAGCAAGTTCAATTATTTATCAAAGAAACGGGGTGCTTCATTGACTAAATTTTGAAATTACTATACCAGGATTGCAAACATGTTTCTTTTTTCTCCTCTCATTATTTTGTTCTTTTTTTTCTTTTATCTCATTCAATTTCTTTTTATTTTTTTGAAAGCAAAAGCTACTTAAAGAAAATTAATCAGTCAAACACAACTTATCTTAATATCCTCTCTCATACTTCCTATCATGAAAAGAGGTAGAGCAACGTCGGCAATTTTCGTCCGGAGGCAGTTTTCGTCCACTTTTTATTATCGCGGGATTTTTAAACATATAAAGCAAAGTTTCCGGTAAATGTGCACGAGCACGTATGCAGTTGGCAGCAAGGTACGTAAAGATGAAGTCTTGGTAATTTGTAATCCTTATACAAAAAGTTAGCAGCATATGAACATTGATATGTTTTTTTTCGCCACGCGATAATGGCGTCTTACGATACATGTTAAAAAAGATACCCCCATTTCTCAACAGCCATTCGCTCATTTGATAAGTTCATTCACGCCAAACCACACAGGGTTCATCGATAGTATCCAACAGAATAAAACTGATACGAATACTTCCTGCTTAAGCACATCTTTATTAAATTTATTCGAGTTAGATACTATTTTCATTTCTCTCTACCATTCATCTATTTTCGTCCAGTAAATGGAGTTGTATGTGCATTTCATTCACAAATAGCTTCCACACCGGCAGTTAGATTTTATTATACTTTTTTATTTAACAAATTAATCGTTAAAACTTAACATTGATGGAAATGCGAAACAGACCGTTTGAATTTAACATTTTGGTAGTTTATTTAAAGTGGACGAAAATAGTCGAAGTGGACGAAAACTGCCGATTCATCATCAAGTTTTTAAAAGAAGTTAATGATTTGTGGAGGAAAAAGTTCAAACTTTCCAATAAAGGAACAAATTGCTTACTATCGATAGAAAATAAATATCAAAATATTGTATTACGTTTCATTCACTTATGACGTCATATTAGAAAACCTGTTAAGTGGACGAAAACTACCGACGTTGCTCTACTCGAAATGTACTTATTTCACTGAAGTTTACATGTCCGTTTTATTTCTGTCACCAACTGTTGTAATATTAAATGTAGTTTATGTCAGTATATGTCAATGTATGTATATCATGTAAATAACGGAGATGGCAACCTAAATTGTATAATTTGTGCCTGATCCTTTTGTCTTCGTTTATGACAAAAAATATGCTTAAACAAAACAGTAACTAAACTACTATTTATAGAAAAGAGTGTGAAATATAGTTTGTGATCTAATGGATATCATATACAGTGGAACCTGTATTATCCGACACCCCAAGGGACCAAGGAAATGTGTCGGATTGTAGAGGATGTCGGAATACTCAGGTTTCATTTTAGGTAACGGAAATACTTTGGGACCATCAATGTTTGTCGGATGTCACAGGATGTCTGAAATCTCAGGTGTTGGATTGCACACGTTCCACTGTATTACTGTAGACATGATTTAAAATATATAAAAAAATGTAATTGATGAAACATTCACTTGACTGATTGATTGGTGTTTAACGCCAACTTTATCAGTATTTCAGCTATATCGTGGCGTCATGACCCTTTGGATCTGATGAGTTAAAGATGAAATATGAATATCAGGACATTTTACTTCAGTTCAAAATATGAGATTATCTTGACATGATGTTCAAAAATATATGATATTTAAACACAACAGATCTTTTAGACATTGCTGAATTGATTCTTAAGATATATGTTTTTATACCCAGTTACTTCCCTTATGTTTTTATACACAGTTACTTCCCTTATGTTTTTATACACAGTTACTTCCCTTACAACTGGCAAAATGGTATCTGATCTAGCATGAGTAAAGAAAAGGACAACAAATTTGAATATAATTTTCTCGTATAAATTTGTAAATATTTGAACCTTGTAAAAAATCAAAGGATAATTTCCTAGCAAATAGAAAATCCACAAGTTGTTACAACAGAATATAGGGGAAACTATTGAACTGTGTTTGAAAGGAGGCCCTTTGTCCACCTTAAAGGGAAATAACTCCAGTAAAACATATAATTTTAGAATCAAAGTAGGAATTTTTTTTTGGGGATTGTTGGTGTTTTAATGCCACTTTCAGCAGTATTTCAGCTATATCATGGCGACCAGTTTTAGTGGTTGAGGAAGCCGGAGTACCCGGAGAGAACCACTGACCCTGGGCAAGCAACTGGTAAACTTTATCACTTGTGGCTGAGAGTCAAATGCACCCTTCTTTGTAATTTATAAAGCTGGGTGCAAACCCACACCGTATTGGTGATAGGCTTGTATGAGCTGTTAGATCCAACGACTTAACTCATTGAGCCACCCGGTCCCGACAACGAGCAAATGGTATATTCTCCTTATTCTATACATGTAAATGTCTGTATTTTAATTACTGTCTTAAGTTTCTTAATGTTTTATACATGTATTTCTTACAATGTTGAAATACGAGAAAAAAAGGTGATGAAAATAATTAAAATAATTTTTTTCCCTATTGTTCTGCCTGTAAGACAAAAATGTTGCCACTTCAGCCTTTAAATGGGTCATTAAAATATTGAAGTTTTTTTTCCTATTATTCTGCCTGTAAGACAAAAATATTGCCACATCAACCTTTAAATGGATCATGTAAATATTGCTAAAATACTTATTTGTCAACAGTTAAGTTGTCAAACAATACTACTATGCCAAACATTAAGCTGTCAAACAATACTACTATGCCAAACATTAAGCTGTCAAACAATACTACTATGCCAAACATTAAGCTGTCAAACAATACTACTATGCCAAACATTAAGCTGTCAAACAATACTACTATGCCAAACATTAAGCTGTCAAACAATACTACTATGCCAAACATTAAGCTGTCAAACAATACTACTATGCCAAACATTAAGCTGTCAAACAATACTACTGTGCCAAACATTAAGCTGTCAAACAATACTACTATGCTAACCATTAAGTTGTCAAACAATACTACTATGTCAACCGTTAAGTTGTCAAACAATACTACTATGCCAAACATTAAGTTGTCAAACAATACTACTATACCAACCATTAAGTTGTCAAACATTACTACTATGTCAATCATTAAGTTGTCAAACAATACTACTATGTCAAACATTAAGTTGTCAAACAATACTACTATGTCAAACATTAAGTTGTCAAACAATACTACTATGTCAATCATTAAGTTGTCAAACAATACTACTATGCCAACCATTAAGCTGTCAAACAATACTACTATGCTAAATATAAATAATATATATGATGTAATACATAATGTTAACAATAAATAAATGTTATAAGTGCAAAGATAGGTAGTGTATGATGCAACATATATAGAGGTCAGGGGTTCAAAAGCGGGGTTACCTGTTGTTTGTTGTTCTGTAGTTGTGTCTACAAAAGTATACAATAATCACATTATAACATTATATTACTATGGTTACAATATATATAGGACACTAAACATGGTGCAATAATCACATTATAATAATATATAGCATTGGTTACAAAATGTCAGAAATTAGCACATATGAAAATCATCGATCTGGAGTGAAATATTATTGAGCATACATAGGGATAGTATATGCAAATGAAGAAAAACATAGGATAAAATAATGTAAACAAAATTATAGGTTTTTATTGTGCATACAGGAAAGTGGATAAACAAGTTTGTTATGTTATCGAGAACACCATAACACCAGGATATATATACCACAATGCCTGATCTCAGAAAATATCTTTATTGAATAAAAAGAACACACACAGATATAAAAACTTGAGGAGGGGGTACGATACAAGGGTCAAAGGTTATACCTTCACTTGTGGTTGTGTCTGCTTGAGTGGTAGTAACTTCCTGTGTTGTAACACCTTGGGTTGTGACCCCTTGTGTTGTAACTCCTTGGGTCGTGACCCCTTGTGTTGTAACACCTTGGGTCATGACCCCTTGTGTTGTAACTCCTTGAGTCATGACCCCTTGTGTTGTAACCCCTTGGGAAGTAACCCCTTGTGTTGTAACCCCTTGTGTTGTAATACCTTGGGTCGTGACCTCTTGTGTCGTGACCGTTTGTTGTGTAGAACTTTGAGTTGTGACTCCGGTTGTGGTTTCGGTACTTGCTTGGGTAATACTTGTTGTACTTTCTGTTGTAGATTCCATCGATGTTTGTGTTGTTTCTGTTGTGGCTTCTGTCGATGTTTGTGTTGTTTCTGTTGTGGCTTCTGTCGATGTTTGTGTTGTTTCTGTTGTGGCTTCTGTCGATGTTTGTGTTGTTTCTGTTGTGGCTTCTGTCGATGTTTCTGTTGTTTCTGTTGTGGCTTCTGTTGATGTTTGTGTTGTTTCTGTTGTGGCTTCTGTCGATGTTTGTGTTGTTTCTGTTGTGGCTTCTGTCGATGTTTCTGTTGTTTCTGTTGTGGCTTCTGTTGATGTTTGTGTTGTTATTTCTGTTGTTTCTGTTGTGGCTTCTGTTGTTGTTGCTATTACTAAATATACATTGCCATCATATGATTATCAGAAAAAAACCATGATGAAAAATATAATAATGACCTACAAGTTTATATTAGTTACTATTGTGACATTATATATGTTAATTTATATTTAGGTTACACAAATTTTTATTCATGAATTCCAATTTTCATGGATTGGTAAAAAAAAAAGAGACATATTCATTGATAACAAATTTCTGTCGTTAAAAAAATAAAAAAATAAAATTGTTAAAATAGCGTTATTTTATAGTGCTGGTCCTGTAAGGAATAAAATATTTCCTTAATGAGTAGATTAGTTGACCAATGAAATCTATGATGTTAGATCCCCACCAATGAAATCTATGATGTTAGATCCCCACCAATGACAAGTATTTCACCATTCTATTAAGTGCTTTTATTTTTTATTATCTACCCTTGTTATCCAACATTTATACAATGGAGGAGTAACATCACAACAAATCTAAGATACTTTATGTAAATCACAGTAATTTAGGCCATTTAGGCCAGTATTAAAAAAATACATTCAAACCTGAAAATGTGCCATTTATGGGCATTTGTCCTTTATATAACAGGTCAAAATTATATGCACTATTCATTAATGGGGAAAATTAGACTACCCTTTAATTTATAGCCACGATTTGTTATATGGAGGTACCCTTTAAGGCAGGTTAGACTGTATCGGTTAGCTGTATCGTGATTGACACTTATTAAAGATGCAATTCTTTTTGTTTCATTCAAATATCTGAAAAGAATAGATTAATTTCATGCAAAAAAAAAAAATTTGTTTATCCATTTAAAAATGTTTCTTTGGTATTACTGATAGTTTTTGGGTAGGGACCGTTTTGGTGGGACATCCATGTCACAAAATACCATCAAGGATGACATTATTTAAGGATTGATCATAATTTTTGTTCGGTTCATGAAGAAATAACCTCAATCAGGTTGTACACACCGTGTAACACGCATAATTCAAACTTTTTTTGTTATGATAATGAAAAATATATTTATTTTTTCAAAATAAGGCAAATAATCGGAAAGGTGCCTCATTTAAAGAAAATCACCTGATGACAACGGCATGCGACGCCTTGAGAACGACGTCTATTTTTCGATTCCGTACATTGACGAATAACCTCAACTTTTTAAACCAATCAAAACACATATAAAATGACATGTGACTCTAAAATTGATTTATATACAAATGACCAGTGTTATCAATCAATGTTAATACTTACATGTACAGTTTTCTTTATTTACTTTGATCTAATGGAAGTTTTGGTTTGGTTTTGGTTTATGGTGTTTAACGCCACTTTCAACAATATTTCAGCTATATCATGACGGTCAGTTTTATTGGTGGAGGAAACTGGAGGACACGGAGAAAACTGCCATCCTGTCACAAGTCACTGACAAACTTTATCTCATAATGTTGTACACCTCGCCATTATAGGGATTCGAACTCACAACATCAGTGGTGATAGGCACCGATTGCATAAGTAGTTGTAAATTCAACTACCATACCATCACGGCTACGACTGCCCTATTGGAATATGACATGATATTTTAGCAAGATTGATCATGTGGAAAATAAGTTTGAATGGATGATAAAATCGTACAACATCTTGCCACAAGATATACAGTCAAACCTGTATTAAGAGATCACTTAAACGAGGTTCAATTCATAGGAAATTTTCTATGACAGGGAAAAAGTTGACGTTTTAATACAGGTGTCTCCTTAATAGAGGTGTCCGCATGGGCAGATTTGATTGTATAAACAAAATTATGTCTTACTTTCACACAAATTTGATGAGTTTTTCTTGTATCCAGTGATACAGACACAAACGTATGATCCCATGGAATCCTGACATGTAGAATCAGGTATACCATCACAGATCGTGCTGTTTAAGCATTCATCAATATTGACGTCACAAATCGTTCCATTCCATCCTGTCTTACATGTACAATCACCGTTAGTGTTGTTACAGTCTGCAGTATTAGCTGTAATACAGGAACAACTCTTAGAACAACTGTCGCCATAGTTTGTAGCTCCACATTCTGAAAATGAAAAAAACAAATTGTATGGCAAGATGTTACCATGGCAACATAATTAATCTGAACATTATATGCGGACATTATGAAAAAAAAATTAAATATTGATTTTAATCTTTTAACAATTTATCATATCACAAAATAAATGCATAATAACGGCCATTTTGCAAACTTGCCACCAGATATACAATCAAATCTGTAATTAAGAGATCACTTAAACGAGGTTCAATTCATAGGAAATTTTCTATGACAGGGAAAAAGCTGACATTATGAAAAAAAATATTGATTTTATTTTTTTAACAATTTATCATATCACAAAATGAATGCATAGTAACGGCCATTTTGCAAACTTGCAAACTAATAATTAACACTTTACAACATAGAGTTGTCATGGTAATGATCATATGATAGTATACAATTATTGATTTTGGAATAGGTTGCTATCTGGATTTATCAACCTGAAAACATATAATATTCACTGGGCCGCAGGCGAGGTGAAATATACGTTTTTAAAGGTTGATAAACCAGATAGCAACCTATTCTAAAGTCAATAATTGTTTTATTTCATGAACATGTTTTATTGTTATCTACTTACAAATTCATTGTCATACCAATGAAATATCACAATTGTGGAGAGTTTGTTTATGATTCAGCCGAAAAACAAATGTTAAACGCAATCTCATTGGTTATTGAAGAACAAAAGAACGAAGTTGATAGTATAACAAGAGTCTAGTTTTCCCCCATCTATTTTTATACCTTGCGAGGGTGATATCACTTTCCGGACACCTGCCAGGATCTATTTTTAGCCAAGAGGTTGATATCGAAAGTACTCAAAACCTCATAATCAGTTTTAAGCCAATCATATGCAACCTAAATTACAGTCATGTAATAATCAGATTTACACCTGTCTATGTCAATCAGTGCCTATCACCATTGACATTGTGAGTGTCCATTTCTGTCCATGGTCAGGTGAACTTGCTGCATGTTGTAGATTTTCTCCGCGTCATCCACCAATAATGCTGAACTTCACATTAAATTGTTCAAAGTGGCATTAAGCACACATAATCCCAAGGGCCGTCGTGGCCGTGATCGTATGGATTTATGCAATCAGTGCATATCACAACTGATGTTGTGAATTTGAATCCCGATCATGGGGAGGTGTATAACATCATGTGATAAAGTTTGTCAGTGACTTTCGACAGGTCGGTGGTTTTCTCTGGGTCCTCTGGTTTCTTCCACCAATAAAACTGACCGCCATGATATAACTGAAATATTGTTGAAAGTGGCATCAAAAACAAACAAATGTAATAGCAACCTACCTTGACAGTTTCCATTTGCAAGTTTCTGGTACCCAGTAACACAATTACATTCGTAACTGCCATTCAGATTGTTACACTGAGAATTAGGAACAGCATTACAGATAGTAAGATTATCAGTACATTCGTTTACATCCTCTACACACGTAGCGCCCTGCCACCCTGTTTTACATGTACAGTTTCCGTCTACGTTATTACAATCAGAAGTTTGAGCCATATCACATAGACAAATCTCAACACATTTTGTGCCATATTTGTTAGAACCACATTCTGAAAAAAGTTTTGATAAAATCAAGTAAATAAATATGATCGATTGATTGATTGATAAGGTTACCTACGCCTGAAAGAGATATCTTCTTTTAAATATCAACATAACCTTCACATATTCTTTTAACACTCAATGAACCATAAAAATAATATGTCATTAAAATCATCAAATGTCATCATCATACCAATCACTGTTAATATTTTTGACAAGGTTAATTCTAAATTCATCAATCATATTTTAAAAATATATATTCAAACCTGTCTTAAGGGATACAAATCACTGTCTATAAAGGATAATTTAATTTTCTCCATTTAATGAATAGCACATACGAATCACTGTCTATAAAGGGCAGTTTTGTTTTCTCCATTTAATGAATAGCACATACAATTTGACCCTGTACATTAAGGACAACTGCTTATAAAGGTCACATTTTCAGGTTCCCATCAGTGTCCCTAATATCCAGGTTTACCTATAACTGTTTATTTTTCATTTTCAAACCATTTGCTTTTAATTTATAGAAGAGAAAACTATGTAAAGTAAAAGATTATGCAACAGTAGAGTACGTTTTATCACAGAAAAATTCAATATCACTGATGAGATTGATCCTGGGACTTCTCACATTGTAAGACAATGCTCTACAAACTGAGCTAAAGGAGACCCCCTACTTACACAGTTAGTGGAGGATAGATTTATGAACCTTATGCAGTTCCTATAATCTTAGGTAGAGGCACATTTCCATTAGAAATGGAGCCGTCGTGGTCGTGATCGTATGGTAGTTGGATTTACAACTACCTGTGCAATCAGTGCCTATCACCACTAGAGTTGTGAGTTCGAACCGCGTTCATTGCAAGGTGTACTCGATACAACATTTGTGATAAAGTTTGTCAGTGACTTGCGACAGGTCGGTGGTTTTCTCCGGGTACTCTATTTTCTTCCACCAATAACATTGACCGCCACAATATAGCTGAAATATAGTTGAAAGTGCTGTTAAACACCATAAACCTAAATCTAAAACCCAAACTCATTAGAATTATTTGACTCACCAATACAAACATCTCCAGAACTGATGTATCCATCATTACACACACAGATGTAAGATCCATTAGTATTCTGACATTGAGAGTTGTCCTGACAGATAGTAACATTAAGACATTCATTAATATCTGTCTCACAGTTACTGCCCTCCCAGCCTGTCTTACAATTACACATTCCATCTGTCTTGTTGCAGTTCATAGTATTGTCAGTTATACAGGTACAATTCTCTTCACAATTTGATCCCCAATTTCCTTCCATACATGCTACAAAATAATTCATAAAAGTTCACAACTTTGTACCCACTTGTCTTTAATACGTTCTAAAAAATAGTTAATAAAAGTTCAAAATTTTGTCACCAATTGCCTTCCATACATGGTAAAAATATTTCATAAAAGTTCACAATTTGGTCCCTAATTGCCATCCATACATGTTATAAAATAGTACATAAAGGTTCTATTTTTGCTAAGAAAATCATGTGACCAGCCTAGGGTAGTATTATACACCATAAACAAAAAGATGATAAAGTTCAAGTAGTATAAATTGTTGATAGGACATTGAAAAGTTGCGTAGTATATGAAGCCAATGATGGTAATGACTATTCTTACCTATACAAGTTCTCAGGTCGTTGTCTAATTTGGTACCATTTGTTGAACATGAACAGTCATAACCAGGTGCTGTATCGTCACAGACGTCACCGCAAGGATTGGTGGGTTCACACTCGTCAATATCTGTAAAGAAATACATTGTAAATATGAATTCCACAATTTTCAAGAAAATGAAAGTAAGTTATAAAGTAAAGTTTGATTTCTTGTTCGTCACTCACACTCTGTCGTGTCTATTACACAGTGTTTACGGTCAAAACTGACAAAATGTATTTAAAATATAATAAGGATTGTGTATATAAAAATAAGAAGGTGCCTAGGAGAACCATCAATGTAACACTGACAAATGTTCTTACCTTGATCCTTACTTCAAGTGTTACAGATTCCACACCTACAATAGCATGGTCAATGGGGTTAAGGGTATGGTCTTTAATGCCACTTTCAACCATCTTTCAGTTATAACATGGCGGGAAATTTTGTACTTTGATCCTCACTTAAAGTGTTACAGATATCACACACATATTTAAGGTCAGACGTCTTAGAGGTCAGTATTATATATCTCTTCAGGCTTTCCTCCAGAATAAGTCTGGTAGTCAGGATATTGCTCATGGTGATTCCATAAACCAATATAACCTTAAAATGTACTTACTTGAACAGTTACCAGTGACATTATCAGTCATTGTTAAGTTATAACCATTAGGACATGTACAGTATTCCTGTCCTTTGTTGGTTGTGGCACACGTTCCTGTCGTACAGTTTAACTGTGTGCACTCTGTCTTTACTGTAAAACAAAATTAAAAATCAACAGTTACAGTCAAACTTTAATGATCATCTCTAATTAAGTAATAACTTGTCACATGACCATCTCTATTAAGTAATAACTTGTCATGTGACCTTTATTTTAATTTTCTTTAACAGTGTATTTCATATGAATTAAGAAGAGTTTGAAGATACCAAAGGGGTAATCAGAATCCATAAATCAAAGGACAGACAACAAAATGACCAAAAGAAAAAAGGATAAAAGGACAAACAATGTATTAAAAGACCACTTGTCTTATGTGATCCTTTTTTCCTGATCCTTTATAAGGTAACATTAGACAGGTGTGACTGTATAAGGTAACATTAGACAGGTGTGACTGTATTAGAAATATTCTACTATCAAAATGAGCTTGATTTTAAAACAAGTCAGGGATGGAGGGGGGGGGGGGGTATTCTGGACAAGCTGTAATTTGCTATATAAATAGAGTTGTCCCCGTACTGGATCAAAGGTGATATGATCAACATATTTTTCTTTGAATAATCATAGTATGAGTTATCTGAAGTACTAACAAGAATTGAAGAACTGACCATATATTTACATTAGATTTTTTCAAGGAAACAATGTACCATAGTGTCTGTGTATGATACACACCTTTTTGCTCTGAAAAATCTTTAGTTAATCTGAGCAGGTAATGTGATTGATTGATTTTTGGTGTTTTAACGCCACTTTCAGCAATACTTTAGCTATATCATGGCGACCAGTTTTATTGGTGGAAGAAGCCGGAGTACCCGGAGAGAACCACCGACCATGGGCAAACAACTGGTAAACTTTATCACATGCAACTGCGGGTCTAGTGTACCTTTTTTTGTAATTTACAAAGTTGGGTGCGAACCCACGACGTATTGGTGACTGGCTTGTATGAGTTGTTAGGTAATCCAACTACCTAACTCATTGAGCCACCCGGGCCCTTTAGTTAATCTGAGCAAGTAATGTGTCATGCATAGTATGCAGTCATGTAAGATATGCATGCCTCCTATTCACTTTTCTAATTGTAGCACTTAGAGAGTCAATAAGCTAACATAGGTCAGAAAGGCTAACTGACTTTCTACTACGATTTAAGTTTATCTAAGTTTGATAATATTGGGTTCAACTGTAATCAACATATGGTCAAAAAGAGTGGGTTGTTATAAAGCTGAAAATAGTATTTGAAAATCTTTACAGTTAACTATATACTTAATTATTACAAAAGTAATTAATTAAGTTTTTATATGGTGTGGTTGAACACCTGATACAAACATAATTACAGTCTTTTGTAAATGTGTTACTGATTTACATGCTGTTTTGACTCCCCAGGAGTCTGCACTTCCTTTTTAACCCAAAAAATTACAGTTTTTAAAACAGTTGAATGCTGTTATAGTAAAACCTTATATTGACAATAATAGCCCAATGTCAAAAATCCACTTAATAAAGTACAGCCTAGTCCACTAATAATGACATTTTAGGTAGACATGAAATCTTTCATTATAACCAAAATTCAATATATGATGATGATTTGATGATTTTTGGTGTTTAATGCCACTTTCAGCAATATTTCAGCTATTTCATGGCGACCAGTTTTAGTGGTGGAAGAAGCCGGAGTACCCGGAGAGAACCACCGACCATGGGCAAGCAACTGGTAAACTTTATCACTTGCGGCTGCGAGTCAAGTGCACCCTTTTTTATAATTTACAAAGTCAGGCGCGAACCCACGCCATATTGGTGATAGGCTTGTATGAGTCGTTAGGTAATCCAACTACCTAACTCATTGAGCCACCCGGGCCCTACAACTACCTAACTCATTGAGCCACCCGGGCCCTACAACTACCTAACTCATTGAGCCACCCAGGCCCTACAACTACCTAACTCATTGAGCCACCCAGGCCTCCTACAACTACCTAACTCATTGAGCCACCCGGGCCCCCTACAACTACCTAACTCATTGAGCCACCCAGGCCTCCTACAACTACCTAACTCATTGAGCCACCCAGGCTCTCCAACTACCTAACTCATTGAGCCACCCGGGCCCCCTACAACTACCTAACTCATTGAGCCACCTGGGCCTCCTACAACTACCCAACTCATTGAGCCACCCAGGCCCTCCAACTACCTAACTCATTGAGCCACCCGGGCCCCCTACAACTACCTAACTCATTGAGCCACCCGGGCCCCCTACAACTACCTAACTCATTGAGCCACTTGGGCCTCCTACAACTACCCAACTCATTGAGCCACCCAGGCCCTCCAACTACCTAACTCATTGAGCCACCCGGGCCCCCTACAACTACCTAACTCATTGAGCCACCTGGGCCTCCTACAACTACCCAACTCATTGAGCCACCCAGGCCCTCCAACTACCTAACTCATTGAGCCACCCGGGCCCCCTACAACTACCTAACTCATTGAGCCACCCGGGCCTCCTACAACTACCTAACTCATTGAGCCACCCGGGCTCTCCAACTACCTAACTCATTGAGCCACCCGAGCCCCCTACAACTACCTAACTCATTGAGCCACCCGGGCCCCCTACAACTACCTAACTCATTGAGCCACCCGGGCCCTCACATTTCAATATAACCAGACTTGATATACATGTCTACTCAATATTGATAGTGATAAATAATCTGTTCAATAGAACACATTTTTCCGACGGAACTTGGGACCAATATTGTGTTCAGAATAGACAGATGTTTGGTTTATACAGGTTAAATTAACAAAGATTTCCTACATTAGAACTTTATTTAAACTGCCGTTTTCCTATGTATGCTTCATAATGTATATTGTATTGTTGTTTATTTCATTAATTTGTGTCTTTCACTGATGTTTTATCATTTTGTAATTGAATTATATTCTATGAGCTGTATTGCTTACGAATAAAGACTATTATTATTATTACAATTTGGTTCATACAGTATTGTGGTTTATTCAGGGTTCAGTATAGACAGAGGACACTGTAAAAGGACTGGACTGTATATAACAACAATAGACATACCAGTACAAGTCCTTAGATCTGATTTTTCCAACTGGTACCCATCATTACAATAACACTTGTAGCTTCCTACTGTATTAATACAGATCTGATCACACTTGCTTAGTGATGAGTCACATTCGTTGATATCTAAAAATAGAGCAAAATGGCAGCTGATACAGTAAATACAACAATTAACATCTGACTCATTGATATCTATAAATATAATTCTAATATATCGTGCTGCTTTCGCTTTGCAAATACAACTATTATCTAACTAGCACAATTAGCTTTAGCACATGCAAGAAGTGACCTTATAAGAGGGGTGTCCTCTCTTGAGGGGGGACAGTTTGGTAGTATTTTACTATCTAAATGCATCTGAAATCTGACCCAATAACAGGGTTGACCTTTAGTGAGAGTGACCTTATAAAAGGGGGACTACTGTGGTGACAAAGCAAGTGATTGTTGGTTTTAATGATTAATGAGTAATTACTCAATATATCATGGTGATTTGTTTTAATGATTAGTGAGTAATTACTCAATATATCATGGTGATTTGATTTAACGATTAGTGAGTAATTACTCAATATATCATGGTGATTTGTTCTAACGATTAGTGAGTAATTACTCAATATATCATGGAGTTTTTTTTTAATGATTAGTGAGTAATTACTCAATATATCATGGTGATTTGTTTTAACGATTAGTGAGTAATTACTCAATATATCATGGTGATTTGTTTTAACGATTAGTGAGTAATTACTCAATATATCATGGTGATTTGTTTTAATGATTAGTGAGTAATTACTCAATATATCATGGTGATTTGTTTTAACGATTAGTGAGTAATTACTCAATATATCATGGTGATTTGTTTTAACGATTAGTGAGTAATTACTCAATATATCATGGTGATTTGTTTTAATGATTAGTGAGTAATTACTCAATATATCATGGTGATTTGTTTTAATGATTAGTGAGTAATTACTCAATATATCATGGTGATTTGTTTTAACGATTAGTGAGTAATTACTCAATATATCATGGTGATTTGTTTTGAGATGATGATAATTACTACATTGTATATGTCTGTGACCAAATTGTTCAGCTGGATTTTCAGTGATAGCTCAATGTAAGGTAGATATGCTGCTTTAATGGAAAACATTATCCTAATTCTGTGCCAAACCATCTTTAGTCTGACATTCTTAATGGAAAAAGCAGAAATTATAATGAATTTTTACCTTGACATTTATGGTTGGCATCCATTATGAATCCAGTTCGGCAAGCACATGTATAACTGCCTGGCGTGTCTGTACAAAGTTGATCACATGGGCTAATTGTCCCACATTCATCAATATCTGAAAACAGATGTTGAAAATATTTATGTTTCTGTTATTTGCTTTTTTATGTTTTGTTGTTGAAATAGTACTGATGCCATCGATCATTATTTGTTTTGATGTTGAAATAGTACCGATGCCATCGATCATTATTTGTTTTGTTGTTGAAATAGTACTGATGTCATCAATCATTATTTGTTTTGTTGTTGAAATAGTACTGATGCCATCGATCATTATTTGTTTTGTTGTTGAAATAGTACTGATGCCATCGATCATTATTTGTTTTGATGTTGAAATAGTACTGATGTCATCGATCATTATTTGTTTTGATGTTGAAATAGTACCGATGCCATCGATCATTATTTATTTTGTTGTTGCTTATTACTACTTTTTAAAATATGAGGGTCAGAGTTAAAATTTACAGGAAAAGTATAATATTCAAAATGAACTCTTACATATATATATATATATATATATATATAAATAAATAATTTGCATATTTCAAAAGAAAGACAGTGTACAGATTGCTAAAATGTTTTTTTTATCTTTTTTTACGGGAAAGTCTGAAATCAAAAATTAAAACTTGTATCATATTTTACATTTAAAAAAAAAAAGAATATACAGAACAAATTACTATGTTATCAAAATGAGCAACACTTTTTCATAACATGCTATTAATATTTCAGGAGGCCAGGATAAGGTACTGGTATTTACAGTTTTCCTTTGAAAATGTATTTTTTTTTCAATAAAGATGCTAAATTGGAAAAAGAGCTATAATATCTAATACCATGGAAACCACCAGTGAACACTTACTTGCACAGGTACCAGATACATTCTGGTAACCAGTCACACACTGACATATATATGAACCAGCTGTGTTTACACATTTCTGATTATTTGTGGTGTCACATGGGTTGTTGACATCGTTACACTCATCAACGTCAGCATCACACTTATTGCCCTGCCAACCAGACATACAGACACACCCAGTTACAGGATTACAACTACTGGCCCCGGGGCCACAATCACAAGTATTGTTACAACTATCGCCCCAGTGAAACTGATCACAGTCTGAAATGATATAATTTTATTCAGGTATAAATAAATATTTCTGTATTAAAGAAACTAAATTTTTAGTGATTGTCTCAAAAGTTTTTACAATATTTCCAAACCAAATTACATTTTGTATTAACAGTATGATTTTGTGGTTTTCAACCCTTTTTGTATAGACAGTTGTGCAATTAAATAATTATACAAACATTGTCTGGAAAACGGAGTCGATATTGGGTTCTGGATTGTGTAAGCATCACTTCATCACCCTGGTACTTTAATGGTAAAATCTGGGTGTTATTATTTAAATTTCAAATATCTATTCCAATTCTGTATGGTTTTTTTAACTAGTCGAGGTAGGAAAAGTATTTGAATAAAATAACACAACAAAAAGAGATGCAGCCATCAATTAGATATTGGTGGAATTATTGACCATCACTGTCTAAAAACTTGCTTGTCATAATTTCATTCATTAAAGGGGGTGGAGGTGGGTTTTATTCTAGGATAAATTAATTTAATTTAGAAATGATGATTTTAACATAAATATTACTTTATTGAAAGAGGTTTTAGTAAAGACATCTCTGTCTTTCTTTATTCTTTTTTCCCCCATCATTTACATCATGTACATACATGTTCAGCTATGTATTGAAAGTGAAAGTAGAAGAAGCTTTTAGCTATGTTACACTCCAAATGAAATTAAATCACTTAGAACTGGATACATACCAGTACATGTTCTCTGGTCATTCTCCAGGAATTTTCCTGTAGGACAGCTACATTGGAAACTACCAGCTATATTAATACAGTTGCTTTTTATAGAACACAAATTTTTAGCATCATCTGTACATTCGTCAATATCTAAAAATAGAATGAAATAAAATATTTTATCATGCACTTGTTCTATTTGAGCAAGTCATAATATTGCAATGGATAAATTTTGCTATATAGGTACTGTCACTGACAGAAATACAGCTTTTCTGGTACTGCTATCACATTTTATTTAATGTAATTAGAATTATATAAATTCCCATACAGCTAAACCAGCTTAAACCAATCTGCAATCAAAAAGTGGCCTTATATGAAGGGTGACCTCTCTTGAAGGGGACAACTTAGTATGTTGGTATCTCAGTTCTGCAATCAAAAAGTGGCCTTATATGAGGGGTGGCCTCTCTTCAAGGGGACAACTTAGTATGTTAGTATCTCAGTTCTGTAATCAAAAAGTGGCCTTATATGAAGGGTGACCTCTCTTGAAGGGGACAACTTATTATGTTGGTATCTCAGTTCTGTAATTAAAAAGTGGCCTTATATGAGGGGTGGCCTCTCTTCAAGGGGAAAACTTAGTATGTTGGTATCTCAGTTCTGTAATCAAAAAGTGGCCTTATATGAAGGGTGGCCTCTCTTGAAGGGGACAACTTAGTATGTTGGTATCTCAGTTCTGTAATCAAAAAGTGGCCTTATATGAAGGGTGTCCTCTCTTGAAGGGGACAACTTAGTATGTTGGTATCTCAGTTCTGCAATCAAAAAGTGGCCTTATATGAGGGGTGGCCTCTCTTCAAGGGGACAACTTAGTATGTTGGTATCTCAGTTCTGTAATCAAAAAGCGGCCTTATATGAAGGGTGACCTCTCTTGAAGGGGACAACTTATTATGTTGGTATCTCAGTTCTGTAATTAAAAAGTGGCCTTATATGAGGGGTGGCCTCTCTTCAAGGGGAAAACTTAGTATGTTGGTATCTCAGTTCTGTAATCAAAAAGTGGCCTTATATGAAGGGTGTCCTCTCTTGAAGGGGACAACTTAGTATGTTGGTATCTCAGTTCTGTAATCAAAAAGTGGCCTTATATGAAGGGTGACCTCTCTTGAAGGGGACAACTTAGTATGTTGGTATCTCAGTTCTGTAATCAAAAAGTGGCCTTATATGAAGGGTGGCCTCTCTTGAAGGGGACAACTTAGTATGTTGGTATCTCAGTTCTGTAATCAAAAAGTGGCCTTATATGAAGGGTGACCTCTCTTGAAGGGGACAACTTAGTATGTTGGTATCTCAGTTCTGTAATTAAAAAGTGGCCTTATATGAGAGGGTGGCCTCTCTTGAAGGGGACTACTTAGTATGTTGGTATCTTAGTTCTGTAATCAAAAAGTAGCCTTATATGAAGGGTGGCCTCTCTTGAAGGGGACAACTTAGTATGTTGGTATCTCAGTTCTGTAATCAAAAAGTGGCCTTATATGAGGGGTGGCCTCTCTTGAAGGGGACAACTTAGTATGTTGGTATCTCAGTTCTGTAATCAAAAAGTGGCCTTATATGAAGGGTGACCTCTCTTGAAGGGGACAACTTTGTATGTTGGTATCTCAGTTCTGTAATCAAAAAGTGGCCTTATATGAAGGGTGACCTCTCTTGAAGGGGACAACTTAGTATGTTGGTATCTCAGTTCTGTAATCAAAAAGTGGCCTTATATGAGGGGTGGCCTCTCTTGAAGGGGACAACTTAGTATGTTGGTATCTCAGTTCTGTAATCAAAAAGTGGCCTTATATGAAGGGTGGCCTCTCTTGAAGGGGACAACTTAGTATGTTGGTATCTCAGTTCTGTAATCAAAAAGTGGCCTTATATGAAGGGTGACCTCTCTTGAAGGGGACAACTTAGTATGTTGGTATCTCAGTTCTGTAATTAAAAAGTGGCCTTATATGAGAGGGTGGCCTCTCTTGAAGGGGACAACTTAGTATGTTGGTATCTTAGTTCTGTAATCAAAAAGTGGCCTTATATGAAGGGTGGCCTCTCTTGAAGGGGACAACTTAGTATGTTGGTATCTCAGTTCTGTAATCAAAAAGTGGCCTTATATGAAGGGTGGCCTCTCTTAAAGGGGACAACTTAGTATGTTGGTATCTCAGTTCTGTAATCAAAAAGTGGCCTTATATGAAGGGTGACCTCTCTTGAAGGGGACAACTTTGTATGTTGGTATCTCAGTTCTGTAATCAAAAAGTGGCCTTATATGAGGGGTGACCTCTCTTGAAGGGGACAACTTAGTATGTTGGTATCTCAGTTCTGTAATCAAAAAGTGGCCTTATATGAGGGGTGGCCTCTCTTGAAGGGGACAACTTAGTATGTTGGTATCTCAGTTCTGTAATCAAAAAGTGGCCTTATATGAAGGGTGACCTCTCTTGAAGGGGACAACTTAGTATGTTGGTATCTCAGTTCTGTAATCAAAAAGTGGCCTTATATGAAGGGTGGCCTCTCTTGAAGGGGACAACTTAGTATGTTGGTATCTCAGTTCTGTAATCAAAAAGTGGCCTTATATGAAGGGTGACCTCTCTTGAAGGGGACAACTTAGTATGTTGGTATCTCAGTTCTGTAATTAAAAAGTGGCCTTATATGAGAGGGTGGCCTCTCTTGAAGGGGACAACTTAGTATGTTGGTATCTTAGTTCTGTAATCAAAACGTGGCCTTATATGAAGGGTGGCCTCTCTTGAAGGGGACAACTTAGTATGTTGGTATCTCAGTTCTGTAATCAAAAAGTGGCCTTATATGAAGGGTGGCCTCTCTTGAAGGGGACAACTTAGTATGTTGGTATCTCAGTTCTGTAATCAAAAAGTGGCCTTATATGAAGGGTGACCTCTCTTGAAGGGGACAACTTTGTATGTTGGTATCTCAGTTCTGTAATCAAAAAGTGGCCTTATATGAAGGGTGACCTCTCTTGAAGGGGACAACTTAGTATGTTGGTATCTCAGTTCTGTAATCAAAAAGTGGCCTTATATGAGGGGTGGCCTCTCTTGAAGGGGACAACTTAGTATGTTGGTATCTCAGTTCTGTAATCAAAAAGTGGCCTTATATGAGGGGTGGCCTCTCTTGAAGGGGACAACTTAGTATGTTGGTATCTCAGTTCTGTAATCAAAAAGTGGCCTTATATGAAGGGTGACCTCTCTTGAAGGGGACAACTTAGTATGTTGGTATCTCAGTTCTGTAATTAAAAAGTGGTCTTATATGAGAGGGTGGCCTCTCTTGAAGGGGACAACTTTGTATGTTGGTATCTCAGTACACCTGAATTTTGGCCTGATAATAGGGGCACTACTGTATTAGCATTATAATTGATATACAAGCTATATGTTCCTTTTATTTGGTCTGTTAATAAATTACCTTTACAAGTCTGGTTGTTAGCAGTATCTAGTATATAACCTGATTTACAATAAATTACCTTTACAAGTCTGGTTGTTAGCAGTATCTAGTATATAACCTGATTTACAATAACAGGACGTTGTACTTCCTGCTAGTTTACAAGCATAACTACAGGTTAAGTTACTGAGTGTTCCACACGGGTCTGACACTGAAAAAAAAACAAAAAATTATTAAATTCATGCAGCAACAAAAAATAGAACAAATTGAAACTTAAAAATTCAAAATAATTAGAAATCCTCAAGGTTTAGTTTCAGTTGTATTGAAAACCACGAAATCTTTTTAAAAGTCATGATATATCATAAATCCTTCTTAACAAGACTTTTAAACTATTTGGCTTTTCAATCATTTGACTATGAGCGACCTGATGAAGGTTATTCCTGAAATGCGTCATGTATACCAAAATTAAATATCTACATTTTTATTACATATGGTTTTTTTTCTTTTAAATTACAATTTTTAAATCTTTGGATGACAAAAGGTGCTTTGCAATTTTTTTTTAGCATTCTCTACATTCTCTTTATAACATATTTATTGATTGATTGATTGATTAGTGTTTAACACCAACTTATGTAATCCTCAATAAGAATAAGATCAACTGTAATCTAATCTTTAATCTAACGTTATATTATTAAATAGTGGAAAAATCTGGTTCAATCTAAAATAAGATATATCTAATAAAAAATAAGTACCTTGATCACAAGTTTTACGATTGGTGTTGAGTTCAAATCCAAATTTACATTTACAATTGTATCGTCCTTCGAAGTTCACACATTCTTGTTCACAGTCGTTAGATCCTGTTGTACACTCATTAATATCTACAAAAAAAATAAATATTAATAAATAATAAGATATTAACAAATAAGGGTTAGGGTTATGGTGTTTAACGCCACTTTCAACAATATTTCAGCTATATCGTGGCGGTCAGTTTTATTGAAGGAGGAAACCGACCTGTCACAAGTCACTGACAAACTTTATCACATAATGTTAAATCAAGTATACCTCACCATGAGCTGGATTTATACTCACAACTTTAGTGGCGATAGGCACTGATATTGCACAGGTAGTTGTAAATCCAACTACCATACGATCATGACCATGGCGGCCCCTTTTAACAAATAACAAGTAAAAATCTTACAAATATTTGAAATAAAATACTGTGAAATCACTTTTATTTGTGGTGTACCAATTTTCGTGGTTTTCGTGGGTAGGCTGATCCACGAAATTAAGAATCCAATGAACAATGAAACTTGGGAAGCAGTTTGACATCGATAGTCATATGCTGTCCTCAGGTGATCTCAACTTTCTGGACCAGTTGCATAGGGTACAATTGACAATTTTAATGACGAAATAAGTACAAGCATACCTTTTAATGGGTATATCCACACATGAACATTTGTGAATGATTTGATTTTGAATGCATGTGTAAAAACATTTCTTTATTCTGAATTATAACACATTTTAATTAATATATTTGATCACTTTTCTTTAAACAATTCAATTAAGTATAAGTTAATTGTACATTTGCCTCAGGGTCAGGATTAATCTTGTAAATAAGGGTAATAACAAAATTACCGAACTCCGAACAATCTTACAAAGGGAAAGTCAAAACTCATAATTATATAAACAGACAAAATCAGTCAACAACCGGAAAACTGTGAAAACCGTAATGACCCTGACTTGGTACAGGCATTTCTGAAGAAATGGTGGGTTGAATCAGATTTTAAGGCGCCAAACCTCCCGCTCTCATTACGGTTCAAAGGTTCCGGCTGTCACTATAACAGTATTTAAATACAGGAACAAAATAGGTAAAATAGTTGTCAAAGCAGTACCATATTCGGTGACGTAAATGTCAAAAATATTTTTACGTCACACATTGATAAAAAAATATCCTTGACATTTTTCTTGATTTCTTTATCTATATACATTTTCACTATATGAAAATGCATCGCTTATAATCATTTCTGCAGAGACGGAATATATTTCGACAAGATCTTGGTATCGGAATATAACACGACTACGTTTCAATCTGAGATAAAAGACTGAAAATTTTGAAATAATTTTACAAGTACAATCTGTAATTGGAATAAAAAATAATGAGAAAATTGTATTTTTCTTTTTTAATTGTGAAAAACAAAAATTGGAGATAAAATATAGATTAAATATTTGTAAAACATAAAAACCAATATATTGATGAAAATTGTACGTGCACGTGCTAATAAAATAATTTCAAGTGATTTTTTTTTATTTTCAAATTCGATAAAATAAATTCTGCTAAACTTACAAATGCTGGAATTTTCTACAACTGCCAAAATGAAGGACAGCGATATGCATGCAGCATACATTTTTATCTTATTGATGAATAACGAATGGAATTCTTTTTGCACCTTTTTTCTTGAGTTTGTCTCTCATACTACAGACTGTTGTCTCTCTGACTTTATGACCAAGGTTTGAAGTACCTCCCATTAACACTGATTACGATTTATAAAAATAACAATGATTTGCACTGATCTATAATTATGAAATTCAAAAGCTGACTTTGTTTCGATTCTAAGTTATAAAATAATTGAGAAAATGAACACGTTAATATCCACGTTCCACTTTCGATTACATAATTCTAGATCTACGGCTCATCTGTCTAATGTATTGAAGCTTTCTCGAAGATTTGCTACCCAATTAAGCTTATAATATAAAATCAACGAATTTTATTTTGGTACAAACATAAAATCCACGAATTTACGAATCCACAAACTTGTAATTTTTAACAAAACCACGAAAATTGATACTCACGAAGAAAAGTACTTTCACAGTACCATCTCTATACATGTTACATTTAAAATGGTATTAAAATAATCCATGCTTATTATTACATCTGTTTGAGGTATCTCACTATGATTTTTAGGTTCTACGAGTAATGGTCTTTAACCAACAGATTCTACCCTGTTAATTAGTACATGTAGTTAGTTAACTACGAACATCCACGGACCCTGTTATTGTACTGTCTATGTTTATGTTGTCATTCACCGACCCTGTTATTGTACTGTCCATGTTTATGTTGTCATTCACCGACCCTGTTATTGTACTGTCTATGTTTATGTTGTCATCCACGGACCCTGTTATTGTACTGTCTATGTTTATGTTGTCATTCACCGACCCTGTTATTGTACTGTCTATGTTTATGTTGTCATTCACGGACCCTGCTATTGTACTGTCCATGTTTATGTTGTCATTCACCGACCCTGCTATTGTACTGTCTATGTTTATGTTGTCATTCACAGACCCTTTTATTGTACTGTCCATGTTTATGTTGTCATTCACAGACCCTGTTATTGTACTGTCCATGTTTATGTTGTCATTCACCGACCCTGTTATTGTACTGTCTATGTTTATGTTGTCATTCACAGACCCTTTTATTGTACTGTCCATGTTTATGTTGTCATTCACCGACCCTGTTATTGTACTGTCTATGTTTATGTTGTCATTCACGGACCCTGCTATTGTACTGTCCATGTTTATGTTGTCATTCACCGACCCTGTTATTGTACTGTCTATGTTTATGTTGTCATTCACAGACCCTGTTATTGTACTGTCTATGTTTATGTTGTCATTCACCGACCCTGTTATTGTACTGTCTATGTTTATGTTGTCATTCACGGACCCTGCTATTGTACTGTCCATGTTTATGTTGTCATTCACGGACCCTGTTATTGTACTGTCTATGTTTATGTTGTCATTCACGGACCCTGCTATTGTACTGTCTATGTTTATGTTGTCATTCACAGACCCTTTTATTGTACTGTCCATGTTTATGTTATCATTCACAGACCCTGTTATTGTACTGTCCATGTTTATGTTGTCATTCACCGACCCTGTTATTGTACTGTCTATGTTTATGTTGTCATTCACAGACCCTTTTATTGTACTGTCCATGTTTATGTTGTCATTCACAGACCCTGTTATTGTACTGTCCATGTTTATGTTGTCATTCACAGACCCTGTTATTGTACTGTCCATGTTTATGTTGTCATTCACCGACCCTGTTATTGTACTGTCCATGTTTATGTTGTCATTCACAGACCCTGTTATTGTACTGTCCATGTTTATGTTGTCATTCACAGACCCTGTTATTGTACTGTTCATGTTTATGTTGTCATCCACGGACCCTGTTATTGTACTGTCCATGTTTATGTTGTCATTCACCGACACTGTTATTGTACTGTCTATGTTTATGTGGTCATTCACCGACCCTGTTATTGTACTGTCTATGTTTATGTTGTCATTCACCGACCCTGTTATTGTACTGTCCATGTTTATGTTGTCATTCACTGACCCTGTTATTGTACTGTCTATGTTTATGTTGTCATCCACGGACCCTGTTATTGTACTGTCCATGTTTATGTTGTCATTCACTGACCCTGTTATTGTACTGTCCATGTTTATGTTGTCATTCACCGACCCTGTTATTGTAATGTCTATGTTTATGTTGTCATCCACGGACCCTGCTATTGTACTGTCCATGTTTATGTTGTCATTCACCAACCCTGTTATTGTACTGTCTATGTTTATGTTGTCATTCACAGACCCTGTTATTGTACTATCCATGTTTATGTTGTCATTCACCGACCCTGTTATTGTACTGTCCATGTTTATGTTGTCATTCACAGACTCTGCTGTTGTATTGTCCATGTTTATGTTGTCATTCACCGACCCTGTTATTGTACTGTCTATGTTTATGTTGTCATTCACCGACCCTGTTATTGTACTGTCAATGTTTATGTTGTCATTCCCCGACCCTGTTATTGTACTGTCTATGTTTATGTTGTCATTCACCGACCCTGTTATTGTACTGTCCATGTTTATGTCGTCATCTACGGACCCTGTTATTGTACTGTCCATGTTTATGTTGTCATTCACCGACCCTGTTATTGTACTGTCCATGTTTATGTTGTCATTCACTGACCCTGTTATTGTACTGTCCATGTTTATGTTGTCATTCACGGACCCTGTTATTGTACTATCCATGTTTATGTTGTCATTAACCGACCCTGTTATTGTACTGTCCATGTTTATGTTGTCATTCACAGACTCTGCTGTTGTACTGTCCATGTTTATGTTGTCATTCACCGACCCTGTTATTGTACTGTCTATGTTTATGTTGTCATTCACCGACCCTGTTATTGTACTGTCAATGTTTATGTTGTCATTCACCGACCCTGTTATTGTACTGTCTATGTTTATGTTGTCATTCACCGACCCTGTTATTGTACTGTCCATGTTTATGTTGTCATTCACAGACCCTGTTATTGTACTGTCCATGTTTATGTTGTCATTCACCGACCCTGTTATTGTACTGTCCATGTTTATGTTGTCATTCACCGATCCTGTTATTGTACTATCCATGTTTGTGTTGTCATTCACCGACCCTGTTATTGTACTGTCCATGTTTATGTTGTCATTCACCGACCCTGTTATTGTACTGTCTATGTTTATGTTGTCATTCACAGACTCTGCTGTTGTACTGTCCATGTTTATGTTGTCTTTCACCGACCCTGTTATTGTACTGTCCATGTTTATGTTGTCATTCACCGACCCTGTTATTGTACTGTCCATGTTTATGTTGTCATTCACCGACCCTGCTATTGTACTGTCCATGTTTATGTTGTCATTCACCGACCCTGTTATTGCACTGTCTATGTTTATGTTGTCATTCACCGACCCTGTTATTGTACTGTCCATGTTTATGTTGTCATTCACCGACCCTATTATTGTACTGTCTATGTTTATGTTGTCATCCACGGACCCTGTTATTGTACTGTCCATGTTTATGTTGTCATTCACCGACCCTGTTATTGTACTGTCTATGTTTATGTTGTCATCCACGGACCCTGTTATTGTACTGTCCATGTTTATGTTGTCATTCACCGACCCTGTTATTGTACTGTCCATGTTTATGTTGTCATTCACCGACCCTGTTATTGTACTGTCTATGTTTATGTTGTCATTCACAGACCCTTTTATTGTACTGTCCATGTTTATGTTGTCATTCACAGACCCTGTTATTGTACTGTCCATGTTTATGTTGTCATTCACAGACCCTGTTATTGTACTGTCCATGTTTATGTTGTCATCCACGGACCCTGTTATTGTACTGTCCATGTTTATGTTGTCATTCACTGACCCTGTTATTGTACTGTCTATGTTTATGTTGTCATTCACCGACCCTGTTATTGTACTGTCTATGTTTATGTTGTCATTCACTGACCCTGTTATTGTACTGTCCATGTTTATGTTGTCATTCACCGACCCTGTTATTGTAATGTCCATGTTTATGTTGTCATCCACGGACCCTGCTATTGTACTGTCCATGTTTATGTTGTCATTCACCAACCCTGTTATTGTACTGTCTATGTTTATGTTGTCATTCACAGACCCTGTTATTGTACTATCCATGTTTATGTTGTCATTCACCGACCCTGTTATTGTACTGTCCATGTTTATGTTGTCATTCACAGACTCTGCTGTTGTACTGTCCATGTTTATGTTGTCATTCACTGACCCTGTTATTGTACTGTCTATGTTTATGTTGTCATTCACCGACCCTGTTATTGTACTGTCAATGTTTATGTTGTCATTCACCGACCCTGTTATTGTACTGTCTATGTTTATGTTGTCATTCACCGACCCTGTTATTGTACTGTCCATGTTTATGTCGTCATCTACGGACCCTGTTATTGTACTGTCCATGTTTATGTTGTCATTCACCGACCCTGTTATTGTACTGTCCATGTTTATGTTGTCATTCACTGACCCTGTTATTGTACTGTCCGTGTTTATGCTGTCATTCACGGACCCTGTTATTGTTACTGTCCATGTTTATGTTGTCATTCACAGACTCTGCTGTTGTACTGTCCATGTTTATGTTGTCATTCACCGATCCTGTTATTGTACTGTCTATGTTTATGTTGTCATTCACCGACCCTGTTATTGTACTGTCCATGTTTATGTTGTCATTCACTGACCCTGTTATTGTACTGTCTATGTTTATGTTGTCATTCACCGACCCTGTTATTGTACTGTCCATGTTTATGTTGTCATCCACAGACCCTGTTATTGTACTGTCCATGTTTATGTTGTCATTCACTGACCCTGTTATTGTACTGTCCATGTTTATGTTGTCATTCACCGACCCTGTTATTGTAATGTCTATGTTTATGTTGTCATCCACGGACCCTGCTATTGTACTGTCCATGTTTATGTTGTCATTCACCAACCCTGTTATTGTACTGTATATGTTTATGTTGTCATTCACAGACCCTGTTATTGTACTATCCATGTTTATGTTGTCATTCACCGACCCTGTTATTGTACTGTCCATGTTTATGTTGTCATTCACGGACCCTGTTATTGTACTGTCTATGTTTATGTTGTCATTCACCGACCCTGTTATTGTACTGTCAATGTTTATGTTGTCATTCACCGACCCTGTTATTGTACTGTCTATGTTTATGTTGTCATTCACCGACCCTGTTATTGTACTGTCCATGTTTATGTCGTCATCTACGGACCCTGTTATTGTACTGTCCATGTTTATGTTGTGATTCACCGACCCTGTTATTGTACTGTCCATGTTTATGTTGTCATTCACTGACCCTGTTATTGTACTGTCCATGTTTATGTTGTCATTCACGGACCCTGTTATTGTACTATCCATGTTTATGTTGTCATTAACCGACCCTGTTATTGTACTGTCCATGTTTATGTTGTCATTCACCGACCCTGTTATTGTACTGTCTATGTTTATGTTGTCATTCACCGATCCTGTTATTGTACTGTCAATGTTTATGTTGTCATTCACCGACCCTGTTATTGTACTGTCTATGTTTATGTTGTCATTCACCGACCCTGTTATTGTACTGTCCATGTTTATGTTGTCATTCACGGACCCTGTTATTGTACTGTCCATGTTTATGTTGTCATTCACCGACCCTGTTATTGTACTGTCCATGTTTATGTTGTCATTCACCGATCCTGTTATTGTACTATCCATGTTTATGTTGTCATTCATCGACCCTGATATTGTACTGTCCATGTTTATGTTGTCATTCACCGACCCTGTTATTGTACTGTCTATGTTTATGTTGTCATTCACAGACTCTGCTGTTGTACTGTCCATGTTTATGTTGTCTTTCACCGACCCTGCTATTGTACTGTCCATGTTTATGTTG
Organism: Bathymodiolus brooksi; assembly: GCA_963680875.1. Taxonomy (NCBI): domain Eukaryota; kingdom Metazoa; phylum Mollusca; class Bivalvia; order Mytilida; family Modiolidae; genus Bathymodiolus; species Bathymodiolus brooksi. The sequence continues at coordinate 100,173,755 of OY804584.1, forward strand.
TCATTCACCGACCCTGTTATTGTACTGTCCATGTTTATGTTGTCATTCACCGACCCTGCTATTGTACTGTCCATGTTTATGTTGTCATTCACCGACCCTGTTATTGCACTGTCTATGTTTATGTTGTCATTCACCGACCCTGTTATTGTACTGTCCATGTTTATGTTGTCATTCACCGACCCTGTTATTGTACTGTCTATGTTTATGTTGTCATCCACGGACCCTGTTATTGTACTGTCCATGTTTATGTTGTCATTCACCGACCCTGTTATTGTACTGTCTATGTTTATGTTGTCATCCACGGACCCTGTTATTGTACTGTCCATGTTTATGTTGTCATTCACCGACCCTGTTATTGTACTGTCCATGTTTATGTTGTCATTCACCGACCCTGTTATTGTACTGTCTATGTTTATGTTGTCATTCACAGACCCTTTTATTGTACTGTCCATGTGTATGTTGTCATTCACAGACCCTGTTATTGTACTGTCCATGTTTATGTTGTCATTCACAGACCCTGTTATTGTACTGTCCATGTTTATGTTGTCATTCACAGACCCTGTTATTGTACTGTCCATGTTTATGTTGTCATTCACCGACCCTGTTATTGTACTGTCCATGTTTATGTTGTCATTCACAGACCCTGTTAATGTACTGTCCATGTTTATGTTGTCATTCACAGACCCTGTTATTGTACTGTCCATGTTTATGTTGTCATCCACGGACCCTGTTATTGTACTGTCCATGTTTATGTTGTCATTCACTGACCCTGTTATTGTACTGTCTATGTTTATGTTGTCATTCACCGACCCTGTTATTGTACTGTCTATGTTTATGTTGTCATTCACAGACCCTGTTATTGTACTGTCCATGTTTATGTTGTCATTCACTGACCCTGTTATTGTACTGTCTATGTTTATGTTGTCATCCACGGACCCTGTTATTGTACTGTCCATGTTTATGTTGTCATTCACCGACCCTGTTATTGTAATGTCTATGTTTATGTTGTCATCCACGGACCCTGCTATTGTACTGTCCATGTTTATGTTGTCATTCACCAACCCTGTTATTGTACTGTCTATGTTTATGTTGTCATTCACAGACCCTGTTATTGTACTATCCATGTTTATGTTGTCATTCACCGACCCTGTTATTGTACTGTCCATGTTTATGTTGTCATTCACAGACTCTGCTGTTGTACTGTCCATGTTTATGTTGTCATTCACTGACCCTGTTATTGTACTGTCTATGTTTATGTTGTCATTCACCGACCCTGTTATTGTACTGTCAATGTTTATGTTGTCATTCACCGACCCTGTTATTGTACTGTCTATGTTTATGTTGTCATTCACCGACCCTGTTATTGTACTGTCCATGTTTATGTCGTCATCTACGGACCCTGTTATTGTACTGTCCATGTTTATGTTGTCATTCACCGACCCTGCTATTGTACTGTCCATGTTTATGTTGTCATTCACTGACCCTGTTATTGTACTGTCCGTGTTTATGTTGTCATTCACGGACCCTGTTATTGTTACTGTCCATGTTTATGTTGTCATTCACCGACCCTGTTATTGTACTATCCATGTTTATGTTGTCATTAACCGACCCTGTTATTGTACTGTCCATGTTTATGTTGTCATTCACAGACTCTGCTGTTGTACTGTCCATGTTTATGTTGTCATTCACCGACCCTGTTATTGTACTGTCTATGTTTATGTTGTCATTCACCGACCCTGTTATTGTACTGTCAATGTTTATGTTGTCATTCACCGACCCTGTTATTGTACTGTCTATGTTTATGTTGTCATTCACCGACCCTGTTATTGTACTGTCCATGTTTATGTTGTCATTCACAGACCCTGTTATTGTACTGTCCATGTTTATGTTGTCATTCACCGACCCTGTTATTGTACTGTCCATGTTTATGTTGTCATTCACTGACCCTGTTATTGTACTGTCTATGTTTATGTTGTCATTCACCGACCCTGTTATTGTACTGTCCATGTTTATGTTGTCATTCACCAACCCTGTTATTTTACTGTCCATGTTTATGTTGTCATTCACCGACCTTTTTATTGTACTGTCTATGTTTATGTTGTCATTCACCGACCCTGTTATTGTACTGTCCATGTTTATGTTGTCATCCACAGACCCTGTTATTGTACTGTCCATGTTTATGTTGTCATTCACCGACCCTGTTATTGTACTGTCCATGTTTATGTTGTCATTCACCGACCTTGTTATTGTACTGTCTATGTTTATGTTGTCATTCACGGGCCCTGTTATTGTACTGTCTATGTTTATGTTGTCATTCACCGACCCTGTTATTGTACTGTCCATGTTTATGTTGTCATTCACAGACTCTGCTGTTGTACTGTCCATGTTTATGTTGTCATTCACGGACCCAGTTATTGTACTGTCCATGTTTATGTTGTCATTCACCGACCCTGTTATTGTAATGTCTATGTTTATGTTGTCATTCACCGACCCTGTTATTGTACTGTCCATGTTTATGTCGTCATCCACGGACCCTGTTATTGTACTGTCCATGTTTATGTTGTCATTCACGGACCCTGTTATTGTACTGTCCATGTTTATGTTGTCATTCACAGACCCTGTTATTGTACTGTCCATGTTTATGTTGTCATTCACTGTCCCTGTTATTGTACTGTCCATGTTTATGTTGTCATTCACCGACCCTGTTATTGTACTGTCCATGTTTATGTTGTCATTCACAGACCCTGTTATTGTACTGTCCATGTTTATGTTGTCATTCACCGACCCTGTTATTGTACTGTCCATGTTTATGTTGTCATTCACCGATCCTGTTATTGTACTGTCCATGTTTATGTTGTCATTCACCGATCCTGTTATTGTACTGTCCATGTTTATGTTGTCATCCACGGACCCTGTTATTGTACTGTCCATGTTTATGTTGTCATTCACCGACCCTGTTATTGTACTGTCCATGTTTATGTTGTCATTCACAGACCCTGCTATTGTACTGTCCATGTTTATGTTGTCATCCACGGACCCTGTTATTGTACTGTCCATGTTTATGTTGTCATTCACCGATCCTGTTATTGTACTGTCCATGTTTATGTTGTCATTCACAGACCCTGTTATTGTACTGTCCATGTTTATGTTGTCATTCACGGACCCTGTTATTGTACTGTCCATGTTTATGTTGTCATTCACCGATCCTGTTATTGTACTGTCCATGTTTATGTTGTCATTCACCGATCCCGTTATTGTACTGTCCATGTTTATGTTGTCATTCACCGATCCTGTTATTGTACTGTCCATGTTTATGTTGTCATTCACGGACCCTGTTATTGTACTGTCCATGTTTATGTTGTCATTCACCGATCCTGTTATTGTACTGTCCATGTTTATGTTGTCATTCACCGATCCTGTTATTGTACTGTCCATGTTTATGTTGTCATTCACCGATCCTGTTATTGTACTGTCCATGTTTATGTTGTCATTCACCGATCCTGTTATTGTACTGTCTACGTTTATGTTGTCATTCACCGATCCTGTTATTGTACTGTCCATGTTTATGTTGTCATTCACCGACCCTGTTATTGTACTGTCTATGTTTATGTTGTCATTCACTGATCCTGTTATTGTACTGTCCATGTTTATGTTGTCATTCACAGACCCTGTTATTGTACTGTCCATGTTTATGTAGTCATTCACCGACCCTGTTATTGTACTGTCCATGTTTATGTTGTCATTCTCCGACCCTGCTATTGTACTGTCCATGTTTATGTTGTCATTCACCGATCCTGTTATTGTACTGTCCATGTTTATGTTGTCATTCACCGACCCTGTTATTGTACTGTCCATGTTTATGTTGTCATTCACCGACCCTGTTATTGTACTGTCCATGTTTATGTAGTCATTCACCGACCCTGTTATTGTACTGTCCATGTTTATGTAGTCATTCACTGACCCTGTTATTGTACTGTCCATGTTTATGTTGTCATTCTCCGACCCTGTTATTGTACTGTCTATGTTTATGTTGTCATTCACCGACCCTGTTATTGTACTGTCCATGTTTATGTAGTCATTCACCGACCCTGTTATTGTACTGTCCATGTTTATGTAGTCATTCACTGACCCTGTTATTGTACTGTCCATGTTTATGTTGTCATTCTCCGACCCTGTTATTGTACTGTCCATGTTTATGTAGTCATTCACCGACCCTGTTATTGTACTGTCCATGTTTATGTAGTCATTCACCGACCCTGTTATTGTACTGTCCATGTTTATGTTGTCATTCACAGACCCTGTTATTGTACTGTCCATGTGTGTGATAGTTTGTAGTGTTTTTGAGTGGAAGTGAATCTGTGCAGGTTTTTTATAGTTTTTACTAAATTAGACATTTTTTCTTTGATCTTACTTACTGAGTGATATTGTCAGTATCAACGTATTGGCTCTGATATTGGAAAATATCAGTAAGTGTGAAATCACATTATGACCTTTAATACAGATAAAAACAATAGCGTCAGTTTTGAAGGTCTTAACATACATTATCCCTAATATCACAACTCGTCCTATCCGATTTGTTAGCGATAATGTTTGTCTCGATCTTCCAAACTGACATTATTCCCTATATCTCTGTTTTTTAAGCTTTTTTCGTTGCTGCCCATATTTGAAGATTCAATAGTCATCTTTTTACCTTCACACTCGTAAGCATTCTTCTGTTGATATCCACTTTTACATTTACATGTATATCCACCTCCGGTGTTCTGACACGTGGATGTCGTTGTGGTACAATTGTTCAGTGACTGTACATTACACTCGTCTATATCTATAAATAGAATCACATGTACAATGAAACATGCCTAAAATAAACATTCCTGGAACTAAAATTAGGGAAATAAAAAATCTCAAAATATGCAGGTGTTACAAAATCAAACAGGAACTGCCTACCCTTCCTGAGCACCTGAGTTCACCCCAGTTTTTAGTGGGGTTTGTGTTACTAGATCTCTAGCTTTATGCGTAATGTTTTGTAGATCGTTATTTGTCCCTTTGTCCTTTTTCTTTTGGCCATTGTGCTGTCTGTCCTTATATTTGCAGATTCTGATTATCCCTTTGGTATCTTCTAATTCTTCTTAAATTTGAAAAAAATATATCAGACCTTTATTTATCTTGCGCTAGGGTCCATCTCAGATTTCTGATCGACAAAAAAAATTCTTAAGAGGGTAATTTAAGAAACTATCCTACCAAGTAAGTGTTCCAAGTGGCATGCCAGAAAAAGATTGAAGTGTAAAAGGTAACAAAGGTAGACAACGATGGCAAATGATGACAATACCTGAAAATATGCACCTGTAATCTAGGTGAGGTAAATAATAATTTCTTACCTGTACAAGGAACACTGTTATCAGTAGACGCTTTCTTGTACCCAGATCTACAGTTACACTCATAGCCACCATCTGTGTTGACGCACGTCTTATCAGAACCACAAATATCAGGTGTAACAACACACTCGTTAACATCCATGTCACAGTTATCTCCCTCCCAGGAACTACTACAAACACATCCACGACTAGAATCACAGCTAATAGCACCAGGTCCACAGGTACACAGCTGTTCACAGTTATTTCCATAATATGGAGGTGAACATTCTGAAATTCAAAGCAAATATTATATGATAATAAACTAGCATTTTTAAAAATTACACCTCCAAAACAGATTTTAACTTCATCACATATTTCTAGAAATGTTTTTAGAATTAGGATTATGGCATTGAAAGCTAACTTTTAACAATATTTCAGTTATATAGTGGCGGTCAGGTCTATTAGATGAGGAAACCGGAGTACACGGAGAGAAAACCAAAACCTGCCGCAAGTCACTGACAAACTTTAATGCTGTATCTAATAAACCTCGCCATGAGTGAGATTCAAACTCACAATGTTAGTGGTGATAGGCAATGATTGCATCAGACGGCATCAGAAATGTTTTTTTTAAAGAAAGACAATCTTTGAAAGCTTGAGATCCTAAGCTATTTTGATTCTACCATGCATCATTAGAAACAATTTTTCTTTAAGTAATTATCATGAAAGAATCTTGATCTTAATTCTTTATCAAATATGGAAAATGTTGATGTTCTGACAAGGGAGATAATTACACACCCAATACTTAATCACAATCAAAGAAAAAATCCCCCTTGTTGATGCCATTAGCTTCACATTAGAATACAGCAAATTATTATACCAAGTCTCCTAAAAGCTTTATCTAAACTCTTTTCGTTTTCTTCCCAAGCGTTTTGCTGACGTTGATCGGTAATTCTATTTTTCAGATTCATAAACAAAAAGATTTGTTTACACGACCACAGACCGTAGTTTCAATACCGTAAATCGCAGTCCGTATTTCATGGTAAAAAATCATAGAAAATACAGAGAAACTGTAAACAGCTCTGCATCCCTGACCCTAAACCCCATGTTAACATACCTGTACAAGTTTTTTTGTCAGCGTTCAGTTTAAATCCATTGAAACAGGAACAGGAGTAACTACCAACCGTATCATTACAGGAATGTGTACAGACATTACTGTCACATTCATTAACATCTGAAAAAGAAACAACATAATGCTAAATTACATGTTCTAAATTACTTTACAAAATCATAATGCTGAATGTATGCTTTAAATTACTTTACAAAATCATAATGCTGAATGTATGCTCTAAATTACTTTACAAAATCATAATGCTGAATGTATGCTCTAATTTACTTTACAAAATCATAATGCTGAATGTATGCTCTAAATTACTTTACAAAATCATAATGCTGAATGTATGCTTTAAATTACTTTACAAAATCATAATGCTGAAGGTATGCTTTAAATTACTTTACAAAATCATAATGCTGAATGTATGCTTTAAATTACTTTACAAAATCATAATGCTGAATGCATGTTCTAAATTACTTTACAAAATCATAATGCTGAATGTATGCTCTAATTTTTTTTACAAAATCATAATGCTGAATGTATGCTCTAAATTACTTTACAAAATCATACTGCTGAATGTATGCTTTAAATTACTTTACAAAATCATAATGCTGAATGTATGCTCTAAATTACTTTACAAAATCATAATGCTGAATGTATGCTCTAATTTACTTTACAAAATCATAATGCTGAATGTATGCTCTAAATTACTTTACAAAATCATAATGCTGAATGTATGCTTTAAATTACTTTACAAAATCATAATGCTGAATGCATGTTCTAAATTACTTTACAAAATCATAATGCTGAATGTATGCTCTAATTTTTTTTACAAAATCATAATGCTGAATGTATGCTCTAAATAACTTTACAAAATCATAATGCTGAATGTATGCTCTGAATTACTTTACAAAATTATAATGCTGAATGTATGCTCTAAATTACTCTACAAAATTATAATGCTGAATGTATGGTCTAAATTACTTTACAAAATTGTTACAATTTGTAGAAATTAATAGTAATTTGGGCTGTTACAAACCTGCTGAAGCACGACTTACAATTTTTAAAGTAGGAAGATAGATATGTAAATAAGGGTTGGGTTATGGTTTTGCTGTTTAATGCCACTTTATACAATATTTCAGTTATATCATGGCTGTCAGTTTTATTGGTGGCGGAAACCGGAGTGCCCGAAGAAAACCACCGACCTGTTGCAAGTCGCTGACAAACTTTATCACATAATGTTGTATCGAGTACACCTCATCATGAGTGGGGTTTTAACTCACAACTTTAGTGGTGATAGAGATGATTGCACAGGTAGTTGTGAATTCAACTATCATACGATCACGACCACAACAGCCCAAATTATTTCTTACATTTCAAATATATATTCTATTTAAACACTTACTTGTACAGGTACTGTTATCTCCCTCTAGTTTATAACCTTCCTCACAAATACAGCCCCATTCTCCTCCTGGCCTTGTAGTATTGTCACAAGCATAACTGCAGTTTAACCCTTGGAGCTGACAAATGTCTGTTATTGCTAAAACAAATTAACACCATATACTTAAGTTAGTTTAAACATTATTTATTCATTTAAATAAACAAACTATAATATCACAAATATATTTAAAAAAACAAACAAACAATCAAACAAACAAAAAACAAACAAACAAACAAACAAAAAACAACATATTGTAGGATTCAGAAACAAGATAATTATGTCTCTGAAATTAGTTGATAATTGTACATATGATTTACTGACAGACTCATGAGACATTGGGCACGGTATTTGTAAGATAACTCCACTCATATTCGGCTTTTTTGTTGATAACCGAACATCTGGAAAATCAAATTCTATACACCAAATAACAATAATACAATAAAAATGGCTATATCCAGCATTTATCGACACATAATATAATGTAAGAAAATGAATTATTTATTTAAATGGCCATATTTACTTACTTTGGTTACATGTTTTTCCGTCAGGTAGAAGTTCATAACCAAACCCACATCCACAAGTGAATCCACCATCGTTATTATCACAGGTCTGTTGACATCCACTAATCTGCTCCGTACATTCATCAATATCTGAAAATTACAATAAAAAATGTCAAAATTCGTATATATTTCAAAATAAAAATTCTAGTAATGGATGATCAGCAAGAAACGATAACAGTATAACACAGACTAAAATGAGGACATCCTTGGAAACAACAGGAAATACATTTATTGTTTCTTTTCTTTTCAATAAAATTTGACAGTAGTTTTGGACCTTTTGACATTGAGATATAAACAGGTGAGAGAGAGCACTAAGCCAGACTCAGCTTCACTTTCTCTTTGTGAAAGAGGTGAGAGCAGTAAGCCAGACTCAGCTTCACTTTCTCTTTGTGAAACAGGTGAGAGCAGTAAGCCAGACTCAGCTTCACTTTCTCTTTGTGAAACAGGTGAGAGTAGTAAGCCAGACTCAGCTTCACTTTCTCTTTGTGAAACAGGTGAGAGCACTAAGCCAGACTCAGCTTCACTTTCTCCTTGTGAAACAGGTGAGAGCACTAAGCCACTCAGATTCAAGTTCTTTTTGTGAAACAGGTGAGAGCAGTAAGCCAGACTCATGTTCACTTTCTCTTTGTGAAACAGGTGAGAGCAGTAAGCCAGACTCAGCTTCACTTTCTCTTTGTGAAACAGGTGAGAGCAGTAAGCCAGACTCAGCTTCACTTTCTCTTTGTGAAACAGGTGAGAGCACTAAGCCAGACTCAGCTTCACTTTCTCTTTGTGAAACAGGTGAGAGCAGTAAGCCAGACTCAGCTTCACTTTCTCTTTGTGAAACAGGTGAGAGTAGTAAGCCAGACTCAGCTTCACTTTCTCGTTGTGAAACAGGTGAGAGCAGTAAGCCAGACTCAGCTTCACTTTCTCTTTGTGAAACAGGTGAGAGCAGTAAGCCAGACTCAGCTTCACTTTCTCCTTGTGAAACAGGTGAGAGCAGTAAGCCAGACTCAGCTTCACTTTCTCTTTGCGAAACAGGTGAGAGCAGTAAGCCAGACTCATGTTCACTTTCTCTTTGTGAAACAGGTGAGAGCAGTAAGCCAGACTCAGCTTCACTTTCTCCTTGTGAAACAGGTGAGAGCACTAAGCCAGACTCAGATTCACGTTCTCTTTGGAAACAGGTGAGAGCAGTAAGCCAGATTCAGCTTCACTTTCTCTTTGTGAAACAGGTGAGAGCAGTAAGCCAGACTCAGTTTCACTTTCTCCTTGTGAAACAGGTGAGAGCACTAAGCCAGACTCAGCTTCACTTTCTCTTTGTGAAACAGGTGAGAGCAGTAAGCCAGACTCAGATTCACTTTCTCTTTGTGAAACAGGTGAGAGCAGTAAGCCAGACTCATGTTCACTTTCTCTTTCTGAAACAGGTGAGAGCACTAAGCCAGACTCAGATTCACGTTCTCTTTGTGAAACAGGTGAGAGCAGTAAGCCAGACTCAGCTTCACGTTCTCTTTGTGAAAGAGGTGAGAGCAGTAAGCCAGACTCAGCTTCACCTTCTCTTTGTGAAACAGGTGAGAGCAGTAAGCCAGACTCAGCTTTACTTTCTCCTTGTGAAACAGGTGAGAGCAGTAAGCCAGACTCAGCTTCACTTTCTCTTTGTGAAACAGGTGAGAGCAGTAAGCCAGACTCAGCTTCACTTTCTCCTTGTGAAACAGGTGAGAGCACTAAGCCAGACTCAGCTTCACTTTCTCTTTGTGAAACAGGTGAGAACAGTAAGCCAGACTCATGTTCACTTTCTCTTTGTGAAACAGATGAGAGCAGTAAACCAGACTCAGGATCACTTCCTCTTGTGAAACAGGGGAGAGCACTAAGCCAGACTCAGATTCACATTCTCTTTGTGAAACAGGTGAGAGCAGTAAGCCAGAATCAGATTCACTTTCTCTTTGTGAAACAGGTGAGAGCAGTAAGCCAGACTCAGATTCACGTTCTCCTTGTGAAACAGGTGAGAGCAGTAAGCCAGAATTAGATTCACTTTCTCTTTGTGAAACAGGTGAGAGCAGTAAGCCAGATTCAGCTTCACTTTCTCCTTGTGAAACAGGTGAGAGCAGTAAGCCAGACTCATGTTCACTTTCTCTTTGTGAAACAGGTGAGAGCAGTAAGCCAGACTCAGATTCACTTTCTCCTTGTGAAACAGGTGAGAGCACTAAGCCACTCAGATTCTAGTTCTTTTTGTGAAACAGGTGAGAGCAGTAAGCCAGACTCAGCTTCACTTTCTCTTTGTGAAACAGGTGAGAGCAGTAAGCCAGACTAAGCTTCACTTTCTCTTTGTGAAACAGGTGAGAGCAGTAAGCCAGACTCAGCTTCACTTTCTCTTTGTGAAACAGGTGAGAGCAGTAAGCCAGACTCAGCTTCACTTTCATTTTGTGAAACAGGTGAGAGCAGTAAGCCAGACTCAGCTTCACTTTCTCTTTGTGAAACAGGTGAGAGCAGTAAGCCAGACTCAGCTTCACTTTCTCTTTGTGAAACAGGTGAGAGCAGTAAGCCAGACTCAGCTTCACTTTCTCTTTGTGAAACAGGTGAGAGTAGTAAGCCACACTCAGCTTCACTTTCTCTTTGTGAAACAGGTGAGAGCAGTAAGCCAGACTCAGCTTCACTTTCTCTTTGTGAAACAGGTGAGAGTAGTAAGCCAGACTCAGCTTCACTTTCTCTTTGTAAAACAGGTGAGAGCAGTAAGCCAGACTCAGCTTCACTTTCTCTTTGTGAAACAGGTGAGAGCAGTAAGCCAGACTCGGCTTCACTTTCTCCTTGTGAAACAGGTGAGAGCAGTAAGCCAGACTCAGCTTCACTTTCTCTTTGCGAAACAGGTGAGAGCAGTAAGCCAGACTCATGTTCACTTTCTCTTTGTGAAACAGGTGAGAGCAGTAAGCCAGACTCAGCTTCACTTTCTCCTTGTGAAACAGGTGAGAGCACTAAGCCAGACTCAGATTCACGTTCTCTTTGTGAAACAGGTGAGAGCAGTAAGCCAGACTCAGTTTCACTTTCTCATTGTGAAACAGGTGAGAGCACTAAGCCAGACTCAGCTTCACTTTCTCTTTGTGAAACAGGTGAGAGCAGTAAGCCAGACTCATGTTCACGTTCTCTTTCTGAAACAGGTGAGAGCACTAAGCCAGACTCAGATTCACGTTCTCTTTGTGAAACAGGTGAGAGCAGTAAGCCAGACTCAGCTTCACGTTCTCTTTGTGAAAGAGGTGAGAGCAGTAAGCCAGACTCAGCTTCACCTTCTCTTTGTGAAACAGGTGAGAGCAGTAAGCCAGACTCAGCTTTACTTTCTCCTTGTGAAACAGGTGAGAGCAGTAAGCCAGACTCAGATTCACTTTCTCTTTGTGAAACAGGTGAGAGCAGTAAGCCACACTCAGATTCACGTTCTCCTTGTGAAACAGGTGAGAGCAGTAAGCCAGACTCAGATTCACTTTCTCCTTGTGAAACAGGTGAGAGCAGTAAGCCAGACACAGCTTCACTTTCTCTTTGTGAAACAGGTGAGAGCAGTAAGCCAGACTCAGCTTCACTTTCTCTTTGTGAAACAGGTGAGAGCACTAAGCCAGACTCAGCTTCACTTTCTCTTTGTGAAACAGGTGAGAGCAGTAAGCCAGACTCAGCTTCACTTTCTCTTTGTGAAACAGGTGAGAGCAGTAAGCCAGACTCAGCTTCACTTTCTCTTTGTGAAACAGGTGAGAGTAGTAAGCCAGACTCAGCTTCACTTTCTCTTTGTGAAACAGGTGAGAGCAGTAAGCCAGACTCAGCTTCACTTTCTCTTTGTGAAACAGGTGAGAGTAGTAAGCCAGATTCAGCTTCACTTTCTCTTTGTGAAACAGGTGAGAGCAGTAAGCCAGACTCAGCTTCACTTTCTCTTTGTGAAACAGGTGAGAGCAGTAAGCCAGACTCGGCTTCACCTTCTCCTTGTGAAACAGGTGAGAACAGTAAGCCAGACTCAGCTTCACTTTCTCTTTGCGAAACAGGTGAGAGCAGTAAGCCAGACTCATGTTCACTTTCTCTTTGTGAAACAGGTGAGAGCAGTAAGCCAGACTCAGCTTCACTTTCTCCTTGTGAAACAGGTGAGAGCACTAAGCCAGACTCAGATTCACGTTCTCTTTGTGAAACAGGTGAGAGCAGTAAGCCAGATTCAGCTTCACTTTCTCTTTGTGAAACAGGTGAGAGCAGTAAGCCAGACTCAGTTTCACTTTCTCCTTGTGAAACAGGTGAGAGCACTAAGCCAGACTCAGTTTCACTTTCTCATTGTGAAACAGGTGAGAGCACTAAGCCAGACTCAGCTTCACTTTCTCTTTGTGAAACAGGTGAGAGCAGTAAGCCAGACTCATGTTCACGTTCTCTTTCTGAAACAGGTGAGAGCACTAAGCCAGACTCAGATTCACGTTCTCTTTGTGAAACAGGTGAGAGCAGTAAGCCAGACTCAGCTTCACGTTCTCTTTGTGAAAGAGGTGAGAGCAGTAAGCCAGACTCAGCTTCACCTTCTCTTTGTGAAACAGGTGAGAGCAGTAAGCCAGACTCAGCTTTACTTTCTCCTTGTGAAACAGGTGAGAGCAGTAAGCCAGACTCAGATTCACTTTCTCTTTGTGAAACAGGTGAGAGCAGTAAGCCACACTCAGATTCACGTTCTCCTTGTGAAACAGGTGAGAGCAGTAAGCCAGACTCAGATTCACTTTCTCCTTGTGAAACAGGTGAGAGCACTAAGCCACTCAGATTCTAGTTCTTTTTGTGAAACAGGTGAGAGCAGTAAGCCAGACTCAGCTTCACTTTCTCTTTGTGAAACATGTGAGAGCAGTAAGCCAGACACAGCTTCACTTTCTCTTTGTGAAACAGGTGAGAGCAGTAAGCCAGACTCAGCTTCACTTTCTCTTTGTGAAACAGGTGAGAGCACTAAGCCAGACTCAGCTTCACTTTCTCTTTGTGAAACAGGTGAGAGCAGTAAGCCAGACTCAGCTTCACTTTCTCTTTGTGAAACAGGTGAGAGCAGTAAGCCAGACTCAGCTTCACTTTCTCTTTGTGAAACAGGTGAGAGTAGTAAGCCAGACTCAGCTTCACTTTCTCTTTGTGAAACAGGTGAGAGCAGTAAGCCAGACTCAGCTTCACTTTCTCTTTGTGAAACAGGTGAGAGTAGTAAGCCAGATTCAGCTTCACTTTCTCTTTGTGAAACAGGTGAGAGCAGTAAGCCAGACTCAGCTTCACTTTCTCTTTGTGAAACAGGTGAGAGCAGTAAGCCAGACTCGGCTTCACCTTCTCCTTGTGAAACAGGTGAGAACAGTAAGCCAGACTCAGCTTCACTTTCTCTTTGCGAAACAGGTGAGAGCAGTAAGCCAGACTCATGTTCACTTTCTCTTTGTGAAACAGGTGAGAGCAGTAAGCCAGACTCAGCTTCACTTTCTCCTTGTGAAACAGGTGAGAGCACTAAGCCAGACTCAGATTCACGTTCTCTTTGTGAAACAGGTGAGAGCAGTAAGCCAGATTCAGCTTCACTTTCTCTTTGTGAAACAGGTGAGAGCAGTAAGCCAGACTCAGTTTCACTTTCTCCTTGTGAAACAGGTGAGAGCACTAAGCCAGACTCAGCTTCACTTTCTCTTTGTGAAACAGGTGAGAGCAGTAAGCCAGACTCATGTTCACTTTCTCTTTCTGAAACAGGTGAGAGCACTAAGCCAGACTCAGATTCACGTTCTCTTTGTGAAACAGGTGAGAGCAGTAAGCCAGACTCAGCTTCACGTTCTCTTTGTGAAAGAGGTGAGAGCAGTAAGCCAGACTCAGCTTCACCTTCTCTTTGTGAAACAGGTGAGAGCAGTAAGCCAGACTCAGCTTTACTTTCTCCTTGTGAAACAGGTGAGAGCAGTAAGCCAGACTCAGCTTCACTTTCTCTTTGTGAAACAGGTGAGAGCAGTAAGCCAGACTCATGTTCACTTTCTCTTTGTGAAACAGGTGAGAGCACTAAGCCAGACTCAGGATCACTTTCTCTTGTGAAACAGGGGAGAGCACTAAGCCAGACTCAGATTCACGTTCTCTTTGTGAAACAGGTGAGAGCAGTAAGCCAGAATCAGATTCACTTTCTCTTTGTGAAACAGGTGAGAGCAGTAAGCCAGACTCAGATTCACGTTCTCCTTGTGAAACAGGTGAGAGCAGTAAGCCAGAATCAGATTCACTTTCTCTTTGTGAAACAGGTGAGAGCAGTAAGCCAGATTCAGCTTCACTTTTTCCTTGTGAAACAGGTGAGAGCAGTAAGCCAGACTCATGTTCACTTTCTCTTTGTGAAACAGGTGAGAGCAGTAAGCCAGACTCAGATTCACTTTCTCCTTGTGAAACAGGTGAGAGCAGTAAGCCAGACTCAGATTCACTTTCTCTTTGTGAAACAGGTGAGAGCAGTAAGCCAGACTCAGCTTCACTTTCTCTTTGCGAAATAGGTGAGAGCAGTAAGCCAGACTCATGTTCACTTTCTCTTTGTGAAACAGGTGAGAGCAGTAAGCCAGACTCAGCTTCACTTTCTCCTTGTGAAACAGGTGAGAGCACTAAGCCAGACTCAGATTCACGTTCTCTTTGTGAAACAGGTGACAGCAGTAAGCCAGATTCAGCTTCACTTTCTCTTTGTGAAACAGGTGAGAGCAGTAAGCCAGACTCAGTTTCACTTTCTCCTTGTGAAACAGGTGAGAGCACTAAGCCAGACTCAATTCACTTTCTCCTTGTGAAACAGGTGAGAGCAGTAAGCCAGACTCAGCTTCACTTTCTCTTTGTGAAACAGGTGAGAGCAGTAAGCCAAACTCATGTTCACTTTCTCTTTCTGAAACAGGTGAGAGCACTAAGCCAGACTCAGCTTCACTTTCTCTTTGTGAAAGAGGTGAGAGTAGTAAGCCAGACTCAGCTTTACTTTCTCCTTGTGAAACAGGTAAGAGCAGTAAGCCAGACTCAGCTTCACTTTCTCTTTGTGAAACAGGTGTGAGCAGTAAGCCAGACTCAGCTTCACTTTCTCCTTGTGAAACAGGTGAGAGCACTAAGCCAGACCCAGCTTCACTTTCTCTCGGTGAAACAGGTGAGAGCAGTAAGCCAGACTCAGCTTCACTTTCTCCTTGTGAAACAGGTGAGAGCACTAAGCCAGACCCAGCTTCACTTTCTCTTTGTGAAACAGGTGAGAGCAGTAAGTCAGACTCAGATTCACTTTCTCCTTGTGAAACAGGGGAGAGCACTAAGCCAGACTCAGATTCACGTTCTTTTTGTGAAACAGGTGAGAGCAGTAAGCCAGACTCAGCTTCACTTTCTCTTTGTGAAACAGGTGAGAGCAGTAAGCCAGACTAAGCTTCACTTTCTCTTTGTGAAACAGGTGAGAGCAGTAAGCCAGACTCAGCTTCACTTTCTCTTTGTGAAACAGGTGAGAGCAGTAAGCCAGACTCAGCTTCACTTTCATTTTGTGAAACAGGTGAGAGCAGTAAGCCAGACTCAGCTTCACTTTCTCTTTGTGAAACAGGTGAGAGCAGTAAGCCAGACTCAGCTTCACTTTCTCTTTGTGAAACAGGTGAGAGCAGTAAGCCAGACTCAGCTTCACTTTCTCTTTGTGAAACAGGTGAGAGTAGTAAGCCACACTCAGCTTCACTTTCTCTTTGTGAAACAGGTGAGAGCAGTAAGCCAGACTCAGCTTCACTTTCTCTTTGTGAAACAGGTGAGAGTAGTAAGCCAGACTCAGCTTCACTTTCTCTTTGTAAAACAGGTGAGAGCAGTAAGCCAGACTCAGCTTCACTTTCTCTTTGTGAAACAGGTGAGAGCAGTAAGCCAGACTCGGCTTCACTTTCTCCTTGTGAAACAGGTGAGAGCAGTAAGCCAGACTCAGCTTCACTTTCTCTTTGCGAAACAGGTGAGAGCAGTAAGCCAGACTCATGTTCACTTTCTCTTTGTGAAACAGGTGAGAGCAGTAAGCCAGACTCAGCTTCACTTTCTCCTTGTGAAACAGGTGAGAGCACTAAGCCAGACTCAGATTCACGTTCTCTTTGTGAAACAGGTGAGAGCAGTAAGCCAGACTCAGTTTCACTTTCTCATTGTGAAACAGGTGAGAGCACTAAGCCAGACTCAGCTTCACTTTCTCTTTGTGAAACAGGTGAGAGCAGTAAGCCAGACTCATGTTCACGTTCTCTTTCTGAAACAGGTGAGAGCACTAAGCCAGACTCAGATTCACGTTCTCTTTGTGAAACAGGTGAGAGCAGTAAGCCAGACTCAGCTTCACGTTCTCTTTGTGAAAGAGGTGAGAGCAGTAAGCCAGACTCAGCTTCACCTTCTCTTTGTGAAACAGGTGAGAGCAGTAAGCCAGACTCAGCTTTACTTTCTCCTTGTGAAACAGGTGAGAGCAGTAAGCCAGACTCAGATTCACTTTCTCTTTGTGAAACAGGTGAGAGCAGTAAGCCACACTCAGATTCACGTTCTCCTTGTGAAACAGGTGAGAGCAGTAAGCCAGACTCAGATTCACTTTCTCCTTGTGAAACAGGTGAGAGCACTAAGCCACTCAGATTCTAGTTCTTTTTGTGAAACAGGTGAGAGCAGTAAGCCAGACTCAGCTTCACTTTCTCTTTGTGAAACATGTGAGAGCAGTAAGCCAGACACAGCTTCACTTTCTCTTTGTGAAACAGGTGAGAGCAGTAAGCCAGACTCAGCTTCACTTTCTCTTTGTGAAACAGGTGAGAGCACTAAGCCAGACTCAGCTTCACTTTCTCTTTGTGAAACAGGTGAGAGCAGTAAGCCAGACTCAGCTTCACTTTCTCTTTGTGAAACAGGTGAGAGCAGTAAGCCAGACTCAGCTTCACTTTCTCTTTGTGAAACAGGTGAGAGTAGTAAGCCAGACTCAGCTTCACTTTCTCTTTGTGAAACAGGTGAGAGCAGTAAGCCAGACTCAGCTTCACTTTCTCTTTGTGAAACAGGTGAGAGTAGTAAGCCAGATTCAGCTTCACTTTCTCTTTGTGAAACAGGTGAGAGCAGTAAGCCAGACTCAGCTTCACTTTCTCTTTGTGAAACAGGTGAGAGCAGTAAGCCAGACTCGGCTTCACCTTCTCCTTGTGAAACAGGTGAGAACAGTAAGCCAGACTCAGCTTCACTTTCTCTTTGCGAAACAGGTGAGAGCAGTAAGCCAGACTCATGTTCACTTTCTCTTTGTGAAACAGGTGAGAGCAGTAAGCCAGACTCAGCTTCACTTTCTCCTTGTGAAACAGGTGAGAGCACTAAGCCAGACTCAGATTCACGTTCTCTTTGTGAAACAGGTGAGAGCAGTAAGCCAGATTCAGCTTCACTTTCTCTTTGTGAAACAGGTGAGAGCAGTAAGCCAGACTCAGTTTCACTTTCTCCTTGTGAAACAGGTGAGAGCACTAAGCCAGACTCAGTTTCACTTTCTCATTGTGAAACAGGTGAGAGCACTAAGCCAGACTCAGCTTCACTTTCTCTTTGTGAAACAGGTGAGAGCAGTAAGCCAGACTCATGTTCACGTTCTCTTTCTGAAACAGGTGAGAGCACTAAGCCAGACTCAGATTCACGTTCTCTTTGTGAAACAGGTGAGAGCAGTAAGCCAGACTCAGCTTCACGTTCTCTTTGTGAAAGAGGTGAGAGCAGTAAGCCAGACTCAGCTTCACCTTCTCTTTGTGAAACAGGTGAGAGCAGTAAGCCAGACTCAGCTTTACTTTCTCCTTGTGAAACAGGTGAGAGCAGTAAGCCAGACTCAGATTCACTTTCTCTTTGTGAAACAGGTGAGAGCAGTAAGCCACACTCAGATTCACGTTCTCCTTGTGAAACAGGTGAGAGCAGTAAGCCAGACTCAGATTCACTTTCTCCTTGTGAAACAGGTGAGAGCACTAAGCCACTCAGATTCTAGTTCTTTTTGTGAAACAGGTGAGAGCAGTAAGCCAGACTCAGCTTCACTTTCTCTTTGTGAAACATGTGAGAGCAGTAAGCCAGACACAGCTTCACTTTCTCTTTGTGAAACAGGTGAGAGCAGTAAGCCAGACTCAGCTTCACTTTCTCTTTGTGAAACAGGTGAGAGCACTAAGCCAGACTCAGCTTCACTTTCTCTTTGTGAAACAGGTGAGAGCAGTAAGCCAGACTCAGCTTCACTTTCTCTTTGTGAAACAGGTGAGAGCAGTAAGCCAGACTCAGCTTCACTTTCTCTTTGTGAAACAGGTGAGAGTAGTAAGCCAGACTCAGCTTCACTTTCTCTTTGTGAAACAGGTGAGAGCAGTAAGCCAGACTCAGCTTCACTTTCTCTTTGTGAAACAGGTGAGAGTAGTAAGCCAGATTCAGCTTCACTTTCTCTTTGTGAAACAGGTGAGAGCAGTAAGCCAGACTCAGCTTCACTTTCTCTTTGTGAAACAGGTGAGAGCAGTAAGCCAGACTCGGCTTCACCTTCTCCTTGTGAAACAGGTGAGAACAGTAAGCCAGACTCAGCTTCACTTTCTCTTTGCGAAACAGGTGAGAGCAGTAAGCCAGACTCATGTTCACTTTCTCTTTGTGAAACAGGTGAGAGCAGTAAGCCAGACTCAGCTTCACTTTCTCCTTGTGAAACAGGTGAGAGCACTAAGCCAGACTCAGATTCACGTTCTCTTTGTGAAACAGGTGAGAGCAGTAAGCCAGATTCAGCTTCACTTTCTCTTTGTGAAACAGGTGAGAGCAGTAAGCCAGACTCAGTTTCACTTTCTCCTTGTGAAACAGGTGAGAGCACTAAGCCAGACTCAGCTTCACTTTCTCTTTGTGAAACAGGTGAGAGCAGTAAGCCAGACTCATGTTCACTTTCTCTTTCTGAAACAGGTGAGAGCACTAAGCCAGACTCAGATTCACGTTCTCTTTGTGAAACAGGTGAGAGCAGTAAGCCAGACTCAGCTTCACGTTCTCTTTGTGAAAGAGGTGAGAGCAGTAAGCCAGACTCAGCTTCACCTTCTCTTTGTGAAACAGGTGAGAGCAGTAAGCCAGACTCAGCTTTACTTTCTCCTTGTGAAACAGGTGAGAGCAGTAAGCCAGACTCAGCTTCACTTTCTCTTTGTGAAACAGGTGAGAGCAGTAAGCCAGACTCATGTTCACTTTCTCTTTGTGAAACAGGTGAGAGCACTAAGCCAGACTCAGGATCACTTTCTCTTGTGAAACAGGGGAGAGCACTAAGCCAGACTCAGATTCACGTTCTCTTTGTGAAACAGGTGAGAGCAGTAAGCCAGAATCAGATTCACTTTCTCTTTGTGAAACAGGTGAGAGCAGTAAGCCAGACTCAGATTCACGTTCTCCTTGTGAAACAGGTGAGAGCAGTAAGCCAGAATCAGATTCACTTTCTCTTTGTGAAACAGGTGAGAGCAGTAAGCCAGATTCAGCTTCACTTTTTCCTTGTGAAACAGGTGAGAGCAGTAAGCCAGATTCATGTTCACTTTCTCTTTGTGAAACAGGTGAGAGCAGTAAGCCAGACTCAGATTCACTTTCTCCTTGTGAAACAGGTGAGAGCAGTAAGCCAGACTCAGATTCACTTTCTCTTTGTGAAACAGGTGAGAGCAGTAAGCCAGACTCAGCTTCACTTTCTCTTTGCGAAATAGGTGAGAGCAGTAAGCCAGACTCATGTTCACTTTCTCTTTGTGAAACAGGTGAGAGCAGTAAGCCAGACTCAGCTTCACTTTCTCCTTGTGAAACAGGTGAGAGCACTAAGCCAGACTCAGATTCACGTTCTCTTTGTGAAACAGGTGACAGCAGTAAGCCAGATTCAGCTTCACTTTCTCTTTGTGAAACAGGTGAGAGCAGTAAGCCAGACTCAGTTTCACTTTCTCCTTGTGAAACAGGTGAGAGCACTAAGCCAGACTCAATTCACTTTCTCCTTGTGAAACAGGTGAGAGCAGTAAGCCAGACTCAGCTTCACTTTCTCTTTGTGAAACAGGTGAGAGCAGTAAGCCAAACTCATGTTCACTTTCTCTTTCTGAAACAGGTGAGAGCACTAAGCCAGACTCAGCTTCACTTTCTCTTTGTGAAAGAGGTGAGAGTAGTAAGCCAGACTCAGCTTTACTTTCTCCTTGTGAAACAGGTAAGAGCAGTAAGCCAGACTCAGCTTCACTTTCTCTTTGTGAAACAGGTGTGAGCAGTAAGCCAGACTCAGCTTCACTTTCTCCTTGTGAAACAGGTGAGAGCACTAAGCCAGACCCAGCTTCACTTTCTCTCGGTGAAACAGGTGAGAGCAGTAAGCCAGACTCAGCTTCACTTTCTCCTTGTGAAACAGGTGAGAGCACTAAGCCAGACCCAGCTTCACTTTCTCTTTGTGAAACAGGTGAGAGCAGTAAGTCAGACTCAGATTCACTTTCTCCTTGTGAAACAGGGGAGAGCACTAAGCCAGACTCAGATTCACGTTCGCTTTGTGAAACAGGTGAGAGCAGTAAGCCAGAATCAGATTCACTTTCTCTTTGTGAAACAGGTGAGAGCAGTAAGCCAGACTCAGATTCACGTTCTCCTTGTGAACCTGGTGAGAGCAGTAAGCCAGAATCAGATTCACTTTCTCTTTGTGAAACAGGTGAGAGCAGTAAGCCAGATTCAGCTTCACTTTCTCCTTGTGAAACAGGTGAGAGGAGTAAGCCACACTCATGTTCACTTTCTCTTTGTGAAACAGGTGAGAGCAGTAAACCAGACTCAGATTCACTTTCTCCTTGTGAAACAGGTGAGAGCAGTAAGCCAGACTCAGATTCACTTTCTCTTTGTGAAACAGGTGAGAGCAGTAAGCCAGACTCATGTTCACTTTCTCTTTGTGAAACAGGTGAGAGCAGTAAGCCAGACTCAGCTTCACTTTTTCTTTGTGAAACAGGTGAGAGCAGTAAGCCAGATTCAGATTCACTTTCTCTTTGTGAAACATGTGAGAGCAGTGAGCCAGACTCAGATTCACTTTCTCCTTGTGAAACAGGTGAGAGCAGTAAGCCAGACTCAGATTCACTTTCTCTTTCTGAAACAGGTGAGACCACTAAGCTAGACTCAGATTCACGTTCTCTTTGTGAAACAGGTGAGAGCAGTAAGCCAGACTCAGCTTCACTTTCTCTTTGTGAAACAGGTGAGAGCAGTAAGCCAGACTCAGCTTCAGTTTCTCTTTGTGAAACAGGTGAGAGCACTAAGCCAGACTCAGATTCACTTTCTCTTTGTGAAACAGGTGAGAGCAGTAAACCAGACTCATGTTCACGTTCTCTTTGTGAAACAGGTGAGAGCAGTAAACCAGACTCATGTTCACTTTCTCTTTGTGAAACAGGTGAGAGCAGTAAGCCAGACCCAGATTCACTTTCTCTTTGTGAAACAGGTGAGAGCAGTAAACCAGACTCATGTTCACTTTCTCTTTGTGAAACAGGTGAGAGCAGTAAGCCAGACTCATGTTCACTTTCTCTTTGTGAAACAGGTGAGAGCAGTAAGCCAGACCCAGATTCGCTTTCTCTTTGTGAAACAGGTGAGAGCAGTAAACCAGACTCATGTTCACTTTCTCTTTGTGAAACAGGTGAGAGCAGTAAGCCAGACCCAGATTCACTTTCTCTTTGTGAAACAGGTGAGAGCAGTAAACCAGACTCATGTTCACTTTCTCTTTGTGAAACAGGTGAGAGCAGTAAGCCAGACTCATGTTCACTTTCTCTTTGTGAAACAGGTGAGAGCAGTAAACCAGACTCAGATTCAATTTCTCTTTGTGAAACAGGTGAGAGCAGTAAGCGAGACTCAGATTCACTTTCTCTTTGTGAAACAGGTGAGAGCAGTAAACCAGACTCATGTTCACTTTCTCTTTGTGAAACAGGTGAGAGCAGTAAGCCAGACTCATGTTCACTTTCTCTTTGTGAAACAGGTGAGAGCAGCAAGCCAGACCCAGATTCACTTTCTCTTTGTGAAACAGGTGAGAGCAGTAAACCAGACTCATGTTCACTTTCTCTTTGTGAAACAGGTGAGAGCAGTAAGCCAGACTCATGTTCACTTTCTCTTTGTGAAACAGGTGAGAGCAGTAAACCAGACTCAGATTCACTTTCTCTTTGTGAAACAGGTGAGAGCAGTAAGCCAGACTCAGATTCAATTTCTCTTTGTGAAACAGGTGAGAGCAGTAAGCGAGACTCAGATTCACTTTCTCCTTGTGAAACAGGTGAGAGCACTAAGCCAGACTCAGCTTCACTTTCTCTTTGTGAAACAGGTGAGAGCAGTAAGCCAGACTCAGATTCACTTTCTCTTTGTGAAACAGGTGAGAGCAGTAAGCCAGACTCAGTTTCACTTTCTCCTTGTGAAACAGGTGAGAGCACTAAGCCAGACTCAGCTTCACTTTCTCTTTGTGAAACAGGTGAGAGCAGTAAGCCAGACTCAGATTCACTTTCTCTTTGTGAAACAGGTGAGAGCAGTAAGCCAGACTCATGTTCACTTTCTCTTTCTGAAACAGGTGAGAGCACTAAGCCAGACTCAGATTCACGTTCTCTTTGTGAAACAGGTGAGAGCAGTAAGCCAGACTCAGCTTCACGTTCTCTTTGTGAAACAGGGGAGAGCACTAAGCCAGACTCAGATTCACATTCTCTTTGTGAAACAGGTGAGAGCAGTAAGCCAGAATCAGATTCACTTTCTCCTTGTGAAACAGGTGAGAGCAGTAAGCCAGACTCAGATTCACGTTCTCCTTGTGAAACAGGTGAGAGCAGTAAGCCAGAATTAGATTCACTTTCTCTTTGTGAAACAGGTGAGAGCAGTAAGCCAGATTCAGCTTCACTTTCTCCTTGTGAAACAGGTGAGAGCACTAAGCCACTCAGATTCTAGTTCTTTTTGTGAAACAGGTGAGAGCAGTAAGCCAGACTCAGCTTCACTTTCTCTTTGTGAAACAGGTGAGAGCAGTAAGCCAGACTCAGCTTCACTTTCTCTTTGTGAAACAGGTGAGAGCAGTAAGCCAGACTCAGCTTCACTTTCTCTTTGTGAAACAGGTGAGAGCAGTAAGCCAGACTCAGCTTCACTTTCTCTTTGTGAAACAGGTGAGAGCAGTAAGCCAGACTCAGCTTCACTTTCTCTTTGTGAAACAGGTGAGAGCAGTAAGCCAGACTCAGCTTCACTTTCTCTTTGTGAAACAGGTGAGAGCAGTAAGCCAGACTCAGCTTCACTTTCTCTTTGTGAAACAGGTGAGAGTAGTAAGCCAGACTCAGCTTCACTTTCTCTTTGTGAAACAGGTGAGAGCAGTAAGCCAGACTCAGCTTCACTTTCTCTTTGTGAAACAGGTGAGAGTAGTAAGCCAGACTCAGCTTCACTTTCTCTTTGTAAAACAGGTGAGAGCAGTAAGCCAGACTCAGCTTCACTTTCTCTTTGTGAAACAGGTGAGAGCAGTAAGCCAGACTCGGCTTCACTTTCTCCTTGTGAAACAGGTGAGAGCAGTAAGCCAGACTCAGCTTCACTTTCTCTTTGCGAAACAGGTGAGAGCAGTAAGCCAGACTCATGTTCACTTTCTCTTTGTGAAACAGGTGAGAGCAGTAAGCCAGACTCAGCTTCACTTTCTCCTTGTGAAACAGGTGAGAGTACTAAGCCAGACTCAGATTCACGTTCTCTTTGTGAAACAGGTGAGAGCAGTAAGCCAGACTCAGTTTCACTTTCTCCTTGTGAAACAGGTGAGAGCACTAAGCCAGACTCAGCTTCACTTTCTCTTTGTGAAACAGGTGAGAGCAGTAAGCCAGACTCATGTTCACTTTCTCTTTCTGAAACAGGTGAGAGCACTAAGCCAGACTCAGATTCACGTTCTCTTTGTGAAACAGGTGAGAGCAGTAAGCCAGACTCAGCTTCACGTTCTCTTTGTGAAAGAGGTGAGAGCAGTAAGCCAGACTCAGCTTCACCTTCTCCTTGTGAAACAGGTGAGAGCAGTAAGCCAGACTCAGATTCACTTTCTCTTTGTGAAACAGGTGAGAGCAGTAAGCCACACTCAGATTCACGTTCTCCTTGTGAAACAGGTGAGAGCACTAAGCCAGACTCAGATTCACGTTCTCTTTGTGAAACAGGTGAGAGCAGTAAGCCAGATTCAGCTTCACTTTCTCTTTGTGAAACAGGTGAGAGCAGTAAGCCAGACTCAGTTTCACTTTCTCCTTGTGAAACAGGTGAGAGCACTAAGCCAGACTCAGCTTCACTTTCTCTTTGTGAAACAGGTGAGAGCAGTAAGCCAGACTCATGTTCACTTTCTCTTTCTGAAACAGGTGAGAGCACTAAGCCAGACTCAGATTCACGTTCTCTTTGTGAAACAGGTGAGAGCAGTAAGCCAGACTCAGCTTCACGTTCTCTTTGTGAAAGAGGTGAGAGCAGTAAGCCAGACTCAGCTTCACCTTCTCTTTGTGAAACAGGTGAGAGCAGTAAGCCAGACTCAGCTTTACTTTCTCCTTGTGAAACAGGTGAGAGCAGTAAGCCAGACTCAGCTTCACTTTCTCTTTGTGAAACAGGTGAGAGCAGTAAGCCAGACTCATGTTCACTTTCTCTTTGTGAAACAGGTGAGAGCACTAAGCCAGACTCAGGATCACTTTCTCTTGTGAAACAGGGGAGAGCACTAAGCCAGACTCAGATTCACGTTCTCTTTGTGAAACAGGTGAGAGCAGTAAGCCAGAATCAGATTCACTTTCTCTTTGTGAAACAGGTGAGAGCAGTAAGCCAGACTCAGATTCACGTTCTCCTTGTGAAACAGGTGAGAGCAGTAAGCCAGAATCAGATTCACTTTCTCTTTGTGAAACAGGTGAGAGCAGTAAGCCAGATTCAGCTTCACTTTTTCCTTGTGAAACAGGTGAGAGCAGTAAGCCAGACTCATGTTCACTTTCTCTTTGTGAAACAGGTGAGAGCAGTAAGCCAGACTCAGATTCACTTTCTCCTTGTGAAACAGGTGAGAGCAGTAAGCCAGACTCAGATTCACTTTCTCTTTGTGAAACAGGTGAGAGCAGTAAGCCAGACTCAGCTTCACTTTCTCTTTGCGAAATAGGTGAGAGCAGTAAGCCAGACTCATGTTCACTTTCTCTTTGTGAAACAGGTGAGAGCAGTAAGCCAGACTCAGCTTCACTTTCTCCTTGTGAAACAGGTGAGAGCACTAAGCCAGACTCAGATTCACGTTCTCTTTGTGAAACAGGTGACAGCAGTAAGCCAGATTCAGCTTCACTTTCTCTTTGTGAAACAGGTGAGAGCAGTAAGCCAGACTCAGTTTCACTTTCTCCTTGTGAAACAGGTGAGAGCACTAAGCCAGACTCAATTCACTTTCTCCTTGTGAAACAGGTGAGAGCAGTAAGCCAGACTCAGCTTCACTTTCTCTTTGTGAAACAGGTGAGAGCAGTAAGCCAAACTCATGTTCACTTTCTCTTTCTGAAACAGGTGAGAGCACTAAGCCAGACTCAGATTCACTTTCTCTTTGTGAAAGAGGTGAGAGTAGTAAGCCAGACTCAGCTTTACTTTCTCCTTGTGAAACAGGTAAGAGCAGTAAGCCAGACTCAGCTTCACTTTCTCTTTGTGAAACAGGTGTGAGCAGTAAGCCAGACTCAGCTTCACTTTCTCCTTGTGAAACAGGTGAGAGCACTAAGCCAGACCCAGCTTCACTTTCTCTCGGTGAAACAGGTGAGAGCAGTAAGCCAGACTCAGCTTCACTTTCTCCTTGTGAAACAGGTGAGAGCACTAAGCCAGACCCAGCTTCACTTTCTCTTTGTGAAACAGGTGAGAGCAGTAAGTCAGACTCAGATTCACTTTCTCCTTGTGAAACAGGGGAGAGCACTAAGCCAGACTCAGATTCACGTTCGCTTTGTGAAACAGGTGAGAGCAGTAAGCCAGAATCAGATTCACTTTCTCTTTGTGAAACAGGTGAGAGCAGTAAGCCAGACTCAGATTCACGTTCTCCTTGTGAACCTGGTGAGAGCAGTAAGCCAGAATCAGATTCACTTTCTCTTTGTGAAACAGGTGAGAGCAGTAAGCCAGATTCAGCTTCACTTTCTCCTTGTGAAACAGGTGAGAGCAGTAAGCCACACTCATGTTCACTTTCTCTTTGTGAAACAGGTGAGAGCAGTAAACCAGACTCAGATTCACTTTCTCCTTGTGAAACAGGTGAGAGCAGTAAGCCAGACTCAGATTCACTTTCTCTTTGTGAAACAGGTGAGAGCAGTAAGCCAGACTCATGTTCACTTTCTCTTTGTGAAACAGGTGAGAGCAGTAAGCCAGACTCAGCTTCACTTTTTCTTTGTGAAACAGGTGAGAGCAGTAAGCCAGATTCAGATTCACTTTCTCTTTGTGAAACATGTGAGAGCAGTGAGCCAGACTCAGATTCACTTTCTCCTTGTGAAACAGGTGAGAGCAGTAAGCCAGACTCAGATTCACTTTCTCTTTCTGAAACAGGTGAGACCACTAAGCTAGACTCAGATTCACGTTCTCTTTGTGAAACAGGTGAGAGCAGTAAGCCAGACTCAGCTTCACTTTCTCTTTGTGAAACAGGTGAGAGCAGTAAGCCAGACTCAGCTTCAGTTTCTCTTTGTGAAACAGGTGAGAGCACTAAGCCAGACTCAGATTCACTTTCTCTTTGTGAAACAGGTGAGAGCAGTAAACCAGACTCATGTTCACTTTCTCTTTGTGAAACAGGTGAGAGCAGTAAACCAGACTCATGTTCACTTTCTCTTTGTGAAACAGGTGAGAGCAGTAAGCCAGACCCAGATTCACTTTCTCTTTGTGAAACAGGTGAGAGCAGTAAACCAGACTCATGTTCACTTTCTCTTTGTGAAACAGGTGAGAGCAGTAAGCCAGACTCATGTTCACTTTCTCTTTGTGAAACAGGTGAGAGCAGTAAGCCAGACCCAGATTCGCTTTCTCTTTGTGAAACAGGTGAGAGCAGTAAACCAGACTCATGTTCACTTTCTCTTTGTGAAACAGGTGAGAGCAGTAAGCCAGACCCAGATTCACTTTCTCTTTGTGAAACAGGTGAGAGCAGTAAACCAGACTCATGTTCACTTTCTCTTTGTGAAACAGGTGAGAGCAGTAAGCCAGACTCATGTTCACTTTCTCTTTGTGAAACAGGTGAGAGCAGTAAACCAGACTCAGATTCAATTTCTCTTTGTGAAACAGGTGAGAGCAGTAAGCGAGACTCAGATTCACTTTCTCTTTGTGAAACAGGTGAGAGCAGTAAACCAGACTCATGTTCACTTTCTCTTTGTGAAACAGGTGAGAGCAGTAAGCCAGACTCATGTTCACTTTCTCTTTGTGAAACAGGTGAGAGCAGCAAGCCAGACCCAGATTCACTTTCTCTTTGTGAAACAGGTGAGAGCAGTAAACCAGACTCATGTTCACTTTCTCTTTGTGAAACAGGTGAGAGCAGTAAGCCAGACTCATGTTCACTTTCTCTTTGTGAAACAGGTGAGAGCAGTAAACCAGACTCAGATTCACTTTCTCTTTGTGAAACAGGTGAGAGCAGTAAGCCAGACTCAGATTCAATTTCTCTTTGTGAAACAGGTGAGAGCAGTAAGCGAGACTCAGATTCACTTTCTCCTTGTGAAACAGGTGAGAGCACTAAGCCAGACTCAGCTTCACTTTCTCTTTGTGAAACAGGTGAGAGCAGTAAGCCAGACTCAGATTCACTTTCTCTTTGTGAAACAGGTGAGAGCAGTAAGCCAGACTCAGTTTCACTTTCTCCTTGTGAAACAGGTGAGAGCACTAAGCCAGACTCAGCTTCACTTTCTCTTTGTGAAACAGGTGAGAGCAGTAAGCCAGACTCAGATTCACTTTCTCTTTGTGAAACAGGTGAGAGCAGTAAGCCAGACTCATGTTCACTTTCTCTTTCTGAAACAGGTGAGAGCACTAAGCCAGATTCAGATTCACGTTCTCTTTGTGAAACAGGTGAGAGCAGTAAGCCAGACTCAGCTTCACGTTCTCTTTGTGAAACAGGGGAGAGCACTAAGCCAGACTCAGATTCACATTCTCTTTGTGAAACAGGTGAGAGCAGTAAGCCAGAATCAGATTCACTTTCTCTTTGTGAAACAGGTGAGAGCAGTAAGCCAGACTCAGATTCACGTTCTCCTTGTGAAACAGGTGAGAGCAGTAAGCCAGAATTAGATTCACTTTCTCTTTGTGAAACAGGTGAGAGCAGTAAGCCAGATTCAGCTTCACTTTCTCCTTGTGAAACAGGTGAGAGCACTAAGCCACTCAGATTCTAGTTCTTTTTGTGAAACAGGTGAGAGCAGTAAGCCAGACTCAGCTTCACTTTCTCTTTGTGAAACAGGTGAGAGCAGTAAGCCAGACTCAGCTTCACTTTCTCTTTGTGAAACAGGTGAGAGCAGTAAGCCAGACTCAGCTTCACTTTCTCTTTGTGAAACAGGTGAGAGCAGTAAGCCAGACTCAGCTTCACTTTCTCTTTGTGAAACAGGTGAGAGCAGTAAGCCAGACTCAGCTTCACTTTCTCTTTGTGAAACAGGTGAGAGCAGTAAGCCAGACTCAGCTTCACTTTCTCTTTGTGAAACAGGTGAGAGCAGTAAGCCAGACTCAGCTTCACTTTCTCTTTGTGAAACAGGTGAGAGTAGTAAGCCAGACTCAGCTTCACTTTCTCTTTGTGAAACAGGTGAGAGCAGTAAGCCAGACTCAGCTTCACTTTCTCTTTGTGAAACAGGTGAGAGTAGTAAGCCAGACTCAGCTTCACTTTCTCTTTGTAAAACAGGTGAGAGCAGTAAGCCAGACTCAGCTTCACTTTCTCTTTGTGAAACAGGTGAGAGCAGTAAGCCAGACTCGGCTTCACTTTCTCCTTGTGAAACAGGTGAGAGCAGTAAGCCAGACTCAGCTTCACTTTCTCTTTGCGAAACAGGTGAGAGCAGTAAGCCAGACTCATGTTCACTTTCTCTTTGTGAAACAGGTGAGAGCAGTAAGCCAGACTCAGCTTCACTTTCTCCTTGTGAAACAGGTGAGAGCACTAAGCCAGACTCAGATTCACGTTCTCTTTGTGAAACAGGTGAGAGCAGTAAGCCAGACTCAGTTTCACTTTCTCCTTGTGAAACAGGTGAGAGCACTAAGCCAGACTCAGCTTCACTTTCTCTTTGTGAAACAGGTGAGAGCAGTAAGCCAGACTCATGTTCACTTTCTCTTTCTGAAACAGGTGAGAGCACTAAGCCAGACTCAGATTCACGTTCTCTTTGTGAAACAGGTGAGAGCAGTAAGCCAGACTCAGCTTCACGTTCTCTTTGTGAAAGAGGTGAGAGCAGTAAGCCAGACTCAGCTTCACCTTCTCCTTGTGAAACAGGTGAGAGCAGTAAGCCAGACTCAGATTCACTTTCTCTTTGTGAAACAGGTGAGAGCAGTAAGCCACACTCAGATTCACGTTCTCCTTGTGAAACAGGTGAGAGCAGTAAGCCAGAATTAGATTCACGTTCTCTTTGTGAAACAGGTGAGAGCAGTAAGCCAGATTCAGCTTCACTTTCTCCTTGTGAAACAGGTGAGAGCAGTAAGCCAGACTCATGTTCACTTTCTCTTTGTGAAACAGGTGAGAGCAGTAAGCCAGACTCAGATTCACTTTCTCCTTGTGAAACAGGTGAGAGCACTAAGCCACTCAGATTCTAGTTCTTTTTGTGAAACAGGTGAGAGCAGTAAGCCAGACTCAGCTTCACTTTCTCTTTGTGAAACAGGTGAGAGCAGTAAGCCAGACACAGCTTCACTTTTCTTTGTGAAACAGGTGAGAGCAGTACGCCAGACTCAGCTTCACTTTCTCTTTGTGAAACAGGTGAGAGCACTAAGCCAGACTCAGCTTCACTTTCTCTTTGTGAAACAGGTGAGAGCAGTAAGCCAGACTCAGCTTCACTTTCTCTTTGTGAAACAGGTGAGAGCAGTAAGCCAGACTCAGCTTCACTTTCTCTTTGTGAAACAGGTGAGAGTAGTAAGCCAGACTCAGCTTCACTTTCTCTTTGTGAAACAGGTGAGAGCAGTAAGCCAGACTCAGCTTCACTTTCTCTTTGTGAAACAGGTGAGAGTAGTAAGCCAGATTCAGCTTCACTTTCTCTTTGTGAAACAGGTGAGAGCAGTAAGCCAGACTCAGCTTCACTTTCTCTTTGTGAAACAGGTGAGAGCAGTAAGCCAGACTCGGCTTCACTTTCTCCTTGTGAAACAGGTGAGAGCAGTAAGCCAGACTCAGCTTCACTTTCTCTTTGCGAAACAGGTGAGAGCAGTAAGCCAGACTCATGTTCACTTTCTCTTTGTGAAACAGGTGAGAGCAGTAAGCCAGACTCAGCTTCACTTTCTCCTTGTGAAACTGGTGAGAGCACTAAGCCAGACTCAGATTCACGTTCTCTTTGTGAAACAGGTGAGAGCAGTAAGCCAGATTCAGCTTCACTTTCTCTTTGTGAAACAGGTGAGAGCAGTAAGCCAGACTCAGTTTCACTTTCTCCTTGTGAAACAGGTGAGAGCACTAAGCCAGACTCAGCTTCACTTTCTCTTTGTGAAACAGGTGAGAGCAGTAAGCCAGACTCATGTTCACTTTCTCTTTCTGAAACAGGTGAGAGCACTAAGCCAGACTCAGATTCACGTTCTCTTTGTGAAACAGGTGAGAGCAGTAAGCCAGACTCAGCTTCACGTTCTCTTTGTGAAAGAGGTGAGAGCAGTAAGCCAGACTCAGCTTCACCTTCTCTTTGTGAAACAGGTGAGAGCAGTAAGCCAGACTCAGCTTTACTTTCTCCTTGTGAAACAGGTGAGAGCAGTAAGCCAGACTCAGCTTCACTTTCTCTTTGTGAAACAGGTGAGAGCAGTAAGCCATACTCATGTTCACTTTTTCCTTGTGAAACAGGTGAGAGCACTAAGCCAGACTCAGCTTCACTTTCTCTTTGTGAAACAGGTGAGAGCAGTAAGCCAGACTCATGTTCACTTTCTCTTTGTGAAACAGGTGAGAGCACTAAGCCAGACTCAGGATCACTTTCTCTTGTGAAACAGGGGAGAGCACTAAGCCAGACTCAGATTCACGTTCTCTTTGTGAAACAGGTGAGAGCAGTAAGCCAGAATCAGATTCACTTTCTCTTTGTGAAACAGGTGAGAGCAGTAAGCCAGACTCAGATTCACGTTCTCCTTGTGAAACAGGTGAGAGCAGTAAGCCAGAATCAGATTCACTTTCTCTTTGTGAAACAGGTGAGAGCAGTAAGCCAGATTCAGCTTCACTTTTTCCTTGTGAAACAGGTGAGAGCAGTAAGCCAGACTCATGTTCACTTTCTCTTTGTGAAACAGGTGAGAGCAGTAAGCCAGACTCAGATTCACTTTCTCCTTGTGAAACAGGTGAGAGCAGTAAGCCAGACTCAGATTCACTTTCTCTTTGTGAAACAGGTGAGAGCAGTAAGCCAGACTCAGCTTCACTTTCTCTTTGCGAAATAGGTGAGAGCAGTAAGCCAGACTCATGTTCACTTTCTCTTTGTGAAACAGGTGAGAGCAGTAAGCCAGACTCAGCTTCACTTTCTCTTTGTGAAACAGGTGAGAGCACTAAGCCAGACTCAGATTCACGTTCTCTTTGTGAAACAGGTGACAGCAGTAAGCCAGATTCAGCTTCACTTTCTCTTTGTGAAACAGGTGAGAGCAGTAAGCCAGACTCAGTTTCACTTTCTCCTTGTGAAACAGGTGAGAGCACTAAGCCAGACTCAATTCACTTTCTCTTTGTGAAACAGGTGAGAGCAGTAAGCCAGACTCAGCTTCACTTTCTCTTTGTGAAACAGGTGAGAGCAGTAAGCCAAACTCATGTTCACTTTCTCTTTCTGAAATAGGTGAGAGCACTAAGCCAGACTCAGCTTCACTTTCTCTTTGTGAAAGAGGTGAGAGTAGTAAGCCAGACTCAGCTTTACTTTCTCCTTGTGAAACAGGTAAGAGCAGTAAGCCAGACTCAGCTTCACTTTCTCTTTGTGAAACAGGTGTGAGCAGTAAGCCAGACTCAGCTTCACTTTCTCCTTGTGAAACAGGTGAGAGCACTAAGCCAGACCCAGCTTCACTTTCTCTCGGTGAAACAGGTGAGAGCAGTAAGCCAGACTCAGCTTCACTTTCTCCTTGTGAAACAGGTGAGAGCACTAAGCCAGACCCAGCTTCACTTTCTCTTTGTGAAACAGGTGAGAGCAGTAAGCCAGACTCAGATTCACTTTCTCCTTGTGAAACAGGGGAGAGCACTAAGCCAGACTCAGATTCACGTTCGCTTTGTGAAACAGGTGAGAGCAGTAAGCCAGAATCAGATTCACTTTCTCCTTGTGAAACAGGTGAGAGCAGTAAGCCAGACTCAGATTCACGTTCTCCTTGTGAACCTGGTGAGAGCAGTAAGCCAGAATCAGATTCACTTTCTCTTTGTGAAACAGGTGAGAGCAGTAAGCCAGATTCAGCTTCACTTTCTCCTTGTGAAACAGGTGAGAGCAGTAAGCCACACTCATGTTCACTTTCTCTTTGTGAAACAGGTGAGAGCAGTAAACCAGACTCAGATTCACTTTCTCCTTGTGAAACAGGTGAGAGCAGTAAGCCAGACTCAGATTCACTTTCTCTTTGTGAAACAGGTGAGAGCAGTAAGCCAGACTCATGTTCACTTTCTCTTTGTGAAACAGGTGAGAGCAGTAAGCCAGACTCAGCTTCACTTTTTCTTTGTGAAACAGGTGAGAGCAGTAAGCCAGATTCAGATTCACTTTCTCTTTGTGAAACAGGTGAGAGCAGTGAGCCAGACTCAGATTCACTTTCTCCTTGTGAAACAGGTGAGAGCAGTAAGCCAGACTCAGATTCACTTTCTCTTTCTGAAACAGGTGAGAGCACTAAGCTAGACTCAGATTCACGTTCTCTTTGTGAAACAGGTGAGAGCAGTAAGCCAGACTCAGCTTCACTTTCTCTTTGTGAAACAGGTGAGAGCAGTAAGCCAGACTCAGCTTCAGTTTCTCTTTGTGAAACAGGTGAGAGCACTAAGCCAGACTCAGATTCACTTTCTCTTTGTGAAACAGGTGAGAGCAGTAAACCAGACTCATGTTCACTTTCTCTTTGTGAAACAGGTGAGAGCAGTAAACCAGACTCAGCTTCACTTTCTCTTTGTGAAACAGGTGAGAGCAGTAAGCCAGACCCAGATTCACTTTCTCTTTGTGAAACAGGTGAGAGCAGTAAACCAGACTCATGTTCACTTTCTCTTTGTGAAACAGGTGAGAGCAGTAAGCCAGACTCATGTTCACTTTCTCTTTGTGAAACAGGTGAGAGCAGTAAGCCAGACTCAGATTCACTTTCTCTTTGTGAAACAGGTGAGAGCAGTAATCCAGACTCAGATTCAATTTCTCTTTGTGAAACAGGTGAGAGCAGTAAGCGAGACTCAGATTCACTTTCTCTTTGTGAAACAGGTGAGAGCAGTAAACCAGACTCATGTTCACTTTCACTTTGTGAAACAGGTGAGAGCAGTAAACCAGACTCATGTTCACTTTCTCTTTGTGAAACAGGTGAGAGCAGTAAGCCAGACTCATGTTCACTTTCTCTTTGTGAAACAGGTGAGAGCAGTAAGCCAGACCCAGATTCACTTTCTCTTTGTGAAACAGGTGAGAGCAGTAAACCAGACTCATGTTCACTTTCTCTTTGTGAAACAGGTGAGAGCAGTAAGCCAGACTCATGTTCACTTTCTCTTTGTGAAACAGGTGAGAGCAGTAAGCCAGACTCAGATTCACTTTCTCTTTGTGAAACAGGTGAGAGCAGTAAGCCAGACTCAGATTCAATTTCTCTTTGTGAAACAGGTGAGAGCAGTAAGCGAGACTCAGATTCACTTTCTCTTTGTGAAACAGGTGAGAGCAGTAAGCAGACTCAGATTCACTTTCTCTCTGTGAAACAGACGAGAACATATTACCAGAATCTTGTTTTTTTTTACCTGTCACTAAAGTCGTACAAATAAGTTTTGTATTTTCTGACAATATATATGTATTACATAGGTGTCATGTCTGAGGGGTAATATCCCTCAAAGCAATTTAATTTGACAATTTGTCATTGACTTGCAGCAGATCTTTGGTATTTGACAGGTACTCAAGTTTCCTCCATCAATATAATTATACACCCCAAAAATGCAGAGTTTCGGCCTCATAAAAAACTGTGAGTCTACAGAGGATAAGAACAACGTACCTCGACAAAGAGATCCAACTTTACTAAACCCATTAAAACAAGTACATGTGTAGCTCCCATCATTGTTTGTACAATTACTATTGGCTGGACAGTTGTTAGACAAACTAGATAAACATTCGTCAATATCTAAAAATAGAAACAAAAATAATGCAATATACTAAAACAAACCTGATAAACATTCGCCAATCTCTAAAAATAGAAGGAAAAATTGCTGCAATAGAATTGATGATTGTAATGTAACCATGGTAACATCTATATCTCCACGACATTATCAAAAAGAAACCAAGCAATATTATTCTATTATTGTCTACTCCTGAGGGAACTGTTCTCCTATAATGTTGTCTGGTGAGGTATAGTGCCTGAGCCAACGGCGAGGGCACTATATACCTCACCAGACAACACTATAGGAAAACTGTTCTCGAGGGAGAAGACAATAATATATTTATAACATCCCATTCCAGACATAAAAGAAAAACACACTCAAATTCAATATTATAATAATAATAAAATTTACAATGTAACATTATATTTGCATTGCCAGCGTGAGTCTATTTTAAGGGAGTTAAATCTTGACAAAATATATAAAAATTACACAGGAAAATATATGCCACAGGTATAGTCCCCATGGGAAATCGCTTGAAACTGATATAGTTCCCGTCACTAGGTATAGTCACCCGTTGTCAAGTGTACTGTTCAAAAATAGTTCACACTGATTATCCAATCAAAATACAGCATTTTCATATGCTAGGTACTAAATATCTGTATTGTACATGTGCCCATTGATAAAGAATAACAATATTTTCAGCATTTTTGAAATTTTGCTATATGCCAATAATAAATTGGATATTGATGATTATTATAAGGTTGTCTTGTTTTTGCTATTTTCCTATTGGGAAGTTTCTCTGACATTACATTGGCTCATGAGAGGTTAACTTCTTCTATGCAAAGAATTCAAAATTCATTTCGTTTATGTTGATGGGCCAAATTGCATTTTTGTAGTTAAAAGTCTTACCTTCACATTTCTCATCTGCCGTGATATTGTACCCCGCAGGGCAACTGGAGCAGTTGTATGTCCTATCAAGCAGTACTTCATCTGCTGGATTCAGATCAATACAGTTACGTCCCAAAGCACATGGACTGTCTGCACAAGCATTTGTATCAGTTTCACAGTCATCACCTAAAAATAGAAATAAAAAAAACCGTCTCTGTCCATGTATATTACACACTTTTTATCCTGAAAGATGAATTTGTAAAGGGGTATGGGTATATAATGCACCTGAACTTGACCAGTGACATTTTTTTCATGAAAAATTTGGTCATAGGATTATCAAACCCAAGAGCAAAAAAAAAAAAAAAAAATAAATAATTTGAATTTTTCTATAACTATAAAAAAAAATTCTGATACTGTAATGTATTCTTTTTAAATATAGTAATATTAACAAAAATGAAATAAAAGTTGTTTTTTTCTGTTTTTTGCTGAATGTAACAAAATTTGCTGATTTGAAAATGGAAAGTCAATGTGACTACCATGTAAAAGAAAATAACAGAGTTATACAGTACTACCTCTCATCAGAGGTCACCTGTTGTAGAAAGCCCATTTAAAAGTGCATTTAATAGACATTTATTATCATACTTTTTTTCAGGACTATAAGTGTATGTGGACTATAGAGCTATTCAAAATACATTTTGAACTACTATGTGGTTTATTGGTCTAATTGCATTTTTCTGGACTACAGATTCATGTGGACGATGGGTCTAACTGAAATATTTTTTCAAATGCATATAATGGTAAATTTACATTTTGAATTTAGAAGTAAAAATGTCTCAACCTACAGTGCGTAAAATACGGTTCAAAGTCTATCCCACACATGAGGCCATTTTTATTTTTGAGGTTTATTTTTTTATGGAAGGGTGTGATCTTATACGAGTTAAAAATTACTAAAATAGCCATACATACCTGAGTATCCAGTATTACAGATACAGTAGGAAAGTTTGAAGTAGTTGTTGGTCTGATTTCTTGTGTTGTTATAATCACACGACCCCTGATTGTTACAACCACTACACAATATAATCTCTATCTCAATAGCCTCTGCTCTCAAACCATCACTGTCTTGTGCCGTAACCCTGGAATATACAATAGAAAAAACCTAAAGGTACCCCATACATAACATTATAATAGGCTTCTACAGTAAACCTGAAACATACAATAGAAAAAACCTAAAGGTACCCCGTACATAACATTATAATAGGCTTCTACAGTAAACCTGGAATATACAATAGAAAAAACCTAAAGGTACCCCATACATAACATTATAATAGGCTTCTACAGTAAACCTGGAATATACAATAGAAAAAACCTAAAGGTACCCCATACATAACATTATAATAGGCTTCTACAGTAACCCTGGAATATACAATAGAAAAAACCTAAAGGTACCCCATACATAACATTATAATAGGCTTCTACAGTAAGCCTGGAATATACAATAGAAAAAACCTAAAGGTAACCCATACATAACATTATAATAGGCTTCTACAGTAAACCTGGAATATACAATAGAAAAAACCTAAAGGTACTCCATACATAACATTATAATAGGCTTCTATAGTAACCCTGGAATATACAATAGAAAAAACCTAAAGGTACCCCATACATAACATTATAATAGACTTCTACAGTAAACCTGGAATATACAATAGAAAAAACCTAAAGGTACCCCATACATAACATTATAATAGGCTTCTACAGTAAACCTGGAATATACAATAGAAAAAACCTAAAGGTACCCCATACATAACATTATAATAGGCTTCTACAGTAACCCTGGAATATACAATAGAAAAAACCTAAAGGTACCCCATACATAACATTATAATAGGCTTCTACAGTAAACCTGGAATATACAATAGAAAAAACCTAAAGGTACCCCATACATAACATTATAATAGGCTTCTACAGTAAACCTGAAATATACAATAGAAAAAACCTAAAGGTACCCCATACATAACATTATAATAGGCTTCTACAGTAAACCTGGAATATACAATAGAAAAAACCTAAAGGTACCCCATGCATAACATTATAATAGGCTTCTACAGTAACCCTGGAATATACAATAGAAAAAACCTAAAGGTACCCCATACATAACATTATAATAGGCTTCTACAGTAACCCGGAAATATACAATAGAAAAAACCTAAAGGTACCCCATACATAACATTATAATAGGCTCCTGCAGTAAACCTGAAATATATGTAAATGAGCAGCTTTGTGATAAAGTTAACTATTACTGACGACGGACGACAAATGATACAAAAAGCTCAATTGGGCTTTGGTCATGGTGAATAAAAAAATGATAGAGTAAAAACTACAGTCAAACATATATTAAGAGGTCATGACCTTTAGAACAGAGAGAGAGTGGCCTTATAAGACAGGTGACCTCTTTAAAGAAGTTCAATTCATATGAAATTTTCTATGACAGGACAAGAAAAAGGTGACCTTTTTATACATGTGACAGTTTATTACAGGTGACCACATGGGCAGGTTTTACTATATATTAGGGAGTGGATGTGGTCGAGTGGTCTAGGGCGCTGGATGTAAGGCTAAGCGAATGGTGCTGCAGTGTATCAATGGTGTGGGTTCAAATCCTGTCAAGGGAAGAACAAAAAATTTGACAGCTCTAAAATCTAATTCTAACACTGTTTGGTTTAATTTTCAGACGTATATATATATATATATCCATTTGAAGAATGCTTTAACAACAAAACTAACAAACTACCTTATTCTTTCAGTACTGACATTTGCAGGCGTCCATCTTAAAGTCAAATTTCCCGTAGCATTGTCAGCAGTGAATCCAGAAACTGGCTGATTTATGATGTCATAAACAAAGGTTTTATCATCCTTTCCAGTAAACACCATTTCTATTGAAGAGTTGACTTCGGCATTTATTCTGTTATTTCCGCTAACAATGTTAATAGTTGGAGCTTCATTCTCTACAATAAAAAAGTATGTATACATAGATATCATTAGAATACAATACTGGGCAGTGCCATCTTAATGCCAGGGCACGCTGGGCAATTGCCTTGAGGCCCCACTAGCATAGCAGCCCCATGCTAATCTGTGTATGTTGTATACAGCATGTTTTTTAATGTTTAAACACTGATTTTGTTGGAACAATATTGGTACAATACAATAAATATATTTCTAATTTTATCAACATTTACAGTTTTATTCCCGAGTGGTTGTGTAGGTAGGGTCCCCACTGCACTGCTTTTACCGTTCAATCATTCAGAAGGATTTAAATATATTGACCAATTGAAAAACAGCTCTCACTATGTGCTAGGTTTTAATAATAGTAAGCTCATCACCGATTGGTCGGTTGAATATATGTATGAACCCTGACCTGATCTCATACAGAATATCATTAAATGTTAAAAAAGCAACAATCCTTTAATTTTAATTTGATTGGGTGACCTTTGACATGGGTTAACGTATAGCTAAAACTTTGATGTCTCCATTTTG
Source organism: Bathymodiolus brooksi (assembly GCA_963680875.1). Taxonomy (NCBI): domain Eukaryota; kingdom Metazoa; phylum Mollusca; class Bivalvia; order Mytilida; family Modiolidae; genus Bathymodiolus; species Bathymodiolus brooksi. The sequence goes on from OY804584.1 coordinate 100,212,786, forward strand.
GATAAATTCTTTTCACAACAAATGTGCTATGAAAATTTGAATGATTGGCAATTTCAAACTAATGAAATGAAAAACAATAAAAATGCAACACTGTCAGAACAGTTCCAACATGTTCTCAGTGTATACACGACTTATTACCGGTGTCATATTGTATTTTGAACCCCATGGTAAATTGAACCCGGGGTCGATTTACCTATGATATTTTGACCCCGGGTTCAATTTTCCTTATGGTATTTTGACCCCGGGGTCAATTTTTTGTCATTGTATTTTGAACCCCCTCATGGTAAATTGAACTCCCCTTCATTTCTACCAAAAGAGGAGTTCATAATACCATAAGAGAGGGTTTGATATACCATTGGTAGGGAGTCAATATTCCATGGGTAGGGGGGTCAAAATACCATGGGTTGGGGGTCGATATACTATGGGTAGGGGGGGTCGATATACCATGGGTTGGGGGTCAATATACCATGGGTAGGGGGGGTAAATATACCATGGGTAGGAGGGTCGATATACCATGGGTAGGGGGGTCAATATACCATGGGTATGGGGGGGTCGATATACCATAGGTAGGGGGTCGATATACTATGGGTAGGGGGGTCGATATACCATGGGTAGGGGGGTCGATATACCAAGGGTAGGGGGGTCAATATGCCATGGGTAGGGGGTCGATATACCATGGGTAGGGGGGGTCGATATATCATGGGTAGGGGGGTCAATATGCCATTGGTAGGGGGTCGATATACCATGGGTAGGGGGTCGATATACCATGGTATATCGACCCCCTATCCCATACAATTATTAACTTTTAATGCGGTCTACTCATGACCAGGTCCACATAGTCATGAGTAGACTGAAATTAAAAGTCAATAACTGCTTATTAAATAATAAGTTTTTTTTCAAACTTTTAGGCTACAATTGTTTTATCATTTTTCAAGATTATTTAAATATTAAAATTTTGAAATATGATGAAATTTTTGAGTTTTGAAATTTTATATATTTTTTTTTATTTTCAAATTTTCAAAAACTTTTGAACTTTAAAATTATTTTTTGGAAAATTTTGACCCCCTACCAATGGTATATCAACCCCCCTACCCATGGAATATCGACCCCCCTACACATGGTATATCAACCCCCCTACCTATGGTATTTTGACCCCCCTACCCATGGCATACCGACCCCAATACCCATGGTATTTTGACCCCCTATCCATGGTATATTGACCCCCCTACCCATGTTATATTGACCCCCTTACCCATGGTATATCGACCCCCCTACCCATGGTATTTTGACCCCCCTACCCATGGAATATTGAACCTCCTACCCATGGTATTTTGACCCACCTATCCATGGTATATCGACCCCCCTACCAATGGTATATTGAACCCCTTACCCATGGTATATCGACCCCCCTATCCATGGTATTTTGACCCCCTACCCATAGAATATCGACCCCCTACACATGATATTTTGACCTCCCTGCATATTTTTTTATTATAAATGGGGGGGTTCAAAATACCATGGGGTTCAATTTACCATACAGGGGGGGTTCAGTTTTCAATAAGGGGGTTCAATATACCATGGATGTAAATCGACCCCGGGTTCAATTTACCATGGGGTTCAAAATACCATATGACACCGGGTTTGTAACTAGATTAATACGACGGGTGCCACTAGTGGAGCAGGAACTGCCCACTCTTCCGGAGCACCTGAGTTCACCACCAGTTTTTAGTGGGGTTCGTGTTACTCGATCTTTAGTTTTATATACATGTATGTTTTGTAGATCATTGTTTGTCCTTTTGTACTTTTTCTTTTGGCCATTGTGTTGTCTGTTCTTCTTCGATATACGGATTCTGATTACCCCTTTGGTATCTTCAAACTCTTCTTCATGTAAAATGCTTGCCTTATATTTTACATATGAAAACTACTGTGGTTACATTTATTTTCTTGAGTATCAATTTTAATGGCTTAACATATACAGAGATGCCTTCTGACAAATAAATTTGTGGTTTTGGTACTCATAAGCATATGTCAGTGAAACCTGTGAGAACTGAACCTTATTGGGATCAATGTTTGTATTCAGAATATAATAAACCGGTATTTATACATGTTATCTTAACAAAGATTTCTTACAATGTAAAGTTAAAATCATACAGGATTCTGGTTTATTCAGGGTTCAGTTCATACAGGATTCTGGCTTATTCAGGGTTCAGTTTATACAGGATTCTGGTTTATTCAGGGTTCAGTTTATACAGGATTCTGGTTTATTCAGGGTTTAGTTTATACAGGATTCTGGTTTATTCAGGGTTCAGTTTATACAGGATTCTGGTTTATTCAGGGTTCAGTTTATACAGGATTCCAGTTTATTTAGGGTTCAGTTCATACAGGATTCCAGTTTATTCAGGGTTCAGTTCATACAGGATTCCAGTTTATTCAGGGTTCAGTTTAAACAGGGTTTACAGTATGTACATAATAAATACATTTCTATGCATAGTCGCGAAACATCATATGTGATATGACTAAGCAAAACTTGCAAGAGCCTAATACATAACAAATCTCCTTACCTAGTTGTGAAGTTTCTGATTCAGCCTCTGTATTAGATGACTGTGTATCTACTGCAAATGAAGTATCCCCTGTTGCTAGGTAATCAAAAATACAAGCTTTGTATTGGTCACTGCTACCACCACAAACTTCATAAGATTTGTTTATAAATGTCTGGTTAAACTCATCAATAAATATTGGCACAAAGTCTTGATGGCTGTAATCTGACCACTTTTTCCCATCAGTGTACTCAAAGAGTGAAGTTGCTACAGTTGTTTCCCCTGAAATAAAATTGAATTGGAGAAGACTTCATAAGTTTGTATAACTTGTGAGTGAGTGATTGTTGTTTAATGCCAATTCAACAATTTTTCAGCTATATCATAAAACGTGTGTCTGATCCATTTTGTCTATTTTATTGGCAAATAAAACATGCTTAAACTAATAAAATTGATTGGTTGGTTTGGTTTTATGGTGTTTAACGCTACTTTCAACAATATTTCAGTTATATTGTGGCACACAGGGTCAGTTTTATTGGTGAAGGAAACCGGAGTAGCCGAAAAAAACTACTGACCTGTCGCAAACAACTGACAAACTTTATCACACAATGTTGTATCATGTACATCTCCCCATGAACGGCATTCGAACTCACAACATCAGTGGTGATAGGCACTGATTGCACAGGTAGTTGTAAATTAATAAAATTGAAGATGTGTTCATTGATTGAATTGTTGTTCTATGTATTTTCAGCATTAAGGATAAATTACATCAAGATCTACAAACCTTTCATTTTCCTCATTCCTTTTTTTTTCTCCCCCCCCCCCCTTCTCATATTTAACATTTGTGAACAGTTTTTACTTACATTTCTGGCCAAAATTGTTATATATCTTTCTCTCTGTATCAGTATCACCACTATCTAGGATGGTTCCGTTTGGCAAAATATACTCATTAGTTTTATTACCATCAAAATTTCCCATCAAGCCAGTTACCTCCCCTTTGAATTCTTCAGGGACAGTTGCAGAAAGAGTAAGTTGACGAGTTTTAACTTGTATATTTAGTTGAATTCCTGAAAAGATAAATCATTGCAGTCATTTAAAATTTCAGCAATACTTATAGGGTAAGGGTTTGGTTTATGGTGTTTAAAGCCACTTTCAACATTATTTCAGTTATATTGTGGACGAAACTGGAGTATCCGGAGAAAACCAATGCAAGTCACTGACAAACTTTATCACATAATGTTGTATCGAATAAACTTCCCCATGAGTGGGATTAGAACTCACAACTTTAGTAGTGATAGGCACTGATTGCAAAGGTAATTGTAAATCCAACTGGCATATGATCATGACAACGACAGCCCTGCAATCCTTATATAAAATAAATGTCATGCATACTAAATTAAATTAAAATTATTACTATCACTGGGTTGATACCTCTACTGGTGGACTATTAGTCCCTGGGGGTATCATCTGCCCAGTAGTCAGTGTTTCAGCATTGCCATGGTTTATAAGATATATTAATTATTGAAATTTACAGTTCCTAAATAATGTAATAATTATTCAAACTAAGGTCCATTTCCTCAGACATATGTAACCATGGACGATTTTGGCAATTCTGTTTAGGCCCTTTGGTCTTCTTACTCCAATAAACTTTTTCAAATGATTTTTTATTTGGCACAAGAAACCCAAGTACCATGAGAATATCAACGACTGTCTTAACCATGAGAATATCAACGACTGTCTTAACCATGAGAATATCAATGACTGTCTTAACCATGAAAATATCAATGACTGTCTTAACCATGAGAATATCAATGACTGTCTTAACCATGAGAATATGAACGATTGTCTTAACCATGAGAATATCAATGACTGTCTTAAGCCACAAATAAATTTTATCCACTTAATTTACATCGATTACACGTCATTAAAGGTGGGAATCAAATTCACAACTTTAGCAGAGATAAGCACTGATTGCATTGGTAAATATAAATTTACCTACCAGTTTAACTCTGCCACATTTTATTGTCCCTGTCCCAAGCCAGGACCTGGATTTACAATGCCATATGTCAAGGCCTCTTTTGTTGTTCAGTGGTTTGATATAAGAGGTGGTTGTTCATTTTGTTAATATTTATTCAGAATTCTGGATTATTAAGCATTCAGTGTCCAGTTTTATTAATTAAGGAATATGCTCAATTTGTTAACAGGTTATACGATATAATCTGTTTTGAGGTAGTTTACCTTAATAAACCATGAAGCGGTTTATGAAAAGCGTAAACTGTACTAAACCAGGTTATACAAGTATAACCTGTTCAAAAATTGAACATATTCCTTATAATGTAATTTTTACAACAAAATGTAATATTTCCTTGATTTTAATTACGAATATTTCATTGGGCTATTTGAATTTGTCGTTGGTGAATGAATATGTTGGCAACATCACAATACCAACCCAGGTTATCAAGTATAACCAATATTTCTACAGGCAGATCAGCCAATCAGATTGCAGTATTCACATCAAATTAATTTAATAAGTAATAATCTCACCTGAGTTAGAGAATTGAGCAGATAATGTCGTCGTGTTATCTTTACGTCTCAGAACTAATCCACTCAAGTAAACAACAAAATTATCACTAGCATAGAAATCATGTGTGTAATCGTTTTGGTTACCAAATATCACCATGGCTACAAAATGAAATTATAATGCATTAAAACAATACAATTAGAAGACATGGATGTTTCATACTGTAGATTAAATACAATTACAAGATACATTTATGTTTATTGTATGGATGACACCTCTAGATAGCTTATTACAAGATACATTTAGGTTTATTGTATGGATGACACCTCTAGATAGCTTATTACAAGATACAGTTATGTTTATTGTATGGATGACACCTCTAGATAGCTTATTACAAGATACAGTTATGTTTATTGTATGGATGACACCTCTAGATAGCTTATTACAAGATACATTTAGGTTTATTGTATGGATGACACCTCTAGATGGCTTATTACAAGATACATTTAGGTTTATTGTATGGATGACACCCTCTAGATAGCTTATTACAAGATACATTTAGGTTTATTGTATGGATGACACCTCTAGATAGCTTATTACAAGATACATTTAGGTTTATTGTATGGATGACACCTCTAGATAGCTTATTACAAGATACATTTAGGTTTATTGTATGGATGACACCTCTAGATGGCTTATTACAAGATACAGTTAGGTTTATTGTATGGATGACACCCTCTAGATAGCTTATTACAAGATACATTTAGGTTTATTGTATGGATGACACCTCTAGATAGCTTATTACAAGATACAGTTATGTTTATTGTATGGATGACACCTCTAGATAGCTTATTACAAGATACAGTTAGGTTTATTGTATGGATGACACCTCTAGATGGCTTATTACAAGATACAGTTATGTTTATTGTATGGATGACACCTCTAGATAGCTTATTACAAGATACATTTAGGTTTATTGTATGGATGACACCTCTAGATAGCTTTTTTACTCTTACATGACTTGCAGGGCTTTCAATATTTTTCAAGTCTACCAGTACTTCACTATTTTCAGGCTGTATTTATTATTACAATTTGAACAATTTTCATGAATATCTTACACAACATTCTTTAAAATCAGGAGGTACCAAAGACCATATTAGGCAGGTAACAGTACCTAGTCCCACCCCTTATTGACAAGACTGGAATTGGATGATGCAAGATGGGTGAGGGTCAGGAGAGATCAAATCATGCATTGTTGGCCACACTAGTTAAGTAATCTTCTCTCCCCCCAAGTTTTAGAGGTCACACTAGTTCAGCAATCTTCTCTCCCCCAAGTTTTAGTGGTATTAACGTTGTTCAATATTTAGTTTTCTGTGTAGTGTTTTATACATCATTGTTTGTCCTTTTAACATTTTTCTGTTGATCATTATGTTGTCTGTCCTCCTTTGATTTACAGCTTCTGATTACCGCTTTGGTATCTTCAAACTTTTCCTCACAAAATCAATGCAGTTCAAGTTAAATAATAAATAATTGTTTTTAAAATAAAATTAAAAAAAATGGATTGTATTTGATATTATTGCATTTATTTAATTGCCATCTTAAATTATAAATTTTAATGTATAACATTCACTAGCACTCTTTAATACAGAAGGCTGGAATGGTAAAGAAATAAATTTATTAAGACTCTACCATTGAAAATTTACCTGGGGAAGAACAGGGGGGGGGGGGGGGCTAACATATATACACATAGAAAAACCATTAAGATAAAGTTCTGAAACCCATCCCCCACCCCATCAGACACTTACAACATAATAATAATATTTGCCTTAATTTTTTTCACCTACTTGCCCGAAAGCCAAATAGAGAAAAATTTTCTATTTATTCCAACATTCTTTCATAATTTTTACTTGTCCCAATCCAGTTTAACTTGTCCCGGACTTCGGGCAAGTGGGTTAGCGTGCAGACTGTAATAAGTAGCATTCCTCCTTTCATGTGAACTGGCTTTTAGACACCTATATAATCACACTTAAAAGACAAAACCTCTTACATTCTAAATTATTATCAAGTTCCACTCGAATGCTAGCATTTCCATCTTCCTTAGCAGCAAAACCACTAAATATTGTAGCATTGATCTTCTTAATGTCTGTTCCATTCTTAGATGTGGCTAAATCTGTCCTTGTTTGAAGTTCAAAGGTGACATTAGAGTTGTCTATCTTGATCATTGTGTATTCTCCCCAACCATTAAATGTGTATTGCAAACCATCCAATGTGTCAATGTGAGGATCTCCAAAGGAGAAAACTGTAAAAACAACACAAATATTTAAAAATTTCAGGGCTTTCAATATTATTTAAGTGTACCAGTACTTCAATATTTACAGGCAGTACATTTTTTATCAAGATTTGAACTATTTTCATGAATATCTTATACAACGCTTTTTAAAATCAGGAGGTACCAAATACAATTTTAGGCGGGTAAAAGTACCTAGTACCGCCCCTAAATAAAAGGCCTGAATTTATTGAAGTTTTAAATAAAAAAGGACATGAGAAATCTTTAGACGTAAACATATTCTGTGAATTCATCATCATTAGTGGTAGCTGTGAAACCGTAGCTCAAAATGGTACTTATTTTGGGGGGTTTTTTTGTGTTTTTTTTTCACCATAGATCTACGGCCCGCACATATCACTAAAACACCACAAGGACCATAAGACCTACAGTTCCACAGCTACATTCGTGGTAACTCAAACATTTATGTTATTATATCAATTTTGCAGAATTTCGCTGTAAGTTTTCATTATAGACTTTAATACATCATCGGTAATTAACTTTCGATGTGTTTCTGATTATACTAATTAAGTTATCAAATTATTGCTAATTAACTGTGAATAAGAAAAAACTGACAGTATTACAAAACAACGACCATGGTCCAATAAATGCTCTTCCAGTAATACCCAAACCAATCATTACAGATCAGCACTGACAATTCTAGATCTATCAATCATTACAGATCAGCACTGACAATTCTAGATCTACCAATCATTACAGATCAGCACTGACAATTCTAGATCTACCAATCATTACAGATCAGCACTGACAATTCTTGATCTACCAATCATTACAGATCAGCACTGACAATTCTAGATCTACCAATCATTACAGATCAGCACTGACAATTCTATGATCTACCCATCATTACAGATCAGCACTGACAATTCTAGATCTACCAATCATTACAGATCAGCACTCACAATTCTAGATCTACCAATCATTACAGATCAGCATTGACAATTCTAGATCTACCAATCATTACAGATCAGCATTGACAATTCTAGATCTACCAATCATTACAGATCAGCATTGACAATTCTAGATCTACCAATCATTACAGATCAGCATTGACAATTCTAGATCTACCAATCATTACAGATCAGCACTGACAATTCTAGATCTACCAATCATTACAGATCAGCACTGACAATTCTTGATCTACCAATCATTACAGATCAGCACTGACAATTCTAGATCTACCAATCATTACAGATCAGCACTCACAATTCCAGATCTACCAATCATTACAGATCAGCACTGACAATTCTAGATCTACCAATCATTACAGATCAGCATTGACAATTCTAGATCTACCAATCATTACAGATCAGCATTGACAATTCTAGATCTACCAATCATTACAGATCAGCATTGACAATTCTAGATCTACCAATCATTACAGATCAGCACTGACAATTCTAGATCTACCAATCATTACAGATCAGCATTGACAATTCTAGATCTACCAATCATTACAGATCAGCACTGACAATTCTAGATCTACCAATCCGTTACATGTCTTGCACAGTCATTTTTCATTTGTCACAATGGTGACCATTGAATACAAATTACCTATTCTCGCCATGATATGGCTGAAAAATTGCTCAATTTGTGTTAAATAACTTATTTGAGCACAAGTTTGACTCTATTTGTACCAAGCAAGGAAAGTGAGAGGTCATGTATTTATGCATTAGGGGTATCAATGTTGCCTCATTCTATAATTTAGATATTTGATTTTGGAATTGTTCGGACAGTGTCGTATTTTTTGTTTTTCATTTTATTTGATGCTCACAGACTAGTTGCAGTATTTTTATCTTTTTTCCATCATAGGCGCTTGCGGCACAGAAATACCCCCCCTTTTTTTTTAATTTCTGTTTACATATGTATTTTCAACGAAATTTCTTTCATATTCCATCTCTATTTCCTTAATTTAGCTTGTTCGTGTCCATATTCATACAACCTTATACTAACAACAACTTACGCGTGTCGACCCTACAGATATACACTCTAAAAGGGGAGAGTAATTTCATGCCACGAGTGCCTGTGTTTTCCAGCATTTAAAAAATACTTACATATACCGAAAGGTGATCTAAAGTAACAACGCCCCACTGGTCGCACATCATAATACAACTGACAATTATCAGACAAGTCACAGCAGTTTTCCTTCGGCACAACGTTATCGTTATAGTATGTAGATGGATCAACATAAGGATTAGCAGATAACATACTACCCGCTGTAGGAATACTGTTTATGATGAAACCGAAGGAAAAATCGTAGCAACACATCTGAAAATGTAATAATATAGTTTTTGAACCGCTACATGAAAAGATCAATCAATTATTCAAGTTGATAAAAAAAATACGGTCAAACCTGTATTAAGGGGTACCATACACTACAGGGAGATAACTCTTTAAAATCAGTTGAACGTTTTGATGCAGATCATATGATGTTTGTATGCAGATTTCAAGCATCTCGGTGATCAAAACCACATAGAGAAAAGCTGCTATGTGGTTAATGAATTCATAGCTCCGAGTTTGTTGGTTGGAATTTGTTAAAATTTTGATATTTATTACAGTGGATATATTCAAACACACTACCAAAAAAATAAGAAAATTAAACGAGAAGATAAAATTTTACCTTAAGTGTATGGTACCACCTTAAGAGGTCACCTTTTGGACAAAGACAAAGTGACCTTCTAAGACCTCTCAATTGAGGTTCAGTTTATAGGAAATTTTTTATGACAGGACAAGAAAAGAGTGACCTTTTAATACAGGTGACTGCTTAATAGAGGTGACTGCATGGGCAGGTTTGACTGTATACAGAAATGAACAAGACAGAAACCTTCGATAAGATAGAATTTTTTTCATAACTTTTGTTCTGACTGGATCAAATATCACATTTTATCAAATGACTAAAAAAATCTCATTTCTTGATTGGTCAAAATCATACATCAGCCTTTATTTGATGAAACATTCTGATCACTGTGCAATCTTGCATGAGAGCTAGACAATTAGTGTATCATAGCTGTCAAGTGCCCAAATATAGATCGGGGAAATCCTGATGATGTTTGCTTTAAATCGAATGTTTTGATTGGACAGTGTATATCTATGAACCAATCACAACTCCTTTTACCATTAACATTTCGGAATTATAGAGCTCAAGTCATTTAATAAAACAATTGTTGAGTTTTGATATTGGTTGACACGATATTCATCAAACCAAGAAGTGATAATCACCTCAGATGTTGGGCTCGGTAATTGTCACTTCTTCTGGGTTGATAAATCATTGTGTCAACCTTATCAAAAGTCATAAATTGCATAATATCTATTCCAACTCCAAATATATTAAAATATTTATTTCGGACAGAATATACAGTATAAATTATTTGTACATGAAAGGAAAAAAACATTATGCAGAACATTGTTTATCATAAAATAAATTAATTTTAGAGTCACATGTCATTTATTTCCGATTATTTGCCTTATTTTGAAAAAATAAATATATTTTTCAATATCATAACAAAAAAAGTTTGAATTAATTTATAAGGATCGATCGAAATTAATTTTTCGGTTCATTCGAAATAACCTCTATCAGGTTGTACACACCCTTGCATAACCCGCTACATGGGTTACCCGTGTGTACAACCTGATTTGAGGTTATTTCTTCATGAACCGAACAAAAATTGTGATCAATCATTAATTATCCAACGAAACAAATATATGCTCACATTCTACCTACATGGATCCTGTAAAAAAAAGTGATACTAAGGAATGTGTAATAATAATGAAAAATTATATGTTGGATCATTGTCAAACTTTATAATAATATAGCAGTCTTCGTGCTAACCCACTGACTTGCCCGAAGCCCGGGACAAGAAAAACTGGATTCGGACAAGTGAAAATTATGAAAGAATTTGCTTGAATAAATATAATTTTTTTCTAAATTTGTCTTTCGAGCAAGTAGGAGAAAAATACCAAGGCAAAGACTGATATAGAGGCAGTTTCGTCATCTTTGTTTGGAAGTAGGGTTTATATCTTAACTACGCAATCAGTTAATACATTGTATTACCACTGAAGTTGCGGGCTAATGATTCCCGTCCATGGAGATGTGTACTTATACAACGACAGGTCGGTGATTTTCTCCATGTACTCCTGTTTACTTACTACACCAATAAAATTGTATGCCATGATATAACTGAAATATTGAAAGTAGAGAAAACCAATTAACCAACGCTATGATATAACTGAAATAATGCTAACGTTGGCATGAAGTACCAATCAATCAATAAACCAATTAACCCAAAACCCTCTATTCATTTTTTAAATCTTCTAAGACTTATATTAATGTGTGTACAATTACAAAGAAGCACTCTACAGAGACCCAAAATATAAGTTGTCGGAATTAACTTAAAACAATTTACTTACACGACTTGTCCTAAACCTGTAGTTAACATAACACAAAACACCACTGGCATAGTTAATAGAATACGGGAAAAACCTCGAGTCAAATCGCATAAGACCTAGGTTACAAGGACATATGTGTGCTGCCCGATTCTGTCTCCACCGTAATGAACGACCTGTTGAACGGTACCATCTAATACACTGAGCCGCCGGATTGCTAACTGTTAAGCCGCTTACAGACAAGGTCGCAAAAAACACTCCTTTTACACCTGTAAAAAAGTAGAAATAATATACATTACCAATAATTTGTAAAATTCTCCTTTTGATCTTTACACAATAATGAATACTAAAAAATGTATTATCAAGTAACTAGCATGATATTAACATAATATTGTTTATTTCTAAAATAAATGTGTTTCTCGATGACTGCGACGTTATATTGAGGACGCCCACATCGCCTTGAAAAATTCTCTATAAACATACTAGTGTTGATATGTCTTGCTCAAAATGGACTTAAATCTCACTTCTCAGGCTTCACCCTCTATGAAATATTACTCTGAGAAATCCATTCTCGTTAAACAAATCGACGATATAATATATACAATTAGTACTGGAGGGGTACAGTAAAGCTTTTCTCAACCGTACCCTAAAAAAACAAAATCCTCTATAAACCAAACTTTAAATAAAGTCCCTATGCAGGAAATAATTGTTAATTTAACCTGTATAAACTGAACACCTGTCTATTCCAAACACAAAAGTTTGTCCCACAAATGTCCTATTTAGACAGGTTTCACTGCACTAATTTTCCCCATAAAACTGAAATTCATGAAATAACAGAAATATTGTAGAAAGTGGCATTAAACCCCCTGCACTAGCCCTAATCATCTGCACTAACTTCAGCAGTATACTCACGATCAAATGTGTTTCCCTGCAATTCTGACATTTCAAATCCAGCATCAGTAAAGGAAAATATACTGGACTGAGATCCAGTTACACCAGAATATCCAATGGCTACGTTACGTCCATAAGGTGGATTAGTGATGTCCACATCTTTAAAGAGCGTGTAAGAATAAGTGTTGACACCATCAGTGGCCAAAATAAACTGGAAAGTAACTGTACTCTGAAAAATTATTTATAGATTGCATAAGATGTTTGATAAATGTTAATACAATATGAAAATGACCACGGCGATATCAATGCTCAGAAATTTTATAGCGTGAAGAAAAAAATATTTACCTGCATATAAACGTCATATAGGCCGTCGTGGCCATGATTGTATGGTAGTTGGATTTACAACTACCTATGCAGCAATCTCCTTTTGCTACCTGTGGATTACGATATTTCTTCACTTTGAACTTTAGAAAATATGGTAATCCACTGGTAGTAGGAGAATCTAAATAATAAAACTGTTAATTATGTACAAGGTTTAATCATAGTCATGATCATATGGTAGTTGGATTTACATAGTCGTGATAGGCACTGATTGCATAGGTAGATCTACCTATGCAATCAGTGCCTATCACGACTAAAGTTGTGAGTTCCAATCTCGCTAATGGCGAGGTGTACTCGATACAGCATTATGCGATAACATTTGTCAGTGACTTGTGGCCGGGTTTTCTGTGGGTACTCCGGTTTCCTCCACCAATAAAACTGATCGCCACAATTAATAATATAACTGAAATAACTGAAAGTGGTGTTGAACCCCATAACCCTAACCCCTAAACATTCAATTTGAGAGGGCATTTTCCAGAACCAAAGACAGAAAACTTCTGTATATTTTAGAAAACTAAATGCACATTAAGTGTATTTTTAGATACTTACAGTATAACCATACAATCGTGCATTTTTCCAGGTAGCGACATACACACACGAGGCTCTAAACCCACTCGTCTGTCTATAGTAATCTATGTTAGAAGAAGCTTTGGTCAAAACATTGTCTATCAAAGTCCGATTCCCAGAATCGTCATCATCGGTATATGCATGGTAATACATCATGTTGTTGCCCGTGACGACCAAGTCTGTCCATAATATAGCAATAATATCCTTCTGTCTGAAAGTGTCCAATGGTTCGGGAACATAGGATGAGAATCTACATCCTAAACAGGCAAGGCCATTAGTTGAAAACTGTAATATCAACAAAACAAATGTAATCAGTGATTGAGTAATTGTTGTTTAATACCATGAATTCCTAGTGAGCAATTGTTCAGATATATCAGGCCATAAAAAATAAAAATAAAATAAAGAGATATGTTGTGTGCAGCATGATACGACTGCAGCAAGTCAACAAAGGTGTTCACTAATATCACATGACATCCACATATCCAATCCACATACAATCTTGTAAAGAGAAGACACAATTTACTTTGATTAAGTATAAAATTTCAGGAGCAATTAAATATTTTAGAAAAACAAAATGGCAAGAGAGTGTGTGAAAGATCAATGAAAGTGTTTATTACTATTATATATTATTATTTCTTTATTTTGTTTATCAAAATGTAAAACCAATGTAGTCACAAAACTTATTGTTTTGAAAACCCCTGTCACACCCTAGTCAGGTGGTGATGTAAGGGAATTTATAAAATCCTGACTATATGAAAAAAAAATTAATAATTTGAAAATTAGATGTTAGTTACATTTTTCATTAACAACACTAATTACATTTTAGGTGAAAAATCATGGCCTCTCTAGTCTTGATTTCTATATAATGTCCAGTTATATTCATGGGACCGTCGTTACCGTGATCTTATGGTAGTTGGATTTACAACTACCTATGCAATCAGTGCCTATCACCACTGATGTTGTGAGTTTGAATCTCGATCATGGCGAGGTGCACAACATTATGTGATAAAATTTGTAAGTGATTTGCGACAGGTTGGTGGTTTTCTCCGGGTCCTCCAGTTTCCTTCACCAATAAAACTGACCGCCATGATATAGCTGAAATATTGTTGAAAGTGGCGTTAAACACCATGAAACAAACAAACAAAAATATTCACTACAAGTACAAGTTTACAAACAACATACATTTGTAAAATCATGCAGATAACAGGTAATGCTAGGATTTATTTTATCAGATAGACGTGTTGATTGTCCCAAGGACAAAGGGGAGACAATACATACTGGGGTGTTTTTTGCAGTACAATAGGCCACCAACAAACACTACTAACTAAGTAATATTGCTTATCAGAAACTGATACACGTTGTTTTCTTATGTTTAATGATAGAGAATGACATTCTCCTAAAACAAGGCACTCAATTACATTTTTTCTAAAGAGCAATTTTTGTATTGAATTCCTAACTAGGTTAAGTTGAAGTCATCACTTCGACAGTTTTACGGACGCTACTTGGTTGACTGCTATGGAATATCTGTGTCACAAATGACCACGGATATGTTCCACTTGTCGCAAACACTTCCTGTTCCTTTCCTCATTCAAGACTTATCACCTGGTTTGTAACTAGATTAACACGACGGGTGCCACTAGTGGAGCAGGAACTGTTTATCATTTCGGAGTACCTGAGTTCACCCCCAGTTTTTAATGGGGTTCGTGTTACTCGATCTTTAGTTTTAAGTGTATGTTTTGTAGATCGTTGTTTGTCCTTTTGTACTTTTTCTTTTGGCCATTGTGTTGTCTGTTCTTCTTCAATTTACGGATTCTGATTACCACTTTGATATTTTCAAACTCTTCTTAGCTAGGCGCTTCACCATAATCGTGATCATCCAAGTCCTAGGGATGTTTGTAGCAATTAATTTACGTCCAGAAGACATTGCTTAAAATTTTGGTGAGTGGAACCATTGATAAAATCTAAATTTGAAAACTTTCATGAGTCTCAACTGAACATGGTGAGGCCAGGAATCGTCAGGCAGATAAACTATCAATCTGTCCTATATCTATACCCAGTGGTTCCATGTGGTGTTGAATCTAGCCAATTGAAATTACTTACTCTTAGATATGAATGTGTTGTTCCAAGGAATGGTATTGTGGCAAAGCATCGAAGTCTTGGCGATGACCTGTCGTCTCCACTCAGCTGTGTATCAGAGACTTCAGATCCATAAGCCAAAAAGTCTGAAATTAGCATTAAATTAAAAGTAAAAAAACATATTAGTCACATGATCATATGACATGATTTTGGTTAAACACAAACAAGTCTTTATCACGGCCCCCAATCGCTCTAAATCATATCAAAATGATATGAATAAAAATTGCTTAGAGGAACTTCCGGATATGATGAGAAGGACCTAAGGCAGGATCATACAAAAAGGTAAGTCAAGTATTTTCTGCAAAATAAACCTTTTTCTAAAAATCAATGAATGTCATTCGACCCTTTTATAATTTGTCTTTATCTACTGAAAGTTTGCTGGTTGTCTTTTAAGGAACGACCATTTAACTTGAAGGGTTTATGGTTTTGTTTATAAAAAAATATTCTGATTCCCAATGCTGCTGAAAAAAATATTCTGATTTTGGTGGAGGAAAAAAAAAATCTGATTCAGAGTTTTTGTCATATAACATAATATTAAATTCTGGAAACAAATTTTGCGCATTGTGTTGTCCGAAAAAAGATTTCTGAACGAAACAAAAAACCAAAACGGCACATTATTGACATGATATGATTTAGATGTACTAACTGTGACTTGGAGGAACTTGATGGGCTTGACCCAATTACTTCAATATCTTTGTACAAAACATATGTTCAACCAGTATTGATGTATGGACTAGAAATAGTTCAACCAAAGCAAACTAATCTAAAGAAACTAGAGGTATTCCAAAAAAATATACTTCTTCTTCTTCTTCCAATTTAGGAACCGGATTCACACGTGAATGTATACCTAAACAGATACTATCTCTTCCTACTAATGCTCCAGATCCAGCAATATACATCATATCAGGCTTACTACCCATTGAAGCTATATTAGATATTAAATATATGACTCTGTTTAACAACATATGTAGACAACCTGTTACCTTCTCTGTATGCTGCCGCCTTTGTCAGGCGAACCACTTCTTCAACGGATCTTCATCCATTATTGAAGCGTAGTTTATATTTCTTACGAATTTTTATCATATTATATTTTATACTTTATACGGGATGTGGAACATTTTTAAAAAGAGTATGTCATAACACACGCACTTTGCTTTCTTATTTACACTTTTATGCACGCACATGTAAAAGCATATATCGTTTAATGACTAAGACACATCCATCGATGCACATAATAGTGGTAAAATCTAAGACACATCCATCGATGTACATACTAGTGGTAAAATCTAAGACACATGCATCGATGCACATAATTGTGTTAATATCTAAGACACATAGGTGTGGTAAAATCAAGACACATAGATTTGGTAAAATTCAAGACATTAAAAAGTGATAAAATCTAGGATACCTCCATCGTTGCACATAATTGTGGTAAAATCTAAAACACATCCATCGATTCACATAATTGTGGTAAAATATAAAACTCATAATTGTGGTAAAAACTAAGACGCATAACAACATGATGACGCAATAGAAAAACAACTTGTGACCCGTCAACTCAACATCAAAACTACTACGAGTAAGAGCTGGTTTACGATTCTCAAGAAAACATTAATTAAATACGACTTTTCGAACATCAATGAGTTATTAGCCAAACCTCCAAAGAAATCCATATGAAAATCACTCATCGTGAAAGCAGTAGAACGCTATTGGTCCAAGAAGATCCGCGAAATAGCAACATGGTATTCGTCATTGGAGCGTCTAAACAGCGAAATATATAAACCCAAGCTATATCATCTTATTCTCGACATCTCTAGAGATTTAAATCCATCAAAAGCAGCAATGAGCATTGGAATAAAGATAAGATTAGTGACTGGCACCTATTTTCTACAGGAAGTTCGTGCGAAATATGCATGCGTATCACCACTCTGTGAGTTACTAGTATGTGATGAAGATGTTGAAAATCTGGATCATTTCCTACTTAAATGCAAAGTTTTGCATGCTCCTCGATTACAACATCTTTCTAAGATAAATGACATACTCGAGGATCATATAGATACTAGTTTTGACAGCCTCGACTCAGTAACAAAAATACAAATGATTATAGATTGTACAAAATTTCGAAATTCGAGGTTTGAACTTACTGATATTGCAGAGCAACAAATGGAACAGAACTCAAGAATAATGTGTTACGCCTTGCACTGCATAAGATCAAGGTCGATTACTTGCCACAGGAGAAAGTCAGACAAGAGGAAATAGTTACAGTTACTGTTCTAATATCATGGTTAGGGAGGGGGGAATATTGACTCAGTATTATTGGAAATATGTAGTGTAAATGACATTTCTATGAATGTAGATACATATGTACATATGTTCACGGTGATGGATTCCTAGGATGTACACAGTCAAAATCTGCAGGAAAATGGTACTGATTATCCAATGGTGGAGGGCAGGTGATAGGGGTTTTGGTGACTGGTGATGGCTCTATCCTACACTCATAGTGAGGTTGTCCTGAAGGACGGTTAAAGAATCAACGGTAAGGTAAGATGTGCCTTGGAGGAACTTAAAATATAGCACAGACTGGCACTTATTAACAAGGAAAAACAGTTATGCTTCAAAACAAAAAAGACACAATGCTAAGGACACAAACCAATTCATTTTCGGCCTTGATCATGGTGGGATTAAAATTTCTTGATGAAGGATTGACGATTTTTTATATTATATGCAGAAAGTGATATCATTACAGACATTTTGGGTTATTCTCCACTCGATCTCGGGTAAATTAGAATCGAGTTATTTTTTTTCCCCCTTTTTTATCTCAAAATTTGCTCTGCAGATATCTATGCATGACATTTACACTTTCAGTATTTACGGTAATATTAGTAAGAAACCTTAACCAGAGGCTCTCAAGAGCCTGTATCGTTCATCTGGTTATAAAAAGAACCAATTGGTCCTATGTAAAAACTATGTCCTGCAGTGGTAGTCATCTTGGAATTACGATCAACATAAAAAACATGAAGTTTGTAAAGGACCTTCCAATGATTGATGCACAGTTTAATTAGGTTCAATCAGTGCAATAGCTTCAGAGAAGAAATTATTTCTGTATTTTCCCATATGGTCCTGTGTTAATACTATGACCTGTGGTGGCAGCCATCTTGGATTTCGGATCGGCATAAAATAATTTTTTTTTAGAGGACCTTCAAATGATTATTACTGGAAAGTTTGGTTTCAATTGTCCAAGTGGTTTAAGAGAAGAAGCATTTTGAAACATTTTCCCCATTGGGTCCAATGTTAAACTAAGTTCTGCCGTAGCCGCCATTTTGAATTTCATATCGGAACAAAAAACCTAAAGTTTGTAGAGGACCATCCAATGAACATTCATGTACAGTTTGGCTTTAATCATATTTGTAGTTTCTGAGAAAAAGGAATTTGAACATTTTCCCATAGGGTCCAATTATAATATATTTCCTGCGGTGGCGGCCATCTTGGATTTCCGATTGGCATATAAAACAGAAACTTGGTAAAGGACATTCCAATGATCAATCTTTACAGTTTGGGTTCAGTCAGTTCATTAGTTTCAGAGAAGAAGATCTTTGAAATTTCAGCCAATCAGAGCATATTATTGGCCCTGGCGGCCATGTTGAATATCCGACTGGAACGAAAAACAGAAACTTTGTAGAGGACCATCCAAGGAACATTCCTGCTAAGTTTGGTTCCAATTGGCCCAGTGGTTTCAGAGAAGAAGCTTGAAATGTGAAAAGTTTAGACGACAGACGCCAAGTGATGACAATAGTTCACGTCCAGGTGAACTAAAGACAACTTCTAGCTTTGGTTCTGCTTGTAAATTTTAACTTTCGCATTGTTACAGATTTCTGCATCATTGAATTGGTACGTAACACACGTGCACGGGCAATGTTTGTTATACTTCGATATTATCTAGATCTAACACAGGGGCTTGTTACAATTTGTTTAATCCCTCGACTGACGACCGTCTAATAACAAGCCCCTGTGGATCTATTCACGATGAGTGGAGAGTATCAGAGTGTTGTCAGCCGTGGGTTATGCTAGCTACCGACAATGAGATATTTGTTTTTAAATGTAAATTACATCGTACCCAAAGTTTGCAGTAGCCGTAGATAAAAACATCATATATAAATGCAAATTGACAAATAGTCGTTGAATTATTCCGTTCTTTAAATTGATCGAATACACGAAATCGTAGACAATTGGTAAACTATAAATAATAATTAATTCACAGTACCTTAAAGTCAGTATTAATAAAAGAAAGGAATGCTATAAATTCTGAATAACTTTAGGATCTAGGTACAAATGTAGTTGATACCATATCGAATATAAACAATTCAACTTTTGATTACTTAACCGATGGTTGCATAGATTGACTGGAGTAATAGTGCAACAAAAACAAGTCTGGAACACGCTTCTCTCCTTTTAAATCCCCCTACAGAATAATTTGACAGTGAAAAACAAAAACTCACCCGATGCAGTAGTTGGAGTTTCAGTAGTTGTAGTTGGAGCTTCCGTAGTAGTAGTTGGAGCTTCGGTGGATGTAGTTGGAGTTTCTGTAGTTGTGGTTGGAGTTTCAGTAGTTGTGGTTGGGGTTTCAGTAGTTGTGGTTGTAGTTGGAGTTTCAGTGGTTGTAGTTGGAGTTTCAGTGGTTGTAGTTGGAGCTTCGGTGGTTGTAGTTGGTGTTTCAGTAGTTGTGGTTGTAGTTGGAGTTACCGTAGTTGTAGTTGGAGTTTCAGTAGTTGTGGTTGTAGTTGGAATTTCAGTGGTTGTAGTTGGGGTTTCAGTAGTTGTGGTTGTAGTTGGAGTTTCAGTAGTTGTAGTTGGAGTTTCAGTAGTTGTAGTTGGTATTTCAGTGGTTGTAGTTGGAGTTTCAGTGGTTGTAGTTGGAGTTTCAGTAGTTGTAGTTGGTATTGGTATTTCAGTAGCTGTAGTTGGTATTTCAGTGGTTGTAGTTGGAGCTTCGGTGGATGTAGTTGGTGTTTCAGTAGTTGTGGTTGTAGTTGTAATTTCAGTAGTTGTAGTATCAGTAGTTGTAGTTGGAGTTACCGTAGTTGTAGTTGGAGTTTCAGTAGTTGTAGTTGGTGTTTCAGTAGTTGTAGTTGGTGTTTCAGTGGTTGTAGTTGGTGTTTCAGTAGTTGTAGTTGGAGTTTCAGTAGTTGTAGTTGGAGTTTCAGTGGTTGTAGTTGGAGTTTCAGTAGTTGTAGTTGGTGTTTCAGTAGTTGTAGTTGGTGTTTCAGTGGTTGTAGTTGGTGTTTCAGTAGTTGTAGTTGGAGTTTCAGTGGTTGTAGTTGGTGTTTCAGTAGTTGTAGTTGGAGTTTCAGTAGTTGTAGTTGGTGTTTCAATGGTTGTAGTTGGGGTTTCAGTAGTTGTAGTTGGAGTTTCAGTAGTATTAGTTGCAGTTGGCATTTCAGTAGTTGTAGTTGGAGTTTCAGTGGCTGTAGTTGGTGTTTCAGTAGTTGTAGTTGGTGTTTCAGTGGTTGTAGTTGGTGTTTCAGTAGTTGTAGTTGGAGTTTCAGTAGTTGTAGTATCAGTAGTTGTAGTTGGAGTTACCGTAGTTGTAGTTGGAGTTTCAGTAGTTGTAGTTGGTGTTTCAGTAGTTGTAGTTGGTGTTTCAGTGGTTGTAGTTGGTGTTTCAGTAGTTGTAGTTGGAGTTTCAGTAGTTGTAAGTGGAGTTTCAGTGGTTGTAGTTGGAGTTTCAGTAGTTGTAGTTGGTGTTTCAGTAGTTGTAGTTGGTGTTTCAGTGGTTGTAGTTGGTGTTTCAGTAGTTGTAGTTGGAGTTTCAGTGGTTGTAGTTGGTGTTTCAGTAGTTGTAGTTGGAGTTTCAGTAGTTGTAGTTGGTGTTTCAATGGTTGTAGTTGGGGTTTCAGTAGTTGTAGTTGGAGTTTCAGTAATATTAGTTGCAGTTGGCATTTCAGTAGTTGTAGTTGGAGTTTCAGTAGCTGTAGTTGGTGTTTCAGTAGTTGTAGTTGGTGTTTCAGTAGTTGTAGTTTCAGTAGTTGTAGTTGGTGTTTCAGCAGTTGTAGTTGGTGTTTCAGTGGTTGTAGTTGGTGTTTCAGTAGTATTAGTTGGAGTTGGCGTTTCAGTAGTTGTAGTTGGAGTTTCAGTAGTTGTAGTTGGAGTTTCAGTGGTTGTAGTTGGTGTTTCAGTAGTTGTAGTTGGAGTTTCAGTAGTTGTAGTTGGTGTTTCAATGGTTGTAGTTGGGGTTTCAGTAGTTGTAGTTGGAGTTTCAGTAGTATTAGTTGCAGTTGGCATTTCAGTAGTTGTAGTTGGTGTTTCAGTGGTTGTAGTTGGTGTTTCAGTAGTTGTAGTTGGTGTTTCAGTAGTATTAGTTGGAGTTGGCGTTTCAGTAGTTGTAGTTGGAGTTTCAGTAGCTGTAGTTGGTGTTTCAGTAGTTGTAGTTGGTGTTTCAGTAGTTGTAGTTTCAGTAGTTGTAGTTGGTGTTTCAATGGTTGTAGTTGGGGTTTCAGTAGTTGTAGTTGGAGTTTCAGTAGTATTAGTTGCAGTTGGCATTTCAGTAGTTGTAGTTGGTGTTTCAGTGGTTGTAGTTGGTGTTTCAGTAGTTGTAGTTGGTGTTTCAGTAGTATTAGTTGGAGTTGGCGTTTCAGTAGTTGTAGTTGGAGTTTCAGTAGCTGTAGTTGGTGTTTCAGTAGTTGTAGGTGGTGTTTCAGTAGTTGTAG